>CM048921.1:31732819-33162819 GCA_026686955.1 Epinephelus cyanopodus | reverse complement strand
ACCAGACTATCACAGGGCTGACACATAGAGACAGACAACCATTCACACTCACATTCACACCAACGGACAATTTAGAGTCACCAATTAACCTGCATGTCTTTGGACTGTGGGAGGAAGCTGGACCTCCCCCAACCCAGGGTTCGAACCCCACACCCTGGATTTGAACCAGGAACCCTCTTGCTGGAGGCAACAATGCTGACCACTGCACCAGCGTGCTGCCCCCAATAGACTCACTAGACGGTCAATATTCTTACACCTATTATCCGTATTAAACAGAAAAATACAACTGTACACTAGCCTGACTGATTTATCAGCCGGCCGATTATAGCCATTAGAGAATAATCAGCAATCGGCCAAAAGTTGTCCGATTGACACCGATGTTCACACTTATATATTCATCACTAACAAAATGCAGGGAATATGGTGTTTTACTTACAAATGATGTCCTTGTGTTACTTTTTGCACTATAACCTACCTCTATTAAATTGGCAATAATGAGAAGAACTCTGGTACTGTGAATATACGTATGAATCTTGATTCAGATAGACTTTGCATGATTATTTTATTTCCCAGAGGTTCACTGCCTTTTTGCACATGATATTTTTTATTTATTTTGTGTTCAAATTGTTCATATGCTGCTTGTTCGACACAGTTTCTGATAATAAAAGCATTTGAAAATAGTAAAATGTTCCCTCAATTTATATCTTTGTAACGAGTGTTTGAACTATAATTAAGTCATCAAAAACAGATATTTCAGGGATTTTAAATTGAAAAACGTAAAAATTTAATTGGCCAGTATATCAGTTATCAGATTTTTTTTATTCCATAATATTGGAATCGGCATCGCCCCCAAAAAAATCCATATCGGTTGGGCCCTACTCTACACCTCCAAGTTTTTCTCTTTCATGACACTAAGATGAGCTTGTCTTGTTATCTCATCATAAAAGAACAAAACTATATTCAAAAACACTCCAAAACCATCTTTGTTTGTCTTTCCAACAAACACCAACCCTAGGTCTTTCCTGCTGTTGCTGTGCCCCCTTTTACTAGTCCTGTAACGTTATGCCCACGTCTTGCAGTCACTATCTTTCTCAGCCCAGCTGTCTGTTCCACCAGTAGAGACTGACCTCTGCTGGCACATGCTGTGCACTACATCACCTCAATACAGCATCTCTGTATCAGTTTAATGGAAAGAGTAACGTGATGTAACGTAATACCGCCCAAGCCTAATTTTGACCTGAACCACTGTGTTTCTTAAACCTGACCGAGTCATTTTTGTAGCTAAACTTTACCAAATGCTAACCATTACCTCTCACATCGTAAAACAGATTTATATTCTAATAGTGATGTGTAACAGCTTTTGGAAGGCACAGACACAGATCAGATCAGAAAATGCTTCTGCCACCCCAGAGGGCACGGACAAATAACACAGTGAAGGCACTTGTTGATAATAGAATTTGGGAAATGGCACTCTAAATCAAGAAATATGGCTAATGTAATAACAAAAATGCCTGGTGAAGTAAATGACTCATTGATTTACACTTGAGTAAGAAATTGTCCAACGGATGCTAATATGCATGACTTCCGTGATTAATCCGAACAGGTTCAATGATTTACAGCCTTTTCTATGAAGCCCTTCAACCTCTTGTGCAACTACAAGTGGCGTATCTGAAGCATTCACAGTCATACATCAATCAGTGCGTGACAGAATCTGACGAGAAAAGGGCACTTCTTTTGAAGACACAGCGACACTCGGTGTGACACTCAGCCTGAAGCAGCCTCACGAATGCTTTATACTGGCGAGGGGAAAAATGCAAACGATGTAAATTGCTGTGATATATCTGCAGTTTTACCAACGTAATGTTTTGTCTCTGCCAACTATATTTCCTATTCGCCGAGGCTTAAGAGAAAATACCCCCTGCCTTGCCTGCATCATTCTGCATGGACTTTTTTAATGACCTGCCTGAAGCAAAGCGTGAAAATCTCTCTGTTGGCCTCTCTGCTCCATTTCTCTCTTGGTTCAGCTGCCTTATTACTTGTTAAGAAATCCAGTTATCCAATAATGTCTGGAGCAATGCTTGAATGATCACCTTGTCCATACCTTCCACACATTACATGGTCTTTTTCCCCAACTTGTCTGTCTCTTTTTTCCCCCCCTTTTTTTCCCATCCCAGATCAATGGAAGCGGCCTCTCTCGCCGCGTTCTTGTGTCAGGTTCTTGTATTTCTCAGACAGACTCCTTGTCACGCTGTCTTTCTTTCCCTCTCAGATGGGTTTAATCAGTTTCTCTATTCCCTTTCTTTTTTTTCTTGATGAAACTCTTTTTCTTCAAGAGTAGATTTAGACAGAATTACCTCCCACATCAGCTCTCTGTTACTGCCTCTCATTCTCTTTCTGTCTCTCACCTCTCGGCTGGGTTTTGTCATGTTGCCATCCAATAGTGTGCAGAAATTTAAGCCAGTTTTTTAAACAGGTGGCGAGAGAAAGTGTGAATCAGTGCTGTATTTCAATGAACTACTTTTTCTTTTCTTTAAACAAAAATAAGGGTAGTGTGTAACAGGATTACATAATCAAATTGAAGTAACACATCGTTGTAAATCATTGTATTCACTGCTGCTTCCCATCTGTCATTTATGCTTGTTTCATGAATTAATTCAGCAAATATAGTTATTTGCTTTTCATATCATTACAGGGTTTTCATCTGAGGTTATTTTTGAGGGTACTTAAGCTGGGAGACTTTGGCCAATCACAGGTCATTTCAGAGAGAGGACGTTTCTATTTGCTCCTCTACAAATGTACATGCGCGTGCATGTTCCTTCAATAAAAGCCTGATTCAAGGGTGGAGAGTGCTGCAGAGAAAGATGCAATTTCGGCATTGGCAACAACCGGCTTCACTGCTTAGCAACCCAGCAATGGAAGATGGACTTTTGAGTAAGAGAGTCTATAAGAGAGTCTGACAATAAATGAGACAAACTATGTGTGTTCTTTTCAACTTTCCCTTAAGGTACTTGTCGACTATCAGTCTTGTGCCGGTATTTAGCCTTAGATGGAGTTTACCACCCGCTTTGGGCTGCATTCCCAAACAACCCGACTCAGAGAAGACCGGACCCCGGCACGACGGGGGTCGTTACCGGCCTCACACCATCCACAGGCTGAGCCTCGATCAGAAGGACTCAGGCCCCCGAGCGACACCGGGCAAGTGCTCTTCCATACATCACATTTCCCCGGTCCGCCCGTCGGACAGGGATTCAGCGCTGGGCTCTTCCCTCTTCGCTCTCCGCTACTGAGGGAATCCTGGTTAGTTTCTTTTCCTCCGCTTAGTAATATGCTTAAATTCAGCGGGTTGTCTCGTCTAATCTGAGGTCATATTCGAATGGGTTCAAGTGACGTGGCTCCCGGGGGGAAAGGAAAGGGAAAAGGAAATGTTGCTAATAGTTTAGCCTTCTGCTAACTGGACTTCATGTTCACGTTAATGTAGGCCTAACTAAAGTGCTAGAGCCTCGAATCACAGTGTGTCCTCCGCCTCACTCCCCACCGCTACAGACTACCTCACCAGAAGCAGAGCTGGCAGAAGCTCTGAGACAGTCCCCAGTCAGCGGCTGCAGCCACCTGAATCCAGCCAGTGCAATCCCCAGCTCCAGGGACCAGACAGCTCAGACTCCCCACCGGATCAGCAAACTTTCTGTTGCTGCCATTTCACAGGTTAGACACAATACTGCTGAAGGCCACCAGCCCGCTGTGACACCCAGTGCTGGCTGAATTCAAGCCACTACAGCTGCCAACCGAAGGTCCGTTTCTCGAGCTGCCGCCAGCTCTCTTCCCGGGGAAGCAGTAACTCGTGTCTCATTTGTGGTCTGATAAATCAGGAAAAGAGCGACAAGAAGGGGCTAACTAATGTGCCGTGTGCAACTCTATGCCATGGTCATCTGGTGGTAGCTGCAGGAAAAGGGTGTATTTTCAAATTCTTATTTTATTTTTTCAGACTTCTGCCTGCCCCAGCTTTAAGAGGTTTTGAGTACTGGTGTGAAGACTGGAAAGAGAGAGCAGCCTATTTTCTCACCTTTGCACACCTGACCAATCATTTGCCAGATTAGGGATTTTCTTGAAAATCCTCCAACATCCAAAAGGTGTGTGTGTGTGTGTGTGTGTGTGTGTGTGTGCGAGTGTGTTGGGGGTTCTCTTCCTTCCTCCTCAGCTTTTCTCCTCTTGTTCCTCCTCTTCTCTTTTGCCCCTCTCAGCATCCTATCGTCTCTTCCAGCTCCAATTTCACTTACTCCTCTCTTTGACTTTCTTTCCATATCCACGCTCCCCCTCTCTGTTTCTTCTCCCAGTGACTGACTGTCATTCCTCCCCTTCACTCTTTTCATTCTCTCTCACACTCTCTCCTTCACCATCCCTCTCTGAGTGAAAACCACTAGCTCAGCATTTCCTGGTCCATCTGAACTGGGGACTTGATTTGACAAACCCACACTTAACTGTATCTCATTTCTTTGTGTCACATCTTTCATCTCTTCTTCCTCAGTCTAAATTTCTCTTGTCCTTTTTCTCTCCGCATTTTCTTTTTTCTTAATCTCAAAATTATAATTCTTTTTCAGGTCCATTTTTTCCTACAATCATTTTCTGCCCCTCTGTTTGCCATCTTTGTCAGTTTTTTCTCTTATCTCTCGCAGTCGCCATCCACCGTCTCCTCCCCTGTCTTTAAACCTTGGCTCCTGTGTTGCAAAGTCAGACTCGAGTATGCTAATAGGTCTGGAAACAATTATCTCAGAGATTTACAGAGAGAGAGCGAACAAGGCTTTCTGTTTCATCAGATTTTCTCCATCTCCCCCTGTCACGTTTTACCTCATCCTTCCTCTCCTGTTGTCTTTTTTTTTTCTTTTTACATTCTCTCTGGCTCTTATCTAAAATCTGACATGGCAGCAACTTTTCACTTTTTGTTGAACATGTTAGATCTTTATCGCAGAAGGAGATAACAGACTGGCTGGGTTGTGTAAACATGATTTCTGGGTATTGTAAGTTCCAAAAAAACATGTTTTCCTCTCAGTGACAATGTCCCGCCTCAAGCTTTCTTTTGAGCTTTCTTGGGGTTATTTAAGAATGTTAATTTGAGAACTCTGTCTCGGATGGATGGATGGTATAAGATAAGGTCAAGGGCAAGAGAGGTTGAGTGAAAGAGAGATGACAGCTTCACACAAGGACAGTGAGAAGGAAGAAAGGAGGCGAGGTTAAGCAACATTATGAGAGAACAGAGAAAGAGGTAGAAAGTGAGATACCTATAAGAGATGAGAGCCAGATAAGAGCAGGAGAGAAAAAGGAGGGATGAGAGCTTGAACGGTGGAGAGTGACAGAGGAAGGCACAGTGAGAGGTGGAGAGAAGGTCACGAGGTTTGTTGTTTGCAAAATGCATCCTCTCACTGCCTGCTTTGATGTGAGAGCTCGGCCACTTGTTCAGCCAGGAGTGGAGAGGAGGAGAGCTCAGTAATTATAATTTCAGGACATGCGTATGCATGGCTCCACTAACCGCACAGCACTAACCTCTACAAGTTGTGCTAATGCATCTATCCTACACTCGAGACAATTTGGGTTTTAAAGAGCAGAATGAAATAAGGTAGCACTAAACAACATGTCCTTCACTTGTTATGATGGTCTTTCTTTTATACGTAGCTGCTAGAAAGAGAGTGCCACCTGAGTTTTCTGAACCACCTTTGTTCAGGATGTGGGTGTAGCAGCTGTTCAACCGGCACACTGTAAAAAATGGGACTTCTGTGCCTAAAGATAGTAACTAAAATCCCACGTGTCGGTATCCCCACTGGACTAGAATCACATCCCACCAGAGCTTCTCTCCCGTGTCAGCCTCTGCTCTGACTTCAACTTTTCTTCCCAACTGTGTAAAGCTGTAACATTGAGAAATATACTGTACTGTATGGTTGACTGCAACAAATAAGGTTCATGTTTTTTTCCTTTAAAAGGTAGGTTTTGCCTGTTTAACACTTTGAATTTCACAAATGTAACCTTTACGTTGTGTGAAATGAGTAAGATAATATGGATGATGGTTAGGAAAAAATAGAAACACTGAACGTAAAGCAGTTCAACAAAACAGCTCTGGAATAAATTGACCCTTCACTGTGCCTTTCCCCTTTGCTGTTGGCCACTGATGGTCCCTCAAGCTGTCGGAGCTACCATGGAGCCCACACTGCCACTAACTGCACTCCCCGAGGACATATTTCCTAATTTTTGGAGGAGTGAAAAAGTGTTTACAGAGAGAAGCAGACATATGGGTCAACACTATGAAGGATATATCAAGGAGGTCAATCTGATAGAGCAGGAAATAATTGTTGAGTACAGCATACCATACCATGACTTAGACATACCAAAAATCAGAAAAAACATTGGTCCACACAGGGGGAGCCACAGCGATCGGTCGCATTTTAGCCATTTTTAAGCATTTTTCTGTTGTTATAACGCCACCCAGTTGCCAATCAGGGTTAAATTTCTCCAGTCACCTTGAGGCGTCCTGTTCTACATATCTACCAAGTTTAGTAAAAAATTAAGAAATTATCTCTCTAGTGCCCCCATTTTGTTTGATGGGGTCAATAATGGAGGGGTCCCCTCAGATTATGTGTGGTCATATGCCTACAAAGTTGCGTGGTGATGGGTGAAACCCTTGAGATGTTATACACCTTTATGTGATGAGCCACGCCCTCCGCAATATTCATTGCCTTATAGAAGCTCAGTTTTAGTAAGTTTTCCAACTTTTGCCAAGAGGGAACTTTAGATATTGGTCCCTAGATTATGTTCACCCAGTTTCATGCAGATTGGTCAAACTTTCTAGGAAGAGATCGATTTTAAGTGTTTTTCAAAAAATTTAAAATGGCGGAAAATCTATATAACCAGAAGTTACGGGTTCTTGAAGCAAATGTGTTCCTCATGAGGAGAGACATCTCTGTGCAAAGTTTCATGTCTCTACAACATACGGGGGATGAGATACGCCCATTCAAAGTTTGCAATTTCAATCGGTTGCTATTGCGCCCCCCTTTGGCCAATTGATGTAACATTGCGCCAAATTTCACATGGATTGACCAAGTCAGTGAGGAGAAAAACATGGAACAGACACACCCACAGACAGAGTTTTCGTCATTATATAGTAAGATAGAAGCTGAAGCCTCCAGATCATTTGTAAAAGTGAATTCCTTTAAGCAGGGTAGGTCTTCACTACTAAAATCACTAAAATGCAAAAGCAGCATGTGTATGCATTCTGTATACCTTCAGTAGCCTAGCAGTGCTAACTTAGTAACATGAAATATAACATTAAGGCAACACGTTTAACCAGAACGATCTCACAATCCACAAAACCAGCCTGAAAATAAAGAAAATCTGAAACAACTGCAGGACAGTCATGACACACAGCTGTGTAGTTGCTGGTCCATGGTCAGAGTTTGTTGTTGCTGTGCTGTAATTGGCCCGTCCAGTGTTTGAGGGCAGAATTTAGCAAAGAATCAATTCAACATCATAAACTATGGCTTCAAAATTACCATGCTGCATCAACACCTCCTTGACACAGCATCAACAAGAATCTGAAATCACGACTTTCGTTGGGTATTCATCACAAGATTGTTGGGTTTAGTTTTAAGTGCGACAAGGTCAAAACTCAAGCAAAACACTTGAAGTACGGAGAACAACTTTATCCCTCTTCCATGCACCTTGAAGTATAGGAGAAGATGAAGAATCTCTACTTGGACTGTATACAGTTCACAGTATATACAGAAATAGTTTTCATTTTTTCATTATCATCTGCTCTCAATGTAGATTTCGAGGCTTTGGCACGACCAGAAGCAGGAAACCTTCACTCAGTGTTGTCAGACTTTTACATCAGTTGCCACTGACATGTAGGAAAGAAATGCGAAAAGAGGACTAAATGTGGTGGAACTCTTTGTTTTTCTCAAAAAAGCAGATACAACTTTACCCATGAAGCAAAGCTCTTAGTCTAAATCACTAAAATTCCAAGTGGCCGAGAGGTCATGCTCTCTTAGAAAAAACTCTTGGAGATTTACATAGCTCAGGGCCATATTAGCGCTACATTCCTCACTGAGTGTCGAACCACATTAGCATGTTGAAACACCAAATCTGAGCACGTCTCAGGAGCTGAGCTACTGCACCACGTGATTCCTCGAATGTTCCAGCAGCTTAAAAAAGAGCAAGATTCAATTCCTCCAGATGCTCTTTGTGGTGAGGCTAAAGTGCAGCTGCGGTTCAGCAAGCACAGACAAAAAATAAACAAAAGGGCCCCTGTAACAGCTGAATCTCTACCTATGACATCATACTGCGCTGTAACTCGTATACTTTGTGGTTATGTGTAAACTCAGTTGCCATGGTAATAATCATCAAGTACTGATCTTAAATCTTGACATATAGGGACATAAGGAGCAGAGTAAAATCATCTTATCGCTGAATAGTTAGCTACGTGTGATCTGTTATACACACACTGCACATTAACTTAGCCTGAGTGCTACTGACAGGCAGATACGAGCGAACGACTGCAACCCTTGTTAAAGATGGCAGCTGAGAGCAAAACATACACTGTCATAAATGTTTGGAGAGCAGACAGAAATGGTTGGGTTTGGTTAGAATATACTTAGCGAGGGCTGTCAGGGTCAAGTGTGTCGACTACATTGTGCCTACTCACAGCACTAGGATACAGGATTTACAGTCAGGACCAAGGTCACACACACACACAAATGTGCACAAATCAGCAGGATGAAAATGCCTCTGACCCAATTATCCAATATGTGAAAACACACCCACGCACATAGGATAGAGTAGTTTTACCAGGGTTGAGGTCGGCCCTGTCAGTTATACATTATATGAAAACTGCATCATGCACACATTAAATACAAGGATGCATTTTGTGTAATTTAATTCCGCTCTTGTGCTTTATGGATTGACTTTCACAATGGCATCGATGGAGCGACGCATTATCAACATAAGCACTTCTTGTTGTAGGGTTGGGCTGGTGTAAACATTTTCAAACCTGTTTGATTGAGAAGCCAAATACTGGACCAGAAAGATACCACACCTGCTCACACCTGAGGGGAACATAATGACACACGGTCCCAACAGCAAATGAGCGCAAGACTATCGCATCACACCGTGTAACACTGTATCTCTATCCATGCTGAATCCCTTGAATATGCATCGAACCACGTAGCTTTACAGCTGTGCGTTCCAGATCAGACTGGAGACGTAACCACTTAAAAAACAATAAGTAACCTACTGTTTTAGAAATAACCGAAAATTGACACAATACACATACTAGCTATTAGCCTAGCTTCTCATTAGCAATGTCATTTGGCTTTACAGAAACTTTCAGCACCCTGTTACTCTCCCTCCCCAGCCAGCTGCACCCTTATCTGTGTTTTTGCAGTAAGACTGACGGTATGCTATAGATAATTCATCATTTTGACTTCATCAATCAGCTGTTCCTCGTCCACTGTGGCGCTTTCGAAGCAGGCAACAGGAATAAATAGATACAGGACGTCTGTCAAAAGTCCAGCTCAAAACGGCACATCTCTTCCATCAGTTTTAAATCCAAAATGTTGTCATATTGGCGCATTTTTAGTTTTTATTTAGACTAACTCTCTAACTGTCTTGTCGACCCTCGTCACCCCAAAAAACACATGAACTTTCTTGTAAATAAACACAACGTTCGCCACCTGTCCTCACCCCCACCTCTGCTTAAATTTGATTCCCTTCATGTTGCTCGGCAGTAAATTGTGCACAGCGTGTCAGACACTGGAGGCTCCATTGATCTGTTTATCAACAAACATAATATTATATTAATAACATTGCCATTTTTCTTTGAACAAATGCAGTATAAGTTGAATTTAGGGTTGTGACACTTTCTGCACAGGTTGCTGTCCAGAACTTGTCCATCACACTGGACTGGCAAAACTGTAAATAGACCCAACTACAAGTTACTGTAGTATCTAGGCCTCTTAAGATGAATGATCAAGTCTGTTTTTTAAGGCCGATAAAGTGACATATAAAAAACATAAACTGTGTGATGTAGCACTGCTGCATCCATCCCGCACATTAAGCCGAGCAACAAGGCAACATAAGTAGTCACTCTATTCGTTTTTCGGGGCCATAAATGTTGAGTGAGCGCAATTTAAAATACAAAAGGCACCCTGCTGAAAAATCATACATTTATATAAATGATAAAATAACCTCTTTACAAAGCCATACAAGGGCAAAGCACTCTTACGTCGAGTGAAAAGCGCTTCTTAGAAAGTTTTCTACCACGGAGAGGAGGAGGAGGAAACAGTAGGGAGCAGGGTGAGAGGCACTTGGCGCCACACTCTCGACTCGTCAGTGTTTGAAAAGCTGAACCTGCAGCTAAGAAAATCTCAAAGCTGTTTCCTCTGCGTTTGTGTGCGTGCGTGTGAGCGTGCGCGCGTGTAAGGATGCATTGATTAGGCGTGGTAAAATCAAAGCTGAGCTTTGGGTTAGCGATCCATCAAACAAGCCGACTTTTTTCTCCTCCTTTTTCTCTTTCTCTCATCCAAAGGAAAGAAAAAGCAGTTTATTTTAGAAAAGTGAAGCGCTTTTGTTTTTTTTTCTTCAAGCCTGACAGACCGGGGAAACTGAAAAGGGAGGGAGTATACACACACACACACACACACACACACAATGCTAAAACACACAGACATGCGTGCAAAACATACACGCTCAGGAAAATGCACAAAGGCGAGAACACACAGACAAACAGATAGAAATGAAAACACACGGAACTCACACACACAAATGTATGCTGACATACTTACGGAAAACAAACACAAAGATCACCTCGACTGCACACACACACACACACACACACACACACACACACACACACACACACAGTTCACCATAACTCAGACACACACACAACCAACAAACACACAAAGACACAGATGCATAAGCACGCTGACACATTTGTATACACACACACACACACACACACACACACACACACACACAGCAGGTTTTGACAGGATCGCGCCCACACAGCCAAAACACAGACATGCAGATAGGCAAGCTGCAAACAGAGAGAGACGGAGGTGGGGGAATGAGGAGAGGAAAGAATGAGAGGAAGGAGAAGAAGAAAAAAAAGAGTGATAGAAGGCACAAAGGACAGAGAAAGAGAGGAAGCAGATGGGGGAGAGGAGGCGATGATGAGGGGGTGAGGGGAGAAGCAAAGTGAGGGGAAACAAAAGAATGACAGATGAAATAAAAGTGGAGAAAGATGTGCTAGATGACTGATAAAAAGATGAAAGGGACTTCCTGTGAAACATCCAGCCACCACGAATCAAACACTCCATCCAATTATAGCACGTCTCCAACTCTGCACACATAAACACACACGGTTCCAATCCGGTTTATTACTATAAAAAAACATACACATTCCAGTGTTTCTTACACATTATTTCAACCTGCATCGACTTCCTGTCAAGAAACACTCCTCCCACAGCTGGTGTAATGTACAGTTGGGGAGGAGGCACACTGGGAAAAGGAGGGAGAGAAATCACATGTGTATTTGGGAAAATTGGACCCAGTGTGTGTGGGTTTGTGTCTAGTTCCCCTGTGAGCTCAGTGAACAAGACAAAGCTTTTTTGCCCTTCACTCTCGAGCATTTTTCATTTAAGTGCTTTTTCTGTTACATTTTGTTTTGTCATTTTTGGTTGCATAATAATCAGCACTTAAACAGAAGATGGCTATATATAGGAGCGAGGCAAGGCTTTGACCTTAGCGAGCAAATACTCTTGACGACGTTTATTTACATAATCGGTTACTTAAATGTACTCTTTTAACCTTTGTGTAAAAAAGAAAGTCCTTGAGTTCAAGCGCTAGTCATCGCACAGGTCCCTTGCATTTATCCTGTGTCTGGCCTCCATCAGAGCAGCAGACAAAACTGTTTTTAAACATTAGGCTGCAGAGGCAAGTTGGTTTTTTTTAAAAAGAAATCCTTGTATCTTTCAGTGAACTAGTTGCCCAGATATTTTTTATAACTTCTGACAACTGAGAAGAAGCAAAATTACTTTCCCAAGCAAAATCTCTGAGGGATGAAGCCAAAGTGCAGCAGGAGTTGAGTAAGCATGCAGCAAAAAGTGGGATTTCTATGGCTGCTAGGAATGTGCGTGTGATGAAAATGACTATAAAGTCTGGCCTGCCTGAAGAATTGTAGCAGACAGTATAACTTAAGTATCATTCAGGACTATATTTTTTGTTAATATGACACCTCAGAGCTCATTATCGCCTGTCAAAAACACACGAATTGACGAAAAAAAAAACACCGATGATCGCCTTTTTAGGGCTGCATCCTGTTCGGAAATGTCTCTCTCCCCCTCCGCCCTCGTCCCTCTCCCGCTGTCAAAACGAGCTCAGCCCTGTCTGACTCATCTGTGATGTTGCTGTGCTATATGCCAGCTGAGACATCCATCGGAACAGACAGACTGACAAACATGAACACACGGGCACACGCAGACATGGAGCAATACAGATACAGGCAAAGAAAAAGTTGAAGTCAATTTTTGGATGAACACAGACACACACAACTTACGGCACTGGATATATACTGTATGGATTCATGAAACTATATCATATATGAAGAGTATTTGAATGATTGAGCTTGTACATGCACAAAAAGTACATATTGCATCACAGGTTGGATGTCAATACAGATGCTTGAGGCCAATGGCATTATGGTAATTAAGATATGCTTATACAAATGTGGCGACACTTTTTCCGAGCTTAGAACGAGGTGTGAAAATAGCCGGGCGGGGTATTTGAAAAACTATATGTTTACTTTACAAATGTATGTGAAGCAAATGTAGTGATGACTCATGCCTGTGAAGCTTCTCTTCTACTATGCTGCCCGGCATTCCTTACATGCAGACACCTTTTCTCTTAACAATGCTCACTCCGAAGAGCACGTTCAGTCATTTAAGCAGTAAGAAATGCAAAAGTGTCACATATTGGTGAACAAATTGGTCTAAACTGCACAGCTGTGTTCCTAAGTAAGTGTTCTCAGGACAGGCTGTTCTTATTCACTGTTTGTACAAAACGTAATGTGCTATAATTCATGTATAACTTGCATAATTGTGAGCAGGGAGGCTGTGATTGTGTGATATATGCGCTGCAGGCTGTCCTCCCGCAGAAAGACGGGAGGAAAGGAGGGAGTCAGGTGATGTGGTATGGTTGTAGAAGGGTCAAACAAACACAGGACTTAAGCCCCATTTTCACCAATCAGTATAATACGGTACAGTGTGGTACGCTTTTTGCCGTTTGCCACTGTGAAAAGTTGTGGATGGTACCAATGGAACCGTTCTGTACCATCCCCATGTTTGGTTCCCCCTCTGTTGGGGTACCTAGCACACAGATCTGGTGCTAAAAGGTGGAGCTGTGAACACTGCAGTCTGTTGATTGGTCAGTCGAGGATGGTCACTCTGCTCAGGGCTGATGAGCTGCTGGAACTTAACAGGAGATGTTTTGCTGCCTTTCGCAGCAGCTGTGGTCTGAGAAAAATAATTCACTGGGCCGACTGCTGGCAACTTTTAAGGTGGAACGCTTACTTTTAATGTTGCTAAATGTATGAGTTGACGATGTGAATCCATCAACACACCTTAAATCTCAATGACAACTTTGACCATTAATTTCGTTTTTATTGTCTCTCTTGTGAACTGCATTTTTCTAATCCTTGGGAGAAAAAAATGGTGCACAGCACAGTTCCTGTGGGTTCTGGCAACATTTAACCCCCTGAGCTTGCCTGAGAAGGACTAAATGCACAAACCCACTATTTTTAAATATCACACGGAGAGAGACTCTCACTGCAGCCTGATGTATTTTGTTCTGAAAATGTCGGCATGCAACCTCATTCTGTGGACGATAAACAAGGTGCAGACTGATAAAGGAGGAAATACAGTGAGTGCTGGACAGAGCAGTGAGTGACAACAACCACACACACATTTAAGGGTACAGTTTGCAGTGGAAACGCTAGGGTTTAGGTACCATGACTGAAGGGTTGCTTTTGGTTCTAAAGGTACTATACTGAAAAGTATTTGGTGGAAACCAGGCTTTAGACCCAGCAGATTGTAAAACTAAAATACAGCATTGAGTTATTTTAAGGTATGTACAAATGTCATGTTCATCGTCACAAGAGCTGGGTATTGGCCAAAATCTGGTCATACGATAGCTACAATACCATATATTGCGATACTGTAAACAAGGCAGTATTTTGCAATTTTTTAAATCTAATTTTAGGAAAGTTGCGCTGGCGTTGTGCCCTTTACGACTCTGCCTGTTCCAAAGGCTTGTGTTCTTTAAGTTTCCACAAGCAATGTGTTGCTTCACTGCAGTGTCATTAGAAATGTTTACAGTATCACACAACAAAGTATCTTGATAATCAAGTGTAACGTAACATAACAATGCCGGACCCTGATTCTTTTCCTAAACCTAACCTGTAACCGGCAGGGATGCTAATCCATGAGATATCATAAGAACTGCTGCATGAGGATACGTTGCCAAATATTCTTTATAAGGATAGGAAATGAATACATTGAATGCAGAAATAGATGGATGGATACACGGATGGCTAAATTCAAAAAGGATGGATTGAAAAGCAGAAAAGAGAGCTGGAAATAAAGCACAAGCAGACTGATGGATGTTTACAGGCATTCTGTGTTGGTTGTGAGAAGCAGATCCATCAGTCCCAGAGAGTTAATTTTGTGCCACAAAACTGTGGTAGTTTAATGAGCTCGCATTGCCAAACCACAGTCTGTAGGTGGTTTGTTGGCTTTAGCAGCAAACTGTACTTCACTGAAAATAAAAGTGGATCACTGAAGCCCCATAGACTGTTGTTTTGAAGGGCTCTGATTGTGTGTTGAGTAAGCCAACACTTCTAACATGGATGGATGCATAGGTGAACACAGGAGACCGCAGTTAAGGGAATGCGTTCTCGAATATGTTTCAGATAATCAATGTATGTATAGAACCTGAGGTATTTACAACAGATTTCATTGGTTATTCCTCACAGTCACAGTCACAAACATCTTTTTCCTCCAAAACACATTTCTACTTCATTCTATTTTGGGGTCCTTACAAAAAGGTTCACCACCTTGAGGTGCCATTGTAACTTTTAGATAGAGAGCTGTGGTGTGAAGGTCACAACAGCGCTCCATTCAAACACCAAGTGACCCCACGGCACAATGGGAAAAGAGTGTAATCAGCAAATGTGTATATGTGTGTGTGGGAGTGTGTGTCTGTGTGGGCCACTCAGGGACAGTTTGCTTTTTACACGAACACCCCCTCTCCACCTACACCACCGCCATCACCACCACCACCACCACCTCTTCCCAGCTCTCTCTCAGTGCCCCCTTTGGGATGATGCTAACAGCAAAGACTGAGAGACGCTGGGAAGGAGGAGGGACAACGGGGACGGGAGGGCAGAGGAAGAAGAAGAGAAATTCTAGAAGACGCCGAGAGATGGCGTACAATATTTCTTGTCTGCTGTGGAAGCTGATCAAATGCTCCGTATCGTTGCCACATATTGCACAATATGAAGTATTCCACTGAACAATGAGCTGTTCATGATCCGTTCACATATTGGCATGATACAGTGCACAAGCATGAAGGACATACGTGGTATGATATGTGTGGGGTTTGTTTTTTGGCATCGCGCTGTAGGAGCAAAGCCAGCACTGTGTACAGATTCTTTACGTGAAAGAAAGCCAGAGAAAGAAAGAAAAACTCTCTTGGAAGAAGGCATAGAAACAGAGAGAGTCTGGTGTCATATATTGTTGTGCCACAAACTTTTTTTCCTGCATGGCGAGCGCATAGAAAATCAATACACTGACTGTTTTTGGAGGAAACTTTTGCCCAATGCTTGGCTTTCCCGTTCCATGACATAAAGATTGATACCAAAGACGTCTGTGTATCCCTGGTAGATTTTCTTTTCTTTTTTTATACTTTTCTCTGGTGCTTTGTGTCAACACTTCCCCATAAACTATCCTGAGCGTAGCATTATCCAAAGCTGCAGCCGCCATGGCTGAATGCTGAAGCCAATGTGGAAGCGCTTCAAGTTGCCATTTCTTTAAAGTATGAGCAGTTGATGCCGGTGCCAAAAAGAATGACTGTACTGAAATAAATGGGAAAATGCTCAACTTATCTTTAAAACACAGACTCAATACAATTTCTTCAGCTTAAATTTGGGTTTCAGTGGCTACTATCTAAAGCCTGTGGTGATTCTGATTGTTTGGGGGTTTTTTTCATTAAAACTGTAGTTGGTAACTTTTATAAAAAAATAATAGCTAATGTCATATTTGCTGAAACAGTCATAGCATTAAATGAGATGGGTAATCTATGCAACAATGTATATTTTATTGCCTTGTAGCGCTTCTATTAAACTTATCGCATGTGAACAAAAACAACCAATCAGAGCGGAGGAGTCTCAAACATAGCTGTCAATTATGTCTGCAGGTGAACTTCAGTCAAACTCTCAAACTACGCAGCTCTGATGAAATATGAATCAAAATTCTGTGACTGCAATGTCTGTTTCTTGCCTCGAATAATTTCAGAAACATACTTTAATGTACTGTTCAGCTGAAAAATTAGGAAGTTTCCAACATGGCAGCCAAGCCGCTAAAAGCAGGGCCACTAAATAATGTTTCTGAAACATCTGAGGTGAGAAACAGGCAATGCAGTCACAGAATCTTGATTTATATTTGATCAACACTGACAAGACTTCATGAGCAGTGACTGACATGATTCACAGCTGCTTTTTCACAGACTCTCTTTCTCATGAAATTCTTTCAGACAGTGACAGTTGCTGGAGCCTATCCCAGGTGACACTGGGCGAGAGGCAGGGTACACTCTAGACAAGTCGCTAGACTATCACAGGGCTGACACATAGAGACAGACAACCATTCACACTCACATTCACACCCACTGACAATTTAGGGTCACCAGTTAACCTGCATGTCTTTGGACTGTGGGAGGAAGCCGGAGTACCCAGAGGAAACCCGCGCGGACACGGGGAGAACATGCCAACTTTGCACACTCTGGGGTTCGAACCCTCCAACATGGGTTCCAACCAACAATCCTCTTGCTGTGAGGCAACAATACTAACCACTGCACCACCGTGCCGACAGTTTCAGCAAATGTGAAACAAAGTAATCTTCATAAAAGTTTAAAAAGAAATTGCATTTTAAACTGTGATATATTTGGAGGCTTGCTTGCTTGTTTGATTGACAGATTGCAGCCTATTAATTTAAGCTCTGGTGTTGCCACTAGTTTGCCCTGACTGAGCTCCACACCATTACTCCAAATCAAAGCATAAATGCCACGACCTGTGGAACAAAATAACCCCCCAGAGATGTCACAGATGTTACTAGTATTGTTATTATCTTTTTATTGTCTGTTAAATTATCTTAGCAGTCATAGGCAGGCAATACAACATTTCCAAGGTTGAAATAATACAATCATAAAATACAATGTTAGTCACCAACATGGTGTACAGTAAGTTTAAAGAACCTGAGCACGTGACGTACCCAGGAAGGACGCGTGATTCACTTAACTGTGAGGATGACCGTGAAGCCAACCTCTAAAAGTTTTGAGTGCATCCTTTAAATCTTTTCTCAGAAAGAGAGAGAGCAACAGTGGAGGACAGAAAGAAAGAAGAAAAGTTAAAAAGGCCACCAACAAAAACAAACTTGAAAGGGTAAAAAGAAAGAGATGCTTCTTCACCTTTAGAGAGCTTTGTCTTTGTGAAGCCAGGACACAGTGTGTGTGTGTGTGTGTGTGTGCGCACTGTGTGAATACTAGTGTGCATGTGTGGTCATGCATGCCTCGCGCAAGTGATCGTATTGCTTGCGCATGTGTGACTGTGTACTGTACGTGCAGGCTACACATTGGTGGGTGAGTACATGTGTGTTTGTGACAGATGATAGTGCGATATTGAAAGTGGGAGAAATAAAGTAAGACTGTGTGAGAGTGTGTGTGTGTGTGTGTGTGTGTGTGTGTGTTAGTATGTGGATGCTCTGGCCTCCCTAGGGTTAGGGGTACCAGATGCACTGAGCTTCATCACCACAGCTAAAAATATACATGCGCACACATGCACTAACACACACGCGCGCACACACGCCACTGTAAACACAGGACATTAACAACATGCCTCACTGATTAGCTCTCGGTCTTCATTCATCTCACGCCCTCATATATTTCGATCTTTTTAAAACTGTTTTAAATCGCTCCGGCTGCTCTCATCTGGGTCTGTCTCGCCTTTTTTTTTTTTTTTTTTCTTTCCACCTATCTGATTCCGTCTCTCTCCCACTGTCTGTCTCTCTGTCTCTATCTCTGTTTTGCTTGGAGATAAGTTGTTCAGTGTTTGCATTCACATATCTGTCTCTCTCTGGACCTCATTCCCTTTTCACCCACAATCTCTCCCCAACATCTCGCTGAGTTTGTCAGTCAGTGTCAGTGTTCTCTGCAGTTTTCTTTACTCACTGTTCATCTAAATTATCTCCATTTCACTCTGTTCCAAAACGAGCAACGACAAGTTACTATTTTCACTACTAATTAACATCGACATTACTTTTTAAATGTATGGAATCAATATAAAATGTCAGAAACTAGTGAGGAATCCCCATCACAACTTTCCAGAATCCAAGGTGACATCTTCCAGCCCAGTCGACAGAAGAATGTGTTGACATTGTATGTTTCTGCAAACCAAAAGTATATTACATTTGTACGTTTCATACCTACCATATCACCGTTAGTGACATAGCATATAAGCTGACTCTGTCAACAGGAGGTGGAGGGGATGGTGGATGGCGTGACATGTAGGTTACACGAATGCCAAGCTGCAAACCACTGTTTGAGACCAACAAACAACAAAACCAGTTGTGCCGTGACGGCATGTTGCCATTTTCCAGCAGCTTTTTAGGCACTAAATGTGGGTGGTATCTGGTGACCTGTCTCTGTTTTACCACAATGGATGGTGCCACAAAGACACAGTTGTTTTTACCAAGACATCGTTGTGTTTCCTGCAAGATAGTCCGACAAAAAGCAAGTATTTTAAACCAAAACCACGCTATCAGTGTTGCGGTAGCTACTGAAAAACAGTAACTAGTTATTGTTATTAGTTACTTCATTAAAAAGTAACTCACTTAGTAAGTCAGTTACTTAAACCAAAAAGAAATACGTTACTGAGAAAAGTAACTTTACAACACTGTGATGAGGCCGGCAGGTCAACAGTGACTTCAGAGATGGTGAGAGACGTGTTTCATTAAGATGCTCTGGTAAGAATTGTTCATATGCCTCTATCTGACTTGACTATCTGTTATTGTTTAGGGCTAAAATGTTTTAGTGAAAGGGGAATTCAGTTTGTGACGGAAAACTGCAGGCTGCACGCTGTTTTAGAACCTGGCCAAAAATAACGGACCATTTGGTAACGGTAACTGAGTTACTGAATTTAAAAACTAACGCGTTAGAGTATTAGTTACTGCCAAAACTAACGGTGTTACTAATAACGTGTTACTGCCCAACACTGTCCGCTATATAGTAACATGCAAATGTATCATATTTATGGTTTGCAGAAATGTACAATGCCAAAATTAAATCTGCGCGTTTTGTACAGCCAGCAGTCCAAAACCCAAAGGTCATTAACTTACAATGGCTGACAACACAGAGACACTAAGAGGCCAAATTTGCTTGAAAAAGGTCTTAAAAGTAAAAAAAAAACAAAAAAACATTGAAATTCATTTTTCTGTTGATTTCATTTGTAATGTCAGCACAGGTGTGCACAGATTAAATCGTATTATTTAACAATATGCACTCACAAACAGGAGAATATGGAAGTCCAATAGTGTAAACATCAGTGTGGATGACCAAATCCTACTGGCAACATTACTGGCATTTCTTAGGATTTGTACGCCGGACTGGGGCTTACAGTAAAGGTGACGATGATTTCAATTTGATATCAGATACTCTCTGCATTCAGGTTGGTCTTTTCCTGGGATTATCCTCCCATTGGCTCTGTCTGTTTTTGGCTGGCTCCCTCCCTTCCACACTGTGCTTTGTTACCTCTCTAAAAATCCCCCTATGATCGCCGCAAAGCTCGCTGCAGCAGAGCACCGCCACATTTAAGATTGAGAACTGCTAAACAATGTTTGACTGAGCCCCGTTCAAAGTGTGTACAATTCATTCAGCTGATAGCTGCGACGGGGCACTTCTCAAGCATGTGTGCTAAGTCAACAACATTTCCCCTTCAACACTGTTTTGGACATGTGCCATCGCAGTGTCAAGGGCTCAGCATTGCCCAAGACAACAGTGATTAGTGGCCTGAAATCAAACAGTCCCATCTGTTTTGTTTTTTTTCTTCTGCACAATGGGTTCTACTGGCTAAATGACCCTTGCTGAGTACCCATCACCTTATGTCAACCTTCACATTATTTCAAGCATTCACAAGATTTGTAGAAGAACTAGGAGCATGAACGGCCACCCAACATGCTGGAGCACACGCACACCGTACCTCCTCGCTTTATTTTGTAACCACTATTCTTGTTCAAGAGGAAATTATGGAAGAAAGGAAAGGATAGAAGACGAGAAAAGAAGAAGGATGAAAGGAAAAGCAGAGGACAGGAGGCGACGAGAAAAGAGGAAATGAGACTAGATGAAAAGAGGCACTGAAGGGAAGGAGAGATGAAAGGAAATGAGAAAAGAGGAGGGGAAGACAGAAGGCAACAGAGATGAGAGAGGAGAAAAAAGCAACAGAGAAGAAAGGACGAGACAAGAAGGCCAGCTTTGATAACGCAGCAGGAGGCCCAGCAGGTAGAAACTACCTCCAATGTTGTCTTAATCACCTCTTAATCTTTCTCCACCCCCTCCCACTTGTTAGCATGCTGAAACTTGGACAGACAGAAAAGGGCATGAAGATAAGAAGAGAGACAGGAGAGACAGAAAAGGGAGATTTTAGCAAAATTGGGGAAGCAAATGAGACAAAGATACAAAGCAGACACCTGAGGAGACAGAAGAATGAAGGAGAGAACAAGAAGATGCCTCTGTGTTTTCCACAAGCAGCTGCCGACTAAATAAGCAATTACCTCACATCCTGGTAGCTGATCATGTCATTTCTACTGTAAATGTGTAACTGTCTCCTGAACATCGCCATGAATGTGGGTGTTGATGGTCCTGCAGCTTCAGACTTCGATGTGAGAGAGAAAAGACATTTTGTCTTGTTGCATGTTCCTCAGTCTGACAGTCACAGTCTGAAAAAGTAAAATTTCTAAGTGCCAGAAATTTAATAGTTACAAATTTGACATTTGCCTATTTTCATGGAAATACACAGATGGTTTTAGAGGAATAGTTTGACATTTGAGGAAATATGCTAACCTGCTTTCTCGCTGAGAGTTTCATGTAGACGAGAAGATCGATATCACTCTCATGTCTACAGGCTAAATGAAGCTACGCACAGCAGCTGGTTAGAAAAAACGTGAAAAAAAAATGGCCTTTTAAGTCAGCAAGATACACAGATGGTCACCGTTAAAGTTTAACGGCGCCCAGCAGCATCGGGGGAAACGCGGCATGACAACAACAAAAGTTAAGGTGGCAAAAGTCCAAGTGGGGCAGGCGGGAGAGGTGGTGGATGGGTCCAACAAACATCGACTTTCACCCAGGAGAGCGGTGTTCGTGTCCTGTAAGATTCTAAAGTCGAACCCTGTCCTTTCTCCCTAAACCCAACCACGCACAGTAGTTGTTGAAGGCATCAATAGATACCGACATAGTGCTTTGATGTGAAAGTAACTGTATCTAAAAGGTACATTTCCTGTGAAAACAGAAGTGTATTTTGAAAGACTTGACATGGCTTTCCAGAATGTCAAAAACTAACACACCTAGTGTACCTTGCACATCCTATCTGGAAGTGGGAAGTCCATAACCAAATGTCGATATGTGACGAGTTGTGGTTTTATGGGGGTTTATGTGCAGGAGAATGTTTTGGTTGGGGGGGAGCAATTTTCTTGGGTGCACTCAGAAAAACTGCACTCTGACATAAACTGGATCGTGCGTAAAGTCGGAGCCATTCGTTGTACAGATTGCTAATTCAGAACACCAAACTTTTGAGCAAAGTTAGTTAGGACTGCAATGATTAGTCGACTAATCGATGACTAATCGACTATTAAAATAATCAGTGACTATTTTAGTAGCCGACTAATCGGTTTGAGTCATTTTTCATAGAAAAGTACTTTAAAAGTACCCAAAAATACTCTCATTGCAGCTTCTTATGTTCAAATATTGGCAGCTTTACACACTCTCTCATGACTGTGAACTAAAACCCTTTGGCATGAGGACGAAACAAGACATTAGATGACATAATTTTGGGGTTTGGGCGAGACAGACCGACAGTTTTCAACAGTTTAACACATTTTTCAATAAATGATTTGCCGACTAATCGAAGAAATAATGAACAGATTAATCGACAATGAAAATAATCGTAAGTTGCAGCCCTAAAGTTAATGTTTGAAACATGTAATGGTTTGTTGATTCACCTAGAAAAAGAACGCTCTGCTTTTTCAAACAACAGCGCTCTCATTTAAGCGCAGATTATCTGATTGGATTACAAACGTAGGCTTACCCCTTGTCATCGCTGTGAGGTTGCCAGGCAACCAGAAGATGTCATTTTGTACGGTCAAGAAAGAGACCTGCACATAAATAAATCCCACAACTCTTGGTTTTACAGTTACATTTTGTACAATAAATCAAATAAGAAATAACACATTAAACAGTCAGCTTTACAGTGGCTGATGGGGGGATTTTCTTTACCTTCTGTCACAGCCAGGCCCACAGTTTCTAGTCTTTATATGAAGCTAAACTAACAATCTCCTGGCTTTAGCTCTACTGACATCAATCTTCTCGTCTTATTCTCTGCAAGAATGCGAATAAATGTATTTCCGGAAATGCAAAGACATCCCTTTAAGATGGACGTTTCAGTTTGATTTGAAACCGTGCTGACAGTTAGCAGGGGCAGTTGGATGAGGGTTTTGTGTGTGTTTGTGTGCGTCTGCTTGTAAGGACATGTAGTCCTGTGGGACCCCTCCAACACAGCGACTCGGTTCCAGTGCTGCTCCAAATATTACCAACACACTGTCAAGCTTCACACAAACACTGCAGCGTCTAGGTGTAGGAGGAAGCTGAGGAAGCTCAGTTGATGGCAAATCCTTAAAATCCATCAGTGTGTGTGTGTGTGTGTGTGTGTGTGTGTGTGTGTGTGGTGTGTTGTTCCGTTTCAGTTTGGTGAGCTCAACACGCACAACTTGTATCTAGGGATTCACAGTGCGTGTCGAGTGTGTGTGTGTGTGTGTGTGTGTGCTCACTCTTTGCAGTGTTTTTCAATAGAATGTGTTTTTATTATTATACTGTTGCTCTGCTGATAGCTGATGAGGATCCAAGTAATTTAAAAATTACAATATCAAACATACATAGAATTAAATACGTACACTTTTGTACAACAATCAGCACTTTTATCTTAATTTTACAGAAATTTTGCTAAAGACGCGGAGAATCCTCGGTAAACATCTAAATCCAAAGCCTTAATCCGGCATTTATTAGCACAGCTGTGTACACTTGGCAGTTCCAACGTCTGCCTCTTCAAAGACAATTCAATATGCATGGTAAAACTCAGAGAAAAACAGGAAAACAAATTGAAAGTTTTAGTCATCTACGCTCATCACGTCACATTATTATTCATCTATATGACAAAAGCCACAGCAGTGTAGTTGATCGCCTTCAGTGCACTTCGGTAAACAGAACAACTGCCCTGATCAGGCTTAAAAATAGTGCTGGCTTGTTTTGTTTGTTTGTTTCACAGGATATATTACAGGTCACAAGGCACCGTCTCAATGGCCTCTTCTATCACAGCTGATAATAGGCGAGCAGAGATCCAGTGTTTCCCTTGATGACAAACAGAGGCCAGGAAACAAACACAGTGCCAACAGAAGGATACATGAACTTATTTCAAAGTTCTGATTTTATTTTTTATTTCTGCATGCAAAACTTGAACATAATCTGCCAGTACAGAAAGATAACATGACTTTGAATATCTTTGAATAATCTTGATATGTGTGAATATGAGACATAATCTCCCCCTAAGCTTCTTTGCGGTGTCATGTCATCTTACAGTCACTCACACGCAGACCTTCGGCAGTAATCCACGACGTGATACAACATCGGGGCTTTGGTGAGAGTGTTGGCTACTCCTTTCAGCAATGCAGGTTACAACCATCTGCTTACCCACATTCACGTCCGTCATGCCTGTCCTTGTTGACCACCGAGCAGCTCCAGTGGCTTTAAGCACCGGGCTCATGTTTATGGTGCAGTTTGGTCCAACTCCTCTGCCACAGTATCCTCCCTGCCACTGTACACACTCCCTCATCATTCATATTTCATAGGGATATAAAACGCAGCCCATCTAAGACGAATCCCCAGACTTTTTTTTTTTTTTTGAGAATGTGGAACATATTTTAGGTATATTTCACCTACACAACCTGCCACACTTGTCCTCATGCATTTAAAATAACTCAACATCTGCGTACAGAGCTGCAACCAATCCTGATTTTCTTCCCCGTGATAATGTACTCGTTGCTGTACCTGCTGTCATACAGTGTATGCCAAAGCATGAAGTGATGCAGTTAAATGGGGGAAAAAAAATGGACGAGTTTGCAATATGTGCGATACGTTCTAAACCAAAATGTCAATCTCCCACGGTGGGAGAGACACCCATTCATTCACGCCGCAGCGACTTATTTCAGTGAATAGAAAGATGGAGCATTTCCCAACAAGCATAGGATGAAAAGGCAGGAAACAGCTGGCATGAGCAACCGACCTATAATTGAGCTAACACATGGGTCATGTCAAGAGTCAGGAGCTGAGTGCTGCAAATCTCCAGACAGGCTTCATCATCAAGGGCCAAAAAGATCAAAATCCAAACTCCCTCGAATGTGGCCAACAAGTGTGGGCTTCTTCTGGCACCTCTGTTACATATGGATATTTAAAGATGGATGTATTTACCTACGACACTATTTGCCAATTGTCAAGCAGGTGATACCTCACAACTCATACTGCAGACTTGAGGATCATGAAACGTGTCCTTGTTGTTATTTTGTGGCAGGGTTAACTGTTTGCGAGTCAGAATGCATCATGGTTATACCTGTGAGCACAGGTGTGGAAGCAAGTGACATGACTTGGACTTGAGTCAGGCCCGATGACTTCAGAACTGAATGAATCCACTTTTTCTTCTGGAACCTCCTGTCGACAACAAGCTTCAGACGTGGCCTCATTGAGACTTCACTTGGACTTGAACCTTTTGACTTTAAACTACTTGATACCTACCCCCAAGCCCAAAGGTTAAAAAGGTTATTATTTAGAAAGTGTGCCACAAATTAATTAATTTAATTTAAATTAATTTAAAAAGGATTAATAATTTAATCCTAACAAGTCATCCCCTGATTCCCCAGATCCACTTTGTTTGAACCAATCCGACAGCATCCAATCAACTTGCAGACGTCCGGCGTCGGACACTGACGTCTCAAGCCGTCCTTTAACATCGGTATGATACGCTGTCGGTCGCTGTTATCGTGTATAGTGTGGCTGCCAGCGTCAGGGGGAAATGCAGCAGGACAACAACAACAGTTAAGGTGGTGAAAGTCCAAGTAGGATGGGTTGGACGGGTTGTGGACGGATCCAACAACCACCGACTCGCACCTGGAAGAGCAGGGTTCACATCCCGTAAGCTTGTCAAGGAAAACTCATAAACAAACCATGTGCTTTTGTTATTGAAGGAAAAAAACGTCAATTTGCGGTGTTGTATGAATGTAGTCTATTGTTGTTTTTTTAAACAGACTGTATGTACTTCAACTTGACACAGTGTCCCAGAACATCAACAACCAACACACTCAAGGTACCTTTCATATTGCATCTGGACGTGGAAAGTCCGTGACTAGACATCGATATGTGACAAGGTCAAAGCAAGAATGTCTTGGTTCAGGACTCGAAACGCAAAGTTTGAAACTTGGGACTTGACTTAGGTCTTGAGTGCAAAAAACTTGGTTTACTCAACTTATTTATAGCTTGAATAACAATGTCTTGATCCCACTTCTGCCTGTGAGCAATGTATAGCATTCATTAACAAAAAAAAACATATTTCAAAGCCCCTGTTTCTAATCAGAGCACCAGCCCAGCCCTTGTAATGTTTCACAGCTTGATAAGGAATAAAACCGAAAACAACAACACAATTATTGTCGTAGTAAACTCAGCCAGCATTCAGTAAAATGTGGGGCTTCTACAAAGGCTACATCTGTCGATCAGTTTATTACAACGCTTACGAGCACAAATAACCAGGGGGCAGTTTGATAAAAATCTGAAGGAGAACCACATAAAAATTTGAGGGAGTCATTTTTCCACCAGATACCGATGTCTCAGCTCATATTGCACATGTAGCACATGCCGTGTTGGATCCTGGCTGTTTGAGTCAGAGGCTGTGATTCATTGACACAGTGACAGCTTAGGGAGCATGTTAACTTAGAAACCAGCAGACTGTTAGACATTGTCTCTCTGTGTGTGACTGTAGTAATGCGATTGGGCATGTGAATAAGTGTGTATGTCTCATACTATGCAAAATGCCTGTTTCAGCGTGAGTGTGTGTATTCTACAAAGCGGTTATGTGCATGTGTGTGTTTATGTGTGTGCGTCTGTGTGAGTAAATCTGTCTCCCGGTCCTCCCCACAGCCTGTGAAGAGGATGAAAAAGATTTAATACCTCTGCCAAGGTGATGCCCTGCAGTGCTGCCTGTCTCACACACACACACTCGGGGGATTAGTTAACCTCCTCCGGTGGCAAAGTACAACAGTCCGCTGGCATGTCCAGCAGCTCTACTGGACTCTAGAAAACTGCCCACACACACATTCACAAATACACAGATTTGGAGACACACACAGCACCAGAATGTATTGGCATGCCCAGATACTAACCTCTAACACACACAACCACACACTTGGAGGAGAAAAAAATACTTTTGACAGATATCTTCAGCCCGTGTGCTCCACACACACACACACACACACACACACACACGCTCATATCTCTCTCCCTGTCTACCTACTGTCTTCTCAACCTCAGGGCATTCCCTCTATGACTGACCGCCACATTCTCCTCATCCTTTCCCTTCTGTCTCTCTTCACTTCCTCTCCTCCTCCTTCGCCCAGATCTCTCCTTCTTGTTCGCTCTCACTTGTCATATTCTCTTGCACCGTTTCCCTGGGCAGGCTCCCACTGTTTTTCAATGCGCATTTCCTTTTTTTGTCCACATATTTAATCACTTACTCTTAATCCACAACATGGTAATAGAGAGATAAAGAGGTTGCCAGGTAAATCCCTCAACAGCTGTAAGAATTAGAAGAAGGTGCGCGATGAGAATATTCTCCAAATTTCTGTCTTGTGTCTCTGTTATCCTATCAAAGTGTTGGTTACATCATCTTAAAGATGCTCCGGAGGGGTTTACATGTTGGCTGCCCAAAATGGAAGCACAGAGGAACTGCTGCACTGTTTTTCTGTCCATATGTCATCCTGAATTTGATGCAGGCAAATAGGGAACACTCTTCTCTGTTGCAGCCTCATTAAGATGTGTTTTACAGCAGCTTTAAAGGGACTTTCTTTGGTAGATGTTACAGTAACAAGCACTAAAAATAATCAACAGCAAAGTGTCTTTTCATGAACAACATCTTTGATCTTACTGTGTAATCGAAACACTTCGATGTTCACAGTTGTGATGAAAAACTTTGATTGACAATTAATCAGGATAAAAGATGTTGCAGTGTGCAGTTTGGCATTACAGACATTCCACAGTCTGCATGCAAACTTTCTAGTTAACTTTCTAGTCTAGTTTGATGTATGCACATTGCCGTGTTGTGAAAAGATTTCCTCCTAAAGAGTGCCCATGTCCACTCCACACAACAACACCCAATCCAGGCGTACAGTGTCTAAGGGGCTGACGTTAACTACACTACGCATAAACTATTTGGGCTTCAATATCGATCTAAAGCTGCTGAATTGAGCTCTGCAGGGGTGTGCAAGCATTCATGGGAACCCACAAAATAGGTTGTTTCTCAGAAAAATCCATTCTTAGTGTGAAACAACTTCAACAAACACACTGTGCCTAGAACGTGTAATTTTCCTGGGGCAGAAATTTCAAAGATTAAATATCTCAAAATCAGGGAACATGAAACTTTAACTATCTGCTAGACAAGCTAAGATAAGCTCCTACTATAAGCTTTCAACTAGCAGTAGTACCATGTTTTTTGTAATGTGGACAAATTGACCCTTTAATAACTTTGTTGTATTTTTTACTATCCTGTAACAGCAGCACCCCCAGAAAATTTTAATGGGGGTGGCTGGATGCATAGATACATATGTTACTTGAAACTATTGTTCCTAATTATTACCCTATTTGATGTGCATAGACAATCCTGTTTTAATATGTTATGTATCTAATCTATACTGTACATCTTAGGTTAGGGGTGTCCAAACATTTTTGAATGGGGGCCAGACAAAACAACGTGAAAATACCTGGGGGCCAAGGCCAACTGTTTCTCGCATCAAATGGGTTTTTATTTTTTAATGAACAATTACTACATGATGCCCGTCTACAAACTGTATGATAGTCCTATATGTGAGGTGAAGAGTAAAAAGGGGAAGTGATCTTGCTCGATTAACCATTATTGTGTAAAGGGCCACATACGATATATTTTGAAAGTCAAGCTGAGGGCCGATTAAAATTGGTCTACGGGCCACAATTGGCCCCCGGGCCGGACGTTGGGCATGTCTATCTTAGGTGAATAATTGTTCTTCAAATACACTGGTTGTCCTCTTCCTTAAAGAGACAAATATACAGCTTTAATTTGAAAGTGGACATTGATTGAAAGGAGAAAAAACATTTACTAAGATCGAGCCTTCTAAAGCCTAGGGGAGACTGAACTGGCCTACGGGCACAGGTACAGGAGCCCAAAGTGTAAATGGGAGCCCTGGCCTCCAATTGCAAAATGTCATTTAAACACGTACCGACCGGGAGGAGACTCAAAATGACCACAAAGAGACACAAAAGAACTGCAGAGAGACACAAAAGTGCCTACAAAAACAGGCAAAACACCCACAAAGGGACAAAGAAAGGCTAAAAGAAGACACAAAGCAACCACGATGAGACACAAAGACAACCAAAAAAGGACACAAAAATGAGCTCAAAGATACCCAAACAACTGCAAAAAAAATAAGTATCTTATGGCCTCATGTCGATACCGCTACCTTCACTTTAGCTCAAAAAATGAGTGTGTCACAGTCTCTTAAAGCCAAAAATGTCAGCCTCCTCTTATTTTCGTAAGGGGGGCAGCAGTTGTATGCCCCCCCCCCCCCCCCTTGGAGGCGCCACTGTCCTATAATGATGCGACCCAGACTAATAGCCATCAGGCTACACTGTGCAGTGATGTCACCTCAGGACATATTTCCATGTCTCCACTGTAACTTTATTACTAGCGGTGATTAAGACAGACAGGTAGTGTCATTAGTTAGCTGTCCCCAGCAGGTACCCAGACAGGCCTGTGGATCTCTCTACTGTCTGGACTTTAAAGTAACTCTTCCATAAACCTCTCTGTCTCTCTCCTCCTCCCTGCCAGGGGATGAGCAACACTCCTGTGAGAAAATCCTTTAATCTTGACCCATGGTGGAGCAGTGACCCACAGACACAAACTGGCTATCTGTGTATCTGCGAGCTTATGCATGTGTTCCGGTGTGTGTGTGTGTGTGTGTGTGTGTGTGTGTGTGTGTGTGATACCCATTTTAGGCAGGAAAGTGAGTTTGATTTGGATGCAGCAGGGGAAGTGCGAGACTGAGATGGTGAAACGCATTTGTGTCGCGTCTCTAAAAATCACTTTAGAGATTTTTTTCACCAGTGTATCAATATTCAATTCAGGCACATGCAAAAGACACACATGCATAAAACATCATGAAAATACCAACATGGAAAAAATGCATGAACTAATACATATGAACAGGCCGCGACTACACAGACACGAGCAGACATGACTGCATAATGACACAAATAAAGCAACAGGGCCCAAACAGAGCGGAGGAGAAATAAGGGGACAAACCAGTGAAACGGAAGGAGGGTGGGAGGACGAAAGAGTGAAAGAACGGGTTAGAAGGTCTTTTTATACTGCGGGCTGCCAGGCTGCCAACACAGATGAACACACTTTCTCTCCTTCTGCTGCCTTTCCTTTCTTTCCTCTTCCTTCATTCCATTCTTTTTCTCTACTTCAGTTAATGCTTCTCATCGCACTCTCATCTTTCTGTTCCCACTTCGCACCTTTCTCCTCATTTTTCCTCTTTATTTCCTTTCTTCACTATTTTAACTTCTCTTCCTCTCTCTTTCCTGCCTTCCTCTTTCCTTAATATTCTTGGAATTCATTCCATATTCTGCCTTCTCTCACCCTTTTTCACTACTCCTGTCCATTTTGTTGCTTTTTCCACCCTTTCCCTACTCTCCCCTACATCCTTTCCTTGTTACCTCTCTCCTTCCTCCCTGCCTCCATCCCTTCTTATCTTTTTCCTGTCAAGAAAAAAATAGAAACCTCATGAAATTGTATAGATAAATACTAATTTGCATACACATAGTGTGTTTCAATATAACTCAGTCACCTCAGACACCAGTGTGATGTCTGATAACTGCAAAGAATCCTGCCAAATCACATAACCTACTTTTGTGTGAGTGCGCGCGCATGTGAGTGTGTGTGTGTGTGTGTGTGTGTGTGTCAGTGTGTCTGTGTGTACTAGGTGAATGATAAATTAGGCTGACTCTGGCCTGCCATCTTTTAACCACAATTAGAAAGCTTTTCTGACAGACTGTCAGACTCAAGGCTAGCAAACACACACACACACAGAGTACACACACGTCTGGAGGCACCCAGCAGCTTACAGACAGACGTGGAAGAATGACGTATGAGCAGACATCGTTTCCAAATCATCACACACACACACACACACACACACACGCATGCATGTGCGCGTGCACACACACACACACACACACGCAGTGATGCATGGGCATCATTACCCGTGCCCCTCCCTTGACAGCTGTTCCCTCAGCAGCGCGCCCTGCGATGGTACTCCACTACGTACTCGCATACACACACAGGATCTCAACACCCCTCTGAGAGTACAGGCACAACATGTTAATCACTGGAGAGGTCAAAAGTACACACACACACACACACTCATGCACACACGCAGTACATACTGTATACATCTACAAAAAATGTCTGAAGTTCAGCAAAAAATAAAACAGGCAGGAAGTCTGAGGTGATAGCCATTAAGACCATAACCTCCCATCCTGCAGCCACCTTTACCTACAACTACAGTGTGAAATACTCCGGCAGCATTTCACTTTGTGTTACCTATGACTTTGATCATTTGACTCGCAAATGCAATGCAGTGCAAATGGTGTGACATGCAAGTATATGATGGCACCACATGGTCGAGCAGAAAGCAGCCAGGGCAAGAGTCACAGCCATTGTGATGAGCGGTTTTGTGTCATGTCTTTTCTCATTGCTCTTCATGAAAAGGGAATAATTATGTTCATAAACAGACGGACAGTTAATCAACAGAGGCATCATTTGAGTGATATTATGCTGAATCTGCCAAGCTCAACCCAAACGATGTCAGGGTAGATTTCAAAATTAAATCTGAGTACTACTAACACGCACATTCTCTTCCATGTGTTTATCTGAACTGATATGACAGCGTCCAACAGTGTAGGAAAAAAAATCTTTAGCTAAGTTCTACAAACTCACACATAAATTTCATATTTTAAAAATTATTATGTAATACTATTCCCACTGGCACCAATCTCTTTCTATGCACAGAAACAGCATGCAACCTGAAAAAAAAAGTGTTTTCTCGTCAGGTCATAAATTTCAACCACTAAGTGCTCTTTTATTTTTCCACATTAACTTGGAGAGAAAGTGAAAAAGAGAGGTTGAGTACAAAGTGATACTGCCAAACTGGAACAATCAGAGGAGCTGCTCTGCCAACTAAACGACAGAAGGGTAGAAAGAAAAAGTACTTGTCCTCACTTTCACCCTGGCTAATATCACTCGCACGATTCTTGAGCGCATCTCTAGAATTTTTTTTTTCCCCTCTCACTTAATCTCATTCTCCCTTCCTTCCATTCCTCGCATTCCTTCTTCCCTTTGCTCTCTTCTCACTTTATCCTCTTCTTCATCTCCCCCTGCCTAGTCGCTTCCTCCTGTAGTTTCAGAGACTTTAGGCAAATAATATACAAATCATTGCGTTTCTACAAAAGGCACCAAATCTGCCATGCAGTTATAGTTTCGCAGCTTTATGCCACACATTTTAAGATTGATACAATGCTATGGTAATGTCACTAAGGGATTTTCCTCATCTGTTACAGCCCACTTCAATATCTAAAGACAAACTAAATAATATCGTCTAAAAAAGAGTTCAATAGCAATTCTAGCCGAAGACAATGTGAGCTTTTGATCTCACTACAGCAAGAAAGCAAGGCAGGAGTACCTCTCAAGAAATTCACAAAGTGCTTCTTAATGGTTAAAACAGAAACTCAGGTAGAATGCTTGATGTTAAAAGCCTGTAGATTCATCAGCTGCTGTCCAAAGGTAATAGATAAGTTAATGAAAAAAGCAGGCTGTGCTATAGTTTTGCAGCGTAAGTCGTTTCAGTCTCTCTTGTGAATAGACCAAACATCCTTGATGCATGCCGTGAAGTGCAGCTCTGCTATTGACTGAGTTTAAAATAAAAGGAAATCTGTCAAACATTTGTAACAGTTAATAAGTGTATATGTATATATAACAGAAGTGGGCCCAGGATTAAACCTTGGGGGACTCCACACTGTTAAGCTGCAGATGATGTGTTTAAAAATTGACTACTGTGATTAAGTAGTAGAAGAGACACATATACTGACTTATAATGGACATTTGGAAAATATTGTGTACTGAGCAAACAAATCCATGCCAACCTCAACCCTAATCCACTTTATATTTACTTATATTCATTTCAGCCATCACAATCTTGTTTTTGTAGCGGCCAGAAGTGACCATATTTGGACAAGATGGTGAAGCTATGGGGAGCAAGGGGTGAAAATGAGTCATTAGCCCCTTTTACTCTGCCTGTTCAAAGCGGTAATTGTGCCACTTTGCCATGTTGTATAAATAGGTATGTTCATGGAATGGGGGGACAGAGCTGTCTCGCCTCTGAGCTGGGAACAGAGGAAGTAACAATGCCAAAACAATGTCTGTATAAACGGAGATTCACAAAATTGCTTTTAGCGGTTAGCAGTTAATTCAAAGAAGAAGAGCAAGAGAAAATGTCTGTAAATTGGAAAAACAATGAGGTCCTTGATGAGGTCAGCCACCATAAAACAAGGAGGGTAAATGGTTGTTACTGCCATGTTATGACTCTGTTGCGTCACTTGTTACGCCCGTCACGGCTCTTTGTTTCCGCGATGTGGGCCTGCTGTGTAAAATCACACATCGGCATGATGCCACCATTGTTCGGCTCTGTGTAAAAATGCAAAGGCAGCATGAAAAAGGACTTCGTATCGGCTCTACAGTGCTATCTCTGTGTACAAAGGGCTATAAACTGTAGCAACACGTCACAATATGCTTAACTTTCAACTTTAATAAAATGTAAATGGGTGAAAAAAATTCTACCCTGTTCAGTCGTGAATGCTGAAATAAGCTATAGAGACCAACTATTTTTTTTGTACCAGGCTGTAAACATGTTTGTTGCTGCTGTAAAGTATTTCAACATGGGTGTCTAGGAGTATCAACTTGCTTTTGGAGCCACCCTCAAGTGGCCATTTGAGGAACTGCAGTTATTGTCACTGCACGTTGGCTTAATTTTTCACCTCCAGAGGCTGCGGCTTGGTCTTCAATCAAAAGTACTCTTTTGTATTCTGAACCGTACACATTGCATTACTGCTCCCACAACTGAGAGAAATATCAGAATGAATTGTTTCTGAAGCACAGCGAAATAAAATGCATTAAAGAGACTGCACAGAAAATGAAAGAAACTATTATCAATACAATTTTCTACTCTGCATTGGTTTAAACTTGATATGCAACCATTTCTTTCCTAAATTTGATATGGTTTTATCTTTCCAGAGGCGTCTAAGCATCATAAATCAAAATTACTTATCTAAAAATACAATGCTAAGAAATGCTATTTTATTTGATGTCATCTAATGAGCCTATAGTCTCTATAAATACCTCCCCTGCACTCCTGTACAGCTCAGGTGAATCATTTATAACTTTCTGCACTAAAGTGTGTCACGACCGCTGTCCAGGGTGCTGATCCTGGGACCGCCAGGGATGCGGGAGCTGTCCGTGGTGCTCACCCTGGCTCACACTGCTGGGGCAGGATCCCTGCCGGTGCAGTCTGATGGCCAACAGAAGACTCCAGTTAATTTTCCTGTCATTGTTCCCATCTGTTCCTGTGGCTGAGTCTCGACACCACCTTGTTAATTAATATCAACTCAGTCAAGTCTGCCTGTCTGTCTGTTTACTTCACCGTCAGAGTCTGTGATTGTAGTCTGGCCAGTTTAAGTTAGTTTACCTTTGCCCTGCTGTCAAAAGTTTTTTTTTTATAAATCTGCTGTATTCTGCAATGTGTTTAAATCTAAGAGACTTTACCGAGCTGGGTTTTCTCCTGCATCATGAACTTAACAGGGATTTTTCTTCTTCCTTTGTTTAGGTACACCTGTTAAACTGCTCATTAATGCAAACAGCTTAACAGTCAATCACGTGGCAGCAGAATGCAGAAGAAAGGTGATTTAACTGACTTTGAATGTGGCATGGCTGTTGGTGCCAGACAGGCTGGGCTGCCTTGTTGATGCCAGAGGTCAGAGGAGAATGGTCAGACATGTTCAAGGCAACAATAACTCAAATAACCACTGGTTACAACCAAAGTCTGAATGAAGCAGATGGGCTACAGCAGCAGAAGACCACACCAGGTGCCACTCCTGTCAGCTAACAACAGGAAACTGAGGCTACAATTCACACAGGCTCACAAAGTTAGACAATAGAAGATTGGAAAAAATGTTGCCTGGTGTGATGAGTCTGGATTTCTGCTGCCACATTCAGTTCTGAAGGCATAAGGGGTCCAACCTTGTACTACCAAGGTGTACCTAATAAAGTGGCTGTGAGTGTTTGCATTCCTAAAAGATAGGGAAAGGTTGGGCAGGTCCATCTTGGGAGCTGCTGGGAAAGGACTAAATCTTACAGCCCCATATGCAACCATGTCAACAATCACACTAAAACCCAAGATGACATAGAGACACTTACACAGAGTAACAATAGAGAAAATGAAAAGGAGTGTGAGCTTGTGTGTCTGTTAAAACGTTAAAAAGTTAGCAGGCAAACAAGTCTTCCATTTACCTCCTCTCTCCTTCCCTGCTCTTTTTTCATATTCTTGTCTTTGCATTTCCACTGTTCCACCTCTTTCTCATCCTCTGTATCTTCTCCTCTCCCTCCCCCTCCTCCCCTTTTTCTCCTCTGTACACTTTTTTTTACCACGTCCATTCCTATCTCCTCTTTCTGTTTCTCACTGTCTTCTCTCTCCCACTCTCATATCATGATGTCTGTACAGTTGGCAGCTTTATCTCCCTCTCTCCTTGTAGATACAAAGGCGTTTTAATCCTCAAACATTGCCAACAAATACAGGAACCTCCAATCGATAAACTGCGATCTTTGCTGTTCGCCTCTCCTCTCCTCTCATCTCCTGCTTTCCTCTGTCCCTGACTTTTTTTATTTATTCAAGCCTGCACTGTTTTGTATTTTCACTTAAAATCCAAATATTCTGTCCACTTTTTTCCCTTCTCTTCTTTTTTCCCTTCCTGCCCGCCTCCTTCCCTGCAGCTTCTCTTCTTTTCCTCCCTCCATGCATGCCAATTGTTATCGATTTTAAACTGTTACCAACTGGGGCTCGACAAATTGCGGCTGACAGTTGCCACAATTTTGTGCATCTTTAAAACTTTAATATTTATATACCAAAATCCCACAAGAACACAGTGATTCAACCCCAAATTCTACTCTCTGCAGCGAGAGAAAGCCTCCAGCAGCATCATTGTCATCATCATGCATACTCAAAGCCCAATCAAAATGTTGCAATACAAGTGTAACCCACTCTCCCTGTGTGCCCCTCTTTCACAGGTACCTTTCCTACACACCTTGGGTCTCTGTCATACAGTCTCTGCATTCTGATTTTGTTTGTGTAGTTTCTTGTGTGGAGAAGAAGATACTGGGCACATTGTGGTAGAGACCTAGTAGCACATTTGTATCTTGGCAAAGAAAATCTTGGACTCTGCTCTGCACCACAGTGGGCACTTAATTGGAGGTTGCTTGCTTTTTCAGATAGTGCACAACAACCAGTGATAATACCATCCTTCTTTGAAACAAAACGTCAGCACTCTTGTCTTAGAGCAAAAATAAAGATTAAGAAAACAGAAAACACATTTTAATTATTCAGATACTTAATATCAGAGGGGCTGCTAATATTCACAACATATGACCAGTTACACTCAAAAAAAGGAGCAAGGAATTGCTGTTTCAAGCTTTCATTTTTACTTTAAGACCACCATCAGGAGCAGCCTGAGGTGTGGAGAAAGCTAATGAATAGCTAGGCATGCCAGCTGATTGCTCACTTAGGCTCATGATGTCAGAGAGCATCAATACCTTAATACTTAATTATCAAAGCACCGCATTCTAACCAAAATGCAAAGTAAAATGTGAATGTCACAACAAATCAAGCAAGTATACACCACACAAAAACATTTAGCTCTATAAATTCTTTCTTTTTGCAACCACACTGCAACTGTGGTTACGGTTAAGGAATGATTAGAGCAAATGAAACATCTGGCTTCTGTATTTAATGGGAAAGGTTACAATCGGCTTTCACCCCCCAGGACAAATGACTTGGTCTATCAGCTCCGGCTACGATCGGCTTCAGTTGGCAGTGATGGAAATTTGAAAGCCATGCGCTAATTTTATGTATCCAAATACCATCTATCTCCATCCAAGCAGCGCTCGAGCATCATTCCAAATATAGTCAGTACCAAGCTTAAGAGAGACTGAATAGTTACGAGATACAAGAAAGAAGTAACCAACGTAAAGCTTCCACTGGCCTCCATGCTGCTTTCTACTGTTTACTAACCTGTTTCCAGCCTGTCCATGACATTGAATGGCAACTGGTCGAACTCATGAGCCAGTGCAGCACCAGCAACCTCCATTTTTAAAAACCCATTAGTCATGTCAACAACAGACAATGTGAAACCCAAACATTGACAACACAAAGTTAAAGAAAACACAGCCAAATGGACCAACAGTGACGTCCAGGCTTTACTGAGCGTATGTGACCGGGGAAATACCACATGAATGTGAAAGCAAAATACATAAGAATCTTCAATAGCTGGTTTACATCACCTCAGCATTCCTACTGGGGTGCAGCAGCCAAGAACAGCCCTTTGAAGGTATATAGTTCCCAGTGGGGAGCTCCCCTGAGAGTAGCTCCTTTCAGGTGTACCCAGAAGCATTTGCTCCTAAAATGCCATGTAAGTGCTGCTCCGGGACGGACTGAAAATGTCTGGAAATGTGTGCCATTATCCTCATATTCAAACGATATTGCACAAGGGTGCCATGAGTCCTCTACACGGACTATTGACTTCCACAAAAATAAAATTATATACTATCCTCTTGGAATCAATACTTCAGCATATTAAATTAACTTGGGTGTGCATCACAGAGGCAGAGGAGGCAGAGGGGGAAACATCTGACCTGCTACAACAAAATTTTCACTAAAAGGCCAACATCAAAATGGTAAACTGATACAGTGCTCTACATCTGGTACCAACTACAAAAAAACAAATTCAGTTTAAGTTGAAGGTCAGCTTAAATTAATGGATCAAGCCATATAACTTGATTTGAAAATAGAAAATTGTATCCGAAACAAAAAAAACACATATCAAATTGCATTTGTTCTAGAGCTTGAATGTAGGAAGCGGAGTGGGAAACACTCTACCTGCCTGAACAATTAAATGAATCATTCAGCTGAGCAATTAACCCCCAGTGGCTCCACTGGAGTGCTATGGTGAACAGTCAAAGGCTGCCGTAGCACCGGGCAGCTCCCAGGTGTGAACATGTGTAATTGAATGAATGTGAAGTGCGGCGTTACCAAAAGTGCTCATTTAAGCATCGCAGGATAAATAAAGAATGAGAGTTAGAGAAGGGTGCAAAACGCTCATTTATTAGCTTGTTAACTTGTGTTTAACTTGTGTCAACTCGTAGTAAATAATGAAGAAGTTGAATAAATTTTGCATTCGGAGTCCATCGGGCAGCCTTCCGGGGGGAGCCCACACTTCACACGATTGTCTCGGTTTTTCTTCCTCCCTCAGTCTCATTTCAAAGTAAACACAAAACGCCCATAAAACAGATGAAACACAAAAGGCAACAACAAAACACAGACACACACTGTCTCACTCTATCTTCCTCTGACTCAACGTCTCACACACACACACACACGGGAAGAAAACCAGCGCTGGGGAGTGATGGATGAGGAGAGGAGCTGTGTGGGTGTGGCTGAAATGGAACTAATGACAGAAAGACAAGCGAGTGAGAAAACAAGAAAACAAGTGGGAGACAAGAGAAAGCAGCAGAGATGGGGAGATACAGAGAAATAAAGACAAGGAGAGGCAGAGATGAATAGAAACAGGCAGACAGAGAAGAAAAGATGACAGCCACACATAAGAATTGGATGCAGCCTCTGATGTTTGTTCCTTAAGTGCAGCCTGAAGCCAATATTCCTAACTACAGCTGCGTTATTGGAGCCTTTCTGCTGTATAGCTGCTACACACTGGTGGAGTTTTGGGGGTGTTTATAGTTTAGAAATAATGCAGCTGTTGCTTGTAATCCAGTGAAATTAATGTATTACTACAAGAGGCAGCTCTGGCATAAGTGTCTCGGCCCGAGGGGGCAACATGGCATTGATCCATAAAATAAAATCATTCACTCAGGTAACATCTTAAAGAAACAGTGTGTAAGATTTAGGGGGATTTAGTTGCATCTAGCAGTGAGGATTGCAGGTTGCAACCAGCTGAAACCTATCTCGGTTAGAAATCCTTCAGTGTTCATGGTTCAAGAGGTTTTCACTGGGAGCTGAATTACACGCAAAGGTCTCATCCTCTCCAAAACAAATGGACCAGGGGCCATATTCACAAAGCTTCCTAGAACAAAGAGTTGCTCCTAGTGACGATATTCTGAGAAATTACTAAGAATTTCCCCTTAAAGACTAGGTCCTTGTTAAAATAGAAGTTATTCACAAAGCATCTTAGACCTTAAAGAGCTCCTGAGGTGAAAAACTCTTAGCAGCAGGGAGGAGGACTTTTAAAGAGAGTTTCTTAAGGAGAGAAGAAAATGGTGGAAACACAAAGAGGTTAAAGAAATACCCTTCAAACGTTGAATGACAGTGAGTAAATGAAAGGCTACAGATTAGACCGTGCAGGGATAATATGTGTGGTTGATTTCATTAGGGATACACACACACATTTCCCACTTTACACTATAACGCCAGTAATAAAGTGATCACAATATTAAGATATTTGGAAAACTGGAAAAATGCCACAGTGCAGCAGTGATGACTTGAGTCTGTCTCAACCTTCCATCAGCAGAGTGATCACACTAACAATGAGAGCACTTTTACAGTCAGCACAGAGTGTTCACACCCTGCAGGCTCACAAAAGGGCGTGCCTGTGACAACCAATCACACCTGTTAAAAGCAAGCATCATACCTAGCAACAGGGTCAACCACACCAAATCAGTGTCTCTCCAACGCTGTTTGGCATGTCAGAGATGGGCCGCTAGCCCAGCACCTGCTAATATGTTTTCACCTTTTATCTTTTATGACCAAAGATCCACAAGTTCAGGAAAGTGGAGAGGCACTCAAGTTATTATATTATATTCTGCCAGTATATGCACCTAAATCCCACACATTGGACCTTGAACTCCATATCTAATTATCTTCACTGAAACAGCTTTGAAAGCCCTAATGACTGATTAACCAGTTAAGAAGCTGCTTTCATAACAGCATCTTATATAAACAATTTGTCTACTGATTAATATATGTACATGTACTTAGAAGTGCACTGACAAGCAGACTAAAAACAACTTCATTTGAAAGGATAATGAGTAGTTCAGGTGTGATGTGACACCCGAAAAACCCTTGATAGAACGGTTGTGTGACGGTTTGGGGTTCTCCCAAAAGTTCTCCAGCTAGCCGGGAGAAAACTGCTATGAAATTAATCCATTTCTACCCACACACACACACACACACACACACACAGTCTGTGATTCAGGCTTTAATTACCTCTCATAGGAACATCAGATGGCAAACAGTTCTTAAACAGCCAGCTGGGAGAGAGAAAAGGAGACAGAGGAATGGATATAAACAGTTGAAAGGGACAGGCAGAGAAAGAAAGGAATGGAATACAGAGAGATAAAGAAAGAGTGACGCTCTGAAGACAGAGAGGAAAACAGATGTGAACCCCATCGACAGGATGATGGAGGAAAGTCACAGCGAGAGAAAGCCAAAGGTGGGTGTGAGGGATGGTACATAAATGCGGAGGAATAAAAGTATAAACAGTGAGCGAACTGAAAGGGAAGAAAATAAGAAATACTGTATGTAGGGCAGGAGACAGAGGAGGGAAGAGGGGAGGTGCATATGGAGGGATCCTCCTCTCCTCCAGCGATGAGCAGAGAATGAACAGATGTCCAACAGAGGAAAGAGGGGGGAGAAGTGCCACAACACAGAAGAGGGAGGCAGTGAACTGTAGTCAGAGCGGGTGAACAGGGGGAAAGAGAGGTGAAAGGTGAAATTTGAGAGGTTGTTTAAATCAGAGGAAATGTTTCAACTTTCATGATCACAGGAAATGTAGATTTCATCACCAACACTAGTTTAGATTCAAGTTATAAAACTACTTGGGTAGGTTTAGAAAAAAAGATCTCGATTAAGCTCATATAAGTAGGCTTGTCACAGAACTTCACTTACATAAGTAAGCAGAAGGCATGTGGTGTACGTCATGTGACGTCAACTACGCAACCTTGTTAAAAAATTCAGTGTTGACTTTTGTTTCCACTAGGGCTGCACCCCGACTAAGAATTTTCCTAGTCAACCAATAGTCATCATTTCGGGCCATTAGTCAACTAGTCGCCCGCATGTTTACGATATTACTTTAGTTATTAAATAATTTATTTTGGGCGGGGCAACACAATAGTTTGAGTTGAAGGTGTGAGAAAGAATAGTATCAGTAACATTGTTAACACTGTGCTACATTACAGAGAAATACAAAACCGTACTAATGAACCTTCATTAATATAGGCCTATATTTTATCTCCAAGTGCACGTCACACACTGAGCGAGCCGCCTGTTAATGACGCTGTGGGCTAATGGGCATGTAGCTACTTCCATGTTTCAGATGATACGTCAGGTTTGTAGTCGACCAATGAAGATGAGTTTACATATCACCTTGGGTTCATCCTTCACCTTCTCAAAATGATCCCACACTTTGGATTTCCTGCCCAACATGTTATTAACTAGCCTGTGGAATAACTGCAGGTACCAGCCCTGGAAATTAACCTGACTCCTGTCTGACTGCTGAGCGTGGCCACTTCCTGTGTCTGTCCTTTCAAATTAAATTCTCTTAATAGAGTTTCACTTTAATTTTTCTGCCACTAAGTGACCAATGAAATATTGCCAACTAAGACCTTTCTGATCGACTAAGATTTGGTCAACTATTAGGGAGCAGCTCTAGTTTTCACTTTGGACACAACTAATGTTTCCTGGGTGAAATTTTTTGACCCATCCATGACCTTTCCCTGCTGCTCCTCTCAGACTGTCTCCCTCTTTACACTACGTCATTGCCAGATATGGATTTACATCGGAGTTAGCCGACAGCTTCATGTATCTCATTCGGATGCAAAAAGGGCGTCTTGTGCATTGGAATCAGTCGCCGACGGCCACTGACCAAGCTGCCGTATTTGATGCTCTCGGAATCAGAACGGGCTGGAAAGAGAGAAGATTGTGCAAAAAGTGAGATCAGACCATAGAGCCACAGGCTCCGTCTGGTTTTCTGCAGAGCACCACTTACAGGCTAATCCCTCACCGGTCTATCTATACGTGTGTCAGATTTACAGTTATTAACAGGATGGAGGGGCGAGCAGAGGGACCTTCTTTAAAGTGAAGGGCTCCAACCCTCCTGCCTGGCTGAGATCTCTAACTGAATCCTTATCAGCTGTTACTACAGCTGATCCTGACCTCTGAGGGAAAAGAGAGAAACATTTTCCTTATGGAGATCAGCAAAGTGTGACAATATTGTAATTAGAGCCATTTTCTGTCCTTTAACAGCAGAGAAAGCCAGATGGTGAAGCACTTCACCGTGGCAGGTACTTTTTAAGACAGTTAACACTTAAATAGCTCAGTTTTAGAAAACCTGCCTTTTTAAAAATCACTGTCATACCCTACTGTCAACAATTAGTGGAAATGTAATGTTCCCATGTGGCAGATTTGGGGTTAAGGGATGGATATAAAATCAGTCACAAGCAATGTTCCTCACCGAATTAGAATCTTTGTGTGGTGGTAGCTGATGACGGGGGTGTATTGTTCATCATTCTGTGGAGTGCAGGAGGAACTCTTTATGAGTGTTTTTTCACAGGTTGATCAGATTGTGGTCGGATCAACCAGAGCTGATCAGATCAAGGGATTACATTAGAAGAGTGGCTGCTGTAGAGGTAAGTGAAACCCACCACGGGAACATGGGGTGGATTCTTTTCATGGGAACGCAGTTGGTTTAATCTAAAGTAGGTTGGAAAAACACTGGACAACACTTCAATGACAGCGCTGTTGTTCTAAGAAATAGAGTGTACCTTTTCAATATGAATTAACAAGCAGTTAACTTTCAGTTTCACTGCAACAGGCATCCTGCTGCTCCATCTGTGCCCAGAGTGCTCTCTGAGAGTGCGGTGCTCTTAATAGCCAAATGGTCTTTATGCTCCTAACAAATGGTCCAGCTAAAGAAAATAGAAGATTAATACATGGCGACAGGTAGAATGACATCTGCACATTTAAAACGTATATTGCTAGAGAAGTGATTACTTTCTTGGCAGATTTTTTTTACCAGGTGACCAGTCCTCAACAGGTCGCCAAGAAGTTAATTTTGAACACTGGATGAAACTAATTGTTTCCAGCACAGCTGTCCAAATAAATATTAAACAGATGCTGATTTGTTTCACCAACAATAAACAGCTGTTGCAGATAGTTTTTCTGTTAAATTAAGTTCTGTATCAAACAAAAGACTTTCAAAAAAGAGCTAGAAAAGAAGTAAAATAGAAAAACAAAGAAAAAGGAAAGAAATACATGTTTTGTACAATGCTGTTTCACAGAGTGCTGTAAAAAAGTTCTTTTGTTGTTAGAAACAATTACAGTATTTCATCTCATTTATAATAGAACGGCCAAATTCTATCCATGTCACGTAAGAATTTTTCTTTGCTGCTATGATTTTTTGTTTTAGGGTAAATTACGTCGTCTCTAAAGCCCCGCAAGCAGTACAGTGCGGTACAGTTCAGTGTGGGTCACTTTTTTTCTGTTTCTACTGTGAAAAGTAGTTTCATTATGTTGTGGATGGTTCTAAAGACAGACCGTCCCCATTTTCGGTCCCCCCACACAGATCTGGTACCAAAAGGTGGAGCTGTGAACACCGCAGTCTGTTGATTGGGCAATAGAGGACGGTCACTCTGCTCAGGGCTGAGTTGTGGCTGGTTTGGAGGCTCATGTAACCACTGTTCATACTGTGGAGAGTTTTACATATATTATTAAACAGTAACTATAAAATGAAAAGATGTTTTACTGCATCTTGCAGCAGCTGGAGTCTGAGAAAAAATAACTTAATTCACGAGGCCGACTGCCGGCAACTTTTCAGGTGGAACATTAACTTGGAATGTTTCTCAATGGGTGAGTTGACGACATGAATCAATCAACACACCTTAAATTATGTGAGCTGCATATATTCAAATCCTCACTCGGAGAAAAAAAGCATCGCGGAGCATTGTTCCTGTGGGCTCCAACAACACCAAACCCCTGAGCTTGCCTGATAAGGACTAAATGCACAAAGCTGCGATTTTTAAATATCCCATCGGGACAGACACTGTTCTGTTTTTATTCTGGAAATGTCGGCATGCAACCCTGTTCTGTGGATGATAAATGAGGTGCAGACTGATAAAGGAGGAAATGCAGTGAGTGCTGGACGGAGCAGTGAGTGACAACAACCCCGCCCACATGACAGAGTACTGTCTGCGGTGGAAATGCGAAGCACACCTAGGGTCTAGGTACCATGTTTGAAGGATTACTTTTGGTTCCAAAGGTACCATCCCGAAAGTGTTTGGTGGAAACAGGGCTTAGTTACATAATTTGGCTAAATAGGACCTTTTTGTTTTTACTTAACGAGCCTATTTAGAGCTAAATATATCTCTTTTCCATTAGCCTATAAATGATATAATTATTTTTGTCTGGTTAAATATTCAATGGGCCCTGGGCGACTGTATCTCCATTTCATCCAACACAGGGGCGTCCAAAGTGCAGAATAGAGGGACACAGGACAGGAAGAATGGTGGAAGAGGTACACAAAGAAAGACTGAGAGAGAGACAGAGATAGAAATGAAATGGTAGAAGGATGTAGAGGAGAGAGGTAGAACAGTAGAGTGATAGAGAGGTGGAGGTGGGAGTCCTTATCAGAAAAAAGCAGGCACCTTTATCTCCCTGCCCTCCAGACACACGCGCACGCACACACACGAGGACAGAAGACCACTGACTGCCCACACTCACACACATGCACTCACACTCACACTCAAGGTACGAAGCCTAGCAAAGTGCAAACACACATTCTTCTGTCAACAGACACAAGATCCACAAACACACACACACACATAATGGTGACTCCATCCAATTCTGTGTGTCAAAGCAACCTTCCCCCTCCCCGACAACATACACACACATGCACACACGCTTACAGGTTAGCGACAGGCGCCATTTACACTCCGACAGCCGTGCCCGCCTCCCCTCCAGCTGCCATGGCAATGAATACCATTAGCATCCAATAAAATGTCAGGGGGGCATGCCCAAGTAACTCATCACACACATACACTTGCATACACACACGCAGACACACATAGTCAGAAATGTCAGAGGCCCGTGCCCAGTAACGTATCTGATGGAGAGGGAAGGCAAATGTCAGCTGTTTCTCAAAATGGCAGCCAGCAGCTGTGTGGGCTATAAGGCTGTGACTGTGGACAGATACTGCCAGACACACCGACAGCAGATCTGTTAGAGCTGGTGTATGTGTAGCTTCACATATTTGACTCAGGAATTTATCAAGACTTTAATATGGCACAAAAACATTATGAAGTCAGTGGCCTTTAATTATTCTGCATGCGCTCCGCTAAAGCTTTAACATGATTTCACTTCATCACTTCAGCATATAAAACTTTATCATTAAAGCCAAAAAGTCTGTGCAGTAACGCAGTAGTAGTGGTGATATTTTATGGAGATGATTATCCAATTAAAAGGAAATGGCATAAATTGTCTCAGTAGGGTCCTTGACTTACTCTCTTACTCTCACCCTTTAGCATCTGCCTGAGATGCACCAGGCTTTCAAACGACTCCAATCACATCATTATTAGGCATTCAGAGCAACAGACCTCGTATAAAGAGCGACAAAAGTCCAGTTAAGGGGGCCAGTGGGGAGGTGGATGGGTCCAGTAAGCACAGGACTTTACACATTAGATGAGTGTTTGTGTCCCGTTTGAGACTAAAAGTCAAAGTTGAGTCATTTTGTCACATCAGTCATTAGTCATCGAAGTCTACTCACATGATTAATCCACAATTTGTACTAACCTTAGCCAAGTAGTTTTCTTGGCTAAACCTGACCATCGGACGCTTCTTAGTCACTTGAGTGGACTCGTGACTTAACACCCACCTCTTCTGCATCAAATATGACAAGCAGGTATAAGACAACCAGGTCTCACTTCCAAATTGTCAAATACACTTGGTCAGTGGCCCGTCAGCATCAGACGCAGATGCAGAGAGGCACCCCATAGCGGTGGTATGAGATGCCCTGGGCGGTGACAACTGTAGTATAAAGACAGAAAAAGGTCACATCATGGGACACTGACACGCCGCCCCTAAACATCTACAAGTGACGCAGGAGGGGTACGTTATTTTTTTGACGTGACAGGCCACTAAACAAGCATCACTGTTTGACAAGTTGAGAATGAGAATGTGTTGGATCGTGTTGCTCTGTCTCTGGCACTCTGTGGGAGGACGGAACAACATTCTCCCAAAAGATATTCATCATCTGGGGCCTGATGGTTGCGGAGAACAATGTTTAAGGTCACACTGCCAAGAGCACTGCATGAAAAAAATGCAGCTTCTCATTCATGCTGTATCCATTTGGCCACGGGGGTTGTGGCAAAAAAAAAAAAAAGCAGTATCTCTCTGCCTTAAAGTCAAACTTGACTTGGCTCAACTTTTCATGCAATACAGTGGCTAATTATATACATGCAAGGGCACATTCCATATTTGTATTTGATCATTTTGCAATCCAATACGTGCAAGGGCACATTCCATATAGACAATTCTGTAACTTGAACTGCATATTTTTTCAGTTGGGCAATGAATCATCACAAGGGAAGGATAAAATGATCGTTGCTGTGATAACGTTTCTGCAGTAAAAAGCAATGCCACCACTTTAAACATCTATTAAACCTTAAAACTCTAAATAACTCAAACAGGTCTCCTTGGATTCTAATTCATTGTTATCTGTGGCCACTTGAAGAGACTAAAGCAGACCCTTGATTTTTTTTTTTTTTTCGCTTGCCATTTACAGTCTGAACACCCAATTACATATTGGTCCAGAATCTCACAAAGGAGTTTAATTGGTAAAAGATCCAGTGACTCTAGGGTCATGGCACATAATTTACACTATTTTAATTCTCAAAGCATTTACTAACCCCATGTGACCCGTGTGTAATCATCTGCATTTGTCTGGTTTCTTCATCCCTTTGTTAAGCATTTTTGTCTTCCATCCGTATCTTGTTATGGTGTATTTACAGTCAGTCTAAAAATGAATCCCTTTTGATTTGCAGTTACAGTTTCAGCCATGTCTGTGAAAATGTGGATGCTCTCCACACATCGCAGCCAAAAACATGCTGAGTGAGGTCATAGTGACCTTGACTTTTGACCTTCAACTACCAAATTCTAATCAATTCATTCGTGAGGCCAAGTATGTGTTTACACCAAACTCGAAGAAATTCCTTAAAGATGTCCTTTAGATGACGTGTTCAAGGGAATGTGATGGACACACAGTCACACTGACCTTAACCTTTGACCACCAAATTCTAATCGTGTTGTCTTTGACAAAGGGGACATTTGTGTGGCTGCAACGTCGCTGTGACCTTCACCCTAGACCAAAATCTGATTAGTTCATTCTTGAATCCAAGTAGATGCTTGTGCCAAATTCAAGAAATTCCCTAAAGATGTTCTTGAGATATCGGGTTCACAAGAATGAGATGGACGCATGGTCACAGTGACCTTCACCTTTGACCACCAAATCCTAATCAGTTTATTCATGAGTCCAAGCAGAGGTTTGTGCCAAACTAGAAGAAATTACTTGAAGATGTCCTTGAGATATCATGGTCACAAGAATGAGATGGACACACGCTCACAGTGACTTTCACCTTGACCATCAAATTCTTATTAGGTTGTCCTTGACTAAAAGTGGACATTTGTGCCAAATTTGAGGACATTTCTTCAGGTTGTTCTTGAGATTTTGCATTCAAAAAATGACATGGATGCAACATCGCAGTGACCTTCACCTTAACCAGATTCTAATCAGTTCCTTATTGAGTCGAAGTGGGACGTCTGTGCCAAATTAGAAGGAATTCCCTTGAGGTGTTCTTGAGATATCGCGTTCATGAGAACGGCACGGACAGTTAGACAGATACCCCAAAAACAATATATGTCTGACGAAAGCAGCTGCCGGTGTGAAGGCATAATCAGAGATCCTCTTTTACTTCCTGTGACTCATTTCATAAACTGACGATGCAGACAACTGTAGAGTGGTTATGCATCTACTGTCTTCGTCATTACTTTTCCCTAAATGTAGAGTAGAACTGTTTATTGGTTTCAGTTTCTTCCTCAGTATTCTCCACTTCTCAGACTTGTGCATGATAATGATTACTATCTAGTTACCAGACTCTTCCTTGTAACATCAGACGGCCAAAACGTGAGGGAGGTTTTCAATTATTTCTCGCGGACAGAGCTTAAACGCAGCAGTAGTTCAGCAGGCATGCGGAAAAAAATTGGAAGTCGGACAATTGCTTTGTCTGTGATCAGTCATAGTCACTTTTTGAAAACTGCATTTACGCACAATTTGAAAATAAATGATGTTGTTTCGAGCTGGAATCCAAAGAGGAGCTTCATTATAAATGAACTCCTCATGAGTCCCCAAAAACTCCACAGCCATCTGTCAACAGAGGGGGGAGAAACTTTTCTCTCATTCATCAGCCGGACAAACGGATGGATAGAGGGATGAAAGTTGTGTGATCCCTGGCCAAGCCTTTCTCCATCCGCCCTCCAACCCCCTACGCAGAAATCTCAGCAGCAGCCACTGGCAACACTCGCCCAAGGTCACAGGGACAAAGTCAGGGGTAGAGGAGAGAGAGACAGCAAGCCAGGGCGTGTGTGTGTTTGTGCAAGCGTGTGTGCGTCTGTCCCGGTAGGAGAGCGTGTGTGCAGTAGCAGGTGTGTTCATGGGAGTATGTTTGTGTTAAGGCATAAGGGGTTTAAGATAAGGTATAAAGGTGTGTGTGTTCACATGATTCTTTGTGTGTGTGCGTGTACAAAGCACAGGGGGACATGTAATAACTTCTACAACTCCTGTAGCTCTGTGTGTGTGTGTGTGTGTGTGTGTGTGTGTGTGTGTGTGTGTGTGTGTGTGTGTATAATAAAGATGGCTGCTGACTGTGCCACAACTCAGCAGGCTGGGCAACATGACGATAAATAATCGCCTCTGAACCACTGCACTAATGAGCCAAAGACACGCATCCACACACACGCGCACACACACACACACACACACACACGCATGAACACACACACAGTCAGCAACTCACTCTCTCACACACACACACACACACACACACACACACACACACACACACACACCACGCTATCTCACACACTATTTTCCTCAAAGGTGGTTTATTCTTTGACCTACTAGAACGGAAAGACTGATTACACAAAAATACGGCGATAAGTATCAGATGACACACACGCTCAAACACACACACACTCAGCTCACTGGCATCTGAAACTTTCCTGCACATGAGCAGAAGACACCACTCACAGAACGGTATATACACTATCTATATATCCGCAGCAGACCACTGGGTGTGTGTTGGCTGTAGCGAGTGATCCATCAGGAACCCCGCTGCCACGCAGAGGTCAAACCCATCAACCCCGGAGACCGTTGCCAGGACGATACACACTTCAGCCAAGAACCAATCACAACAAGTCTCTCATGCTTCACGGCACACCATAGCTCATCCCCGTACAGGACAGGACTCATGTTCAGTTCTACAAGAAGTGAAACTTTCAGTCCAACCTCATAAAGACAGTGCTGCAGAGTAGATTGGGTGTCAAGCAGCTCCGCTACATGTCGCTGAACAGATCCCAACCATGACGTTTGGTGTTAGTTATCATTGAGTCACCTCTGATTCTAGGAGGAGGACAAATACAACTTTGCTCTCAATAGATTCTTACCAGTACTGGGGTAAATCATGTCTGCAGTTTTATACAGAATGTACAAGTAAAGATTATTTTAATTGTTGACTACTTCTTCATTAATCGATTAGTTGTTTGATCTATAAAAAAAAAAAATGTCCATCAGTGTTTCCCAAAGCCTAAGATGATGTATTCAAAGGTCTTGTTTTGTCCACAATCCAAAGATATTCACTTTACCATCATTGATGAGTAAAGACACCAGAAAATATTCACATTGAAGAAGCTTGAGAAGGCAATCGATTAAATAGTTAAAACTAACTAATTGATTAATCTTTGCAGCTTTAATTTTATGCAGAAAATAACTTGAATAATTTATCAAGAAAAATGAAGTGGGGGAAATTATTGAAGGCTTTCACTGGCCCTGGAGCAAATATTCTTTCTTCTTCAATCAAAACCAGGGGTTACATTGCGTTTGCCTACGTAATGGCAGCAACAGAATGTTTCCTGATTTCCTGGTTTGCACAGGCTTGTACAGCGGCAGTCCACAAGCTGCCACTTCATCTCATTCTTCATTCTTCAACTGACCTTTCTATCCTGAAAACCAGACTTTGATCAGCAGCTGAAGCTCACAATTTATCAGCGCTAATCTAACAGCCTGCCCTGGACTCAAACTACACAGTTTCTCCAAGCATCAAGGGATCTCCCTCCTACATTGGCCCCTGACAGCTTCTGGGCCCTGGTGTGCTGCACGGGTTGCCCTGTCGATATTTACACCATTGCTTTCACTGTTTCTTCAGTTTCCTGTTGGGTGCCGGCGCCTGCTCAATCAATGAGCATTTCCACAAGGCACAGGATTACAAAAATGTAATCACAATTTAAAAGATGTGCTGAACTGTTCCTCTGGGAATCTGGGCAAGCTATCAACCAGAAACAATTTCTTTGTACGAGGATGCTTGTGTGTACCTTTGCACCAACTGATCCATCACGCAAGATAAGCGGTAAATTGGCTGAAATGTAAACAAGAAGTACAAAGCATTAACATTCTTTCTCTTCTCCTGACTTCTGTCCTGTCTCCAGCTTCCATCCCTCTCTTTACCTTTCATCCCCTCATCCACTGTTTTTCTACATGGCTGTGACCAACACATCCTGCGTTGTACGTTAAACTTGTTCAACTCTTTGTTGTTGTTCAGTCCCTGATACCTTTGTCTCCTCTCACCCTTTCTCCTTCCTCTCTCCTCTCCCTCCTCTTTTCCTCCTCATTGCCTTTGGGTAAACATTTGTCAGTGCAACGCGAGTGTCTCAGGTAAAGATATGCAGATTAACTCTAACTCGTTTGCATAACGAGCTCTTATTTGCCAGTCTAATTACGGTGGCATGCCGAGGCCGTCCCAGAGCTGCCCTCAGGGTTCATTAGTGGGGTTCGTTAGGGGGTTTGTTAACGGGCAGCTAATCGCTTCCTCCCCCTTTAACAAATAGTGGAGCCTCAAAGTCCTGAAAAGACTTCCCCTAAGCACACAGCGATGTTGGTTTAAAGACAAACACACACACACACACACAAAAAAAAGGCACACAGATCTGGTGAGCAAACACATTACACACTCGCACAAACACACAAAGTCTTTCCCAGCACATTACACACACACACACACTTGTTCAGTGCTCAAGGGACAAAAGAGCCGGTCAATGTATTGAAGACATTTCCTTTACACTATACAAGTTTATTCAAGAAAAAAAACACACACTGTGAAGAAGGACTTGGAACTCAATGATAGTCCATGCATTTGAAAGAGAAAACACAATACCACACACACACACACACACACACACACACACAGAAGGTCAACAAGGTCTTGAGAGCTGTAAATGGCTGTCAATGTATTGAATAAATTCTTAACCACAAAACATGCAAAGGCTTTATTAGCTTACCAAAGAGCTCAATCAAGATATTAAGCACAGATGTTCACTTCGCCTTCTGAATGGAATCAGAGTTAAACCCCTGACATATTACTCACTAGAACAAACCACTGTCATTTTTCAGTTAAAAATGACTAACAAGGTGCTTTACTTTTGAACATACGGACACATTTTCAGAGTGTAAAAACAGAATCAGTGACCTGCATCAAATACTGTCAATAACTTAACTAAATATGAAGTGATATTTTCAATTATTGTTCGTTATTTCTGTATTTACACCATCATTTGACATGGCTCTGAAACAGAAAACAAGACAACTAAACTGAATCTGTTATAATTACTTTAGCTGACCTTTAATGGAACTGATGCTGTTCACACATGACTAGAGGCACAATCTCAGCAGTATCACTGCATGTCGGCCACCCATTTGTTATGTTATGCATAGTTTAATTAGAAACTTGGCAACAATTTATTTTACATACAGCCTGCAGACACCTGAAGTTACTTTTCCAGGAGGAGAGGACAGTCCAGAGGAATGTTTCAAGGGAGCTTTTAGAGGGAGGGAAATGCTCTGTGGAAATTTTAAAAGAGAACTGCAAGGAAATTTAGCCTGTTTGAGAGTTGCTGTTTTGTCTCAGTTATTACTTTTAATTTATGAAACAATTCAAATATCACAATAGATAAAAATGTTTTCTTTCACTTGTTTTCTGACAATACCCATTTTTGCAGTACAGTATGTCCTAAGTGACTAATGCATGATTTAACTGTTTTTAGTGAAGTTTAGGCACTCAATTAGTGAAAGTTCCAGTGGTCTTGTATTGAGTCGCAACAATTATTCGACAAATCAATTAATCGTCCGACAGAGAAATCATCACCAACCATTTTGACAATCGATCATTAAAGACATTTGTCATGCAAAAAATGGCAGAAAATGCTGTTTTCAGCCTCTCAGATATGGAGAATATGTGCTTTCCTCTATTATGTATCAAATATCTTTGGGTTTTGGACAAGGAAAACAAGAGATAAAGACATTACCTGATAGGGACATTTTTCACTATTTTCTGACATTTTATAAACCAAATGATTATTCAATTTACCAAGAAACTGACAGATTAGTTGACAATGAAAATAACTGTCAGCTCATGTCTTGACCCTGTAACCTAAAGCAAAGAGAAGTATAGAAATATGAGTACAATATTTTTTTATTTTTTTCTAAATCTTTTTTTATTTATCTTACTTACAATGAATGAGGTGTGCAGTTCTTTTAGAATCAGTGTTTTTTGCAGAAATATGCAAAACTGTCCAAGGAATGAGCAGAGGTTTACAGTACAAAGTGTAAAAAGAACACTCAATGAGCAGAGATATATGCTATAATTCATTGTAAGTTGGAATTCATCATTCATTCATTCATCATTTTCCGTAACCGCCTATTCTTTTGGGGTCGGGCTGGAGCCTATCCCAAGTTACCACAGCACCATTGGCTAACAGAAGCAGCATATAAAATAAGTCGACTGTCTTGCTTCTTGTTGCTCATTAAAATAACATACAACAGCTCAAAACTGTGTAAACGGGTGCTGAGCGTAACAGTGTGAACCACCACAGCCAACAGCATAAAGCTGTTGTGTGTGAAGTTGTTTTGTGTGGAAGGAGACAAGATTCGTAAACTCATGAAGACTTTCACCCAGCACTAATCAACTGAATGGAAATAGCAATGGCAACTACAACCTTACAGCACATTTTGCAATACAAGCTTGGATTCTTGACTTTAATGTTGGTTCAACTGCACTTTCCCATGTCGAAGGTTGTTTTTTTCCATGTTTTGAGTACAATGGTTTGTAGGGATGGTCCCAAAGATCTGCATTAATATTACGCATGGATATTGAAGTTCTCCCTTTCCGCCATTAAGTGTTTGTTTTTTTGTCATCCGGTGCAGCATTTTCCAAAGTTTGTCAAACCCGTTGTGCAATATTACATGTGGCAGCTAGTCGTACAGTACAAACAGGCAATGTGGCTTTCCCCTTTAGCCAATCTGTTTGATTATAAAAACATCAATCCCCATTTTAGTTAAAATCAGATCATTGGTGTCTGTTCTTCCATCTGTTCAAACAAACAAAAGGGGAAACAATGGCAGAAGGCAGAAAACTGAAACACTAGGAGAGAAAAGGAGGACAAAGGCAAACGACTGAAAAGGGAATCAATTTTCAAGATTAAAAGACAAAGTATGAGTGAAAATGCAACATGTTTGCCTGGCTGAATATCCGGTCCTGCAGCCTGAGAGGAGCTCCTCAAATCCCCCCCTTTGTTTAACCAGGGAGGTCTGCTTTTCTAACATGAACATCAGCAAGAGAGATCAATTTATTAAATACATTTATGAGAAGCGAGTGCGGATCATGCACACATTCACATTGTTAGGATAGTGATAGTCACGTAAGGTATTGCAGAGACAGAAATAATAAGACCATTAGTCACAACAAATAGGAAAAGGTCACATTTGTGCTTCGAGTTGCCTCCACACAGGCAGAACAAGACAGTCTATGAGACTGTGTGGTAATCACCGAGTACAGTCTCTTTTAGTGAGTCACTGTCTATAATCACCAGGCTGCCACTGTGATCTACAACAGATGCAGCTTTAGTTGTTCATTTCTTAAGCACAGCCTGATGCCAAATCTCTCTGAGATGTCAGTGTTTTCGTCAGTCATTTCCGTGCATCTTCTTTCAGCCACGTCTCGGGCAATTTGTGCATCTCCAAAGGCATGTTGTCTGCTCTATCCATCAGAGGTAATGTAACAGTCCTTTACTTCACTAAGACATAGTGAGAGCCGATCTAAAAAGCAGATGGATGCTCTTAAAAAAAACTGTTTTTGTACAGGAAATCTGATGTACTTTGGATGCTTTTCTTAGATTATCACTCAGCGTCTAAAAGCAGCTACATTTCTTTTTTCCTTTCTCACATCTTCAGGTTCATGAACCTTAAATTGTAACGAGAAGTGACAAGAGTTTAGCTTTTCTCGCGCGGAGATCAAGCGTGTAATAATCTATGATAATCAGAGGTAACAAGCTCACAGATCATTCACACCTGGGAAAACGCGCGCATTACGGTCCGCTGCTCTCAAATCATTCGACTGTTTAAGTGAGACAGGATGTGATCAAATGATTTCAGTTTCAAAAAGCACAACTTTTCAAAAGTTTCACGTGGACGTGTTATTACCAGCGTTTTAATTCAATTACTGTGTGTTGTGTCTGGCTGCTACTACAGCGTCTCCGCCTCCCTGGCCTCAGGGATTGATGCCCAAAATCCTTACACCGTCTCCCTTTGACGGGCAGAGCGCAGCCGAGTTGAGCATGTTAAACATTATGTAGATGGAGTCCTGAAGCCACTGGGAGCTTTGTAAATAGTGGAAATCTCCACTGTAATGCTGGCCTACAGGCTAAAAGCAACACAGTATGAAATGTTAAATCTCTCGCTGTCCCTAACGCTCGCTCCTCAGCTTCTTCCTTCACCAAATACCCGTCCCTCCCATTCTTTTGTTTTCTGAATCTGTTCATCTCGTTCCTTTCTCTCTGTTCTTCCCCTTCTCTTGGCCTGTAATTTGTTCCTCGCCTCTCCCTCCCTCCCTCCTTCCTTCCTTCACTACCTCTTTTTCTCCTCCTCTGTTTTGCGCGCTCTCCCTCTCTCATCTCTTTCCAATCTTCCCCTCTTCCCTCCGCTGCCCAAAGTCTCATTTCACACTGCTACTTTTTCATCCTCTTTTCATCTCTCCCTCTCACTCCCTCCATCTCTTCATCCCATTTCTTCACAGCGCCCAGATCGTGGCCTGGTCTGGCCTTTTAATGTCTCCCTCTGCAACTCTCTCTTCTTAACTGTTTCCATTCTCTCTCGATTGCTTGCTCTCAGCTAGACTGTGGCTAATGCCATCAAGTGTCTGCAGCGGTCCTGAGCCAGACATTCAAAGCCCATGGCCGCTGAACTAGATGCACACAAGCACATATCAGAGATTAAAAAAGCATAAATGTGTGCATGCACATACCTGAACATAACCGACAACTATGTTGAACCAGTACAGTAAGGGTGGGCGATATGTCCCTAAAATAGCATGACGGTATTTCAGGGTATTTTTGCCATAACAAGATTCTTGACAATATGACAAATACATTAAAATAAATATACCTTAATACTGATTTAAGAGAACAGTCTTGTAACAAAATAAGTGATCTAGTTTTACAGTTTGCTTCAAATATTCAATAAAAACTAAACAAAAATGATCTAATTTCTTTAGTTTGTGACCAACAACAGTAACTCAGAGTGAGATTCAGATTCTGTATACAATATTAATAGTTCAATAAATAAAATCTACCACAAATTATACATTTAAACAGCTCCCAAATACAAAAATGTACCCTGGGATATATATACATAAATCAACAGGTGATGTCCTTCTTTTAGTAAAATCCTAAATGACTGAGTTGTTTTTTTTCCACCTGGACCTTTATGCTCTGCCATTTCTCCTCTCATCATCACGCTGTAACCTGTGACAGGCTGTTATGATACCACAACTATCGCATAGCCACAAATATGTGTGTTTTGTCGAGCTGCAAGCATCATGTAGGTTTCCATTACCAAAGGTTTTATCACTTGACGGCACGGCGAGAGAGGAGAGGGAGAGACGCTGTGCTGCTGCCGGAGGAGCCGCTGAAGGAGTTCCCTCTGCAGGGAGAGGAACTCACGGTAACTCCCTGAAAAAAAAAAGAGTCTGAGGAGTCCGGGGCTGTTCATAAAACATTCAGGACGCCACAGTTTATTCCACACTACTGAAGCTGCTCCTCTTTTTTGGAACCACCGCGGAGTCGCTAATAATTTCACTTTCAGTTTGTTGGTGCCGTGGGTAACAGTATGACGCCAATATCACAACATGACTTTGTTATAGGATATTAAAAATACACTGGTACCTCTGATAGCAACAGTGAGCTTCTGTGAGCCGAAAGGTATCCAGGTGGAGGAACATACACACCTACCTATCCACCAGCAACAACTTACTCACTTCAAGTTGGCATTTTTTGTTTTTTAATTTTATATTCAGTTCACTTTGTGCCTGATGGTGACCTAGGGGCAAAATTTCTGCTCTTGCACTTAGGGACACAGTGCACTCTACATGCCCCTTTTCATTTTTAGCCTGTTTTATTCTGTTTTATTTGCGGTTTGACATCCTGCAACTGTGTCTAACAACTATATACAAAGTTTGGCAGAGTTCTCAATTGTGTATGAAACTACAACTGTAAGGAATTGTCCAATTCATCATGTAAAAATGTTTTCTTTTTTCTCCAGGTGAGATAATTCATAAGCACAACACTTTTTCTAAGGCTACAAGGTGTCACAGCCAAATTCAGATCTTTTAGTCATCAAAAGATTAGTTTCCTCCGACCCTGGCCTGTGTTTTTCTGGCATCATCGTCAGGTCGCAGATGTGAGGGCCACTGCAGAGGCTTTCTTTGCTCGGGTTATTTACCTCACTTATGAGTGAGCCTCATATCAACCTGAATGGAGGTTTATTCTAAATGATCAGCGACCTTGCTTCTTTTGTTTACTTTTCTTTCAGCGGATTCAATCAAGAAACTGGACTCTTAGCACAATCGAAAGCTAACTTTTTATGTCCCTTTACAGGCCCAGAGCTGACAATACAGATAAGAAACCAGGCTACAAAACAATCAAACCCAACCAGGAAACTCAATAAATAAAACATTTATTTTCTATTTGCTTACTGAGACTATTTACAGACAAAGACGTCAAAACGGTGCATTTCCGAATTTTAAGGAGACGTGCCAAGAAAACATAATGCTCGAGTGAAAAAAGCTTTGACTGGCTCACCCACGCCACCATTTATACAGCAGGTTGTTCTTTGATTGTGCGTTGTGCAAATAACTCCTTTAATACACCCTCAGTGTGGACCATCAGTTACTTAACAAATATATTTAAACTGGACAGATTTTTAGCATTGAAAGGAGCACAAATAGCTCAAACAACAGACTGGATGACAAGTAACTATTACTGCAATTGCTAAGCAAACCCCAAAATCATACGATAGTGCAAATGTTTGCCTGATCTTGCACAGCAGACAAAGACACCCATTACCAAACTATTTCTAATTCATGCTCGAATTTGCACGGAAAAAAGAAAGGCACTGAGCAAAAATGCTTAATTTGGATCTGATGCTGGACTGAGAGATGTGGGCAACAAACAACTCTACCTTTTAAATATCATTTCTTCTATTATGTGGTATCATTTGTAAAAATCAAACATCTTGAAGAGACCAGCAGGCAGCGGAGTTAAGTATCTAAGTTAAAACAAAACAGCGCTGACCTTTGGTTTCTCATGGGACTTCCTTCCCATCATAATTATCATGGCTACTAGAAGTCGCCACCTACCTAAAGCCACCTGGGGCAGTTGTGGGTAGGTAGAGCGGGTTGTCCACCAATCTGAGATCAGCAGTTTGATCCCTGGCTCCTCTAGTCTGCATGTGGAAGTATCCTTGAGCAAGATACTGAACCTCCAATTGCTCCCGATGGCTTTTCCATTGGTGTGTGAGTATGTTAATGTGTGTGTGAATGGTTAAATATGGTCAGATGACTAGAAAAGCACTATATACGCAAATGCTTAAGGTATGCTTGGCTGTTATAGTTTTAGATTGAAAAGCTTCTGTATTGAAAGTCTGGGTGGGAAAAGTACCTCTTTCCATGACTGTGAGCTGCCCCTGTGAGGCGTGTCTGTAACTGCTGCTTCATAACTGTTGTTTATGTGAACAAAAGGAATCCGATACTCTAGTATTTCAGATTTCATTATCTCTGTCAGAGCAAACTTCACTTCGACTCTTTACGCACAAGCACAAAAATACAAAACATACTCAATCTCTGTCAACACACACACGAACGCTCGCTGTCTCACATACACACTTTAAGACGAGGCCTTTTGCTCCTTCCATCTCCCAAGGACAAGAGTAAAACGACACACAGGCTAATTGATTTCTGCGCGTGTCTAAAGTGAATGTCGTGCTCCACTAACACACGTTCTTGCATTTGTCTCTCTCTCACTCTTTTTTTTTTTTTTTCCCCTGGCCGCGTGCGGTTTCAGGTTTGAAATCAATTTGGCTGAGATGAAAGTTTTCAATTTCATTAGCTTGATCAAATGGAGCGCTGTTAACAGGCGGCGGTAATAGAAAATCATTTAGGCCGAGCAGCTCACACACTCTCAAAGGACTGGTTAAGAGCTGCTCAGAGAGGGAGAGATGGAGATGGAGAGATGGATGTGGGGGGGGGGGGGGGGGGAGAAGGAGGATGACAGGTGGGAAAATATCGATGGGAGACAGTGAGGAAAGAGGAGACAAAATGGGAAAAGGGATGGAGCAGAGAGAAGGGTCCAGAACAGACGAAGAGATGACAAGGAGAGATGTATCGCATTTTGGAGAAGAGATTGTGAGATGAAGTCTAAGACACGATGGCAGGGGATAAAGTGATGGAGTAAGGACAGCGAGAAGTAGAGGAAAGTAATAGGGACAGAAAATGCTCTTTATGAGAGAAAGTAAAAAAGAAGGATGTGACACAGCAGAGAGAAAAGGAAGATGGGTGGAGAGAAGGGACGGAAAGAAACAGAAAGATTAAATGTAAGAATGACTGATGACCACGGGAGAATGATTAAATGAGCAAAAATGTCACAATAAAGGCTGAGCGGACACAGGATGCAAAGAAGAAAGGGGGGAAGAGAAAAGAAGACAGAGAAATTTGTCTCTTCCTCTTGTGTGCCTGCTAAGCATCGGCCCATTAAACCCCTGTTATTGCTCCTCAGATGTTTGTCAGAGAAAAATAGTGTTGTGATGAAAGAACATAAATAAACAATTAGCCATCAAAAGACTCAGCAAGGCAGCCGATCGCCAGCTTAATATCACCACTTCCATGAGGAAAAACAAATTGAAAATCAGTCGTGGATTAATACACGAGAGGGATGCTGAGACGAAGAGGAAATTTGAAAAACAGAGATCCTAGGAAAGAATGATGGATTCATTTATTGGATAGCTGAAGGCAACTACTGCATCAGAGTTACAGGTTGAAATCCGACCTCATAAACTTGGCTTATAAACTTGGATCATAATGTGTCCTTAACACCAAGAATTGAAACCTGTCAGGCCCTGCGAGGTAGTAAATGCTTGCTCAGATATCTACTCAGATCTAACAGTTTCATTTTATGAAATGAAATACTGAGAAAAGTTTAGAAAAAGCTTAAAGTAAAAGCTAAGACGAGATTCACTCTTGGTTTGGAACGAGCTTTGCTTTTTCGATCCGCGATTTTTGTTGCTCCCTCTCGGACACGTGCTGCTTATGGTCTGGCACCTGGTCGCTACCTATTTAATAAGTCCCAGTCTCGCCTTCGCACAGTGCCCTAAAATGCCCCATCATAGCAAAAATATGAAGCAAATAAAGGCAGAGGGCAGAGTCCCTGCAGATAATATACAGCCTCACATTTCCAACGGGTCCTAAGTGATGACTGAGAGGGATTCCTGCATTGTTTTTGTGGCAAATCCTGCACAGCATATATTTAAAAAATTGCTTATTTACAAATGACACCCAGCCTTATAATGAAAGCAGACGATTCTGCAGACGTAAGAATTCCTAACGCATCCGTCTATCCATTTTCACCTGGGGCAGCAGTCCCTCTCCCCAGCAACGCTCTCCAGCTCCTCCGGGGGGATCACAAGGCATTTCAAGGCCGGATGAGTTACATAATTCCTACAGTATGTTCAGGGTCTACCCCAAGGCGTACCGTCTGAGGGGAGGCGTCCAGGGCACATCCAGATCAGACGCCCAAACCACATCAACTGGCCCCTTTCAACACGGAGGAGCAGCAAGTCAACTCTGAGCTCCTCACCCCATCTCTATCACCCTATCCTAAGCCCACCGTGGCTGAGCCTTGCCACCCTACATAGGAAACTCATTTTGGCCGCTTGTATCCATGATCTTATTCTTTCGGCCGCTCATGACCATAGGTGAGAGACCCCGAAATACTTGAACTCCTTCTCTTGGGGCGGCGACTTGCTCACAACCCAAAGAGGGCAATCCACCATTTTTCAGCAGAGAACCATGACCTCAGACTTGGAGGTACCTCACTCTTATTCTGACCGCTTCACACGTGGCTGCAATGTGTGCTGGAAGTCACGATGTGATGAAGCCAACAGAAACCACGACACATGCTTTTTGAACTGTCAGAACTCAAACTAAAATAAAAGTGCAGATTTCTGCATTTTCAGATTTACATTTGGCATTACATGAGAGAGATTATTATGGGTAGAATCTTCTCCGTCACAGAATAAAAGTCATTTTAGATCTTGAGTTATATCACCATATAGTACATTTTATGGAGAAATTAACTGAGAAACTGTTAACAGATAAAATTAGAAAAGTCTGTTTCAGCAAATCCAGCACAAATTCACAGTATTTGATTAAAAACTCACATAAAACTGTAAATTATCACAGAGCTGTCCTGTTTTTTGACGCGTAATATTCCACACAATGGTCTGATACTCTCAGAGATATAAATGGGAGAGACACCACACAATTAAAAGTATGGTAAAAAAAATATATATATATATCTGATAGCGATTAGGTATCCAGCAACTCACAGGCAGTTGTTATAGTTTAGCCTTCTATATTACTGCATAGTGACACACACATTACTGCACATCATCTCGATAAATTACATTCAATCAAAATTCAATGAGAAAAATGAAAGCTAATGTTAATCTATTGTTAGTATCATCTGAGTCATTGTGTCATGATGATAATGATCAGCTAATTCAGTTTCTCTCTTATACACACACACACACACACACACACACACACAGCGTGGCTAATCAGCCAAGTGAAGCTAATGTTGGGGGAAATGTGTTGCTGATTAGCCCAACCTTAAACCCCCAGACATGACTTCTAGACCTACAGTAGCGGTCACACACACATGCACACAAACAGACACGCACACACTAAATTAGTCCGGCTATTCATGCTAATCTGAGGGAAAATGACTTGCTCATTAGTAAGACCCTTAAACCTCTCGACAGGCCTTTGAAACCCAGCCGTCTCATGGTCACTGAGAGTATACAGAAAAATGCAGGCTCAGACACGCATGCACGCACACACACACACACACACACACACACACACACACACAGAAACACACACACAAGCTTGAGCAGAGGAAGTTGGACTATTAACAAATTTCCGGACCAATCAGTCGACTTTCAGTAACTGCCTGTAGATTCTAAAAATAGCAGAAATGTAAACGTCAGACCAAAATACACAAATGAGGATTAAAAAGTCCTCAGATAAACAAAAAGAACAGATGCCTAAAGCTGGTGAAAAGTGAGAGAAGAATTAATGTAGAATCTCCATAAAATTAAGTGAAACTGGAGATGTGACTGTGCAGAAGCAAGATTGGATTACACAAACACACTTAAATCTTAAACCCTTACTTTCCTTAAGAGGAACCTTAACTGATTTGATTCTTTCTATATCTCAATGTAAGCGTAACTATCGTCACTGCATGTCTGAAATCTTACCTTAACCTTAAATGCCAAAGTATCTCTCGAATAAAGTGCTGTCGGAGCATAATCACTCAATAAACAACAGAAATACGCCATTCATGTTGCAAAGCAGTCCATCAGGTAATGTGCGCTTGCATGTGTTTGACTGGCCGATGCAGCAACTTGCTGGATGACGTGACACTGCAGCAAACGTTGTGCCACATTCAACTTTTTTGCCAAATGGCCCTGTGTTGTTCTACAAGAGAAGCCCTGCGTTGGCGCCCACACTGCCCCGACAGACTAACACCATTTCAATGAAGGGCTGAGGTCACTCTGTAGGCAGCCTTAAAGCTTCAGGGACCAAGTGACAAGTCAACGCAAGGATTGCTCCAGTGCGTGACGGTGAGAAATTAGACAAGACTTAAACTTAAAGCTCTTTTTTTCATTCTTCGCACGACTACTTTGGTCACTTTTCATGTGCGAAACCAAGTACAACACCACTACTGCCTTTGAGGAGAGACTGTCCAAAAGTGTGAGTTGTTATTACCATTTGTATGATCCATTGCACTGAAAGACATGCAGAAGGCGCAGTTCTCGCACAGGGATCAGCGAGGCAGTGATACATCCAGGAGGAGGCTGTGATGACAGGCTTTCCGTTTCACCTTTAATAGCAGGTACAAACTCTTTTGTCTACAGCAGACGTGATCAGACGACACAGAACATGACCCAATTCGTGTTGAACAGACTGAGCCCTTAATTGTAGGTCCGAACTCCACATGAACCCTTTTAAGACGAGATGCCAAACTGACCTGCAACATCCTCTATCTGACAGTCTAAAATTATTCTCACAAAGGATATCAAACACACAAAAAAAAACATTTGAATTCGCTGTTCCTGATTCACTGTCTGTCAGGTTTGCAAAGACTTTGTGGTTTAACACGTGTCTTTGGAAAGCCAGAACCCTGGCCTTCAGCACTCTCGTTGAGTAACAACATTTATTGTTCAACGCTCATGTCTGACAACTCAAAAATATTAATTTCTGCTTCTGACTCCTTGTTACACTCGGGGTTCAAGGGACTTGTAATGCTTGGCAAGGTAAAGAGCAAGGCTGAAAATAGCAGCAAAGAAATTAAACTGGAGGGGTTGAAATACAATGAGTGTCTAGAAACTAATAATCTTCACATTTAAATGGAAAGAAAGTGTCCATTAAATGAAATACAGTGCATCTACCAAGAATATCCACCTTAACCCTGAAATATGTCAGTGCGTTATGTACATTATTATTCTATTTACAAAAGGCGGACAAAGTATGACACAAGTGATGCACACACAGATAATTGCATCTATAAAAAAAAACGTTTTGAGTTAATATTGAACTCATGAGTCATCTTCCTTTCCAGATGCCACAAAATTGCCCAATTCCCCTGAAAATAAGGGGTTATTTTTAAACTCATAATTTGAGTTAGATTCTAGGCATTTTACTTTGGCAACAATATTGTGAGTAGATGATTGCGCATTGTGGCTCCCTAATAATACTTTCCGCTGTTGCGTCTGTCATGAGTGTGCCAGAGATAGGAAATGTGTGTCAGATTGTGTGTATATGTGTGTGGATGTGAGCGAGCGTGTGTCAGTGTAAATACGTCCAGGCCCTCTAGCAAACAGTATCCTTCTCGATGAGATTTACTGATATAGAAGGAAGGGACACAGAGGATGAATACACTCTCAAGGGAAGAGAAAATCTCTGTCTCTTTTTCTCCCACTCTGTGTCTCTTCAATCTCTCCATCTCCATCGCTTCCTCCTCCTCTGCGTGATGACAAGAAGAGTTGGTCTCCTTATGACGATGAGAGCCAATTCTTTTCCCTATCATCCAGCTCCTTCAGTCTGTTTGTGCGCGCCTCTATGTTTGAGTGGTCTTGTGTGTCTGACTGTGCATACTGTCTTTCTACCCATCAAGTGGCATGGGAAACCAATTCGTTCTATGGAGGAAGAATTGAGAGGTTTTCATGTGAGATACAGAAACAACGACGAGAAAAAAAGAATGTACCAAACACACATAATAATCCTGGCTTTCTTGAATAGGCACATTATCTAAATGTATTCAAATAGTAAGAAAATCAGGTTCAGCAGAGGATAAGGTAATAGATGTAAGCTCAAAAGGACATGAAAACAAACCACAGTTTACCAGACCTGAGTTTCAACTGTATACCAGTATATACTAAGACTATCTGTGTTTTATTTTCACACTGGAAAAATGACAAGTTGAAGTACGCTTATAAATGCCAGCTGGCAAAAACCAATCTCTTTTTTGAGCGTGGTGTTGGACATTATTGGCCCACCGAAATGGAAGAGACACTCGCAGCTAATAAAAGGTGAAGAAATTGCGGATGGTAGTAAGATGACTCTGCTGATGCCTCAGAAACAAAACAATGAATTAATAGAACCTTGGAAAACATGTTTACCAGGTATACTGGGAAAAGCTTTACACTGAAATCAGCAGCAGCTTTTTAAAGTTGCAGTTTGATTTGTGTTTGGCGCTACAACCACTCCAAAGTTGTCAAAAAAACAGCGCTTGGTCAGTGGCTTCTGGCACTAGATACAGACACAAAAAGCTGTCCTTTCACATCGGTATGGTACATGGGCGGCCCAGTAGCGGGGGAAACACAGCGGGACAACAACGACGGTTAAGGCAGCGAAAGTCCAAGTAGGGCAGGTGGGAGGCGAGGTGGATGGGTCAAAACCCTGTTAGTTTTTCCTAAACCCAACCACGTGCGTGTTGGCAAAACGTAACATGTTGAAAGAAAAAAAGTCGATACGCAGTGTTGTACTGATGGAGTGCATTTATTTTGAAAGACACTGTACATTTATGTGGAAAACAGAAATGTATTTTGAAAACAGACAATGCATCTAACAAACCGAAACTGACACGGCATCTCAGAACGTCAACAACCAGCACACCCAGGGTACCTTGCACGTCATGTCTCGAAATGGAAAAGTCCATGACCAAACATCGATATGTGACGAGGTCGGAGTGAGAATGTGTTCACCACTGCAAATCTGTGTTTAATTTCCTGTTAAAGCTGTAATTGGTAACTTTCATAAAAAAAATAATAAATAAATAAAAAGACGTTTGCAGTGGCTGGTGGGTGGTGCTTGGTTTTGGCTTGACACAAACTTTCTCCTTTCACAGCTAAACAGTACACTAAAACAAGTTTCTGAGAATATGTAAGGCAAAAAATAGGCAATGCAGTAACAAAGTCTTGATTTATATTTGATCAGCGCTGCCTGTTTCGACAGTTTATCCGCAGTTCACGAGCTGTGATTAACACGATTGCAGCTGGGTTCAAGACTCCTCTGACAGCTCTGATTGGTCGTTTTTGTTCAGCTTCAGGATTCTCGCAAATGCTAGTAGAAGCACTATGAGACGGAGGAGGAACATGAATTTTTCACAGATGATCCGCCTCATGCAGTACTGTCTGGAGTGACCATTTCAGCAAATTCGGTTATTTTTATAAAAGTTACAAACTGTGGCTTTAATGCAAAATATTCAAATTAAATTCCTATTAACTGTAAAAATTGTGCACTGTGATATATCGGGAAGAAATAGTGCATGATGTTAGCAACATTCATATCTGTACACCTGCCCATTTCACCCACAGTAGTGTACTTGTGGCCACAGAGCAGAGGCAGTTGTGGCAGAAGCAATTTCTTTCAGACTCAGGAGCACCTTGACAATACTTTTTGAAAAAGCGGAGTGTTTCTCTTCTGCTTTCCCAAACAGATGACCTTGCAGTCACACAGTAATACCCAGAACATACAAGATACACAAAAATCAATACGGGAAAAAGCTGAGAATTTCATGACCGTGTACAATAGGAGGCAGGGAGTGAAGACTGCCTCCTGTCCACTTCTGCCAGTCCACCCAATCCGCTTCTCGGTGGCCCTCTTTACTGCTCTCTTTGTGCTCTAACCTCTTACTGTCGCCATGACAAAAAGGACATGCGTGTGTGTGCTTGTGTGTCTGTGACACAGTGGCAGAAGGAAAAAGGCTTACGCTGAACAGGTGTGATTTCCAGACATCATGGTGTTTAGCAGCCAAACACGTGCGCACACGTTCACTCTTCCCCTTCCTTCCTGCATTCATGAGCAATTGTTAAAAGTTCACATTTTCCATCTCTGAAATGTCCCTTGTCTGATTTAAAATCCTCTCTATGACTTATTTTCAGAGAATAAGCTCCCTCTGTGTGTGTCGGTGTTTGGATGTGCTTGTGTGTGTGTGTGGTGTGTGTGTGTGTGTGTGTGTGTGTGTGTGTGTGTGTCTTGCACACACGTGTGACCATACGAGTGTGTGCCTCAGTGAGTCAGCGAGCCAGTGAATGAAACCAACAATGAGACAAAAAGAAAGATGCAGTCACAGAGAGCAAGGAGAGGGAGAGCAGAGTATAGAAAGGACAGGGTGAGAGACTACCATTGTGTGTGTGTGTTTGTGTTTGTTTGTGTGTGTGTGTGTTTGTGTGCGTGTGCGTGTCTCAGTGATTTTACATCAGTAATTATTAATGCTCTGTATTGCATGAGTAATGGTGCATAGTGCTGACATTCTGCTACAGGTTAGCAGTGTAGTGCAAAACGCGCTCAAGCACACAGCAGGAGCCACACACACTCTCTCTCTCTTTCTCTCACTAACACACACACACACACACACACACACACACACACACACACTCTTTGAACAGTGCAGGGCATTTTCCAGCATTTGACACATAAAGTACAATCTGCCACATGGCTATTGCACACATTAAAAAAAGGCAACCTCAACGAAAGTGGAGGCATTAAAAGTGAGCTGCTGAACACAGAGGTAACCTGTTTAAAATTAGGAAAATGCTTGTGCATGTCCTCTAATTTAGAACATCAGAAATCAGAAACAAGAATATTGCGTGGACATGCTTAAGAGTAGATAGCCCAAGGCTCAATTAACAAAAAAGTAGATGTTGTATATTTGGGTTTTTTAAAGAACTGTTGTCAAGATGTTCCAAGCAGGACATTTTACCATTGAAAAATAAGTGTCATTTCAGTAGTGAAATCCATGTTGTTTGCATTCCTGCACTGCAAATTCTTTTCCTTTTTTCCACCCTGTGAGCCGAAACCAATATATCTGCATTAAGCTCATATTAGTTGAAACGTTCAGCTATATAAAAGTAGCAGTAAGAGCCAAAGAGACTATAGAGATATAAAAAGATGCATTGTGTATATGTATATGCACATGCATGCAACAAACACACACATATACAAGGATAAAAATACAACCATCAGTATTTACAGTAACATTACTGACTGATGATGCAGCACAACAAAGTGGAATAGTATCTTTAAAAGTGGACCAGTCACAGCAAGAACTGCCTGCAGCTCAAGTTTATAAATGCTGACTCTCTGTTTGATTTGCATGAGCATATGTAAGGAATTCCCAGGCCGCCCGCCCACATCAGACGCCCTGCTGTGAGTACAGAGCCGAGTCATGACCCCCCCTGTGACTACACTCAGCCTCTGAACCCTCAAGACCAAACTTAACCGTTTGCCTCTGAAGAGGCGTCTTTCTGATGCTCAACGTTTGAACAAAACCAACAATGACAACCTGAAGACGACCTGGATGATGCAATGGCAGAGTGATGCAATTACGGTGAAATGGAGTGACATGAAAATAGAAACGCCATTCAGGGAAAAATGAGACAATAACATAAACGGGGACTACTGGCGAGATAAAGGCAGCGCAGTCAGTGACATGTGGTGCTTGTAACTAAAAACAATACAGTAAAGTGAAAGTGAGCAATAGAGGCTTTTAAAAGGTGGTGTTTTGTCTGTGGCTGGAGTCAGACATGGGGGTGGAAAATCCTTAAGTATTGCAGGTGACAGCTTCAGTGTGGTTGCAGACAGCAGCACACACACCAACACACACAACCGCAGGTGACTAAAAGCCTATATGTGACTACTGTAAATGCACACAGGGGCACAAGGAAGGCAAGTGAGCAGTGGAGACAACATACTGAATCTGGCAACACATGCAGGGAGAGAGAGACAGAGAGGAAGAAGGCAAGGTTGGTGTTTTGCTTTTTAAAACTGCCTTAGGTGGCCATTACAGCATTAGAGCCTGAGCTCTCCGATGCCCAATAAAAACTGTTAAACCACAGCCAAGTCGGAATGGACTTCTCCTTATGCATGTGTGTGAGGGAGATGCAGAAAGTGTGTGTGTGTGTGTGTGTGTGTGTGTGTGTAAGAGGAAGACAGCTGAAATAGAGCAAGAACAGAAAGATACTACCGGCCATCCTTAGTGTCAAGGGAGCTACTAAACAAGAGCAATATGCACATTCAGACAGAAGCTGCAGACAGTCCATGGGCAACAGGATTTTAAAAAACTGCCATTTATATTTCATTCCACGTGAAGAAGAGGAGAGGAAAGGAGGTGTCAGGAGGAGAGCAAGAGCGAGAGTGTGTTTGGCTGATTTAATCTTTTGGTTACTCAGCCGTTTTGTCGGGCACAGCTGTTTGGTCTCCTGTCGGTGTGCCGTGCGCCGCGGCCACGGCGACCACCGCGCTCCGGAGCGCACAACGCAGCGACTGTTAACTGCTCAGTGGGCCGTGAGTGACCGGAGCTGATTAAAACACACACACGCGTACAGGCGCGCGCCCAGACACAGAATACACTCAGGGGAATGTGATACTAATTCCAAAGGACTGTCATGTGCGTGGAGAACGGAGGCGTACAAGTGCGCACACCATATCTGTCAGCCCTCTTCATCTTATGCTGCCGCTGCTGCTTCTTCCTCTTCTTGGGTTTTTCTCCCGGGGATAAGTGGGTGGTGGTGTTGCCCGACCTGAATTCAGAATATCTCAGCCCTGTTTTAGTGTTCTTGAGCAAGACAGTGAGTCGCCATCTGCGCACACACGCTCTGGATAAAAGAAGCTGCTGATTTCAAATGAGCGTAAATTGTCTTCTGTTTCTAAGACACGCACCACAAGTCATATCCACATAAAATCCATTTAAAGAGTTATTTAATGAAGTCACTGCTTTTCTCATTTAGGCAGACATGTATGTCATCTTGACCTCTCTCTTCTTGCTTCCTATTTCTCTGTATAACGTGCAATTTTGTAGGCTAGACGAAGAAAGAAGCTTGATGCTCGTCATGAGTAAATTTTAAGAGGGGTGAGGCGACTTCCCTTAATTTAAAAATATCCTGAGAACCCCCTTCACAGCACCTCATACAGGGACACTCATCTTTAAACCGGATTCCAGGAGCGCAGGAGAGGTCATGCGCAACCTGTCACAATGGTTTACACCCCCCAAAAGAAGTTTTGATCTTATTTTTGTAGGACAAACGCTGCCATCAGTCTTCTCCGAGAACTCAAACGGGCACCCGGGGCCGGTCAGCCGCCGACTAAGCCGGGGTTCGGGTGTCTCAGATGGCACCAGTTAGTACGCATCTGTCACTTGACGCTTCGGCTCAGTCAATTACTTATTATTCCGCACACACGCACGGATACAGAAGGTGTCAAGGTGAATATGGCCAAATCGATCGTCATTTGGCTTTAAAAAAAAATGAAACTTGCTTCATTTAAATTTCCAGAGCTGTGCTGACATGTTGGCAGACATAACCTTCAGCCTGTGATCACCATATGGCAAACACAGTCTCTTAGAATGTGAGGAAAGCGTCTTGACTTCGTGCAACTTGTTCCAGTTCATCTCTTTAAGTGATGACTGCTGTCATGTTGATTGCTGTGAGGATGAAGAGGAGGTGAGCTGAGTATAGAGTTGGGGTTCCCTTCATCGACATACCTGTCTAACATCAGTCCTCTCCAAAGCGCGCACACATACGCACCATAAAAGTAGAAATATCGACAATTATAACACACATGATGCAAGGATTGTGCACTGATCCATGGTGCCTTTGGGGACCACAAAAAGTTGGAGGAAAAAAGGAAAACAAGCAGAAAAACACACCGAGAGTGGGTGTGACATTCCCCGATTTCCAGCCCCCCAAAAAACCAACACTGGCAACAAGTTTTCGCACCGCATCTGCATCTCTTACCTTTCCACAGGGAAAGAAGAAGCACCGTCTTCCAGAGGCGACATCCCACCAGCGCGCCTCCCCTTCTCCACACCGTCTCCATCCCTCCTGTCCGTTAAAAACCTCCGGGACTGTTCACAAAACGGACAAAAGGGGATCTCTTATTTATTTTTATCTCTTTCCCCTCAGACAGATCGCCACCGCATCAGTGCCATCAATAATCTCAATTTGACCAAACTGCGCTCCCGCTGTGCTTGACCTAAGAGACCGCGCAGATGAGGTTTGGAGTAAACTATAAATCCTTCTTGAGTCAGTAATAAAAAAATGAATCCCCCGATGGGCAATTCCGGTGCAGGCTGGCTTCTTTTTTTTAATCCTCCCCCCTTTAAAAAAAAAAAAAAAAGTCTGCGGTGTGTCTCCTTCAAGACAGAGCCGTAGAATGAACCCGATTTCCCCCGTGGTGAGCTTTCTCCACCGGTGCGCTCCTCTGCTTTATTTATCCAAACGGGACAGCTGAAAGCTGAGGAAGCCTCAGTGTCTCTCCCTTTATCTCACTTTTCTTTCTTCCAAAGTTTAAACAGACCGGCGGAGTGGACGAAGAACTCCCCCGACGAATTAAAAAGTCCACTTCCTTGGCGGTTTGGAAACAACAAAAGCCGAGAGAAACTCTGTCACTTAAGGCTCGTGTATTAAATAAAATCCAAATTCCGCTCGCCCGGCAGCAGCTCCGTCCGCTCTCCTTCTTTTCCTTCCTCCCTCTGTCTATCCTCCGACTATCCTCCTCTTGCTGTGCGTGTGATGCATGTGTGTGCGCCTGGGTTCAACTTGAGAGGCTGTATACACTCGTCCGCGGGATGGAGGGAGGAGAGGAGAGGACAGAAGAGGAGGAGGTCTGACGCTTCCACCAGCCGGCAGAGGGAGGAGGAGGAGGAGGAAGAGGAGGAGGGCCAGCGGAGGCTGTGGGGCTGAAGAGGATGGGGGGGTGAGGGCGGGATTCAGCCATGTGAGTGACAGTGAAGCAGCCAATGGAGGGTGGAGGAATTTATTTGGGCTTTTTATCCATTTCTTTTATCATTTAAGATTATTTGTGTGGTTAATTCTTCATTTTTATTATTATTTATTTATTTACTTAATATTGGAGAGAGGCAAAACCAACAAAGTAGATCTACCAAAAACAATTTGGGAATTTGTATTTTATTATTTTATTATTATTATTTCTTTTCTTTTTTTTCCAAAATAAAAGAAAGTTTAAAAAAACACACAAAAATAACTGCAAACATAGGAATTACAAGCCAATAATTAAAAACAAAATATCTAGAATTTAGCCTGTGTGGAAACAGATTAAAGAGATGTTGCTGCACGCTGCAGCTTGTGCTGCTGAACAGACTAAAACTGAAGTTTAATATAAGAAGATATCCCACGAGTGGAAAGCCTGTTTCTCTTTATGCTTTATGTTTGTTTGTGTGTGTGTGTGTGTGTGTGTGTGTGTGTGTGTGTGTGTGTGTGTGTGTGTGTGTGTTGGTGTCAACTGTGTGTGTGCGCGCTCACGTGTTGTTTATCCTTTCAAAGCCTCGCTCTGCATTATTCATTCAAAGACACACGCTACACCTGTTCTCTCTGTAATCGATAGACGCCACCTTCGCACGAGCTCTTATGTAGACGCGCGCACGCGCGCACACACACACACACACACACACACACACACACACACACACACATCCGCTTCTAGTGGCATGTGACAGCTTGTACAAGTGCAAAATGTGATACACCAGACACCTTGTAATAAAACTCATTCAGGGGGGGGGGGGGGGGGGGGGGCGTGTGTGTGTGTGTGTGTGTGTGTGTGTGTGTGTGTGTGTGTGTGTGCGAACAAGCCAGAAGAGAGAGAGAGAGAGAGAGAGAGAGAGAGAGAGAGAGAGAGAGAGAGAGAGAACATTAAGGTCTTCTTTGAGTCCGAGACGATATTTCATAAGGCAGCGTGCCTGGTTCCCTTTGTCAGCTAAATGTGTAAAAGCTAAAGAGATGACATTGTGACTTATTGAATTGCAAATCAGTCCGTCGGCGGAGGGATGGGAGGATTTCCGGAGACGGAGATACGTGAGCATCGCTGCCTGTCTGTCTGCATGTCTGTCTGTCCGTCTGTCAGACTCCACGGGCCTGTGCAAGGGGCTAAGAAGGAGCGACAGCCCCCCCTAGTGGCACAGCCACAGAAGAGACACCAAGCAGAAGACCTTCTATACATCCATCCTTCATCTGTCCTTAATGAGCAATATGTGTGATTGTCATTGGAGATGCTTTGGTGCATTCATTCATCTTCACCGTCTCTCTTCACCTTGCTCAGTCTTTTCCACTTGTCCTGTCTCCTTGTTCTCACTTTCCCCAAATTTCCCAGCCTCCAAGCCACAAGCCGACCCCCTCTGTAACACCCAGGCAACCGCCATCCCTCCATGTTACGGAGCACAACCCAAATTTTAAAATATCCCTCTAATTTCCCACAGTGTCTTCTCTCTCAGCCAGCCGCAGCATTCCCTGTGACTTAAGCTTAAAGGATCTTTTTTTAACCGAACTATTCCTCTTGGGGCCCGCAACCGAAGCAAGGCATTAGTTCAGCAAGCACGCGGTAAAATGTAATATTTGTACAAATACAGTGTCTGTATACCAATGAGGCCCCACTGGCTGTTTGGAGGAAATTTGACACAGAATAAAAAAGAATTGCAGATAATTCCCTGTATATCCAGAGACGGAAAACACTTTCAAAGTAAAAAAAAAAAATCTGCTGGTGAAAATATAGTGCTTCATCTAGATATTTGTTCTAAACATTCTCAGCTTATGACCACCAAAAAAGGGAAAGGCGCCAACACACAGCTGTCTTTCTCGTGACAAAAATGAAATGGGCAAACTCCTATTTTTCTTTTCCTCTTTAAGGTTATTCCACTTGTCATTATTAGGGGAAGGCTGCAGGCAGCAAATATTCATTATATCACAAAAAGGAAGGCATTCATCACAGAGATTGCATTGTCAGTAACTCTTCAGATGCAGCCTGTCATTGATGTTATGTGATAAATGAAGAAGAATATGCTCTCTAAAAGTGGCTTCTCAGTCATGTGGCTGCTCGCTGTGCTTATTCACCGCCAGACTGACCACAGACACTGACCTGTTCTACTTTTGCACTTCAGTCAGGATGAGCCCCATGCAGCTGAAATCCTTAATTATAGAAGTCCCACTTTTTTTTTACTGCATGGTTGTTGGACTTCTTCTTGCACTTTGTATCCACTCCCATGAGGAGCTATTCAAAAAGTGTTGCTCTCATTTTCAGGTCTGTTTAAAAGCAGCTTGACAGCGTTTTAAAGGAGGAATACAAACAAGAAATAGAAGATGAAAGTGAAGGATGTCTTTTTGAATTTTGATAATTGGTGACTGGCTACTGCCACGCTGCACCTGAAGCAGACAGAAGCTTCTGAGGGTTGACATAAACGCCACAGATTTTACAATTTACCAACACAAAGAGAAGTGTGGATTGGAGAGACAGACATGCCTATTTGTATTTTGGACGAGGAGCTGCTACAGTCGTGGTACCATCATTAGTCCAAACAAGTAATATTTGTTGTATTCAGAGGTGTTGAAGAATTGAAGGAGGGTGTACAACTATCGAGGTGCTCGCAGGTAAACATCAAAGTAAGGCGGGGAAAGCAGCAGGCTCACTTTGATGCGATCTTTTCATTTTTGTTTCATGAATCAACGGCACATCTTGTCTTCCTCGGGCTGTGCTGATTCATGAAATGTCAATAATTTATCAGAGTTGTATGAGCCTGCGCTTCCCCTCCTCACTTTGACTTCAGACACTTATTCATTCACACAATCATCATCACACTCAAGCAAAAATATTTCATAATTTTGCTGTGCTTCAAAATCTGCACAGTTGCAAAAAGACCTGCGTATGGGCGGCAAGGAAGGAAGTGGATCGGGGGCGGAAAGGGAAGCTTTTTACTCCTTACCTTTAAACATACAGAGCTCTATAAACACACACTTCAGCTGCATCTCAAGAAGTGTAAGAAGCCCTCTCCCTCCCGTCTCTGTCAGTCTGCTGCTGTGCTCTGCCCACCCTGAGGTGATGGTGGTCATCACTGCACCCGCCTCAGCTTCTCTCCCTATGGCTTCTCAGTGGTGAGATGACCTTTGCACTGCGAGTCACTTCACATCTTCTGTCGCTGGCTGAGAACTCATCTTTTAGAAGGAAATACTGAAATACACACCACTCTGTCAGTGTGTGCAGCTGTATAGATTTGTCCTCAAAACTTGTCTTAAAGTAGTAAACACTCCTTCCAAAATCATCTTATTCTGTCTTTTCCTAAACCTTCAATAAGAATCATGACGGTGCCTTGTAGGTCCTGGTCTCATCAATTAAAAAACAAGAGGCCAGGAATATCTGAAGAGTAAAAGGGACAGTTCAACCAAAAATATAAAATACATAATCTTTATTTAGAGTTGGGTCGATTTCAGGTTTTGGTGTACAAGCTTAAATCAGTTTGATTTTATGCAAACCATAACCGGCATATCATTATAACACCTTCTGGCAAATTAAAAAGTAGTCTAAATCTGCATCCTGTGCCAACGGCGACATGGTACTAAATCCAACATGCACTGCATTAATAATACATAATATGACAGTGTGATCAGCATAATATTATGTTTACATACAGACCAATGGTGCCGCAAGTGTCTGGCTGTGAGTTGAGGCCAGTGTCAGGACGCTCCACTTTTCAGAAGATGGAACAAAGCTCATGGGTTTTGGGGTGACGAGAGGAGCTAAGGCAAGAAAACTAAAACTTGCACCAATATGACAACAAATCAGATGTTATACTAACGTAAAAAGTGTCCTAGATAACCGCAAGTGATGCAGCACTGCCCTTGTGAGCTGAAAGGTGTTTCTATTCATTCCTGTCGCTCGCTTTGAAAGCGTCACAGTGAACATGGAACGGCTGATTCATGAAGTCAAGGCAAGGAATTATCTTCTTATTGCACGACAAAAAAAACCTACACGAGGTGGCAGCTGGCTGAGGAGAGATCACCAGGGAGCTGAAAGTTCCTGGTGAGCTAAATGACCGTCACTAATAAGCTAGGCTAGTTGCCGTTGGCTATGTCATGTCTGTTAAATATCCCAATATAAAACGTGTGTTTTCTGTTTAAAAAAGTAACATCACAAAGTAGGAAAATCGCAAACACTCACTCATACTTTAAGTGGTTATGTCACATGGTTTGTTAACATGAAGTAGGCCTAGCAGACGTGCATATTAATGGATTTAGTGGGGACAGAGAGCTGTGATGTTACATGATGTGATGCAATATTCAAATGCTCGTTTGCTGATGGGACACAGTGTCATTGTGTTCTACTTGGGAGCAGTGACACCTGGTAAAATTCGATATACTGGTCCAGTCCAGTCGGGTCTTTGACTTCATATTAAACTGCTTTGAATTTTTTTTTTTACACCAGCCCAAACCTGTCTTTATCAGTCTAGACTGTCTTGGTGTGAGTTGCCAAGTGTTGGAGACATCTGCCATATTGATATTGATGCCTTCTCTTGAAAACAATGGAGCCAGATGCCACTGCACTTGAACAGCAATGTGTCTTTCCAGAATTCACAACCCGGTTACTCAAGTTAACCCACAGACCTTGTTGTGCACAATTTCATGTAGGAACTATTTTCCGTCTACCAAACACTCCGACAGTATCACTGCAAAGACAGAAGAGTGCATCTACTCATGGACAGGAGGCTCACGCTTGTGAAAGCGCGAGATGTAAACATTAATGGCGTCCTTCTCAGCTGACCTGCGATGTTATGAACTAGCAGTAGAGGCAAACTTACTTCTGAGTGGTGATACGGTTATCTTGAGTAACCAGGTCATGCTTTCTGTAAAGAGACATTACTGTTGAGTTTTTTAAAATGTACTGTGATGTGTTTTGGCACTTTGAGCACCACAGGCTGAGTACCATTTAGTTTCATGACATTCAAGAGAAGGCAGACATTTCTTTGGCTGATGTCTCCAACAGTCAGCAACTCACAGCAAAACAATCTAGTTGCATAAACAGCACTACAGATATGAGAAAACACATGCATTTTGGATTTGGTGTTCAACTGCCGCTTCGACAATTGTTCAAGTGTCCCCAAAGGAAATTGTTGCCAAAATGTTCCTCTTTGTTAACCAAAGGGGTTAAATCCAGATTACTCTGTGGGGGCCTTGAGCCAGAAATATCAAGACTCATTTCTCTAGCTCAATGGTGCAAACCTTTCCAAACCTAACTCAAAACCTTCTCCGAGAAAAGTTTTTAAAAGAGGGGAGAACTTCTAGCGAGGGACACGAGCCCAGTCAAGCTTAATCTTACTCACATCATAGTGATCTGCCAGAAGCGGGTCTGCACAGCATAGTGTGAAAGGTCCAGCCCAATGCGTATCACATTTTCAATTTCACAGTATTATTTAACAAAGGGCACGGCCAGATGAAGCTCCCCAGCTGTCAGTGTGGTGGAACTCTAACCTCCCTCTAATTGTTCAGCTACAACAACTTCATATATAAAATGTTATCCTAGCAGCCACAGATTTAAATGGCGTCACTGCTCGACGGCATTAATGGGATTTTTGACTAATTTATAGGCTTTGTATTAACACAGCCTAAATAATCACACTCTTTGTGGATGGGTTTGAGGTTCCAGCAATCAAGTATTTGTTTTTACTGGTAAGCAGTGGAAGAGAAATCACCAAAAGCATATTAATGTAAATAACAGAGATGTATATGTGGTACAAATAGAAACTAAATGAGTTCAGTTGAAGCCTAATTGGCCTGATTTTTGCATTCTTAGTTGTGTGCAGCAGAGAGCTTCTTGTATTTTTAAGGAGGATGTTGCTGTGGAAAAAAAGCAACAACACTAACACAAGGTGGTTCCTCAGCGTGACCATGTCCCTTCGACTCACTGAAGACTGAAAAGAGGTAAAAATAAACTACATATGAAGCTTTTTTTTTTCAGCTGAAATGTCATCCTTAAAATCACTGCACTGGATCTTTAAGATGCCTGATGTTGCAGACTCCTGCTATGAGCTGCAGAGTGGGCAGATCCACGGTGCTGAAAATGTGTACTGATGGATTTTTTTTAATCAGCAGTTTCTCCTAGATCATGTTAAACACATACACATTTTTTATTGAAAAAAAAAAGCCAGAAAGGTAGAAACCTATAAAACCCACTTTATTAGGTACATCTGTTCAGTTGCTTGCTAATGCAAATAGCTAATGAGCTATCAGGTGGCAGCAACTCAATGCATTTAGTCATGTAAACACGGTCAAGACGACCTGCTGGGGTTCAAACAAAGCATCAGAATGGGGAGGGAAGGGCGCACTTCCCTAAAGTCTATGATTTGAACGTACGCCAAATTAAGATGGGTGCATCACACATTTGAAGGTCTAACCTTGACCTTATTAAAACAAAATTATATGCTTATTCTTTAACTATAAATCATTATTAAAATTGTTAAACTGAATTAATACTTCTTTAATTTCTTCTTTTCTTTGATATTTTTTGTGACATACAGATATGCAATGATGATTGCTAGGTAATATTTATGCTGATGTTATCCAGAGTCAAGTCTCCGATCATGTGACGAGATGGAATCATGACAGCGTGCACTGAGCCCCATCATAACTACCTTATGCCACTGAAGTGTGTCATATGATCACATAAAGGGGTGCAATAAGTGGTAAGATTGCCTTTCAGCATTTATGTAAATCTTTATATGGCAGACTACAACCAACTAAACATCATGAAGTTTATGTGTAGCAAAAATTCAAACTCCACTTCCCTCAGAGAAGCAAATGTGGAGCTTAAACATTATCTCTGACTGGAGGTCGCGGTTTGCAGTACCCAGCTATTTATGCACCACTTCACCTGAGTGCGCGTATGGTACATTCACTTTGAAGTACTCAGAGGGGCAAGGTGAAGTGGTGCGACACTCATGCTGTGATCTTTAGATACTGATCCTGGGTCAAAACGGTGTTTGTGTGTGAGCGCGTGAGACAAAGAGGTTTGTTTGCTGCGGTAGAGACGGCTTTCGTCCTCATGTTTAAGTGCTGAGAGAGAAAGACAACGAGAGCGAGGAGAGCTGTGCAGATAGCGCCCCGCTCTCTCGCTCAGGTCAAATGGCTCTTGTAGAAATTCTGTCGACAGCTTGTTCAGACGGTACACTCCACTCGGAGGCTGGAGGAAGATGACCGCCACTGACAAATTTCCCTATTTACGTCTAATTCCCTCACGCTCTCGCTATTTCTCTCCAGTTGGGAAACCGTAGCCATCTCTTTGCTCAGTGGAGCAAACTGAATACATTAGAATCCAATTAAGGCTGGTGACGAGAGCTGCTCAGGGTGTGTGTGAAGCTGTGTGTGTTTATAATCTCATGTGTGTGTCCATGTGTCCTGATCATATGATATCTTATACCCAGCCAATGTATGAGTAGGGTGTCTGTGTGGGTTTTTTGGGGGGAGACAGCTTGTGCTTCTACAGTAGACCATATCGCACATGTGCATCTTTGTGTACGTGTGTGTGTGTGTGTGTCCAAGATTGTTGCTATTACATGAGTTGTCATAGTGCATTGAGTCAGTGACATAGGACGCCTCTCTGTCTCACTCCGACTGGTTTCTGCTGCCATATTAACACACAGCAAGACCACTGTCAGGCACGGTAAATCAGACGAGTAATGCGTGTGCGTGTGTGTGTGTGTGTGTGTGTGTGTGTGTGTGTGTGTGTGTGGGTGTGTGTTTCTGTGTCTGTGGAATCAATAACTCTGTGTTGCATTACGTCTTGCCCTTGTTCAATTTAAAACTGGGGAAAGACACAGAGCTACACACACACACACACACACACACACACACACGAAACACAGGGAGAAAGAAATGGACCACTACTGAAGATATCACAGATGGATACACACAGCTGGAGAGCTAACGCTTCACGAAACACACACACTTTGCTACATATGAGCACAAATATTCACGCACTCTCCATAAACACATGCACAAACTGCACACACACACACACACACACACACACACACACACTCATAGACCATGTGGAGCCTCACTGTCACTTCAGACTGCAAAAAGCACAAACCAATGACTGTACTGAAAGACGCGTCTCCACTTCCTGGACTACTCAGCTGCCATCTTGCACCGAGCCAGAGTCTGTGCAGTAGCGATCTCTGTTGTATCGAGTTCCCGCCATAGATTGTATAATAAAAATGGACGACATGACAGTTCCCAGAATGTGAAGCCAGTACATCTCAGTTGCCCCCTGGTGGCTGGCTGCAGTGCCCCCTCCAAGTTACCTGATGCGACTCACAATTGGTCAGATGACAGGAGCTCGATACCATGGTGATCACTACTGTGTAGACTCTGATTTTAAGTGATGTCACCAGTGCAAGGTGGCAGCAACCATATTCGAAATATTTTGGCTTCATTTTTTTTTTTTACAGTGGGAGGAAGTGGAGACATGTTGTCCATCTTTATATACAGTCACTGGTTCCCGCCATCCAACCAACCGCAGCAGCCCTGATCGCAAGCACACACAGCTGTCAATCATGCCCTCAAAACCCAAATCAATAGCATCAAATAACTAATTAAAACCAAACTTAAAAGAAAATGAACACACACAAAAAATTATTTCACTTATACTTTGATTATTTCAGTCCTGTCCTGTCTGCTAACAAAGAGGGGGCGGGGTTTATGACCTATACTGCAGCCAGCAGCCAGGGGGCTATAGAAATGTTTTGGCTTCCCTTTGAGGAGCTGTAATGTCGCTCATCTTTATTATAGTGTGTGGCACACATATGCCCACATACATACACACACCCAGCTATGTTGCTTCACTTTGTCTCTCTGTTTCTTTGTTCCACTTTTTCCTTTTTCATCTACTCTTCTCTCTCCTTTTAAACTCTCTTCCTTTTATCCCGTCTCCCCTTCACCTCCCTTCTCCTCTCCATCCTCTCATCTTTCTCTTGGCCAGTAATAGTCCCCCTAACTTGCCTCTTTACTGGGCTTTATGGGGAGGTCTGGATATAGGAAGGAATTTAACACAGTGGGCTTTAAAAGTGCACACTCTCCCTTTGTAGTACGTTCATCTTCAAAACAATCAATTTCTCATGAAAATGTAAGAGTTTTAACGGATTCAACACAGCTCTCATTAAGTACTCAAAGCTGACTGCAGGACATTATATTCACAAATGCAAATTTATATTTGTAAATCGTCTTTGTAAATTGTTTGCTGCAATTGTGTTGTGTCTTTTTGTAGAATGGAGGCTTTGCCACAGGTCTGGATGGAGGCTGAATCTCCTTTTTGCATTTTAATAAAGTGAGAAAGTGTGTTTGTCAAGAGTTCTCTGCTTTCCCTTTATAGACTTAAACATATTCATGTGAATGTCCGGTAAAATAGCCGTCTAGATGGCTACAGAGCAAATTAGAGTACATTGAAAAAATTAGTGGAGCTCAGCAGTTATTGTTAAGAGGGGAAAAGGCAATTTCTTATTCAGCTTGGCCAAAAATCTGCTGGTTCTAGGTTTACTTCTTTCCTCTTCATGTGTGCAGTGCTGCTGCCAGCTCTAGCCTTTTATCTATAAGTAAAAGGAAATACTGTAAAAATGGTTCAACAGAGCTGCAGAGTACATCTGAGCGTCTTGCTCACTGTGCACTGAAAACTCAAATTATACGAACAGATCCACATTCGAAGCTGAAAAACCTCAACTTAGCTTGTCTAACTTTTCTCTGATCGAATTCAAATTTGAAAGATAAATAACATGAATGGCTCCAGAGGTCACCTGACCCTCCTCTGCCCAAGCACATGTACCCTGTAGCCATTTGAGTGGAAGGTTATATTTAAGTGTTGCAGCCATTATGACAGCGTGGCCCTCTAGCCTCTCCTGTACAGCTTCTGTCACTGTGAACACACACCAGCAGCGGCCTGAGATCAATTACAGAGAAACCTCGAGCCCCTCCCCACTTCTCTTCTCCCACTACAGATGCAATTTACTCGCCCGCCGTAAATCAATGGAGACAAGTGGGGCTAATTTAGACCATTTGATGTCAATTTGGCCTTGACCCCTCCCCATCACACACACAAGCTCACGCACACTCCCATTCCACTTAATGACTAGCTGCACTGGAGTTTATTACGCAGAACTGAGAACCACCGCTCAGTCTCAATGGCACACACGCAGATACACACACACACGCTCACACTCATGAGCATACATGCACAAAAGCTTTCAGTCTCATGCACACACATAGACACACACACACAGACATACACACCATGTTGCAAGCCATAACTCGCAGCCCCACTGCCTGAGATTTCCATATTGGTTCTGTCAGAGACGATTTTGTTTACAGGGCCCTTTGGATGAAATAACAGCACTGGGTGCTATCAATTACTGTGAGAGAGTGGGGAGGGAGGGAGGAGGATGGGGAGGAAATGGAGTGAGGGTGTAGAGATCGAGATGTGGGACAGAGAGGAGGTGGAGGGACGAAAGGAGGCAGGGCCAGAGTGAGAGGTGGATTTATTTTCTGTACATAAGTGGCCAAAACTGAGTCCAAGTTATCTCCACCCTGACCAAGGTCTGTGCACCAAGGTCTGCAAACTATTCGGCAACACATCAGAATTGCCAAAACAGTCATTCACACTCAAACACACACACACATGCATACAGTAGCTGTGCACTCCAAGCTGGGGATGTTGCCAAATCTGAGCGAGACAGACGGCAAGGCTCAAATAATGTGCTTTAGAAAAATATTTGTTCTTTAGCAGGTTGTTCAGCATTTGCATGCAGATGAGAAATTGTTAAAGCCTCAGTCAACCTATTATCACTTTTGTCTTTGTTTTTTAAGGGCGCAATCCATTATTAAAATTTAAACAAGTGGCACTTCCGACTAAGAAACAGCAGTATAAACAAGAGACTGAATATTTCTGTCAAAGTTGATTGTCAGGTCTGTTAATACAAGCCTTCGAGAACAACTTAATCCAAGCAATCTGTGTTTGCTGATGGTCCAAATGACGCATTTACCTTAATGTCTTCGTAAACAATCATATGTATTTTTTTTTGCTTTACATTTGCAGTATCAGATAGACACTTTTGTCCACGGTAAGTTACAATAAGTGCATTTGCAAACTCTGTAGGAGCAAAACATACATGCTATGAAAAAGGTGCCTTCCTTCCCCTGCTCTCCTCCTCTGAGTGCTACAGTACAAAGGTGGGGGTTTCAGTCTCTGGCAGAAGATGGACACTGACTCTGCTGTCCTGACTTCAGTGGGGAGTTAATTCCACCGCTGTTGGTCCAGGGCTGCTGTTGGACCTTTGAAAGCGATGACCTGTGGCTTCTCAGAGTGATGGAGCGACCAATCATCCAGAGGAGAGAGGAGTGCCGTGGTCACGCTGGGGTGTAGAGTTGTTGAGTTTGCATGGTTTAGCCTTACAGTGTGCAGCTGATAGACTTTATTTCTCACATATGCCAATTAACAGACTCATAAAGGGTTATTAATAATCCGTGGCAAAGTTAACAATGTGAGTTTGCAAGTGTGTCAGCACACGTAGAGCTGTACACAGTTCAGCACAACCACAGACATGTGTTTGATATGAAACTGATTCAGTATCAGAACCATGTCAGAACAGATTAAATTAAACCTTAAACCTTATTTTAAAGGTCTTTTAAAGGCCACTTACTCATGCTGATTAGATCTCTGCTCAGGTTAAAGACAGGCATAGCCATGTGCTGGGAATTCAAAGTGTCCTCCAAATGAAACAACAAAATGTGTCATTTGTGACTGCAAGAAAAACAAACAATATCCTGTGTTACATTCAAACTCTTTGTTGACAAGAATCGAAGTCACATCTTACCCTTCGCTGAGCCCCGCCCCTTTGCTGTTAGCCACTGAACGTCCGTCAAATTGTCGGAGTGAGTGTGGAGCCCGCACTGCCCATAACTGTGCTCCCTGAAGAAATATGTAATTTTTGGAAAAACGAAAAAGCAATTTCAGAGAGGAATAGACAGAGGGGCCTGTAATATGTGTTTGAAGGATACATCCAGGATGTCAAAGTGACTCAGCAGCAGTTCCCAGTGTAAAAGTGAGTCACCACATCACCTGACAATGGAGACAGATGATGACGAAATTAAGGAGGAACACTCTCTCTCTAAATCAGGGTCAGTCTTTGTTCACTGTTTCAATCAGATGGGCACAAATGCAGTGAGTAGTAGTAGTGTGTGAGTGTCTTCTTACAAATAAATACTGGTTCATAAAATGTATAAAATACTGCTATTCGATATTGTATTAAATTAAATAAAAGTAATTTGTAATTTTAAAATAGAATGAGAATTACCTCCCACGTTTGTATGCCTCTGTGCAGTCAGTTTATTCTTCAGTCAAGTCAAGTGGACGTTTGTGTCAAATTTGAAGAAATTCCCTTAAGGTGTTCTTGAGCGATTGCATTCACAGGAATGAGATGGATTCAAGGTCACAATGACCCTGACCTTTGGCCACCAAAATCTAAGTGATTCATTACTGGGTCCAAGTGAACATTTGTGCCATATTTGGAGAGATTCCCTCAAGGTATTCTTGAGATATCGCATTCATAAGAATGAAACAGATGAAGTCACACTGATCTTGATCTTTCACCCTCCACTACCAAATTCTCATCCATTCATCCTTGTCTCAAAGTAGATGTTTGTGACATTTTTTTTAAAAAAATCCCTCAAGATGTTCTTTAGATATCACATTCACAAGAATGAGACATTGATTGAGGTTAAACTTTGACCACTGACCACTAAAATATTATCAGTTCATTCTTGAGTCCAAGTGGATGTTTGTGCCAAATTTAAAGAAATTTGCTTGAGGCATTCTTGAGATATTGTGTTCACAATAATGGGACGTACAGATGGACAGATGTACAGACAATCTGAAAACATAACGCCTCCAGCCATGGCTATAGCCGGCACTAATGCTAATTGCTAACTGCTAATTTCCCACCTCATAGAATTAAAGTGTCCAGTCAAGCTGGGAGGCTGCGAATTCAGAGGTGCATGCTGGGTGCTTTCTGTCAGTTAAAGCGACCATTGACTGAGTGAGCAGCCAATTGAAATGCAGCTGCAGTTAGGCCATGGTGATGCACAAGTTCTTTAAGACGACAAAAGACTGAACATTTAGCAGATGCCTTTTTCAGGAGCAATAATCACGAGTGCAGTGGGGTAAGTACATTTCTAAGATCTCCAACTTTACAAGCAACCAACTGAATGAGTAGAGAAGATATAAAACAGTGCCATTACAGCAGAGTTTCATACAGTATAAAACAGTAGTAGTAGATCCAACCTCTCTGGGTAATGAGTATCATTAGCATCAGTGCAAGCTGCAGCTACAAGAGGGCTTTCTCTTCTCTCCTGACTATAAACCTGTGTTGTTTTGGAGGGTTGGAGTTTGGGGCTGGAGCCTATCCCAGCTGACGTTGGGCGAGAGGCGGGGCACATCCTGAACAGGTCCCTCGACTATCTTAGGGCTGCCACAGAGACAGAGAGAAGATTTTGTTCCCTATTCATGTCAATAAAGAATAAGATGAGACGTATTCTACTCCAGATGGAATATGACCCTCGACACAAAATAAGTTTCATCTGGCAAAACCCAGCCTTCGCACAGCTTTTAAATGAAGCGGTGAAAACGTAACACAAGAGTGAGGCAGATCACAATCAATCTTAGTCCCTTAGACTCCTACGCTGCACTGTGAGAAGGTTTAATGGGTAAAAAAAACAAATCTTGCATTTGTTCAGCATGAGTGTGTACAGCATTTTAAATGTCTGATGAGGTTTTGTGCTGGTGCGACCCACCACACCACTTGACTGGACCCCAAAGCCTTGCCCTTTTACACGGAGGTCTCAAACCACCAGGCCGCCCCTCCGGCTTGAATGCCAGCACAGTTCACATGCACCGCGCTTTCTCGCTGCATTTTTTTGTTGTCAGATTTTGACTCCAGATTCTGATGGCACAGCAGTGCACCACCATGAGAAGCTTTTCACCACTTCAATGAACAATCCCTCCAGATTCATGATAGCGTTTTACAGACATTTCTGCGCTCAAAGTCTTAGAAAATGCTCATGGGCCCTGCTGTCAGCAAACGGTGATGTTCACCATGAACCTTGTGGGTGTTTGATTCCAATCTGTGTCTGTCTGTCGTTATGCTACCGTTGTGCCATTGTTGAGAAATTCAGCACAGATCGTCGATAAGGTTCCTGATGATTACTCAAGCATTCTCCATCCCACCCCTTCCCACGCTAGAACACACATACAAACACACACACACACACAGACACATCTTCTCCCTCTCCATTCCTTATATTTGCTCACAGACCACACAGACATGCTGACACTGACAGAAGGAGGGATATGAGGAGATATTCCCCATGTGTGTCCTTCTTGAATCTTGTTTATTGTTGGAATAACAGAAACCCCTAACACCACTCTCCAATAGAGAGTAAGTCATTTTAGCGTTGCCATCCTCATCGGCAAATATGCAGAACTTGTCAAACTTGATAAAAGACTTTTTCCAAATCACCAGCGTCCGCTATCAAATTCTGCAATTGTCTGATTCAACAAGTCGGACTTACTTCAATAAATATTTAATATTTGTTTCTACTTTGCCTGTTGCTCCTGCTGTCTGTCTTCAACTGCACACAACTCAGCGCAGTAGCAAGGAGTTGCAGTTCCCAAATCTTCCTTATTTTGATTTTCATTAGAGAAATATAAACCACAGTAAACACAAAACAGACATTACGGCAATCTTTCTGCAAAATACAACATTTAGTCTTCAGTTTTCAATGGATAAAAAGGGTTGGATTTGCCTTTCTGACCTCAGGACTTGTTTTAAAGCTCACACTGATCTGCATCTCAATGTGTATATTCTCAGTGTTTGAAATAACCTTTGATGCAGCCAAAAGACAACAGTATCCAGGACTGATACAGTCATATTTTGCTTCACAAGTTGGCGTTTGTCAAGATGTATTGGATGTAGATGTATTATCCTTGGACACGTCATGTGTGTCATTCCAAATCGGTTATACAATAGATGATTGGCAGTTCTCTCCTTCACCGAGGCATCAACGTGAACTCTTCCTACACGTGGCTGGACGAAGACGTCACACTCTTGCTAAATTGTCATAGGTGTTTGCTGTTGATTTTCCGACTGGGAAAAAAGTAGGCCATCAGTTGCAGGGTCGTGCCTCATTTTATATCTACAGCATCAGATTTTAATCCTTGTTAATGAGCTTTGGGAGATTGGAGGTAGTGAGTCATGTGACTGTCTAACTGTTTGCTGGATGATCACTATGTATCTAAATGGGGTCAAATTGATTCTCAAGTGCCAGGCTGGAATTTTATAAGGAAAACTGAGTTTTAAGTCTGGCTGTGCAAGGCGACTGACAACTTAAATGAATACTTCAATTCCAAAACGACCATGTGTATATCAATTACTCACTCTGTGTTACACTGAATTCGTGAAGACAACTTTGTTTTTCTCGCATGCCTCTAGTGGAGGAAGAATCAAAAAATGGAGAAAATTCTTGATGAATTGAAGTCATAGGTGACTGCGTTTAACAACATTCAGTCATTCATGTCCATAACTGCTTATCCTGTTCACGACTCCATACACAAGGGACAGAGTGCCAGACTATCGCAGGGCTGACACACAGAGACAGACAATCATTCACACTCACAATTAAGCTGCATGTCTTTGGACTGTTGGAGGAAGCTGGAGTACCCGGAAACATCCTTTCACATACACGCAAAATTATCGTAACAAATATTTGCCTCCTGTGTACTTCCATTTAATGAGTGAAAGAGTGAAGCGGCGACAAACAGTCACTTCTGGTGGCAAAGCAAATTTGCATCTTTGCATCGTGTGGAATTAAACCTGACCGAACCCGACCCGAGTCTGAGACAATTATAACCGAGACCGGCCCAAACCTGCAACACAGCACTGTACACACACTCAATGGAGCAGAGCCCGTGTTGCGTTCAGGCGTTGTCACGTAAGTTACAAATTCCAGCTCTTGAATAGGCCATAGCACAACACAGCAGCATGTCAAGTGGGCCGAACCCGAACCGCACCATCGTGGAACTTTTGATTTGTTATCAAATATTTCTCAAAGTTCATATTGTGATCACTACATTGATAAATCAGCTCTGTATAGTGAAAGATAATGACAGAAAGGTAGAGTTTCTCCCAGTTAAATAATTGGAATAATAATAGCTTCTTCTGAGTGTTAATAATCAATACTTTGTTCATAAACACACAGTTTAAAAAAACCCTATAAACAAATCAAATGACGCATTTGAAAAGGGACTGAGGGACAAACTGAGAGAATGAGTCTCTGAGAGACATATCACACATTGCAACGTATCACAGATGTACACATTCAGCTGGATGGCTTTCACACACACACACACACACACACACACACACACACACACACACACACACACACACACACACACACACACAGTGTCCTGGGCTGGATAGCAATTCAAACAAACATCCAATTTGCTGGGCAGATTACCCAGGGGGCTCGCTGTTTGCCACCTGAAAGGGGGTGGGAGGTGACTCATCAGGAAGATGCTAATATCAATTTTTACACACACACACACCAATTGGTGGTAAATATTAATTCTCAACAGAAGCCCGCCGCGACTGGCAACTTAATTACACTCATTTCACTGTGATTGTCCCCCACAGGAGCACAAAAACACATACAGACACACACACACACACAGACACACACTCGGCTAAGACAATTTGGCCCTAACACTCTGAATTAAGGATATTGTCATATTGGATCATTTCCCCGGTGAGTGAGTGAGTGTGTGAGCGTGTGTGTTTGAGTGTGTGTGCGACAGGAACGAAAATCTGCAATTAGCTGCAGCAACACAGTGTTTGTCTAACAGATATTCTCGCCTTCGTTTTGCTGTGATTCAAGTCACATTTCACACATCAAAGTTATATTTTCCTCCACAATGACGTGCATTGACTCGCTGCTACACTGACAATAGATTAGACATTAAATTGCTGCAGCAATCACAGAATGATAATGCACCGTATAATTGAGAAGTCGGGGGAAAAAAATGAAAAAGACTTGTTGAGCAAACTTAGAAAGGTTTAATTTGAAGTCATTAGAGTATGATGGCGGGGAAAATTGCAGGGAAATAGCTTTGTACTTGTATGAAGTTGCAGCTCCAATTATTTAAATCTTTAATTACTAGTTTGAGCTCAATTCTCTTTAAGTTCTCTTTAAACGATCATTTCAAAAACAAAATACTCTTTGAGGAGTATTCTCTGAGTTACTTTGAGATGAAGTGTGCTAATCTACTTCCACCTCATTTCCTACATTTTAATTTGAGCCACAATTTGGTTTAGCCCTTAATCACAACAACAGCTTTACAAGGAATCACAGGCTCAGATAAAGAAAGGGAACACACTTCACTCAAATAGGCAGGAACTGACCAAAAAAACTTTGACTTAGAGGAAAACTGAAAGCACAAACCCCCTCTTGTTGAGATAATGGGACAGTGAAGCAACAAGTCTCATATGGGAGATAAAGTTCAGCCAGATGAAGCACCGATATTGTATTCTGCAAAATGCAGGTCCAGTGCCAAAGTTTCCAAAGCAGCTATAGAGTTATGGAGAAATAATATTTATGGAAAAGAAATTAGGCAAAACATAAGCCACACATGGCCCTGCCCTCACCATTAGGCTAAGGTAAAGTCTATGGGCAAATGTCACATCCAGTCATTTGTCATGTTGATGGCTGCTGAACGTGCAGAAAGCCGGTCTTATCCAATATAAAAGGCTGGATGCCAAGTGGTAGAAAAAGAGAAGAACAGGAAGGGAGGAAAAAAGGCAAAAAGTCTGTGTGCTGCACAGTGGCAAGAGACCATCATTATTTCTGTTTATGTTAACTCAAATGAACAGAAACCAAAGGAGAGCTGTGAGGCGTCGCTGCATGTTTGGCAGCAGACAAGAAGACACCAGCCCCCACTACTGGGCTCAAAGGTAGAACCTGCGTCCTGTTTTTGTTGTGGCCTGTTAGATGCCAGTGTAGCTGCAAGGCTTCGTGTTAGACCAGATATAATGCAGCTGTTTCTATACTTGTATATGTACTACGTGTGTCACTGGAGGATTCAGAGGGCACACCAGAGAACTCAGGCTGTATAGAACTTCTACATTTGCATGATGTAAATAATTATTATGGCCACATTCAAGGAGGTTACTGTACTGTTAATTCTGAGATCCCAGCAGCACCATGGTAGATGGAATGTTTCCCTCATCCTGCCAACACATTGTGTTAATGTCCGAGAACGTGCACAACCAATACTCCAAAGGGATGCTCAATACGCGGGCAGCCATTATGTGCGCTCACAACACATTCTCACTCTGACTCCATCACATATCGAGGTTTGGTCGTGGAGTTTCCATGGCCACATACGACATGTGAGGTACCCTGGGTGCATTTGTTGTTGATGTTCTGGGATGCCGTGTGAACTTCTGCCTGTTACATGCATTGTCTGTTTTTAAAATGCATTTTAGTTTTCACAGGAAATGTTTATTTTGGATACAGTCTCAAAATAAACACACTACGTTGCTATAACACTGCAAATTGATGTTTCTTTTTTCTTCAACAACGACACTTGGCCAACACTTGCACGTGGTTGGGTTTAGGCAACAAAGGCATGTAGGAAAACATCAGGCTTTGGTTTAACAATCTTACAGGAAGTGAATACCAGCCTCTTGGGTGAAAGTCCGCGGTTGATGGACCCATGCGCCAACCTTCCGCCCAATTCCACTGCTTTGACCTTCATTGTTGACCCACCTGTGTTTCCGCCTGACACCACCGGATGCTGTTAAACAATATCTGTGTATCATGCCAAAGCAAATGGACAGCATTTTTGTCTATGTCTGACGCCAGAAGTCAGTGACCAAGCAACAGGTTTCGATGGCTTCCGAGTGAGACTGGGTTGGCACCTAAACACGTGATTGAAGTCAAGGATATTTCCGGCCTTAGTTAATTAACCTATACGTAACAACAAGTCATTACTCTTGTAATAACTGTGCAAATGGCAAAGAAAACACTTGGTTAAAAATATAGTAATCCCTCTCAATCATCATACTTTCTGTGTTTGGGGTGTTTATGGGCGTGTACCCCACGGTGCTCAGGTGAGGTCGGAGCTTCATGAAAAGGTACCATACTGTATGTAGGAGGCATCAAAAGGACACAGCGCAAAAAGAAAAATGCAAACCTGCATCTAGCGTTGGCTTTTCTATTTGCTTGCGCTGGCAAGTGTGTTTACAAACAGTAACCAACAAAGCTGCATCGTAACAGTGTACCTTTAAAGTTAGGGGGACATTGTGTCTTCAAAAACAGTCTACATGCACATCCACTACTACTCAACGTCAACACACTTCCTTGCTACATTAAAAGATACACTGCTTTCCTAAACACTGACAATGGACTCTGTAGGATTGTCCAGAATGAAAATACTGAGCTAGTTCTTGGTGAGGCCGAGCACAGACTAAAAATAGCGATGAAATCCAAAATTGCAAGGAGGAGAAGATAAATATGAGCCAGGACGTCCAGCATAAAGAACTTGTCAGTTGTTGCTCTCATTACCCTCAAAAAATAAATGCTGCAGTTTAAGTGACAAATCATTTGTGGTAATTATGACAAGAGAAAAGGAGAAAGTCAGGTAATGTTATTATAGAGCAGCAAAGTCAGCACAGGGAGGCATTTGAGGTGGATGAATGGGCCACCAAACCATAGCACTAAAACACAAGAGACTGCTGTTCATTTCAAAGTCAATAATTTGCTGTAGCACTTCCGGTGGTGCTGCTCAGGTATCGACCCACACTCTGTTGCTGCTGTTTCTACCTTCTTCACTTTGTATTCGTCTTAGTCTGGTTTTATTGGCTGGTGTTTTGCTTATGGTGCTCTTTTTATGGTGGCTTTTCATTTCTTTCTTTCTTTTCAAGGCAGCACTACTTGTGCAACTTCAGAATCCAAGACAAAGTTCTCTACGGGGACAATAAAGTATATTGTATCGTATCGTATCGCATCACATCATATCGAATCGTATTGTATTGTATCATATCATGCCATAATGCTTTCTTGCATCTGGCCAAGCCATTTTGGTAGCTGAACCTAAACAGACCTCAACCACAGCATTGTCACACCATAAACCCATTCAATTTTCAACAGTAATTTCTAATGGTTTAGAAAGACACTGACAAATGATGCTGTCCTACCAGCTGGGTCATTAGATCCGAAAACATTTCTGTGTCTGCCATGGACAAACAACATTTATTTTGAGGTCGTGTTGGTTTTAGAGTTAACACAGGGGTTTTGATGCGACGGAAGCACAGTGGGAAGATGGGTTTGTGGTGATTACCTTCAACAGTAAGAGCAGAAGTCGCACTGTGCTGGCGACATTTCCCCAAATACTTTAAACAACCAACCAAAATGCCTGTGTTGATTTCCTATCTATTTAGAATCCAATAGATCACAACTGATACTGTGAAACTGTTGAAAAGTGGTGCAAAATGTTCAAACAAGCCTGTGTTGTTTGATGTAGAGGGCCGGCAAGAGAAATGATGCTTCAGAGTAATGTACGAATCTGTTTTTTAGTGCTGTGTTAGACTGTGTTATATTTGGTCCTCTCATTTGGGCAGTTAGAGAAGCACACGGAGCCATCGTGAGACAGGAAAGAGCCGAGCTATTAAGTTTTGTTTCAATGCTTTAGATAAAGTTGTTTTGGACTTTCTGGATCCAAACAGAAAAAGATGGAAAATAAGACAAGAGAAGAAGACAGACAGATGGAGCTGGAAAGTAAGCAAACAATAAAAAGGTAGACGGACAAGGAGACAGAGTGAGATGTAGGGTATATAGATAGAGACAGAGGCAGACAGGCAGATGGAGAGAAGAGCGAGCAAATAAGAGCGTTAGCGATGGATGGATGCTGTGATAGCAGTGAAAGTGAGCAGGACAGGAGTTGTTTTGAGCTGGTTGTTTGGACAGATGGCTGTCTGTGTGCTAATTACAGACTGAGTGCTTGACACTGTGAACACAATCAAAGAGGAAACTAGCTTTATTTGTTCAGCTTCACCCACACATAGGCACGCACACAAAGAAGAGACACTCATACACACACACACACACACACACACACACACACATACCAAACACCGACGAAAACTGTTTGCCAATGCCACAAAGAGGCACAAGCAAACAGACACAGAAACACACATTTATACACACGACAGGGCACAAACAGAGTCCTGCACAGAGGCAACTTTCCATGTGTGCACGCTCTTATCAAAAATGCACAAAGCAAATGAATAGCCATGCTTGGCACAAATGCTGGAGGACAACCAAATCACACGGACGCTCTCCTGTAATTTCTCCTGCAAAACTCAATTTCCATCCTTTTAAAAAGAAGCATCATTAATGAACTGCATTAAATCATGCCCGTTCACTCTCCTCGTAATTACCTCCTCTTAAGATCTGTTGATGCAGGGTCTAATATTCATTTCATCTGTTTGCTGGGAAAAAAACATCTCACTGAAAAAAAACACTAGCTGACTAACTGGAAGCATCAGCTTTTTATTTAACCAATATACTCCAGCGCAGGGCTGCGTAAAAGCAGGGGGTATGTGCACTATGAGACACCTGAATTTTGTGAATTATCCAGCGGGAGGGACACAAATTGCCACTCTCTGAAGAGTGCTGCACCTCTAACACAGAATGGTCATAACAGCACACAACTAAAATGTCAAGCAGCTAAACTAACACACACTTTGAGATTTCCTTAAACACCATGACCATCAGCAGCAAATTACTAACAACTAGTCCATACCCACTGGTAGCTCTGTCACCTTCTACCTATGCCAATCCTCACATAGATTGACCACGTCAGTGAGTAGAAAAATGTGGGACAGACAGAATGACTGACTGATTATTTCCGCAATTATGTACAGCATACCATACCACGTCATGTCATATCAAAAATGAGAAAAAACAAACAAATATTGGGCCACAGGGGGAGCCACAGCGATCGATTTTCTGTTGTTATAGCGCCACCCAGTTGCCATTTAGAGTTAAATTTCTCCAGTCACCTTGAGGCGTCCTGTTCTACATATTTACCAAGTTTAGTAAAAATCGATATGGAGGTTAGGCCTAGATAATAAATTAGCTCTCTAGCGCCCCCATTTTGTTTGGTGGGGTCAATAATGGAGGGGTCCCCTCAGATTATGTGTGGTCATATGCCTACAAAGTTGCGTGGTGATGGGTGAAACCCTTGAGATGTTATACACCTTTATGTGATGAGCCACGCCCTCCGCAATATTCATTGCCTTATAGAAGCTCAGTTTTAGTAAGTTTTCCAACTTCTCCCAAGAGGGAACTTTAGATATTGGTCCCTGGATTATGTTCACCCAGTTTCATGCAGATTGGTCAAACTTTTTTTACATTTTATTCTGGTGACTGCTGCTGAAAGATAAAATCTCCTCACAGGTGTCACCAGTTTTATGCTTTTTCCCCATGTTAATAACAAAAATATTCAATGCTTGAGTCAGTCTAATTCAGCATAGCCTTATACACCCCTGTTCATCCTGTTGAATCTTAACAGTCAGTAGATTGTGCAGAAATCGTTTAAGAATACAATACTCAAATACAATATTCAAAAATGGCAATGCTCGTTGACATCTGAATACATAAACACGCATCAGCTTTCATTCATTTAAAAGGCTGTGGAGCTGGTCTGAATGCAAACAGCTATCTGATAAACTCAGGGATATTGTTGCTGAAGTAAAGGTGTATATGGCTTACAGGCAGGCAGCTGAAGGAGTCATGATGCAGGCAAGGGTCAGGCCAGGAAGGCAGTCCAAGCAGGCATACAAATCCAAATTGGCAGGCAGGAACTCCAAACTCCAAAACATCAGGCAGAGATTAAAAAACAGATTCCAGTTTTCAGGTGAAAGATAACATATTACAGAAGCGCATGGCAACTTTGAAGATATGACAGGAAACTAATGAAAATGAGCCTGCAGGGCTGAGGAGGAAAGTGGGAACAGGTGAGCAGGTGGGCAGGGACAGGAGGGTGAGAGGTTACTGCAGGGCAGGAGGGAGTGGCTGGACAAGAGGAAAAAGTCAGAGGACATCTAGTGGACAGGAAGAGAATGGCAATTAATAGGCTTCAAGAAGTGGAAAGTGGCTGGAGGGAGAGACAGAGAGGCAGGATGTGACAAATGGCTCCTCTCCATAAAAATGTTCCGGCAGATAAGTTCAGTTCAGGAAAGACACTGAAAATAACCACAAATAACACACATACACAAAAAAAGCAGCCCGTTCCAAAGCCCAGCACTGATTGTGTTACAGGTATATTCCCCTTTGGCCAATTACATAAAAATGGATAATTCAAACACTGATATGTATTCCAGGTACACAGCATAAATTGCAGTGCAAACAAACAACCTTAGAAACAAACAAACACCCACAGAACCAAGAACACTTGACCAACTCTGCCCGTAAGGGGGATGCACCAAGCACAACCTCGGTTTCCAGGGTCATATGTTCCCTAGATATATATAGGGTATAATGGGAAACTGAGAGGGACTGTATTATGACATAGGTTAGGTTATGGGTCTAAAATAATGATCTGAGAGTGATGAAATAGCACTAGCTCAGGTCTTAGTCTAGTTGCTCTTTCTGTTAGGAGAACATGTCCGGCATTAACTGCAGCACAAGAAAATAATATTATAAGAACTACTGTAATAAATTGAAAAAAATGACAACTAACCAATTAAGGAATGAGAAAAGAGTTAACTAAGGATTAGGAAAGAGGTCTAGGGCCAGGTTTAATTCTTAATTCTAGACAGGTTAAGTTTAAGAAAGAGGTCAAAGGTCAGGGTAAGGTAAATATCTACAACAACTGACTATTCAGGTTGTTCTCATGCACTGTTCGTACCACAGTGGAGCCAAATACTCGTATGTAAGAGGTATTTTGTACATATTTTTGAGGACGAGTATCATCTGAGTAAAATGTCAATATTTGTACCAATGATGAAGGAAAACGCTCCTTTAGGTAGCTGTATTAAATCTCTTACCGTAAAAAAATTATCTGAAGCTCAAACCTGAGATTGTTCTGTTAACAGTTTTCAAATGTAGCAGGTTCTGACTGACTCACCAATTTTGGGCTTACAATAACAGTTTCTGGTTGGGCCCCGCCCATTTCCAGTTAAGCCCCACCCACCTTTGTCCTCAACTCCAATCAATCCGAATACCAATACAGATAACTGAGTTAGATACAGATAATGGTGTAATCGCTCAGCCAAACTGGTCTCACTCCAAAGTCGTCAAAATGCACCGCTTGGTCAGTGACTTCTGGTCACCGACAAAAAAAAAGCTGTTCTTTTACTTTGGCATGATATGTGGCGTCAGTGGCGTCAGGGGGAACAACAGCGAAAGTTAAGGTGGCAGAAGTCCGAGCAGTGCGGGTGGGAGGGGTGGTAGATGATTACAACAACCACCCAGACTTTCACCCAGGAGGCCGGCCCCATTTTTCACGTATAACTATGAAAAGAAATGCACCAGAATTCATATATAAATCATGAGACTGCCCTCAAGTGACCATTGCGCTGATGGGGCTAAAAGACAGAAATAGCATAAAGACTGAAAGTCCACGTGAGGAGATAAGTTTGGGTGTGTGGATGGGTCAATCATATATAGGACTTCCCCCCAGGAGACCAATGTTTACTGTGAATTATTGCAAGGTACGTCATCATGTCTTCACCATACGTGAAGTACGTAACTTTACATACTTGACTGTGTTTATTTTCCTACAACTAGTCTACATAACTTTACTTCCTAAACCTAGCCTGCAGGACTTTGCATCATGTACATAACGTGACAAAGTCCAACCATGATTCTTTTGTAAACCTGACCTGCATAACTTTACATTAGGTGCAAAACGTGACGATGCACAACCACGGTTCCTTTCCGAAACATAACCTTACCAGTAAGGGCAAAGTAAAAGACAAGATCTCACTCACCCCTTTGCATCTTACGTCAAAAAACATGGATATTCCATCACAACTTGTGAGCCATAGGATGAAAATGAAGAACCATAGCGGCTGTGAAAATGATTGACAGCTCTTACTGTCAGAAAAAAATTGATTTTTAACCTGGGAACTGTCTCCTCTCACTGGAAAACTGAAAAAGCTGTCAATAATCTGTCCACCCTTGGTTCAGTCACACAGGTGTGTTCAGTCATGGCTGATTAATCCTCTGCTCAGGGTGAAGTGGGCGGAGCTGCAGTATGCTGAGGGTTTGAAGAGGAGGGCTCCAAATGCTTATACTCAATGGAAGAAGTCACAGGTTAATGAGGGATATGATTTTTCTTCTGTTTGGTAAAGAGTTTTAAAATTAAAGACTTTTTTTTCATCCACTTATCTTTCTTCCCACTCTTCCCTCTTCCTCTATCTTGATCTCATTTCCTCGTCCCCTCCCCAGCTCCTCCTCTCCTCTTCCTCCTCCCTATCCCTTCCAAGGCCATGTATGCGCTTGTTGCATTTGGAAGCCACACAGCACGTTCCCACGTCCCTCCACGGCTCAGTCACCTCCAAGCAGGCTCATTAGCAGGAAACATAACGAGCGGGGCCTTAACGAGCTTAACGAGGGCCTAACGAGGTGTTGGTGTCTGTCGTTACCGTGGCGTCTGGTCACACGTCGTCAGGCAGCCATCGAACACAAGGTGCCAGACACCAGATGTTCTGTTAGCTTTTTTGTTTTTATCTTTTGTTTACTTTTTTTTTTCACTTGGAATTTAGATTAAGTTTTTTTTTTTATACTTTGGTAATTGAAAAAGTTCATTAAAATGTAAATCTTCTAACAGTTGTTTCAGATTTATCTTATTTCAATGTATTGTAATCTGCAGAATCAAGACAGTTCCATCGCACTGAGTCTGTGTGACTGCTTTAGTTTTAATTGGAGAGAAAGTTTGCATACAAGATTAAATAATCATTTTAATTTGGACTCGACAGTCATTATTACATGATAAGCACATAAATATGTTATTTGTCTGGGCTTCAAAATTATAGGCATCAAGGATTCAAACCAGATTTAACTATTAAATTCTCTTGTACTGTGAGGACACAAATTCATTGCTTTGAATGAATACTCTCAAATCTTGGTTTTGAATGGTCAAGTAAAGAGCCATGTCAAGTCCAAGCCCTCAGTCGTAAACGTATTTAACTTTATAAGATTTTTAAGTCTTAAGAAAAACTTTATGTGCTTTTTTAAAAATGTGTTTGTTGTACTTTAATGTAAACTAAACATCTTTGGACAGGGGAGGATATCATCAAGTCGTCTTTGAGTTTGCTGACTTTAGTCTAAGTCATCAGACATTGTGAGTGTGTATTGCAACAGAAATAGAGGTCAAACAGGACAAACAGATCGAAGTGAGAAAGGCAGGGAAAGCATGAGTGCAGAACGTCATCACATTAAGTCTGTTTTGTGAGAATTATATGTTGATTTCTCTCATAGTTTTTCATGAACACGTTAAGTGACAAAGCTTTTGTTTTCAAGGTAGCATGCATAGAAATGTGATTTGTGACTGCCTGGAAAATCGGTGCTTTTTTCCACCTGGTTTGAAATAACATTGTTTGGTTTGGGGTTTGTATGTGTGTGCGAGTGTGTAGTCATGTCTAGGCTCTGGCTTTCGCTACCATCTGCCATCCTGTCCTAGGTGACATAACAGGGTCATGTCACATATTCCTGTCTTGTTGTCTTTTTCCTGTGTCTCCAAGAAAATCTCTATTTAGCATCTACGCTAAAGACACTTGGTCTTCGCGGTATGGTGAGCTGAGGACTTTGCTCTTCTTTTCTATGACCTGTATAAATTACTCACAGGAAATGAATTTGATTATGGACTATGATACATATTGGCATCAAGGGTGACATCATCACCTCGATATGTTCAGCACAGATAGATTTAGGCTCCTATATGAAAACAAAAACATTATTGGTGAATCCTAGATTTGATTAAAGGTTTTTGGGGGGTTTGTTGTTGGGTGAATACTACTGTAACTGGAACATTTCCACTTAAAGACATTAAGATTTAGGCTCCTTTTCAAAATGAATCACACTGTACGGTATGGATATGTTGTGCTGTGGCCTACTAATGCTGCTCCTAGCAAAGAGAATATCTGTCTCTACAATTAATTCTGCTTTATTACAGCTAAAATCTCATTGTTGCCATTTTATTGGTTATCAAATCATTGTACTCACTAAAGTAATTGCAATGTGTCTTTAGGAGTGTCATGAAATATCAGTAAAGCAACAAGTTTTATAAGAGCTCCATTTCTGTTTTCTTATTTTCTTTCTTTTTAACAACAAGTCAAAGAAGTTGGTCATGGTAAAACTTTTCCGCCAATGCACTGAGGAACTTATCTGTCTATATTATTTGTTTTTGCTTTTTAGTGAATGTTTACTGGAGTAAGACAGACCGTTCTGTCACCGCTGTCGCCGCTGACAAGGCCGCTAGCCTGGCTGAGACTGAGCCTGTAATCCTCCAGTAAGAGCCGTTAAACCACCACAGCTGCGGCAGGCAAGCTGCCACCTGAAGCCAACTGGACTGTCTCATGCCGCACACATGGAAAACACACACACACACACACACACACAGATATACATCATATATAAAGACAAACAGACGTACAGTACGTTTTCTCTGCCATCCCGTTTCTTCTGCGTTTCAGTGTGTGTTTGCATCTGTCTCCTGTCGGTGCATACACACAGGATCAGCCTCACGGTATCTATTTACGTGTGTGTGTGTGTGTGTGTCTGTACTTGTGTGTGCATGTGTGTGAGACAGAGAAGAAAGAAAAACAGAGCAGAACAGAGTTCATGGTTTGTGGTTTTTTGTTGTGTTTTACATGATAAAAACACCCATGAGGGAACTCACTCTGTGTCCTGATTGTGTGTGAGTGTGTGTGTGTGTGTGTCCGAGCATTTATGTACATGTATGCATGACTGTGTATTTGGGCAGAGACACATAAAGAGAGAAAACAAAAGACAAATAAAAGGGTAGAAGGGTGAGATTAGAGGAATAAGGGCTTACCTGTTTATTTATTAATTTGTGTTAAACTCACACACACACTTGGACCCAGACCAGGAGTGCAACAGCTTGCTATGAATAATCAGTGAATGATATTGTGTGTGTGTGTGTGTGTGTGTGTGTGTGAGAGAGAGAGAGACAGAGAGACAGAGATTCATATGGAGGGATGGTTACCGCCTTGTGTAATCCCACTCAACAGGAAACATGCTCCTGGGACGGGACATTTTGTCTGCTGTGTGTTGGTGTGTGTGTCTATGTGTGCCCCTCTTCCCAGCGAAGTACCTCAGGGACACAGAGGGTACTTGTGTTTCTGAGCAAAGAAGGAAATCAGCACAGCAAAACACAAAAGGTTAGGTTTAACAGAACACACACACACACACACACACACACACACACAAACACATAACCCCAGCTCTTGGCTCCTTCCATGTTTTATTTAAGCTGTTGTTTGTCTTTTTATTGTAATTATGAAGTGTGCTGTGCCACAAGCCAGTTTTCACATTGGGAACAATATTGGGAACAACTAAGTGTTTTGAACCTTGAATATGAACTGGATGGATCTCAAATCACACAGCGAGTCACAGATAAACAGCTCAGTGACTCCGTATTGAACCTAGTGTTTTTATGAATAAATTGTATGTTATGATTTGGGAACAAAAGCAACATTCATATTTTATTGATTATTTTGCCAATCAGATATGACCTGTAAATCATCTTTTCAATCCCTCTGCTGTTTCATCCTGATCCAGATGCACTTAATTATATTAAGAAACACCCAATCACCACAGGAAATTCTCCCAGACCTTAGGATCTTGATTTTTCCTCATCTAAACAACAGAGAAATCCAGACAGCCACACAGAGAGGCTGTATGCATGTGTCTGGCTGTATGCATGCAAGCGTGCATTCAGAGACAAGGTGTTCATCAGTCTTTGTTAAGAGACTTCTGGTAGCATTTGTGCCTCTAATTAGATGTGCGTAGTTTCAGAGCTTGTTTGGAGCAGATAACAAATTAGCTGATTAATGAGCTGGTGAGACAAGATTGGATAAATTGACAGCAGGATAATATGTGATTATTTTATCAGCCAGCTAGTTAATCGGCCAGTCTGTTATCCACTCAGTCATTCAGTCCGAGATCCGGTTAGTCCGTCAAGGAGACAGCCAGTTGATTAGTCAACCAACCAGTCACTCTTCATTTCGTCTGTTCCTGCACTGAAACACACTGGCATCAGGGGTTTAGATGTATGTTGAATAGAGGCGTAACTCAGGGTGCTGTAATTACATGGTTGCCTGAAGAGTAAGCGCTTTTTAATGGTGGACATCTGTACTGAGTAATGATACATTACGATAAAAGCAGTAAAATTATAGTTAGAATCCTTAAGATTTTCAGCATGTCAAAATCTAGGGCAGGTGTGAACACACAGCAATCGCACTCAGGTGTGCACCAAAACAACCGAACCGAGACCTTCTTGAAGAGGTGGTCTCACTCCAGTTAAAAACAAACTCTGGTGCAGTTCGTTTGTGGTGACAGCGTGTTCCGACCTCGATCCGAACCAACTGCAGTCGCACTACGCATTGTTTGGGTTAAACATGAGCATCTTCTACCATTTCTGACAGAGTAGCCACCAGTCACTACACATACGGTTTTGAACTCTGGAACCTGTATTATTCACAGTGTGCCATTTGGCCACTTGTTACACATGGATAAGGGCAGGAAAACCTGCTAAAATGGAGTGCAGGCTGATTACAGTATGAGGCAGCAGGTATCAGTGGTAGATGAAGTAGTAAATTTAATCTAATCTTTTCACACCTTTGGCAAAAACAATACAGTACCTTTTCTATTTTGACTCACCTGCAATATGAAACATATTTATTAGTCTGCATACTTTACAGTGCAGTTTGTTCACATAGTATTTTGTTGACTTGCTGCACTGAGCCATCAGTTCAAGTCAGCATAAGCAGCCTGTGCTGTTTTGTGTGCTTAATTGAAACAGAGTGGAAACCACGCCCAGCTGCATATTCAATTTAATTTTGCATGCATAACGGTACCAAGCAGGCACCTGGAATATTAATAAGTCCAAATTAAATACAAAATATGTATATTGAACCCAAGAAATAAAAATGACCTCATACCTTGTTTTTTTTAACTGCTGTTTATTATTTACAGAATTAATACTGCAGGAATAAATTTGCAAAACAAGGCCAGTTTACAGACTGGACTCTCCCTGCCTGCTAAAGTATAATTAAAATACAGTTCATGAGTGTGCTTTAAAATACATTAATAATCAGTTTTTACTGTTTCCAAGCTGTATCAGCAACACTAATGTAATTGGTGACCTTGATAATAATATATGGTTTATTAGCAACGCGCATCTGCGTCCTTAATAATACACATAATTCATGATACCTGAGGGGCAAACGAGACAGACAGAGCCCACCTTCTCCCACACATGGGAACATCAGTGTTAAACATTAAAATCCCAGAAAAACCTTAAACCTTCTTTCATGCTCCTCCTAGCCCTCCTCCTCCTTTCCTTGCCCTTCTAGATCCAGCCTAGTCTCCTTGGCTATTTCTGGGCCAATTAAAGCTGTTCCTCTGCCCAGTTTTCGGATGGCCGAATGGAGTGGATGGCCTTCAATATAATCCCAGAGAGAGCAGGGTAAGGATAAATTCACAGCAGGTCATCGAGGAAAAGGGGGAGATGTGTGAGGTAGACTGTCTGAGAGAGGCACGTAGAGAAAGACAAAACAGACAAACAGCAAACCACATATACCTCTCCAGCGAGGCTGTAGTCTTCTAAATATGATATTTTAATAACAGAAACAGTTCAGAGGTTTGAACCTGCATCTATGTATAGTTAATATCCTGAAAGACAAATGTGCCAAAGTTTTAAAATATTCCTAAATCCAGTCTGAAAATATTGGGGCATTGTACAAGGCCACTGGAGAAGGCAGCAACAAGGCAGGCTGCAATGTAGTCATTCAGTGCATGTTCACACTGTTAATTTAAAGCCACTAAAAGTACTTATTTTTGCTGCTGGCATGTTCAGATTATTATTCTAAGTGTCTGACTACTTGTGTAAGGGATCTCTACAGAGGGAGACCTTTTTGTTAAAAAGTAAGATCCTATTTGTTTAACCAGAAATAGCCCCAAAATAGCTACTGCCAAACCCACCAGACCCGAGTAATTTTATCATTGTAAAACACACTTAATTCAAAGTTAACAGAAGCAAAATAAAATTCACATTTTGGTTGAAATAAACCTTCCATTCACCCACTTAGATGTGAAAATATGCTGGCTCTCTACACGCTAATTTTACTGTTTATTGAAATGGAGTCTGCTGGGTTTGACTCTGGTTATTTCGGTCGTGTTTCTGGTTAAACAATAAGGATCTTACTCTTTGAAAAAAAGTTCTGCCTCTCTTGGGATCCTTTCCATAATGTTGTCAGACACTTAAAATAACAATCTGCAGCAATCTCTAGTCAGTAGCAAAAAAAAAAATAAAAAAAAAATGGTGGATGCAAATTGTTATCTCCGTCAGTCACTAGGGTCCAGGTAGAAAAATACCAAACAGATTTGAGGGCATTCTCTAGGAATTGACCCTTCAATAAGCCCCTTTGTGATGGTCCAACAAGCTGTCACAGTAAACATGGAGCCAACACTGTAACTAACTGCACTCCATGAAGACATATTATCATATTTTTGGAGAAATGAAAGAGTGATTCCAGAGAGAAGCAGACAGAGGGGTCTACAGTCTGTGTTTGAAGGATATATCCAGGATGTCAAACTGACTCAGCAGCAACAACAGGTTAAAAAGACAAAGATAGTTAGAAGCTAAAGCCGAACTATAGGCTACAGATCACAGTGTAAAAGTGAACCACCACATCACTGCTGATCAACACACAAGACAATGAATATAAAGGGAAACTTTATAAAACGAACCCAGACTATCAGGGAGCAGTGAAACGACTGCATTAGAGTCAATGGAGCACAGCTCTGTTGATGTCAGACCCTGGTCTGAGCTGGCCTGATGCTATACTTGGTAAATCTGCGTCAGAGGGCGGGACTCAGCGAAGTGTCAGTGCAGTGCTGATCTGTAGTCAGATTAATCTGTGGTCAGATCAAATATGGAGTCCATCAGTCTCTCCACAACAGATGGATAAGACTTAACTTACCGCGTTAACATCATGACTTGAGACAGACTCAGGCATGACTATTTGCATTGCCTTTTACATGGAAGCTTATCTGGTGTAAAGTAATTAAGGAAATGAACTTTGGATTGGGCTCAGGTATCTGTGCCAAGTCTGTAAATGTCTCTGCGGCCTCCAACCAAATTAAGTAAAATTTAGCTTCTTAAATTAAAACTCAAACCTCAGATCCTGAGGGGCTCGCAGGTGTTTAACTGTATCATGCTGTCCTATTCAGCATTTTCATCATGTTTTTGTACCAGTTTCTGTTTTCTTTTTGGTTTTAGAGTTTGTAAGCTTCTCTGAGAACTTGCTCTGAAGAGTTCATTTCAGTCAACATACAGTAAGTTTTACCGAGGCCTCTCTTCAGACGTGTCCTCATCACGAAGGTTGGTCTGCAAATACCTTGAATACTTTGCGATACAGTATAAAATTTAGTGGTGACAACGGTGCCATCTCACAAACACAGGTTCTGAATCGATACCAGAGCTGTCGTTAGCCAACTATTTGCTGAGCCTTTAATAAGTTTCTGTCAGCTGCACACTTATTAGCATCAGCCAAGATATTAGAGGTCCATGAAATTATTCAGTTTAGCGGGAGAGACTGACTAAAACACTCCCAGGTGATGATTCTTTAGCCCTCTTTAATATCTTAGATGGAGATGCAATCGATCCACAATCCCATTCGGAGTGCTGAGGTGAGGATCTTCCCACAGTGAGACCACAATGTGTTATATAAAGCGGATTAATATCGCTGCCATATTCAGACTCCCAATAATGATTTCTCAACCTAATTTACAAGACCCCTCAGCTGCACTAAATGTGTTTGGTTGCTACAGTTGCATAAAGTTTGTATGTCTGTCCCTGCGTCAGGAATGTCTGTTTGTGTTGCTGCAGGTGAGGGTGAAGGCGAAGTACGTGTTTGCCGTCGTAAGGGAGACAGAAAAAGAGTGGAAGAGAGACAGACGGCCTCAGAAAAACAATAATAGATAACAGCCGTGTATGCTTGTGGGTCTGTGCGCACACAGTCATTTGATTCAGTGTCACACACACAGTTAAAGAAGTCAAGACATGCTGGAAAACCAGACTGAAACGGGCAGATAACAAGTTAAAGTAAATTCACCACATGTAAATTTTCTTAAAAAACACAAACTGCATGCTAATACTAATTCCATGCCTCAGTGGGTAATGTGTTTTTTGCCATATCTGCATTTTGCATGCTGGTTCAGGCAGAAGCAAGCATGTGAAAAATCACGTTTTTCATTGGTGCTGCTCCCTCCCCTTCAATTTCATGCCGATGTGCACATCCTGTTCAGCTCAGTATGTGACCGAAATGTGTGTGTATACCATGTACCATGCAAACCAACATACAATACAAGGATATTTATGCATGCACACAACTTGATGTTACAGCAATTAAATTTGGTTTGCAGTAATCAGCAGTTTAACATGCTGGATCTGTTTGGAATGACAAAATTAAGAAGTGTTTACAAGCAGATACTGGGGCATAATAACAGTGTTATGTTAGTTTGGCTCAGGACAACACTTCCCTATCGATCGAATCCCAATGTTGTTTACAATAACTTCTGAGTCGAAATCCCCGACGTACATTGAATAGAACAGTGCTGTGCAAACACTGTCTCCATTGTTTAGTGTTCAGCCACCTGAAACAGCATTATCACTTTAAGTGTAAGCTATAATTAGAATATTTTCACCGCTCCACCATCCCATCATACAGCCCTTTTCTATGTACTGAAGCCGTTATCTCATGTAGACAGCGCAGGCCGTGCATTTGCCGTGGGGGCCCTGGGGAGGAGGGGCCCGTAGAGAGAGCGGGCCCTTGCAAGTGAATCAGATTGCCACCATGGAAATATACCTGTGATAAATAAAAAAAGAGAGAATATTATTATTTTTAAAATGGTGCCATTTGCTATATATGTCCTCAAAAAGGCAAGTAGTAGCAGCAGTATATTGTTCAGCTTCTGCACTGGCAGATTTAGTTCAGCAAAGCAACACAGTACATGAAACAAGAGCAGATCGGACCACCGTGTTTGGCCATATATCTTTAGACATTACAGCTGTGGCTGAAAATGAAAACACAAATACATTAGTCTGCTGATTTCACATATCTGCAATTCAAAATGATTGATAGCTGGACAACGTATCCTCAAACAATGGTTTGTGTGATATCCTATGAACTGCTGCCCGTGACATACTTTACGTAAATTTATGGAGATTAGGTTTATGCCAGTAAAGTTACTGACGTCAGGTTAAGGAAAAGAAACACGACGACAATGTAACTTAAAATGATTCACAGTTCACTCGAAGTTCACATGGTTGCAAACACCTGTCTCCTGGGGAAAGTCCAATGTTTTGTGACCCATACACCATCCCAACATTCCTCCTTACAAGACAGCTTCCCTCTCTAGTCTTTCCCTGTCAGCACATTGGTCATGTGATTGCAGCCTTCCAAAATATGTGGGTTACACAATTACAATTACTGGCTCATGATTCTGTAGGATATATGCAATTAAGTGATTGAAAGACTGAATCTATAGCTCATACCAAAGCAACATTACTTTATCAAACAAGCAATAAAAAGGAAGTACTGTCTTACACCTTTAAAATAAATAAATAAGAAAAAAAACTACAGTAAATAGCCTGTATGACTTTGACCTTGACTAGGCCAGAACAAATCAGAACCAGGATCCTAAAGGACAGCAAAGGACAGAGAAGATGACACCACACCAGAATAGGAGAGAGCTTGCACGTACCGTATGTCCATCCTCAAAGAACAAACTGGCCTGGATGAGTGCAATATACAAACTCAGTTCTATATGTGGGTGTGTGTTTGTGTATGTACACAGTGTGAGCAAAAAAGTGTGTACTCTGTGTGTGTGTTTAGTCAGTGGGTCAATATCAAGAGTCGAGCCTTATCCCTGTGTAATCCAGCTACCCTGATAAAGGTGTTCTCCGGCGTGTGTGTGTATGCATGTGAAAGTGTGTATACACACATGCGTTAAGGACACACACTTTATCCCTGTGTAATCCACTGACCCTGATAAACAGAAATGGAAAGCGATATCTCAAATAGGTTTTTGTGCGTTATGAATTCTTCTCTCTGTGCTTAATGTCTTTTTTCCAATTACATCTCCTTGTGAATGTGATCGCAATCAAGGACACAGATCAATGCCGACGCCGGCTAACGGAGTAAAGCGTGGGAAAAATCAACAGGATTCTCTCCACGCACTGCACTCTTAATAATTAACACAATCATAGACTACTGAGCAAAAAGCCCTGGAGGAAGTGAAGGTCATCTTGAACGTCTCCAGGGTCTTTTTTCATTTACATTTCTGATCTGGAATTTTCCTGCTTTTGCTTTGGGTTTAGTCTTTTATGTAAGTGAATGGATAAAACATTCAAGGTTACACTTGAAGAGCCCTGACATACCAAGCCAGCGGACGGTCGTTGGTCAGTGTCAGGCGTCAACGAGCATCTGTTATCCTAGTTTTTGTAGTGTTCCACACCTTTGGCAATAGTCTGCCTTTGTATACTGTTTTTTGGCCGGTTCAGCATGTTGAATCAACACATTCTCACTTCGACCTACCCACATATTGACATTTACTCATGTATGTCAAGATACAACGTGCAAGGTACCCTGGGCGTGTTGGTTGTTGACGTTCTTGGACACCGTGTCAAGTTCTGCCTGTAATATGCATTGTCTTTTGGAATTCACTTCTGTTTTCACAGAAAATTTACCGTTTACATACAGTGTCTTCCACTGTGTTGTACGTCAGCACAACACCACTAATTGACATGTTTTTCCTCCAACAACTAACGCACGTGGTTAGGTTTAGGCAGCAAAAGTACGTGTTTAGGTTCAGGAAAAAAGAATAGGGTTTCGCTTTAAAATCTCACTGGTCGCAAACACCGCTTTCCCGGGTGAAAGTCGGTGTTCGTTGGACCCATCCTCCGCCCCTCGTGCCTGCCCTACTCAGACTTTTGCCGCCTTAACTCGTTCTTATTCCCTCTGATGCCACCGAGTGCCGTTAAATTATAACAACCACCAGCTGCATATCATGCCGATGTTAAATGACGTGTTTTTTCATCAGTTTCTGGCACCGCTAGTCACTGCCCAGGCATCATATTTGAACGACTTCAGAGTAAGACTGGGTTGGTTGAATTGGCGTTGGAGCCAGCACAGCCCTTCGGTGAATAAAATCATTCTGATTGGCAGTTCAGCTCAATGCACAAGAAGAGAAGTGGAAGTGAGGAAAGCAAACAATCGAATACAATAAAGCGGGCGTGGGATCGAAACAAACCTGTTGGGTTTATTCTTTTAGCCATTGAGCTCTTCAGCAGAAACAGTTTGTAACTATTTGTGTTGTTGAATCTGTCTCGACAGTCTTCTAGTTTCTCTTTTTGAATGATGAATACAGACTTCCGCCACCTGCTGGTATGGAGAGTTATTTCCTTTCATGCAGGTGCAGAATGTTACGTGGTAGTTGGCCCTTGCCTCTAGTTTTTGCAGTGTGTTCAGGTGCAGCTTTTTGGCCAAGACAGGTGACATAACAGTAGACCTTCGTCGCCACTACTTCTTTGACGTCACTTTGGTATGTCTGGTCTTTAATATTGTTACATTATACCAATCTTTTAAGTTACTTCCTGTATTTAAAGAAACAAATACAGACAGTTTTGGCTTCCTCTCACAGTCCTCTGCTTTACTATGCAAACCATTTACATGAAATATCTAATTCAGCACCATTAGAAATTTGCAAAACGTGTTGTCTCTTTGTGGATTCAGATCGCTGCTGCAGAAACTATGTGCTCTTTGTTTGGGAGTGTTTTCAGAATTTTAATGGTTTGTCACATTACCATTTTCGATTCGTCTTGGTCACGTTTGTTTTTTGGATCCTCCAAGGTTGTTTTATGATGAAAGTCTAATTGAGAAACATTTAATCTGAGAGTGTCACAACATGCAAAAAAAAACTACTGTAGGCCCAGATTAATGTGCATACAAATAACCTCTAATACATCTAGGAGGACATTTGCATTATAATTGTAGTTGGTGGTTCTGCTTATATGTACAGTTTTGTATTACCATTGACATCTTCTGTTGGAGTGTGACATGCATGAACGTTAGCTTATTTGAATAAAGTTAAGATCCTATTCCATGGTACTCTGCAGTCATGTGATTTATTTTTGTGTTACATAACACTGCAAATTTCCGTGATTATTTCGAAAAAAGGACCGTGAACTACTTCTGCTGAGTAACTTTTGTTAACAAAACTATATTTGTCTCCGGGGAACTGGAGCTTTGCTATAGTTCTTCCATTGTGAAATAACTGGCAGCTTGGAAAGTGACACTTTCAAAGTTTCTTCTTCAACGCTTCCTTCTCTCCTTCCTCACCACTTCGGTATTTGTCTTCTCCCATGCCATTCATTCACACATCCATCTGCCTGTCTGTCTGTTTCCGTCTGTATTCCTCGGATGGATCCAGCTGTATCCGTCTGTCAATCAAATGTGAAATCTCAAAAGCCACTGATCCCATTTTGACAAAATTTGAGGGGAGTCGTACTCTTGTGCTAAAATTACAGGTGTAAAATGTGCTCGAAACAGCTGGTGAGGTGGATGGAGACACAGCTGACCACACCAGCATTTTATTGCACAGCTCAAACAATATAAACATATTTGTCAGAAGTATACTCCAAGATAACCACATGAAGAATGATAGTTTATGGATCGTTCCCACACAGCAGTCAGTGCATGCAGACAGGACATCCACCCATTTCCTATGCTCCTGTATATTCATGGGCAGCGCGGAGACTTTGCCGCAGTAGCTTAAAAGTTGCTATATGACTGCGTTAAGTTGCTTGTCAATTTTCTCCTCTGGGGAGGTTTTTATTTCCCATTCAAGTCGTTTGAGTTGCTAGAACTCTAAAATCTGTACATCATTTAGGAAAATATGACACTTGCCAAGGAAAAACAATAACCACATGGAGCCTACAGTGCATCCTATTTTGTATCTAGTTGTTCTTCAACTGTCTCGATCATACTGAAACCAATACACAAACACCACCAGAGACTTTTGAGCATCAAACACATTGTTTCCTGCATTCTGGTGAATTTTTAGGTACCGGTGTGTGCCTTTTCTGCATTAATTTGTAGTTTCTTTCATTTAATGTGAAAGCTCTCTACGTCCATGTTTTTAAAAGGGAGGACAAATGCACATGTGTCCCTGTGAAATCAAGTGCTCCCTTGTTGTCATTGTCAACGCAACAGATATAGCATTACTGTAGCCTACTAGTACACATACAGTGATTAACTGAATCATACATCCACATTATCCCTTTCACCAATGGACGTCTGGAGGAAAACGTGTGGTTTTCAGCTTGTTGCATGATTTTGCACAATATCATTTGTTTGCAAATATGGCTACTTCTATCAATTTGAATTTAATTAATTATTCAAAATGCTCCAGGTGTCACCACAAGCGCTGAACATAGGATTTGTTGGGAATTCCATTGCACATAAATGTAAGAATACACTGTCAGTGAAAAACAAGGCTGAATATGGAGCATAATGCCACCAATAACAAGTGAGACCATAACTAAGTAAACATGTGGAGTACAAGTCAACAAGCTTGCTTTTGTCCAGCATCTATCCTGCATTATTATACAATCATTGCACACACACACACACACACACACACACACACACACACACACACACACACACACACACACACACACACACACACACGCACACACACAGACTGATTTGAAGAGAGTGAAGGTGTTATTGTTTGCCTGGTAAAACTGCCAAAATGCACTCATCGCACCCACTCATTAACTATTTTTCATCGAACTAATCCCGATGTGTGAGAAAAAAAAACGCATGACTACCTTCCGCAACACATTTGAACCAATCAGTCTCTCACTTTACACTCACACTGAGATTCTGCTGTCACTTATGAGAGCCAGGATATTTTAGGGAGTTTAACTGACGCGCTTAGTCAATGATGTCTTCAGGAGCCGGGGAGGAGACTCGCTACACACACACACACACACACACACACACACACACACACACACACACACACACACAGAGTGCACTCAAAAAACACAAATCAAGCTGTGACAGTGAGAGAGTGAGCATCGGTTGTCTCGACAAAGCAGGGAGCCACCCACAGCTGAACAATCCCACAAAAAAGACTGACAAGATTGACGGGTGGAATTGGAGAAAAATCAAAATGTTCATGGCGTTCAACCCGTATGGCTTATATTTGTGACTTCAAATATCATCTTTCTCTCTCATTTCTCTCCCTTTCCTTTACCTTTTCTCCATTTGGCTCGCTGCGCCATCTTGCTTTACCTGGCTCCAACTGATTATCAGGCCTTCTTTCTTTCTCACCCTGCTTTTCTGCCATTTCTCCTGATGTTCCCTCTTTCTTTCCATGTCTCCTGCCTCTGTGTTCTCTCTCTGCGGCAGTCTGATGAAAGCAGACAGAAACATGGAGATGGGGAATTTAGGTACATCGAAGGTGCTGTTTCCGTGTGCTCGTTTGTTTTTAGCAGCAAAAGGTGCGCCGTCTTCTGTTGAACAGCGCAGAATTGTGACTAAACCAGAGTGTTCCTTCAAAAGACAAAAAGAACACACCTTAAATCCAATCATTTGGGATTTATTTGAGTTTCAATTCTACATGATGACACCTGAAGAGGAAATAAAGATGAAGACCTGCAGAGGGGACAGCGGTGATTGTATTTTTCCTTAAACAGTATTAACTTAAATGAACAGCACATCTGGGTAAATCTATGGAACACTATTCCAACAAATTATGAAGGTTGTTTCAAGTCAGGAAGTAGGCCAGACTGACTCCTGCCTTTTGTTTTTATTTTCAGTTCTCAGGGAGGTTTTTATGCAGGCAAGCAAGTTGAAATGTGACGTTTATATCAGAGCATTAAGTTGGTAATATGCACACAACAAGGCAGTAAGTGTGGATGTGGGTGGTACTAGAAGTGACAGAGCTGCAAAGACCTCAGACCTTAAAGCGAGACGGGTTTCCTCCACTCAGTGAGAGCTGAGAAGAAACTCTTGAAAATTGTCGTGAAGTGTCAGGAACTCTGATTCTGACAGTGTTCGCTTGAGAGTCCTTCTGGGGATACGCTTACATTTTGATCTTAAATCGAATACTTTTCTCTGGCAGGTACTTGTTAGGTGACGGTGGGGAAGTTCGGATGCCCTTAAAATGGCCCAACACATTCTCAATGGCATGAATGCGATGGCATGAATGAAAAAGAGCAGTTTTGGTCTATATAGCTAATTTCCCCTCCATGACAACTGTACGGGGTTTTAATTTTTATTCAAGTCAGAAGGTTAAATGCTATCAAGGCCTAATGACATGCATTTTTAAAGACATGGCTGCTTTGAGTGACAGGTGGGTGTCGTCCATTGACAAGCTGCTACCACGGCAACAACCCAAACTAGCAGCTAATGTTAGCTCCACCCTCTCATCCAAACAGGGCAACATATCCTCATACAACGGTTTAATGTGATATCTTATGAATTAGCATCCCAGGAATGATGTTACATTAATGTAAAGTTACAGTTAAGGTTTAGGCAAATTGAAGCTTTGCGTCAGATCATGCAGGATACGGAAGTCATACACATCAGCTGACAGCCAGCTGATTGCTCCTAACAGAATCCTAACATGACTCTAAGGTCAACATGGTCTTGTTTACACAGGGGTTTTTCCGCATTGCGCTCCCTGTTTTGGCATAGCATGTATAGTGTCACATGACCTGACATACACTTATTATCCTGACGTGTGTTGAGCTAAATGATTTGCCATGATTCTGGCCAAGCTTCGTTATGTGAGGATAAGCAATTGTTCTCGGAGCTGGTTGTCTGAATAACAGGGAAACAGTTGCTTAAGTGACAGGAAACACCTTCTAATGTGTATTAGAAAGCTGCAGGTGTGTCAACTGATGCTGCTTGTTTGTCAGACAGTATAAATTGTCGTTACGTACGAATTCTTTCTCGGGGGTAAACCCTCAAATGTCCAATTCCGTGTCTTGAGTCTGTTTATTCCACAGCACATGCTGCTTGCACCTCGAGAGCGGAGTCCTGCGCCAAACATCTGCATTTCCATTTGTTGCAATATATGGTTAAATCTATGACGAGAGTGTTCCTGACCGAGGTAAAGTCAGTGTAGTTAGATTAAGGAAAAGAAACATGGTGATGATGTACCTTAAAATGCTCCAAAGTTTACTCAAAGTCCTGAACCAGTCGCCTGGGGAAAGTCCTAGATAGGTCTTGTATTTTGTGTCTCATCCACCACCCCAACCTGAGGACCTCTTCCTTCTTTCCTCCCAGCAGCACATTGGTCACATGATCACAGCCTCCCTAAATACATGGGTGATGCTGCATTCTATTGGTAGCCAGAACTGGGATTGATATGGTTTCAAGTCTGGAAAGGTACAACGTTCTACCCGGAGATCTCGTCATCAAACTCGGTCGGTGCACTTTGTGAATGGTTAAAAAAAAGTTATTTGTCCTCAATTTGTCCTCGTATATGCTGTTTAATTAAGCTTTTGTGTTGTAAAAATCATACAAGTACTTTGCAATAGCATTTCTATTTCCACTGTTGATTTGTGTTGGCAAAAAAGTCTGTGCAAGCCTGTTGTAGCCTAAAGTCGTTTGAACCAGCAAAGTCTCCGGTGCTCAGCAACCATGCGAACAAAAACAAACTTACGGCTTGCCGCCACGTTTTCCGGACTGTTGCAATGAAAAGTTTTCAGATCAGACGTGTCATACGGTCATATAAATCCGACAAGGAATGACCGGCCTGGATTGCCAAACGAATGCGGCATTAGACACAAATTAGGATACTGGGATTTCAAACAGGAGTGGGTGATGTCATGGTGCCTACGTCCATTATTTACACAGCCTATGAGTAAACCATGATGATGATCAAAAGTGGGGTTCTGTTAGCAGCAGGCAGTCAGAACAGGTGGCCTGAACAATAGAGCAAGAGCAAAGAAGGCTGCATCACTGAGGCAAAAGACAGTCTGGCAGGTAAGTGACGGAAAGGAGCCAGGCTGTATACTGAGGTGCTGATGAGGGAATTGACAGCAGCTGCATAAGTGGATGTGGAAGTCAGCTTTCAATTAGTTTTCTTCATTTTCTAAAAACTATGAATTGCAAACAAAGTAATTAAAAAGTGAATGTGGACATGTGTTACTGTATCCTCTGTCTTATCTGAAATGCAACTGGGATTTTGTGCTGGAATTTGAGACTAACATGATTAAACTCACAAGAGATCCACATCATAACACTTAATGTATTCTCATATTATTCACCTGACATGATCTTTCATGGTTCACAGTAAAATAATGAGGGTGTTTGGTTGCAATTAAGGAGCAAAATGCAGCGGCGATGTGGGAAGTTGCACTTTAACTTCTTATTCTCACATTAAAGTACTTTAGCAGAGCTCCAGTGTTTCAGAGTTCATTGACAGCAGACTTGCTGAATTTTGTCAGCACATTACAAGCATTACTACTTGGGAAGCAGAATCAACCGCAGAGGTTTTCACATGCTCATAGCAGCGTGCCGACCTCCCTAACATATTCGCAAATTAGTATTCTCCCTCTGCTGTTTGAACTGCGACCTGACATCCTTTGCTCTGCATCGGAGAATAAAATCTATTACCCTTAAGGTTATCAATTCTCAGGATTCTCGTGTGTTATTATAGTGCTCCATATTTTGTGTGGACTACTACTTTGTTTTTGATATGTGAAGGCTTAGACGATCTGGATCCAATTTCCAGCCTTGGTTTTTTAAACAGTGAGGGTCTGCTGATTTAATTATACATCATTACAAGAACTGAGTTAAGATCTTTGCAATTTTTGGAGATGGTGTTGCAAAATCGCAGAAGTTTCCAAATAACACACACCAGCATAATGTATATCACCTAAGCCCCATGCCACCAACTGCTTCCCATTCCCTGTGCTGTCATGTACAGAGGTTAGAGTTATTGATTCGTTGCATGTCTCAGTAATGTTCCATATGTCACACTGATCCACAACGACAGCCAAGCACAGCAGGTATCACTCCATCAATATATGGCATTTTCTGTCTGTCACGCTTTTCATCTGCATCTTCCTATCCTCGTCTTTTCAACCTATATCTGTACCCTTTGTGTTTCACATTGAAATTCTGAGCAAATGGATGTGACAACAGTGACGTGTAAAGAGAGTTAAACCATACTGTATGACCCCCTTCAGTGCAGCTTGATGTAGATCTCATCCACGTTACACGTCTGGGAGCTCTCTCGTCAAGACAAATCGACAAAGACAGAAAAAGAAAAATGCCAACTTACAAACCTCAAGTTGCAAATGTCCTGGAAATGTGCAATTAATCAACTTGCAACCACAAATTTCCTTTTGGCTGCAAAAACTTTTATCTTATCAATTCATTTGTGTCGATAATTCAGTTCCCGGAAGTGCACTGAGACCATTTCAATCAGGAGAGACTCATTTTTATGGTGAAAAGAATATTTATTAGCATGTGCACATAAGAATGAAAAATGTGATATAAGGGGTCTAGACGCTGGTGGTGGTAGAGGTGGGGAAGATCAGATTAGATGTGGAGAAGATGGAGAAGTGCTGATGATGTGGATGAGTGTAGGAATGAGCCTTTGGTGAGCTTGTCCAGGACTCTGGATACGATGCTTGTGGTTGATGGGTCACACGTTTGAAAACAGCAGCTCATTTGTTCAGTGCAGAAAACTGCAGTTGAATTGGGCAGCTCTCAGGTTTGTTTCGGATAAACACTCGTTTTTTTAAACATAGTATTTCAAAACATGGACTCTGCATTAGGTTCCCCAGATAATAGCTGTCAAATTTAATGCATAAACTCATTAATACGGCACCACTTTAATGTTTTATAGAGTCACAATTGCCATTCCAGAGGACACATAAACACTGTTTCCCTCTGCAGCAATAGAGGAATCTGAAAATGTACAGGAGCAATTTGCCCATCTGCTCGACACAATTTGGGCCACTCTACACAAACGTGAGTCTCAGTCGAGATTGTATTCCATTTAGCTGCTTCTCGTGTCAGACTCAATTGAATGACCACATAAAACCAATTTAAATTCATTTGCCTGAGTGGGATATGAAAGAATTACTATTAGAGATACAGGAGTGGGGGGAAGAGCGAGTTATCTCAAACAAATGTTGACAGTGAATATGAATTAAAAGCCACTGTCAGTGTGTTCCTGTGAGGATCAAATTGAAAAGGAAACACAAAGCACATTGGTTGTTAAAGCCATTTTATTTTGATGAGTGAATATCTACTGAACAGCTCTATATGCAGCTCTCTCTCTGGTTATAATTACTCCCTCTGGTTTTTGTTTTGAATAAATTACATACGATGCCATATAGATCAGTCATATATAATCAGCACATATTTCCAAACAAGATTCACATTAGTGACTGTTTGGTCTAATTGTCACAATGTCTAAAGATAGCAAGAGCATTTTTTTCATGTCCCGTTTGGATGGGCAAATTTAAAGTACACACAAATAAATCTAGAGAGAAACAAAAACATTAAGGCGAAATAACTATTTGTCTTTTGAAAAATAATACTTTTCATCACCTTAGAATGAGTTGCTTATATGGTGCTGGTCCTCATCTACAGAGTTCACCATGTTGTTATCACAGAACCAACACACCAATCACTATTTTTGTTAAAATAAATTACTTATTTTTATGGAACTCCCCATGTGTTTCCTTATTTGTGATGGTCTTAGAGCCGGACCATAACAAGGAGCAATACAGTAGTGCAGGAATGAGTCTTCAAACCCAGGAAATTAAGTAGCATGTTAGCACTCACGGCCCCCTTGTCTCAAAGTCGATGTTTTTTTGTAATGGGCTTTTGGTAAGATGCCTGAAATAAGGTCTGTAGTTAATGCAAGTGAAATACGTAAAATGAAATACATAAGTAAATAACCCCCTTGTGAATTCTGAAGCCTTTATGTCTTAAAAAAGACAGTTGCTAACAAGTGGCTAAATAAGACTTTTCAGACTGTTCATTTGTAAAGATTAGTTTGCTGAACTTTTTTTTTCCTGCAATATTCCAAAATTCAATGTTAATCTGTTAATTTTTGTTGAGGGAACCAGGGCGATGCTAACCTCTGGGTTGGCGTACAAAACAACATCATCCCTGCACTACACTACAAAGACATTAAAAGTAAATCATTAGTTTTGCAGGTCATAATCCAAATTATTGGACACATTAAATTCTGACCTAAAATAGAGAGTTAGAGAGTGAAAGTGAAAACAATTCATACCTGAGTATAACATGAATTCTTTTAAGAAATCTACACAACAGTTGTTAAGATAAATCACTGAAAGAAAACCCCTAAAGCAAGAACTAAAATGCAGCCCACTGTGTTTCATTTATTTCATCACCATCTTAGATCAGAAGAGACTTGTTCATGATTTGGCACCAGTACTGGGTAGGAAGGAAACCCCGTCCACACAATGCTGGGAGCTACCTCAGATCCAACACACCAAAACATTCAGAGAAATACCTTGCCTCCAACTGCTGACCCCCACCTGCACAGCCGAATCCTGACGGATTACAGTTAAAGTATGCAGAATAAATAAAGATCTCCCTTTCCTCAACTCCCCGAGGTGATCCTGTTCCCTTTGACCAGACTAAAACGGAGGCTTCTTTTCATTCCCGAGATTTGAATATGACAGCGAGTGGGGGACGCGTTTCATTCGCACTTCAAGATTGCTCTGCTACACTGATCTGCTACATTCCTGTCAGCAAGATGTCTGCACTGAAGACGTAACGCACATAGAAGCTCTTTATTGATGTTGTGATCAGCCGTTCAAGGGAAAGTCTCTTTGGGAACCAATTTAGATTTAACAAGTCTCCTACGGGGGTGACAAGGAGGGGTTGGGCTGCAGTGAACGTGAACCTGAGGGATAATTGGGAACACGGAGGATAGGTTACAATAAGAAGCACATCTGGTAAGTTGGAAGGTCTCCAACTTCTGAGATAGGAGGAACTGAATCCATCGGAGCGAAGCGAGGCATGATAATTCTATATGCTCTGCTACACTCTGGTAAAAGGATTCATCTGATGATTTGGAGATCTTCATCCAATAACCGCTAAGAAACCTGAGACATTTGTTTAGGGAACAAAATTAAATGTTTGTGAACCAAAAAATCTGTTATCTCCCTGATTTGTTATTGAAGACATTTTAGAAAACCTTAACTTCTGTATATAAAGCCTTTTGCTTTCCTCAGGTGAGGGAATTTTCATAACATCCAAAGTAATTATTTAATACAATAGTGGCGTAGTTGAACATTATTTGTTTTATTATGGTGATACTATAGTGTCATTTTCATATCTGTACGGTAAATATGAAGCTAAAGCCAGCAGCTAATTAGCTTATCTTAGCATCGAGACAAGAAACAGAGTAAACTGGGAGCCAAGCTCAGTCCAAAGGGAACAAAATCCACCCACCAGCACCCCTACAGCTAAATTATTAACAATTCATATCTTGTTTGTTCTTTACAAACCCAAAATGTGACAGAGATTTCTTATTTATGGGGGTTTAAGGGCAGAAGTATATCTGGCTGGCTGCATGGCAAGAAATCATAAGCCCAGATGCCAAATTAAAATGTTGGCATTGTACATTTTCGCGAACCATAGATATTATGTAACTCAGGAGCCCGAGACGTTACGTCTAAATAAATTTTCAAGGAGCAGCTTCTGGTGTGCGGAGTTTATCTTTTATTTCATACTTACCTTTTGGTCCAGCACCCAGCATTAAGTTTTTGGGATGTGCGTGCTGCCTCTACCTGTAACCCAAACAATGTGTCATGTGACTGCAGTTGGTGCGGATCGAGGTCGGAACACGTTCTCACCGCAAATAAACCGCACCAGAGTTCGTTTGTAACCAGACTGAGACCACCTCTTCAAGAAGGTCTCAGTCCAGTTGTTTTGGTGCACACCTGAGTGTGATTGCTTTGGTCACACCTGCCCGAATGAACCGCACTTAGGAGGCAAACAAACCTGAGTTCAATTGAATGGAACCAAACAGGGCAGGTGTGAGAGCATCCTAAGTGGTTTTTGTGCCTAATCCTTACTGCACAATAGGCCCAATGTTGTCACAACATGAAATTGAAACATAAAGAAATGTTAAGTTTCAACGTATACACTATATATCAAATGCACAAATCATATCCGTGGTTTGCAGAAACATACAATGTTAATTGTGGCAGTGACCTGTCCTGTCAAGTGTGAATTATTCATCGAGCAATATGCGAAACACTCACTAATACCAACTTTTAAGTCGTACTGTTTGTTGCCTGTCCGCTTCTCTTTTGATTTGATTTGCCGGTCAGCAAAAACAGATTATTTGATGTCATCACTTTTCTGTAATCTATTCAAAGTAACAACTGTCTTATACTAAATATATTTTCCAAACAAATATAACATGCTAACTTTATTAGCACAACGGCATTTTACATTGTATAAATTAGTCCAGCAACTAGCGGAGATTTCCTCTGCTCATATGAAGCCAGGATAAATCACATACAAGTATTTTGTAGGGGCTTTGTTGTCTTCACAATTTATTATTTATCTGTGAAATTAAAGTAAATAAAAGCTTTATTTCCACTGAGGGAAATTGTTTTAGCTCACAGAATAGACAGGTGGTCTGCATCGCTGCAATGTGTAGTTAGATTTCTGGGGAGGTGCACGCCAGGCCACAGCGTAAGGTACATCATCAATTTGACACAGAAGTATAAATCCTGTTTAACATGCTTGTACTTGCACTGTGTTTTTAATTCCACCATGAAGTTGCTAATGGCACTTTCTAATCTGACTTGATACATAAAGTAACCTGTGGGGACACAGAGTCAATCACTTTCCAATCTAGTCACTTCACAAGTTTAATTTCCCTCACTATAGAAGAAAACATTTGCACAAGCACCACAGGTCAGTTTATAACATAATGACAGGGAATAAACACTCGATGATTAGTCTGCGAGGTTTCAATTTATATTTCAAACTGATTGCGCTGAGAGTGAATTAACCGTCAACCCCTGTAAGTGCAGAGTGTACAATCAAGTTGTTAACAAAGTCATTTTCTGGTTTGTGATGTGCTCTGTAATGAGACTACTGGGATGAATCATACAACAACAGACAGCCTCTCTCAGGGACTGCATGGCACTTACCATTCATGTTCATCAGATGGTTATTATTTGCGAATTTGGTAAACACTTCAGCTTTTCATTTGACAACATTCCTACATTCAACCCACACCGCTCACTCCTGCAGCTTCTCTCTCTTCACCCTCGGATCTCCTCTACAAACTGACAGGACGCCAACAAAACATTTTCTCATGTCTGAATGACTGAAGGTGGGAATAAATAAAATACGAGAACACTAGATTAGTGAGACTTTTTACACTGAGGAACTGGACTCTAACCAAGTCTCACTTTTTTTTCCTATGTTAATATTTTTTTCCTCTCCGTTTCGTTTTGAAGCTCGGCTGACTGGCAGGTCTGAGCGTTCACACTTATAAAGGTTACGGGGAGTTTTAAAAGTGCCAAGTGTATTTCTAAAGTAGACGTCTGTCAAAATGACTGGCTGCCACACACATGCACACACACACACACACACACTTCTGTTATTCCACCAGCTTGACAGTTGTTTATGCTAAAGCAGAAGTTCACATGCTGAGGTGGTCAAGACATCACAAGCTGCGAGGTGCAGCACCAAAGCTGATTTAGTGATGTTGCGTCATTGGCTGCTGATGATGTTGAGACCCAAAGGTGACGCTTAACATCACAAATTAGTTAATATCAGTGAATTGTTCTTGTTCAAGAAAGTTAATGGACTTTTGGTGCCTTCTTTTGAGTTGCTGGTGGTCTTTGTGTCAGAACTCACAAACATCTGGCGTACACCTTACATGTGTGCCTGGAAGCATGGGATGAAAGGCCTCCCGGTTGATCTCAGAGAAACAATGTGGATGCTCATGGTGTAAATCTGCAACGAGTATTAAAGGCTGAAGTTTTTGGAACACAAAGTTGTTTGTCTGAGCTTTTGCTCTCAGACTGGCTTTCCTTTATTGGGTAGCTGACAGTTGTCAACTAAGAAATGCACCCACGCTCACAACAAAATCCCCCTTGATACACGACTTAAGCGGTTTCTTATGCAAATATTTCCCTGGAAAAACTCCGACTGAACATAGCCAACGTGTGCAAATAAGATTAGTTCACATCCATTCACGGCCCTGTCAACTTGCAACATTAACTTGACAATGACCATTATCAGCATGCTGTCGTGTAAAAGAGCAAATAAGCGACTGTAGACAGACACACTTCTGATTCAATAAACTTTCTTGCGACACCAAAATACATAAAAATTACATTGTAGAACCAAAAACAACCAACTTATTGTTTACATGTGACACACCCAGAATCATGATTGCAAACTCTTGGCCTATTATAACAAATGTTTGGTGCAGAAGAATAACTGCCTGACCTGCATGCATACAACACAATGAAACAGTAGATGTGTCATGTTTCACTAGGTTTCATTTTGAACAATGCCACACACAGTATACAGTACTAAAGTGCAAAGTGTACAGTTACCTAATTATGATCCCTGTCTCTTTAACAGAGAGCTATGCATCTTTGAGACTTTAAAGGGGTAGTTCACCCCAAAACCAGAAATACATATTTATCTTCTTACCTGTTGTGCCATTTATCAGTCTAGATTGTTTTGGTGTGAGTTGCAGAGTGTTTGAGATATCGGTCTGTTTTCTCTTGAATGTAATGGAACTAGATGGCACTCGGCTTGTGGTGCTCAAAGCGACAAAAAAAAAAAAAACATTTTAAAAACTTAACAGCAATGTCTCTTTGCAGAAATTATGACCTGGTTACTCAACATAATCCACAGACCTTGTTGTGAGCATTTTCATGTAGGGACTATTTTCTTTCTACTGAACTACACCCACCAACTGTATCACTGCGCAGAAGGAAGAGTGCATCTACTGCTAACTCAGGTAGCACAACTCAGCTAGCTAACATTACAGCTCAGCCGAGGAGGATGCCATTAGTGTTTACATGAGCACAAGCCTCTCGTCCATGAGTACAGTAGATGCACTCTTCCTTCTGTGGTGATACAATCAAATGTATTTTTTGGCATTTTTAGCGGTTGCCAGCTAGTTTCCTTATATGCGACAGAAGGCGGACATCTCCAATACTCGGCATCTCACACCAGAACAATCTAAATTACTACACAGCAGCACAGGTAAGAAGACAAATATGTATTTTTTGTTTTTGGTGTGAACTGTCCTTTTAAAAGGTACCCGGTGGAATTTTCTTCCAAAAACAGTAAAGTTACGTTTACATCAGTGTTTCTCACCAAAAAAGCATTAAGGCCTTAAAACCCTCATGAGGCATTAGAAAGTCTGATTTATTTCCATTTGAACCCTGCACTGTTGACAACCATGTTTGCTAGCAAGCACTTCTCCACGTCCTTGCATTTTACTGGTGCATTGCTGCTTTTCTTGGCAAATAACTGCCACCTGTCAATCAGTGGAATAGTGCAACATTATTGGCAGGATAAGGAAGTGGTCAAAAATTTCACTGGGTACCTTTAAAGAGGAAACATATTAAATCTAAGCAGTGAAAATGACGTTAAAGATGAACTTCAGAATGTTCCAGTTGACTGGCATACATTCAAACCTTTAAACAATCTGAAACAAGTGACAAAGACTGAAACAAATGCCAGACAAGAAGAATCCTTAAAACCACAACAAGCCACAACCACAAAAAAAAAATCAGTATAAAATACTTTCTGCAGCTCCAAAGATCAAATGCATCTCTGGCATTTATATCTGTTATCGTTACACTTTCAGGTCCGTTTTTTTCTTCTCCAACAGGAATTGAAACCCAGGTGATTTTTGCTATCATACACCCATGTTGCTCAGTATTGCTACTAGTGACAAAAACCACTGCAGTTCATCTTTAATGGCGTTAATTTGCCTTAAGGCTTTGCCACACAGCACAAGGAAAATGTGAATAATTCGGCTCTCTCATGTACGACGCAAAAACAGGCTGTAACTATTTGAAGAGACACATTTGAACATGAAACACAGACATGGAACGAATAAATACAGGCTTCTGTGGTGAAATGAACCTTTGCTCAGTTTCAGATCACACTTGACCTTCACTGAATCGTTTAGCTGGATAAATGGCGGCCAATGAAAAACTTTCGCTTGTAGAGCTTCATCAATTCATGCCTTGGTATTTTAGATGGAATGCAATAAGAGTCGATGGTTACAAAGTCGATTGTTAGGATTTGAGCATGTAATACACAAGAGATCAATAACTTTTTAGGTTGGTAGAAGTTCAGTAAGTTTTATCCTCTTCATTTATCCAAACTACAACCCTCTTCATCTGAGACGGACTTTGGTTAACAGGTCTGGGTCACTATCTTTAAATGCATAATTAGAATGTTAACGTAATTTCACAGTCCAAAAAATATATATTCAAATATATACACATTTGATAAAGCAATACCCGCCACATATTGTAACAACGATACGAGCCGGAACTGAGGTGTTAATCCCAGGTGTTTGTGTTGTGTGTTTGTCTGCACACTCCCACGGATATTCAATTCTGGGACACACTCAGAGGCGACACTGATGTTAAAGCAGGTGACACAGAGAGATATGGTTCTTCAGTGGCTGATAGCGATCAGACTGTGAAGCCAAAGCGAAGCGCCTGATGCTGAATTACACTTCTCCATTATTGGTGACTTCAGAGCGTGAGCTTATTCACAAGCGCTGCTGTGCACATCATATTATACCCAAAGCTGAATCCAGCTCAACATTCACTGAGAGCAGCTGCTTGATCACGTGACTGAAAGCTAGCCGATGGAGCAACACATTTTTAAAGTCTCTTGTCTGCCTCATACCAAACACTTATTATTATATTTACATATTATTTATACAATTTTTGTATTATTTTGACGTACACAGTCTTTTCCTTTTATATGCTCTGAACAAAGCTGCATTTAACCATATTCGTTTGGGACTAGTATGAACAGGGGACCTTGTCATTTAAATAATTACCCCTTCCCTCAAAAGTCTGTGTTTCGAGCCGCACATTAACACAGGATAAGCAAAGTCTGTATTTCTCTCACATTTGCTGACATAATCCCCCCAAATATGATGCACAGTCTTTTGTGACTACACTCTACTCCAGTGGTTCCCAACTGGTGGGTCGTGGTCCAAAAGTGGGTCATGGGTTCATTCTGAACGGGCCGCAAGTGACTCACTAACATGTCAAAGTTGTAAAAAAACACACTTTATCTTTAAGTATGGTGAATTTCCAGCACAGATCTTTTATTTCAAAGTGCTGTTTCCCGCTGTAAAGTTCATAGCTGTTGACAGAGACAGCAAACTAGCTTGACGACATGGCCAAACCCAAGTATGACGCTAAATATCTTGAACTGATGACTATGGAGAAATCTGGACCCCATGGCTGGACCAGTTGGGAACCACTGCTCTACACAACACAGAAAGCCTACACAGCACCACTAGCGGAGATGCACCATGTTAACCTCTTTTTTCCCCGTCCTTTAAAATGTGAGTCATCATTTGAGTTTTCTCTCTTCTGATGGATTTAAGCTTCACTTTCTGTCAATGGGTCTCCATGCTGTGCAGCAAGATGAGCCTCCTTCGCCCAAAATGCTTTCAAAACATTAATTTATAATTGCCAACACAGCCGTCATAATTCTCAACCAGGAAAGAGGCAGAAAAGACAAATAAATCCCAAGTCACCTGATGCCAATTCACACGGGACTAATATTTCTACATGACCTCCGTGTTTAGTGAGATTCAGTAATGTAAAGTTGAATTTTTTCTTGACAAACTACGGACATGGCAGATTTGCAAGGGATTAAGATCATAAACCACCTCCGCAATTTCTACAAATTGCTCGAGGTCCCCAGGTATAACTAGTCCCTTTTGTAAACTACCCCTGTAATGCACCTTGCACATCTCCCTGTTCCTGTAAATTTGAATAAAGTTAATTTAAAAACTAAACTGGTCCTCCCTCCAGCTCATCTCTAATAGTTCTGCAGTTCAGGAATGTTCTTGTAGAGGTCCAGCGAATCAGGGTTGGAGAAAGCTCCTCTTTGCGCCACCTCCCGGCCGGCAATCACCTGCTTCACAGCCACCTCCACCTTCTTCCCGCTGATGGTGTACTGCAGAGGGATGAAGAAAAGAGCTGTCATTCAAAATAGAACTGACTTTTACACTTGAAACCACTGTGACAGGATAATCTGACGGGTTTACTCATATCTGATTGATATTCATATTTCTCTTACAGGAATGTCTCTGGTCTCCAGCAGCAGAGCAGGGACGTGTCGGGCAGACAGGGCTTTTCTAATGGCTCCTTTAATCTTTGCCACCAGCTCCGGACTGAAGGGCTTACCAGGTGCCATTTTTAAGAACAAAATAACTCGCTCCTCTCCATCGGCATTGTACTGAGGAACGCAGAGACTGTCTGTCACATCCTCGAACGCCTCCACTGCAGCGAGGAGAGGAGAGGAGAGGTCAGAGTAGAGGACAAGGAGACAAAACAAAAAATGAGGAGAGCAGATGAGAGGCGAGGAGAGAGGAGGAGGTGAGAGGTGAAGAGAGTCAGGGAGCAAAGATTAGAAGAACAGAGAACAAGAAGAAATGGAGTGTTGTAAGAGTTTTGGCAAGAACAGAGAAAAATGTTTCACCACTTTGCAACTTCCAAACTCGGCAGAGAAACAATACATTGCTGGTGTCAACACTCAGAAGAAAATGTGCTTCTGCTACATTCTGTTGGCTTCACAAATAATAACAAGTGAACAAACAATATTTTTCTCACCAGCATAAAAAGGACCATGACTCAATTTGAGCTCACAAAAACGCTTTGCTGTGTCCTTTCATCATTTCATCCTTTCTTACACCCACACCTGCACCTCCACCTGTAATGTGAAGACTTACCAATGTTGTAGATCTCCGAGCTGCCAAATCGGACTCCGTTGGGGTTCAGTGTTCCGTCACTGCAGAACAAACACAAGTTCAAGATCCAAAACTCAAGCGTCTGTCATTGAAAAGCTGTCGTGTCACAGAAAGTCTACCAGCATATGGAAACAATGTCAGTTCCTGAGAGCGAGTGATTGTTTCTTTCTTTATGTTTGCATATGGAAACTATATGTTGATCTATTTATTTGTTTCAGTGCATGTACATTTCCATATATTCAGTTTATCTCTGTGTACCCGAGAGAACTGAATTCTCTTTTATTCTTGTGATAAAACAGTTTAAGAGCCAGTGCAGGCTGAGCTTTCTGAGTGAAACAGTAGGCCATTTTAATCTGTCCACGTGCACAGTAATCTAAATAAATTAATCAGTTAAAACTACAGTGATAAAACCATTATTATTTCAACATTCAGTCATCTCCCCTGAGTAGAGCTGTTAATGGCTGACCTTCTGCCCAGCATGACAATGCCTCCTGTCTTTGCGTTGATTTTACAGTAGTCTCCGTGGGCCCACACCCCTAAAGAAAAAGAATATGGTGATAGAAAAACATCCATTGAAAACAAACATAAAACAACAACACATGAAAAAACACAAACAGATGCAGAGAAAAAACTGCTGAGAACTGAAAACATTTTCTGTTGCAGCCTGAAATGCCCAATTCATCGCAGCTTTTCTAAAAAAAAATTGCAAAGCGTGTTGCAGGTTTATAGGTGTTTTCTTGCAATGAAATTGTAGGAGCATGTGAAAATTGCAAAAAATACTTGTGAGGATATCTCTGATTTGGAGCGTATTATTATGAGCATTCGGTGTTGCCCACAGAATCTGAATCTATTTGTGACTAGGGGGGGTTGCCGATCAGCTGTTAATGTCATTTGAAGCAGTGCTGAAGGGCTGTTCCCATGAGAGGCTCTCCTCCTGCTCTTTCTGTCTGATTAAAAGGAGCTAACAGCACAATCTCATCTCATCACTACTGTTCATATTTTGCCACTTTGGAAGAGGACTCCCAGCAGGGTTAGCTGTTAATCACACACTGAAATGGCTCAACTCTGTCGTTAAACCTGTTAATGACCGTTGGGTAATGTTAGCTTTATGTTGCTAACAGTTAGCCCTGTCACTGTGTGTGTGTGTTGACTGTCCCAGGTGCAAAGCCCCAGCCCATAATAAACACAGTAATTAGTCAAATTTACAGTAAAGTTGTGGTGACTGAAATTGCAAGGTTGCACAGAATTCAAAATCCTGGGTTGACCTATTATATCATACAAGTGTTTGTGTATATGTATACTGTATGTAAGTTTGTATTTGTGTCTGTCAGCCAGTTCGGGTGTTATCAGACCATTAGGTAGTCATTATCAGTTCTTTTTAGTCTCATAAACATGGGTTCAGAGGCCTATCATCAGGCCATGACACACCTGTTTGTGTTTATTGTTAGGCAGCGACCTCTAATGACCATAATAATTATGACAGGAGTAAAGGAGGAAGTCAGATGATGTAGTCAAAACAGCGAGAAAGTACGTGTCAGGCGAGTTGGGAGGGAGAGATGGTGGATTGGTCAAATAGACACAGAACTTTAGGAAAGCTGGGTTTCCAAACCAAAGTCAGTGTTAAATATTTTTATCAGAAATATTTTTTAATTGGCGTATTGTGATAAGTTTTTCCTAAATACCTGTAAACACAGTTATTGTGCCTTAAAGCTAACTAAAGTGAAAGTATAACCTGATAAAATGGTGATTGTTTCACAATGTTTGATATGCAAATGGACATTTAATAGGCTGATAATGGCCTCTGAACCTAATAGCAGTTGTGGCAGGCCCTTTCGAACCCATATCTACGAGGCCTAACACTACAAATAACAGCAATTTAATGAGCTGATAATGTCCGATTCAGGTGCTTATATACTTACCAGGATATGTAGAAAAGTATGCTTTGTGGTATTTGCCCCCGTTCTCGTCATTCCAGAAGTGTGTTGGCTGGCAGGGGATTGGTTTCAAGCACACTAGCTCCCCGCTCTCTCCCCATACAGGCTTACCTGTCCACAGACACACACACATTTCAGAAGAACAAAAACTTTAGTGGATATACTTTGCCAAAACACACACAAACACTTGGACACAAAACTACGAACACAAACACACTCACACACGTCTAAATCATTTTCAGAACAAAAAAAAAAAATCACCTGGTTATATATCCCACACTCAGAGAACCTGATACACTTTAGTGTGTGGTTTCACACAGACCTCACCTCCTCCCTCAGGACGGTGTTATAGGCTTAGAGACCGACTAATATAATCCCAAGCTCTTCCTACAAAACTGCCTTTAAATTATCCCTCAATCCACTCTCCTTTGAGGTGGTGGAGACACGCCAGTACAGCCTGCAGCAGGGATCGGGAGCTGGGGAACAAGGGACTAAAATCAATGAGAAAAACATAGAGGGCTTTGAAGACTCCCAGCAAGATAAAAATCTCTCTTTTTTGTTTGGATTGTTAATGAAAAAAATAGTGCCTGTTTTACCTGTATTTACCCAGGGAAAGTTCAACAATTACTCTCTCAATGTTTCAGCAATGGCTACCTTCAAATCCATGCCAATGCATTCAGGTACACTGGCATATGGGAGCAACCAAGTATAACTACAGTTTTGTTCTGTTGGCCACCGAGCAGCTCCCGAAGCAGATGGGAAGTTTGCTCAAGGGCATCTCAACGGTTTGTAAACTGATTAATTTTCCTCATTAATATTTTCCCAGGCTCTCCTAGGATTCAAACTAGCAACTTCCTCACAACCTCTATGTGATCCCTAGACTCTGTTTTCAATATAGACGGCTCAATAAATCCCTTGACAGAATTTTTAAAAGAAATAAAAAGCAATGATATTCCATTTCTGAGCCACTCTGAACATGCAAACACACTCACACTCACACACACATACACACTCTCTTACCATCAAGACTCCAGGCTTCCACAGCCATGCCGAGGTTTCTTGTTTGGATCTCGCCCCGATACACTGGAACTGTTGGGTTCTGACCCATGAAACATGACACTATGTCAGTGCCGCCTGGGCAGAGAGATGAGAAAAAACAGACACAGAGGGAGAGATTTAGTTGGTTGATGGTCTGAAATAAAAGATGTCATCTTGAAGGGAACTCTGCACCTTTATGAAGCTTTCTGGTCTCTGTTAGTTAATTTTTTTTTAAGATTTTAATGCAGTGGTCGCAGGGAGGATTGTTAACTGCTCTCATTAACACCACAAGATGTTTTTAAAAAGGGTCAAGTCCAATAAAACGACTTTACATGACCTGCCCGGCACTAAACTGCAGAGAAGCAGTTAAAAACTGGCATTAGGGCCGTCACTATCTTGGTAATTTGGAGCCATAACACATAATACACACACATAATAAATTCATCTTTACAGACTTGTATACAATATCGCTTCTTTTTGCATCCAGTGGCATGTGCCACTAAAGTGCTGGCTAATAGAAAGAGTACAGGTTTACGGGGGTGGACACATGCCGTGGAAAACACAAGGTCGGGCACTCTGTGTGAATCTTGCACCAACCAACTTAAACAATTGATGGACAACCCGCACTACAGGGGTAGGCAAACAATGGATATTGCTGCAAATCTGTTAATTTATTGTTTGTCCACTGAATGCCTATTAGTCATCACTTATTAAGCCTAGCTCACATTACACGATTTTCACCGTGATTTGGACGTCGCAGAGGATCTTGAGAGCTACCTTGGGTCGGAGGTGAGTCGGCAGATAGTCTGCCACAACCAGTGCTCATGTGTGAACAAACCTACGAGCAAGTCGCCCCCTCCTCTGTGACTGGGGCTGGATAAGGAGCATCAGCCAATGAGAGTGTTTGGACCCAGACCCTGGAGGCAGATCTGATTCAACAATAGGAAGAATATCCATGCATTTACGATGTGTTGTCTCCAAGTTTGGTGAGGTCACTGTGCTATCTGGGGCTCTGTCGGCGAGGGCTCGGTGGAGAAATCTTGTGGTGTGCACACACAGGTCGTACGCAGTTGGCGAGACTCCCAATGACAGAAACACACATCGCCAGGTATGAACACTCAAAAGATTACGCATTTTGGGGGGTGAAAATCGGGTAATGTGAACTAGCCTTTCGTTGTTTCATTCCAGCAATAGTAAACCTTAAATAAAATACTACAGTACACCATAAAAAAATCAGAAAATCACATTTTACACAATTTCAAGGCTGTAACCACTAAATTGTTTTTGCAAACTGTTGGTAAATGTCATCAAAATTGGTAATAAGTACATGTTTTCACCCTACTAAGGTAATAACATGCTGGCTGTGGGATTATTCTGCCCCCTCGTGGCAAAAAAAAATCAATTAATGCAGCCTCAAGTTTAATGAAGATGAAGGTTGTTTACTAACCTGTGGGACTAAGTAAATAAGTGAAGCATCACAGTGACAACCAAACTGAGACATTACTAAGCTTAGTAATAGTATCAATCTTGCATTATGACAACACAAACTGGCAGTGTTAGTCCCCTGCTCCACCTCCACTGACCTATATAGGAGTTATACGCTGTTGCAGTACATCCTTAAAACTGTCATGAACACACACACATGCACACACACACACACACACACACACACACACACACACACAGTTCCTCTGCCACACACACACACACACACACACACACACACACACACACACACACACACACACACACACACACACACACACACACACAGTTCCTCTGCCGCACCATCCATTTGTCTCTTTCTACCTTCCAATCATCTACTATTTCTGACACCTTCTATTCATCTCCCTTCCCATTGTTTCATCTCTACCTCCCTGTTTCGTTTCCCTCTCTGTATCATAGACTCCATCCATCCATCTTGCTCGCTTCCTCTCAACTGCTCTCTGCCCTTCCACCGCTCCTTCCTTCCCTCTTGCTTTTCTTTCTGTTCCTCAAACTTGTTCCCTCTCTTTGTCTCTCTCTCTCTCTCTCCCTCTCTCTCTCTCTCTGCCAGGCTCTTTATTGAGCTTTAATTGGCTCCCAGGAGGAAGTGGAAACTTTGTCTTCTGATTAAACACACACACTTATAGTGGGAAGACGCGCAATTATTTTATTATTACACTCATTTTAATGGGCGAGTACACACACAAAAACACACACACGCACACAAAACACACACACACACACACACACACACACACACAAGTATATTTTAAGCCAAAAGCCACTGTGGCTTTCTTAGGATGCCTTCCATCATCAGCCATTTAGTTTGTGTGTGTGTGTGTGTGTGTGTGTGTGTGTGTGTGTGTGTGTATTGTGCACGTATACACAAGAGGGTACCTTGTCACACTGATCTGATGTTTCTAACAGCACTGACTATTCTGAACAGTGAAGAAAAATATTTTTTGAACTCCCCAGTTTGTGTGTATATATTTTTGTGTGTGTGTGTGTGTGAGACTGCTTTCATTTGTGTAGGTTTGAGTGCTTTGAACATCCTCTGGCACAGTTTGGGGTCAGACAGAGCCACCAACTGAGACAAAAAAACAACAACCAGCTAACCTACGCAAGCATTCGTATATTCAAAAATGAATTATAAAAAGAATACACATCATGAAAGCAACAGGAAGACTTCGCAAACACAAACTTAATACTTGTGCAGACACGTGTGCACACGCAAACACAGCGAACTCAAACACGCAATAGAAGGGAAACAAAAACAAAAGATGAGGCATTTTCAACTTTTTTTTTATCCTACTGAGAAAAGAAGAGGGGAGAAAAGGAGATGAGAGAAGAGAGGGAGCGAAAAGAGAAGTAGAGGAGTGCCATATGGGCAGTCAGACGGAGGTATATTAGGATGGAGGAAATCCAGCAGTGAAAGTGTTAAAATCCCCCAACGAGGCGCAGCGGGGTTCTGACTTCCCTGCTGAGAGTATAACACACACGCACACGCACACACATCCTGAAATGTATGTATAAAAATATTCACATTGACTCACACACATGTTCGCAGACACATTCACACGGCACAAACTCACACACAGTTGCACAGGGTGAAATCGGCAAAGGGGCCCGTCACATATGTCACCATGACCACCAGTCAGCCCCATATGCTGTGATAAATCCTGAGAACACACACACACGCAGAGTGAGTATTGACCTCGGGGGTCAAGGTTAGGTCGGTTGGCAGCCAACAGGGTTGGAGCCTGCTGTTGCCCTTGGCGACAAGGAGGAAAAGTGATGGGGCAGGACCTGCTGTTATGAGGAACAGACACACAAACGTGACCACACACACACAAACACAGATTTAGTTCCTTAAATCTAAAACAATGAATCTCAAAAGGATAATTCCAATTTCTTACAACTTGGGTCGCCATTTTTAAAATTTTGGACATCCTCTTTATTATTCATGATGATACTGTATTTGTCAATACAACTGCTGAGACCTGAGAACACAAGATGTTGCCACAATAAAATCTGACTGGGAACTAGGGAAAAACATTTTCGAAAAAATATCTGATAATTTTGACTCGTATTGCAATTTCAATATGACTCAGTATATTGTAGAGAATGTTTTTTTTGCATCAACATTCTCATTTTCATTGAAAAATATATATGAAAGTAATTACGCGTTATTTCTTTGCAAGGATCTGTAGCAAACTATTTTTTTCTTAAGTCTGCAGAATACAATTTGTAGGCTGGGACATCTCTCACCTTTATTTTGAATGGTATTTTGACCCATATTTTGTCACACACAAATATTGTACCTCCTGCATTTGGATATTACACTAGTCCATATTGCAATTTCCAAATGAGTTAAAAAAAATAGCTGCCAACAGGCGCCGTCATGAAAGATATGATGAATTCACTGTCTTTGGTTTAGTTTTACTCACTGATCGATGATCTAGGGTTCTTCAGTTTGTTTAAAAGTTAATTGATTTGCAGGATGATTGGAGAGTTGCAAGATGATGCTATAAACGAATTGTCTTGACTGTCATGATTAAAAAAAAATGAAAACAAAAATCCCCAAACAAACATTTCTTCAAAAAAAGACAGACCTTTACAAAAACAAAGTTTAAAATCAATGGGGTATTTAACGACTTCATCAAACAATAAAAAACTAAGACTAACCAGGTAGTGGTTTAAGACTGTAACCCCATGGCATCTCCCATGCTCCACACTCACTTCAGCACACCTGCCTTTAATTAAAGGTTCCTGACATGCCAGGTCAGGTGGCGCATTAAAGTTACTTAGGTTAAAAAAATAAAAAGGAAAGTAGGACTTGCTAAAGTTGGCTCTAACACTATTAAAACTTCTTGCATGCATTCAGTGAACGCAGAATCCAAAATCTGGTAAAATTCTTAGTGAATTGAAAGGTTTAATTTATCCAGTTGTGTGCTCGATACTTCCAAACCACATGCATTTTCCCTGAAACATTAGTGTTTAAAACTGAGCTTAAAGTGAAACTTATTTATGCTCTCTTCAAAGCCAGACTCCACTGACAGAAAACAGTAATTTTACCTCACTGAACACGGGCACAATAACATGAAACAAACTAAAATTACCGCTTCTGTCAGTGGAGGAGTCTGGCTTTGAGGAGAGTATAGAGACACACAGGTTCAAGGTCTATGCAGGACACGTGGAGGCAAGGATGATGTTATGACAACAAAAATACCTTAAATAAAATATATAGACGTCAATCAATGAGTCACTCAGCTCGTTCTGCCCCTCTCTTCTTCTCTCTCTGGGTGACATTTCCGTCGACGCTCGTGCATCCAATCCGTCTGCCTGCAGGTCATTGAGTGCATGTGCGCAAGTGTGTGTTTGTGTTTGAATGCATCTGTGGCTATATGCTACACTTATCAAGGTTGTCATTCAGTCTGTGCATGTGTGACGCTCAAAGCTGCTACTAAACGTGTGTGTCCGTAATACGTCAGTCACCCAGGCTGTGCTAAATGTTAAACGTTTCAGGGCTCAGAGAGAGAGACAGATAGCATTCTATTGTCCTGTCAACATAACAATGGGCTGAGAGGGCCTGTGTTTGTGTGTGAGTGTGTGTGGTGGCGTTGTGGGTGGTGAGGAGAATGTACAGTTCTATACAATTTTTTTTTCCTTTGTGTGTGTCAGCCCTTTTGTGTCACAGATGCTTTGTTGAATTATTTTGTGTAGCCGCCAATGTTAATGTAAGATACAAAACAACTTTTAGAAAAGCTGCTGCTCTTCGTACCCTTAGATGGAATAAAGTATCAGAAAAATGACCGTATGTGTCACGTCTGTATTCGTCAGTCACCTGAGATGGAGCCCAGTAGCACGTTGCTCTTGATGCAGCGGTAGACGTAGTCGTAGCTCTGAGGTTTGAGAGGAGATCCAGTTGACAGGATGGTGTGGAGAGACTGGAGGTTGTGTGTTTCCGCTGGGGGAGAAAAAGACACAATAAAACATTAAAAAAAAGTCTCTGCAAACCCGTCAAGTTGCACTCACAGTTTACATCCATGTCTGTAAAAACATGGATGCTTCACACTCGTTTCCCTAAGCAGCACAGAAGAAGTATACAATCAGCATGATTTCAAGGTGGGCACCCAAAGGTAGAGTCACCAGAGTCAGTATTTAACCAAATGTCTCTCCTTCAGTTCCTGAGTGATGGCCAGAAAAGTGTTTTTGTAGAGCGCTATGATGTCACACTGAAGTTGACCGTTAACCTTTTGGATATAAAATGTCATCACTTCATCATTTTATCCTTTTAGACATTTGTGAAAGACTCTGTCGATCAGCAGACTAAGTCTTGAGTTAGGCCAAAAACATGTTTGGTAAGGTCAGTGTTACTTTGACATTTGACCACCAAATTTTAATCAGTTCATTATTAAGTCCAAGTGGACATTTGTGCCAAATTTGAAGAAATTCCCTGAAGGTTTTCTTGAGATATTGTGTTCTAGAGAATAAAACAGATGCAAGGTCACTGTAACCTTAAGGTAATTTCCTTAAGGTGTTCTTGAGATACCCTGTTCACAAGAATAAGACAAACGAGGTCAAAGTGACCTTTGACCACTGACCACTAAACTCTAACCAGTCCGTTACGGACTTCAAGTGGGTGTTTGTCCAAAATTTGGATTTTCTGAAAGGACAGCCCCTTGAGAAGTAGCATCGCATTTTCAAGGGGTCCTCAAACACAAATACATAACAAAAACACAGAGAAAACTGCATTACACGACAAACATGTCCCACAAATACACAGATACAGACATCTTGCTCACCATCTACCACCCACACCCCCTGCCCTCAACTGTTGTACAAGAAAATTAAAATTGGATACAGTGACCTTGAATAGTTACATAGCAGTTTACAGTACGACATTTTAAAAATGAATTTTTTTGAGATATGAATATAAAGAAGTAGTGAAGCAGCTGAAATCGGTAACAGATGTCAAGAAAAGAGGAAGCTTATTTACAGTCCAATGTGTAGAATTTCCCTTTCCCTTTCCCAGTGTTGAATTGGAGTGGATGTTTGTCCCAAATTTGAGGAGATCCCCTCAAGGCATTGTAGAGACATTGCTTACACGAGAACTGGACGGATTGACGGACAACCCAAAAACATAATGTCTTAACGAGACAAAAGATTTAATCAGAAATTGCTTACATGTGTACTACACAGTTTATATAATTAGAAATACTGTATTAGGGATGTCCGCAATTAGTCGACTAGTCAAAGTAACAATGCTGCCCTTGCTAGCTGGCACCAGAAATACTAACAGTTAACGGTTAAACTTATTATGAAGATACCCAGACGAAAACAAGAGTCTTGAGTGGCAAGCAAGACCTGATCATCAGGTGTTTCGCACACACATGTGCAAGCTCTCAAACTCACATGTGTGTTACCAGTACAAGAAAGTATGTCTGAGCCTTCACATACTGGTGCCTGCTGGATGTCTTTTTGCTATGCTGAACGAAAGAGGTGCCTGGGTTGTCGTTTTTTGGGTGCATGAGAGATTCAGTGTGTGTTCTGTTTTTGAATTGAGATGGATTGGGGTGTTAAACAGACAGGGATTAAATGTTATTTGTTGACTTTGTTTGAGTGAGTTTCCAAAGTGCCACGCAATTTAGTGGCATTTAAAAGGATTTGGTTATTGGAAAATGTGATCAATGACTTTAAATGTCTCTTATTATATATGCAATATTTTTTTGGATAATATTTAACTTTATAGATTAAATTGTGCTCAATTCTGTCTGTTTTCTGAGCGTTATTTTACTTTTCAGACAAGTCAACTTTTGAAAGTTTAAACTTGCCTTTAGACGTCAGGGAAATAAGTTGTTATGAACATCCCTACTGTACATTATTGTACATGAAAACATTTTCAAATGTGCTTTTTGAGTACTGACCAAAATGTCCTTTAGCAAGAATTATAGATAAATAACAAATACCAGCAACTGGCGTTAAAAGTTTGGTCATTTTTTCGCTCTTTTTTTTTTTTTGTCTAAATGAAAAAAACACACACACAAACACACATAATTTCAACATGAGCCTGCACCTGTTCACAGCTGTAGCTCCACGGACCCCTACATGTTGTGTTATTGCAGTTTGCCACCCTGATGTGACTCACAGCATACAAGCTTGCATGTACTACAACACACACACCTTTAGCCTCCGTCCCCAAGGCCCATGCGTGCACACGCTCTGTCACACACACACACATGCCCAATCCACTAGCCAATAATACCCTGCAAACTAATGAGCTTCCAGCAACCGACCCTCACTGCATAAACACACACACACACACACACACACACACACACACACACACACACACACACACACACACATCGCCACACACATCGCCACACACACACACACACACACACTCAGTGGGAACTCCTGCTACCCCCCACCATGCCTCCAGGTGTCCGGTCCAAATGTCAGCCCAGGGAAAAGGGCCCCTCCACTGGGGCAGCGAGTGAAGAGGCTCCCCCTACGCTTCCCAGCCCACTGGAGGCATGCTTGCATACACAAACACACATGTGAAAACACACACAGACACACACCTCTCCCTCTGCCATGCCCTCTTTCTCTAATAAGCATCCAAACATACACACACACACACACACACACACACACACACACAGCCAAATGGATCAAGTGGCTGGCTGACTGAGCGGGGTGGAGCAGAGAGAGACAGAGAGAGAGTCAGACAGAGAGAGAAACATTTTGTTTTTCATGCCTTCCTGTTTAGCCACAAAATTGGGAATGTGCGCAGCTAATTTACAAGTTGCAGACAGAAAGACACACAAAGCCCCATGAATAAAGATTTGTGGTGATTAGAACGCCGCACTGGGAACTGAGACACACAGCAACTGTTTATGCAATAAACATCAGTTATAAGTGCTAATTTAATTTTGGGGAGAGAGGAGAGGAGAGGAGAGGAGAGGAGAGGAGAGGAGAGGAGAGAAGAGGAGAGAAGAGGAGAGGAGAAGGGAGGGGATTAGAGGAGAGGAGATGAAAGGAAAGGAAAGGAAAAGAAAGGAAGGAAAGGACAAGAAGAGATGAGAGAAGAAGGCAGGAGAGGTGAGGAGAGAAGAAGGCAGAGGAGACGAGAAGGGGGGGAAGAAGGCAGAGGAGATGAAAGGAGATGTGTGGAGAGGAGAAGAGAGGAGAGGGGAGGGAAGGAAAGGAAAGGAAAGAAAAGTAAAGGAAAGAAGAAGAGATGAGAGAAGGCAGAAGAGAGGAAAAAGGAGGGAGAGGAGAGGAGAGGAGAGGAGAGGACAGGAGAGGCATGCAGAGGTGTGGAGAGGAGAGAAGATGGAAGGAAAGGGAAGTAAAGGAGAAGAAAGTACAGGAAAGTACAGGAAAGTACAGGAAAGGAAAGGAAAGGAAAGGAAAGGAAAGGAAAGGAGGTAAGACGGCAGAGGAGAGGTGAGGAGAGAAGAAGGCAGAGGAGAGGAGATGAAACGAAAGGAGAGGAAAGGAAAGGAAGAAGAAATGAGGTAAAATGGCAGAGGAGAGGTGAGCAGAGAAGAGGGCAGAGGAGAGGAGAAGGTAGGAGAGGAGAGGAGAGGAGAGGAGAGGAGAGGAGAGGAAAAAAGGAAAGGTCAGAAGAAGAGATGAGAGAGGAAGGCAGATGAGATGAGATGAGAGGAGAGGAGAGGAGTGGAAAGGAGAGGATATGGAAGGGAAAGGAGAGGAAAGTACAGGAAAGGACAGGGCAGGAAAGGAAAGGAAAGGAAAGGAAAGGAAAGGAAAGGAAAGGAAAGGAAAGGAAAGGAAAGGTGGTAAGAAGGCAGAGGGGAGGAGAGGAGGTAAGTGGTAAGAGAATGTGGAAAGTCAGGAAATATAAGTTCAAGTAGGAAACAGCTGAACCCTTTGCATTACTTATAAGTGGTAATCACATGAAGAAGAGGAGAACAATTTAAGAGTTTAGATGAGGAGATGGCGAGGAGAACACAAAGAAGATGAGAAACAAAAGAGCAGAAGCTTTGATATATAATTATGTAAACCAAATGCCAGCTTATGTAATTCAATTCTACTTTGTCTTTTACCCACCAAAAGAGCTGCACCACCATTAGTGCGAACACGGTATGAAAGTAGAAATATCATTAAAATGGGCACTGCTTGATGGATTGAATTTACGCCAAATTAATGATTGGAGCCTAACAATTTGGAAAAATTGCCAAGTGCTTTGTTCTATTACAATATGGTGTGTACCTTTGCAAAAGAGTGCAGCAGAGCAGCAATAATTTTCGCATGCACTTCTAAACTGGCATTTTTTTTTTTTTTTGTCTCAGAAATAGCAAAAAGAGAACGGCACGTATAAAGGTGAGCAGGAAGGCTAATAAGCACAGACACAACTCTGATTATGTGTTGAGACCTGGTTCCCTCTCTGGAGAGCTGTGACACTAAAAGCAATTAGTCGGTCCTATCCGTGACTCATATGAATTATTACAACAGCACTTTTATCCAGTCACTTCAGTGTCAAACACCAGAACACGGGGCAAACTGTTGATTTATGCAGTAAATGGCATTTAGAGTCAAACTGCACAACTATTATAATGATTATTGTGTCCATCTGCTCTTATTGTTCCAGGTTCTATTCTATGAGAGTAGATGTGTGTTTATGTGTGTGTGTGTAGGTGAATGCATTCCTCTCTGGGTTTCTGCTTGTTATCTGTGTGCGTCCATGTGTGTCTCTGGATGTCTGTGTTCATGCTTGTGTAGGTGTGTACGCGTTTGTGTCTGGGACCACTACTCACAGGGTTTCAGGTTCCTCTCCTGCAGCACAGACAGCCACTTGGCCCCGGTACCAAAGATGGTGATGCTGGGGGGAAGATAGACAGAGGCAAGAAGAAAAAGACGGAAATTAGATTTTTTAAGCATACTAATATGGACGGATCAGTGAAGCATTCTTTTCAAACATTACAAAAAGACAAAAACATTAATCAACTTTAGAAGATGAAGTCCATTATTTCAGGAAAAACAGAATCTGCGTCAGCGTTGCCAACAATGACAGCCGTTGCAGAAGCCCTCCTACGTACTACATGTATTGTGTTCTGCATTGTGACAGCAGAAACTTTTAACAACAGAACCAAATTAGCAAACATTATGAATCATCCTCTGGGGTGCTTTGAACATTGCCAAATTTCATGCCAATCTGGCCAATCATTTTTGAGATATCATGCTCAAGACCAAAGTGTTGGACAGATAATTGGACGGACAGACAGGCTGACGAACTGTGTGACATCATGATCCTTATTCATTGTTTTTGCGCTGGGAATTCGAGATCGTGTCCCACCAAAATTAAACAAGTCACACAGATCTTTTCCAACACACCACGCTTTATTTCCCAAATGTTTCTGACTATCTTGTCTTCATCAGGATGGTGATGAATATAATGATGTATTGGAGGAGGGCTGGGTGACTTCTTGTTGTGGCCTCGTGTCATCATGGCTCTAACTTCAACCACTGTCTGCCAAATGAGCACGAGAAAACACATCTTCCACCAGCCAACAAAAACACAGTTGTAGAATTTTAAAATGTCCCACCCTGTCATGATTGTGCCACACCTTTGCAACAGATGCACCACACTGTCCTCAGCTTGCACACAGCTCTGCACAAGTAAACCGACTTCTTGAGTGTGTCTTGGGATGTCATGTCACATCAGAGCCTACTACTGTAGCTGGCTAGGGAAATTTGTGGAATAATTAGTGGTGGTCAGTGGGCAAGAGAGTGAAATTTAGTTTACTTTAGTATACACTAAATTCAAGGGTGATATATGGTGGGTTGTTATACATTTAGATTTCATGTGATTTCCTGAGTTATCTTGAATTGTGACAAAAACTTGAACAAAGAATCCAAAAACGGAGAACATTCTTGACCAATTTAAGTCATAGGCATCAGTAACACTATTTCAAAACATCCATTTACAAACTCTCACACAACTTGTGCAGTATAATTCAAGCCTCATTTCTCAAGGCGTATCATCAGGGACTAATTTTGTTAGAAAGCTGCATAATTGCCTAGAGTTGGTTTGTGTTCTCAAGGCAGCATTTACAAGGTGACCAGATCAAATACCTCGCGTGAGAAAGCTGCTCTTGATTGGTCAGAATTTCCATGCAGGAAAAATCCAAGAAGTAAACAAAACGCTGAAGAAGAGTACACTTGCAAGATAAATGTGACACTTTCTAATGTCACAATGGAGGGACAACTACGCAGGTTGATTTTAGCGCTGCTCATCGTGGACTAGATTGCTGTCATTGTTGAAGTTTGAAAACGAGGCGCGGCTCCAACTAGAAAACAATGTTTTGATGCATTGGATGTGCTGAATGTGCCTATTAAGGCAGTACAGGAGGAGGTGCACATTAATAATCCTCCAGGACTGTAACATGCTCATGTTTAACCCAAACAATGTGTCATGTGACTGCAGTTGGTTTGGATCAAGGTCAGAACACAAACAAACTGCACCAGAGTTTGCTTGTGACTGGTTGGCAAATGCACTTGAGTTCGACTGAACCGAACCAAACAAGACAGGTGTGAAAGCACCCATAGAGAGCAACTTTGGATTCACCAAAATCACAGAACAACACAAACAAACCAACCTATCGAGGCAGGGGTAGACCAGAAACCCCCAAACATTACTCTTTTTGTCAATGGTGTCTGGCTTTGAAAAACGCATAGATACATTTCAGTTTGCCCTTTAGTTCCCTGTCGGAAAGGGTTGTCTGTTTGGGAAGTACTGGGCATAAGACTGGATAAATGAGACTTGGATTATTCTGCACGAATTGTGTGTGAGTCTGTGGACGTGGACCCCCATGACACTTTATTTATTCAAAAACATTCTCAGCTTTTGGATTCTTCATTCATGAGCGACATGGAAGAAAACATTTTTTTCATGATTCAACGTGACACAGGGTAAGTAAATGACATTTAAACGGTCATTCAGGGGGGTGAAGTATTACTTTAAATGTTCACGTTGGGGTAGAAGGGAAGAATTTGGCCCAGGAGAACAAACCCTTCAATAAAAATAGAAACTGGCCACATCAGCAACTGGCCTGTACTGGCAGAGTAATAGAGCATTATAAAGGCTTTATACAACTTATAAATATGTCTGGATTTAACAATCCAGCTGCCGAATGAGGCAGTGATGGTGAAACATGAATGAATGACCTGATGCAAGCGTGACTTCAGTGTTCAGCAAAACTGACAACACTCCAGTTGTTGCCCTGAATCTCTGCATGACAAGGCATAATTTCGATGTCTGCGTGTTCAATGTGAAAATATAAAAAAAGGCAATAGTTACTGAGCAGCCTTTGCCCTTAATCCCATCTGCTCCAGTGGAGCTGCTCAGTAGCTCCGTTGTACTAGGGAGCTCCCAGGAGAGGAGTGTGTGTCACTGTGTAAATGTAAAGCAAGGTGATGCTGAAACAGAGCTTGTGTGCTCAGTCAACCCTTTGTGGATAGATAAGGAAGAATAAGAAACAAACTGATTGGGGAATTGACTTTCAACTGAAGACACAAACAAAAAAAGAGTCCAACAAAATATTGGTCAGTCTAGCATAACAGGACAAAATGTCTCCTTTGTAAATGCTCCACAAGGAAATAGTTCAGAGGAGAATGTATTGACAGGATGTTTGCACACAACGACCCTGAAATGAGATGATTTGGGAAAGTGGCTTTCTTCTGTGTGAATGGAAGGCATCCTGACAGCTGACAACAGTTGGACAACATGTGGAAAGCAAGAAAGTGACAAAACGTCACTTCTGTGTTCCCCTGCAGTTTTAATTCTAAAACAAAGGGCCTTTTTAAGTCTGCCTCTGTGGAAGGGTGTGTTGGTGTCTCAGTCTGTGTCTTCCTGTCTTTTCAAGCTATTTTTGTTGACATCAAATCAATCAAATTGCCTTCTATCACTTCGGTAACCATGTCTGTCAGTCAAAAAAGAAAAAAAGAAGGAGATGAAAAAAGAATCGGAGACACAAACAAGTGTCTGATGCAGGATTGGTCAATAAGCAGGAATTGGTTTGCAGTAAAAGGTGTGATTTGCTCTCAGATGTTGGGATCAATTGGTGGTAATAGAGGTTGTTGATAGGGTGAGGGGTGGCGTGGGGGGTTAGATAGGGTGAAAGGGCAAAGGTCCAAAGCAGTAGTACCTCAGATGGAATGAAGCTATTTATACGTGCATCGGCCTAATGCATGCACACACACACACACACACACACACACACACACACCTCTTCTTCACACTGCCTCTGCGTGCCTCATCATTCGTCCCCTTTCTAATATGATAAAATCTTATTATCTTATTGACTGTGAATCCAAATCTCGATTGCCTGAGAAACTGGTAATGAACACTGCAGATTAACCAGACTTGTGTTTCGCTAATCCAACAATAAGATAATGGGAGAAATCAAGGTAATTTATCACACTGATGCAAAAATCAAAAAAATACATTGTGCGTTGTCCCACTCATTGATTTGCAACATTGCCCATAATGGCCAAATACACCAAGAGATATTAAAGGGACGGACACCATGGGAGTTCCTAAATCTGCCCAAATCTTGTTATATACCCTTCTGTGCCCAATTTCTAGGCCTCATATCCACAACTTTTTCTCTGATATTACTTTTCCTTTGATTGCTTAGGCAGTATCTTTGAAACTTATTTTGCAAAACCCTACACAATAACCACAAAACTTTACATCTAACCAGCAAAGCATTATACGTCTCTGTCAAAAGCAAACAATTCTTTCAAAACTCTTCAAAGTCTTTTTGAAAAATGTATGTGGATCAATACACTACACACAAACCATCGTTTGAATGAGTACACAAAGCCCCAACTACACAGAGATAGTATGAAAAACATTGCTTTTTCTATATGCACGGCATGGCAGTTTGCAGTACAGCTCTGTCATGCATGTTAAACAGGATTTATACTTGTGCGTTAGCTCTACGCAGAGCCAACGCTGTCACCTACACATGTGGCCTACACTGTTGTGAGCATTTATACTTGTGTGGTGCTGTGTCTGTGTCACTCTGCAGCTAGCCCTCCAAACCACTAGTTGGCGACAGGGTTTCTGTGACTACACAAATCGGCTTCACTATAACTCACAGCATTCACAGACAAAGCATTTGTCTTTTGCTGGACACATTTTCCCCACAAATACAACATGCTACTGTTTTTAGCAAAAGCCTATGGCATTTTACACTGTATAAATTAGCCTAGCAGCTGGCGGACTTTTCCTTGACTTATATGAAGCCAGGGACAACAACAACATTTAACAAAGGTAACGTTACAAAATTTGGCTCCATTACAACTCACATGGTTCACTGACAAAACAACTGTCTTATACTAAACACATTTTCCAAACAAAAATAACATGCTAACATCGTTAGCACAAGCCTACAGCATTTTGCATTGTATAAATTAGCCTTGTGATGAGCAGAGATGCATTTCACTAAGGGAAATTGTTTCAGCTTGCAAATATAGACAGGAGGTCTGCATCACCGTGACGTGTAGTTAAATTTCTGGGGAGGTGCACATCAGGCTACAGCGTAGGCTCTACTTAGAAGCAGACCTTAAGCCATAAGTACAGCACTGATTCAACCCAAAAGTATAAGTCCTACATTAGTAAACAAACACAAACAAAGGTATCCAAATGTGTTAAGTATAGATGTGTATTTCGACCAAAAAAATCTACCTCCTCAATACTGGTGTTGTCCACATGTTTACCTGTAGCGTGTTTATAGTGCTCAAGCTCTGATTTGGAAGTGAACTCATTATCTAAAAGTTTTTTCACGTGTCAATGTGGAAAGGCAGTTGGCAAAATAGTGCAGCAATGTAGACCAGTGGTCACAGTTTTGCTTTAAGTGTGTTACTAGACTACAAAGTGAGTGTAGAGCAGTGAGTTGTGTTGACAGTTTTGCAAAAAGTGGACTATAAAATTACAAACTGAGTGTAAAGCGAGGATTTGTAAATAACTGTAAGAGTCTTGATTCCTAATTCTAAAAGTGATTCTTTTGATTTCTAAAGTGTTACAGTAAGCTTCCAAATTTTGAAATCAAGATTCAATGTCGAACTGGTCAAACATTAAAATTTAATTATAAAAAAATATTCAAATTGTGTGCAGTATACACACCTTTATTTAAGTAATAAGTGTGTGGATACACACATACTATGTGTACAGTTTGTAATGCTCAATACAGTCTCTGACAGTCAGCAGATACAGCAGAAGAAACACAGAAACTCAACCACAAAGACTCAATTTTTCATCTGCACACACACACATACACACACACACGCAATCAAACACACACACACGACCACACACATTCTATCCATCATCTCTAACCCCCCATCCGCATCTGGTTTTGTTCGATGCTGGCCACCACGGAAAGGGTCAGTCTCGTCTGATTGGAGGCAGGTGGCCAGTTGTGGCTTCTAATTGGGTGCTTAGGATGGAGGGTGGAGGGGAAGCTGTGAGTATCTCCTCATGAGAGTGTGCGTGTGTGTCCGCATGTGGAAATGTACCCGTGTGTCTGTTTCGAGGGAGACATGTCGCTGGATGCGACTGAGCCAATAAGAGACACTCGAAGCCAATCAGACACGAGAGCGCCTCCGAGCAGCTGTAATGTTAATGTGTCTCAATGCGTGTCATGATGTGGCAATTGAAGTCCTACTTGTCAGTGCATGTTTTCTAAACTACTCTCGCATTTATCCTTCACCCAGGGAAAAGCTGTAACATAAAAATGCACCATTGCTCTTTTCTCGGGTGTCTGGGGCGACAGGGAACACTTTGTTACGACTGTTAGACGGTGTATTCTTACAAATATTAAAAGTGTGAGGTACTAACTTATTTCTGAAAATTAATAAATATACCAAAAATTCCAAATCTGTTCGGGCACCTTGGTGCTGCTCATGTCTAAAGAGGATTCATTCAGTTCGACAGACAGCCTCCATATTATTCCAACGGTATTTTTAGTGCTATTGTTCATAAAATTAAATTCATGTCCTATGAACCCTGTTGCTTCCACTCACAAACAGGATGCAGATACTCACCCCCCCTCCCTGGAATGCAATTGTTATCTCTAATGCACTACTGAAAAGGCAGACATGTTAAAAAGGATTTTTCCATCAGCACTTCACTCTTTCTGGCATCTAGTATCGGAAGCTCTTTCTATTCTGTTCTATAAAGCATTCTCCTTTTGTGCTGCAATCTAACCCGGTGGCAGACAATCAAAAAAGCAGAGCAGAGGCCAAAATGGCTGCAGTCATGTTTTTTTGTACGTTTGTTTTTTACAGAAAGGCTGCATGAAAGTTTTGTGTAGTGTGTGGAAAACTAAAAAACAATCTTTGTAGAAGATTGGTAGAAGATTTGATGAAGACTTGAGTTTACATTTAGACGCAGCTTCAAGACAAGAGGATATTTAAAATTATAATGCCCACGAGTCTAAAACTGTAACTGAGTTGGCAAGATGCGATCTGCCAAACAGTGTATGTAGTTCTTTCCTCCAAAGAGGATAGCGGAGAGTTTTGCATTGGCAAGAGACAACATTTCTATAGTTGGTGCAAAATAACAGGAGGGATCTTTTCTGACATCTCAGCTCAACACATAATGGACAAAAGATGGAAGAGACAAGACGATCCTCAGAGAGGGGAGCCTCCGAAGTCCGGTTGATACATGGAACCTGTCACAAGTTTGAATGCTGTAACCTTTAACTTGCTTTATCCAGGAATGCTGCTGCTGCTGCTTTAGTTTTCACTACGGCCCTGGTTAAGAGTCTCAATAACACAGGCAGGGAAAGTTGTCAGAAAATTTAGAGGTCAGGGAGCATGCGATAAAAGTGAGAAAACTTAGCACAGCCTCTGTCTATAGTAGTGCTGTAACGGTTTGTGTATTTGGACCTAACCGTCACAGGATGGGGGTCATGGTTCAGCGCAAACAGCCGCATACAGAATACACAGTATGTAGACTGATGCACGTAATGCAGAACCAGAGTTCACAAACCTTTAGCTACATACCACATCAGCAATATGTGCTGAGGTTGGCATAACAAGCTGAGCGGCCTGTAAGTCAGTCACACTGAGGCGAGGGCGAATGAAACACCAGACCTGGAAAACCCATCTGCAGGTTGGCTTCAAGAATATCGGAGAGAAAGATGTGTACAAGACGAAGTGGATGTGTCATTGCTCCAAAGTTGTAGGGTATGTGAATGGAAACCATAGATTGTATAATTAAGAAGGACAAAATGACAGCCCCAAAAAAGGTGAAGCCGAAACATCTTGATCACTCCCTCATGGCTGCCCTGCGGCACATGTCATAAACCCAACCCCCTTCATGTTAGTGGATGGGACATGGGCCAAAAAATCTAAACATCGAAGTACATGTCCAATAAATTTTTCTCAAAGATGATTTCTGTCATTGTGGGTAGCTTTTATTCCACTGCTGTACATTCAAGTGTTAACTTTTCTCATAGGTTTGTTTTTAAATTAGTTATTTGGTACTTTAAAAGGGGGTCTGACATCATGATTAACAGCTGGTTAATGGTGCTGCTCGCAATTAGTCAGACAAATGTATGGGTGGGAAGTATATACCACGGAGATCGCTACTGCACAGACTCTGCCTCCAAATAACATCACCAGCGCAACATGGCAGAGTCTGTATCCCAGACATTTTGGCTTCATTTTTGTACAGTGGGACATGTTGCCAATCTTTATATCCAGCCTATGATGGAAAGACATGAAACATGCTAATGCAGATTCAACAGCATCACCCAGATGTGCCGATCACCAAGACAGGTAAAAAACAACATGGTGCTCAATTCCTTATCTACACTGTTGTCAATCAGCCTCTAAAAGCAAAAAACATACTGAAGCAATTGGCATTTATACTGGCATAGAGCCAAGGTGCAACTAATTGTAACTCACCCCTTAATACACTAATATACTTAGTTAGTATTTTTAAATTCATAGCATACAAGATGCTTTTAAGTTTCATAGCCTGTTGTGACCTGTTGCCTTTTGGGGAAGTGTTTGTTCAGTGTAATACAGACGAGTTTTAAATTTTCCTTATTTTTATAATGAAAATAGTTTACTAAAGTTGCCAGAGGGCAAAATACTACTTTAATCCCCAGCAAAGAGATGTGGTCTATCTTTGACACTTGCACGACTGTCTGTTCCAAATAATGACAAGAAACAGACCCTTATGCATTTTGTTTTGTGTTTTTCTTCCACTGCACTGAATTCGCACCAAACCACTCTGGTCTCTGCAAACCGTTACACCCCTAGTCTACAGCAGTGGTTCCCAACTGGTGGACCTGGTCCAAAAGTGGGTCCCGCTTAATACACCAAACTGTGTGGACGTTCAGCAAATGACCAAAGACAAATCTGGACCCCGTGGCTGGACCAGATGGGAATCACTGCTCTATAGTATAGCTTCGTGACACTGAAATCAATATTACTGACAATACATTTAACATTTAAGACACCTTCCTGTAATATATTTTGTGAATGATTTTCATCCAAGAAGGGCTTGGGCTCTGTTTTAACAGTACTTCTTTGACAAAAATAAACTGAAAATGCAATAAAACTGTACAGAACTTCTACAGTGGCTCACCTTAGTTACATATTCTCTCTCAAGCAGATTTTCAATGTGTTGTGAAGCACAGAAAACTACTGGACAACTAAAAATAAACCTACAGTCTTCTGAGACTCTCCTCCTGCTTCTGCCTCTCCTCATCTTTTCCTTTTCTCAACAGCAGCAAATCTGCAATAATCCATTTTAGCCAACAGAAAGTTTGTTGTGTAAAATTATAGTACCACTCCTTTCCCATAATTGAAAATGCAATCTTTCAAAAAATATCTATAGAGTTATTTAAAACTGGAAATGTCAATTTTTCAGCATGATGTGGCAGAGGAATTCAACAGCAGTGGTAGTTATTACAATTCCACAGCTTACCAACAGAAGTCAAAGCTATGGGGGAAGCCTCAATGTAAGTTTAAGATTTTCTGAGGCTCTGACAGATTTAGCCCCAATTAAAATGTCCAACCTCAACTCAGAAGATGAGGGTGTAAAAAAATTACACGTCAACCTCTCCCAGAGGGTTTTTACACAGTGCGAGGATCTGGAAAATGTGTCTGAGGTGGCAACATCAACACTTAATTGGTTCAAAAATCTTCTCACAGTTTAAAAGGTTCTGTCTGTTCATCTGTCACACTGACAGCCCTCCAATAAACGCCTCTATGTGGATGATTTTGCTAACCGTATTCTAACCTTGTTCACTTTATTTTTCTAATTTAAATTCTTCTTGAGCAAACAGGCTGAAGGTTGAAAGACATTTATGACATCAAAAAGCAACAACAAACCAAACAACACTGTTGATGTTAACCAACCACACAGCATTAGAAATGCGCACCAGCCCTCCACCAGCTATTTTACAAGGGTACCATCCGCCATTTAAAGTTTCTAATAAATTTGATAGCTGGAATGACCAGTAAAGTTGTGAAAGGAGCTCATTAGCTTTGGTATCTACAAACACATCCTATTTCCACTTCTCCCAGTCTGTGTCAAATTACTTCTTTCCTTGCTGAAGGCAATAAGCCATTTCTGCTGCACTCAAAATGTGTCTGTGCTATCAATGCCTAAAAAGGTCCTTACTTTTGCCGACCACAGTGCATCTTTTTCCATAATTTAACCACAGGTTGACTGAGTTGGCTCTAGTGGTTGCTCAAGCCACATGACATTCAGGTTTTTAGTGGGGTTTAGGGGGGGATGGCTTTCCCTCATCTTTTTGTTTAATTATATTTATGAAATGTCAAATTTGTTTGCAGACGACACCCATTTCTTTTGTTAGGATGATGTTTTTAAATGTCCATCCATCCATGCATCCATCATTCTGTTTACCTAGGGCCAGGTGGTTATATATTAAACACGTAATTTTCTGCCACTAGGGGGCTCAGTCAAAACAATAACAACAGATAGTCAGTGCCATCATTGCAGTAAGTTTCTCCTGGATAGAATGTCTTTCGAGTTTAAGTTCAGGAGGTTTTTACCAAGAGCAGAATTATCCGCAGAGGTCTCTTCCTCTCAAAAACAAACAAACTAGGGGTCTCATTTATAAAACAGCCCGTAGGCTCCATACTAAAGTGTATGTGCAGACAAAAACTAACAATGGCATGCACTATAAACACTGATTTATAGAACCGTGCGTATGCCTGACAGTGGGCAATTTCCTTTCGTAAATCCCAAATCATCTTTATCATCCGCACTTGGATCAGCCTCATCTCCTGCCCTCTACATGCCTACAGTCAACCATAAATGGTCAATGCACAGCACAGCACATCATGAATGTTGATGCATAGAAATAAGCCTGTTGATCAATGGGACTTGACAGTATATTACGGCAGCATCAGGCTGGTTGTTTCACACCGTGCCAAAATGTTTGTGACAATCAGTGGTAGGCCTATCTCTTACCGAGGATATCAATACATGGACACGATTTATTTAATTCAGTTTTGTTGTGGCAAACTAGGTCTGCATTATGATTACGACTCATACTGAGAATGTGGTGTGGAATGACCGTACAAGAGCAGACAGTGGCTTTACTTCCAGTCTTTGCTAATCTACAAAAAACATACATACAGGTGGTGAAGATGTGAATGAGATGACTGGAGAAGGCAGAGTGTGTGTGCAGTGTCTCCAATGTGAGTATTTAAAACCATATGTGTAGCTGCAATAATGAACCATTAATGTCTTTAGATGTGTCCTCTGGGTGATAAAATGACAAAAGCATCCAAAAGCATTGCAGTTTTGAATAAAGCAACGAACTCATTGTATTATATGTGACACATATCGTGACACCTTGTTGTATATTATGACAGGCGAGCTGTGTCTGATAGCATCCGCTCTCATCTCTCCACTGACTTTGTATGCAATAGCATCACCTCTAAAATCCACCTCATGATATGTCTCAACAGTCAGATGTGTCTTCTTCCTGACACTTTTTGGTAAAGGAATGTGTGAACAGTAAAAAGGTGAATATGTCCAGTGAATTTTGTTCTGGAATCACACCCTGAAATGTGCGAGTGAATAAATACAAAGGCTCAATATAGTACGACATAAGGGCTTCACTTAAAATGAATAACAAAGGATAAATAACTTTCTTTCTCTGGGTAAAGCTCACACAGATGTACACAGGAGTAAACAATGGAGCGTATTAAATTTGAACCAATTAATCGCCTGTCTGCACACACACAATCCCACACTATTGCCCTCGACCAGTTCCTCTTTTTTCTTGCTGTCTTCAAAAGACAATAGTAGATCAATACTGGCTTTAGCATCTGCGTTTTACAGTGGTGGTGGTGGGAGAGGGTATCAGTATGTTCACCAAGAGGACCCACTGTAAATATCCTCTGTACTACTTTGGATGTAAACCTGGAGGTTATGAAATAGCCTAAATAATTTGTTAGCGGGCCTAAACAAATATCCATTAGCTGAGCTTAACGGCAGAGAGTGAGGTGAGTTAGCAAGCTAAACAAGCACAGTGCAGAAACAAGCCTCGATAGGGACGTCCTGGGTAGAGAGCTAGCTCACCTCCTGTCGTACAGTTAAGTCTCTAGCGAGGGTTCTGCTGGGAATAGGTTTTGCGAGGTGAGGTGCAAAAAGATTGAGGAGATGAGACCTTCCGGGCCTTCCCTCACATGCAACAGTCTCATTGGCCTTTACAGGCATTTTGAGAAAGGTTTTTCAGGTTGGTATTGAACCAAGGGTACTGACTGAAAGGGAACTGCAGTATGTGAAAACATTTCCTGAATGATTAAAGAGAAATGGGGATTCACAGTGTAGTAGGTGGGTGTAGGTTTATTCAGGACAAAACTCCAAATCCTTTCCTGACACTAATCGAACCCATGGTTATTCCTGTGATTGTGTTTCCTCAAAATCCATTTCTAATGCTAACATGGATCGTTTTTCAAAGATGGAATCAGATGACATATAATCCCTCGTCTTTTATGTGATGTCCACGTTGTGCCATCTTTAACTTTAAATTTCAGCTGTCCTGGCTGTCTGTGTAGTTTGACCTGGGTTTTGGATTCATCTAAATGTACAACATCACCATCAATCTCAATAACAACAGGCTCAAGGGATGGCTGACCCTGCCTGACTCAAAGAAACCGAGTACAACACATCAGTGCACTTTCAAAATAAGGCAGGCAGCTCATTTGTGCTAATCAATAAGAGAGTTTGGGCTGTCTTTTGTATGTTAGAACTTTGTGACTGATTTCTTCTAAAGTTATATGAAATGTCACCTAGACCTGTTTTCTCCAAATCTCGATACATTTACTGCGTACAGCATACAGTAAAACTTCTGCCTGACAGCTTGACATGACAACTTTTTTTCGAAAGAGCCCATTTTTCAGTGATTTTTTTGCTCTGCTATACACCAAGTAATAGCCTTCAAAAGCATAAAAATGAAACAAAATGATCATCTCCATTTCCCCTTCTTTCCATTATTTTTTTGTCTCCTTTACACCCAACACATCCTTGTCCCCTCTCTCCTCTCATTTAAATAAAGAGTAATAAATTAGTAAGTAAATAATTAATTTTTATTCTATGATCTTGCTGAGGGTCTCTGTCCTCGATGCACATTACAACCCGCAGAAATCTTTATTCATGGCTCTGCTCTTGTGTGCGTGTGGGTGCAAGTTGTCAATTAGGGAAACACATTATCAATTCTGTGGTTGGAAACAAAGTCTCCAAGGAAAACCTTACCCTTTGCTCCTGCTCTCTTTTTCACTCCGTCTGTATATCCTTTCATAGTCTGGTTTCTGTCTGTAATCTCTATGTCCGTCTCTCTGCTCTTCATTCCCCCCAAAATATTATACTGGAACAGTCGTATGTCATTTCCAATTGTGTTGAAAATGCAACATGGGTTGGGATGATTCGAGGCAGGAATGGGTACCGGTAAAAATCTGAGAAAGTTCATGTTTTTCAGATGCTTCACAAGACAATAATTATCACCTACATATTAATTATGAACAGTACCTTCATTGCAAAAGTACGTTTTCAAAGGGCAGTTTTAATTTTGGGCTTTAAAATACAAACCATCTCCCAACAGAAAGCAAAAAACAGCACACTCCAGTTCGTCTCTCCTGCTTGTTTGTGTGTGTGTGTGTGTGTGCGTATGCGTATGTGGCTAACTCACCCCAGCTGGTCTGTCAGGTTCCACAGTACATTGGGTGTGGGCATTAGTGGTGAACCGTCATATAAAACCACTGAGGCTCCCACTGCCAGAGCAGACACCAGCCAGTTCCACATCATCCAGCCGGTCTAAGGACAGCACACACACACACACACACACACACACACACACACACACACACAAAAACAGTAGTCAGTTTATCTGGTATAAACACTCCTCTCTCTCATCAACATGGATAAATGGGTAGCAAAACGGACAAAACTTCTGCAGACTGTGAGTTATGTATCTGTGGTTCACATAATAGTGTTTCTCCTTTTACTGCATGCTGAGCTGCAGCTTTGGCAGCATCTCTAAAGCATACACATATTGGTGGTAATGTTAGGTCTGCAGAGCTGATACAAGATACACTTTGTATATACAGTATGAGGCTCTTAAACAGTTCTAATTAGCAGTGAAATTATTAGTCACAATCAATTAGTCGAGCGACGGAAAACTGGGCTACAGTTTTGAGAATCAATTAATCACTGCTTCAAAAAGCTCCAAAAATCTGCTTTTCTTTTATTTATATCATTGTCAGTTTAATGCATTTAGGTTGGACTGTTGGTTGCCCAAACGAAAAAAAACAAAAACAAACCTCATTATGAGTTCTGAAAACCTGCGGTGGGCGTATTTCAAATTTTCTGGCTTTAATGAGAAAAAAACTACTAATTAATTTAACAAATAAAAACAACAGATGAACTTATAATTAAAATAATAAGTATCTGCAGCTGAAATTCCCTCAGCTATAAATAGCAGAGGTGTGGACTCAAATCACATCACTTGGAGTTGAGTCATACTTTCATAAGTCATAAATCTAAAAAGACTTGCACGTGGACCTGGACTTTAACACCAGTGATTAATGCCTTCACTTAGACTTGAGCCTTTTGACTTTGAAATACTTGATTAGATCAGTGGTTCCCAACTGGTGGGTCACGGTCCAAAAGTGGGTCTGTGACTCACCAAATGTCAAGTTTGGAAAAAACACACTTTATTTATTAGTACGTTGAATTTCCGGCACAGAGTTTTTATTTTTAAGTGCCGTTTCCTGCTGTAAAGTGAATAACAGCCAGCTACTTGACAGTAACAGCAAGCTAGCTCGACAACACGGCCAAACGAAAGTACAATGCTGAATGTATTAAACTGTGTGGACCTCGAACTAATGACCAAGGAGAAATCTGGACCCCGGGGCGGGACCATGAAAAGAACCATGATCCTAACATTTCTAGGCACCAGTTGGAAAAAATGATACACAAGGTAATTTCATTTGGGTAAAAAAACTAAGCAGTGGTCTAAAAATAAAAACAATTTCTGGTATGCAAACCATGCAGGTCAAAAATTATAAATGGAGATGGAACAACTTCCAGCTTCCACACTTAGCTTATGTCATTAGTCTGTTGTTAAAATGTCGTTACATTTGGTAAAGAGCAAATTATGACTTGTTAGGGACTTGAAACTTAAAGAATAGAATAGTCTTGACTTGGGACTTGAGTGCAAAGAATTAAAACTTCTTGTAGACTTGCAAAACACTGACTTTGTCCCATCTCTGCTAAATAGACAGATAGAGATTAACTGAACAGATGAAAGTGCGCCAATTATATTTTTCAGCTTGGGAGTCAGTTAATTGCAATAATTTCAAAACTTCATTGTGCGATACCAATGCGTAAGAGAATCAGTTTCTAAATCAAGAAAATATGCTCCCATTTATTTGTTCCCAACAGCATGCATGTGTCAAAACACCCTAACCACCCTTGAATGTTGCGCTAATCATGTGTAAACACACAAACACACACAGAAATTGCAGCTTTAATCAACATAAAAGGATGTTCCTCAGTGTTTATCATCACAAGGAGCAAGATTCTTCGAGGAACAACTAAAAATTATGCACAGCTCTGACCTTCAGCACTCACTGCTGCTCATTAGACAAGATCTCTTTGTGTGTGTATGCACATGTGTGTGTGTGTGTGTGTGTGTGTGTGTCTGTGACCAGGCTCGTAATTAAAGATAGCCCACAACACAAATACTTAACATTCTACCTCTGCTGGTAACAGAGGAGACAACAACAGAGCAGCAGACAGTTCCCCACATCTAACGCATTGTGGTTAATATAAGCAAGTCAGTTTTATTGTGAAAAGCTTGTGGACATACCGTGGTGTAGTAAATGATGACATCACTGCTGGTCATATTGCCATGGAGGATGTGTTCTTTCAAGTGTTGGATGAGCGTGCCCTACAGAGACAGAGAGAAAGTAAGAGCATTAATATAACAGCAAACAACTATTTATTACATAAATATATAGAGAGTAATGACGTGCTGAGCAGAGGATGAAGTCGCACGGCCTGTGTGTGTGTGTTGTAGTCCGAGCTTCTCTGTGGTTTGTTATGGTAAGCCGGACCAGCCCACATGCATGTGTATCCCAGTGCCGAGCTCATCACTGCGCTTTGCACTGCGCTCATACGGCGGTTACCGCTGATATTGAAACACCGTTGTCGCAGAAGTGTAGCACCCATTCCCCAGTTAGCCCTGGTTAGTGGTCAGCACTGTTGCTGTTGTTTAGTGCTGTTTATGGAGTTCGTACCATTAGCTGCTAGCCACTGGCTCAGCCACCTCCATGTTGAGAACCATTTCCAGACAACTCATCCTCAATTCCTCAGAGAGTCCCTTTAAGGTTTTTGCTCATACTTTTGCGTATGACATTGACTTTGGTGATTGTTAGCTCTCTGGATGAGACAGTTCAAATCTAATCAAAAATACATACGTTTCCTCTTACCTGTAGTGCTATATATCAGTCTAGATTGTTTTGGCGTGAGTTACAAGTGTGGGAAACGCAGTTTATGAAGGAACTATTTCCTTCTACCAAACTACAACTGCCAAATGTATCACCGTGCAGAAGGAAGCGTGCATCTACTGACGGATGAGAGGCTCGTGCTCGTAAAGCATCCAGTCTCTGGTAAGAGACATTGCTGTTGAGTTTTTCAAATGTATTTGGTGCTTTTAGCAGCACAAGCCGAGTGCCATCAAGTTCCATTTTATTCAAGAGAAGAGAGACATGTCTAAGGCTCTGAAGCTCACACCAAAACAAAACCAGAGAGATAAGTAGCTCCATAGTTAAGAGGAAAAATCAGCATTTTTGATTTGGGGGTGAACTGTCCCTTTAACATACTGTATCCTCAAATTCTCACAATATATTTTCAGGCAAAAGTTCATAAACCCCAGATGAATACACACAGCACACACAAGCACTTACTTTGATAAAAAGGGCAATTTGTGTTAAGTGCTCCCACAGTCACCAACCCATCACAACTGGATGGGTTATTATTGCTGGTGGCGAGCATGAACTGTGTGACTGTGTGTGGTTTAGTTTTGAGCCTATGTGTATGTTCCTGTTTGTATAAACAGGTGCTGTGTGTGTGTGTGTGTGTGTGTGTGTGTGTGTGTGTGTGTGTGTGTGTGTAATCTTTGGCAGGACTCAGCTGCCATACCCGTCCTTTGGTGCATGCCATCTTGCTACTGACAGCATGTTAACAGAGCCGTAACAAAGCAGAAAGCGCAACAGTGCCGGGGCTAATTGGTAGAGCCAGAGAGGCCTGCCAGCGTCGCAATACGAAATGTTTTCACCAACGCATTACTGTCCAATTATCGGCAGCATGGGGAGAATGAGGGGGCACGAAAGAAAGAGACAGAGAGGAAGACAATAATAGAAATGAAGAAAAGGGAGCTTGAGGAAAGACGGGGGGGGAGAACCCTAATGAGAGAGTCTGAAATGGAGGAATAAGTGGAAAAAAATTGAAGATGCAGGCAAGTTAGGGATAGAAAAGCAAACGGGAGAGAACGCAGGAGAATAAAGCAAGAAACAGAAAAATGGAGACAGCAAAATAGGTGCGTTTCAGAGAGGGAGAACACTTTGTGAAAATGTGTGAATGCATTTGTTTGAGTGTGTTAACCTGTTTTGAATGTTGAGTGTTTCAGCCTTCAAAGTGCAGTGGTGCTTTTGAAATCACACATTCATCTGACACTCTCCCTCACTCAGATGGGGTATGTAGCAGGAAAGAAAAATGTCATTCACACACTCTCCTGAGAGCAGATAGCCTTTCAAAGAGGTGGCGATGGAGGTTTGCTGCCATCTTGTGGTGGAAAATATAACACAAACCCAAATGACACATACATTCAGTTAATACTACTGTGAAGCTGGGAAACAGTGACTTAAATTTAGGTGAGAGTGTCACTTTCTGTGCGTTCCAATACCTATACTACCATACTATGTAGTAAGCCAAAAAATTTTTCAGTATGTCCCAATACATAGCATGTCAAATACAGTAACACACCAGGATGTTCTACTACATCCGGTCCGATTTTGCAGCATGCTTTTCTTGCTTTTCTGACTCAGAAATCTCTGCACAGCGGACGACATGTCAAATCGACTGACCCGCAAACAGATGACAGCTGACTGACAGCTGTCAGAAATCGCAATGACGGATGACAGCGCGTTCAAGTAACTGATGACCAGTCTAACAGTGATAACAGGAATATTAATTGTTTAAGTGAACAAAATATATATATTTTTCATCACTATGAATACAACAACGACAGAGATCTGCAGATGTAATTTTACCGTCGCAAATATGATACGTTAGAATCTACAATCTGTGCAGTTATAACTTTAAAGTTAAACTACATACATTGCAAAGTAACAACAGCAGAGCTCTCGGTTTGATCTCAGCCTCTGGCGAACTCAGTAAGTGGTGTTTTTCTGTTTTTCTCCAAGGTAACACATATAAAAGCAAGAGAGTCAAAGTTCAGGGCATAATGTAATGAGAAAGCAGAATGTCCTGATTGTGTGCATGCAACAGCACATACTTTTTAAGGGCAGCTGAAGCACCTACTAAAAGTAAAAAGAAAAAGTATGCGATTCAGAACGCACCTTTTGTGTTGGAAAGTGGTGACATAAGGGCTCAGATGAAAACGAATGCAGTCTTCAACATGTGATTTTTGGCAATGTAATGGGGAATCAGTTTGAGGTCTGAGTGGATAGTCACATTACATTACAAGGACACAACCCAGCCTTCCTTCCTTTAAAGGGTGTGGGTTTAATTTCATTATTATGGGGTGTTCACATGTTAAGCTAGCGGGCGGTCTGGGACTCCTCTGCCAGGAAAATTTGAGCGTCAAACACTTCATATCCTGCATCCACACCAATTTATGGTAGAATTGTCTCTATCTATGCAGAGGAAAAAACAAAATTCAGGCGGCAGGTGATTTTTAAGTAAGTAGTTTTTAAGTTTAAAAATATAATGCAGGAAGGCTTTCAACTCACATGTGGGCATGATTTAGTGTCTTTTGTTTGGGGAAGTGACCTCTTTAAACGTGCATGTCAAGGACACATTAACTGATGTAACTGGTAAACATCTGAATTTTAATAGCTTGTATAGTGTGGTCATGATCACAGAGAGAGTGGAAAACTTGGAAGAACAAACTGTGTCAACAGTCTGTCAAGTCATCTGTGGAGCTCTCTGTTGCTAGGATGAACAGGGCAGGTTACATCATGCTTGAGGATAGGAAGGAGGCATTCAACTTGGCTAGAAAAACGGTATCAATTTGTATTCTGTCATCATAATCTAGAGTGCATGTTTAAGGAACTTTATACATGTTTACTAGAATTTAGAAAAAGGCTCATGGGGACAGGGAGGGTCAGGGTCGAGGAATGATCAAAAGTGCAGGTGTATATGTTGTGTTACTTCTTTATGTCTGTTACTGTCTTTGTCGTAACAGTAGAGCTGTATTAACCAAGGTATGATGTTATTACAGGACGGTGAGACAGTTGTTGTTTTAATTTTTTGTTTTTTAATTTGTTATCATGGTCTGTTTTGTTCATTTATCTGTCTGACATTGCCCTGACACCTACACGTGCTGTGTCACTGACAGTTATTAATTGGTTAATGTATACCTGCAAGTTGTGTCGGAAACAAAATTATGCCGAAAGAAAAAATTAGAGTTTATTCAGGTAAGTTATTGTTTTATTTTTGAGTCATTTTAGAATCAGTAAGCTTATGTTACTTTTTTTTGCACAATGCACATTTGTTTCTTCCATATTTAAAGTGTATTGTATGTTTTCTTGTTGTGCACAAAACCCTTTCTCATTTGTTGGTTAACATTTCTTGGTTTAAGCTACCTTTCAGAACATTTTTCACAAATAGGGACATAATCAGATATAAAGTGCTGGGGGCATGTTTCTAGTGTCCATTTGGTATTTTTTCTTGCCTTTTTTATTTGACAGGTAAAGTGTAAAAGGGGAGAGAGTGTGGGGTGACATGGAGCAAAGGGCTGTGGGTTGGAATCCAGCCTGCGCCCACTGCGGCATGGACACGGCCTTTGTACACAGAGCCCGACACCTTTGAATTTAAGCATTATTTGATCTATGACATTAAATGTTCTTTAAAAGAAGTGTAATATAGAGGATTGACAGAATGTGAATAAAGGCACAAAGGGGACACCCACAGTGGCTGTCACCACATCATCAGACACAGTTTTCATGTTGTGAAGGATTACATCATGAAACAGAAGTTTTGCTCTCAGTGTGTCTTTTTGACAGCTTAAATATTGAGACAGTGAGAGCTTCAATGGGCCTTTAGAATTGAGAGATCATATATTCATTATCAAAAGCTCCAGAAAAGCTACTAAATGGACCACCATTTCCAAAGTCAGGAATTAACTTTAAATCTAAATCTAAACCTGAATCATTTACTATTCCTTAAAAACTTGGCAAACTGTCTGCTGATCAAGATCATGTGATATGATCAAAAGCTCCGGTGCAGCTAATAAACGGAGAATTTAGGTTTTACTCAGCAACTTCAATTGCTTTTTAATCCTCTTTCTTTTCTTGTCTTTCTCCTATTGGAAGCACGGCTTCTCTTCAAAGTGTTCACATGTGTATTGATAAAAATGGCGTGCACTGAATAGCAAACTGTACATGTGGGGCGACGCAGGAGAGCTCTGCAAACAGATGCGACCAGTGTGTGCTAATGTGTGTGTGTTTGTGAGACAGCTGCGGCACATCTAAGCCTTGTGGAGCACTCGCAAAAAAAATTAGCAACAAAAACAGCAACAAAAGTGTCTTGTTTTGACTGACAGCCGTGCCCTTACTCCACATCTTTTACATAATAAAATCAATTATATGTTAAACAAGCACAAACAAGAATACAGGACGACCCACGAGTCAGTCAGAGAGATGCAACATTCCTCCTGTTATTTGCAAAATTATCGGCAGTGTGTTTGAGAAATTGTGTTTGTGCCGGCTCCGCAAACAAACAGAGGGAGAGTGATCCATATTTATGATTTTTTGGCTAAGTGGAAGCCAATGTTATTCTTACCCCAGCGGAGTGGACCATACATTTAGGAGCTCCTGTGGTGCCAGAGGAGTACATGATGAACAGAGGATGATTGAATGGAAGCTGCTCGAACTCCAGCTGAGGAAACTGGTCGCCCTCGCCACGACCAGATGCCAAAAAATCATCTATAAATACACTGCAGATATCAAACAAACAAAAAAAAAAAAACAGTGAGAAAAATGATATATAAGCAAGAGAGTGTATCTATAACCTGCTCTCTGTCATACAAAAGAAACCATCTGTTCCAGTTTCTCAGTTTGAACACTTGAGTGTAGTTGCATGCACAGTCACACACCTGTTGGGGATCTTGGAGAGGTCAGTCTCGTGTTTGGAGCGAGCGTAGGGAATCACCACTATTTTCTGCAGGTCAGGCAGACCTACAGAGAGACAGGGAGAGTGTGAAGCTTTGTTTGTTTTTCACACTATAACCTCATGAAAGCAAAGAGGGGTCCCAGAGGAATCACACTGTTATTCCCATTAACATGTAACACATTTTGGCTCTTCATGGAAAAACATTTTTCTTTTTTAGTGAGGGGCTCAAAGGTGCCCAGAAACACTCTGAACACTTGTGGTGGCAGGTGAGGAAATCCTCATACTCCAGCATGTGTTATGTACAACAGCGTAACACATCCACGTTTTCTGAATTAACTGCATTAATAGCTCAGAATTATGAGTAAAGTTTTCATGGGAGAAAATCTGCTCTTGTTTTTCTGAATTAACAAGATAATAACCTCGTGTTTTTTTCTACTTCAGAAAAAGGAGCAGAATTTTTTTCATTAAATTGTGACTTAAATTCTGAGATATTTTTAAGCAGAGTTTTTTTTTCTAGTGAATGCATTAAGCTTCTGTAGTTATGCATTTGTTCTTTAAACGGTTTAATTTTGAACACTTGTAAAACCAAGTAGAGCTACTTTCTTCTACTCTACTGCTTTAACCCTTTAAAAGTCCAGTGTGTAAGATTTTAGGGGGGTTTAGCGGTGAGATTGCAACCGGCTGAAAGTTCCAATTGTAATTCCTTCAGCGTTCATTGTTCAGGAGGTTTTTTACCAGGAGACGAATTATCTGCAGAGGTCTCTTCCTCAAAACAAGCAACCAGGGGTCTAATTTATAAACAATGCATACGCACAAAACAAGGCCTGGAAGAGGCGTGCGCCACTTCCCAGGCAAACAGCTGTGGTCTATAAAATGTGACAACCCCAGGTGGGGTGTTGTTTGGATCTGTTGGTGTGCGTATGTGGTGTCTTGCTTGCCCTCTCTCCTTTCTGTTTCAGAGTGATTGATCATGGGCCTCCGGTGTGTGCCTTAGTGGGCGGGGCTGCGGCTATGAATACCTGCGGAATCCGCCCGGTCTCTCTCTTGGTTTTCCCATTCCCGGCTTGACCCTGCAGCTCACCTGTCGTCCCTTTTCACTTTAGTTTGCATCCAACACACACACACAGCCATGCACCCGCAATCACTGCTGACATTCCACATTACAGATATAGATTGTTGTGTTTTGTTAGCCTTAGTTTTCTGTTGACTGCGTTTGTTAAATAAATATCATTTGCAGTTGCATTCCTTCTTGCGTTTGGTTGTCAGGGAATTGAGCCAGCTCTGACAAATGGGGGCTCGTCCGGGATCCACTGCTGACACCACCGGTGAGGGGGGTTTGGTGATACACGGTAGGTGCGCATTTTCTGGAGGTTCCCGTTAGGCTTTAGGGCACTCTCTCCTTTGGGATTGTGTCGGTTTGTTTTTTTCGTAGTGCTGTGGGGAGCGGTTAGTGTTGGCTGTGCAAGCAGCCTTCTCGGGGGCACTCCGTGGGCTCGCCTGTGGTGATCCCGCTGGTTTTGTGCTTAATCGACCCGCTGCAGAACCGCATGAAGACCAGGGTTGAGGTTAGCCAGATCCTGGGTTAGGCAGTTAGGGGAACGCTCTGGGGGGCACTGGCTTGCTCGTTGCGCACCTAGTAGTGTGGATCCGGCTCCAGGTGAATATGGATTTGTCAGTTTTTTATGAAGCGCCTTGTGCGGTGTTTTTGGACTCATGTAAGAAGGATCAGTTGGTTGAAATTGCTGAGCACTATGGTATTGTGTTGCAAGAGGGAATGCTGAAGGATGAATTAAAAATGTTTGTGTTGTTGACGTTGTTTGAGAAGGGTGTGTTACAGAAAGAGCCTGCGGCTGAGCCGGCGGCCGCGGCTGCAGTGAGGTCAGAGTCAGCCTCGGTGTCTGTGGGGCAGGCTGGGGTGCTCTCGTTTGAGCAGCAGAGAGAGTTGTTGCAGCTGCAATTGGAGCTGGAGCGGACAAAGCTGAGGGTTTTGGACCGCGACAGTAGGCTGTCTGGCGCGTCATATGAGTCGGGGTCTGCGGCTGGGCGTGAGGGCAGAGACCTGACTGCGAGTCTGCGTCTTGTGCCTAAGTTTAACGAGCGAGATCCCGACACTTTTTTCACGTTGTTTGAGCGCGTGTCAGAGACCAGGCAGTGGCCAGATGGAGATAGGGTCCTCTTGTTGCAGTGCGTCCTCACTGGCAAGGCACAGGAGGCGTATTCGGCTGTGTGCGCACAGGAGGGTCTGACTTACGAGATAGTGAAGTCGGCTGTCCTCAAGGCATATGAGCTCGTTCCGGAGGCATATCGCCAGAGATTTAGACACTGGGTGAAGTCCGATAAACAGACGAATGTAGAATTTGTGCGCGATTTGACCACTCATTTTCACCGCTGGTGCGCAGCGGAGAAAATAAATACATTTGACGGGCTGTGCCAATTAATCATCATGGAACAGTTTAAAAACGTTGCTCCTCAGCGCGTGGCCGCCTACTTGAATGAGAGAGGGCCAGCCACTGCGCTTAAAGCGGCCGAGTTGGCGGATGATTTCTCGCTGACGCACAGGTCTGGTGCTGCTGAGGTGCGCGAGCGAGCGGGTGATGACAGCAATTTTACGCGCGGCCGTTTTTCTAAACCAAGTCCGGCCCGGGGCGCGTCAGCTTTGGTGCGCCCAGGGCGTTCCAACCTGTGCCATTTCTGCCGTGGGGAAGGTCACTGGAAGGACCAATGTCCACTGTTAAAGCGTAAGAACGGCGCGCCTTCCCTGGCTCCGGCCATGTTGTGCGCAAGTGTACGGGAGGAAAAGGTGGTGGAGGTTGGTGCCAGTGACAGGTCTGGGTTTGAGCCTTTCATCATAGACGCGCAGGTGTCCTTGGTGGGCAGTGCTGAGCGTGTTAATATTAGAGTGTTGCGCGACACGGGGGCCCGACATTCTTTTATTGTGCAGTCGGCACTTCCTTTTTCTGTTGATACGCAGTCTGGAGACTTTATTGTGATGAGGGGAATGGAGCTCGGCTTCGTTCCAGTGCCACGCCATGTTGTGATGTTGGATTGTGATTTGGCTAAAGGTGTGTTTTCTGTGGGTGTGCGGCCCGAGTTGCCTTTGCCGGGTGTGTCAATGATTTTGGGCAATGACATCTGTGGAGGTCGGGTTTGGCCCAGTGGTTCCCCGCCACCTGTGGTGGCGTCCGAGCCGTTAGAAGTGGCATCTGACAGCTTGGCGCTGGACGTTTTTCCTGTTTGTGCCGTGACGCGAGCTCAGGCTAAAGGTGCGTCTGTGCCATTGGAGGCTGCGTCCTCAGTAGAACCGGTTCCGTTGCCTGACTTGCCTCCACTGGTGTCAAGAGATGAGTGGATTCAGGCGCAAAAATCTGATGTTTCGTTGTCCTCGTTGTGGGATCAGGTTGTGCCGCGTCACCAGGTTAGCGATGTTGCACAGGGCTACTTTGTTCAGGAGGGGCTCTTGGTGCGTAAATGGCTGCCTTGTGTTGATGATGTTGTGGGGACGCCTGTGTTTCAGGTGGTGGTGCCTCGGGATTTTCGTTCCCAGGTTCTGAGAACTGCACATGATGAATGTGGTCACTTTGGAGTGCGTAAAACCTATCTGTATGTGCTCAAACACTTTTTCTGGCCGCGGGCCAAGACGGATGTGGCTGCTTATATTAAAACATGCCATGTGTGCCAGCTGACGGGGAAACCCAACCAGCGCGTAAAGCCGGCGCCGTTGCAGCCCATTCCGGCGGTGAGAGCCTTTTGAATATCTGATTATAGACTGTGTGGGCCGTTGCCTAGCGCTAGGTCGGGTTGTAAGTATCTGTTGACTGTAATGTGTCAATGTACTCGCTACCGGCGGCTTATCCGCTTCGTTCTATCACTACTAGAGCTGTGGTTAAAGCACTTTCACAGTTTATTTCGGTGTTCGGAATACCCAAGGTCATACAGAGTGATCGGGGGTCTAATTTCTGCTCGCATATGTTTGCCCAAGTGTTGAAAATGCTGGGGGTGAACCACAACCAGTCCACTCCATATCATGCGCAAAGTCAGGGTGCGTTAGAGCGCTTCCATCAGACGCTTAAGTCCTTGCTGCGCGCGTACTGTACGGAGCTGGACCGAGACTGGGAGGATGGTCTTCCTTGGTTGATGTTGGCGGCGCGAGAGGCCGTGCAGGAGAGCACGGGCTTCAGCCCGAACGAGTTGGTCTTTGGACACTCGGTGCGCGGGCCGTTGGCAGCGCTTAAAGGTGGGTTGGTTCCTACCGAGGCGCCCCGAAACCTGGTTGATTTTGTTAACGGCTTTCGGCACAGGTTGTTTCGGGCAGGTTGTTTGGCGCGAGAAAAGCTGGGGCAAGCTCAGGTGAAAATGAAAGCCCAGTATGACCGTGGCACGGTGCGCCATGAGTTTAGTCCTGGGGACCAGGTCCTCGCGCTGACACCGCTGATCACGTCGCCATTTCAGGCTAAGTTTACTGGTCCATACACTGTGTCTGAAAAAATCTCTGATTTAAACTATCGTGTTGCTACTCCAGGTCGAAGGAAGTCGTCTCAGCTGTACCATGTGAACCTGCTGAAACCATATTACCAGCGCTCTGGGGATGGTGAGTGCGTAAAAGGGGACTGGGGTCCCGCGCTCGCAGTGGACACCTGCAGTGTGGCGCAGGAGTCCGACGGCGTTCCTGAACCTGATGATAGTTTGTTGAGTGGTAGGTTGAAAAATTCTGAGTCGTTGTGTAATCTGGAGTCCTTGTTGTCGCACCTTCCTGCTGAACAGCGGGTCGAGCTGGTGGAGCTGATCGGGGAGTTCCCGCAGCTTTTTGGTGACGTTCCATCTCGCACCACTTGGATTGAGCATGATATCGATGTGGGTGAGGCGCAGCCAATCAGACAGCGGTTTTACCGCATGGGACCTGGGAAACTTAGTCATTTGAACTCTGAGATTGATTACATGCTTAAGAATAGCATTGCTGTTCCGTCTGCGTCCAGCTGGGCGTCGCCTTGTGTGTTGGTGCCGAAATCGGATAACACTCCTCGGTTTTGTACAGACATGAGGAAGGTTAATTCTGTCACCAAGTCCGATTCATTTCCTTTGCCACGCATGGATGACTGTGTAGATAGAGTGGGTTCTGCTAAGTTTGTGTCTAAGTTCGACCTCTTGAAGGGCTATTGGCAGGTGCCCTTGTCAGAGCGAGCAAGAGAAATTGCTGCTTTTGTGACCCCTTCAGGCCTCTACTCCTACACTGTTATGCCCTTTGGCTTAAAGAACGCCCCGGCCACTTTTCAGCGGCTTATGAACCGGGTTGTGCATGGGTTAGAGGGCTGTTCAGTGTATTTAGATGACTTGGTAGTTTACAGTGACACATGGCATTCGCATTTGCAGAGAATAAGAGCATTGTTTGTGAGGTTGGCTGAGGCACAGTTGACAGTTAACCTGGCCAAATGTGCCTTTGCTAGGGCAACTGTTACTTACTTGGGCCGTGTGGTGGGTCAGGGTAAGGTTTCTCCTGTGCAGGCCAAGGTGCAAGCTGTGTCTGAGTTTCCACAGCCGACCACAAAGAAAGAACTTCAGCGGTTTCTAGGTTTGGTTGGCTTCTATAGAAGTTTCTGTCGAAATTTCTCTACTGTTGTCTTTCCTCTGACTGAATTGTTGAAGGCGGGAACTAAGTTTGCATGGTCTAGTGATTGCCAACAGGCTTTTGAAAATGTGAAATCTTTGCTGTGTTCATGTCCTGTGTTGGCTGCCCCGCGGTTTGACAGACAGTTTGTGTTGCATGTGGATGCCAGCCAGGTCGGGGCCGGTGCCGTCCTTCTCCAGGGAGGGGACGAGGGGGTGTTAAGACCGGTCTGCTTCTTTTCTCGAAAGTTTAACCGTCATCAGGCAAACTATTCAGTGATAGAAAAAGAAGCATTGGCACTCATTTTGGCCTTACAGCACTTTGAGGTGTATTTGGGGGGGACGGCACCTCTTATTGTTTATACAGACCACAATCCTTTGACGTTCCTGGGCACCCTGAAATCTCCAAACCAGAGGCTGGTCAGGTGGTCTCTCTTTTTGCAGGGCTATGATTTGGAAATACGTCATATTAAAGGGCAAGATAATGTCTTGGCAGATGCTTTGTCGAGGGCCCCTCTGCCGTAGAGTATAGGTTGGGGTATTGGGTCAAGTGTCGTGTGTTGTTTACTGTATGTTTTGACATGTAATTTTATCCCTACCTCTGCTCTCCTGCTCTTCCCCTGTCTTCCACTCTCTTAAATAGGCTTCCCCGGTACCAGGTTGCGGAGTATTGGGGGCGAGGGGGTGAGTCATGGTTGGGTTTTGGGAGGGGAATTATTCATGTTTAATGTGTGAGTGTTATTGTTAGATGTTAGGTTGTAGTTGGCCCAGCCGCTCCTAGGTTTTAGTTGTGGGTTTGGTGTGACGGTTCCCCTTTGGGGTCCCGTCTTAAGGGGGGGGGGTGTGACAACCCCAGGTGGGGTGTTGTTTGGATCTGTTGGTGTGCGTATGTGGTGTCTTGCTTGCCCTCTCTCCTTTCTGTTTCAGAGTGATTGATCATGGGCCTCCGGTGTGTGCCTTAGTGGGCGGGGCTGCGGCTATGAATACCTGCGGAATCCGCCCGGTCTCTCTCTTGGTTTTCCCATTCCCGGCTTGACCCTGCAGCTCACCTGTCGTCCCTTTTCACTTTAGTTTGCATCCAACACACACACACAGCCATGCACCCGCAATCACTGCTGACATTCCACATTACAGATATAGATTGTTGTGTTTTGTTAGCCTTAGTTTTCTGTTGACTGCGTTTGTTAAATAAATATCATTTGCAGTTGCATTCCTTCTTGCGTTTGGTTGTCAGGGAATTGAGCCAGCTCTGACAAAAAACAGACTTGATGGGAGAAACTTTGACCAATGCTTCCGAACATTTTGGAGACAGGCAATTGGCGATGCAGATGGTGAGGTGGAAACCTGACTGTCGAAACTGTCCAATATTTTTTGGGGGGTTTTTGTCCGTCCGTACATTTTTAGTATGGATCCTATGCATTGTTTCATAAATGAAACCCCAGGTGATTATAACCGATAAAAACACCAATTAAAAGCAGTTTTTACGTTACAAATAACTGTTTCTCCAACGTTGTTTGGCATGTCAGAGACGGGTCGCTAGCCCAGCACCTGCTACTGCGTGCTCGCCATTTTTCTCTGATAACTAAATATCCAGACATTCAGGAGGTTTTTAACAGGAGCCAAATGATCCACAGATGTCTCCTCCTCTCCAAAACAACCGGACCAGGTGATTTAAACTAGTAGAAACACTGAATAAAGCAATTTTACTAAAAAGAAAATTGGTGTTTTCCTGACACTCTCATCGTGGAGGGGCTGCTAACTATGGTGGTGGAAACAGAAATGCAAAAACGTGAATTTTAGCAGGATTTTCTACCCATTAGTTGAAGAGGTCTAATGTATTCATCATTGTCTGTAATAGATTGATGGTAATCTTGGAGTAACAGCAGACACTTAAACCAAAAACATGTAAAAATGTATGATCAGAGATTTTGTGGCAGCCAACCTTTGACAACACTGATCAGCTTTTCCATGTGGTCATGTGTTTTGCCGTTGTAAACCACAGCAGCGACAGAGAAGATCAGCTTGGGCTGGATTTGAGAAAACCTGTCAAGAACACCCTGTAACAAAAAAAAAAGAGACAGAGAGGGTTAAAATGGAAACTGAGAACACTGGAGTAAGCACAGCAAAATGGAATCCATCAATTACTGCGGTAAGAGCTGTAAATGTATGCCTTGAATTCAACTACTCAATCTTGCATTCAACATAATTTCTCCTTAAGTAGACACAATTAGAGAGCAGGAGCATATAAGTATAAGCAGAGAATGAAGGAGCAATGACTGAGAACAATGTGATTCAGATGGAGAAGCTGTGTGAGGAATTTAATGAAGACCTGCAAAATAAACCTCTACATTGTAAATGTCTAACAATTTAATGCATGAACAATAAAAATATAGTCAAATAAATTCCCACGAAGGGTGAAAACACTTTCTTATTCTAAGTGTAGTTCTCTAATCTGCCAGAGGGGGAAGCAGCACACCAGAAACAAGAGCAGAGACCAGGAAGACAAGAGCACCATTGAGGACAGAGCTGCTGTAGGATGAAGTTATTTACACTCTCGCTCACTCACATTTTTTCCACACATTTTTGACTGCCAGATGTCACTCTCCTTCTCCTCTTTATGCCTTTTTTTATGTGCATATGTGAGTCTGTTCTGCCACAATCATGTATCACCTATAAGAGTAGGTTAAAGCCCACTGACCCAGTGCAGCTCAGCACTGTAGACAGAATGAGCTCTGCCAGGATTAAGAGATAAAGCCACTCTGACACTTGTACTCAAAATGTATGCTTTTCTAGCACTGACAGGTGCTTTAGAGTCCACAAAAAGACATGCAATGTGACTCTAAACCAGCAGATTCAGTCAGTTTGGTTTAGTTTATTTGCATGTGGAAAATAAACTTAAGGTTAAAGGAATACTTCACTCACAAAAGGATCATTTGTCAATAACTCACTCCATGTTACATTTAATTTGCAAAGAAAACCAATGTTTTCCTCGCAATGAATTAAAGTCATAGGGGTCCATGTTTAACAACAGCCGAACTATACCAAAAAATCAGTTTACATACTCTCACACAACTCGTGCACTTTAATCCAAGTCTCATTTGTCCAGTCGTATACTCAATACTTCCAAAACACATGCATTTGAACTAAATCTTAACATTTAAAACACTTCCACCACTTAAATACAATAATGAAATAAAGTGTTGATGGTACATCAGCCAATATGGAAGAAAAACCTATAAATTAAACATATGGAAATACAGAAATATGGGCCACAAACAGTGTAACACAATCCTTACGTTGACTCCAAAGTCGACAGACGTGGAGCTCCAAATGGCTCCGATGCTGGCTGCTGCTAACATAGCCTCCAGTGCATGGATACCATTGGGCAGATAGCCTAAAACGGGAGAGAGGAAGAAAACATCACGTTTAAGCGGTGATCTGGTATTATGAATCTGATGGCATCATATGTGCCAAGAGTCTAGATTTGTAGGATAAAATACAGCATAGAAAAATACGGTTTATTCAGAATGTACAGAAATAAAACACAATATAGCAGAAGAAATGCCAAGAATTACGAACTATCAGGAATTATTCTATTGTTTGTTTGATTTTAAATGTCCCACATTATAAAAAGTTACATTTCCAAGTCTTTTTTTAATTCTTCAAGCGAGCTGTCAGGACTTCCATGGAGTTGTGATGTCACAACTTAACTACATAAGGGTAGAAACTGCAGCTACAGTGCCGTTACAGTCATATTCTAGCTACAATGACACAGAAGTGGAAGAGAGAGTGAATACAGCTATATTCAGGCAGACTGTATGGGAATATATATATGTTAACATTAAAGCATGTGCTTAAGTAGAAACCCAAAATACAGGCAAGTATTTAAGTATGGACCTGAAAATGAATATAATATGGGACCTTTTAGTCATTTAGGTTATGTGATATCTAGCACCAGTAGCTGCTGGATTAGTCATGTAGTTTCTGTCTTATATCACATAGCAGGTCACCCCACTGCGAGAATAATAGGAAGTAGATAAAGAGAGAGGGGAAGGGGGAGAGAAAGAAGATACTGAGCAAAAACAATTTGGATAAAAGGAGGATAGAGGGAAAAATGAGAATGTAAAAAGAGAGCAGGAGGGAAAGAGGTGATGCATACCAACCAGGGCAGTGAGAATATTTCATTCTTAACAAGCAGGGCTGAGATCATAACCGCTGTCTTGCTGTGATATATTCCTGGATCAATATAGGAAATGGGGCCCAAGGACACTGCAAGTCTTCTCACATGGGCAGAGTCAATCAGAGGTAAAGAGAGGGAGAGATATTGGCAACTGCACCACGGAAAAATGAAGAATACAGAATACAGATGCACAACAGTGAAATCTGATAATGCGTTTGCATGTTAATTTCAGCCGGGAAAGACTGTCCTGTCTCTGGTATTAAGCAAATTTTCTTACTAAACCTTTGATCTAAGATGCCTGATGTCAAAGTTAAAATTAAATAAATTGTATTCAAATGAGAAAAGAGAAAATAGTCTATCATGGCTAAAATAAATGACATGAAGTAAAAATAAATGAGCCCTGTTTGGTTGATAACGTGTATCTAATCTAAGATGATACAACAATAATACAGCCGCTGGCTCCAGCAGAGCACTCTGACTGGTCACAGGCACACGTCAACCATACTGTCACCTCCTATAAATCATGACTAATCAGGGTTTTATTGGTTTCTATGCCGACTCCTGTCGTAACCAGGAAGCTGATGCCGGCTGGATGACATCTCAGGCTGACAGATCACCATCCTGCCACTCCGGCTCTGCAGGCGCCCTCATAAATTATTATCCTCTCACGGTGGACCAAGACAAATAGCGTCATGGATCATAATCTTACTACAACACCTTGCCCGTCTGCCTCCGTGGCTGCTGTTATGAATGACGTGTAACAAGTTATAGGGCAACGCAACACACTGCCGTTCCTATCTGATTAATCATGCATGCTGCTATAAAACTTCAGGTTTCAGGTTTGCTGATAACCACTGAATGAAATCAACTTGCCCTTCAGGACACTAACGGATACTTTGGTGTGACACCACTTCCTCATGGTTTCATAATAAAATTGCATCACCACAGGGCTGTGGTTCCTACATTCGGCTACTGTTTTCTTATCCTATAATTTAAGAAACAGTTATTAAATTCAAAGACTTAAAAAGTACAAGAAGATGTACAAAAATGACACTGTTGGATTCGTCCAATTAAAATTTCTGCTCTCTGAAATAAGAATATGACCTCTGGACCTTTGGTTTCAAATCAGCTGAGAAACAAACTTGTGTGACGTGAATCCTTCCTCGACAATTTCTGTGAACGTGCCCCGAGGGAAAGCCCTTAATCACTGGAAAGCTGCTCTATGGTAAACTTTAATTGCACCAAGCTGTTTAAACGATTATAAAATCAATTTCAAAAACTTTTTAAAGATGCCCTGTGGAGTTTCACTACAAACATTTATGTTTATCGTCAGTGTTTGTCACCAAAACATATAATGTTTATCTTTGTGTGCCTTTTCTTCCTCATAAAACTAATGCAATGCTTTTTTTCAGATCATGCATTGTTTTCTACTTCACTTCCCTTATGGGAATTTTTGTTGACGCATCACCACCCTCTAGTTGGTTTGGTAATACTACAAGAATTAAGTCAGGAAAGTTGAGGAGAGGAGAATAGACTTAACAAGTGTCTTAACTGGTTATACCACCAATGGTAGCAATGTTGAGCTAACACGGCTACAACTGACAATCCCAGCAGCCTATCTGGTATTTCAGTCTTGATCCGGGTCCAAGTTCAGCGATGAGGTGCTGCAGTATAACCTGATAAGGTTGTTGTCACTACCGATTTCTTAGTCACCTGAAAAAACCCTGGGTGGAGTCAGTTGAGGTTGTCTTTTAAATGTCAGTGAAGTACATCCTGTCCTAAAAGCAACTGTGATTGATACTTACGACAATAATGATTTGAATGACACTGTTTCCTGATACCACGGCCACATTTAAAAATACATACACAGGGCGTCTCCAGGTATCAGACGCTTACATTTAGCGCTTTTTAAAACCTTTTCATTTAATGAATGTTTAAAAATAAAACACAAATACACTTAAAAAGGACCAAGGTGAGCCTACTGGGATTCACGTTTGAGGAACCAGGGAATATACTATGTCCTGTTGCTTTGATGGAGAAATACCTGACATTTCTGCTGCCCAATCCACCAACCTTTCATCTCCAACCAAAGCAGACAAACTGCACTAGCGATATACAATAAGTTATAAGTTCTTTATTTGTAACCTACCTGCTCACTTATCAATAGCTATATCTTGTCAATTGCTCAGTTTGTTAACAGTGTAGCCCCACAAGTGACAGCAGCTCAGGGAGAGTGAGCATAAAAGTTGCCGACTGTGATTGATATGTGGTTATAATGTAAGTTCAACATGATGAGAACTAACCTTGAGTTCAGTCAGGACCACTTTATTTCAATTGGTGGTATGGCTCTGTTCTGGGGCCTCTGCCTTTCCTAAGACCGACACAGAAAGTCTCTTCGACACGTGTATGTGGAAAGCCTTCGGGGAGAGAAATCTCACCTCCCTGCCCTTCCATGCGCAAACGAGAAAAGCCTGAGATAAAGAAAGCAAACCTCCCTGCCCTTCCATGCAGCTACAGCAGCAGCAAATGAATTTTTTGTTGCCGTTTCTTTATATTATGAAATACTGCCAGGTAAATGTGCTAACCATTTTCTAAAAACAATAAGCCACTTGATAACACTCTGCATTGTGCATTGTAACAACGCCCCTTGGTCATTCTAAAAACCACTGCCAACCTCAGCCTCCCATGGCTTACTGCTTAATTCTATGCCTATTCAATGTACGGATGTGTGTGCGACAGCAAAATGTGTCCCGCTGGTGAACAATCACCTTTAGTTTCAACTGTTGTTTAAATGCAAAAGATGTACTGTAGCTTGTGTTGAAACACCAGTGTTGCAATTTCTAAAATGGAAACCATATTTGTTTCGTTTGTTAAGATATCATTTTACTTTATAATGCTGCTGCACTTCTGTTTCATACTGTTGACTCCACATAGTTATTACTCAACAGTTACAGACTGTGGTTGCTCAATGTGTGTTTATAATGACACATAATATAAAAAAACATGCATTCCCAGTGGAGGAACAGTGGGTGTGTAGGCTACAAACAAGCTTCACAACAGGGTGGAGGGTGATGTCGAAGATGATGAGGACCAAGGAGATGAGCAATACTAAAAGCTTACAAAAGGGAGAGCACATACATGTGTATGTGTGAGTGTGTGTGTGCCGGGTTGGCTCTTTTCCTGCCATAAAGCTTGGTTGGCCTCATCAGCTAAGTGCTCATATATCTCCTGGATTAGAGACACTGACAAGACATTCCAGTAACAACCTGGGGACAAGGACATCTCCGTCTCGAGGGCACAACAGCGAGCCAACACATTCAAAACACACACACACAGATTTGTGTTCGATACGTCAAAGGAATAGGGAGACTGGAGAAGGGAGGCACAAAGTAGCTGGTGTCTCTCTATCTGTGTTTCTCTAGCTCCCTCTCCATTTCTGTCCATCCCACCAGTCTTTGTAATGAGATTCCCACAGAGCTTAAGTCATTAAGCTAATGGAATTCCCTACCGCAATATCCATCTTTCCTCTGAGCCCACGCACACACACACACAGGAACTTTACACACAGTGGTTGTTCCTGCACAAAGTAGCTCAATATGAGCTCATGAACAGCAGCCATAGACTTCAGCCACATTGCTGCTTGCAGGAAACTTCTTGAATGTGTACAGGCTTGGGAATTAAACTGCCTCGATTTCTTTACTAATTACGCCAATATACAGTCCTAGAGTTGGCTTCAGCGGGTCACATTTCCGGGTGAAAGCTCTTGTGGTTTCACACAAGCATTGCAAGTCCAAATGTCCTTTTCCTCATCAGTTTTCTCTAGCTCAAATTAAAAACAATCCACAAGCATTTTAGTAACCTCTGAATTATTATGCCTGCTCTTTGTCATCTTTATCCACACACAAAAAAAGCTTGTCATAAAAAGGTTTGTATAGGATGTGCTGAATCCAACCTGAGCAGAAACAGAAGCTGTTTCGAAGAGTGAAAGCTTTGGACATCCGATGCTACTATTTGACAACAGCTGTGAAACTGAAGCCCCTGATACTGACACAGCACAAACAGCTCAATAAACAATGCAGCGTCACGGCTGGAAATGTGGCACAGAACAGAGAATGAAACAGAGACAGTGATGGATGAGACTCGGTGCAGTTAGACAATCACACACACTGCTGTATCCTACACAAACACGACGTACAGGCAGTGTATGAACAAACTGATCCATGAAAAATCTAAATTCTAAGACACAACTTATTGCATTACACTTTCTTGGTTCTTGTAAACGGCTACTATTGACGAAAGAACTGTCTGCAGTATGATAAGCAACACAGACGCAGCATAAATTCATGACCAGCTATGAACCGTAATCAGACTGGATTTATGCTCACACTATTTCACACCAAATTTACCCAACAGCAAACTGTGGAGGTTTTTGACACCCATGATTTTGACTGACACAAGGGTCAGACCAGTGGCGTATGGTAGTTAGGACAGGCCCCAATGCACATTATTATGATGGGCCCTTGTGCAAGATTTTGCATTTAAACTAGCTACGACTTGACATTGGACAATATCGACATACATATTAGCAGCAATCATCAGCGCAACTCTCTCAAACACGCTGTTTGAGGGCCTGCTCTCTCTGTGGGCCCCCTCCTCCCATGCATGGGTGTGTATTTTGAGATAAATAAAATCCTCTTAATGCCACCAAACATCCTTTTTCCTTTCTTCAAAGAGTCTGGTCAACAAATGGTTGAGTTCAGCAGTCTGACACGCTTTTATTTGACAACCTTAATGTAACCAAACTCCAGATAGCTGAGCAGCTCTAACAGCACAGTGTGTATTTTCACAGCCAGTGATGTGGCAACAAGCTCCGCAGGTAAAACAGATAAGCTCTTAAAAGCCTTTGACACTTGAATTGTTTTTTCTAAAAAACAGTACCGATCACAAATTGAGGTGTGAAAATATATATATGACTTACTTTAAAGCTGCAATGGCAGATACAAATGTGTACTTGTGGGTGAATGTAGTGTGCAGTGGGGCTGTGTGGAGAAATATGCACCCTCAGCCATTCCTGCCTGTACAAATATGAACTTTGAGAAAATAAATGGTGACTTTCAGAGAGAGATGCAGCCTGTGCCAAGACAGCCAGGCCTCCTTAGCAGTGAGAACAAACACACCCACAGAGTTACAGCAGATGAGGCCATGTTCAACTCATGATGCAACATGTTTGAAATAAAGAAGAAGGAAGAAGGAGATGAAAAACACTGGAAGATAAAAAGGATGGGGTAAGAAATAAGTCCGGAGGAGAGCTACTAATCTACCAACTAATGTGGTTGGTAATCAACCATCACTTGGCTGACAGGAAAGTTATATAAAATGCAGATGCCATTTTTCCCATACTGTCTCTCATTTTCCACCAGTGAGACTCACCTACGACCCTGTCTCCAGTCTGGACGCCCATCTTCCTCATGGCGGCAGCAAACAGCGCCACATCGCGCCTCAGCTCCCCAAACGTCACCTTCACAATCTCATCGTTTGCCTCCGCTAGTGGACACGAAGAGAAAGTAAGACACAGGAACAGAGATCAATATGTACGTCTAAACAAAACACTTCCATACATTTTAAATGGTTGGTGTACCACTTGGTTTAAATGCCAATCAAACCCCTGACATTAAAATCCAAAGCATAGGAGAAGAAAACCTGGTAGGCAGACATAAACAGAGAAAGATAGTGTGGCAAGACAGAGCCACAGACAGGAACTGTCCACTTTGTCTCCCTAAGTAATAGTTTACTGACATTGAAAGAGGCTCCACGGCATCGTGACCAATGGGCCCTCTGATAATTACATTACAGCTCCTGCAGAAGGTCGTGCGCACACTGTGCACGCGAATGCGCACAAGCCCTCTCCCTCATGCACACACAGATGGGGCTGTGATAAAGGGCCTATCTATTAGTATGTGATAGCGGAGGGAGCAGTAGTTAAGCTATTCACAAGGTGAAGTATGCAGCCTAACGTTCACCGTAAATGCAACCTCTGTTCTTTGATGCCTTTCTAACATTTGTTCTGCTTGGTTTATTTTGAAATACAAATTGTGAAGATGCAGATTTGAGTGTGTAAATGTGTTTTCTGAAGCAGAATAAAACAAAAATTGAGTGCCGTGTTCCTTGATTGTTTGCTCTATGCATGGAATTAACATTGTTGGCTTTATTGATCTCCCAAAGAGATCATTAAAGCCAACGTTCAAGGTGCAGCACTGTGTCGGATACATTTCTGCATTTATTTACTTACTCGCAGCATAGAGAGCTACTTTGTCCTGGTCGGCGTGTTTGAGCAAGTTCTCAGCGTAGTTGAGCCGAGCTCCTTTAAACCACTCTGGAACATCCGAGATCCGTTTGGTTACGTCCACCACCTGGGACACACCCACAGGACACACACAGAGAGCACACACAGGAGAGACACGGCATTGTCATTGACTGAGACCAAACCTTTTGATGCTTTAGTGTTGTTGTTGTTGGCACAGAATAAGGTACATAAATGGGAATGTGAGATAAAAGTGCTCAAGTTTACACAGTAATGAGGCATGTGCCACTGCAACAGCTGATTGTGTGACTGTGTGTAGCTTAACACAGAAAGAGTAAGACAAACGATTTGTCATAAAATCCACGGCAACACTGGGATTTAATAACTTATCTCACTGTGCATCACTGTTACAAATATTTGATTGAGTGGTTGACTGTCTCCCTGTCTTCCATCCAAGAACAGGTTGAGTGGGTGAGACAATGTACACTAAAATAAATTATACGTGACGTGGAAGGCGTTACCTATGTGTACAAACAGGGTGTGTTAACCACATGGCACAGTGCCTTAAAGTTAGTATACCGTAGTTGGCTATATCCTGGAGCTTCGCAACATTAAGAGGCTGATGACTACAATAAGCAATGAATACAAAAAATAAGATAATTTAAAATCAGCATAACCTCCATTTTCGAAATGGCCTTTTACTGTAGCCTTAATAAAATAAGTGCGATTCTTATTCAAAAATGCTTCTTGACAAAGGTTAACGCGGCTTTGAATTAACTTCTCCGGTAGGATGAATCATCAGATTACAGCTGTCCCATAAAAAATAATGACCAAGAAAAACTGTGCATCAAATCATGTCATAACAATAAAGTTATTTCCTAATATTTACACTTCAATGGACCTCATTCACTATTATTCATCTTAAACCACAGCACACATGAATTAGAAGGTATAGATAGCTGGATTTACAATCAGGAACCAAAGTGTTTGTTGGCTGGAAAGCTACAGGAGCGGCACAACAGGACGTAACTCTAATGTACAGTTAATGCACACAGTGAATACAAAGCCTATCGAGGCGTTGCACTCCATCATGTAACCACAAACAAGTTATTCCAGATAGCTTGAGGGTTAGTATGTGGCAACGCAGATAATATGTGTGCAAATCAATGTGGTATTTTGTATCAGTGTTACATAAAGGGATATGTTGGAGGTATGACAGTAAAGGAGGAACCATAAGAATGCACCAGACGGGAAAAGTTGAAAATTACCACCATAAAAAAAAGCTACAAGTGTAATGTTAGCGATTCAGTGAATCTTAATGAGACGTTTCTCTGCTCTGCACACCACCACTTCAGAACTGGAAAAAGTAATTTGCTGGCAATATGCTACTCCCAAAAATTATTTTGTTTTTATGTGTATCATATGTTCAGTGAAAGTGAAACTGGCCATGAAATTTTAGGGTGACATCGGAGTCATTCTCCTCCAGGATATAGCACACTCACCTCTTCATATGCTTTGGAGCTGACGACTCCACAGAAGCGCCACACCTCTGCCCAGAAATCTGAGTAGTTGTCCACCGACCACTGGTACAGGTCACTGTAGTTGACTAGAGGATGACAAAGCAATGATTACTAGAGATGTACAACAACTTTCTGGTGTGACTTTCAGCTCAAGCACATTATATAAAAGGTGCAACAGGTGATTAAACATGAGAAATGATCAGTAAGTACCTCTTAAGTAGGTGTGGAAAGCCCCAGAGGCCCCACGATATGATATTATCACGATATTGTTGCGATGTGTGGTGTTGCTATATGCTGAGTATTGTGATAAAATATACTGCAATTTATAACCTTTTTTCAGTGGCAAATTATGTCCCCAAAGGAAAACTTTTCCAACATCAACAGTTTTATGAAAAAAAAAATAAAAAACTTAGCTTGTTCAACTTGCTTCAGTCATTTATTGCAGCAAAATGTATCTAGTGAACTAAAAAAATCAACTGATTATAGGAATGATTCAGTTGCATTTTTAATATTGATCATTCATATAATAAAAAAAAAAACTTGGTGTCTGTGTGACGATACGATATTGCCACACAAAAATATCGCGATACTACGCTGTATCGATTTTTCCCCCACCCCTACACTAAAGCGTAACAAACTGGGATTTATCTTGCAACCTCTCACGACCACCAGACTGGAAACAATGGATTTAAAGGAAAACTTGTCTCCTGTGTCAGCTGCTTTTATAGCTAACCAACACCAAACATACTATAATATGCCTGGTTAAAAAAAAAAATAACACAGATGTTCAAATCCATTTCTGCCATGTTAATTTTTTCACACATCTGCCATAGCTGTTGCTGCTGTTGTGTGCTGGAGCAGCAGGTTGAGGGTAGCAGACGCCAACAGACTCAATAAACTGATTCACAAGACCAATAACGTCATGGAGGTGGAGCAACAGAGTCATAGAGCAGGATGCTGTCTAAGATACCTGTCATCTTGGACAGTGTCTCCCACCCACTCCATGATGTGCTGGTTAACACAGGAGCACATTTAGTGACAGACTCAATCTTCCCATGATGCTCCACAGAGCACCACAGGAAGTCAGACCTGCACAACTCCTCCCTCAGAGTGTCAGCTGAGTCAACAGACTGGCATTTGGACTTTTTAACCTACTGCATTTATAATTCATAATCATCTCATATGTGCAGTATTTCAATTTCCACAATATTTGGCACACATATTCATCTGTGAAATATTTTTCACCTCTTTTATGTATATATTAATTAAACATACAGTGCACATAATTGCACATATTTCTCATGTTTACTCTAATTCTTTTGTTGTTTTATTCTAGTGATGTCTATACTGTAGTTGAATTTTCACACTTACAGCCTCGGCACAGTGACGATATATATTTTAATTTCTATATCTTAAGTATGAATGAATTACTTTATTTTGAACCAAAAATAATTAAAAAAAGACAAAAATAACAGTGCCTGAAAAGGAGTAGGTAGAAGTACGACTTATACATCCCTACCCCTTTCTTACATTTCTTCTTTTAACACATACATTACGTCAACCAGTTCCAAAATTAATTTACAACTAATATACAACGATCCCCAGTCTATTTACCACCCAATTAAATAAATAAGCCCAGTTTATTAACAGTCCAAGTACCACCCAGTGTTACACAGTCCCCTAACACAACCTTTCTTTGTCTATGTATCTGCCAAAAATATATTATTGTATAGTTTTTTAACAGATTTATATTTGTGCTTTGTTTCAACCCATCATGCAGCCCATTCCACAAATTTCCAAAAAAATGTGTCCACAATTTTTTGAATGTTTCCAAGCACCAGTGTTGAAGCATACTGCACATTTTATTCTTATTATAATGCACATTTCATTTCTACTTTATTTTATTTATTGCTTTATATGTTCACACTTTATTTCATATTCTTACTTCTTATGATTCTCTCTGATTGTCATAATGTCCCCTGGGGATCAATACATTACATCTGATACGGATACTGATTACGTAACTCCCTTTCTCCGTGTCTCCATTCGCTGCCCGATGGATCAGGTTTTTCAGCATTCCCCCCACAACCCTGATGGCTCAGATTTACACGCTGTCAGGGACACAATTGAAATAGGCCGCTCTCTCCCATCGGCTGGCAGCAGCCCTGCAGAGAGACTGTCCTCAGTGAGCAGCTGGGAGAGATCCAGACACGGGAGCCAAGCTGAGCTGCAGTGTTGTCAACACCTGATTATTATCACAAACGGAGCGGTGATTTATAGTTGCTAATAATCGTATTAGTCTGCAGCTGCAGGGGTGCGTTAACGCTGATTCACTGTCTCTTTAATAGTGTCTTTAAACTGCACACACGCTAGATTGAAGCACTGCGCTGCAGAGCACCTTCAGACGAGGGTGAATCTGTAATGTAGCGAAAGGTAATTACACAACATGTCTACAGATAGCAGGAGGGGACACAGTAGGTTTCTATTAAGCTCACTAGCTTCCCTGTCTGGCTCCTTGTCTCTGCTTGTCTCCACTCACCCAGATTAAGTCCATAGTCCCCGTTGACCTGTATCCTGAACTTGTCCATCTGTGTGTTCCTCTTGGAGTCCGGGTACCACAACACCTTGCTCTCCATGTCCATAATCTTCTCGCTCTTCCCTTCCGTGTCCTTAGACATCTTGGTCGCGTCTCTTGTGTCGGCTGACGAACAAAAGCGAGCCCCGCGCTGAAGCTAACCGTCCCTGGGGTTGACTGCTCGTGTCAGATGAGCTCACGGACCCGGCTGGCTGCTTAGCGTGGACGTCTGGGGGAATTACAGCGCGCAACAACTAGCAAGGCGCAGCTCACTGTCAAAGACAAGCGTGGAGCCGCCGAGGAAAAGTGACAGGCCACGCCCCGGCGTCATGACGCAGCGGGGCGAGCTGGATTCAAGAACGCGCTGTGTTCAATGCCGTTAAACAATATAACCCACTCAGTAGCTAACTGAGGACAAAAGTCTGCTTTCCAAGAGAGTGTTAACAACAGCCTGCCCCACAGTCTTAATTTTACATAGCTGTAGGCTCACCATTAATCATATGTACATTTTGCCAGATTGTCCAAAATATAACAGTCACCTGCTCATCACATTCACATGTTCTGCTCTTGTCCCAAATTGATACATTATTGGTCAAACATCATTGATCTTTCAGCTATAGACTTTGTTGGCCAGGCACTTAATTTTGCTTAGGTGGAAGCACATTTCTCCCCCGGGACGCAGTCAATGGATTAAAGAAGTTATGTATAACATTAAACTTGAGAAACTTAGATTCTCCCTCATGGGCTCGATAAGCATGGGTGCAGATCCCGGGGGGGACGGGAGGGGACATGTCCCCCCCTCAACTTCTGAAAAACACAAATTGCCCCCCCCCCAATTCTAAATAACCTAAATAATTGAAATTGAACAAATGTATACAGTAGTCCCATATACTAGGAAAAAAAGGGAAGATGATGAGGAGAAGAATCTGTGAGAGGCGAGAGATGAGAACGTGAGTGGACATAACATGCCTGAGACCCTGCAACAAGAAGTAGCATTAACTAACAGCGAAGCAGTGAGAAGGAGGGCGATGGCTGGCTCCATGTGCTATTGGCTGTTTAAAAGAAATAAACAGTAAAGGTAAGCATGATTCTCTGTGTAGTGCTTTTTGAATGACTTGGTGATGGTGATGAGCGTCTATGAAATCATGAAATGTGCTGGCAATCTCAAGCACTCTGTGGGCATGATTTGCACGCGTGCAATTAAAAAAAAAAAAATCACAACTGATTGTATCCCCATCAAACCTGTCATCAGATCTTGACCTGTTACACATTATACCAGACCCAGAAGAGGATTGATCAGCTACCCATATCATCTTCCTTTCTGACTCTTTGCCCCTTATTTTATTTTATTTTATTTTATTTTATTTTATTTTATTCTATTTATTTATTTATTTACTTATTTTATGTTATTTTATTTTATTTATTTACTTCTAGTGTGTTTGTTTACTCACTTGTCTCTATGTGCCTCATGACCTGAGATGGGTGAAGGTACGGGGGTGAAGGGTGGGAAATTCAATAAAAAGAGTTAAAAAAAAAAAAAAAAAAAAAATCAAAATTTTAACTCCTAATCTTAATCTTAAATGCAAGATTAAAGGTCCAGTGTGTAGGATTTACAGTCATCTACTGGCAGATATGATAGGCTATATTATATTGATAACTTTGTTTTTATTTGTTTATAATCACCTGAAAATAAAAATTGTTTATATCTATAAAACAAGCAGGTCATGGATGTATGAGGGGTCTCATTTTTAAATATTGCATACGCACAAAATGAGGCCTGAAACACAGTTTTCCCACAATTTTAATTTTAGATAGCTGTAGGCTCACTATTAATCATATGTGCATTTTAAGATTTATATTTCAACTCCTAACCTTACATTTAAATGCAAGATTAAATGTCCAGTGTGTAGGAATTAGGGACATCTATTGGCAGATACGGTTTTCATTTGTTTATGATTGTTTATAATCACCTGAAAATAAAGATCATATATCTATATAGGGAGGGGGTCATGGATTATGAAGAAACCTGGGGTCTTATTTGTAAATATTGCATATGCACAAAACAAGGACTAAAAGAGGCATAGGCCACTTCTCACACAAAAGTTGATGAGAGACACTTTGACCCATGCTTACGGAAATTTTGGAGATGGGAAATTGGCGACACACATGGTGAGGTGGAAGCCTGATTGTAGAAATTGTGAAATATTTTTTGGCTTTTTGGATTTGTCCGTACATACATGTTTAGTATGGACCCTATGCAGTGTTTTTTAAATGAGACCCCTAGATACAGCATCAAAGCCGAAGCCCCATTAATTTTTGTGAGAGATGCTCAGTGGCACATGAAGCCCAAATGGTTAAACTGTGGCATATAAAATTATCTGGATTACTGGCACTGCTTCTGCACTGTGCAGCCCAGAGGCCAAGCACACTGGAGACTTTCCACTGCCGAGAGCAGCTGAGACAGCTACCTCTGATTTAGCACTCCGCTAACTTGAACGGGGACAAGATTATTCAACTGTGCGGCTCCTCTAGACTTTCCAAATGTTATCAGACCAAATGGATTAAATCCTGATGTGAAACAAGACACTGTGATGCTCAAAAAATGTGTCTTTTTCACAATGTAAGTCTACAGGGAAAAGTATTATTGCGACGTGACGGTGTAATTACACTGTTTGGCCACCACGAAAATTTGCTTCAAATCCTGGCGCACTTCCTGGAGCGGGTCCTCTTCCACAGAGTCTGCCATGTTGTTTCTACAGTAGCCCAGAACAAACAAATAAAACACTGGCTCTATAGTGCCATTCATGTCTTTACGTTTTCAGGTTTTCACACTGGCCACCATGGTTTTCCTACATGCTTGGCACTTGGCAGAAGCTTCAGTTTTGCAGCCTCGCCGCTAGATGCTATTAAATCCCTCACACTGGACATTAAGTGAATATTTTAGGTTATCTAAAGAGTTTGATTTAATGAGAGCACTGATGTGAAAAATCTTGCTCCTACCAAAATATTATCATAATTTCATGAGTTCCATATTTTAACATTTTCACCTTTTCCATTAAAATGTCACATACCCAGAGGACGGGAATAGATCATTGCTATTCTGATAAAAATGTTACTAGAATGACAGTAAAATATCACAGATATGTAGAGAGAGAGTCACTGTAAATCAGGCTCAAAAAATCCTTAAAGACTCTTCTCACATCTTGCACTCTGATTATGAGTTGTTAAAAAAAAATTTTATTCAGGTCTTATATGTGCCTTGTTTGATCTGGTTAGTATCTAACCCTTTATCTTGATTTTTTAAGTCTCTTTTTTATTCTTGCTGTTCTATCTCTTATTTATTGATTTTATATTATTGTCAACTTGTTTTAATCAAATTATTTATTTGCTGATGGGATCTTTGATAGCACTTTAGCACTTCTCGTTGACTACTTCTGGTGCTAATGATTCTTGATGTATTTTTTGTTATTGTCTGGCATTTTTGTGAGTTGTTTAATTGTCATGTTGTTCGCAGCTTATGCGGCATGTTCTGTCTACAACAAATTTCCCGCAAGGGACAATAAAGTTTATCCTGATCCTGATTTATGCAGAGCCTTGCATTTCAACAAAAAAAATATCATGATTTGTTGAACTTTATGACTTTGTATTTCCACTGATTCATTTGTATGATAATGAGATAGAAAAAAAGATATTTTTAAAAAACACAAGTGCACACCATTTACAAAGGTACTGAGCTTCAGTGTAGTTGGAGGCACTTGGACTTGAGGTATTTCCATCTGATCCTAATTTATGATTATTTGATAGTTGCATTTCAGTGTCCAGTGAATCAACTGATTTCACATGGGTGACTTCCTCTACTGAGGCTTTAAATGTTATCTAGCCTAATCTACAGGTGTAAGCATGCAAACTATTCCAGGACTTGTTTCTGTCTCTCTTTGAAATGTGCCTCCTGAATGGTTGCAAAAGCACAGTAACCCTATTCTGGCCATACTGGGGTAAAAGGGTATATTTTTTCATTCGACTGTGCCAACAGATGCACTGATTTATGCAGACAAATACTTAATTTAACCCGCACATGAAGACTGCAGCTGCGTCCCGTAGTAGTCTTGAACATCCCCCACACGTGAACGCGCAACAGATTTGTATGGAGGAGTCTCTCGTGCACGCGGCAGACTTGCCCGTCAAAATGAAGGATTTTGATTGGTCCTCGGCGCGCTGGTTCCACATCAGCCGACGGATCGGTCTATGCAGGAGGCAGATCCTAAGTGTTGAAACGGCGCGTCCTTTGACTAATGACGAGCTGCCTTCCGCCGCTTCAAATGAGTCACATGAGCCAATCAGAGGGCGAGGAGGCAGGAGTGTTTTAGGGGTGTGCCCAATCAGCGAGAGGGGGAGAAGGACCCTCCTCACTGGCTGGTGGTGCCATTTCAACTTCGAATCAATGATAGAAAGTTAAGCTGTGTCCTTCAGTCTAGTTTAATTTGCATCATCATATGTCAATAATTCACTTACTCTCTTTATGACAATCTCACAATTATGACTCATCTTTTTTTTTTTTACACTTAAACACAACCTGATGCATGATAAAGGGTTTAAACAATGGGCAAGAAAAGGGATCACAGCAATATGTACAATGGTTGAAAGGGGTAAGCTGCAGAGTTTTGAGAAGTTGAGGGATAGATTTGGACTAGATAAACATGAACAATATCGCTACCTGCAAATAAAGGACTATTATGAGAAGGAGATAAAAACTGACACTGATAATGAAGTTGTTGAGGTATTCCGGAGAGCTTATGAAGGTAAAAAATGCAGAGTAATCTCAGACCTATATAGAAGTTTGATGTCATGTAGAAAGTCTTCCTCTCTTTATATTAAAGAAAAATGGGAAAAGGAATTGAAAGAACAAATAACTGAGGAGGAGTGGTTTAATATTTGTAAAACACAGTGCACATCCACTAGCTCCAGGATCTGGAGAGAATTCAACTGGAAGAATATGGTCAGATTTTTTATAACTCCAAAGATTAGGAGGAGAGTGGTGGCTATGCAGCAGCCATGCTGGAGAGCATGTGGTAACATGGATGCTGACCATACACACATATTCTGGTCCTGCCAGAAGTTAAAAGGATATTGGGACAAAATATGGAGGGGTTTACAAAAAATAATAGGATATGAGATACCAAAAACGTGTAAGATACTCTACTTGGGGAACTTAACGCGAGACATAATACAAAAAGAGGATGAGTATCTTGTTAAAATGCTGCTATCAGCCAGCAAAAAAACAATTACGAGAATGTGGTACAAAGTAGAGCCACCGACTCAGGAGCAGTGGATGTGCACTGTTGAAGAGATTTTTGTGATGGAGAAAATCACACATAAACTGAGACTACAAGAGGCACAATTTGAGGATAAATGTGAAAAATGGACTGATTATAGAAGACAAGAAGAGGACACCATCATTGCCACTGGACAATAAGGACATTGATATAAGGATGACAGTTTAACTATGTATGTATGAAGCGCCCTGACATGTAATTGTTGAAAGAAAAATTAATAAAAAAATAAGTTAAAAAAAAAAAACAAACAAAAAAAAAAAAAACAACCTGATGCTCTTTCTCACTGTGTAAATGAGTATTTCAGGCTCTCTGTCTTGCAGGGGCACCACAGCAAACCCAGTGCCCTGTTTTATTCACAGTAAGCAGCCAAGAGCAAATGGAAGTATCATTTATTGACATTAATCATAAAAGCAGCCTGTGCGTGCATGGGCTTTAAAACTCACACACAGAAACTAAGCGAGGAGCCAGCCAAAATCTCTCATATGTCAGATGAACTAACCCACTATCAAGAAAGACACAGACAGGGCGAACCTGAATGTTGTAACCTGTTTGATAATGTGGTATCAGTGTCCTTAAAAGCTGCAGAGGAACCAGAGTCCAGATTGCAAAAATGGAGGCCTCATATCTCACACCTGCACTCTGAAATCAAAGCAAATATGTGTGTCAGATGAAATCACACTGTGTCTTCTGAATTATTATTTGGTATATCAACCTCTTAACCACACATGTTTTGACTATGTCCTATCAAAGAGGCTGCGGTGAGACCTTGATAAAAGCATCAGCCAAAACATAGGAAAGGATGTTGGATATGATGACATGTGTGGGTGCGATTATTTCCATTATGTTGTTGCTATCCAACACAGAACCGAGTTGAATCTGCTTCAAATTCATGTTTAAAAAAGATAAGGAAAGCAGCTAGAATTGCTCATGGGCTCCCTGTTTTCCACAGCTGCTGGCACAGGCACCGGTGTGTCTGTTTTATCTGTTTATCCAGGCTCTGCCTCCACATAACCTCATGCAGTCCAGCCAAAATTCACATTTTGTAACATGCAGTAGCTTCATTTGTCATTTTGTTCCGTTGTAGAGATCTTTCCCAATTCCTGCTCTTTGGATCCTGTGATGTAAAATCTGTAGCCGACACATGTAATCTGTCATCCCTGCATTATATTTTGCAATATGTTGCATTTTACAGCATTATTTAGTATATTGCAACACAAGTATGTCATATGAAGGATGATTTCTTACTGTTTTTAACACTAACACTAGTTTCCTCTGGATCTCAGATTGACCCGCAGTGAACCTGCAGTTTTTACTCCTCAGCAGCAGGTTGATAAGTCCACCAACTCCTCCCTTTTCAGGTGTGGCCAAATGATGTAATCATCAACGTGACATGGCATGATGGCAACTCCAAGGCTTTTATAGTTGTCATGTGAGTTCATGGTGGCAAACAGGTTGAGACGTTAATGATTTCTTTTATAAAAATGCAACATTTGTGAACTGGATCGATGCACACGAAAATTAGGCTACTTAACCTGCCATTATCGTGCCTCTTTTTATTTTTATTTTTATTTTCTGGACCAGTCTTGTAATGTAATGTTATGTAATGTTACAGGTTGTAAACTTAATTCTTGGAAAGTTTAAATAAAAAAAGCAACATTTGCACTGCTCCTCAGCTTATAGTACATGCATGTATGTTGTTAATTCTCTCTCTCTCTCTCTCTCTCTCTCTCTCTCTTTCTGTGTGTGTGTGTGTGTGTGTGTGTGTGTGTGTGTGTGTGTGTGTGTGTGTGCGTGTGTGCGTGTGTGCATAATCTCACTATGACTGTAATGTGTATATTGTCCATAATCTTTAAATCCAGGGGTTACTCTAGAGAGGAGGCTCAGACTCAAATCAGAGATAATGATCTGGCCAACTGACACCTGAGGATGTAAAATGATCGCATGGACACAAATGTAAACCACGGCAACGTTCACAGCCACATAGTAGCACATATCAACACACATATTGAGGAATGATGTTGTCTAGCCTATAGGAAAATCTACATTTAAAAAAATAAAAGCAAAATGCTACAGCCACAAACAAAACTAAAGTGAATAATTAGTTTAATTTAGTTGAATGTTATAGATCAGTGTATTGTTATCTCTGGCTGTTGCATTGTGATTTGTGATATCGGGCTTTATAAATAAAATTGAATTTTCTTTACCTGTGATTATAACGTGTGTTGCCTGCAATCAATGACTAATCTCTTAGCATCTCCTGTTTCCCTCCCTTTTTGTGAACCGTACACTTACTTAAGTCTTGCCTTCTTTATTTTATTCTGTTTACTTATTTTCATGTGTTTTTTCTATGTGAATATATTATCTCTCTCTCCTGTCTGTCCTGTTTCTCTCTCTCCACTATTTAATAAAGCAGAAATGCAAAGAATAATCTTAAAAAAAAACTGACGTTGGTGTGTTTAAATACTCACTGGATTGCTTGCACACTCCTCTTTAATTCATGCTCTGTAAAATGTGGTACCTTCTTTTTGTTTCTTTACTCTTTCTGTCTGCGTGTGTTTTAAAGGAAAGTAAATGGCAAAAGTGGGTCAGTGTATAGAAACTGCTTAATGATTTTTTCCTATCACCTCGGAGTATCTTAATAACCTTATTTTAAATAAGCAAATAAAATTGATTTTTTTATTGTATATAAAATAAAACATGTTGACCAGGTTTGCAAAAAAACGTCGCCTACATAAAAGTTCACATGACTATTATCCTAACACAGTTATTAACTCAGTCAATGTGATACCGTGAACCAAATACATGAACTTGACATGTAAACTATTGAATGTGTCCAGTAGATGGCGTACTAATACATGATATTGTGTTTTTCAAGCCTATTATCCCTCCATGTCTGAATCTGAAGAAAGGATGTAAGATTACAGCGCTTTCATGTAATGTGAAGACACGTTTGACACCCTAGGATTTGTTGAAATCAAAATAAATATATGGGTTTTTTTTAATTCATTCCTTGTTTAAAAATATATATATATATACAACAAAGCAGATCTGCATAAGTGCATAAGTGCCCAACACAGGAAAAAAAAAATCTGAAAAAGTCCTATCTATAAAACACATTTATGAACATTTATTTATTATTACGTTTATTATATCCTATAATAATTGTGTTTAGGATGTTGTTGGCTACATGGATTTTAAGGTTGGCCTATTTCTTGTACGGGACATTGACTTTTTGCATTTTAGAGCAAGTTGCATGTGTTTTGATGCAAAGTGGACCAACATCTAGGCGCATTGAACAATATACCAGTCAACATTTATTGCCTCCCAGGTGCATGTTGGGTATTTTGAAGTAACGTTACTTTCACTGCGAATAAAAAACTACAACTTTTTCCTTCAGTTCAGCCACGTGCTGATGTTACAGCGTGGATCTGAACACGTTGCGACACGCCAGCTGCTCTTCGTGGGAAAAACACGAGCATCCTTTTACTGTTTCATCAGTTTTTCTCCGCATCACATGACTTAATCGTGTCCTGACGTCATCACCCTTCACGGAAGTCAGCACTGACGATGGTGGCGGCCTCGTCAGCCTGTTAGCAGGAAGAGGATGTTTGCTTCCAGTGAAAGAATAATATCACCTGATTGTAAGACTTTATAGGAAAGTAAACCACCGTGGATTTTTCTCTCTGCTCGGGATTACACCGCTCGTTCCTTCACCTGGAGCCGGCCTCTGTGAGTCTGAAGCCGGGCGCTGGGTAAAAAATGTCCCTGTTCCAGTCGGCACTGGATTTCCTAGCCGGGCCCGGCTCGTCCGGAGCGGCCAGCCGGGACCAGAATGATTTCGTCGGACAAGTCGTGGAGCTCGGCGACATGAAACTGAGGATCAAGCGGGTGATCGCGGAAGGTGAGATCATCTACCTCCACGAAAAATGCCGATAACGTCTTGCGCGGCTAAGCATGCTAGCTAGCTGACTGAGCTAACAGGCTAGCGTGAGTGACACACTTCAACTGGTAATGTTAGTCAGTGACAATAGCGTTTGCAACTGCAGTGCTGTGAGTCACCGAGCAAACACCAGTTGAACATCTGGTTTCGTGTGTGTTTAACAATCCGTTTCCAGATTGTGATGCGTGAAGGTGATGCGGAGTGAACTTTAACTTGCAGTGTGTGTGTTTCCATCTCCTCTCTCTGTAAGTCGTGGTAATAGCTGCAGACACCGCAAAGCTTCATTTTCTCGTCCACCAAATCCCAACCCATTGTTTGCTACATACCTCAGACCTTATCATCTTCCTTGGCAACAGGGCAGGTATGCTGCGGTGGAGTGAAACCATCGGCGATGACAACACTGTAACCAAACCTCTCACTTAGCTGGACCCTTTTCCTAGATGTGAATCCCCAAATCAGCCAAATCTAAGCATCTACTGAGCCTTGCTGATGCCTTCTTGTGACATCAAGGGTGATTCAGGTTTAGTGGCAGCACTCCTTCCTTCCTCATCTCTCCTTTGAATCTTTTATTCATGTGTTTCTGGCTGGGGTTGCAAAGGAAAGATGTACAACCAAAGCTGAAATGTGCTGATTAGACCTGGTTTTACATTTCTAATTTGTTTTTTTTGAAAGTCAGCATCAGTCTGCATGACAATGTTGCAGTTTAACCAGCTGTCAGTTGATTGTCATCTCAAATAAGATACGCTTAAAAGGAAATATTGCTGGTATTTAGTTTTCTTTAGCAATTTGGATAGATATCATCTTATAGGACTCTCTGACCACAAAATTATAATTTGGCTCGCAATAATGTGTCTGAGTTTGACTCTGAAATAGCAGCCTGCATTTGTTTGTATGCCATGAGTCTAGTCTGGTTATAGGACACGTGTAGACCCAAAGATCAGGTGTCTTCTCTGTGGCATGGGACAGGGATTCTTGCCCTCATAGCAAAGTGGCAAGAGAATGTTACGATACGATCATGCATGTCTTTGCAGTGGCGGCTGGTAGAGCAGACAGCAAATGCCCACTGTAGATCTCTTTTTATTGCGCTGTTTACATTAATTTTAACCACCAATTCTTACTGATTCAACCACAAATACATTTAACAACAAACAGTGGTTGAGTCTGTTTTGTAACATAAGCAGTGAGATCAGTGAGGCCGGTTAAGTCATTGCACAGTGTCAACAGTTTTCAGCATGGTCGGATCAGTAGGTCAAAGTTGAACTCATCCATGGTGGCATCAGTGGTTCAGCAAACCTGCTCCGCCTTTAGTGGAATTTACGATCATGAAATTCCCACGACACAAACCAGCAAAACAACAACATAGCGTCCATATAACATAAGTCCTCTCAGTTACCTGTTGAGACTTTTGAGCTCGTAAAAAAACTGGCAAAAATCAGACTGACATTGAGGAAGTTGTCGAGTCTCTCTTGTGTCGTTGAGAAAGTGTGAGCCATCTCTGTGCACCTTACGTGGAACTTGCTGACTTATTCTGACAGATTGCTTCATCACCTTAAAGCGCAAGGGAACCGTTTTTGATAGAAAGTCTTTCCTTTGTAATCGAGCGTACCAACTTCCACGTCCACTTTCGCAACTCTCTGACTCATGCTGATGTATTCAGTCCCAACTGCACTCTGGATTACTTGTAGAATGTAATGCCCTTCCTTTAGATATAGTTATGCATTTGTCATAAAACCATTAACAGCAGATTAAAAAAAAGATCACTAGTATTGCTACAGAAATTGATTGTTATTAAACATTAAGTCTTACAAATAGTGTTAAATGTCCATCACGCACATCACAATGCACAACTTGCAAGGACATTTTAAAGAGAAGTGTTCACAACTGAGAGGCACCAACTAATTGTTTTCATTTTTGCTTGATAAATGATTACTAACTCATTATCACAACTTATTGTTTCAGCGTGAATTCCACGCTGATTAGGAGATTAATCACAGTGTTGTGATTGCACATCCGCAGCTATGATAGTTGGTTGAGGACTAGAGTTTAAAGGAGACTACAAGACTTTTAAAATCCAAGCAGATGGTAAACCGCCAGATCATTTTACATTAAACCTTTGCCCTTTTCAAACTCCCATCATGCCCTTTGAAAGGTGTCTTTGTTTTGTTTCCTCACCGAGATCTTTGGTGAGAGAATACAATGGATGGTTGTAACCAGATGGTCCTATTTTCTTAGCGCAATGACTAGTTTGTCTGTCTGCTTTAACAGCCGCTTGGGCATTTCAGCAGCGCTCATTCAAGGTTTAATCCACCTCAAGGAATGTATTTGGGAAGCCACATAATGCCGTTGGGTAAATTAAGGAAACCACTTTGCTGTGTTGCTGGTGAAAAAAGTCATCGCACAAGTGCTGGTTGTCATCATGGTAGTATTGAGCCCAGTTTCACAAACGTATACTCTGTATTCTTGAGGCGAGCGAAGCAGAGGTGAATATCTTCAAACAGGTTTTTTGGAGCAGCGCGACCTGGCTGGCTTTGCCTTCTTTCTGGTGTTTGTGGTCCCCTCTTAGCAGGTGAAACTGTAGACAAGAGAGGTCTTTTTATTCAGAGCCAGAGTCTATAAAAGGTGCTTCATTCCCTATATATTCCCGTAATTATTTAACACAATCACAAGGATCGTGCCCTGGCAAGATTTTCTAAGTCGAGGTATGATGGAGTGGGAGTTTTACCTCCATTTTCTGTATTTTTCTTGGAATGGATTTGTAAGTGGAGCAAAGGAAATGGAGCCGTTCAGTTTTCAGTCCCCACCTTCGCCAGCACAAGACAGAGGAAGACATGTGATTCCCCACAGGGACGGCTGCGCGTTCCCACAGCAAAGTCAGTGGCATTACACTCAAATGCTGCTGTGTTGTCCTGTCATGCTCAAGACACAAGGGTGTGTGACCATCAGGTTGTTGGGTTGAATCCCAGACGAGGTTTAAAAAAATCAGGACTGGCAAAATAGAAGTCAATGTGCACGCCTTTCTTGTGTAAATAAAGCTTTGAAGATTAGGATCTTGAGTGCGCTCATTCACAGAGCAAAGCAAGACTCGTAGTTCATTTACTCATCACTATGGCAACCTACACCCCCTGGCCTTGTTTGGACTGCGGCTTCCTACACACATAGACATACACAGTCACACGCTTGACGAAAAAGTTAGGAAACCAAATATGGAAATAAAGAAAAGAGCACTCAAGAGAAATATTTGTGGCATACAGTTGCATAAAAATGCTACAGACTCTCATTTAACTAAACTACAACCAGTGGCCCATTTTAAATGACTGGTCTCCCAGTAGCTCTGATCTGCTTCATCAATGACATTTAATTAGAGTAACGTGGTGCTGCTCTATAAAAACGTCCAACTGGGAACAGTCTGTTCAGCTGTATTTTTCCGTGAAATCCGACAACGCCATAGCAGGAAAAACTGATTTCCTTACCTTCCTGATACCTGATTATCACTGCAGCATTACACACATTGTCACCACCAGTTGAGGTTTCAGCCACTCCTTCGGTGGAAAGGTGTGTATTCAGCAGGGGCTTAGCGGCGGCCAAAAGGTTAGAGAAGTGAGCTTGTGACAGACATGTTGCTTGTGTTGTTCTTGAGCAAGGCACTTAAGCTCCAACGTCTCCGGTGTGGCTGCCCAGTGGCCAACAGATAAGACTGTGGTTATACTTGGCAGCTTCCAGGTTAATTTTTAGGTATGTGTGTGAGGCAGGGCGTTGCTGGAGGTTTTAGTGCTCTCTATGGTCGTAAAGTGAAACTTAATGAATTCAGTATGCTGTGGAGGGGAGTTGGATGTGTGGTGTGCTGGTGGTAAGCTTATATCCAACTTCAAATGGAAGACTCTCCCCAAAATATTTGAGTACAGTTAAAAATTAGGAGTGCTACCACTGATCAGTGCAATTAATGCAAGTAATAAGTCAAATTAAGGACAGACATTATAGTACATTGGATTTCAGTGTTAGGAGTTAAAGGGTAAAGTGGTCAGCAGATGGTTATTCTCTATGATGTGTGCCGGAGTTAAGATTTCCGATGGCCCAGGAAACTGGTCCTTAGCCTGTTCGTCCGCATTTTTATTCACCTGAAGCTCCCCCCAGAGGGCAACAGGTTGAACAGGTGCTGTCCAGGGTGAGAATGGTCTCTGATGTTGTTCCTGGCTCTACAGAGGCACCGTGAGGTGGAGATGTCTTCCATGAGAGCAGAGGTGGCAGCTGATGATTTTTTGAGCTGCTTCTGTGACCCTCTGCAGAAGTGCACACCACTTTAACACATTTAAGTACACTAATCGTACCAGAACAAATCCGCCATAGAAAATGTGACATTTATTCACGACAGTAGAACACATCCTGCTTTGTGTTGCACAATTTCCGCAATACAGTGCACATCAGAGATTGATGATTATGTGTTATTTTAAGAGCTAAAGAGTCCATATAATCATAATAATAATAATAATTATGTAGATGTAATTACTAGTAAACAGTGTAAATAACATGCTGGTTGCTCTCTGTTTTGTTCTCAGGTGGATTCGCCTTTGTGTATGAAGCTCAGGACATGAGTACTGGTAAAGACTATGCTCTCAAGGTAAGACTGTAACACGCTGAGCCACTCTTACATTTTGGCTGTACCACTCAATATTACACATTAATTCATTCATCCATTCATTCATTCACTCACTCAGTTATTAATATTCAGTTATTTGTATTGGTTTATTAGAACAACCTAAAAAGAAGAAACATGAATGTACTCTCTGAACCCATAACATCCAAACCCACGCCACCCCTCCCCAAGGCAAATGAACACTGCTAAATACACTTCAGACACATGGATATGCAAAATGTACAGAGTCAAGATAGACTGATGATAATAATTGGGTATTGCAAGTGAATTAACAGCTATAGAAAAGACAAGTATAGTAAGTAAGACAAGTATGGACATCATCGTAATAGTCCAGGAATGGTTGCCATACTTTATTAAATGCATTGACTGATCCTTGAGTGGTACATCTGAGCTTTTCCAACTTAAAGTAAGCCATGACCTCACTGACCCAGCGACCAAACAGAGGTGGGCAGCTTAGACTTTCAGTTGTACAGAACAAGACGTCTGGCTAGCAATGATAAAAAGGCCAAAGCACTGGTCTGGGCTCAGGAGAGATGCAGATCTCTTCGGGCCATCACCAGATATTGCCAACTGCAACTCTGGGTCTATGGTTTTATTACACATGTAAAAAAAAAAGTGTCTCAAAGATCTTGTCTCGGGGCGCCCGGTTGCTCGGTGGGTAGAGCAGGCGCCCCATGTACGAAAGGCTGTGTCCTTGCTCCGGCCTGCGGCCCTTTGCTGCTTGTCGTCCCCTCTGTCTTTCTCCCCCTTTCACACTTGATACTATCCTATCGATTAAAGGCCAAAAAAGCCCCCCAAAAAAATCTTTAAAAAGATAATCTTGTGTCCCGGTTACACTCTTCACAGGTTGGATCAAATTCAGGAAACAGCTTGGCAAATCTGTTCCTTAACAAGTGAAGTTTGTGAAGTAGTTTGAACTGAAAAACATCATGTCTTCAGTCAGTCATTTGTTAGCAGGTCATGGCATTGTCTATAAATGATAAACTGAGCCAGGACCATTAGCTCTGTCCTGTAATATGCAGTAAATACTACATATTATTAGAAAATACCAATCAGTGTGTTGAATGCAGCACTGCGCTATTACATCAGACTGGACCGTAACATTTAAGTGGATGAGGCCCTGCACAGTAAAACACTACACATACATTTAGACACAATACACATATTATGAAATTGTGTGTACTTAATACTTCTACTAAAGCTACTTCTTCTGCTATGTTATCAATCGTACTGCCCAGGAAACATTCCTTGTGCAAGTTGTTTAGTGGAGAACGACATGGCTCAAAGATTTTATGGCACAGTTTTCATTATGTGGCAACCATCTGCTCCATGCTTTAGAATTCTGTCCATGTTGTATGTGTACTCGTGCATTTCTCAACTAAATTAAACACTGCAGATACTGGAATTTCTTCAGAAGACTCTGAGCTAATAGATTCAGTCGTCTCTTTTTTTTGTGATACTACAGAGAAGCTGCTTTTTTGTTTAAAGGTTTAGCGATTTCAACTGCCAACATTAATAATGCAGGAGAAATAAATGATAAATCCACATGAGAGAAAAAGGTAAACGCATGCTGCTCAACAGTCGCATTGATTGACTGGGAATGATTGAGGAAAAAAACATGAGTGTGCTAAATACTGGCCGTGTTTGGATTGTGCTTGCTTGCATACATCCCCTGTAGGGTTCTGTCTGGGTCTAAATCCAGACTGAATTGTGAAATGAGACACCGCTTGTAAAAGTGGCCATTGAACTTCACTTCGCCAGTCACTATAATCAGCAGGAGCAGTTAATGTGATAATCTCTTATCCTGTTTGACTTGGCACAATCAGTTTTCCCTCACCTTCAAAGTAAATACTGTATAGAGTTTTTATCGATGGAATATGTTCGTTCTGTGCTCTTAGTATTTCTTGTAAAAAGATGATGTCTCACCGGATCACAGAACAACAGCAAATCAATGGTCTCTGTTTGCTTTTCTTTCAGAGGCTGCTTTCCAATGAGGAGGAGAAGAACAAGGAAATCATACAGGAAGTCTGCTTCATGGTATCCTTTATCATTTCCAGACCATGATGAAAAGACACTTTTTTTATGATCAGTACAGAGCGTTTCTGTTTGAGCACACAGCAGAGGGTAACATGTGACGAAGGCAAGTTAAAGTCCAACCCATGACTTCACAAGATTGTGGAATGCATCTCCCGCATCGAGTGCTGTCATTACTAGATCACTTTTAGTTTACAGGCAACACCACATCACGACAGAATGCGCACTGCAGGACCTAATATGTATTTACAGTGTTTTCACTTTATAATAATGTTGTAGTTTCACAAGCACAAACTGTTATGTCATTTAAAAAGCTTGTCATTTGGGAATTTTTTCCTGAAGCACTCAAGTGTGTTTCTTTTTTGAGATGAAGTGACGAATGGGACAGAAAACTAGTAATTGTAAAGGGGTTTCATTCCCAGATTTGTTATTCTGAGGATGCCAGGATGAATAATATTTTTCAAATGGGACCTATTATGCTTTTACTTAATTTTCTCCATATATATATATAATGTTACAGTGTGGGATGTTCATATTTAATGTAGCCAAAGTCCAGAAAAATGAGGTAAATGTATGTAAAAGTAATCCCTGTGAGCAAACACCTCAGGCTTCCTCCTGTTCTGAATACTGTTTCCGAGTTTTTGTCCACTTTGGCTACGAGACGACTCAGATTGTGACGGATTTCTTTTTTGTCAACTGCCTCAGGCACACTGCAACCATTACACAGCCTACACTGCTACATGTAACTACATGCTAACATTAGAGAAACCTGTAATTGTGGTTGCCTGTGTTTTTAATTTTTCCTCAATCTCAGCTCATGCTGGAACACGTCTAGTTGTGTTTAGATGCTTTTAGTAAAGATCAGGTCATAATGGATTCCTTTTTATGTGGTCAACTGCTCCAGGCACGCTACAACCAGTGTTTACCTGATGTAGCTTAAACCAGTGGTACCCAGCTGGTTGGTCATGGTCCAAAAGTGGGTTATAGGTCCCTTCTGAATGGACCAGAAGTGACTCGAATGTGTCAAGTTTGTTAAAAACACACTGTATTTTGAAGTAAAGCTCATTTCAGGCACAGAGCTTTTATTTTGAATTGCCGTTTCCCGCTGTGGAGGAGTGACTAACCGGCAGCTACTTGACAGAGACAGCAAACTAGCTTGACGACATGGCTGAACGCAAGTATATAAATATAATATGTATATATAATAGTAATATCTTAAAGTATGTGGACTTTGAACTAATGAAATTTGGACCTAGTGGCTAGACAGGTTGGGAATCACTGGCCTAAAGTACTACATGTAGCTACATGTTAACGTTCGGGGAAAACTGTAATCATGGAGGGCTACGTTGTTAATTTTATCTCGATCTCAGCTCATATTCCTGCTGAAGCATGTCCAGTTGTGTTCAAATGCTTTTTTTGGTGAGTTTTGATGTGAAAAAGTGCCACCACACACAGTCATTCCCCGGCCGCAAGTTCACTGCTACATGTAGCAACCTGCTAACGTTCTCCCTGATTTTCTTCTGCAACATGTCCAGTTGTGTTTAAAGGTTTTAATTGCCAATTTTTCATGGTAAAAAGTGCAGCTATTGTCAGATACAGTCATTTTCAGTTGCAATGACAGTGAAGAGACACCAAAATACAGAAGACCTGGAAAGGCCGACCAATCAGAGCACACTATGCTTTTTTGGTCAAGAGACAGGCGCTTAAAACAAAGTCTTCTTGGACAGAGGGGGAATACAGGAGCTCCCGCAAAGATTGTATGAGGACAATAGTGTTTTTTGATGATTAAGTAGAAGCCACTTGCATATAGTTTAAGTAGAAAACCAAAATACATGTATGGACCTGAAAATGAGCAGAACAGGTCTCCTTTTAAAAGCTTGTCCTCTCTAACTCTTCACTAAAATATCTTTCTTGTTTGAGAAGACGTGATCAGCAGGGTAGAAAATGAATAATTCTGGAGGGGTTTCACTCACAGATTTGTTATTCAGTAGTCGCCAGGAGGAATGAGATCATCTAAAGATACCTCTGTGCATCTAAATGTCAAATCACTGCCTCCACTGCATTTCAATGTCTCTGGAGACGTTTTGTTTTGAGTCTCAGTTTTTATCAATGAGATAGAGTCAGTGAGGGGAACTAACAGACCTTTTGACCAGCGGCTAAAAATGCTGGGACATCTCCTGTGCTGTTGGGCAATAGTTGTTTCATGCTGTGTAGCACATTGTGGAAGCGCAGGCTTTCGGTAAACGAAGCCCTGTGTTCCCGGTACCATTGCAACATTGTGTTTTTAGGCCTTGATAATTTACATAATGTATAACGCCCTGAATGCTGATGAGTCAGAAAAATAAAGTCTAAAGTCATCAGTGAATTCTTGCGAACGCCCAACCGCAGTCTCCTCCTGCTCCCGCTGTCTGACCACCAAGCTAAACTACAGTTTCAGAATACAATCGCTCCTTTGAGGCTTTGCTTGGCCGTACATCAAAAGTGGACGGCAGAGTAGGTCAGGTCAAATCGTTGATCAGTAGCCACAATGACTCATTGAACTCATCGTTTAATCAGGCATTTTGATCGTTATCATACAGAACGCCCTCCAAAGTGGTCGGTAGATTCGACCAGCTGTGTCATCACAGGACTTCAGTTATTTCTGTTTAAGATTCCTATCCTGACTGTCTGATCTGAGGCCAGGCTTGACACCACAGTAGCGTTTGTACTGTATGTTCCTTGACCTGTTTGCTGTATAGAAAAAGCTGTCGGGTCATCCCAACATGGTTCAGTTCTGCTCTGCTGCTTCCATCAGTAAGGAGGAGTCCGACACCGGGCAGGCCGAGTTCCTGATCCTCACTGAGTTGTGTAAAGGTAACTACACACGTACTTGTATGCTTTTTACTCTTTATCTTTTAGCTCTCGTCTTCATGTACCTCGTCACTACTGATTCTGTGGAAATGGAATAATGTAACCGAACTGCAGTAAATCTGAGTAGTCAGGACCATTCCCTAGTAACTGACAGGCACTTGTGATGAAACAGTTTCCCGTCTGCGGTCTTTCTACTTCCTGCTCCACTTCCTGTCTGTTCGGTCTGACTCTTAATTTACAACTGACTTTGTTTTCACTGTGCAGTTTTTTCAGCTTTGTAAGCAACCGTACCCTTGAAAGTGTCTCGTACTTTTCCAAAATTATTCATACAACTTCCAATCAACAGCCAAAAGAGGCATCTGTCAGGTGCTACTTTCACTTTGACTGGTGGCTTTTCATTGATTCATCTGTTCGTATCTCTTGTGCCTCAGGTCAGCTGGTGGACTTTATAAAGCGGGTGGAGCAGAGGGCTCTCCTGTCATGTGACACCGTGCTGAAAATCTTCTACCAGTCGTGCCGTGCCGTGCAGCACATGCACAAACAGAAGCCTCCAATCATACACAGAGACCTCAAGGTTAGTTGGAAGAGTGAATTTTGTATGAAGTTTACTACATGTGTACCATATGAATAATACATTTAAAGCAGAAGTTGGGGGCTGTTATGGTTGCTAATTGATGATTAAATGTGTATTGATTGACAAGCTGATTCACTGCCTACTTGATACATTGCAGATTGAGAACCTCTTGATTAGTAACCAGGGCACCATCAAGCTGTGTGACTTTGGCAGCGCCACCACAGTGTCACATTACCCCGACTACAGCTGGTCGGCACAGAAGAGGTCCATGGTGGAGGATGAGGTACACACACACACACACACACACACACACACACACACACACACACACACACACACTCAAACATCAGTTAAGGTTAATCTCAACAGGGCCTTTCTTATACAGTGGAAACCATTATAGGGATCACAGCTGTCCAGGTCAAATTGATCACTATGAGCGGATGATTGTTATAATCGATTTTACATTATTTTTCATGTCTAATTGACCTGTGTAGACATATATTTATTACATGGATATTAAGTAATAAAAATGAGAGCTTCACTATTTACCAAATTTGGAGACTCATTTGAAACTCTGCAGCTCGGCTATTTACCAGAACCAAGAAAAGAGATCACGTCAGGCCAGTCTGAGCTGCTCTGCATTGGCTTCCTGTTGCATGTAAAATTGATTTTTAAGGTCCTCCTGCTTCTATACAAAGCCCTAAATGGGCTGGGACCAAGCTACATTGCCAACTCCCATGTTAACTATTTGCCTCCAAGAACATTGCGATCATGTGCTGCCTTTGTCAGTTACGCCCCAAAGCTATGAAACACACTACTTATAGATATCAGGGAAGCTAGCTCTCTAGATATTTTTTAAAGAAAGTTTAAAACGTATCTGCTCACTGTAGCCTTTAACTAACTTTGACCTCCTGATACAGGTCTGACATTTTCTGTCTACACTTCACGCTGCTGCAACTCTTAAAATCTTTTAAGTTAACTGCTGCATGTCACTAGCCATGTTTCCATCAGCCTGTTTAGATGCGCATCTAGAAGTATCGCATCGGAAAATTATGATGGAAACGCCAAAATTCGAATTAAAATCCCCTGATTCGCACAAACAAAAATACGCTCGCTTTAGCCGGGTTTTTGTTGATTCCAAAAAATGTTCATTCGCAAAACGGGGGATGGAAACATTTACGTTCGAATTAAGTCTGACGTAGCGCACCTCTCTCCATGGCGATATCCACACTCTGGGTCGGGAAGGCGGTAATGCATTTACAAGCTGGTTGCCAACTGCCAGAAAACGTAGAAGAAGAAGAATGCGAGACTTGTTTTGTTTCCAGTTCTGCAGAAAACTCGTGCGAGTTCGTAGTTTTCACCAAAGTCTGTACATTTAATGGAAACACAAAGGATTTGTATTTCTTTTAATGCGCATTTCCCAATGATTCGAATCACTTTTGGATGGAAACATAGCTACTGGCTCATTTTTGGCAGTTTGTCAAAAGCTTTGAGGGGAAAATCTCATGATTTCAATGTGCGCATAGCATCAGCCTCAGCCTCAGGTAGTCAGCATGAGGTGAAGAATCACTGAAGTAAAGTAAAAAACAAGAAGAAAAAATATAATTACCATAGTTACGTTGTCATGTATGAACACACTCAAAAATGAACACAAGCAGACTAATTGATTGAAAACTATTCAGTTAAAGATGGTATACACAAAATCTTTTTTCTTTTTCCTAATAATATTGATATTATCTATATAATACCGTTTTTACATGCAGAGACTTAAAAATATGATGTGTTGAGAACAGTGGGTCCCAACTGGTCACGCCACGGGTCCAGATTTCATCTTAGTCATTAGTTCAAGGTCCACACAGTTTAATGAGTTCAGCGTCATACTTGCATTCAACCATGTCGTCCAGCTAGTTCGCTGTCTCTGTTAAGCAGCTGTCTGTTAAACGCTTACTCTACAGCAGGAAACTGCACTCCAGAATGAAAGCTCTCTGCCAAAAATTCACTGCACTCCAAAATAAAGTGTGTTTTGTCTTTTGCGGTCCACTCCAAACGGACCCGAGACCCACTTTTAGACCACGAACCACCAGTTAGGAACCACTGGTTTAGAAATAGTGTGTTACAGAAACTGTCTGCATTTATAACTGAATCCACTTTCTCTTTTATGTGCATGATTTTAACAAGGTTGTTATACCAAATGTCTTTAATGCATGTTCTAAGACCTGCTGCTTCACGGACAATAAGCTGAGTGGTTGCATTAACACTTCACACTACACAAACCCTTTTTTTTCAAGAACTAATGGTTTTTATTTGTTGAATAAAATAACAAAAAACACAGCTAGTTTTCCTGCAATGCAAATTATAGTGTCTAATCTGTCTATTAAAGTTAATATTTCAATTAAAAGGGGAAAAAAAGGGGATCTGTGACAATTCTGACGTCATGGTGTTGGACAGAAACCAGAAACCTTTGATTGAATTAACAGCTGAGGGCCAGGAAGCGCTGATCAATCAGGTTAATTATATTTCTGCCTTAATAACCACAGGGACACACACACTCACACCCACACACAGGAGCTTTGCCACAGATGACCTCAGCATGCAGGACCCCAGAGACCCTGGTCTCTAAATGTAATAATCTGCCGTGTATCTGGCACCTGTCCTCACGCTCGTAGCACAAAAGAAGATGCTTGAGGGAAGGATTTTTATGATGGAAAATCTGAGGTGGGCAGGTGTTTAGTTTAGATTGAAATAATTTGTTGTTTGAAGCACGCTTAGCTCTCAAAAAAACCAAGGTTGTCAGAGCGTTTGCTTCCTTTCTCAGAGAAACAACAATGACGCAGATGAAGTTAGATTCACCAAGATTTACAACATGTGACTATAGCTCTATAGATGCTCTGGTTTTATCGACCGCAGCACCCCGCAGTGCTCCGACAGCTGTGTGTGCGTTAACTTTCTTTGTTCTTTCTCTGTTTGTGTGTAGATCACAAGGAACACCACTCCAGCATACCGAACACCAGAGATGATCGATCTCTACTCCAACTTCCCCATCAATGAGAAACAGGACATCTGGGTCAGAGCTTTTTCCTTTTTTATTTTCTGTCCCCCTGATCCAAGATAATTAAAGAATCCTGAGTGTAATAAAAATAATCTAAAAGCTAACTTATTTTGTAGGATCATTAACAGACTGTAGATATTCTTTTGTCTTGAATGTTTGGACACAGCAGGTTGCCTCCCGACAGTGTTTTGTGTCAATATCTTTTGTTTCCTCAGCGGCCTGAGAGTTTATTGTTGTCTTTATTATTTCCACTCTCTCACACAGGCCCTAGGGTGCATCCTCTACCTGCTGTGTTTTAAGCAGCACCCATTCGAGGAGGGCGCCAAGCTGCAAATCGTCAATGGGAAATACTCCATTCCTCAGAACGACGTCAAGTACACTGTGTATCACAACCTCATACGTATGTACCTTTGCTTTGTGTCTTTCTGCATGTCTGATCTTGTATTCATCCATTGCTCTATTTTCCTCTGTGTTTCTGCTCACAAGTCCCATTTGTCACCACAGTTCAGAATTTACTGTATTTGTCAGACACAAGTATGTTGAGGATTGCACCCCTAAACATAGTGTTCATACAGACATGGTACAGAGAAATGCCATGACACGTGGAATGCTGGCAGTACAGAATGTACCTTGTTATGGCTGATCTCATTAGGGTAAACAGCTCCACCTGGTGGATCATGTAAATCTGTCTATTTCCTGCTAACAGTGCCACAAAAATATAAATAATGTAGTGCATGTTTATTATCTGGATTATTCACCTTAGGCAACTGATTACTCATATATATCCTTGATTTACATAATTTGGTAAATGATAAAACTGTCGTGTTATTCAAGAATTGCTTCCTTTATACATCTCTATGTTTTTGTCTCTCCCTCCTCCTCCTGGTGTCCAGGTTCCATGCTGAAGGTAAACCCAGAGGAGCGTCTGTCCATTACAGAGTTGGTCAACCAGCTGCAGGAGATAGCAGCAGCACGCAACGTCAACCCCAAGTCTCCCATTACAGAGGTGGGTGTTTGCATGATTGTGTTCAGTACGGTAAAGAAAATACTATGTCTCCAGATTCAAAGAGTAGCTTTCGTATATTTTCAACCCGGACCATGTTTTCATGTATTTTTTGTGTTTAAAGTACTTATGTGGTTGGGAATTGGTCCAGCAAAGGTAAACAGCAGTGATATGTGTGCACTTTGCGCAATTTACGTCCACTGTTCAGTTCAGGACTAGATGTTACAGTCCCTGGATGCACATACTTGAGACTATGAGCGGGAGTGATAGTGCCGTTATTATTCTGTATTTTATGTCTGACAGCATTATGGGAAAGACCCTTTCGAGAAAGACCTATTTGTTCAAGATTGATTCTTTTAAAACAGATCACCAGACTCCATTCAAACAAACAGTATTTTTAGCATCATAAAAGAGCTGTTGGAAATAAAGGTCAACTCAAAAAAACTATCTTGGGTTGTCTTTCCATTGTTCCAACAATTACCGACTGGTTTGGTTGAAATAAACCCCAAATTCACACAGTTAGATGTGAAAATATGCTGGATGTATGCACGTTAAAATTACCGTTTATTTGAATGGAGTCTGGTGGCTTTGATAATAGCAATTTAGGGGCTGTTTCTGGTTAAACAAAAATGACCTTTCTCTGTAACAAAAAGGTCTGTCTCTGTAGGGATCCTTTCTGTAATGTTGTCAGACAATAAGACCAACAATCTGAGCCTATTATTGGGAAAAACAAGCACTTTTAGTGGATGTAAATTAACGGTGCACAACATTGCAGCCCGTTAAGCCACTGCTGGCTGCAGCAACCTTGCTCAATACTGGCCTAATTTCAAGAATTGTTTGCATTTGTCACTTTCAAACGAAACTGAGAAAATAGAGTCCAGGTCAAAAAACATACCAGTTACCCTTTTAGAGGTGACACTACAGTAAAACTCCTTCAAATCTTTTCACCATCAAGTAGTTATGTTATCTTTAGCACCGTGCTGTGCTGTTATGTTGCTGTTTTTGGTGCTATATTTCAAGCCCTTATCTTGAAGTGAATGTCATTTGGTCTTGGTTAAAACAAAGAGATAGCAGATTTTCTGAGAGTATCACCAGGGAAATGGAGGCAAATTATGCCTGCGGCTGCTAAATTTTTCTGTTCTCCTCGCCAAGAGACAAATGAGAATGCATTTGAAATTGTTCTCTTATCTCAGACTGTCCAGTTGCTTCTGCGGGAGGTATTAGGTAGGGTGGCAACTTTCCCCGAGTGCAGTTTGGAGTAAACAAGTTGATTTGCGGAGACACAGGGGCACATCCTCGGTGTCTGAGAGGCTATTGACAGGCCGACCACACGGCCTCCTCCACTGTGTGTGTAAACATGCACGCACACTCTGGTGCAAACTGCTGGTGTTGTTACACACGCTCATTCTCAAAAGCAACCAACGCGCACTCGCATACACACACACAGGCAGGCTCAAAGGAGTCTGTATTCTCTTTCCCAGGCTCCTCTGCTCCCAGCTGGCTTGGTCCTAGTGGGTCCAGAGAGACAGAGACATGTAGAGGTGGAAAATGGGTGCAACTGGGACATGAAGTGATGCCAACACTTGAGTCGTAAAGCAGTATTTTGAGGGTGGCAGAAAAACTTTTTTTGTTTGTTTTGTTTTGTGTTTTTTTTCATCTGCCACCCACAGCAGCTAATCAGATTTGAGATTTTCGCCAAGGTTTTGGGATAGATAAGCATTTGGCCATGACCAACTAAGTAGCCACAGCCTCTTATGATTCTTAACACAAATCCTGGTACTTATCACCAAATCCACAGCCACAGTTGTGATTTAAGAGTATGAAAAGCTGATTTCAGTGTCAGAAATCTCCAGATTTACTCTCATTCTTATTTCTTCCAACAACGTCCTGGTGTGCAATGAACCCTTGACTGATATACGTAAAGCCGAGCCAGTGTACTTATCCTGAATTATGTTTCTGTCACAATTAAAAGTATGAATATTTAAGTATATTCCTTTTTTGGGAATCATACACTGGTTACCACTGTAGGAAAATCAGTTTCCCTGTGCTTTAGTACTGCACACACTCACTTCTCCCATCATATTCTAAGACAATTCCATTGCCCGGAAGAACTCTGTGAACTGAAGCACTGAGTTTTTCCATATCCCACCCATTTTTTTCATCAAACTGCATCTTGATAAGGCCGGTAAATATGTGCAGAGCCAGGGCAGATTTAGCAATCGCTGATCTGATTAGAGTTAAGAAGGGGTTTCCCTGCTGGACATAAGGAGATTATAATCCTCCTTCTTCTTCCTCTCCTCCTCCTCCTCCTCATCCTCCTCTTCCTCCTCTCTCTGCTGCTTCACAGCACAGACATATGGAGAGGCAGACTGTGCGATGGAGCAGAGAGGAGGGAGAGCAGAAAACTTGTGAAGGAAGGGAGCAGAGATGGAAGTGAAATACTGAGAGGGAAATGCGATAGACATCTCGGAGGGGAAGCGAGACGCAGAGGCTGTCTGGCTGCCTTTAACACAGACACTCCAGGAGTCATCTGAAAATAGTTTTATCGAGCGCGTCTGACACAGACTATTTTTTCAGTTGAAGTGTTGCGATTGTGCTACTTTTTGGGATTCTTTTGCGCTGGGGATTGCACATAAGGGACAGAGAGGAGACCTGTTGCTTAACAGTCAGGATCTGATTGGTGCTGCTTTTCTGTTCCTGTATTTGTGGTCGTGGCCAATTTGTTTCCTTTCTGGGACGAATCTGGGAATTTTTGCAATTTTTGGCATTATTTAAAAATTTTAAAATGACCATTTTTTGCATTTTGAAGGACAATCTGCTTTGATCATCGTAGGCAAAAGCATAGCTCCCGGCTACTGTCAACTTAGTCCGTGTTTTGTTGACTTACCTGTAACAATGTTGAGTGCGTACTACTGTTGGCGTCCAGTGTTTGACGGCTATGAATGTCTGCAGCTGCTGGAGCAGAACGGAGGTTTTGGCAACAACGGAGCCCAGCCGCCCATGCAGATCCACAACGTCCACAACAATGCAGGTAAAGGTTTGTGTACATGACAATAATATGCTCTATGTGGGTTTGGGACAGTATTTGAGGTTTGTGTTTGTTGTCCCTTACGTGAGGTGTCTTAAAACAGAGCAGTAGCGTCATGTCAGTGTTTTGTTTCCAAAAGTGAAATTTCTGGCTAAATTATGCCTTTTCAGTGTGATTGAACCATCCCTCATTTCTAATCAGCCAGGGACACATGTCCTCACATATCCACACTCCCAAGACCCCACCCATATCACTGAGAGTCACACATGTTAGTAAGTAATCTGGTTAATTTACTCATGACCAGCAGTCAGTAGATCAGTCCCAGATCCTCAAATGTTTGAGAAATTATCATATAAGCCTTGATGATGATTTATAGAATCATCATAAATTTCCCATCTCGCATTTCTCAGTCATTACGAAGCAGTAACAGAGCAGTATAGTCTGGTTCCAGTCACTGCTTCCATGTGTAAGCACCGTTTTCTAGTTACTCTGTAACCCACTAACCTTGTTTGATCTTGAGTGTAAACCCGAGGCCAAAAGGCTCTCGTGTGGCTTGTGCAATATGTTCAGTGAGGTGAGCTTTACATAAGTACAGCCGGCTTGCTCAGTTTATAAAGTTTTCTAGTATTAATCTGTAGCAGAATAGAAAAGAACACTCACAGGATTGATTACCTGCCAAAATAGGTGTTAGAGGAAACAAACTTTACAGCCACAGACCACATATTGGCATTTGGCACGATGGCTGTGAGTGTTTTCATACCCTTCAGTATGTCTGAAGAGGCTGAGGCAAAGTACACAAGCTCAAAATATGGCTCATTATTCTGTTTTAAGATATTTGATTAAAATTAAGAGCACAAACTTTGTGAGAAAATTATATTTCTGTCGTTTATCTGTACCTTTTTTTTTTTCCAAATAAGCATAATAGGCTTTTCTCTCCACACAAACAACCATACGCATACACACGCACACGTGCAGGTTGTGTACCGTCCATTAAGAGGATTTACGCACGGCCAACCATCTGTCGAAAGGCAGAAGATGTTTGCTCTCTCTCTGTTGAGGAGCGGCTGCAGTCCTTCTGTCCATTCACACTATCTGACCCGATGGTGTTGGGTCAGCCTGAGTCCTCTGCCTGTTGTTGTGTCTCAACATCTGGCAGCTCCACCACAGCTGAAAGCAGCTGATTCTATCCAGTGTATTTACAACTTTTTATTGTCGCGAAGTGTGTGCGTGTGTAGAAGCATTTATCGTGAGTGAGCATGCTTCTTCAGCTTCTGCATGCTGGCTGAAACTAGTTTGAATAAAGTTTGATATGTTTGAATAAGAGAAGAAAGAGGAAAAATAATGTTGTGACAGTGTGATTTAACATATAGGGTCATGAGGGTTTCCATACCTGTGCTGTGCCCCACTACTACTTTTGTAATGTTTCTGTTATATGTTGTGAATGCTCGTGAATATTTTATTATGGGTACTTGAAAAGTCATGGAATAGTTCTGAAATGTCGTCCATCAAAATGTGTGGGAACCCTGATTAGATGATGGGTGGGAAAGTTGAACTGTGACCCTGATATCTCTAACTAAACCCAATGTCAGTGCTATGACGTCTGCAAATCTGTCATATTTTGCATTCTCTCTTTTTCCCCGACAAAACCTACAGGCATATACGATCCTGATCAGGCGGGCAGCGGCCTCTTTGATATCTTACGCGGAGGAACCGAGCGCTTCCTGACCAACATAAAGGACACTTCCTCTAAGGTCATCCAGTCAGTAGCCAGGTAAGATGCTTCAACCCTGTTGCAATGATTATCATTGTTGTATTTATTCATATCCCATTTTCAGTTAATCTTTATTGTCATTACAGTTATGTTAGCACTCATGCTTTATTCATTCAGCCTGACAGTCAGTTCTTTGCTCACTCGGCATAATAAGGGCATGTGTTGCTGAGCTGATCTCATGAGTCACATTATTTTTAAGTTGCCTGAACGTTAAGTTAAACCTTTCACATTTTGCACGAGCCGCTGCAACCTCCCATATGCCCACTTATCTAAATAAGGCAATCCCACCACCATGTTTGCTTTGGTAATCATTAAATGCAATTTGATGATGGTGAAAAATCAGCTAAGTGTAGACTTTAAATTTAGCGCACTGAAAGTGTGCACTCATGGTCAATTATCAGTCATCATGTTTCATCACAGTCGCATCAACCTGAAGTAAATGTTGATAATTGTCCACCTGCAAATTGTCCATGTAAGCATTTATACTCACACCTACCCTGCCCCCCAGTTTTACCTTTTTAAAAGGAACATTTTGCTGCTCGGCTGTCTGAGATGTGCTTCCCCGCTCTGACACTCTGACAGAGTTATCTGTCTTTGTAGTCCGCTCACCAGCTGGCACGCGAGTAAGTCAGTGGATGGTGGGAATAATCTAGTCTGCTCCACTTGGCTGCAGCAATCACTGACATTGACTGTTGATGTCACAGACAGGTGGCCTCTATGACTGATATAAGCAAAGTGTTCCTTTAACTCTACCCATGTGCGTTCAGGTTTGATGTTTCATTTGGTTGCTCTCTCATCGGTTTGTTCCATTTGTTTAGTCGTTTTGTTTATTTTTTGTTGTTTCTTTTCTCTGTCCCAACCCCTCATGGTCCCACTATGTGTCCATCACCTAGCAACCCAAGGTAAATATGGGTCAGTGAAGTGCGTCAGCTCATGCGTTGCTCTGTGTGCTCCTGTAGTCTGTGTTTGATTTAGAGGAAGAGAAACCCTACTAAGCCTTCTGCTGTGCCGTGTCCACCATCACAGCTTGCTGATCCTAACATCACACATTCAGTAATTCAGTTGCATGAATGCAGAGCGTCATGTGAATGGACAGATGAGCATCATTTGAAGAGTGAATGGAAGGGTCAGGTGATTAGAAAAATGATAGCTGCAAAAGACAGAACAACCGGAACATACTCTCTGTGCATGGTACAGGAAATTAATGGGCCGGTCAATAAGAGGTTAGAAATTAAAGAGCTGGTGGTGTAGCAATGATACACTTTGTTTGAAAGGTGCATTAAACCACCTGCTTCAGACAATGACTTATTTTTAATTTAGCCGCCTGTGTCATACCAGTCATATAACGACAGTCATATAATGATAATGAGAAAAGGGTTGAACAGCTTTAAGCTTTCTAAAGCAGACAGCCTTGTCCATAGCCTTATTAAAGGGTAACTTTGTTTTTTTTCTATCTTGACCCCATTTTCCCACATTGTGTCTAATTGACTAATAGGAACAAACATTGTTGAAATTGGTCCAGTATTCAGCAAGGCCGCTGTTGCCAGCAGCAGGAGCAAAAGGGCTGCATTGTAACCACTCGGGGCCTTTGTGCACCGTTAAATTACATCTACTAAAAGGGCTTGTTTTTGGTATTAAAAGTGCCTGAAAATATTATAGAAAGAACTCATATAGAAGTACCCCGGTACCAATGGCTGTAAGTGGTTAGTATAGAAATCCAGGTTCACTGAAGGGTGTCTGGTTAGAACAAACCAAATGTCACTTTCTGTTTCGATTATCCTTTTTTTCTTGCCACACGATCAACACACAATCTCCATATAGTTTAAGGATAGTTGGATGTGGTTCTGACATAATATGAAATACATAGTAAATGAATACTGTATATATTAAGCAATAGACATCAAATATCAAAACAAATGAACAGCATGCAATATATCTGTATCCATAACCATCAAAGACAGAGATGGACAAACAGGTAACAAGGGAAAAAACAGGGATACCTTAAAAATATATCTATCTATAAAAATAAATAATTACTATGAGTATAGTGACATGGACTGGTCAATTGACTGAGAGAGAGTGAGCATGTTACATTGGCCAGTTTAGTTGCACAAAGTGCTGGCCTTTTTCACAGCGAGAGCCCTTTTTGTTTAACCAGAAACTCCGTTTAAAATAAAGAGTAATTTTAGCGTGTAAAGAGCCAACATATTTTCACATCTAACTGGGTGAATTAAAGGTTTATTTCAACCAAACCAGAGTTGGTGATTGTTGGAACAGTGGAAAGACAAACCAAGGTGATTGTTGTGACTTTTATTTTGTTTCCATTGACTTAAAGTATGTTTTGCAATGATAAAATTACTGTTTATTTAAATGGAGTATGGTGGGTTTGGTAATAGCGATTTCGGGGCTGCCTCGGGTTACAAGGACCTTACTCATTAGAAGAAATGTCTATTCCTACAGAGTCTTTTTCCTGATATTTTCAGACACTTAGAATAACAATTTTAGCCTGTCAGTGGCAAAAACAAGCACTTTCAGTAGATGTAAATAGATTGCGCAATAGTCCAATAACATTAAGTTGCAACGCATTCTCTCTCAATACTGGGCCAATTTCAGAAATAGCTGTCAGCTATAATCACTTACTCTAAAATGTGTGAAAAGCAGGTTGAAAGCATCAAAGTTATCTTTTAATGGTTCCCAACCTTTTCTGTCAGATGTACTCCCAGCTGTCAGATGAACTCAAGCACCCCTTCCTTGATACATCTGTTTATTTCAACCTTTCGTTTACTTTTAGCGACTTCAACTGCTATTCCGTTACTTAAAGCCATTTCAGCATTTATCTGTCTAATTTATTTAGATTTTAACAACTTATCCATACCTTTAGGTATCTGTTTCAACCATTTATTCATCACTTTTAACTGTTTTAACGTCTCTGCTCACTTTCTAACTTTTAATGCACTTGATGAACACAATATATGGATCATTCTGGGAGTTTTTTTGTATCTAATTTAATCTATTTATAAGTTCCTTATTTTTTTTTCCAAAGTAATTTAGCTAAAATCTTAACACGTTCCCCGGGCAACTTCAGGTGTACCCGTGGTTGGGAATCAGTTGCCTATATGAATGACTGATTGAATGGATGAGTGAATTTGGCTCCACTGCTTACTTAATCACCATTTCAGCTAAATCTGTGTCTTAACCGGCATTACCTGTCTGTCCTGACACCACACAAATACAATTGAGTGTCATCAACATAGATAGACTAAATTCTCTGCTTGGCCTACAGTTTGTGTGTACTCAATTCTAATATTTGGTTGGAATCATATTGCGTTGTTTTTGCTGTTGTCATTGTTCCAATATGATTTCGTTTGCTGTAAAATTCAATGTAGTGTATTCTACATCAATTAAGTAAGGGATAATGTACAGGGAGTAGGTCGTCACTGAGAAATAAATTCCGACAGGGGTTAATTTTGCAATAATGACCCGCTCCCTGTACATTGTCCTGCTTATTACATGGCTACTATAATTGTCACAAAATACTGACAAAAAAAATATTCTAATGATTTAAAAAAAGACTTTATTGCTTTCACTAAGCATCTAAGATCAGAATCGGAAGCCGTGTAATAGCTGCCAATAATAGTGATATACCAAGACGTTATTGGCAGTAATGATACTCCCATGCACCTGCCAGATGCATGTGCTACATTAAGACAACATTTTTTTTTTTAGCCCCACAATTTGCATGATTGTGTGACGGCCCTCATTAAAACTGTTTGAAAAGATGCATTGTGTGGTAGCCCGGGCAGAGAGGCCCATTCAGACATCTATTAGGAAGATTTCCATCCTGCAGCCTTGCGGTTTCAGATCCAGAGTCATATTAGTATATCGTAATTGAAGCTTTCTTGTTACTGAACCAGCTGTTTGTTAATGGCTGTATCTGTGCAGTCTCCCAGATATTAGTCAAACTGTTTTATTTCTTGTAGTGATTTGTGTTTGTCCTCCCTACTGTGCTGTTTACCTACTCCTCTCATAAGTGCACTTGTAATATCTCTTACAGCTATGCCAAAGGGGACCTAGATATTTCATACATCACCTCCAGAATAGCAGGTAGGCACCTTTTTAACCCTCTTTACCTGCATAGATGTTGTCATTAAGTCATTGTTGTAGATTACATGATGACAGTGATGTCAGAGATGATTCCAGTCACACGTGGCCTATGTTTCCGATACTGTTAAACATTTCGAGAAAGGGATAAACCTGTGATGTAATATTTACTCATCTTTCTCTGTATTTGTGTGTGTAGTCATGTCCTTCCCAGCAGAGGGGGTGGAGTCAGCGATAAAGAACAACATTGAGGACGTCCGTCTCTTCCTGGACTCACGTCATGCTGGCCACTACGCTGTCTACAACCTCTCCAGACGGTCGTACAGGCCTTCTCGATTCCACAACAGGGTATGAAGCGTGTGTTTGTGCACCGTTTTTGCAGGTGGATGTGTGTCAGAGTGTGACTTCACCAAACTCCCGTGTCGTAGTATAGATATGTCATTGCTATGAGTGGATCGTTTGCTAAGTTCAATATATAATAAATAAAGTAGGGCTATCCCTACATTTGTGTACAGCTTTACAAGATTCTTGTTGTATTCACGTGTGTCTGTACGTGTGTGTGTAGGTTTCAGAGTGTAACTGGCAAGTGCGACGTGCCCCCAACCTCCGCAGCCTCTACAGTGTGTGTAAGAACATGCATCTATGGCTCAAACAGGACCAGAGGAACATCTGTATAGTGCACTGCCTGGTGAGTAATTTCTCACCACCTACTAGATGACTAAGATGACTAATGACTTGGACTATCATTCACATTACAAGCAATGTGGCACAAATCCAATTTTTCTTTTCCTCTCATGTGATACAGATCTTATTTTTTCAGACTAGGGTGGATACAGAAATCTTTTTTTTTTTTCCCAGCCACTTTTGTTTGTAGTTCCTTACATCCATTTTTTTTTTCACGTCAGACTTTACTGTGCAGGTGCAGATCACACTGTGTACAGTTTCCGAGCGCTCAGTTGAAAGTGCAGAAGGCTGTCACAAATGTCATTCTTTTTTCTTTTTTTCCGCAATTGCTTGTGTCTGGCAAATGTGACTTTTTTGTTGTTCCAGTCCACTTCTGTGTGATGTTATTGGTCACATGTGAGGCACGTCAGGGCAGAGATCCATTCATACTGATGTCACATATGGGTTACTTAGAACATAAATGTGAACAGTCTCGGCAGAAAGGTATGATCTCGGGGAAAAGTCTTAATTGAGCATTAAGCCCTGTAATGTGAACGTAGCCTTAGTCCCTCATGCATGTTCCAACAGAAGGAGGTCATGATTGAAGTAGACGATGAGAAAATAAGGAGGAGTGTAACACCTGCAGTATCTTTAATTGTCACCTTCATCTTCTCTCTGCAGGACGGCAGGGCAGCATCAGCGGTGGCAGTTTGCTCCTTCCTGTGTTTCTGTCGCCTTTTCACCACAGCTGAGGCGGCTGTCTACATGTTCTCAATGAAACGCTGCCCGCCTGGTATAGCACCCTCACACAAGAGGTACAAAAACAGACTGGTTGGAATTTTGACATATTTGGTTTAACCTTAGAAATCATGAAATAGACTCAAGCTTTTGCCTCCTATTTGATCCTGATTTTGCGTTTGATTGCTGCAGGTATATAGAGTATATGTGCGACATGATGGCAGAGGAGCCCATCGTCCCCCACAGCAAGCCCATAACAATTCGCTCCATCGTCATGACACCTGTGCCGCTGTTCAACAAGCAGCGTAACGGGTGCAGGCCGTTCTGTGAAGTTTATGTTGGAGACGAGAGAGTCCTCACCACATCACAGGAGTACGACAAGATGAAGTAAGTTCATTCGCACACACACAAACGCCTGTCAGCTGTCCCTGGATAAAAGCAGTAAAACAAATGTTGCTGTTTCAATTATTCATTCTCTCTATCTCTCACGCTTTTGTTCCTCACAGGGACTTTAAGATGGAGGATGGGAGAGCGGAGATTCCCCTCAATGTGACAGTCCAAGGAGATGTGCTGGTGGTGATCTACCATGCAAGATCCACACTGGGAGGACGTCTACAGGCTAAGGTACACACACCCACAAGATTAAAGGGTAACTTTGGAATTTTTCAACCTGGACCCTTTTGTTCCCAGGATTTTGTTCAAAGTAAATAACAGAGGCAACAGTTTTTGAAGCTGATCCAGTATTGAGCGACAGGGTTGCAGACAGCACGGCAAACCCAGCTGACTACTCGGCGCATGTTTGTATCATCAAGTTACATTCACCTTAAGTGCTTGTTTTTGTCACTGACGGGCTCAGATTATTAGTGTGACAGTGTTGTGGAAAGGATCTTTACAGAGATAGACCTTTTTGTTTAAGAGTAAGATCCCTTTTCTTTAACAGTAACAGCCCCAAAATGACTATTGCCAGACCCACTGGAGTAGTAATAAAGAGTAATTTAAGCGTGTATAGAGCCTGCATTTTTTTACATGTACATCTAACAGGGGTTTTATTTTGACTTTAAATGAAGTGTGTTTTATGATGATTTCTGCTTATTTAATTGAGTCTTGTGGCTTTGGCAACAACGAATTCAGGGCTGTTTCTGGTTAAAAAGGATCTTACTATGTCACAGAAAGGTCTATCTCTGTAGGGATCCTTTCTGTAATGTTGCCAGACACTTAGAATAACAATCTAAGCCTGTCAGTGGCAAAAACGAGCACTTTACATTGCAGCCTGTTTTGCACCTGCTGGCTGCAGCCCTCTCGCTCAGTACATTTAAAAAATTGTTGTCTCTTGAACACAAAAACATGGGAAAATAGAGGCCAGGTTTAAAAGTACCCTGGCTACACTTTAAGTGCAACACATCAACTGTGAAAACATTTTGGACAAAAAAGCTTATCTTAAATTATTATTTATTATCATTATTTAATGTTGTGTTTCAGATGGCATCCATGAAGATGTTTCAGATCCAGTTCCACACAGGCTTTGTCCCCAGAAATGCGACCACTGTCAAGTTTGCCAAGTGTGTACACAATATCTCTTTGACACTCAAAGCTTCAGATCTTTTATTTCCTTTACAATAATGTCAGCTACAACACATTTCTTGCTTTCTAATTAACTGTTAAATATGCTGCATATTATTGTTTTTCATCAGGTATGACTTAGACGCCTGTGACATCCAGGAGAAGTACCCAGACTTGTTCCAGGTTAACTTGGACATCGAGGTGGAACCCAGAGACAGACCCACCACCAAGACCCCTCCTTGGGAGGGCTTCCAAACCAAGGGCCTCAACCCCAAAATCCTTTTCTCCTCTCGCGATGAGCAGCAGGAAATCCTCAGCAAATTTGGTAGGTGGTAGTTCTTTGTGAAATCCAGGCTCTAGGGTTTGCTTTACTGCGACATCTTTCTCTCCTCAATTTTCTCTAATTTACTCATGCGTATGAACTAAACATGAAACTTTAATCACCACAGGTAAGCCCGAGCTGCCTCGTCAGCCAGGCTCCTCAGCATTTTATGACTCAGAGTCGCCCCAGCCAGCTCAGACCCCCGAAGGCTCCACTGCAACAGAAACAGAATCTCCTGTGAGCACCGATAACAACGCCAACAACTTCTTCCAGACACTAGATTGGGAAGGTACGGCACTTTTGTTCTTGTGGTGATATTTTAGCTTTAAAATTTCTTGGCAAAATCATCTAAGTTTTTCCCTCACGCAGCCTCAGTATTCTGAGGAATCAAACCATGAAACATTCCCTGACCTCTTGATTTACCACCCTCCCCCGCACTGAGTGATTCCACAGCAACATCAGGTGTCTTAAAATATCCACTGAGCAGCTTCCTGTATTTGTAGATGTGGGCAGCCCTCAAGATGCCTCGGACAGTCAAGGAGGAGGATCTATGAATGACCAGGAGGATGTGAGCGATCAATCAGAAGGAGAGTCCTACTCTTATTCTGCCCCCAGTGGGGAGCCACTGTCACGTGACCCCAGCGAGCCGCTGTTTGATGCTGACTTCCAGGTGGGGAGAGACAGTATGACTTTCTTTGTCAGTAGAGCCAAAATATGTTCTTTTTCCACCCTTCTAATTATCTCTGTCTTTTCCTGTTGTCCCTTCCTCCCCTCAGACCTCCCCTCCTGCAGCCCAGGAGTCTCCTGTCGGTGGCACAGCTGACCTCTTGGGACTGAACTCTGACCCGTCCATGTCCTCATCGTCCTCCTCTGCTCCTCATCAAGGAGCCCAGGGAGGAATGAAAGCTGCATCTAGCAACAGCGACCTCCTCAACGACCTGTTTGCACCCCCTGGTGGTCAGACAGGAGCGGCGCAGGAAGACTTGTTCTTCAGTGGGCCAGCCAGTGGGGCCACATCAGACTCAAAATGTAAGGGCCGACGCTTAATAAGGGCCATCTGCTTTGTTTTAAAAGAAAACTTTAAAGTTAATGCATTTTTTTTCTCCCTCCCTGCAGCCATGGGCGACCTGTTCGATCCGTTTGGGATGGGGTCTGGCTCTGGTGTCAGCTCCACCGTGGGTTCATCTCGGCAGGCCTCTGGTCCAGACCTGTTTGGAGACTTCCTGGGTACCGAAGGTTCAGCTCACAGTAACCCCGCTCCTGCTTCCAACACAAGCCTCTTCAACCTCAGTGAGTACATCAGCTACAGCACCATTTCCCAACTGTCCAATGCTACTCTGCCGCCTCATCGTATCTCAGTCTCCTTTAGGAGATATATTGATTATGTACACACACGTCATTGCACCTGAGCAGCAGCAAACCTACAGTATCTTAAAGTTTTTCTCCGGGCAGTGAGTAAACCCCTAAAAACTCATCTCTGTTCAACAGAATTACAGTTTTCTCCATGAAAAAAAAAATCCTTACAAATTTAACTCTACACTTGCCTTAATTAGTATCTGTGGATCTATGAATATGCAAACAAGCCCCGCCCCTCAGCCACTCACAGCTCGAGCATACCTCCTCACCTTTGACTGTGCTCATCAAAACACACAAACCTCTGCTTCCAAACAGTCATAGATAACACAAATCTTTGGCTTGACTACATTATAAAACAGGTAATAATGTGTTGCCAGTCTTGATAAATCTTGCTCCTGGTTGGCAGCTCTGATGTGTTGAATCAAAGAGAAACTTAGCTTCCAAATACTGATTCGTTGCCAGGCTTCACTGTAGCATTATGCTAATGGTATGGAAAACCCTTGATGAAATTGGTTCCTTGGGTATGTGACATATGGAACCCTGTCATGTTACATATAAGAAGCACCATACAGACAGTTCAAAACTTGATTTTTTATTTTCAGTCATCTCAGTTTTTGCTGGACGCTAAAGTGGGTGTCACATTTCTTCCTCTATTGGCGTCTGCTGCAAGCCATGGCGGCTGGCAACATGCAAAAGAAACCTAATTTGTGAAACTGTATTATATTGTGTCTTAACAGATAAGCTAGTGAATGATACCCCCAAGATGACATCATCAGCCAGCCAACCAGACCTGCTGGGAGGGTGGGACAGCTGGGCAGCTGGCACCAACGCTAGCATGAGTGCCACCGCCAGCAAACCCAGTTATACCAACGCAGGTGGGTGGAGGAACATGATGTAGGAATTTGTGTTGTAGATCATCTTGAAATTCATGAGAAGAAAAATCTAACTCGTGTATTGTTACTCTCTGTAGCTTCTAGTGCTTCCTCTATGTCGAAGGCAAAGTCTCAGACCTTTGATCCCTTCGCCGACCTTGGAAACCTGGGCACAAATTTACCAGGTAAGAGGCCTGGTCACATATCCAGTGGCTGGTAAAGGTGATACTGTGCTGACTGTGAGCAGTGATCCCAAACAGGAAAATGCCCTTATCAGACAAATCTTCACTCATGAGTTCATCTCAAGTAACTAACTTTAATTTCTCCTTGTTTCTTGCAGGTTCCTCCAGCAGTAATTTCTCCGGGCCTTCTTTCAGCGCAAAGACTCCCTCCTCCTCCACCTCCTCCTCTGCTAAGCCCCAAGCCCAGGCCTGGCAGTCAGCAAGACCCGCTTCAGCCCAGAGCAAACCTTGGATGGCTGGATCAGGACAAGGACCTGCACCCAAAGCACCCTCTGCATCTCAGTCTGCAGCTGCACAGCCCACTAAACCCAACTACAACCTCAACTTCTCTAGTGTGATTGGTGGGAGAGAGGAGAGAGGAGTTCGGGGGCCTGGATTTGGTAAGAGACATTTGAGTGGAGGAGAAGGGATTCGTTATCGAGTCATTTTTATGTTTGATTCAATACAATTATTACTCAAATATTACTAAAATATGGTTTTCCTCTGCTTATAGAAATTAGTAAATGTGATTAGTAATAAGCACTGGAATTCACCAGTGTCTGAAAAAGGAGAATGAAAATTAAAGGAATTTGTTATATTTATGGACAGTATTGTGTCAGACCTTAATTTCTCTGCTCTCTCTTGTAACGCAGGCCCCAAACCGAAGGTAAAGGAGGACGATTTTGAGGACCTGCTGTCAACTCAGGGTTTCGCCTCGAGGCCTGATAGGAAGGGACCAAGGACCATCGCTGAAATGAGGAGACAGGAGATCACAAAAGACATTGATCCACTTAAATTACAGGTAACAAACTAACAAACAAACTACAAACTTTGATATTTAACACTAAAAATTAAAATCCTCTGCGCACTGCAGCGCAAGCAGACAGATGCGTGACTCAGAGCAGCATGTGTCACTGACACCAGACTCAGATCGCAGCAGACCGGTGGAAAATGTCACCATCAGCATATTATTTTACATCAATGAAATCTATTTTATCATTATTTTGAGTCACGTTGTTGAAAGAATTTAGTCGTCTGTGTTCAAGCACGATAATAGGTCTCCATTCATTGCACGTCAGGCTTTCTATTTCCTTGTTGGAGATGTTTTCTTTTTTAATTACATGATAGCTATTCTCCCTTAACTCACCAGTAAAGAATACCTTTGTCCATTTCAAATAACCCGTGGCAATAATAATATCCCTGTTTTCTGATTTACTGTGAAACTTTTTTAGGCAATTCATGCAACAATCAGACCAGATGACCTCTTTTCTCGGCCTAATGGGGCCGGCCTTTATTTGTCAGCCAACCAAAACCAATCAGTCAATTAAAAACACAAACTGGAACTGGAACATGAAATCGTAGAGGCCTAACAGACATTGCTTCTCGTTCTTTGAGTTTACATATGGCTAAAGGGGGAAAAAACAACCGTAAACAGACGACATGATTATTGTTGCGTTCAAGGTCCTCCAAAAAAAAAAAAAAAAAAAAAAAAAAATGGAGAAAAAAATGGCAGAATGTTCGATTTTTTAAAATGTATTTATTTTATTCACAATCGAATCCCGTGCCATCGAACAAAGCTTTGAATTTTTTGCCATAAGGTTGTTGTTTTCAGCAAGTTGGCCTTGAATAGCTGATGCTGAGCTGTAGTGCTGTGTTACTTGTTATGACCTAAGTTGTATTTTAATAAACCTGCCTTTGGTTTAATTTATTCTTTCAAGCTTTATTCCTTCTCCTCTTATCTGAGTTCTGTTGTATGTTTGTACTCCATAGATTTAATTGCAAACTACAACTGTTTAGTAAGTTAAAGATGCATTGCTGCTAAGGACAGCTTGAAGTGGCGATGAGGTCTTAAAGCTTTTTTGGAAGGTCTTAAAAAGGTATTGAAATTAACCTCAGGATTCCTGCATATACCCTGGCATGAGTCGACACATTGCTTGTAATTGTTGTTGTTTTATTAGGAAATTTGTGCATAGTATACCTTTAAAAAGTATAATTACGTACCTAGTACCTTTTTATGCTAGAAATATTTAAGGTTTGTTTTATTGTCATGCTGTAGATCTTGGACTGGATTGAGGGGAAGGAGCGAAACATCCGAGCACTGCTGTCAACTCTGCACACTGTGCTGTGGGAGGGTGAGACCCGCTGGAGGCCTGTGGGCATGGCCGACCTGGTGACCCCCGACCAGGTGAAGAAATACTACAGGAAGGCTGTGCTGATTGTCCATCCAGATAAGGTGCGGTACTACAAAAAGCAAACGTCGTTTCCCAGGAGATGACAAGACAAAATTTAATACTCATTCTCTGTCTCTCTGCAGGCAACAGGCCAGTCTTATGAGGATTACGCCAAGATGATCTTTATGGAATTGAACGACGCCTGGTCAGAGTTCGAGAACCAGGGATCCAAAGCACTCTTTTAGAACACCAGACTGGACTGGATTCAGCCTAACCACACACAAGGGTTAGACTGGGCCAGATTGGACAGGACTGAGCCCACATTGGGCCTTAGGGGGCGCAGAGCCTCTGAGAGGTGTCCTCTCTACCATTCCCTTCACTCCCCTTCTTCCTTCTTTTCTTTCTTCTCTTTCTACAGTCAAGGAAAAAAAGACCTTTTGCCTCACGTCCGGCTGTGGTGAAAATCTCCTCGCTGGTTCATAAACGGCCGGCAACACAAACATTGTGATAGTTGTTGAAACTCACTGCCTACCTGTACGACTGCCTGAGTGGTGCTGCAAACATCTGGAGGGAAGGATGGGTGACAATCACACGAGGAAGACAGAGTGGAAATGAGTACTACACAATAAGTACAAGGACTTATAAGATTATCATGACAGTGGTATTTTGATGAAAAGATTTAACGAGCCCACACTAATGAGATGTTGCTAAATTCTGGCTGTGGCTGGTGAGTTTGGTGAGCACTTTTGCAAACAACCAGCTGCTTCACTGACTGGTTAAAAAAATAGAAATAAACACGGCTGTACGTTTTCCAGCATGCCGGCCAACATGGAGTGTTGTTTTTAAGCTTAGCGAACGTTGCTGATGGATTTTGGGACAAACCAGCCACAGCAAACAACGGACAAAAAACTATCCCGCCTCAAATGGAGAAGCAGGATTTTTGAACGACCATAGATCTGTTGATAATGCCCATTAATACTTTGAAGTGCACCTTTTGGGGTCAGTGGTGGTTTGGGTTTGTTGTTGAGCCATTCCTCTCCAGAAAGACAAGACTATTGCCTGCTGAACACTACTAGTGCTGCTTCTACCATAACAGTTATGGCTACACACACACACACACACACACACACACTCCGCAGATTGATGTTAAAACCTGCATCCTAAACTTCTGACAAAGAAACTTGTTTTGGAGCCCCATATAAACCGAAGCGGGCAGTCTGTCGTGTTTTTTTGAAGTGCTCTTTCAATTCCACCCACTCAGGCTATACCGTGTAGCTGACTGCATGCTCTCCCACACCGCACCTCTGAACAACAGGGGGGGGTCGGTGTGTTTGATTTCAAACCAGGGTAGTCCAAACGGGCGGTGGCTCTTTTATTGAAGTGCTCTTTTTCTTGTAGCAGAAACAGAGCCCGATGACGCTGAGTGGCAGACTCAGCACTCACGCTGCTCATTGCTTTCGAGCGTCTCCGTCATCACTGTCATTACCAACCCCTCTCTTTGTCTCTGCAAGCCCCACCCACCTCCGGCGCCGAGTTCAGTGGACATTTTTTTTGTCAGGAGCAGATCAAAAAGTGAAGGAATGAAAAGAGAATATGCTGATTGAATCTTGGTTTTTACTTTTTCTTGTATTTTGGGGAGGGGGGGTCATTCTGAGCTTTTTGTCAGTTAATCATCACTTCAGTGTAAATATCAGAATATCATCCATCAAGTGGCTTTTGTCGAGGCTACAGACTGATGTGTTACTGAGCGTCATGCTCGACCGCGTGAATGGTTGTGTGATTGCGTGCGTGCATGTGTGTGTTTCTTTCACTGAGAAATTAATGAAACCCTGTTGAACATCATGCTTTCTTGTCTGCAGTCACAATCTTAATTTAATGTTTTCCAGCCTCTCCCACACTTTTGATTTTGTGGACGTTTGTGTTTCCATCAATCTTTCCAATTTTTGCTTGCTCTGCTTTTCTTTCCCTTTATTTTTTATTTCACGTTTTACCTCATGGACCAATCAAATCACCTGTTTTCTTATTTATTATTATGTTTTTTTTTCCTTCTTTCGGAGGGTTGGGGGTTGTTCTGACATGTATTCATGCTATTAATGGCACAAGTGGAAAAAAAAATTCAGATAATATATAAGTGGAATGTGCTGAGTGGGAAGGTCGTTGGTTGATGACATTGAGCCTCTCTTGCTGTTTTCATTCCAAAGCATCTATTATTAATACGAATGTGCTTTTACAAATATATATCCTCTCTGTTGTTGAGCAGTATGTGTTTATCATTTGTTTGTTCGGTCTGTCTTTCTGTTTGTCGTTACTTTTTTCCCCCTCTTGCTTATGTTTTGCATTTTGACATTTTTGTTACTATTCCAACATGAGGGGCCAGTAAACCTAAGTAAGAAAACAAAAGAAAAAAATAAACAAACTGATGCTTGAAATTTTCTGTGACAGTATCATCAAAGTATAATGAGGGAGAATTTCAAAACCGCACATCAGCAGTGTTTACTGTACCAAATTACATCATACTAATATGAATGTAGATTTCAATGCAAAAGCAAAATAATTAAAAAAAGAAAATCTTTTGATTTGAGGCAAATATTTTGGTGTTTTTTTTTGTCTTTATTTTGAAGATTCGCTGCAGCTTCACATTCACAAACTATAGACAAAGATTATCATGAGAATATATAAAACAAATTGGAGAGGTAACTCAGACTTATCTGAAAGAAATGGTATTGATTAACTGCAGATGCTAATGTTATTTTAACCCTAGTTCCAGTAGCCCAGGCGGAGCCATTTACTGGACTCTAAGGGTCATACTCCTACAATCCTGAGCACACATTTACCCACGTAAATATGCATAAACATAGGCCCTGACTGCCTGACTTCATTTATCAAATTCAGTCGGCAAATGCGTGCTCATGATTGGAGGGAGTATTCCTCACAGAGTCCAGTCGCGGGTGGAGCCTGTGTGAGATGGGACTCAAAAGTATTACCACTGGCTTAAAAATGACTATGAAGTTTACTCTATTTTAATTTAGTTTGAGTCATCTATTTAAAAGCCCGACTCTACGCCCATGTCTCTTACAATGATTAGAACATTTCAAAATAAAAGTATCTGTAGACAACCATCTGAGATAAAATAACATTTTGGTATGTATTGAAGCAGTGTCACATGGTCAAAACCTGCGTGAAACAAACTTTTATAGCTTCTTATCCACATACTACATTAGATAAAATCTCCAACGTTTTAGCCAGGTTATTGTTTGGTCCCTTCAGCTACAGTTACAGTGGCGTGCAAAAGTTTCGGCACCCCTTGTCAAAATTTCGTTTACTGTGAATAGGCAAATATACTGATCTCCAAAAGGCATGCTTTTCAACATTTGCAGCAAGATGAGTGTATTGTTTTTGTTTTGTGCAATTTTAGAGTGAATTAAAAGAAAGGAACAGCATGCAAAAGTTTGGGCACCCCTGGTCATTTGAGCTCTCAGACAACTTTTACCAGGGTCTCCGACTGTAATTAGCTTGTTAAGGCTATCCCTTGTTCACAGCTGTCGTTAGGAAAGGCCAGCTGATGCAACTTTGAAAGCTTTATATATACTCGTGAAGCCTTGTTCTGTCAATCAGCAGCCATGGGCTCCTCAAACAGCTGCCTAGCACTCTGAAAACTAAAATAACTGATGCCCACAAAGCAGGAGATGAGGAGGTTTTAAGAAGATTGCAAAGTGTTTTCAGGTAGCTGTTTCCTCAGCTCATAATGTAAGTAAGAAATGGCAGTTAACAGGAGCTGTGGAGGTGAAGTTGGGGTCTGGAAGATCAAGGAAACTTTGAGACAGCTTTTTGTAGGATTGCTAGAAAGGCAAATCAAAACCTCAGTTAGAGAGTGATCAGGAGAAAATTTGTCCTTTGTCCTCACCACAAAAGTCAGCGTCAGAAGTTTGCAAAGGGACATCTGATCAAGCCTGATGCTGTTTGGAAACAAGTCATGTGGACTCATGAAGTTAAATAGAACTTTTTGAATACAGTGAGATAAAGTATGTTCGGAGAAAAAAAGCCTGTCCAACTGTTAAACATGGGGGTGGTTCAATCATGCTTTGGGCTTGTGTTGCAGCTAGTGGCTGAGAGGGGAAATTTCAGCCAAAATGGAAGAATGGATCAGTTGAAGATCTGTGGATAGACCCCAGAAGAGCAGTGCATGCAAGACAGCCCAAGCATCTCAGAGCTAGAAGCCTTTTGCAGTGAAGAATGGATGAAAATCCAAACAGGAACTAAAATACTCTTAAGTGGTTACAAAAAGCATTTAGAAACTGCAAGACTACCGGGGGCACCAAGTTAGACTATGCAGGGTGCCCAAGCTTTTGCTTCAGGCCCTTTTGTCATTTTGAAACTGTACAAGATTGAAATAAAATAGTTGCCTTAAAATATTTTAATGTCTCATCTTTAACTTCACTGAACTAGTTGGAAGGAATTCTGACCAGGGGTGCCAAAACATTTGCATGCCACGGTGTTAGTGATCAGAAATTGAGTTCAGCATTTCCCTTTGGTCAAAAAACTGTTGCAATTGTTACATAACGAAGATTTTTTGCAACAGGTTGTCATACAAACTTCCTCTTCAATCCCACTCCTACACAGACTGTTGCTTCCATCTGCATTTTGTGTGTGTGTGTAGAAAGTAAAACCAGTACTTCTGCGTTACAATGAGTTACAGCTTTATTTCCAAAGGTGGACCAAGTCAGCTCATCACCAGCCAAACAGTGACCCCCCCAATCACCAGATCACATTACATTTCCCCTTCAGATCACAGACTTTGAACACAAAACTGTAGCACATGATTCGGTCTATACAAAATGAAATAAAAAAGTGAAGGAGAGAAGAAGAAAAAAAGTGACCCCTCAGCTCATCCCCTCAAACTGTCATTTTCAAGTGGCCATTAAGCTCTAAAACTCTGTGTTCAAATGTCACACTAGCCTTAGCTTTGGCACTTGGTTGAGGCAGAGAGGAGAACTGCAGGACAGAGACGAGGACAGAAATGGAGGCTGGGGGAAGTTTGTAGATGCGTCTCTTTGAGAGTAAAAAGCGCATTTGAAATGTGAAACAAACAAAGAAAAAAAACAAAATCGACCCTCCCACCCTTATGAATACAGGTCCAAGTACAACTATAGCCACAGTCGTCGACGCTACAGTTTTTCACGTGCAGTGAGTGTTTGCGGTGTGGAAGCCAATGTGCTGGAGAGATGAACACGCTAAGATACATCAGGCACTGCCATTTATTTATTCATTCAAGAAATCTCCATCTCTCAAGCACCTCTGCGTCCACTGTTAACGCAAACTCACTGCACGTGTTCCGGGAAGAAATACGGATTTTTAAAAAAAACGAGCCACAATATGTTTCCATTTCTGCACACTTATGACAAACAGTCAGTTCAGCTGCCATGAATGCAGCGGGTTTTGGCATGTTGGCATCTGGTTTGGTGTTTTGACAGGAACCAGGGCCGGAAAGGCACTTCAAAGTGTGGATGTCCCTTCGATTTCCTGGCGTAAGCCCTAAAATATGAACACGGTCAGCTGTAAAACTTTGAGTCCTCCAAATGGCCAAAGGGGAATCTGAGAGAAACACAAAGACGGGGATCTGGTCAGCGGCTTCTGGGAGTCATGCAAGACATTTCAAAGGCTAGCGAGGTCACAAAAACAATTCAGTATTCTTATAATATAAGAAACTTACAGACAAAAAGAAGGTCTTCGAAGCTGCGTGATGTGCATCTAGCCCTCAATAGAGACCTCTGGAACAATGTGTCCATTCAGCGCTGGTTCCACTGTCATCTCCTGAGCGGAAAACAAGACATTACATCGGGTGAGTGCACTGCAATAACTAACCACACAGCTGATACACTGGAGCGATTCATTTTAAAGCAGTGCCTCTTACCATTGAGCTGAGCTGCACAGACTCCACAGCGAGCTGCATCTGACATGGCATGTCACAAATTTCTGGCTTAGGCACTTCTGACAGCACATCCAAACATGTCTGCTCTGGAGTGGTGTCCTAGAAAGGAAAGGGAGGAGAGAGGCTGTTAGGACGCACTGTAACTATGCAGAAAATAGACCCATATATCCTTTAGATAAGCAGAACAAATAGCACGCCAAGACTTGCACTATCTAGTACTACGCGTTTAATTGCATGTACCGTACTTTATATACAAATGTCTGTATATAGTTATAAAAATATAAATAACAGCAGGAACTTACAATGACCATTTCTTCTGCAGGGGCAGCAACAGGCTCAGGCTCAGCTGGCATCACAACAGGTTCTGACTGGATGTTGAGGGTGTCACTCACTTCCTCAATTTCCTGAACAACAAGGAGCAGAAACGTGCCCGTTAAAAAAAAAAACCTGAGCTTAAAATGTACACTAATGGATTATGTGCCATAAAAATGGCAAAACACTCTTAATCTGAAAGTTGCAGCCACATTTCAGTCAGATTTATTTCAAAATGAAATAAATTACACTAAACTGAGCAGAAGTTAGCACTCAGGTTAGTTTTGCCATTTTAACTGGAACTATTCAGATCACACAGGCGGGATGTCAAACAAACGTCAGTATTCTTGGGACTTACTCACCATGTGTTACGTTAAATTTGTGACGAAAATATCTGAAACATGCCCCTGGTAAAGGATCATCCAAAAACTGAGAAAATTCTTGATGAATTGAAAAAAAAAAAAAAAAAAAGGGGTCTGCATTTACCAGCTGCAAAACTGTAAACACATTTGTTTTAACTCAGATCAAGGCCGTGGTAGATGAGCAGCTCTCATGCGCAGCAAGGTAAAATGACCATTTTTGGTAATAGAGTCTGGCTTTGAAGAGAGCGATAGACAAGTTTCCCTTTCACTTCCTTGTCTGTTTGGGAAGTATCGAGCATACAACTGGATAAATGACACTGCACGAAATATGAGCGTCTGTAAACTGATGTTTCAATAGATCTGCTGGTGAACGTGGTCCCCTTTGACCTCAATTTAACAATTTTCTGGTTTTGGATTTTTCGTTCTCTGGAGGCATGCGACAAAAATGTTTTCCTCACAAATTCAGCATATCATGGGATGAGTGGTCATTTGTGGAGTGAAATATTCCTTTAAAAAAACAGTGGTCCCCGACTGGTCAAGCCACAGGGTCCATGCAGTTTATATTCAGCATCGCACTTGCATTTGGCCATGTTGTTGAGCTAGTTTGCCATCCGTGAGTCACTTCTCAACAGCAGAAAACTGCACTCCAAAATTAAGGCTCTATGCTGGAAATTCACTGGACTCTAAAATAGTGTTTTTTGCAAAACTTGACACTCCTGAGTCACTTACGACCCACACAGAATGGACCTGCAACCCACTTTTGGACCATGACCCACCAGTTGGGAACCACTGCTTTAAAATATGTCGCTTCATGATAACTGCAGTGTCTCATGATACATTTCTTTGTGCCGTTCTCACCGGCTGGACAGCAGCAGACTCAGCAATGGCGTCCTCCACGGCCGAGACGGACTCTGTGACAACAAAGTCATCAACCAGGCTGTCAGCAATGTCCTGGGTGTCAGGAATCTGCAGAGAGAGAAAAAGGGGACAGCAGGAGAACATTAAGATTTTCCACCACGCAGCACACATAAGAAATTAAGACATGAACGAGGGGAATTAATTGCCAAGCATCCCGGGAGAAATCAACTGAACTAGATCTTTAATGGCCTCAAGGCAGAATGTATTTGCATCAATGCATTTCACATATTTAAGATAGATGCTGAGTTTTATACCTATTAAATATGGACAGAAATATCCGAACAGTGACATAAGACAGTTTACAGTTGTAGTAGCAGCATACCCATGAAATTATGATTTCAGGGTGATCTTTATCAAAAGTGAGCCATCCAAAATTGTTACAAATAGATAAAAACTGTGCCACAGTTTAGGTTTTACCTCTTCAGCCTCTACCGCAGCTGCAGGGACGATGACTGGCACCTGGTGGGACAACACAAACTGCCATGTCAATATTCAGTATGAGACGTAAATGGGGCCAACGTTACGTCTACACATCCACAAGTATAACTGTTTTATAAAGAATACCCACCTCTGGGACTTCCACGCATTCAGCAGGAGCATCCTGAGGTGTACAAAAGAATGTCATTAGTCTTTGCTTTAAAGTCACATTCAAAAAAAAAAAAAAAAGATGTAAATTAAGAACGATGCCAGAAGACAGATGAAGCCATTGTGGAAGTTCAAATTTTGACAACCTGCTTGAAACTCCAATTCAAGAAAAGTTAGATCAGCGCAACATAAAATCTGATGAGGAACTTCCACAATAACCACAACACTTCAAACCACATGCAACACACATCACAAAATAAAAATGTAAACTACAGAAGTCAATGCACTTGTGTTCTTGGAAGATGATAAAGAGATAAAAGTTGGAGAAGAGGAAGGGGTTTTTATTGCTGTGGCACCTCTGTGACTGCAACAGGCTCAGCCGGAACTTCAGGTGCGTCTTCCTCAGCCAACACTTCTATTTCAGCTTCGTCATCTTCACTCTCCACTGGAGCTGCAAGACTGACGACAGCTTCAGTCACCTGCTGTGGCTCAGGTATCTCTGCAATGTCCTCCTCCACTGCTTCCATAATTATTTCTGCAACCACTTCCTGTGTCGCACATTCTGCTTCAGCAGGAACTTGGTCACTCGTGGGTGCTTCTACCGCTGGTTCTTCGGCAGCTTCGGTTACAGGCTCCGGTGCGGCGACACCGTCTGTGACCGACACTTCCACCTCAACCTCGGCGACTGCTTCTTCGGTCTTCACTTCAGTCTCTGGCTCGCAGACGTCAAGCGTCTGCACATGCAAGAATCAACACGGCACACATTAACAAACCATGCAACATGCAAGGGAGGGGGAAACTGATGGGAGGCACTTCGTCAATATGAATAAACCAAGTTTTTCTTGGGCAAGCAGATGATGTGGACAAAATGATGAGCTACCATGCATGATCAAGACTATAGACTTAACTAACTAAAAATCACATAGAAGTCTTACCTGTTCAGTCTCTGTGGTTATGATTGTAGGCTCTTCTGTCTGAATCTGGAGGCAAAAATAAACACAAGTAAGCAAATGGCACTGATCAATAGATTAGATAATAGAAGAGCAGCAAGTCAATGGCTGTTTACCCATTAAATGGACTTAACAGCAAGCATTTGCCATTTTCTGCACTGAATACAACCTACAGCTAAATGTCGATCTGATCTAATTGACGTGCCCTGCCGTTTTCCTGAGGAACGGTTCCCTAATTGCAACTTTCACACCAACTGCGGCACTTATGTCGCATCAAACCCCTATTAACTGCGATTTCAGCTTGTTTTGGTCAGTAATGTTCAGTGTGGTGAGTTTTGGGACATTGTTTGCAGATCAATGAAAAGCCAAAAGTGTTTCAACCTTTTTAAAAAAAATCCAGGAAATTAAACCTGAAATCATTTAGACAGTCATCGGAGTACTGGGTTACATAAGAGAATGAGACCTGAAGCAAAGAATGGTTGTTATTTGTGAGGTGTGAAGCTTGGGTCACAGAAACTGGTTGTGTCTTGTCCAGTTACTGCTGCCAGAAACTTAAAAAACATGAGTGGAAACTCTGAGTTACTCTGGTGTGATGTATGGCGTCCTTTGCACGGCTGCTTTGGGGTGACAAATGAGCAAAGCAACCGCACACTGCAATGTGTTGCCTTAAAAAGGGACTTGTGTTTTGTATTCAATGAATGTACTGTATTATTCGTTAAGTAGGGGCGTGTGCTCAGCTGTAATGGACACTGATCAATAAGAAACGTAATGTTTAAAGACCCTGTCTGACATTTTAAAACGTCTGTAATAAGCAGCACACAAAAAAAATCTCACTTGAAATGCGTCATGTTGAGTTATGCTCTACTCACTCACACTTGTGTCATCTGCCTCTGGCTTGTTACAAAAATATACTGCCTGAGCAACTTGAGGTTTAGGGGGACAGACAAGGGGCTGACAGTGTGTGCTGGAATTAAAATGCAGGTTTGCTCTTACCTCGGGCTCAACAGGGGCCGCTGCTGGAGTCTCAGCTGGAGGTTCAACCTATGAAGGAAAAGTAGTATTCATGAGTCAGCAGGACAGCCATAAAGATATATGTACATTAAATGGAATAGAGCGGAGATGCCAGAAAGTGCATCTCATTAAGAAAAGGCACAACATTAACAAGCATTTAAAAGTTGCAAAAAAAAAAAAAAAAATTGCCTCATGTTACATGCCGCCATTATCCTTATTTAAGTCTTCTTTTTCCTCCTTAAAAAGTTAAAGGTCAAACTTTTGTAGAGGAAACACACCTGCCCTAAAAAAGTGCCAAGAGCAAGACAATCCACACAACGGTTTTCCCTGCCAAACTGTAGCCGTGATAGCCTCAAAGCATTTAACAGAAAACCCGGCGAGACTCCAAAAAGGCGGACTGTTTCCAAAATTTGTAAACACTCGCCAAAGGGATTTCAAATCAAATTTGCACCGATGCACACAACAAATGCAAACGTATTAGAGTATGCTCTGTGTGAGTGTAGCTGTAATTCAGAAGAGAAAGAGGGAAACGTAATACAGCCTCAAGGAATGTTACAACCAATTACATGATGAAAAGCTGGTACGCCCATTTCTCACCCTCTAAGCTACCTTTATCATCACCACTCTAAAAAAAAACCACACCACTTTAAAACTACATGTCAGAACAAGAGGTAATGCTCTGGACCCTTTTATACCACTTTACTCATAATCATTAGTATTTGGAAACACTCTTTTCTGCACACATATGCCCAGATAATGAAGTCACCCATATTGTCCGTATTTTTCTATGCCAGGGTGGCATTTGTAGCCTTGCCACCGGTTTACTCGAACAGTTGGCAGTAACCTAAATGGCCACTGGCGGCTCCCACTGTGCATCCAAGTGTGCTGAGCCATAGTGGCGCTAACAGGGAGCAGCACATAAATAATTTAAATCTTCATAGTGTGACAGTAAATTATTTACACCGTCTTGTACCGGCGGGTTTTAAATGTAGGACAAGTCTGGTGCGCACAGGCTGCTACTGCTTGTTAAGAGGCCAATCATGCACTGGCCAAAATCATTAAGTGCTGGGTGTAACTCTGGAGGAAGATGGTTGATGGCTGAGTCTCGCAGGTTGTTAAATACCAAACCAAACCATGTACCCAAAGCGTCTGTGCTTGATGACCGCGGAGTGAGACCAATCCACTATCTTTCTCCAGAGCTGCACAGAGCACTTTTAAGTTAACGGAGTGAAAACTCTCTCAAGACACTTCAAATGCTTGTAGTTACGCTCCAGTTGCTTGACCATCTCCACCTCTCTCTGCGCTGTGCTACAGGGGAGGTGAGGAATCCTGTTCTCCAGGATTTTAACAACTGCTGAACAAAAGCCAAGTGGGCAAAAATACACGTATAGTTGAGAAGGGTAAATATACACTCCAGCTATAGCCCTGGAGGGACGGTATAGGGGAGAAAAGGGAGGAGGGAAGGAGGGAAAGAGGGAGGGGGAGGTGGACTATAGGCCTTCCTTTGCTTGACAGGAAAACATACGTACATATGGACTACACACACCCCCTCCAGTCTGCCCCAGCATCAGAACACTCTGTACCAAACTGATCTGCACACAGATCCTGCTTCAGCAGTCCTGCTAGGAGACAAATCCAGCACACATCACAGCTGGTCTGGGAGCAGCCAACTTTTATACAGACCATTTCAATCCACAAAGGACATAGTGTACCTGGGATGCAATGATCTCTGTATTCCAACCAATTTAATGCTCCTCACACACTCTTTAGGACTCAAACTTGAGGGAAATATTAGAGCAACCTTGCATGGTATAATCTGTCCTTGTGTATTTAGTGACTACTACAAATAAGGTGAGAAAAAACATTGGTCAAATGCTGTGTGAGAAGCGGTTTGTCACAGAGATGGAAGCAAAAATCAAAAACCAAAAAGGGAGCATTCTGTACCTTCTGTGCAAAACTGTATGGTTCAGCTAATGAAGACCTATAGAGCCCTCGAAAACAAACCCATTAAAAAAAAAAAAAAAAAAAGTTGCCAGGAAGTGTTGGGAGGGCCCCATGTGCAGTTATACATGGAGGAAGGCTGTACATTGAGGAGGGGGCTGGGGTGTTCCCACGTGCTTTGCCACAAGGTGATCATTTTTCCAACCAAGTCTGAAAACATTTAAAGTATCACTTAGCACATCTTTGTCGCCCACTATATCATCTCTATGGCCATCATATCAAACTGTGATGAAAGAAAATATGCTTACCAACCATACGTAAGCATGCTGTAATTAGCATTTTCATGGTGAGCAGTCTGAATGTACCTCGTGTCATCCTGTCACTAGACATTTGCCACAGACTTTAAAAAGGTTGTGACAGCTGTCTGAAAGCTCCTCTTCAACACACCAAATACCAAAGGCTAAACTACACACATGCGCGCACACACCCCTTGCGTCCCAACATAGAACTTTATCCCACCTTTCCCAGTCTGTTCCGTCCCAGCACTCCCAGCAAAGACCCAGTGTTAAAAGGGGGGGGGGGGGGGGCACATGGCTGAACGAGTGCATACGCTAAGACGACAAGCTAATAAGGGCCCCACAGGTCCCATAGCAGGGAAGACAGAGGAAGACGAGGGGCCCAGAGAAGTAAAAAAGGGAGGGCAGAGAAGGGGGAAGGAGAGTGAAAGGAGAGACAGAGAGGAACAAGTGGTGGGAGGGTAGGAAGGGTGATGAGGGAGCGGGAATTTACAACAGAGAGAGAGGGGTGAGGAACTGAAGGGGGTGGGGGTCTGCAGGAGCAGAGAGGGAGCAAACTGGTACAAAATGTTCAGTCTCAGCAGAAACCGCACCCGTTGCCTCAGGCCGCAGAAAATTCAACACACTCGGCAGGTTTGAGATCGGGTGGTGGGTTCAAAACTCACCTGGGTCTCCGTAACGACACTCAGGAGCGGAGGGGCCGCCTCTCGTTGGTCCCAAAGCCAGCTGAATACAAGCCCCATTGATGCCTGCTCTGAGTCTAGTGGCTACTGAACAACTGACGCGCGTGATGACTACTTCTCTAGCCTGACACGAGGTGTCACAGAGTGGACACTGTCTGCAGGACTGTGGCCCCAAGTGTGGAAGGTATCTGAACAAAGCCTCACAAAAGTTACAACTGAGAAAAGTTCATGAAACAAAACTTTACTTCTCATATAAATATCCTACTGTATGTGTTTGCAGTTACAGTCAGCATTGACTAATGTGCAGGTTTCCTAAAGTGCATGAGTGTCTGCGCGTTTGTGAGCGCTGAAACTGAATCTGGCACATCTGCAAGCAGTGAGGGAGCAGAGAGGACGCCAGGGGGGAGGCAAAGAGGTACGATGATGTTGTGGGAAGGAGGGGGTGGACACAGCTATACAATGATAGGCAGTCCATCTCCAGTAGGAGCTTTAGTAGTGCTGTACAGCTCAGTGGTCAGCAAAGCATAACACGTCAGGGTCAGAGGCAACAATCCAAACCTCAAACTAGACCTATGTAAACCAGATATTCTCAGAGTGAGAATTCTACCCACTGATAAAACCTCCTGTCTCCTACATCTACACCCATCATGAACAGCCTCGTGTACATCAACATACTGAGCACATGTGTGTGCGCACCATGTGTGCTTGTGGCTCAGCCCCTGGGAGCAAAATCCCTGATTCTAGTGTGCGCATTCATTTGCAAGTGTGTATGTGCACTGAGGTTAGGCACATGTATGTGCAGTGTGCAGCCTGTGTGTGCCTCTGGCCTGCCGTCTTCTGGCTGAAACAGAACGTTCTGTTCCCAAATTGAAGAACAAAGACTGTAACTGTCATTGTTCATGCATGTGTAGATAAATGTATTGTTTTTTTAAATAAAAATGGTAAAGACAATGTTGGGAAAGAATGCGATAGTGATACTGTTTTGGTGAGAAGCACAGTGAAAAGTAAAAATGCAGTACAGATATAAGGATGGTGCAAAAGCAGCGCAAAATAGCGAAACGCCATGGATTTAAATACAAGGATAATGAGATTAGTATATATTCCCAACAAATGTGTATTATCCAATAGAGCAGCACCATAATAACATTCAAAGACACATGACTGTATTTTAGACACACTCCCCATCATCATATCCAATCAGCCCATTCCAAAAACACATGCATGTTTAAAAAGGTAGATAATGCTGAAATGGTTGGGCCCAGTCCCCCAGTGATGGAGCCTACAGTCTCTTTCCCACTCTCCACCTCTTTGCTAAATGGAACATGTTGTTCCCTCTGCCTCCCACCCCCCACCAGCTCCACCTCCCTTCTCCCATAAGATCCCAGTCACCGCACATACTGTATGTGCAAACACCATCTAAACTGGTCGTCCACAAAACTTGAACCATGTACAGAAACAGCCCGCGAAAAGAGGAGATCCAAAGCTCCTGCTAAAATCTACACCGATGCAGCCATCACGCCACCAGACCTACAGAGGAACCTCAATATTCCTTTAATAAAATCACTCCATAAATATCTCCAGGACATATTGACTTTAAGAAACCCATTAGGGATATATATAGGGGGTCAACTTTAGAGGTTTTACTAGCAATGGGAGCACAAACAGTTTATTCTACAATCACATGTATGAAACAAGGCAGCCCTTACCTCCGTTACTGGTTCTGTTTCAGGAATGAAAAGTTCAGCCTCCTGTTCTATCACAGCTTCGACTACGGAGGGCTCCTCAGGTGGAGTCTCAACGACAGGTGCTTCTTCAGGGACTGGGGCTGGGATTTCAAGCTCAAGCTCAATCTCAACCTCAACCTCTGCGGGAGTCTGTTCCAGCACCACAGCCTCAGGCTCTGGCGCCGCTACCTCGACTGGGACGGGCTCTATGATGGGTTCTTGCACAATAGGTTCTGGTTCTACTACAGGGGTCGGCACAACGGGGACAGCAACGGGGACGACCTCTGGGATCTTTTCTGGAACTGGTGCTGGAGCTGCAACTGGTGCTGGAGCTGGAGCTGCAACTGGTGCTGGTGCTGGAGCTGGTGCTGGAGCTGGTGCTGGAGCTGGTGCTGGTGCTGGAGCTGCTGCTGGAGCTGCTTTCTTTTTGGCTGCTGCAGGGGGCGCACACACTGCGATCCCGGGACCTGCCTTGACTGGGGGGTTGGCTGCATGCTGTTCCTCAAGGGCTCTCCTCTGGGCCTGCTGCAGGGGGGGGGGGGGAACAGAAAAACACGGGTTAATGATTGCCGTCGTGTCAGTGATTAAGGTGTCTTTCATGCATTCACATAGTATTTTACCTGTTCAAAATAACTTTAGGGTAACTTGAATAATATTTTCTGAAGTTTGGCAGCTGAGTGCAAAACACAGACACTTCAGTAGCTTCATAAACGTGACGAAATGGAGGCAAATGAGGAGTATTGTGGGTCTGAATGGAAGTGAGGCCCTCGTCCTGTTCAGATACTGTTGTTGTCGGTCTGCGGTTCACTCTAGCACTTTTCTGTCTGCAGGAATACCAGGCATGCCATCCAACGTGTTTTTTCAGCTCTGGACAAAACCCCCTCAGGCTTTAATAGAGATTTCAGGAGCACAGACCCACTGAAGGGAGGGGTTGGGTAACTGGGAGTGAGCCCAGCAAAGCTAGTTAGATAATGGGAGCTAATTAGTTGAATCAGAGCGTTCCTGACAGGTCTGGTGAAGCGGGAACGGAAACCGTGCGAGTCAGCAGCACTGATGGGTGCCCCGCTGGCCAGACAGTGGGCCTAATCACATCATAATCAGGTTATAATCACTGCCCGAAAATGCTTTTGTTAGGCTGACAGCCAGTTAGTGCATATGTCTATGCCTGTGAAGCTAGCCACCGTCAAAACAACCCCCGCCCTTATCGATGCCCACAAATGGCTCGCTCCAAACCTCACCAGAGTAATAAATAAACTTCAATTAATCAAGTCGTTAATTGTGCTCCTCGGGCTGTACTAAGGAGGCCCAGCCACTTGAGGGGGTCTCTATACAAAAGGCATGTGTGAGAAGTGTTCAGCAGCTCCTTCACATCCTGTCCTCTGATATCTAGAAGGAATTGGTGATAACGCTGAGCTGTAAGTGACTTCAGGGGCCATTTTTATCTGCCTGTCACTGGCAGGCTGAGAGAACCAGAGAGATTGTGCAGACTCCAATCTGGCAAAAACTAAGGCAAGACATTCCTCCAGTCAACACAATACCAAATACAGTTGTGTGGTGCTGAGAGTGGGGGACTAGCCAGAGAGAGGCTGAAGAAGGGGGGAGGGGCTGCAGAGGCATGCCACATGCTCCATACCTAGTCTAAGTCTTCTCAGTGCTGCAGGGCCCAGTGTGCAAGTGGTCATTTTTAAATTTAAAATCAGATAATAGAGCACAGGGTGAAACAATTGGGATTGGAAAAACTAGTGAGAACAATGGTGATGGAGTAACTTTGAGTCTGTGTTACTTTATTGCTTATTATACATCCCCTCCCCCCTTTCTGCCACACCCACTCCTCTCTAAGCACTCAATGTTCAGAAGCTAAAGTCCCCCCAGTTACCTAAGAAGGGGGGGGGGGCAGATTCGTCAATTATCATGCCATTTGCCCACTTCAGCTTGTTAAATTTTCAATTAGTATGTTGTTTGTTTTTTTTTTTAAATCGAACAATGAAGCAGCGTTTCATAAGTGAAGACAGTGAATACTGTATGTACTGTACATGACAGCTGGGGGGACACTCTTTGCTTTACATTGTTGCATAAAAAAAAGTAAGAGCAAAACATTAAAAGTCAACTTTGCATTGAGGCAGATTTTACCTTTAATGAAAATGAACCAGAAAAACAAATGTGGAATCGCTATCCAAACATTTTACCGTTATATCCATGGTGCGCTCACAACGCACGTGGCGCACGGGACTTTTGCCAAGACAAATTTCTTTGTCACTCTTATCTAATGGCTTAGCCTGAAGCACCCGAAGTGATGGGATGCTTTTGACTGAACAATTTAAGTGATTGTAATCGTGGATGCAATCAATTTTGGTGCGGTTTTTTTTTTTGGTTTTTTTTTTTTGTGCATCCAATTTACGCACGGTGCCTGGAGCGCTCCTCGGAGTTGAGCGCGCAACAAAGTGATGAGAAAACATCGTGTCAATTTCCATCACTTGTCTGTACATATTTTGTTCGTGCTCGTGTGCAAGCTTAGTTTGACCACAGATGCAAAACACGTGCGCACGAGCAATCACGGCCACTAATCACAAGTGAAAACAAGGCTTTGGCTTTTGGGAAAATTAGAGGCACATAGTTAAAAACAACAACTACAGCCACAAACTATACAAAAGGAAGCTTTAATAGACATTTTCCAACAAAAGAATGTCCCAGTTAACCGAGTTCATATTCCAATCGAGTCCAATTATTTTTTGATATTATCGTGATGAGAATAAAAATCCAGTGGAAACAAAAGTGCGCCTGCCACCACTTACCACCTTCCTCATGCGACGCTTGTTCTTCTTCCACCTGCTGGGCATTTTGGCGTGTGTGCGGTGATGGAAAAACGATGAAGACCGAAGAAATGAAACGAGCAGAGAAGCCGTGTGAACAAAGTGGATCTTTATAGAGCCCCTGGTCTCTGTGTTACCTTTGCATCGAACCTATGGGAGCAATGGGATGAAAGATGGGGGGCGTGGAGAGGCAGAGAGAGCGACACATACACACCCCCACGCACGTGCAGGACAACTCAGTGAGATGATAGAATTAGAGTTGGGCTACCTACTGGCTGGATGTTATGCAACCACTCCATCAAAGAGGGGGGACGAGAGAAGCTTGCAGGGTGCCACACCCCCTTTCCCCGGGTCAGTTAGAAATACTTTTTGACTGGAGCACATGGCAACAGCTATGCACATGCTCTAAAATATTTTTTCTTGTCTTTTTTTTTTTTTTTTTTTTTTCCTTTTTGAACGCTTTTCATAATCAGTTTTGCAGCACACAAACCATAAAGCATGCCACTATGCAGTTACAACAAAACACAAACAGCTTCACACAAAACAATGTGTGCTTCTGTCAACTTTTTTGAATTCATTAAAATCATGAAGCCAGAGAATAGTTTTCATTGTATGTGCCTCTACTAGGGAATAAGGAGAAAGAAAGCTTGTACATGTGTCAACGCCCACCACCCCCCTGCACTGCATGAGCTGTGAGCACCCATTGTCTCCAGCTCTTTGGGCACAGTAGTACTCATGCATAATTACAGAAAAGAAGAAATATATGCTTTATTGTGTCATTTATTGTCCTGCTTGTGTACAGGGAACACTGAAACCAAAGCAAGTTCCATGTAACTATAAACCCACTCTGCATTAAATCTGATTCTGAAATTCCATAAACCTGCTTCCATACTTCACATGGGTTATGCATGATGTGGGGAGATGTGGGGAGGGAAGGGTTTAGTGTGTTGCCGATGCTGTTATATGCAAATGGAGTTGAGGCAACACGACGTGGCAGTCTCCCCTGAAGGCTTGCAACTTGATTCACGCCTCAGCAGTTTGTGTGTGCAGATAGATTACATACATGCAGTGTCTCTGCATGTCACCAGCATGTGCACGATGAACTGGTGATCTTTCTATTACAGTCCCTCCAGAAAACATCAGCAGAACATTCGGCTGCTGCAGGAACTGCGTCGCTGTGACCGCTCAGTCACTAAGTCACCAGACAGCAAATCTTGAATTAAATAATTGTGAATTATCAAGTGGTGCATCACAGTCAGCCGCAAAGAAAGAGCTGAAGGAGAATTTAGAGATGTCATACGGTGGCTGTTGATAGATTAAGGCCTTTGCCGCATGTACGCAGGTAGCACAGGTAATACAAATGTGTTTTAGGTGACGGAAGATTTTCAGACACTCAGTTTTTTGGCTTGTCATGTCAGTGTGCATTGGTTTCTCTGTTGTAGGTTGTCACAAGTGAGGCGACATTTTGTGCAATGGCTGACTCGGCCAAAATTGTGCTGGCTCTGACGTTGCTAACAGGCTTTTTCATACACATAAATACTGTTACACTAAACTGGGGAACAGTCATGCGTCATGTTGTGTTCAGTAGTCACGTCTGTGTGGACGAGGCCTAAAAGTGTGGAGCCACTTTAGCAGAACTGTAAAGCAACAACAGAATTTTGGGGTGGATGAAAAATAAATGTAAACCAGAGGAAGTTTAATCTAAGCTGCTTCCTTGGATGAGATGCACTCACCTAAATCAGAGGGGTTTATGGGATGGGTGGGCCCCGGTCCAAAAGTGGGTCCCGAGTCCATTCTGAACGGACCACAAGTAAGTGTGTAAAAAAGCACACTTTATTTTGAGGTACAGCGAATTTCTGTTACAGAGCTTTTATTTCAACGTGCCGTTCCCTGCTGTAGAGTGACTGATGGACAGCTACATGACAGACACGGCAAACTAGCTCGACGACATGGCCAAGCACGAGCGTGACACTGAATATATTACCTTGAACTAGTGGCTAAAGAGAAATCCGGAGCCTGTGACTCGACCAGTTGGGAACCACTGTTTTAGGGCACAATTCATACTCATCTCTACACCAGCCTCAGCAGTGTTTTGACTGGGTCACGTGACAATGCAGCGCGCACACTAAAATATCTTTTAATATCTCTTTTTGTTTTGTTTTCAGTGCGTTTCATAACCCTACCCTGCAGCCATTCAGTGTCTTGTTCCTGTGTAAACTCTGAAAGAAATACAGCAAAAAAAATTAACCAAAGGTTCGGACAAGCGGAAATACTGGTCGCTTGATGAAAACTCACAGGGATCAACTAATTCATTAGGACTCTTCTGGAGCAGCTCTTGTCCTGCATGTTTTAGGTCTCACCCTGCTCCAACAAAGGTGATTTCAATGATCAGATTATCAGGCAGCTCCAGGAGCTTCTAACGAGCCGATCGTTTGATTCATCTGTGCAGGAGTGGGGAGAGATCTCCAGCAGAGCCAGAGACAGAAGTTGATTTGTGTGTGTGCTATTCAGGGTTTATTTGTATGTCTGGTCCAGTGTGTGTCTGTGTTTGAGGTGGCTTCAGTTACAGACTGACAGTCAGTCTGTATCTGTGTTACACACAGATGCTACATAGTCTAAATATTTCTGTCTATTTGACTTATAGTCTAAATTCTGCAGTCATCCACAGGTTTACCACACACTGGGTGGCTGCTGAGCAATTGTCTGAGGTGTAACTGATGAATGGCTGACTGTGACCGGTCAGTGCTTTGTGATGTGAAACACTAATCTTGTCAACCCTTCTCATATTTAAATTGCTTTGGGCGTAAACTATCAGGTGTGATGTTTATACATTTGCTCCTCTCACTATTGTGCGATATGGCTTCCTTTGTTCTCTTTGTTCTTTTTAAATGTCGTCAACTCGTCACATGTACTTCTGGTGGGATGTTTTATTAGCCGAGTGGCTAACTTCCAGTTTAGCTCTCTGATAACTTGAATGGGGACAAAATAAAATGTTTTCCAACCGTATGGATCAAATCTCGATAGTGAAATGAGGGGTTGTGACGCTCGAAAACAAATGTCCGGAAATTGATCTCCCTAGCACGTGAATTTGTTTCAGAAGTAAGTGAAAGACGGACGCAACGTATTTTTAAACTGTTTTTCTATTAAAATAAAACTACTGTTAATTGCCTATTGGTCATCTTGTTCCTAACAACAAAAAGCTTTGTGGTGCTAGCATTGCTCGTCAAATGCAGCAGCTAAGCATTAGGTAGCTTTGTTTAAGTCACCAAGGTAAAGTTATAAATTGATGTAAAACCGTGTCTTGCAGTGTATTTCACAAATAAACACATAACATAGCTGTGTAGGAGGAAGAGCGCCATTTCAGGTAACGTTTCGAATCCTTTCAAATCCCGCATTTCTCTCCATCTGTCAAATAACCAACCAAAGCTGCCTCGTGTTTTCCCCCTTCTGGCTTCTTTTTAATTGTTTTTCGGTCAATTCAGTGTTTTTCTCTTTGTAAAAAATAAAATTGTAAAAAATAAAATTCTCAAAAGAAATGTCTTTTTGCTGTCTTTTAACTTGCTAACATATGACTTGCTGCAGAACTTTGCCTGGAAAAACATAAACAAAGGCTCTTCCAGTCTGCGGGGAATCAGACCTGGTGACAAGGATTAGGGATACTTATATAAAAATAGACATTCTTTTTGCTGATGGCTTCATTTGCTGATGTACTGTAGTTCATATATATATATATACATATATCATACATACAGTCATGGAAAAAATTATTAGACCACCCTTGTTTTCTTCAATTTCTTGTTAATTTTAATGCCTGGCTCAACTAAAGGTACATTTGTTTGGACAATTATAATGATAACAACAAAAATAGCTCATGAGAGTTTAATTTAAGAACTAAGAACTATTCATTTTCCATGGTTTTCTTGATAATAACCAAAATTACTTAAATTCTTACATCAATAGCTATGGCATTGTACCGCCAAAAACACTACTTTTAAGCATTCCATGTTTTCTTTTCTGTTTGCTTTAAACACATGATACACACAAGAGTTAATACTTGATTGCATAACCATTGTTTTTGATGACTGCAGCCATGCGTCTTGGCATGCTCTCCACCAGCTTCTGACATTGTTCTGCTGTCACAGCAGCCCATTCCTGTTGGACAAATTCAAACAAATTTTCTTTGTTTTTGGGCTTGTGGTTCTCCATTTTGAGTTTGATGATTTTCCACAGGTTTTCAATTGGATTAAGATCTGGTGATTGAGCAGGCCAAGGCATGGTGCGAATGTTGTGTTCTCCATCCAGGCTTTAACTGACCTTGCCGTGTGGCAAGGGGCATTGTCTTGTTGGAAAATCCAGTCATTCGAGGCAGGAAAGAGTTTTCCAGCTGATGAAAGAAGACTGTTTTCAAGGGTAGTCCTGTACATGACCTGGTTCATTCGGCCTTCACACAATTGCATTTGCCCTGTTCCACTCAGACTGAAACAACCCCAGATCATGACTGATCCACCCCCATGTTTTACTGTAGGGGCAAGACAGTCTGGGTTGTAAGCTTCTCCAGGCTTCCTCCTAACCAGTAAGTTGGCTGGAGTGGGCATCAATTCAAAATTGGATTCATCACTGAAGAGAACCTTAGCCCAATCATCAACAGTCCAATCCTTGTGGTCTCGAGCAAAGAGTAACCGGGCCTTCCTCTGCCTTTCATTGATGAAGGGCTTCTTGCGTGCTCTGTGTGACTTCAAACCAGCTTCAACAAGTCGGTTTCGAACTGTCCTTGCCGAACAAGTCACATTTCTCGACAGTGCCCACTCATTTTTAAGGTCCCTGGAGGTCTGACGACAATTCTGACACAGGAACGGATGAGTGCACGGTCATCTCGTGGGGTAGAAAGACGTTTCCTGCCACGGCCAGGTAGCAATTTGGTAGTGCCATGTTCAGCTTGTTTTTTTTTGTTGTAATGAACGGCTGTCTTGGAGATCTTCAGTTTTTTCGCTACCTGTCTCTCACTCATGCCAATTTCCAACAGTGCCAAGATGGCTGCCTTTGTGGCTTCACATAATTCTTTTGTTTTAGGCATTATGTGAGAGCTGACAACTTCTGAGTTGTGCTACGGCTTGAATGTAAGCAGGAAACCACTCTAGGCCTTTGCATGTGCAGTGCTGCTTGTGACATGAAATGGCCTCTTATATACCCTGGGAATCAATTAAGCTTAAGAATGTCAAATAGGACATAAAGTATTATGTGACCAGCTGCATTTTTTGTTGTGTTCATTGTATTATACGTTTAGTGGTACCAGATATTAGAATGAACAAGAAATTGAAGACAACAAGGGTGGTCTAATAATTTTTTCCATGACTGTATATCCAGTTAGGAACTCCTTAAGTTACTGACGACAAAGTCTCACCCTTGGGCTCAGATGAGCTCTTGCGATGTCTTGTTATTTAGATTTAAAGCACTCCCCCTCTTAGTTATTATCAGTGAACTCCGTGAACCAAAATGGGTGTATCTGAGAGGTATTCAAACTAACTGTTACATCACTGTACTGCATCATATGCAGCTCCACCCCTTCACCCATATGTCTCACCACTGTGAGATTTCTTGAATGGCTATAACACTTCTTATACTGATCACATCAATGTACTGAAATGAGATGGAGTACATAATTTATCCCATTTTTCATTTATTGTGAGCCACAAAACACATTCAGGACATTTTCACTGCATTATCACTGTTGAGAAATGAGGAAAAACTATTTAGCTTCAAGTGTAACCAGTGTGTTTTTAGCAGATTACTCTGAATGTTTTCAACAGGTTTCATCATTCGAAAGAGTTGAAAATGCCTGCAGTGTTGCGTTCAGGTCCAACTTCAAGACCCTGTTTATTTGCTCGCCAGTCTCTCCATACCTCTGAGCATGTATGTTCTCACAGAAGAATCTGCCGAGCGGAGCAGTTCAGCAGGTTTGTCAGGACATATAGCTGAAGGGTTAACAGTGCTGCTTATTTATACAAATATAAAAAGGAAGATAAATGTACCCTTGGGGATGATACTTTACTCTATTAAAAAGAGGGTTAACCACATCACAGTGGATTCGGAATACACAGCAGTCGGGTCACTGCTGGACGAAGTGAAACTGAGCTAATTGTATTTAGAAACAGGCTCGACTGGTGCCTAAATTAGAGACAATCAGATCTTATCTTCTTAGCAATGCTGGAGGCGCGGCCCTATGGACAAGCCCACCCTCCCTCTTTAACCTGTTGTTTTAGTTTCACAAAAAAAAAACAAGGCACACCCAGGTGTTGTTTGCGATGCTTAAGCAATGGTACCTTGCAAATAACAGCATGGTCAGTCACTCAGACAGTCCTGTTGGATGGACATGAGAAACAAATGGGATTTTCACGCAGCCCGACATAGGTTAGAGAGGCACAGTATGTACGTTGTTGCTCACATGCGAGAGTGAAAAATGCAGTCAGACATGACTCATTAAAACTTTAAAACAACAGCTGATGTGTTTTTTTTAAAGGTGCAGATGTGTTTCACAGACAACAGGAAAAGAGGAGGACAACCCTGCTTCAATTCACTGTGAAACACAAGGTAGTTTTTCCAAAATGTGTGTGTCCACTGAGGATTTCTGTCTGCAGGCAGAATAATAACTGAGGCCACTCAGAGTTTCACCCCCGAAGACTGCAGGCAACACAAGCGAGCACTCAAAAACTTTGGCCATCAGCTGGTCGGAGCAGAATCATCATCTTTAAATAGATGCATGATGTTTACCTGTTCTGAACTGGGTCATCACACACACACACACATCAGGCTCACACTGGAATGCTGTTCGTCAACAAACACCCCTCCCCAGGTCAGCTCCATGGTTACCAACCCTGTCCCTTCAATGCAAACACACACACACACACACACACACACACACACACACAAGTCAAACAAATATTGACTATTTTCAGGTTTTAAGTCTGAGTTTGAGTGAGTCAAACTGCACATGAAAAACATTTGCACATCTAACTCGATACTTGATAGACACACGAAACACACTGTATTTAATTCACACGGGGTAAAAGATGGTCCTTTGTGTTTTCACTCAGCGGAGATTCAAGTTTTCCTGCCAATATTTTGTATCGTGTCAGTGTATATTTCTCAAAATGGAAGGGGCTTACATACTCTCAGAGGTTAGGTAAATAGCATCAGCAAGCTAATAAGCAAACTTAATTTACATAGAACTTTTCACAGCAGGAGTTCGAATGCACTTTGGGAAGAAGTACAGACATCGGCTTCACGATTTCAAGTCACTGCTATTTGCAGAAATTTAATATGCCATAGATATGTAGCCATACTGTAACCAACACAATGAAATGTCTTAATCAGCGGCCATTTTTGAAGCAAAATATCTGCACTGTGAAGCAGATTTTCACTTATCCAGCAAACTTAATAATGGTACTTAATGATAAAGGCTCCTGAGGGCCCTGACCCTGCTCCACACACTCCTGTAACATGATACATCTTAACCCCAACTCCCCCCTCTGTCCCTCTAAAGTCACCAATCCCCCTGTTCTCTCGTGACCTCCGACATTCCTGAATCCCACCAACAGGAGCCCACACACAAATCTCGATACACAGATATCTGCACATCTGTGGCGACCATGAGGAGGCCAATTGTTGGTGGGCTCTGATAGATGTTGGGGAAGATTCTCAGCCATCCAGGTTATGGTAAGTGCTGGATCGTAGGCAACTGGACTTTTCTTGAAGACGTCTCAGCTCTCATCCAAGAGGCTTCGTCAGTCCAGAGCTAAAGAAGCATGTGGGGTGCTTTGCTTGCTGCCAGCGCGACCCGGCCCCTGATAAGCGAATGAAAATGGATTTTAAAAAGAAAAAATGTGGTTGCCCACTTTTTGTTTTAGAATTTTATAGAAATGTGGTTAAAATCACTGCACCGTGGATGAATGTGGCGACTCACACAAAAAATAGATTTTAAAAAAAGCTCCAGTTTGATCGATTTTTCCTGATACATTTATGGTTTTGCTGAATAAAAACAGACTTAAAGACCACACTAGCTTGTTATTAGAGAGTCACAGTGATGAAGTGGTGATAAAGGCCAGACAAAGATAGCAGTGCAGGGAAAGACTCAGCGAGAACGTCATCAGACAGTGTAATGCCAGGGGCTCTCCAGTATGTATTCATATCACAGAGCTGTTGGGGGAGGGGGATGAAGAGAATGGAAGGAAGGCAGAGAGAGAAAGAGGGAGAGAGTGGTCACTCTGGTAATAAAGGCAACTGTGCTCAGCGATCATTCAACACAGCCTTACATACACAAACACATGCTGTACCTTTAGCTGTTCTCCTGCCACGACACTCTTTTCTTTGGCCGACGTGCTCGCATGCACAGACACAAAAACATCCCATCCATTCCTTTTTATATTATCTGTGCTTCTCTCTGCCTGTGCAGCCCTCGGGGTTTTTTTTTTTTTCTTCGTCTCAATCTATTTCAGGATGTCTCTTTCAGAGCAGCAGTATTCAAACTCACCAGAACTCACTCAGACAATGTGCTACATTTTCTCAACATCACATCCAAAATTAACTTTTAATCCTGCTCTTGAATTTAACAGGTCTCTGTTCCCGGTCTGTGTCTGTCTGCCAGCAGGATTTATGAAACAGTGATGACCAGATTTCTTGGTAGTACAGCGGACAGCGTGACCTCTTAAACCGCCCACATGTGGGTCATTAAAACATCAGCACATGGAGAGGCCATGCATTATTAAAACCCACAAAAAAAAAAGACTATAACTGTAATAAATCCAACAAAAAGTGCAAAATAATGGACAGATAATCTATTGTCAACTTCTATATCTATATATTTATTGTCTATTACAGAATGGTTTGATTTTATGATCTAGTGATACATGGCTGCTTGTTTTTTTTTTAGCTGTGTCTTATAAGGTGTCCTTGAGTGCTTTGCAAGACGCCAATAAATAACATGCATTATTACCATCATTATTATTATTATTATTATTATTATTATTACTTATATTGAGATATCCATTTCATGCCATTTTATACTTTTACTCCACTACATCTCAGACATAAATACTGTACTTTTTTCTGCACTACATGTATCTGGCAACATAAGTTACTTTGTAGATTGGGATTATTAATACAAATATAAATCAAGGAATAAATGATGACTTATTAATACTGGTCAAACTACACAGCAGTATATCAAGCACTTAAACTGAGCTCCACATTTACAAGCTGCAACATTAAATTGATGATCTAGCAATATATAATATTCTGTTCAAGTACTTTTACTTTTTGTACTTTGAGTATTCTGTACTTTATACTTAAGAGGCAACACTGGCTCAGTCCATAGGGACTTGGGTAGGGAACCGGATGTTTGCCGTTTGTTCAAGACTCTGTCCAGATCAAATATGGAGCATTGACTGGCAGCTGGAGAGGTGGAGAGGTATTATCACTTTTACTTAAGTAAAAGATCTGAGTACTTCTTCCATCACTGGCAATTACTGTGAAATATCTTTGTGTGACTTGTTCGGTTTTTTCAGTTGTCACCTCCCACCTCGCAGCTCTCTTTTTACAAGTCTAATGCAAAGTGTTTTAAAGGTAATTTAAAACAGTGTTTTAAAGGTAAAGGTAATGAAAGAATCAGCCAATGAATCACTTAAAGCTGCAGGATATATTATGTTACCAAGCCGTAGCATGTTAGTTCAGAGTCACGTTGCTGAATGAAATACTTCTGCCGAGCGGAAATTGTCCTGCTTTGTGTAGCTTCAGTCTCAGTGGAGCCTGAAGGAGGAGAGAGGAGAAGAATGGATGTACAAGTGTCACGGAGAGAGGAGTAAAGAGAGGATGGAAAAATGGGAAAAGTCATCAAGTGTGTGACCTTATGAAAGAGAGAGAGAAATGAGACACAGAAAGACAGCACAGTGTGAGAAGGAGTGGAGGAATTAAGTATAGACTGAGCCAGATAGAAAAGCTGGCAGCGAGGGACGGAGGTCAGAGGTGAGGATCTGGTGTAACAGTAGAGGAGGAGCAGAAGTTCTTGATGGCACATTCTCACACTTTCTGGTGTAAAAGGAAACCTCAAGATGCCACCCTTCACGCATTCATCCTGCTACTGCTGCACTGCTGTAAATACTTTTTGAAACTGTGAAAATTCAGATCTCGAGGTGCAATTTACAAGAAGAGATGTAGTTTGGAAATAGCAAAATGTTTTTTTAAAACAATCTCTCTAGTCTCTGTTTTTTAGTGAGCTGGATTTTTGTTTTTGATACATATATTATCACCACATATTTCTGCGGAGAGCTCAGATCTCTTGAAGTAAGCGTGTTTGATTGTGATATGTAGAGACTCTCTTTTGATTCTCTGTAATTTAGTGAACAACAAAACAGTACTGACGATAAAAAAAATGAAGACAGGTGGAAGAGCAGGTGATACAGATAATAGCTTAATGATGCAGTGTTGTGCATGCTGCATCATGTCACTCCTGTCTGCTCCGCCAGAAGGCACGAGACGATATATTGGGCCTTGATTCAGCATAATACAGTCTGAGTTAACAAATAAAAGTGGCGTCTATGTGCAGCCCTCCCTCTCTAGTATGTTAAGCAGGAACCAAACACGTCATGATGAAGCACAAACACACCACTTACGCCAGAAAGAGGTGAATGATTACCAGATCTGATTCACTCCACTCCTCCACTCATTTACACTTACATTACTTGGTGCACCATCAACTCTCTGAATCATATTTTCCCCCTGATAACCTCTTACATAATTCCCAAGCCAGTATTTTTATTGGTTCAGAGTCAAATCTCCATACAAGGGCTGGTTGGCCTGAACACATGTGCCAAACTACTGAAGTCACAAAGATGTTAAATAACTCATAGAAGCAGTAAGATGCAAAGAATTAAACAGCGAAAGGTTTTATCATCCTTGTAGGGCAGATGCATGTGTAGCAGAAATATTTTTACTGGAAGACAGCATGTCTGATGAGCTCCTGTAGATTGTGAAATGTGTGTTCTGTCTTTGCAAAAATCTTCAATCAAGCTGCTCTTGAGCAGGAAACTTAACCTTCCAGCTGCTGTGTGGGTTGTGCAAAAGGTAAAAAAATCACTACAAATAAAAATACACACTGGACATGAGTCTCCACACCTGCACTGCCCTCTAGTGTTTAATCTGCACTATACAATAATATACTACTTGTACAGTCTAAGCTCGCAGCCTCTCCCACAAACATCATGTGTGTTCATGTGTATGTTGGTGTGTGTGTACACGTGTGATAAAGACCAAGAGCAAGGTAGAGATGGAAAAAGCAATAAAAAAAAAAATACCAGTGTAAGTTTCCATTTATGGCTCATTTGTTTCTGCTTTGGAAACTGGCATCATTGTCTCCCCTGGACTAATTGTGTTTGTGTTATATTCTCAGTGACTTGCAGATAACATGAGTTGGGGTTTCGACACTCACATTGCTGAACTCTCTCACGTGTCATGGATCAGAAACAGCTGAAATTACACCCTGGATCTAAAACAAGTACAGGAAGAAAGATATTCTGGGATTAAAGCTACATACATGCACACGTATATGATACCTGCACCATGTACTTGATAGCATAGCATAGTAAAGACATGTATAAGAGGAGAGGATCTTCCCTTATAGAGGCTGGAACATGACACCACGTCCAGTTGCTATAAGACAGAGAGAAAGGGACATTCAAGACCTCTTGACATATATAGGATTACAGATCATGTGTGAATGTCTGTGATGCATGTTGGGCCATGTGTGGCTGTATGTCAGCCTGTCCACACTAGTGTAAGTCATTGTGGACATCCTTCTGTGTGCTGGGTTTCACTGAACCGCCGCTGCACTTGTCAGACAAAAAGATATATGAAAGGTTACGTAATGCCGTCCAGAATAAGATGCTATTCAGTGTTTAACCTTCACTTTGAAACTATTTAAAAAGTAAGAAATACTGATTGTATGTGCATGATTTAGACAAAAAGATGCACATAAACTGACACGCAACACTTTATGTGACCGACTCTTTGAAGTGTTGCTATCTGGCAGGCGCTACGTAGCTGCCAAAACATGAACCACCAGACTCAAAGACAGTTTGTTTCCATAGCCATCAGCACACTAAATAAAAAAATAAAAAACAGATTATGTTTACTGCTGTTATTCCGCCATCCACTAAGCACTTTGCTGCACTTTTAATGTTTTCATGTTTATTTGTTTACAGCATTTTTATCACTCTGTGTCTTGTGATTTTATATTCTTTGTTGGAATGCACCACTTGAGTGTCACAACTAATTTTGTTGTATTTCTGTGCAATGACAATAAAGGCTTTTTTAGTTCTAGTTCTAGTTTTGTTTTTAGTCCCATTTATCAAAGCTTTACGTCAAAGATCGAAGACTTTTATGCACTCAGAAGACTTATTTCTGTCAAAGTCTGGTCCCAGATCTGTTTGAGTATTTCTCCTTCTCCAAGATAATCCATCCACCTGACAGGTGTGGCATATCTGCAGTCCCCGCAGTCAGCATGCCAGTGGCACACTCCCTCAAAGCTTGTGACATCTGTGGAGTCAGGTGATAAAAACTTCACATTTCTGAATGGCCTTTTATTGTGACCATCCCAAGACACACCTGTGTAGTAATCATGCTGTTTAATCAGTGTCTTGTTAGCCACACCTGTCAGGTGGATGGATTCTCTTGAAAAAGAAGAAGCGCTTTCAAACATGGATTTTACCAAATTTGTGACCAAATTAATCTTTTGAGTGCATAAAAAGTCTTCAAAAAAGATATTAAGAGAAAAGAAAATATTACGCACATATGAAAATATAATGAACATCTTATATTTTCATTTCATTTCTATTATATCATTAAGTATATAGGCATAATATTTCTAATGTATTTTTTCTTGATATTACAAACGTATCATTAAAGTGACACAAATGTTTTGTCATTTTACTCAGAGATCTACTTTAAATATAATTCACACTTTGTCCTGAGATTTAAATAATTCTTTACGTATTTGCACATTTCTTTTTTCATTCAAGCCTTCAACTAAAGTCTCTAGAAATCTCACAAAAAAAGCAGCACTTAAAGCAAACTGTTTAAACAGTATTTGCTCATCAATATTTTATGCATTTACATTATTTGGGAAAGACAGCACACCTCTGACATTATTGCTGTCAGCTGTCAGACAAATTCTCTTAACATGACTTCAGTGGCACAGCATGATCATAATAATATCAAAAGCTATCTTCAGTTAAGTTTGATTAACTGAGATAAAGTTGTTGCTTTGGATCATAAGGTTTTTCTGGAAGTTGTTGCTACTAGATTTGACTGCAACATGAATATATCAATGAGTCACTGGAAATATGTACTACACGTAAAAACATGTTTTTCCGACATTCTGTTTTATTTATTTTACTTTATTTTATCATATTTTACATTATCTTATTTTGTTTTACTTTATTTTATTTTGTATTATTTTGTTTTACTTTAATTTATTTTATTATATGTTACATTATTTTATTTTATTTTGTTTTACTTTATTTTGTTGTATTTTGTTTTACTTTATTTCATTTTATTTTTATTTTATCTTGTTTTATATCAAACACAATATAACCAGATTTTGTATTAAAATACATAAAGCAATATACAGTGATCCAAAGTCAGTGATAGTGTTCATGATATTTGCAAATGAGTTTTGTATTAACAAAAAAACATGCTTAAAAAAATTAAGCGACCCGTCAACCTTAAATTATAGTCGTTTAAATAAATCATGTTGTTCGACCTGTCGGCAAAATGCTGTCAGATTCTGAAAATATGCACAAAAATATTATGTGCAGTCTAAATTTGGTTGAAAATGGACAATGCATTTAAAAGTTATGTCACTTTATATCAAAGTGGCCAAAGCTACAACTCAACCAGGAAATAGTACCACATGTATGCAGCTTACCCAAACATATAAAGTACTAGATTTTGTGTAGATCAGATAAACTGATAGAAGTGGTGAGAAAATGTTTAATGAAATTCCGTGCAGACAATAATACACACTGGTATAAGGAATCCAGGGAGAGAAAAATGGCACCCACTCCTCATGATTCAAGAGAAATGAGTAAAACAAAGTGCTTCATAAATGGCCACACAGTGGCACCATTGGATTCACATTCACACCTGAAATTACACCAATTTCATTAATACTTTTAAAGCAGTTTTTTGAGAGACAGACATAAATGCAAACAAACACGACCAAACACAAAACCTCCTTGTTCTAGATAACAACAAGTGAGGGAGTGATGCACACACGATCCCATTTTTAACAATCATCATACAGAATCAAATAAAAATCTACAATGGGTCTTAAGTGCTTTAGCGGCTCGTAGAATGTGCTGGCGTTGTAGCTTTGAGCATGGTGCCATTTCTGCAGCTTTTATCCCCTCTGTCCCATCATCACATTCATTATCACAATAAAAAACACAAGCTCACAATAAAAAAAAAAATCTTTGAAACTTTATAAACTCCAGTGTCAGCTCACTCAAGTCCATGAGGCAGTTCAGTAAACAACACTGTCCATAACGTCAACACAGCCACAGTGTGATGGTCCTGGTTTATTGTTGTGACTGTGTTTGTGGTTGAACCATGTCCGAGGGAGGTGGAGGTGTGATGGGATACACAGGGACGCTGTACTCTGTGTAAGCAGGGGGAAGATCCTCAGGCTTCAATCCCAGCTGAAACACACAGACAGCAATGCAAAGTTAAAATCTGAATACCAGAAAACACATGTTAAGTAAAAGGTTCATTTTGCAGTAAATTTTGAAGGCAAAAAGAGCTGTAGGCAAAATAAGAATGATTATTTGTGTCATTTTGTGCTATAATCACCTCATTATAGGAAGGTGGGGGCCCACTGTAGGCTGCATTGCTATACTGTGGTGGTGTGTGGTTCTCTTGGCTGTATCGAGGTGCCCTGGGGTGGTCATCGCCGTCCTGGTGTGACATGCTCCCATGGAAGGGGATGAAATATATTGGAGGAGGGCGCCCGTCCTGCTCGGTGCGTCGCCACACCTCCCTCTCTATCTGCTCCTCCCTGTAGCGGCTGCACGCCCTGCAGAAGGTCGTGCAGAACATGATGGAGAGGCCGAAGCCCAGCATGCCCAGGAAGATCCTTGAGGAGACGGCAGAGGTGGAGGAGATGGGAGAAAATCATTGGAAGATGAAGACAGGAATGACAGATGAATGACTTTCTGGCACAGAAAATGAACATTATATGTGTAATACACAGCCCAGATAACATAAAACACTGAATAAGTCATAGAATTATTTATATTTTTGCCACCTGCATTAAATGTGCAAGCTCAGTTTGTGGTAAAGAGCAAGGTTAGCACTCAGTTTTTCAGTTATTCTCAGTCTTATACAGCACATACAGCTGTTGGCTCTGTGGGACCATCTAATGACGAAGTAAGGTCAGCAAAACAAAAGGGATGAATTAAAAGAAACTTGTAGATGACAAGAAATGTGTCTTACTCTAGAATGGGAATGTAGTCAAATGGCATCCTCGGAGCTTTGTGGATAAACTCCTGAGTCCGAAAAACACGGAATGAACCTGAAGGGGAAACAGGCACAACATTTAATACCAATACAGCCATTAATCACATCCTTAATTCATGTTTTAAAAAAGCATTTTATCTCTCTGTAGCTGCCAAGCGGCAATCTCAGGGGCTGAAGAGCAAATGCAGTTCCTCAAATGGCCACATGAGGCTGGCTCCACGACCAGTCTTTATGGCACGTATAACCAATTACTTCGAGTGACAGGAATATTTTGCCAATCCTTCGATAATAGGAGACCCTTGCTGCTAAGTACAATTTGGTAAGTAAGTGGTTGAGTAAAGATGTAGCCATAGCTGTTAGCTGCGATTTTATTGTGTTTTCTGTTCGTGAAAGTTATCTGTAACATTTTGGTCACGTAAAAAAATCTTGTTCAGTTTTTGTTTGTTCTAAAAGACGTTCTCAGGAGTCGGAGTCGGATGTTTAGTTTTTATGCTAGGTCCATTTTGGCTGAGTGGTTTTAAGCCTGTTTTTTGCAAGTGAAAATTAGCATTAGCATTATCACAGTTAACTATAGACTGTAGCTGGCAGCTGGCAGCTAACACTAGGGTAGCTCCACCCTCTCGTCCAAACACGGTGTCTTCCAGCTCCAGAAATCTAAGATGGCGACGGCCAAACTCAAGGCTTCAAAACAGGAGTCTACAAACCAATGGGTGACATCACAGTAACTATGTCTCTCATTTTTATGCCGTCTATGATAGTTGCTTAACTTTATAGACTGGAAACATGCTGGCCTTTTATTATTGTTTTAAGGTGCGGCCATGATGCGAAAGTTTCCACATTTGTTTTCCTCCACCTGCATCAACACGAAGATATACTTTGAACTTAAGACTCATAAATGTTTTGTCCAAGACACCATAATCCGACAGTATTTTATTGCCTGTCTGTACATGTAGGTGGAGAGATACTAGACTTATAGATCTCTCACTGGAGGACAGTTTGTCCTACAGTAACCTCATAAGGTTTGGGTTGGTGTTATTATGCAAAGGTCTGATGATTGTGTTTGTTCCACTGGGCTTGGGAACCTGTCACGTCATCAACAGGAATATTAAGGTAATAGTTTATAAGGAGGTCAGCTGTTGATGTCAAAACCTGGCACAGCATAAGGTGTGGTCTGAATTTAATTGAGCCTTGTTCTTAAATTTGTTATAAACTAAGAAGGGTTAGGGTTAGGTTAGGCCTTACAGCATTATTAGCATTAATAGTTACACCTTTACTTTCCACAACTATGACAAGTGAAAATGTTTTCTGTTAGAAAGGCCTATTACCTGCAATATCCATTGTTACAAGCTGAAAAAAAGTGGGCTGTTCTTTGTTTATGAAAAGTTGATATTCTAGACAGGGCTGGTTAGTAATAAAGTACATATAATCTGGATTAGATAATGAGGGCACAAAATATAAGTAAAATAAGTCGCTATAAAAATTGGTTTATCAGATTATAGTCACATTACCAAGGATAACTTGATAGTATTTTTGATTGCGTCTTAAAAATATGGGAATTTTGAAATTACAATGCTCTATATAACTCATGAAAAGCATATCACTGAGGGTTTCTCAGATGCAAGCTCCACTTCATGGCCGTAATTGTGGCGGGGTGTTTCGTTAATGCAGTGTGTTTCAGGGTAAGCACTTAGTGCGAGTGAATGCAGCCCCAGACCTGCCTATTTGCTTATTTTTGATAATTTCAGTAAAATATTTGGTGTATTTTGACACCATGTCTCTGTCCTTGTTTCAGTAACGAGTCTGTGTGCCCTGTCTCTAATTTTCAACTCAATGTAAGTTTCGTGAAAAAGTATTTCCTAGGGCGTTGACGGTCCTCTTCCTACTTTTTCCACTTACTGCCCTCGCCACAAAATTAATTTTATGCAAACTGCTGAATCTGCAAAATGCATATTTTCTTAACAGTAAAAATGTTTTCAGATATTTAAGAGAAGACAAATGTGTGGCTACGGACATTTTTTTTTTAATTCTAAGGTGCAATATTTTTTATATTTTTTTGCAATCCATAGGTTTACATTACTACTATCAAAAATTGCCATGTAAATTGTATTTAGTAACAGATTACGTGATTTTTTTTGTATTAATATTTCATTTTATTTTTTCAAGCCCATTTTCATATCAACAGTTTATTAGCTTTTTAGTTTACAATTCCTTACAAAAAATATGAAATATATAAACAACCAATACACTCACAGTTAAATAATGATAGAAAAAAGGGAAAATAGTTAAAGACATGTGGGCTAACTAATAGTAGAAGATAATAACCAATACGTACTAATAATCTCCTATAGTAACTCAAGTAATCTGACCCAATATTGTTTTGAGACAGCAACAAAATGACACCAATCAGGTCAGCAGCCAGTGACATACAGACTGTCACATGCTGTTAGTCAACAGATTAGTCACAGGTAAAGCACTGCTCATGTCATTTATATCAAATGAGTGTTAAACAGTTTCAGATCAGCACCCCAAAGTGTTCCAGACACACGGGACACATTTCCCTGCCTCAGGATCCACTAACCTACAGTGCAACCAACTCGCTGTTATCAAGCTGTAACTGCTGCTATTCTGTTGCTTAACTTCCTGTCATACGAGGTGGAAATTACAAGGAACTGTGTGGCTGTATATTCAGCGTTTATCACAGATTTCAATCAATGTTTTGATGCGTGCTAGTGTCAGCTTGTCAAGGAAGGAGACGAATTTTGATCATAACTGACTGAACGTTCAGCCTTTGCCGCCTGAACTCTTAGTGCGGATCAAGTCCTCAACATGCTGTTTAATCTGTACGCAGAGGGAAACAAAAACCCTGTCCATATTTTCAAGTGGTCTAAACATTACCTAATTATCTATGTTCTTAGAATAGAATAGAGTGCTGAATTAAACAAAGGCAAACAACCCCCCTAAAAAAAGAGCCACAGAAATCTCAGGAGAGTTAGGAGAGGTCAAAATTCACACCACATGATCAGTGAGCACATTGGACCAGGTGCCACGTCTGTTAATACTGACTAAACAAACAAATGGCTCCAAGTAAACGTTCTTCGAGATCATCAGATTAAATTTGATCAGTTTTCAGTAGTTCAGCTCCACATGTCACAGACAGGAAGCAGAAAGACAAACTCCTCTTACCTTCAGTCCAGAGACGTGTCTCTTCAGGTGTGCGACTGGGAGGGAAAACTCACTGGAGCAGAGTGCAGTCTCTATTGTGGGTGCTCTGATGAGAGGGCGGTGTGTCTGTTTGCGTGTGTGTCTATGTGTGTGTGTGTGTGTGTGTGTGTGTGTGTGTGTGTGTGTGTGTGTGTGTGGGTGGGTGTGTGTGTGTGAAGGCACTGAAGTGAGTTCAAAGCCCAGTATGTATATCAGCCACTGAAACACCCTCAGAAACTAAAGCAGTCTTTATTTTATTAAGTGTGTTTAAACTTGTGCATTTCTTAAACATAAGTGTTATTTGTATGAATATACGCTTGCATATTTTAATGTGTGTGTGTGTGTGTGTGTGTTTTATCAGTTGGTAGGTGTGTTTTATTAGTTTGTGCTAAAGGTCCATCAAGAGAATTTATGGCAGCATTAGAGGATTTAAAGTAACAGCTACCTTCCTCCACAAGGCTTCAGCTGAGAGACAAGTTGCCTGAGAAACAAGAGCAGATTAAAACTCCTAAAAAAAACAACAACCATAACCTGCAACTGAGAGGCTAAACGTTTGTTTCCCAAGTCAAGCAAACCTATATTTTGAGGTTAATCTGTGTTTACATAAGGAAAGAGTCAATACTGGTACTCCAGAGTCAAAGCAACAGGTGAAGACGCCGCTCTTTTATCTTTGGTCTGAGACACTGCCAAAGCCCTTTGTCCTTTCTCCTAACATCCTGAGGGAACAGTCGACAGAGATTGAGCCATGTGTGCATGTAAACGAAAGATTGGTGAGAGTGCTCATGCCAATTTATTAAAAAACACAAAACTTGACCCATTTAGATTTAGCAGGGTGAAATCATGACTTTATGGGATCTTTTTGTGACTAAATTTGAGCGTTGTGTCTTTTATTTAACTGATTATTAATATTATTATTGGATCAGGTTTAAAGGGGCACTCCTGCACTTCCATAAGGGAGAGGCACTTGCAAAAGACGGACACAGTGACAAAGAGCCAAGTCTAATGCTGCAATCCATTGTGCTAGGCACTCGGGGAAAAAATAATCTCTGAGGTAGAAAAGTGCAATGGAACAGTCATTCAAGTCAGTATCCCAAGAAACACCTGTTCGCCGACATGAATACATGACATGGCAGAAACATGGCGGCACACACAGTGAACTGAGCAAAATGATCTTCATAAGTTGTTTTACTTTATGTGGTGCTTTATGTCGATGTTTGTGTTGTGTAACGATGTTGTGGCTGCCATTTTCCATATTCACTGCTTGGTAGAAGTCTTTGCGAACATGCGTCTCCATCTCCAAACTAAATCAATACACACAGCTTTATGCTATTGGTTGTGGTGGCTCACACTATTATGCTTGGCACCTTGTCATAGAAACATCCGATTGCTGCGGGCGTCCATGTTTTCCAAGCCCTCAAAAAGAAACAGATTGGACGTCCGGAATACTGACTCCACATTGACTTGCAATTAACTGCAGCATTATAAACGCCACGTCTGTTTTCCAAGCAAGCTTTCCGTTAACAATTTGTAGTCTTCAAACCCAAGCAGAGATAACCCCTGATCACCTCACTGTGACATCATCAGAGGTGACATGCAACTGTTGTCATCGGCCAAATTGTTCCCCTTTACAGACAAGCACTCCTGGAGTTGTTCAGCCTCCTGCTCTAGTCGGATTTCTACTGTGCCAGTGTGTGTTTGTGTGGCTGCATAGAAACACAGGTGATTCAACAGACTGTAAAATCACCGCACAAGCCTGGATACGTGATTTTTTTTTTACTGCTGGCAAAGTGTTTGACTGGCTGATCAGATTGGAAAGGTGCAAAGGTTACAGCCATATAACTCCCAGGGCTTCACATGCAAAGGCTAACAATATTACTGAGATAAAAATATTACAATACAATAAAATAACAAAAATACAAATAGAAATTTTGTCACATTTACTTTATTAATCCAATATTGAATCAAACCAACACATATCATCCTTACAAAATAACTGAATTTCTATGAATCCTGGTCAACACGTGATTTTACAGTAGCATAAAGATAAGGCATTCACCGTAGTGTTGCAAAAACCAAAGACTTTTTTGTAACAGACCTTATGATGCATGTTCTTTTGCTAGTTATTCGTGAATTTCAACAAAGTTAAAAATGCTACCAAGACAGTCCAGTGGTGTCAGAATTCATGTTCCCAATATTGGAAACTTAAGCAAATAGTGCAAAGAAATTGTATCTGATCTGATGTTGCAGCAGTGTGTTTTTGAATTTTGAAAATATTTATGTTGATTACAGTCCAACACCTTTGACTGTGCGAAAGTCTAAGGGTGAAAAGGGATGGTCTGATGCCTAAATAATATTTACTATTTGTACAACAATGTACAATATTCATTCTGCATTCATAACGCAGCACTGGTGAAAATGAACTTCACACAGGAAACCCTGCATTCGTTTTTGTTTTTTTTTAATCTTAACATCGCCCACACCCACTTCACAAAAAAACAAACAACCCCCCCCCCCCCCCCCCAAAAAAAAAACAAGCACACACACACACACACACACACACCCAGACAAACATACAAACACACACAGATGGACAGCTCTGAGCACACAAATGTTCAGGTGTCAGGTGCTTTTTTTCTCACTACTGTCACCTCCTCAAACCTTGACCATTTGTGGCTTCTTTGAAGAAATCTACATTACCTTAGATCTCTTGAACCTGAGACACATCTCCATCAAACAACAGTTTGAGGCTTTAGTTTGCAGAGGTGGCAGAACGTCATTGTTTTGCAAGTCACAAATAAGTCCTAAGTGTTGACACATCAGTGTCAAGTCAGGTCAGTCAGGTTGGGGAAATTAAAAGTATGCATGACACAGCATGCGCATGTTTTTGTTTGTTCTGTTTTTTATCTTTACGTTTGGAGAGGGAAAGTTAAAAATTGAAATTTAAGGTCGTTTGAATTTTCGCTTCAAAAGTAAAGCCATCAAATTTGTGATTTAATTCTGACTCCAAGAGATGCTTCAAGCTGTGTGGCTCGCAACCGTACCTCTTGCAGTTTCTGTCTTAAGCAACGCAACTGTCCAAACTTTCCTGGAGCTATAAATCTACATGCACGATTCTGTGGCTGTGTTTGTCCAGCCAGGCCTGCAGCACAGGAAGGTTGGCGTCCATCCAGCGGATGTTATCTTCAATAGTCTCGTAAGCCTGCTGGATACACCTCATCTCTGAGCCCGTCTCTTCAGTCAGAGAGCCAAAGAAGCTGCGTACCTGAGCACATACAGGGTAGACTTATAAACATGTCCAATATTTGAGATAACTTCGGCAAAATTGATTTAATAAATACGCTAGCCGAGAGCAAAGAAGTTAATTCTGTGTAGTCAGACAATGCACAATTTTATTTTCTACAGTTACTAAGTGACAGATTCAGAGGAACGTACTGTATTTAGCTACTTAGAGTGGCACGTTGCTGTTGAAAGTAGTCCCCAGCTCTCACCACACTGATGTACAAGCTGCTCTTCTAGGCTACTAATTATGTTTACCATTTTTATCAGTATTTAATAAGAGTTTTGTGTTTGAATATCTCATATATATATTAGGAAGATAATTACATTTAAAAAAAGATAGAAGACAAAAAAAATTGAGGGACATAGCCACGTTCTTGTGGCAACAGCAAACACTTTCTGTAAAGAGACATAAGTAATTGAAGTCCAAAAGTATGAACACAGCCCTCCTTACCTCATCGAACATCTCCCTGGTAGAATACTGGTTGGTCACCCCAGTCACCAGGTATGAGATGGTGCTTGAGCCCAAGTCAAATCTGTGACATCGAAGCAGAGACAAAGTTCAAAATTCAGAGTAACTGTTGAGATTTCATGGAAAACAAGCATCTTAAGACCTCAATACGAACAAAAGCCAACTTAAGGAGTTCTCAACAACAACTGACTGCCTGCGAAAATACTGATATTTAGATGCAGGTGATTTAACTATCTACAGGAATTGTATGACATCAATTTTTTTGAAAGGGACAGTTCACCCCAAAATCAAAAAGACAAATTTTTCCTCTTACCTGTAGCGCTATTTATCAATCTAGATAGTTTTGGTGTGAGTGTTGGAGATATCGGCCATAAAGATCTGCCATATTCCTGCCTTCTTTCAAATAATGGAGCGAGACAACACCTAGCTTGTGGTGCCATTTGAAAAACTCAGCAACAATGTCTCTTTCCAGAAATCATGACCTGGTTACTCAAGATGATCCACAGACCTTGTTGTGAGCAGTTTCATGTAGGAAACTATTTTCTCTCAACCTAACTACACTTGCCAACCGCGTCACCGCACAGAGAGAGACGTGTTTCTACTCATGGACGAGGGGCTCATGCTCATGACAATGCGAGATGTAAACATTAATGGGAACTTCCTCAGCTGAGCTGTAATGTTTGTTAGCTCAGTTTTGCTAGGTGAGCTAGCAGTAGATGCACATTTCCATCTGCACGGTGATACGGTTGGCTGGTGTAGTTTGGGAGAGAGAAAACAGTTCCGACATGAAACTGATCACAACAAGGTCTGTGGATTATCTTGAGTAACTGAGTTTTTAAAATGTATTTTTTTGGCGCTCTGAGCACCAGAAGTTGTGCCATCTAGTTCTATTATCCTGGAGAGAAGGCCGATATCTCTACAGCAGGTATCTCCACCACTTGGACACTTGTCTCTTTAAAATGACCTTGATTTAAGATCTTTTGGCCAACGCTGTTGGATTACATATAGTTGCAAAACTTGTATAAAAGAGAGGACTGTATAGGATACATATGATGGGGTGACTGACTTCTTGATCAGGATGTGCCAGTTAGCTCGGAGGAAGTCCCAGGCCAGTTTGTAGCCACGGGGGTTCTTGCTGATGGAGACGATCACGTCTGGGAGGTCCTGTGTCTTCATTATCTCCCCGCTGAGGCTCTGCTCCATCATCCTGTAGATGGAGATAAAGGTAAAGGAAGGGTAAACATAAAGAAATAGTTATGGGAAGTGGGGAGTATGTTAGACAGTGTAGAAAGAAAGGGAAACTAAATGCTCCCATAAGTGTGATACAATGGACCCACCATTGGAGCTTGTCCTGCAGTGGGCTGACGGCCATTGCAGTCTTCATGCGGCTCTTTACAGACATTTGCAGCGATGTGCGGTACTTCTCAAACAGGAAGTCCCACCCCTCTGGTGTACGAGCTCCGATCACAAACACGGCCATGGTGATGTCAACAGGGAGGCTAAAGACAGCGAAGGCTTCCAGCTCAGTAACAACTATCTGAAAACATTTCATCTCTACATACAAGTGCTTAAAATACTGGAAGCTCAGAATACAGACAGTAATTGTGAGGAAGAATCGTGCGCTATTTTATCACCACTGACCTCATGGTGCCGTCAGAGTCCTTCCACTTGTTGAAGAGCGCGGTGGCTTTGGCCACACAGGGTTCGTAGTTCCTGACGCAGCCGAACAGCAGCAGGTAGCTCCTCAGCATTCGCTCAGACACTGATCCAGAGTCAGTCCACTCCTGCCGAGCGATCAGCCCCCGGAACAGATCCACAATGTAGCCCTGAGAAACACATGCAGTCGGTATATGAACTTGTTTATAATCAGTCCATTCTCAGTCCAAGTTTTAACGTAATTTTTTCGTGAACTTGTGTTGTATTCTGGTTCCTGAGAGGAATTTTGCTTTGTTTGAACTGCCAGAAGTTAAAGGAGCACTCTGTTTATTCAACATGTGCACAGTCCATTGTTTTCCAGGCTTTTCTAGTGCTTACGCAGAGAACCATGACTAAGTGTGGATGGTTTTCTTGCTACACAGACGCAGCACTAGAATTTTAAAGGTTCCTTGTGGAGTTAGTGACTTCTAGTTGCACTATGGAGCAGTTTTTCAATAAGTTTGTCTCGTGCACACAGACGCACATGCACCTTCCTGCCAGTGCTTTCACAATATTCCACTGATCAACAGGTGGAAGCAATGAGGCAAGAAATGCAGCAATGCACCAGTAAAAGCAGTCAGTGGCAGTTAGGTTTCCACTTGTTTCTGAAGTTTCAGCATCTGTAGTCATCACTCTTTTCTGTGTTTGTTTGGCCATAATAACCTTTTGCTTGCTACGCTAGCAGAAACCAGAAAAAACAATATGCTGCTTCACACACACACACACGTGAGTTAAAGAGCGAGCCTCTTGTGCCATCTCCTTCTACCCTCTGGCAGAGCAACCACTATTGGTCGATGGAAAACCAGCCACTACTTGTGCACCACTACTGATTTTCTTCCAGAATGTCGCCACAACCACAGAAAATCTTCGAGATTGTTACTTTAAGGCAGACTGGTATGCAAGACTTTGTGCCTTTTATTAATATACAAGGTCTGTTTTGTGCCATGCTGCCTTCACTTACCTTCATCTGGTTCTCCAGAGCAGCCATGTCTCTCTTCTCCATCAGTTTGTAGAGAGGTACGAGCTCTCCAAAGCCCTGAGTCACGGCCATGATCTCAGTCTCTTTGGACAAGTACAGAGACAGCTCCAGCGCCGTGTCCAGCCTCACCGTCTTTGTACTGTGACACACGACAGGCCAAACATTTAATTTAAGTTTATTTTAAATATTTAAATTACCGAACTCCCTTTTCTATGACAATGTTGGTATGTGGCTAAATGCTTTTTCTTATGGGAATTGTCCGCTGGATTTTAATTCAGCTCCTTCACTGAAACTAGTTATTTTGTGATGCAGAAAAAACAGCAGATGAAACTGTTATTGTCAGATCTTTAAACAGACCTGACCAGCTGGAAGACGTTGTGGATGAGGCTGGCACGGTCGTTGCCGCTCAGGGCCGTGTGGTTGTGTTGCAGCAGTTTGATAATGGAGTTCCACCCCTCGCCTGCGTAGTGGACCATGTAGTAGCCGCTCATGTCCACATTGAACTTCACCCAGTCCACCTCCTCGGCAGGTACAGGACATCTGCATGAAAGAGAGGAACCATGATTGACAAGGACTTGTAGCATTATTTTTTTTTATGAATGATAAAGGATGAAGAATATAAATACAGCAATATAAAAATCAGCATCATGACACTGACTGAGCAACACACTCACCAATTTTTGTTTTGAGCAGGTAGCGATGGACAGTGTTAGAGGCGCTGGTCATGTAGGTCAGTGGGATCTGCCAAAGGAATCTAACAACACAAAATGATCATTTAAAAAAATACAAATTGTGAATAAAATGGAGCACCCACTGAAACTAGACTTCAGATGCTGCTACACTAATACATCCCAAATGGAGCTGTTCAGCTGGTGTAGCGATAAGTTTCTACTAAAGCATGTGCAGTATTTGAAAATTCCTCCCTCTGGCACAATCTGGTGGCCGTATGGAGAATGACACTTTAAAGTTTAAAGTTTACTTCAAGTGCAGGAAAAGGGACGTCTGCCATGACTGAAACTGTCCACACATGTCATCTGCCATAATACTCTCAATCTGACATTTTACCCTTCAGTGAGGGAGTGGTCGTCTGTCTTCAGGTAACGCTCCTGACTCAGCCTGACCAAACGACCTCTGACCTCCACAGTGACCAGTGGGAAGCCCTCCTGCAGTGTCCAGGTGTCCATGATGGCCCGACATCCAGCTCATCATCGGAGTACCATTTCTACGTATGCAAACACAAATGCACGCACGCATAGATACACAATAATTAACATCATAAACAGTGACAGATACAGTATGTGGCACAGCTACATGAAGGTACTATAGAAACATTTTGGAAATACAGAAATACTAAATTTGTGTAGTACGTTGCAAAGAATCATGTATGTTAAAGATTTCTGCTGGTGATCATAAAAAATACATAGTGTGAAATTCCACTCTGATTATTTAAAGGGATAGTGCACCCAAAAATGAAAATTCAGCCATTATCTACTCATCCATATGCCGATGGAGGCTCAGGTGAAGTTTCAGAGTCCTCACAACACTTGGACACTTGGATCACTACAGACGAGCAGTGTGGAGATATTTTGTCGTTTCAATTATGTGTTTTTGGTTGTTTGAATCTGGGGCGCCGTAAGCCTCCATTAGGTGGAGTTGTGCTGCTACCCCCTCTCCCCTTGGATCTCTGCAAGTGTTGTGAGGACTCTAAAACTTCACCTGAGCCTCCATCAGCATATGGGTGAGTAGTAGTAGTAGTAGTATAGTAGTAGTGCTTTGTTGGATCTGGTTGAAACTTACAGAGGCTCCAGACTGGACGTTGCTCTTGGAACAGAATTCTTGGTGTTTCATTCGGCCTTCGTCCAGACCATCTGAGCTGCAGACCTGGAGGAGAGACACAGAAAAATTTAGTAGTGAATCAAAACAGCACCGACACTGGCAGTACTACTGATGCTTCAGGGGTACACGAGCAGGAATATTAACTATGGCAAATTTTTCCCCAAAAAAGATTTTTATGACAAGCTGAGAAACAGGCAAAAACACTCATGTGCAGGTGTCCAGGACAAATCTTTTACTTACATGACTGGCCTTACTCCTTACAGCTGACTGATTTTGGTTTACAAAATCCAAATTTACAGCACCATTTTCTAACCTCTGAGAGTCCACCTCACTAAAATGGATCAGTATTATAATTTCAGCATTGTAATTATGGTGTATCCCTCACACACATCATTACTCACATTAGTCAGGCTCTCCCACAGATGACTGTTGACAGTGTTCTGGTAGCTGTAGCGCTTGAGGTATCGGATGATGCCAATCTCAAATGCTTCAGGCGTCAGGAAGTCCCGCAGCATATTTAGAATACACGCTCCCTAAAAAACAAACACAGGCATGCTGAAATTAACAATTTAAATCCTTTTTGTTGTGTGAATTTGTGCTTTTAGAAGTGGTTTTAACTGATTTTAATGTTTTGTTTTGACTGCAGTTTGGGTTGAGATTTGGGAATGATTATTTAAGCCCAAATTACTTTTACACAATATCCAAGTGCAGCAACAGCAAATCGTTGATGCTCTGACAGAATGAGGCCGACCTTGTCATAAGAAACGTCATCAAACATCTCCTGGATCTGCGTGGGGTTTTCCACGGGGGTGGAGACTGGGTGGGAGGAGCTGAGGGAGTCTACCTCCATGGCCTCAAAACACTTCCCCAAGAAGAAGTCATCCTGAGAGAAGAGAGGGGCGAGAAAATGTCATGAAAAATACCTGAATTAGTATAAATAAGAAGGATACTGTACTGTATACCGTATGGCTAATTTGTGTGCTCTGACTGCTCGGTCTGTGCTCGGCTCTCACCACTTGCAGCTCTGGGTAGGTGATGTCCAGAGAAATAAACTCCATGAACTTGGCGAAACCCTCGTTGAGCCACAGGTCATTCCACCACTCCATCGTCACCAGGTTCCCAAACCACTGAACAGGAGGAAGAACATGCAAAAGCAGTATTTAGCATACAGATGTATCTTTAAGTTTAGAGATAGCGGCTTCCAACATCAACAATCTCCTTATAAAAGCAGAGCAATTTCTATTTGTACCGTCCTAGCCTGGGTAACTTTGTACAGAGTGATGACCTGTGACACCAATTAGTTCCAAACAGATGCAGGCCAGCTACCTGATGTGCGAGCTCATGGGCGATGACCTTGGTGATGCCCAATTTGTCTGAAGCTGAGGACCTGTCAGGGTCGAAGAGGAGGCCCGTCTCTCTGTAGGTGGTCAGCCCCCAGTTCTCCATCGCACCTGACTGGAAGTCTGGGATAGCAGCCAGGTCTGCAGGGAACAACATCACGCACATAAATACAAATGCTTTTTTCTTTAGATATCATTTTAAACACATTGCTGTGTGTGTCTTTAAAAAAACTGCATGAATTGAAATGCCCTGTTTATTTTCCTTTTTTTAATATGTATACTTTCCTGCAACTTTTCTGTTTTCACACAAGACACAGCAAATGCCGATATTTAAATTTACATATATGCAACGTTCATTCAAAGTGACCTCACGTATCACAGTAAGAGATGACATAGGATGGATCCTGGATGTCTGCACAAAGGACAGACATTTACTGTGCAAACTACAGATCATAAGACCTCTGACTTTGACACACTGTTTTCAGTGGTTAGAGGGGATGTCATTTATGCTGACTCTGCTCAATGGCAAGTTCTCTCTTAAGCTGAGTACAGTAAAAATACGTACATTACAACATAAAGCTCCAACTAGCTCAATCACTTCTTTATTTTTACATGTATCTCCACTCACCCTGTTTGGGAAGCGGGTATGGAATATCAAAATAGTCATCGTAGAAGTCCAACAGCTTGACGGCAGCATCCAGCGCAAAGGCTGTCTGGTCGATTTTCTCAGGCACAGCGTAGACTGATATCTGACGGAAATCACAGAGAAGAACTGTTACAGCAATATGTTAAGTTTTATCAGTGGAAAGATATTATGTGACAATGACTGTGTGTTGTCCTCCTCACATTGACACCATGCTGGGTGGTCTTGCTCACAGACAGGAAGTCAGACACAATGTAGGCCACCAGGTAAGTGCTCATTTTCACAGTGGTGTCGAAGTGATCCTCAAGCAAACCCCCCGGCAACGCCACAGTTTTTACCTGAGAAACGCAAAAATGAAGGCAGGCCTCGGTTTTGTCAACATGTTCTTACTTGCACTAATTCTTCATCAGTTTATTTCTTATGTTTTTGTGTCTAAGTGACTGATGGGAACAAAACTTTTTGATATTAGTCTACACTGAGCAAGAGAGCACTCACGGCATTTTGCTAAAGAGAGTTGTTAAAGAGTAAGGTACTTTTTGTACCGCCTAACACACCAGACTGCCTTTAAATAAACAGTACTTTTAGTGTGTATACAGCCAGCACATTATCACACAAACTGGGTGAATAAAGAGTTCGTTTCAACCAAACTATGGTTGGTAATTGCTGAAACAGTGGAAAGACAAACCAAGACACTTTTTGTTTCTGTCAACTTAAAATGGCGCGTGTTTTACGATGATTAAATTACTGCTTATTTAAATGGAGTCTGGTGGGTTTGGTGATGGCAATTTCTAGGCTGTTTCTGGTTAAATAAAAAGGATTTTACTCTTTAACAAAAATATTTATCTCTGTAGTGATCCTTGCCATAAACTGACAACATGTCAGTGGCAGAAACAAGCACTTTTAGTAGATGTCCATTGACGGTGCGAACATGCCCTGGCTGGCTACTTTGCACCCTGTTTCATCAGTGCCTGGATCACCTCCTGAAACTGTTGTTCCCTTCAGTTACTTAGACACAACAACATGGGGAAATAGGGTTCAGGTAAATACCAAACTACCTATAAAACAAACTAAACTGACACTGCTGCGTTCATGTGTACCTTGGGCATGTTAGAAATGGCAATGTGGCGTGGCTCTCGTGTGATCCGTATGGTGAAGTTGGCTTTGAAGGCGGGCTCATCGAAACAGGGGAAGGCTCCACGAGCAAAGGTGGCTTCAAACTGTGTGGATGCCAGAACCCTAATAATGAAAAAAATGATAGTAAAATAAAAGTGATGTCATGTTTAACGTTAAAGAAATCAAGAAAATAAGATATTAACGCTCTTACCGGACCTCCCCAGTGCTGGTGCGGTAGCTGCTCTTGTAAAAACCATGGAAGCTGTCAGACAAGTTGGCTGCGAACTCCATCTGAACCTCATACCTCCTACCTTTGGCCAGCACCGAGTCTGACAGCAGGGCGAGCTGATGGGAACGAGGATACTCCAACACCTGCAGAGGCCTGCTGCCTTCAGGTGCGAGGAGCAGCACATTGGATATCTGCAGCTTCTTGGAGTGGAGAACGACGGTGCTGGTGTCTTCGTGCACGTCCAGCTGGATGCGAACGACTCCGGTGAAGTCGAGGGTGGTCAGGTTGGGGTGGATGGTCAGGTCATAGTGGACGGGGGAGACGGTTTTGGGGAGTCTCATGCGGTCCCAGGGGAAGGGCTGGCCGTTGGTGGCTATGGGGGCATCCTTGGCTTGGCCTTGGTTTGGTAGCCCGGCCACTGATGAGGGAGGGAAGGGAAGGAGGAGCAGCAGCAGGAGAGGTGCAGCTAACATGGTGAAAGCAGGAAACCCTCTCACCTGTAATACAAATACACAAATGCATGATTATGTTCAGGGATACTCTGCAACATCTCATTTCCTGACCTGTTGATAGAGACAAGTCTTAGCCTTAGACTTTATTGTCTATTGAAATATCTAGCACCACATTTCTTGGGTTTGACATTTTAAACAACCATTTTCTTTATTAAAAGTCATAGTTAACCCTACTATTTCTACTCAAGCATACAGTGAACAACAAGGCACAGACACGACAGGTGAGCTGGAAGTGCAACACTTTCGATTTCACATAAATGTCCATTCATTTGTGTTCACGGATATGTGTCGAGAAAAACTCCTATTTCAACAAATCTCATGCGTCACAGCGTTTATTATCTGACACTCTTAACATTAAGCATTTGTTTTGTATTTGTATAATACAGTGAACTTACTGTGTCGTCTTCAGCACGAAATGTTCGCACATATGATCCAAGAGTGAAAGTGAAACAGATGGAAGAGGTGTTGCATGCCGGGAGAAACCACAGGAAACGTCCCCTGCGTCAGATTATTAGTTTTGGGTAATTAGAGATCTGCAGCTGAGGTGACGTGACTGTAATTAAAGTGGGATGCTTTTTAAAAATAAAAATAAAAAATCAGGATGTCATTTCATGTCTGCAGCTTCTTCTAACAGTCCAGGAAGTATGAGTTACAAAAACATCCGTCCCGCTTTTCACCAAGTAGTGACACATTTTATAAAACTGTATAACTGTATCACTCCATTATGGTTATAAAAGGTTGCCAACACAAGTGCGACTGCACCACACAGTAGGAAACACAAGGAAACATCTACAGTGAACAGGAAGTTCCGTGTTGTCATAGGCTGCAAGTAACACATCTCACCAGTAGGGTGTGCCATTGCTTTGATAGTGGTTCCTGTAGTTTCATGTCTGACAGAGATTTTATGGAACTGATTGAAATTAAATTAATTTACCTGAATTGTCAATTATTTGTCCTTTTTCCAACAGCAGGATTTATTGCAAAATTAGAAAACACTTCCTCCTAAAAATATCCGTCCAGTGGTGTATGGTAGTCAGGATGGGCCCCTGTGCACATTATGATGACGGGCCCTAGCGCCAGTTTTTGCTTCAAAACAGCTACCTTGCATTTTATAGTATCGTCACATGACTAAATACAGACTTGACATTGGACAGCATCAACATATACATCTGTATATGACAATCATACCCAATAAAATAAGAAATTCATTAATTAAATGGATTTTTATTTATAGTTTGTGTAGTTAACATAAAATAAACATAATTTTCTTATAGTTTTCTATTGACTGCTTCACAGTAGAAAAGTAGAAACAGTGACAGAGACAGGTTTGCCTTCTCGAGGGCATGTGGGCAGATAACTTTTTACGTGTGTTCATCTTTGAGCACAGGAGTATTTCTGAGGTGGCAGGTTTAATCTCTCTCGCTCTGGAGACAGTGGGCCCTCCAACCACTCTCCACTGGGCCCCTGTGCAACCGCATTGCCTCCACTGTCCATATTTACACCCCTGCCATCCCCATGAGTATCAGCAAAACACACAGTTTATGATTTATAGCCTGCTAACCATGCTATATTCTGACCATATAATACATATTTACATGTGACTGATAAAAAAAAAAAAGGTTATAAAAACTGGTACAATTACTTGTATGCACGCAACCTTTAAAAGGACCCTAAAGCTGTGTGTGATTTGGAACTTGTACTACAGGTGGATCATTTGAGAATGGGTGGTTAACAAATAAGTTACAAACATGAGTAAAACTGGTATTTTTTCATGTCATGTTTCTTTTTAAAACTGCACTTTTTCCCTTAACTTGAGTATACTTTTTTAACCAGTGGTCTCAGTGGAGCTGCATGTCATGGAAGAAAATAAATGCCATTGAAGTAACAAAGAAGTATGGAAGTCTTGCTGGTTCCCTGAAAGTAAACTTTCTTCTGCTGACTTGTTGGATGATGTCACCAGTGGTGGATAAATAAATACATTTCAAATTAGTTTTCATATTCTTTACAGTTTACAATAAATGTACAGACACGGAAGAATGTGTGGTCAAAGGTTAAAAGTCAAAATTAAATGTGATGACATGAAAACATGGCAAACTCTTAAGTGCTATATTGTAAGCAGCTGGACTTGCTTGAGTTTCTTGAAGACGTTTCCCTCTCATCCAAGAGGCTTCTTCAGTTCTAACAGACTGGTCTTTGTCTTACATTATCAGTCACATAGTCCTTTAAGATGACCGATGATTACCGTCACTGATTTTACAAAGTGATGTAACATGCAAAGTAACTAAGCAATTAAATAAGCTGTCTTTGAGATTGTGGACTCTTGACCATTACTTCATGCATATATTACTCGAGTGAAGAAAAACTGAATAACAAATAAAGCTCTTTTATCTATTATGTTCTCAAAATGGAATAAAACATGTGAAATTCACTTTTATTATGGTCCTAAGTGACAAAAAGTTTTCTAAATCAGTCAAAAACATCTTGAAATAAATGCACTGAACATACTGATTCTTTTTTATGCCTCCATACTGGTGACAGCTGTGGCTGGAGGTGTTATGTTTTCATTTGTCAGTATGTCCGTCCCATTCTTGTGGGCACAGTATCTCAAGAATTTGGCGCCAGCGTCCACTTGGACCTAATGGTGAACTGATAAGATTTTGGTGGTCAAAGGTCAAAGATCACAAAACATTTTTTTAGCCATAACTGAAAAAATCCTACAATAATTTTGACAAAATGTCACACAGATTTCTAATGGAATGAAACTAAGAGGCGACATTTTATATCTAAAAGATCAAAGGTCAAATTTTCTGTGACATTATAATGTTCTGCAAAAACACAAACACCACAAATGAGTCTGGACAGACAAGAATGTGAACTGTGAGTGCAACGTGACTGGTTCGCAGAGGCAGACAATCACAAGACGGGAATTTCAGTTTATATATAGTTTTTATTGCTGAAAAACATAAGCACACAATAAACACATTGATGGTTTGCAAATCACCATTTTTACATATTTTCTGTTTCCCACCCAACCTTCCAACCAGCCCGGCCCTTGCACAACAACAACAACGCCCCCAAAATCTGATTAATTCTTAAGTTATTTTTTCAGTATGTTCGCACAGGTTGACTATTGACCTAGAAAAAGTCATATGCCACCCTAACAAAGATAGGGTTTATGTGATGTTGGCATACAGAATGAAAGATGTGTACTATTGCGACTCACAAGATCCATGAACAATTTTAGCCCCTCAAATGATCTTAGGTCATTTTTTATAGGCACAGACAAGACCATCTTAGTTATATTGCATATTTGACTGAAATATTGAAACAAGATGATGTTGTTTGGTATTTTATATATTTACTGACAGATTGTGTTGTACATTAAGTAGTGCTTGAACATACTGTTTTTATTTGATTGTGGAAAGTTAGTTTATATGTTTATTTTGTCATATTTAAGTCTATAAAGTAACTATTAATGTAATAAATGATACAGCTGTTCAGTGTGTTATGAGGCCAAATTGGGGCATCATGAAAGGCAATATTGTTTTATAGCAATGAATTCCGATTAATAGATTAAACATTAAGCTTGGTTACAACATGTCAGTTTGTTTATCCTGTATTTAACCCTGAGTACTGTGTGAACACTGGAAATAAATTAAATTAATTTACACCCCCCTTGCACACATACGCAGAGGGATAAAGTCCATCCCATCCGCAAACATTAATGAGTAAACTTTACAAAGAGCATGTCTCTCTCTTATGGGAGGTCACTCCAGCAGCCGCACTAGTCTTGCAGGAGTCATTTGAGAGTCAGATCCAAGGATTTTTTACTTACATAAGCCTGGATTCATAAGCAAAACCACAACATTCCTGAACTTTGAAGAGAGCTCACGGTCTGGCACAAGATTTAGGTCCAAAGAGAAGGAGGATTATTTTTTTTTGAAGACCTAATTCCAAGGAGGAGAATGATAAAGCAGGTGCTGATAGGGATCGTGTGTGGTGCTGTCGTGCTGACTGTGGGCATCCTAATTGGCCACTATGGCATCACCAAGAGCAGCAGCGGCTCCGCACCATCCTGGGTGAAGGATGTGGCGAAGGATGTGGACGAGAGCTTCATCGAGAAATTCATGTCTGAGGTGGACAACATCCAGATTCGAGAAAATCTAAGGTGAGCTGATCAAGTTTACACTGTGTTGGTTAATCAGTTATGCTTTTTTATTTACTCAAGTGATAAATAAAATAGGAAGACAAAAAAGGAGTAAAAGTTTGGATCAGAAAAAATAAAAAACTTCTATACAAGCAACTTTTGCATTTGTGTCTCAGTGTGTAAAACCCGAAGGCTGATGTACATTGTATATGTCTAAATATTTCTTGAACAAGCTCCAGTGGGTCAGTTGATCCTTTTGTGGTTTCCCAAAGGATCCACTTTAAATCCTCCCAACCATTTTAGGTTATAGACAGTACATTATCCAAAACATCACAGGATCAGCCCGTTCTTTATCCTCCTCTCTCTCCACAGGGAGCTGACCAAAGTGCCTCATATGGCCACCACAGCTGGAGACGAGCAGACAGTGCAGTATATGCTGAAGAGATGGCAGGACCCTGATACTGGTCTGGACCAGGCCTGGAGAGAGGAGTACATGGTGTACCTGTCCTTCCCTGACCCTAAGAACCCCAACAAGGTCACTGTGGGTGAGTCAATTGATGGGTCAGCTATAGTGTTAGAATGAAAGTGGGGACAGTCACACCGTCCTGCTTCATTCAGCATGACATGACTTGCCCTATCTAGAACCAGTGTTTGGTTTGTCTGTTCTGGGCTACTGTAGAAATATGGTGGTCCAACATGGCAGACTCCATTGATGAGGACCCGCGCCCTGTGTAGATATAAATGGCTCACTGTGACGTAATGAAAAGACAAGGATTCTTATTATCAGGTGATTATACACTAATGAAAATGTAGTTATTCAACCCAGTCTCACTCCGAAATCCAGTGATTGGGTAGTGACTTGCAGCGTCACACATCTGACAGTTAATGGCTTCTTTGTTTGCGAGGGCAAGGAGGGCGCGCAATTCTTTGTCTCCCCAGTTGCTCATCTTTACAGCGTCTGTTAGGTTTGCTACTAGCTGCTCGCTAATTTCTGCTATCATCTGTTTCCTGTTTATCCACTGCCAGTGGCTCACACGTGTGGCGTCATCAACAGCTCCTCCCACAAGTCTTCAACAACCCTCCTGTTGCGGAAGGCCGCCTTGATCTGTTTAAATTAAAAGGGTCCCGCCAATATGTCTACCCTACGAGGCGGAAAGTTGGGCACCTCGGATCAACTCGCCAATCTGGCTCTGTGTGTCTAAACACTCGTAGCTTGCCGGCAAAATGCCCCAACATTCGCGGAAAATGGGCTATAGTTTAACGGCGCTTGGAAGTTTCAAGGGGAAACGCAGCAGGACAAGAATGAGAATAAGGTGGTGAAAGTCTGAGTTGGACAGGTGGGAGGGTTTTGGTGGTTGTGTCCAACAAACATCGACTTTCACCCGTGAGAGGGGGTGATTAGTCCTGTAAGGTTATAAAGCCAAACCTTGTTCTTATTTGCTAAATCTAACCACGCACGTTTGTTGTTGAAAGTAAAATAAAAAATGTTTAACTATGTCTTTATAAGTTTATAATCACCTGAAAATATGCATTTTTTTTTGTTATTAGAATGAGCTGTTCATATCTACATACAGAGCGGGTCCTAATCCACTGAGTCAGCCATGTTGTTCTACATTAGCCCAGAACAGACAAATCACATACTTGCTCTAGGTAATCCTACACTCCAGACCTTTAATAAAGTTATCCTTTAATCACAGTTTAAGAAAGTTTGATGATAAACTGTAATTAAACGGCAGCAGGTCGAACACAATGAATTCATGGAAACTGTCCAAAGGACATTTTACATTATAAGATTATAAGATGGAGTTAGTTTGACCTTATTACATGTGTTGTATGATTTACTGCATTGAAAGCAGACTAGTCACCATGAGTTGTTCATTTCAGTGGACCCGAATGACAAAGTGCTGCACACTGCCAGAGAAAAAGAAAAGATTTATACTTCGGACCAAAGCGATCCTGAGGTGGTTCAGCCATACGCTGCATACTCCCCTGTTGGAGAGCCAAAGGTAAAAGCCATGGCCTGCATATCTTTAGTTTGAAGATCCTTGAAAGATCTTAGATCCGTCAGTATCTAGTCACAAGCAGTTGCTTTATCCCCCTGCTTGGCACCAAGCAAAACTGACCGAGGCATGAAATGTAAAAATCAGGAAAATGCCTATTTTACATACAATTTAACTTTCACATACTCCAAAGGAGAGATTATAAAAGTGGTACACCAACTTCTTACAATAAATGTATTTAGTTGCATGGATAGAGCCTACAGAACAGTATGTGCCCTATAATGCCTGCGGGTCCTGTTCTACAAAGTTATTTTAACCTCAAAGCACTGCATATGACTCTCTAAGTCCTTTATTGATGTCAGGAATGTAAATATAACTTCCTCTTGAGCTCATTTTTAGCCCACTACTTGTTTATCCTTCTTTTTTCTTTATGCCCTCCAGCATTTTATTTTTTATTTTGAGTATAGTCCTTGAGTTATTAATACTTCAAAGCGCTATGTGACATTTAGGGGCAGTGTAAGTGCAGTGTATGATTGTGTTCCTTGTGTTTTTGAATAAAAAGATAATATAAATAATAACAATAAAAAGAAAGTAAATCTAATTTCCTCTGTAAATGATCCTTTTCCCTACTTTGGGTAGGCTCATGTAATTTTGTTTTTGTATGGATTTGTTTTTAAGAAAAAACCAAAGAACACTTTTTAAAATAAGAATAAGACAACCTGTATATTGGAAACCAAATCCGTAGCACTAAGCCAGACTCATGAGGCCATAAAGATACATCTGTGCACCACACAGAAGCTCACAAATACAGTATAGAAGAAGCATCCTGTATTTTATTGCACAGATATGGTATACAGTAGTCAGGGCAGGTAACCCTATGGATAGCTTGTGTTTATGGGACTTCCTGTTGAAATGAAGCATGCGTAATTTCAGGGAAGTAACTCACTGACACCATAAAAGTCATGATTGTCCCACGTCTGTCTTATGCAACCTAACAATAGCACTCATGACCTTTTGCTCCTTTCTTAACATTCTGACTGAGGACAGATAAGGGACATTTAGCTCTTGTTAAGTAATGCGTGAGTGGTGGTGCACCAAAATTAGGTCTGGAGCTTAAATCTATGTATCTGGTAACAAAAACACAACAATTATTATATTCAGGTGATTATAAACTAACGAAAACATAGATGTGCATATTATACACCATTTCTGCCAAGAGATGCCACCAAATCCCACACGCTCGCCTTTAAAAAGAAAAGAGGGCAAGCAAAACAGAACATAAATATGTCATGATAATTTGGAATGATCATTTCTCATTTTTTAGTCAAGGTCAGACAGGACTGGGGGATTACTGATGCCACAAATATGCATTTCCTAACTGGTACAGCACCCTCAAGGCTAAAACATTTTGTTTGTCTTATCAAGTACTGATAACACGAACACGTTGTGATGTAGACTGAGTCAATAAACCAACAACAGACCATCTGTTAAAACTGACAAAGAGCGGTTGATCCGGGATATTATCTGTGACCATCTATGTCAGGGGAGGCGGCGGCCATTTAATGAGGCTTGGTAATGAAAGAAGAGCCTGTGATAAGGAATAAAATAAAGTCTTTTATAAATCTACAAGTTTAGTGGAATCATTCTCAGAGAGCAGCAAAATGTTTTAGAAGACTGGGTAAAATTAAATAAATATATCATATATGTCGTGTACATGCAGTATTTCTTACAGAAAAATATCGTCCTATCATGTGTAGCTTAACTTTCCTCAGTGAGGATCTGAAATGTTGATTTTTCGGATGGTTTTAGGGGAAACTGGTATACGCCAACCAGGGGAAGCCAAGTGACTACCAGCTGCTGAACGAAACACTGGACCTGAGAGGAACCATTGCTATCACCAGATATGGTGGAGCAGGAAGAGCTGCGAAAGTGAGTGTTTTATTATCCTCCTTGCATTTGGTTCCCATTTATAACGACAAGCAGTGACTGTATATCCAGCTTTTAGTGCTTTGGCAAGTGCTATCAGCCTCTAATCTGACACCTTTTATTGAGATAGCAAAGGTTATTGAGGACTTAAGGTTACAGTTTAACCAAAATATTTTTCAAATGAGAGCAGAAACTTTGCATGCTTTAATGTGCTGCACATTAGGCCTGAAAATCCAGAAGAACGTATCCATTATGTCAGCAAGATTCAATTAAATTTATGTTTTCAAAGTTAGCAATGACTCCAAATGAGGAAGCGCATGAAATAACCACAGATTATCCATAATGTCATCATGAAATCATGCAAATCCAATGTCCTACTTTTATTCTTGAGAAGGTATACAACCAGTTGTGTTACATATTTCCACATATGAGCTACATAGTAACATTTATTTAGTTCTAAAAAGTTTTCTGTCATCCAGAGATTTATATCATTGATGCACTGAGTGAGGGACTGTATGGGAGACAGATCATCAGGATACAGTGAAATGTAGAGTTGTGAGTCATCAGCATAATTATGATAATTTATGTTATGTTTCTGTGTGACATGTGAAAGTGGAAGCATGTAAAGACTGAAGAGTAGTGGACCAAGAATTGACCCTTGCGGGACCCCATATGTAATGTTTGTTTTGTTGGAGGAGAAGTGACCAAGTGATACATAAAACTTCCTGTCTTGTAGGTAGGTTCTGAACCAATTTAAAACTTGACCCATCTTTCAAGCCTGTCTAGCAGAATGTTATGATCAACCATGTCAAACGCAGAACTGAGATCGAGTAGTACAAGGATGGATATTTTTCTGGAGTCTGTGTTTATATGTAGATCATTGACAACTTTGATAAGTGCTGTTTCTGTGCTGTGGTGAGGACGAAAACCTGATTGATAAATATCAAGAATGCTATTTGAGGTAAGATCATTTTTGAGCTGAATGTAAACTGCTTTTTCAAGTATTTTGCTGAGGAATGGTAAATTAGAGATGGGCCTGTAATTAGCAATGACACTTGGATCCAGATTATGTTTCTTCAGGAGTGGTTTGATGACATGTTTTGAGTGATGTGGGAAATGTGCCTGATTGAAGCGACCAGTTTATGATGTTTAAAACCTCGGCTGCTAAACAATTAAAAACAGATTTAAAAAATGTAGTTGGGAGAGGATCCAAGCAACAAGTAGAGGACCTGAGCTGACCAACAATATTATCAAGTTCTGTCAAATTTAGACAGTCAAAGTGTGACAACACACAAGTGGAGTTCCTGGAGAAAGGAGGGAAAGGACGGACGGGCTCATTTTTTATTCTTCCGGCACTAATATTTTGCCTAATAGCTGTGATTTTGTTATTAAAGAATAGAGCAAAGAGTGTTGCCACAGTGCAATGGCCATCAGTAGAAATGGTTGCACTACAGTGCTTCCAAGTGGAAATGCCTGTTACAATAACTTCAATGAAAAGCGTAAATCATTCAATTATGACATAAAATTCAGTTTATAATAAACTACCATGTGTGTCTCATGTAGGCCATCAATGCAGCACCCTATGGAGTCGTTGGTGTGCTCGTCTACACGGACCCTTTGGACATCAACGACGGTCTCATGTCAGACATCAATGAGACATATCCGCACTCCTGGTACTTGCCACCCTCTGGTGTGGAGAGAGGTTCTTTTAAAACCGACTATGGAGACATGCTTACACCCTACCTGGCTGCCAAAGGTAACCAACAACTTGAGTAAAAATGGTACATAATGCAATATTGTTTTTCTTAGGAGGGGCTTTTACAAGAGCTACATAAAGCTTCCAACATCCATAAGTATACAACAAGTCATTTAATATTTAACTTTTCCATATAATCTCCACATTATTGATTATTTTCCAGAGGACACTTACAGAATTCCAGTCAAGAACGTCACAGGGATCCCTCCCATTCCAATTCAACCAATCGGATTTGAGGATGCCTACACGCTCATCTGGTTTGTAAAGGGGCAAATCCGCTTGTCGAATTAACAAAGCCCAAAAAAGTTGGCATTGAGCTCATTCTGACTTGTTTTATCGCTGCTCATTTTAGTGCGCTAGGTGGGGCACCAGCTCCAGATACATGGAGGGGAGCATTCAACTGTACCTACAACTTTGGCGGCCCTGGGTTCAACGATACATCTGTTTTCAAAAACAGGTACTGCCACACCAATTCAGGCACCTGCTGTATTTGAAGCTGATATAGGATTGCTTTTTATTAAGCAATGCACATGTTGAATGATGCAACTGTATAACAGCGGGACATGTGTTTATCGCCTTTAAACCTCTTTTCCAGTGATGTGAAACTAGAGATATTCAACTATGAAGAGGTGAAGAACTCCTCCAATGTGATGGGAGTTATCAGAGGAAGTGTTGAGCCAGGTGAGACCAGAGACCAGTTCCTGATCAGCCATCATCTGTTTTCAGCTTGGGATGACTGTGCTATGTGTGTGTACTCTGTGTGTGTTTATGTCCACAGACAGGTATGTGATCTACGGGAACCACAGGGACAGCTGGGTTCACGGTGCCATCGACCCAAGCAGTGGGACGGCGGTCATGCTGGAGTTGACCAGAGTGCTGGGCAGGAGGGTCAAGGAGGGTGAGAAGAGTCAACAGTGAATGAATGAATGACTGTCTTGTTCGTAGTCCTGGATAAAGAGTTAATCTCTGTTCGTCTCTGTGGCAGGCAGTTGGAGGCCTCGCAGGTCCATTATCTTTGGAAGCTGGGGAGCGGAGGAGTTCGGCCTTATTGGGTCTGCAGAATACACAGAGGTGATCTGCAATTAATCTGCAAGAAGAAATAAGTCTGTCTTTGTAAATGAAAAGATGAATTCATGAGCAATACACTCAAGGTGGCTAATGGCTAATGTTAGCAAATGTTAGCAAACTTTAGATGGATATTTCTGTATCACAAATAAGGCAAGACAACTTTATTTATATATCTTTACAAAAATCACTAGAGTGGCAGGTTACATATTCTTGATGCTTGTATACATGCCGACAATGACAAATATGATCTTGTCTTTTCTTCAGCAATACTTCGCCAAGCTCAGTGAACGAGCTGTTGCTTACATCAATGTGGACATAGCTGTTTTTGGTAAGAAGTCGCGCCTGCACTAAATGAAAATGATCTAATGCGGTGTACTACGAAAAGTCTTTGGGTTCACGTCAGTGTGTGGATTTCAGGGGCCCCTAATGTTGGATCAAAACCTAGGCCCCTGGTTCATCTGGACAGATGCAGCCATTGTAGTTTGACAAATTATCACCAAGCATTAATTATTTTGTGGTACAAAATGTTAAGTGCACAGACAAGAATTCCTACAATAGCTGCCACTGTAGGCTGCGTTCACTCTGCAAGCCTTGATTGATGCTAAAAGAAAAACAAAAAAACATCTTCCTCTCCTCAGCCAACGCCACTCTCAGAGCTTCCGGGATGCCATCGCTACAGAATGTCATCTTTGAAGCTGCAAAACAGGTGAGCTGTTGGCAGTTGAGGTGTTTCTCTCCAGCTCTCTTTTTTCACAAAATCATTGTCCACACACCACTTTAATGTTACATTAAAGTATGTTTGTTCTCCAGGTCAATACACCTGGACTGGACTCAACATCTCTGTACGACAACTGGATCCGATATACCAACAAAACAAGCCAGGCCCATGGACTTATTCCCAAGTAATGAACTACAGTCATACCTTTCTAATTTCCTCAAGTACATTCAGTCCTGGGAGAGGAGTTATCACGGTTTTTATTCCAAACCCCTTATTTCTGCTTGAAAGTTTGCAAAACCACAGTCTGTATGGCAGGTATTTAGCTCACTGTTGCCTTAGATCAAGAACTCTCATTCACAATCTGTAGTGGAGAAGAACAAGTAAATGAGTTGACTTACACCTTCCATACAGTATCTAGTTTATCATCTATATCATGAGTCGTATATGTATGTTTTCCCGCAGAAATTTCAGGCCTGTCGCACCTTCAATCAAACATGCTTTTTGTTTCCTTGTGCTCCTCTGACAGGATGGGATATCTGACAGGAGCAGGGAGTGATTACGCTGCCTTCGTCCATTACCTGGGAATCACCTCCATGGACATTTCATACACGTACGACCGGGTATGAAAGACTCGCTGCCTTTGATTTACTGTGATAGATTTTTGTTTGATGCAATGTGAATGCAGTATGTAGATTGTAGAAATTTGTACGGTAGCAATATTAATTTCAGGAGTTTTTCACCTGTAATACAGTTTGATTTTTGCACCTAAATATTCAAACCAAGAAATGCAGCAGCAACAAGCACAACAGATCACTTCAACCTGTGGTATCATATGGATATTTTTCTTCATACAGACTAAAACAAGTGCTCGGATTTATCCTGCGTACCACACAGCATACGACACCTTTGACTACGCTTCAAAGTTCATTGATCCAGGTGAGCAGCGACGCCTCTCATGTCATCACATATTGGATTTTCTTGTGCAGCCAGTCAGTGGTAGAAATCGTACATTTTATGCCATGGTACTGCACATTATGCTTTATTTTGTGTTTTATCATTAAAAAATGTTTTATATTTTAACAAAAAGCCTCATAATTCTAAATCTCATTCTACCACTGTGTCCTCTCAGGGTTTGTCAGTCACCAGGCCGTTGCCAGGACAGCTGGAAATGTCCTGATCCGACTGGCCGACAGCCTGGTGTTACCATTAAACTGCACTGACTACGCTGAGACTCTGACTGACTACCTCAACACATCATTGGACAAATATCAGCAACAACTGCAGGATAAGAACATCTCCATGGGTACGCAGGACAGTTGCAGATGTTTTAGGGGTGCAAGGAATATTGCAGCACACAGCACACTGATAGAAATAGTATGCAGGTAAATTAATTGTATCCAGGTTTCATGTTTCAGTATGTCAGGACAAGGCAGTGTTTGCATTATGTCTGACAATGTCTCTGACTGGAACTTGCATTAACCCTGAAGTGCTGAAAAAAAGTTCAGAGAGGCTGCACAGTTGATCTGTGTCTTCTTTCAGAACCACTAAAACGTGCAGTGGACAGCTTTCGAAAGGCAGCTGCTCATTTGGACCAGGTGATCCACAGTTCGGACCTGGCAAATGAAACGTAAGAGCACAAACTCACATATATTGTTAACTCTTTGGCTTGTCCTTACAGAAATTAATACCATGTGTCTCTCCATCTCTCTTCTTGAAGACCACTGAAGGTCAGAAGGATCAATGACCAGCTCATGCTGCTGGACCGAGCTTTCTTGGACCCTCTGGCCTTCCCAGATAAATACGGATTCAGGTATGAAACATCAGTCTGATAGCCTCGGGAGTGCATGTTGGATTGTGGGGCTGATGCAAAATATAAAGGTGATGCCATGTGCAGTCTGCTGTGTGCACTCCACTTGATGACCACAAGGTTTATACATGATAAAGAGACAATAGGAGGAATGAGGGTCCAGTAAAGGCCTAAATTTCTAATGACCCAGGTAGGAGTCACTGTATTAAGCTAAACCTATATGGGGTGCCGTTTGTAAAGTGGCTCACGCTGAAAATAACATCAACATTTTGCCACATTTAGCTTTAAACAGTGTTTAAAAAAGTGTTGTGATTTTTTTAACATCACCTTTTACCACATTTACAGCAATATTTGTTAACTTAGAAATATATTAAATAGTTAAATCTAAATATTAAATGTGGCACCTAAATGTTAAATGCTAAATCTAAATATTAAATCTAAATCTAAATCTAAATGATAAATCTAAATCTAAATGTTAAAATCTAAACATTAAATCTAAATCTAAATGTTAAATCTAAATCTAAATCTAAATCTAAATGTTAAATCTAAATCTAAATCTAAATCTAAATGTTAAATGTTAAATTTAAATGTTCTGGGTGAAACTAAATATTTGTATTAGTATTTAGAAGTATTTGTAAACCAGGCGATTCCCTCCAAAGGGACACTCACAACTCAAAGTACACGTCTAATAAACTTTCTCCAAACATGGTTTTTTTGTTATTTTAGGTAGTTATTATCACGTTAATGTATGTTCAAGTGTTCATTTCCCCCGATATGTTGGTTTTAATTTGTCATTTGATTCTATAAACACAATCTGACCATCTCAAGCTTTTATTTTACTTCTTCCGGTGACTGGCGGTGTGAATTTGCATATTAGCTAAATATTTAGTTTCACCCAGAACATTTAGATTTAACATTTAACATTTTAGATTTAGATGTAGCATTTAGATTAAACATTTAGATTTAGATTTAGATTGAATATTTAGATTTAACATTTATATTTATATTTAATATTTAGATTTAACATTTATATTTATGTTTATATTTAGTATTTAGATTTAACATTTAGATTTAGATTTAATATTTAGATTTAGCATTTAGCATTTAGATTTATTTAATATTTAGATTTAGCATTTAGATTTAGATTTAACATTTAGATTTAGATTTAATATTTAGATTTAGATTTAACATTTAGATTTAGATTTAATATTTAGATTTAGATTTAGCATCTAGATTTAGATTTAAATTTAGCATTTAGATTTAGATTTAATATTTAGATTTAAATTTAGCATTTAGATTTAGATTTAATATTTAGATTTAAATTTAGCATTTAGATTTAGATTTAATATTTAGATTTAGATTTAGATTTAGCATTTAGATTTAGATTTAATATTTAGATTTAACATTTAAATTTAGATTTAGCATTTAGATTTAGATTTAGATTTAATATTTAGATTTAGATTTAGATTTAACATTTAAATTTAGATTTAATATTTAGATTTAACTATTTAATATATTTCTAAGTTAACAAATATTGCTGTAAATGTGGTAAAAGGTGATGTTATTTTCAGCGCGAGCCACTTTACAAACGGCACCCCATAAACCTAGAGCTACAGTCACCTTTTATTTTGACCACATACAACAAATATACCTGAAATCTTCAATTCCAATGAGACATGAATATTGACACACAGTGACAGAAAGTAGTTTAGTGATCCAGTCTCTTTTCCTTTAGCACCACCATGTGGTTGTCTTATGAACAATTGGATAGATCTGCTAAACATTAGCATGTACAGTATATCCACACTGTGAGCATGCACAAACCGAGCTAGCATAGCTGTTTCTTGGTACTGTTACGAAGACGCCTGTAAAGGATTTGCTCTAAATAATGAATTCCCTTTTATTTATTACACATGCTGCATTGTTGGAGGTTCCCAGAGCTGTTAAACTCCTCTCCTCAGGCCATGTTTAAGATCATGACAGATTATCTGCATCATTGTGACTAAGCATATCTCTGTTAATTGTTCAGCTGCCTATCATTGTGCCACCACTCTTTATATGTTACACAGGCATGTTATCTGGGCTTCAAGTAGTGCAGGCAAGCCGACCTTCCCAGGCCTGGCAGATGCCTTTGCTAATGCTGAGTCATCAGGAGAATCCAGCGCCTGGGACAATGTGCACTATCACCTATCAGTCCTGAGCCAGGCCATCGAGGGCGCTGCCCACACACTGATTGACGTCATATAGAGGACGAAGGAGGGAGGAACTGCACTCGCTCAGGGATTTTATTTTTAATTTTTTTCTAAGGCAGGAGCCTGCAGCCAATGAGCACTGATCAGCTCGACCGTGATGCGACTGTTTATGGATGATATTAAGTGAGAGTATTTAGGAATCAGTGAACAGAGCTCATCATCAGCCGGCAATAATGAATATTGTATCTTTGTCACAGGATTAAAATATGATGAATGTTTTTATAAAAGCACTTCATTAAAGATGAACCACTGTTAAAACAGATGTTTTTTTTAATGTGTATGCCAACTGTTAAAATTTGCTCCCACTTACATAGGTTAAAAGTGCCTGGTTACCTGCAGGATACTAATATCAGTCTTTCTATGTTAAGTGAAAAACAAAAATTACAATAATGAAGAAAATATCAATACAATTAACAAACATCCACCTCAGTAAGGCCATGTCCTTATCAAAGAAAAGAAGTCTGAACGATTCAGAAGTTGTCTGCACATGGCTCTCAACATGAGGGTGGCTGAGCCAGCAGCAGCTAACAGTACCAACAGTGCTGACAGAGCCAACAGTGTTAACATGACAGGGGAACGCAGGGTAAACATTATGCTTCCGCGCTAGCTAGCCAGTGGGATACACACACGTGACTAACATTCAAAAGCATTCAGACCACAACAATGAACAGAGAAGCTTGGATTATGACACACGCACAGAGGGAGCGTGACTTCATTCTCTGCTCAGGATGCCATTACCCCCCCTTTATATTTACATAGCAAGTTGTGGTTGGCATATTATGTCTAGACCAGCTTTTCAATGCATGTTAGTATCTAACAGCAAACTGAAAGTTTCCTGTTCTCATTGAAAGATCTCTTTTTTAAATGATCAAAACTTTAGGGTCGTGACCATGGCATATGATGGTATATTTAATATTTCAAAGATCAGACAGCACATTTTTGCTCGAGCAAGAATGAGTCACAATAAATAAGGGACGATGACTTGCTGATTATTCAGACATTGACGTCATCTTCATGTGCCAGAACCATTTCATCTAACAGGAGCAGTAGACAGCTGTACCCCTGAGCTACCAGACTGTCTGTGAATGAGGACATAAGACAGACACTGCAGAGCCATTACAGCAGAATGATGCAATGTGAATTTACTGGATTTATGTTCCAGAAGTTACTAGATCAAGATCATCCTCCAGTGCACATACTGGGTGGTGTGATGTTTAATTTAGAAAGACTGGTGCAAAGCTTTGGCATGAAGGCCTGTTAGCAACATTTGTCAGCTGCATATCTGGCAATCAGCACTCTGACATGTAAATGTTCACAGTGACATGAGATGACTATCTAAAGAAGCTTAATCCCCTATACTGGAAATGCAGGTGCAAGAAATGCAAATCTTGCACTGACAGACTGACAGACCACATCAAAACCCTGCTATGGGCCTCAACTACATCCTGTTGCAGGTCTGGATGTGGACCTGCAATACTGGCTCCTGCCACCAGGGGTCAGAAAACACTTTGAGACAACCTCATGGGCCTAGTCACAAGTGTGGCTGTCACAAAGTCTGAGTGACAGCAGCTGCACACACAGTGAAATCAGCTGTCTGGAAAAGGCAATGAATTTCAAAGATTCATCTCATGATAATGTTGCCAGTAATGCTTTAAGCCTTGATAATAGTCATGACGTGTAGTGAAGAAGTGTAAAGACAGAGAGACAAAAAGCTCCAGGGAGGAAAGATGGGAAAGAAGAAGCATGAGAAACTGTCCATCTCTGACCACATGGGTTCTTTACTTTCTTTGCTGTTCAGGCTCTCCTGTAAACACAGATTTCTCAGGGACTACTGTTTTCATCCAGGCCTCTTCCCCTCTGGTTAAAGTTTACAGAGTTTGTCACGCCCATCTGAGTCCTTTGAGCCGCTGCACAAACACAAGCTGGTGGTGACACTGATGTGTTATAAATAATAATGTGTGTTTGTTTGGGTAGGTGTGAGTTTAGGGTTTATTTTAACCCTGATTCCTCAAAAAAAAAAAAGAAGATGTGCCCGTTTGGTTTTTGGTTATTTTTAAGTTAGAATCAAGGTTACAAAGTTGGGTCAAATGAAGTTAAATGAAATTTAGCAGCACTGTGAGCTTTAAAATGTGCATTCAAAGCAACATGAGACACATGACAGAGCTCAGGTGTATCACAAATACTGAAAATGTACATTTACTGTGTCAAACGAAGACAAGAGTTAAATGTTACTGGCAGGGAATCTTAACGCAACGTTTGCCGTTGTTTTCATTATAACCTCTGTGAATATGAACAAGTTTCCTCTCTTCTAGCCAGTGTTACAGGGGGAAACACATTATTTCAGACTGCTTTTCCAGTCTGCCAGAATTTGTATCCCCCACACATAATGTGCAGATGAAGCCTGATCATCAAATGATTTATTTTGTGTGTACTTCAGATAATACTCTATAACCTCTGTGAATATGAACAAGTTTCCTCTCTTCTAGCCAATGATACAGGGGGAAACACATTATTTCAGACTGCTTTTCCAGTCTGCCAGAATTTGTATCCCCCACACATAATGGGCAGATGAAGCCTGACCATCAAATGATTTATTTTGTGTGTACTTCAGATAATATTCTATAACCTCTGTGAATATGAACAAGTTTTCTCTCTTCTAGCCAATGTTACAGGGGGAAACACATTATTTCAGACTGCTTTTCCAGTCTGCCAGAATTTGTATCCCCCCACACATAATGTGCAGATGAAGCCTGATCATCAAGTGATTTATTTTGTGTGGACTTCAGATAATACTCTATAACCTCTGTGAATATGAACAAGTTTTCTCTCTTCTAGCCAATGTTACAGGGGGAAACACATTATTTCAGACTGCTTTTCCAGTCTGCCAGAATTTGTATCCCCCACAAATAATGGGCAGATGAAGCCTGACCATCAAATGACTTATTTTGTGTGTACTTCAGATAATACTCTATAACCTCTGTGAATATGATGAAGCCTGACCTTCTATGATGATCAAATGATTTATTTGTGTGTACTTCAGATAATAACCTCTGTGAATATGAAATCTTAAAGTAGATCAATAAATTCTGTGTCACTTCTGTGGGGAAGAGGAGCATGACACAGACCAGAATTGGGTGACAAAATCAATTATTGTTCACAAGTGTAAGTGATGAAATATGCGTTCTGTAAGTTATTGAGATTTCTCTTGAGGAATTATGTTGGTTTCTTCTATTTTACCAAGATTTTAATATTTCAAGTCCACATGAAATATGTTAAACAATGTAACATCAATAACTCAAGAATGAAAATGTGTATATATATATATATATATATATATATATATATATATATATATATATATATATATATATATATATATATGTACATATAGTATGTATTAATTTACACCCTCGCACACATACGCAGAGGGATGAAGTCCCTCCCATCCACAAATATTCATGAGTAAATTTTACAATGAGCATGTCTCTTATGGGAGGTCACTCCAGCAGCCGCACTAGTCTTGCAGGAATCATTTGAGAGTCAGATCCAAGGATTTTTTACTTGCATAAGCCTGGATTCATAAGCAAAACCACAACATTCCTGAACTTTGAAGAGAGCTCACTGTCTGGCACAAGATTTAGGTCCAAAGAGAAGGAGGATTTTTTTTTTTTTTGAAGACCTAATTCCAAGGAGGAGAATGATAAAGCAGGTGCTGATAGGGATCGTGTGTGGTGCTGTCGTGCTGACTGTGGGCGTCCTAATTGGCCACTATGGCATCACCAAGAGCAGCAGCGGCTCCGCACCATCCTGGGTGAAGGATGTGGCGAAGGATGTGGACGAGAGCTTCATTGAGAAATTCATGTCTGAGGTGGACAACATCCAGATTCGAGAAAATCTAAGGTGAGCTGATCAAGTTTACACTGTGTTGGTCAATCACTTATGTTTTTTATTTATAAAAATAATAAATAATAAAAAACTTCTATACAAGCAACTTTTGCATTTGTGTCTCAGTGTATAAAACCCGAAGGCTGATGTACATTGTATATGTCTAAATATTTCTTGAACAAGCTCCAGTGGGTCAGTTGATCCTTTTGTGGTTTCCCCAAGGATCCACTTTAAATTCCTACCAACCATTTTAGGTTATAGACAGTACATTGTCCAAAACGTCACAGGATCAGCCCGTTCTTTATCCTCCTCTCTCTCCACAGGGAGCTGACCAAAGTGCCTCATATGGCCACCACAGCTGGAGACGAGCAGACAGTGCAGTATATGCTGAAGAAATGGCAGGACCCTGATACTGGTCTGGACCAGGCCTGGAGAGAGGAGTACATGGTGTATCTGTCCTTCCCTGACCCTAAGAACCCCAACAAGGTCACTGTGGGTGAGTCAATAGATGAGTCAGTTATGGTGTTGCTTCATTCAGCATGTTTTTAAATGCTGAAATTTATAATTCTTCACAGAGCAGCGTGTAGGATTTAGTGGCATTTAGCAGTGAGGTTTGCAACCAGCTGAAACTTCTCCTGTGTGCCAAGCGTGAACTCCTGGCTAGAATTTCTCTAGTGTTTATTGTTCAGGTGGTTTTAGCCTGACCTGAATTATTTGCAGATGTCTCTTCCTCTTCAAAACAAATGGACCTGCTAATTTAAACTGGTAAAAAACACACAAAGTCAAGTCAAGCAGCTCTAACGCTGCTCATGGAGGGGCTGCTAAGTACGATGGCCGACATGACTTGCCCTATCTAGAACCAGTGTTTGATTTGTCTGTTCTGGGCTACTGTAGAAATATGGTGGTCCAACATGGCAGACTCCATTGTTGAGGACCCACGCCCTGTGTAGATATAAATTGCTCATTGTGACGTAGCGAAAAGACAAGGATTCTTATCAGGTGATTATACACTAATGAAAATGTAGTTATTCAACCTAGTCTCACTCCGAAGCCATCGAAATCCATCAGACACTTGCAGTATAAATGACACATTGGCAGTATAACAACAAAATTGGGGAGTGCAGCAAAATGCCGCCTACCTACTTTTGTTTATACATATTGCGCCTTTTTCGGGGCAATGGGGGGCGTGAGCAAGTAACAAAACGTGTAGCTCAGCTTGTGACATAAACAGTGAAGTGGGAGGGAAGCTGCGGCTGATCAGTCCCTCAGCGATTCTCTCATAAGTCGGCCCGTTCTTCACTGTTCCTGTCATCTGACAGTTAATGGCTTCTTTGTTTGCGAGGGCAAGGAGGGCGCGCAATTCTTTGTCTCCCCAGTTGCTCATCTTTACAGCGTCTGTTAGGTTTGCTACTAGCTGCTCGCTAATTTCTGCTATCAGCTGTTTCCTGTTTATCCACTGCCAGTGGCTCACACATGCGACGTTATCAACAGCTCCTCCCACAAGTCTTCAACAACCCTCCTGTTGCGGAAGGCCACCTTGATCTGTTTAAACTAAAAGGGTCCGGGTCCTGCCAATATGTCTACCCTACGAGGCAGAAAATTGGGCACCTCAGATCAACTCGCCAATCTGGCTCTGTGTGTCTAAACACTCGTAGCTTGCCGGCAAAATGCCCCAACATTTGCGGAAAATCTGGCAGTGTAAAATGGGCTATAGTTTAATGGCGCTCTCAGTTGTCAGAAGGAAACGCAGCAGGACAAGAATGAGAATAAGGTGGTGAATGTTCGAGTTGGACAGGTGGGAGGGTTTTGGTGGTTGTGTCCAACAAACATCGACTTTCATGTCAGTGATCACCTTCCTGTTTTTGTAGTTGTGCATAATTTAATTGCTAAATGTCTAGTTGATAAAAATAAACTTCCCTGCAAATTAAGGAGATTGAAAACACCATAAAGAACTGAAGCCTTAAAGATGGATCTTAGGAATTATAACTGAGATGAGGTTTATGTTGATGATCCAGATCTAGCATATGATGCATTTTTGTCTGTATTCTTAAAATTATATAATAAGCATTGTACAAAGGGTCTGCAAAAGGCATGTAATAAGAAAAATCAACTGTACAAAAAGTTTTTACAGCAGAGAACTAGTGATAGTGAGGAAAAATATAAGCGCTATAAGAACAAACTAACTACCATTATTAGGACTCAAAAAAGGAATACTATAGCAAAATGTTGGAGGACAGTAAAAATAATATACAAAAAACTTGGAAGGTAATCAATTATATCATTCAGAATAAAAATAATAATTCAGAACTTCCAGATTTTTTTATAAATAAAGTTAATAATAAAGTGGATGATTTAAAAAATATTGCTGACGAGTTCAATAACTACTTTGTAGATGTTGGCGCTTCTTTGGCAAAACAGATTACTGTATCTGATGACAACAAAAATATGTTTAATAATTTGATCAACACTAATGTTAGTTCTATGTTTCTAAGTGGGGTACGTGAAACTGATGTTATTGAAATTGTAAGAAAATTAAAAGATAAGAGATCACTCGACATTCATTCTATTGATACAGTAATTATTAAAGATGTTATTGATTATATTGTCAGACCCTTGACCTATGTTTGTAATCTGGCTTGTTCATTCTTGGCTGGAAATTTATTTAGGTAATAGACACCAGTGTGTACAAATTAATGATACTAGGTCAGCACTTAGAAAGATTACATGTGGTGTACCACAAGGATCAGTGATTGGTCCAATACTGTTCATTCTTTATATCAATGACATATGTAATGTAACTGATTTTTTTAGATATGTAATATTTGCAGATGATACCAATTTGTTTTGCCCTGGTAAGAATTTAAAGGAACTTCTGTGTTGTGTAGAAATTGAGCTGGAAAATCTAAAGACTTGGTTTGATGTCAATAAATTATCTTTAAATATTAAGAAAACAAAATTTATGTTTTTTGGGAATCTAAATGAAAGTGATTGCAATGTTAAATTAAAAACTGTAATGTTGACATTGAAAGAGTTTCTGAGACTAAATTCCTTGGGGTTGTCATTGATCAAAAGCTAACATGGAAACAACACATTGAATACATTAAAGGGAAAATCTCAAAATCACTTGCAATCCTGTATAAATCCAGAAATGTATTGAATTCCAAGGCCTTGCATTTGATTTACTACTCATTGATTGTTCCCTATATATCTTACTGTGTGGAATTGTGGGGATCCACCTTTAAAACCACCATAAATTCAATAATAAAACTGCAAAAACGACCTATACGTATCATTAATAAGGCTGATTATTATGCTCACACGGAGCCACTCTTTCTAAATTCTCATGTTATGAAATTTTATGATTTGTTTTATTATAAAATAATGCAAATTATGTTCAGAGCAAAATCAAAAACGCTCCATGACTCAATACAGAGGTTCTTTTTAATTCAGGAGAGTCCGTATAATCTCAGAGGTGTTTGCAAATTTACTGTACAAAAAGCAAAAAAAGGCATGAAAAGGAGATGTGTCTCCATTATTGGAGTTAAATTCTGGAATGATGCCAACATAAATTTAAAAACATGTCATTCTTTTTTGGTTTTTAAGAAAATGGTTTGTAAAGCTATTTTTGAAGCTTATAAGTGTGATTAATTTTCTGTTGTTGTTTCTTCGCTTTTCTGGAGGTTGGTAGCCTAAAAAGCTTACAATATAGGATAGGCCTTTATAAGCAGTCTGCTTCTGCCTATGCCTTTTCAGTCATTATTCAACACATGATTTTGATTTTGTGATTTTGTGTGATATGTCAATACTGTGTACAATATTTGGTGTTGTCATGACTGAATAAACTACTACTAAACTAAACTAAAACTTTCACCCGTGAGAGGGGGTGATTTGTCCTGTAAGGTTAAAAAGCCAAACCCTGTTATTTTTTCCTAAATCTAACCACGCACGTTTGTTGTTGAAGGTAAAATAAAAAATGTTTAACTATGTCTTTATAAGTTTATAATCACCTGAAAATATGCATTTTTATTGTCATTAGAATGAGCTGTTCATATCTACATACAGAGCGGGTCCTAATCCACTGAGTCAGCTATGTTGTTCTACATTAGCCCAGAACAGACAAATCAAATACTTGCTCTAGGTAATCCTACACTCTAGACCTTTAATAAAGTTATCCTTTAATCACAGTTTAAGGAAGTTTGATGATAAACTGTAATTTAACGGCAGCAGGTTGAACACACTGACTTTATGGAAACTGTCCAAAGGACATTTTACATTATAAGGTGGAGTTAGTTTGACCTTATTACATGTGTTGTATGATTTACTGTATTGAAAGCAGACTAGTCACCATGAGTTGTTCATTTCAGTGGACCCGAATGAAAAAGTGCTGCACACTGCCAGACAAAAAGAAAAGATTTATACTTCGGACCAAAGCGATCCTGAGGTGGTTCAGCCATACGCTGCATACTCCCCTGCTGGAGAGCCAAAGGTAAAAAGCCATGTCCTGCATATCTTTAGTTTGAAGATCCTTGAAAGATCTTAGATCCGTCAGTATCTAGTCACAAGCAGTTGCTTTATCTCCCTGCTTGGCACCAAGCAAAGCTGACTGAGGCATGAAATGTAAAAATCAGGAAAATGCCTATACAACATACAATTTAACTTTCAAATACTCCAAAGGAGAGATTATAAAAGTGGTACACCAACTTCTTTCAATAAATGTATTTAGTTGCATGGATAGAGCCTACAGAACAGTATGTGCCCCATAATGCCTGCGGGTCCTGTTCTACAAAGTTATTTTAACCTCAAAGCACTGCGTATGACTCTCTAAGTCCTTTATTGATGTTAGGAATGTAAATATAACTTCCTCTTGAGCTCATTTTTACCCCACTACTTGTTTATCCATCTTTTTTCTTTATGCCCTCCAGCATTTTATTTTTTATTGTGAGTATAGTCCTTGAGTTATTAACGCGCTATGGCAAGGCAGGCAAGGCAAGTTTATTTGTAGAGCACAATTCGTACACAAAGTAATTCAAAGTGCTTTACAGAACAAGAAAATGCATTTAATACAAAATAAAAACATAAATAATCATTATAAAATGAACTTTAAAAGAGAAGAGTGCAGATAAGATCCTTTCAGTCATATGCACAGTGAAATAGAGGCCTGTCTCACATCTTCAGAAAGACTGTTCAAGATTTTAGCTGCATAAAACTGGAACCCTGATTCCCCATGTTTAGTCCTGACTCTGGGCACCAGCAGGAGGCCGGTCACTCAGTACTCAGAGTCCGAGATGGTTCATATGGCACTAACATGTCAGAGATGTACTTTGGTGCTAGGCCGTGGAGAGACTCGTACACAAGCAGAGCTGCTTTAAAGTCTATTCTCTGAGCCACGGGAAGCCAGTGTAGAGACCTGAGCACAGGACTAATGTGCTCATACTTCCTGGTTCTGGTCAGGACCCGAGCAGCAGCATTCTGGATGTACTGCAGCTGTCTTACGGCCCGTTTGGAGAGGCCAGTGAGCAGGCTGTTACAGTAGTCTAACCTACTATAGACAAATGCATGGATAAGTCTCTCCAAGTCAGGTTTAGACACTATGCCTTTAATTTTGGCAATATTTTTTAGATGGTAAAAAGCTGCTGATGTTATTGATTTGATGTGGCTGTTAAAGTTCAAGTCTGAGTCCATTATTATCCCGAGATTTCTAACCTGATTTGTAGGTTTTAGGGAGAGAGACTGGAGGTGACTGCTGACACTTTCTCTTTGTTTCTGTGGACCAAAAACGATGACTTCAGTCTTGAATTTAGCTGGAGAAAGTTGTTTTGCATCCACACACTGACCTGTTGGATGCAGTGACAGAGTGAATCTACTGGTCCATATTTACCTGCTGTCAGTGAGACATAGATCTGAGTGTCGTCTGCATGATTGTGGTAGGACACATTATTACTTTGTATTAACTGGCCTAAAGGCAGCATGTAGAGATTGAACAGAAGGGGTCCCAGGATTGACCCTTGGGGCACCCCACAGGTCAAGGCCATGTGGTCTGAGACACAGTTACCAATTTCAACAAAGTACTTCCTGTCTTCTAGATAGGACTTCAACCAATTTAGGGCAGTGCCAGAGATGCCCACCCAGTCCTCTAATCTCTGTAACAGGATCTCATGATCGACAGTGTCAAAAGCAGCACTCAGATCTAGCAGGACTAAAACTGAGGCTTTTGTAGTAGTTTTGTAGATTGTAGTGACATGTTAACTATGTGAGCGAGTGGTGGTAACAAACTGCTCTGCACAGACTTTAGAAATCTAGTGGGTAACACATCGAGGCAGCGTGTAGATGAACTCAGACTGGTGATGATCTCTTGGACAGTTTTGTCAGTTACAGGTGCAAAATAAGTCAGCTCTAAGTGTCTAGGTGGCTGCAGGGTTTTTATTGGTGTTGTGGAATTGATGGCATTTTTAATGGTCTGAACCTTGTCACAAAAGAATACTGCAAACTCATTACACTTAGATGTGGAGATCAGTTCCAACGGCAGTTGAGCTGGAGGGTTTGTTAATCTGTTCACTGTTGCAAATAAGACACGTGAGTTGTTACTGCAGTTTCCAATAATTTCAGAAAAGTACCTCTCCCTTGTTCTACGTAAGATCTGGTTGAACACGTACAACTTTTCTTTATAAATTTCATAATGAACATGAAGCTTTGACTTGCGCCATTTCTGCTTGGCCCTCCGGCACTCCCTTTTCTGTGCCCTGACCGAGTCGTCATTCCTCCATGGCGCCTTCTGCTTATTTTTAACCATTTTAACCTTCACAGGGGCAATGGTGTCCAGAACAGTCAAAACACTTGAAGTAACAGAGTTCAACAAATCATCAACATTAGAACATGAGGCATTTTCAAAGTTTATCATTTCCATGAACAGAGCACCTGTGCTGTTATTTATGTGTCTCCTCCGAACAACTGCAGGACCAGCCGGTGGTTTGGGAGAAACAGACAGGTCAAAGAAGACACAGAAATGATCAGACAGAGCAACATCAACCACATTGACATTTGAAATATTAACCTCCTTTGTAATGAGCAGGTCCAGAGTGTGCTGCGCTCTGCTGGGGGTGGGCTCACACACACGCTGAGTCAGGCCAAAGGTTTCAAGGACAGCACTGAGCTCTTTAGCATTTCTGTCACAGACATTATCCACATGTACATTAAAATCACCTGTAATGACCAAACCATCAAAGTCTGTGCATACAATTGAAAGCATCCTGGTAAAATCATGAATAAAACTTTGACGGTGCTTTCTTCCGTGGTTTATGCCACTGATAGCACCGTCTCCTATCAGCAGCGTATCTCTGACCTTGATGTTCGGTCCAGATTGTCTGTCTGCCTGCTGTCCTTTGCTGACTTTATGGCTCCAGTTTCGTGAAGATAATCCATTTTCTCTTTGTTCGTTAGAAACATTAAATTCAGTCTCTGACAGTAGCACAAATCTCTTTGTAAGCTGTCATTTGGGTGATGTTACGTAGGTATTAACATTGTCTCTCATCACTTTGTGCTGCTTTGGCTTAGCACCAAGTTCTCTCCAGGATGAGGCATTTTGGTCTTTACAGAGTTTTGGAAAAGACACAGTATCACTCAGGTTTAAGATGAAAGTAGCAGGTTTTTCACCCTTTTGACTGAAAGTAACTGTGGGCTTCTTACCACCGGATGTCACTGGGAGCGTCTTGTGAAGTCGTTTTTCAGATTCTAAAACAAAAATCCCTGCTTGTAGCTCATTAATTTCTTGTTGATATCTCCGACAGTGTTCACAGAAGGAATTTGTTTGGTTTCCTCCCCCGGATATGCTGCTGGCTCGTCAGATTGGTTAAAAATATAAAAATGTTCTTCAAAGTCTTGGTTTACTTAAAATAATCCATGAAATGATGGATATAGAGATTTTCCAGGATTTGTAGAAGGAGTAAAACGATTTAAAAGCAGAGTAAAGAAGGAAGCAAGCTGGAGCAAGCAGGAAAGCGTCTGCACTCTTCAGCCTATGCCTATGTGACATTTAGGGGCAGTGTAAGTGCAGTGTATGACTGTGTTCCTTGTGTTTTTGAATAAAAAGATAATATATTAAAAATAATAACAATAAAAAGAAAGTAAATCTAATTTCCTCTGTAAATGATCCTTTTCCCTACTTTGGGTAGGCTCATGTAGTTTTGTTTTTGTATGGATTTGTTTTAAAGAGAAAGCCAAAGAAGACTTTTAAAAATAAGAATAGGGTATATTGGAAACCAAATCCGTAGCACTAAGCCAGACTCATGAGGCCATAAAGATACATCTGTGCACCACACAGAAGCTCACAAATACAGTATAGAAGAAGCATCCTGTATTTTATTGCACAGATATGGTATACAGTAGTCAGGGCAGGTAACCCTATGCATAGCTTGTGTTTATGGGACTTCCTGTTGAAATGAAGCATGCGTAATTTCAGGGAAGTAACTCACTGACACCATAAAAGTCATGATTGTCCCTCGTGGTGCACCAAAATTAGGTGTGGAGCTTAAATCGATGTATCTGGTAACAAAAACAACAATTATTATTTTCAGGTGATTATAAACTAACGAAAACATAGATGTGCATATTATACACCATTTCTGCCAAGAGATGCCACCACATCCCACACGCTCGCCTTTAAAAAAGAAAAGAGGGCAAGCAAAACAGAACATAAATATGTCATGATAATTTGGAATGATCATTTCTCATTTTTCAAGGTCAGACAGGACTGGGGGATTACTGATGCCACAAATATGCATTTCCTAACCGGTACAGCATCCTCAAGGCTAAAACATTTTGTTTGTCTTATCAAGTATTGATAACACGAACACGTTGTGATGTAGACTGAGTGAATAAACCAACAAGAGACCATCTGTTAAGACTGACAAAGAGCAGGTGATCCGTGATATTATCTGTGACCATCTATGTCAGGGGAGGAGGCGGCCATATAATGAGGCTTGGCAATGAAAGAAGAGCCTGTGGTAAGGAATAAAGTAAAGTCTTTTATAAATCTGCAATCAGTATTATAAAACAGTCTTTTGTTGGTCGGCATCGGCATTTGAAATAGCAGCACAGGAGTTTAGTGGAATCATTCTCAGAGAGCAGCAAAATGTTTTAGAAGACTGGGGAAAATTAAATATATTGTATATGTCGTGTACATGCAGTATTTCTTACAGAAAAATATCGTCCTATCATGTGTAGCTTAACTTTCCTCAGTGAGGATCTGAAATGTTGATTTTTTGGATGGTTTTAGGGGAAACTGGTGTACGCCAACCAGGGGAAGCCAAGTGACTACCAGCTGCTGAACGACACACTGGACCTGAGAGGAACCATTGCTATCACCAGATATAGTGGAACAGGAAGAGCTGAGACAGTGAGTGTTTTATTATCTTCTTTGCTTTTGGTTCCCATTTATAAAGACAAGCAGAGACTGTATATCCAGCTTTTAGTGCTTTGGCAAGTGCTATCAGCCTCTAACCTGACACTTTTTATTGAGATAGCAAAGGTTGAGGACTTAAAGTTACAGTTTAACCAAATTAACCAAATTATTTTTCAAATGAGAGCAGAAAACAAATATAAAAACTTTGCATGCTTTAATGTGCTGCACATTAGGCCTGAAAATCCAGAAGAACGTATCAGTTATGTCAGCAAGATTCAATTAAGTTTCTGTGTACAAAGTGAGCAATGACTCCAAATGAGGAAGCTCATGAAATAACCACAGATTATCTGTAATGTCAATGTTTTTTTTCCCGTTAAAGGGTTTGTTTGGGGGGGAATTTTTCCTCATCCACTGTGAGGGTCCAAAGGGCAGAGGGATGTCGTATGCTGTAAAGCTCTGTGAAGCAAATTGTGATTTGTGATGTTGGGCTTTATAAAGAAAATTGATTGATTGATTGATTGATTGATTGATTGATTGATTGATTGATTGATCATGAAATCATGCAAATCCAATGTCCAACTTTTATTCTTGAGAAGGTATACAACCAGTTGTGTTACGTATTTCCACTCATGAGCTGCATAGTAACATGCAAATGTAACATATAAATGGTTTGCAAAAATGTACATTGCTCATTTTTTTTCTTGGTGGCTGGGTTGCGACTCAACGATGAACACAAAGACAAATATGCATTCATGGCGAGACTAAAAAAGAGATTTGGTAGAGCATGCGTACAGTGTTGCCACAGTGCAATGGCCATCAGTAGAAATGGTTGCACTACAGTGCTTCCAAGTGGAAATGCCTGTTACAATAACTTCAATGAAAAGCGTAAATCATTCAATTATGACATAAAATTCAGTTTATAATAAACTACCATGTGTGTCTCATGTTGGCCATCAATGCAGCACCCTATGGAGTCGTTGGTGTGCTCGTCTACACGGACCCTTTGGACATCAACGACGGTCTCATGTCAGACATCAATGAGACGTATCCGCACTCCTGGTACTTGCCACCCTCTGGTGTGGAGAGAGGTTCTTTTAAAACCGACTATGGAGACATGCTTACACCCTACCTGGCTGCCAAAGGTAACCAACAACTTGAGTAAATGGTACATAATGCAATATTGTTTTACTTTTTTATTGTGTGCTTACTGCTGCTGCACTTTGGCTCCAATAAAATCTGAGGAGGGGCTTTTACAAGAGCTACATAAAGCTTCCAACATGCATAAGTATAAACAACAAGTCATTTTATATTTAACTCTTCCATATAATCTCCACATTATTGATTATTTTCCAGAGGACACTTACAGAATTCCAGTCGAGAACGTCACAGGGATCCCTCCCATTCCAACTCAACCAATCGGATTTGAGGATGCCTACACGCTCATCTGGTTTGTAAAGGGGCAAATCCGCTTGTCGAATTAACAAAGCCCAAAAAAGTTGGCATTGAGCTCATTCTGACTTGTTTTATCGCTGCTCATTTTAGCGCGCTAGGTGGGGCACCAGCTCCAGATACATGGAGGGGAGCATTCAACTGTACCTACAACTTTGGCGGCCCTGGGTTCAACGATACATCTGTTTTCAAAAACAGGTACTGCCACACCAATTCAGGCACCTGCTGTATTTGAAGCTGATATAGGATTGCTTTTTATTAAGCAATGCACATGTTGAATGATGCAACTGTATAGCAGCGGGACATGTGTTTATCGCCTTTAAACCTCTTTTCCAGTGATGTGAAACTAGAGATATTCAACTATGAAGAGGTGAAGAACTCCTCCAATGTGATGGGAGTTATCAGAGGAAGTGTTGAGCCAGGTGAGACCAGAGACCAGTTCCTGATCAGCCATCATCTGTTTTCAGCTTGGGATGACTGTGCTATGTGTGTGTATTTTGTGTGTGTTTATGTCCACAGACAGGTATGTGATCTTCGGAAACCACAGGGACAGCTGGGTTCACGGTGCCATCGACCCAAGCAGTGGGACGGCGGTCATGCTGGAGTTGACCAGACTGCTGGGCAGGAGGGTCAAGGAGGGTGAGAAGAGTCAACAGTGAATGAATGAATGACTGTCTTGTTCGTAGTCCTGGATAAAGAGTTAATCTCTGTTCGTCTCTGTGGCAGGCAGTTGGAGGCCTCGCAGGTCCATTATCTTTGGAAGCTGGGGAGCGGAGGAGTTCCGCATTACTGGGTCTACAGAATACACAGAGGTGATCTGCAATTAATCTGCAAGAAGAAATAAGTCTTTCTTTGTAAATGAAAAGATGAATTCATGAGTACACTCAGGAGTTTTGCTGATACAACCTTTATCGGTCTGATTTGGCCATTAGCTCATGGTGGCTAATGTTAGCAAATGTTAGCAAACTTTAGATGGATATTTCTGTATCACAAATCAGGCAAGACAACTTTATTTATAGAGCACATTTATTTACAAAAATCACTAGAGTGGCAGGTTACATATTCTTGTTGCTTGTATACATGCCGACAATGACAAACATGATCTTGTCTTTTCTTCAGCAATACTTCGCCAAGCTCAGTGAACGAGCTGTTGCTTACATCAATGTGGACATAGCTGCTCTTGGTAAGAAGCCCCGCCTGCACTAAATGAAAATGATCTAATGCTGTGTACTACGAAAAGTCTTTGGGTTCGCGTCACTGTATGAATTTCAGGGGCGGCACAGGGGGCATGTCCCATATGTCCAAGTTTCATATGTGCTTCCTCTCCTCAGCCAACACCACTCTCAGAGCTGCTGGATGCCATCGCTACAAAATGTCGTCTTCAAAGCTGCAAAACAGGTGAGTTGTTAAGGTGTTTCTCTACAGCTCTTTTTTGCAAAACCATTGTCCACACACCACTTTAATGTCACATTAAAGTATGTTTGTTCTCCAGGTCAATACACCTGGACTGGACTCAACATCTCTGTACGACAACTGGATCCGATATGCCAACAAAACAAGCCAGGCCCATGGACTTATTCCGATGTAATGAACTACACCTTTCTAATTTCCCCAAGTACATTCAGTCCTGGGAGAGGAGTTATCATGGTTTTTATTCCAAACCCTTATTTCTGCTTGAAAGTTTGCAAAACCACAGTCTGTATGGCAGGTATTTAGCTCACTGTTGCCTTAGATCAAGAACTCTCATTCACAATCTGTAGTGGAGAAGAACAAGTAAATGAGTTGACTTACACCTTCCATACAGTATCTAGTTTATCATCTATATCATGAGTCGTATATGTATGTTTTCCCGCAGAAATTTCAGGCCTGTCGCACCTTCAATCAAACATGCTTTTTGTTTCCTTGTGCTCCTCTGACAGGATGGGATATCTGACAGGAACATTGAGTGATTACGCTGCCTTCGTCCATTACCTGGGAATCACCTCCATGGACATTTCATACATGTACGACCATGTAAGAAAGACTCGCTGCCTTTGATTTACTGTGATAGATTTTTGTTTGATGCAATGTGAATGCAGTATGTAGATTGTAGAAATTTGTACGGTAGCAAATTAATTTCAGGAGTTTTTCACCTGTAATACAGTTTGATTTTTGCACCTAAATATTCAAACCAAGAAATGCAGCAGCAACAAGCACAACAGATCACTTCAACCTGTGGTATCATATGGATATTTTTCTTCATACAGACTAAAACAAATGCTCGGGTTTATCCTGTGTACCACACAGCATACGACACCTTTGACTACGCTTCAAAGTTCATTGATCCAGGTGAGCAGCGACGCCTCTCATGTCATCACATATTGGATTTTCTTGTGCAGCCAGTCAGTGGTAGAAATCGTACATTTTATGCCATGGTACTGCAGATTATGCTTTATTTTGTGTTTTATCATTAAAAAATGTTTTATATTTTAACAAAAAGCCTCGTAATTCTAAATCTCATTCTACCACTGTGTCCTCTCAGGGTTTGTCAGTCACCAGGCCGTTGCAAGGACAGTTGGAAATGTCCTGATCCGACTGGCCGACAGCCTGGTGTTACCATTAAACTGCAGTGACTATGCTGAGACTCTGACTGACTACCTCAACACATCATTGGACCAATATCAGCAACGACTGCAGGATAAGAACATCTCCATGGGTACGCAGGACAGTTGCAGATGTTTTAGGGGTGCAAGGGAATATTGCAGCACACACTGATAGAAATAGTATGCAGGTAAATTAATTGTATCCAGGTTTCATGTTTCAGTATGTCAGGACAAGGCTGTGTCTGGTTCACATGGAGCAGTGAGTGTTTTTACGGTTCAGCCAAGGCTACTGGAATAATCATTCCCTGCATTATGTCTGACAATGTCTCTGACTGGAACTTGCATTAACCCAGCTGCTCTATGTAACAAGACATACCTGAAGTGCTGAAAAAAGTTCAGAGAGGCTGCACAGTTGATCTGTGTCTTCTTTCAGAACCACTAAAACATGCAGTGGACAGCTTTCAAAAGGCAGCTGCTCATTTGGACCAGGTGATCCACAGTTTGGACCTGGCAAATGAAACGTAAGAGCACAAACTCACATATATTGTTAACTCCTTTGCTTGTCTGTACAGCAATTAATACCATGTGTCTCTCCATCTCTCCTTGAAGACCACTGAAAATCAGAAGGATCAATGACCAGCTCATGCTGCTGGACCGAGCTTTCTTGAACCCTCTGGCCTTCCCAGATAAATACGGATTCAGGTATGAAACATCAGTCTGATAGCCTCGGGAGTGCATGTTGGATTGTGGGGCTGATGCAAAATATAAAGGTGATGCCATGTGCAGTCTGCTGTGTGCACTCCACTTGATGACCACAAGGTTTATACATGATAAAGAGACAATAGGAGGAATGAGGGTCCAGTAAAGGCCTAATGCTTATTTCTAATGACCCTGGTAGGAGTCACTGTTTTAAGCTAAACCTAGAGCTACAGTCACCTTTTATTGACCACACACAACAAATATACCTGAAATCTTCAATTCCAATGAGACATGAATATTGACACACAGTGACAGAAAGTAGTTTAGTGATCCAGTCTCTTTTCCTTTAGCACCACCATGTGGTTGGCATTTGTGGTTTTGTCTGACATGTCTTATGAACAATTGGATAGATCTGCTAAACATTAGCATGTACAGTATATCGACACTGTGAGCATGCACAAACCCTTTTATTTATTGCACATGCTGCATTGTTGGGGTTCCCAGAGCTGTTAAACTCCTCTCCTCAGGCCATATTTAAGATCATGACACAGACTATCTGCGTCATTGTGACTAAGCATATCTCTGTTAATTGTTCAGCTGCCTATCATTGTGCCACCACTCTTTATATGTTACACAGGCATGTTATCTGGGCTTCAAGAAGTGCAGGCAAGCCGACCTTCCCAGGCCTGGCAGATGCCTTTGCTAATGCTGAGTCATCAGGAGAATCCAGCGCCTGGGACAACGTGCACTATCACCTATCAGTCCTGAGCCAGGCCATCGAGGGCGCTGCCCACACACTGATTGACGTCATATAGAGGACGAAGGAGGGAGGAACTGCACTCGCTCAGGGATTTTATTTTTGATTTTTTTCTAAGGCAGGAACCTGCAGCCAATGAGCACTGATCAGCTCGACCGTGATGCGACTGTTTATGAATGATATTAAGTGAGAGTATTAGGAATCAGTGAACAGAGCTCATCATCAGCCGGCAATAATGAATATTGTATCTTTGTCACAGGATTAAAATATTAAAATATGATGGATGATTTTATGAAAGCACTTCATTAAAGATGAACCACTGTTAAAACAGATGTTTTTTTTAAATGTGTATGCCAACTGTTAAAATTTGCTCCCACTTATATAGGTTAAAAGTGCCTGGTTACCTGCAGGATACTAATATCAGTCTTTCTATGTTAAGTGAAAAACAAAAATTACAATAATGAAGAAAATATCAATACAATTAACAAACATCCACCTCAGTAAGGTCATGTCCTTATTAAAGAAAAGCTCTTTGACCTTGGTCATATTAAAGGAGCTCTATACAATATTCAGAGCATGTCTACGATTCAGAAGTTGTCTGCACATGGCTCTCAACATGAGGGTGGCTGAGCCAGCAGCAGCTAACAGCACCAACAGTGCTGACAGAGCCAACAGTGTTAACATGACAGGGGAACGCAGGGTAAACATTATGCTTCCGCGCCACTATCGTCCAGACCCAAGGTGGTGGGACACCATTATCTGTGTAAACCACCAGATGAGCGCAGTGCAGAGCAGTGGTGAGTAGCTAGCCAGTGGGATACACACACGTGACTAACATTCAAAAGCATTCAGACCACAACAATGAACAGAGAAGCTTGGATCACGACACGCGCACAGAGGGAGCGTGACTTCATTCTCTGCTCAGGATGCCATTACCCCCCCTTTATATTTACATAGCAAGTTGTGGTTGGCATATTATGTCTAGACCAGCTTTTCAATGCATGTTAGTATCTAACAGCAAACTGAAAGTTTCCTGTTCTCATTGAAAGATCTCTTTTTTAATGATCAAAACTTTAGGGTCGTGACCATGGCATATGATAGTATTTACACTGACCAAAAATAAAACGCAACACTTTTGTTTTTGCTCCCATTTTTCATGAGCTGAACTCAAAGATCTAAAACATTTTCTATATACAAAAGACCTATTTCTCTCAAATATTGTTCACAAATCTGTCTAAATCTGTGTTAGTGAGCACTTCTCCTTTGCCGAGATAATCCATCCCACCTCACAGGTGTGGTCTTTTATTGTGGCCAGCCTAAGGCACACCTGTGCAATATTCATGCTGTCTAATCAGCATCTTGATATGCCACACCTGTGAGGTGGGATGGATTATCGGCAAAGGAGAAGTGCTCACTAACACAGATTTAGACAGATTTGTGAGCAATATTGAGAGAATACGTCTTTTGTGTGTATAGAAGAAGTTTTAGATCTTTGAGTTCAGCTCATGAAAAATGGGAGCAAAAACAAAAGTGTAGCGTTTATATTTTTGTTCAGTGTAATATTTCAAAGATCAGACAGCACATTTTTGCTCGAGCAAGAATGAGTCACAATAAATAAGGGACGATGACTTGCTGATTATTCAGACATTGACGTCATCTTCATGTGCCAGAACCATTTCATCTAACAGGAGCAGTAGACAGCTGTACCCTGAGCTACCAGACTGTCTGTGAATGAGACATAAGACAGACACTGCAGAGCCATTACAGCAGAATGATGCAATGTGAATTTCCTGGATTTATGTTCCAGAAGTTACTAGATCAAGATCATCCTCCAGTGCACATACTGGGTGGTGTGATGTTTAATTAGAAAGACTGGTGCAAAGCTTTGGCATGAAGGCCTGTTAGCAACATTTGTCAGCTGCATATCTGGCAATCAGCACTCTGACATGTAAATGTTCACAGTGACATGAGATGACTATCTAAAGAAGCTTAATCCCCTATACTGGAAATGCAGGTGCAAGAAATGCAAATCTTGCACTGACAGACTGACAGACCACATCAAAACCCTGCTATGGGCCTCAACTACATCCTGTTGCAGGTCTGGATGTGGACCTGCAATACTGGCTCCTGCCACCAGGGGTCAGAAAACACTTTGAGACAACCTCATGGGCCTAGTCACAAGTGTGGCTGTCACAAAGTCTGAGTGACAGCAGCTACACACACAGTGAAATCAGCTGTCTGGAAAAGGCAATGAATTTCAAAGATTCATCTCATGATAATGTTGCCAGTAATGCTTTAAGCCTTGATAATAGTCATGACGTGTAGTGAAGAAGTGTAAAGACAGAGAGACAAAAAGCTCCAGGGAGGAAAGATGGGAAAGAAGAAGCATGAGAAACTGTCCATCTCTGACCACATGGGTTCTTTACTTTCTTTGCTGTTCAGGCTCTCCTGTAAACACAGATTTCTCAGGGACTACTGTTTTCATCCAGGCCTCTTCCCCTCTGGTTAAAGTTTACAGAGTTTGTCACGCCCATCTGAGTCCTTTGAGCCGCTGCACAAACACAAGCTGGTGGTGACACTGATGTGTTATAAATAATAATGTGTGTTTGTTTGGGTAGGTGTGAGTTTAGGGTTTATTTTAACCCTGATTCCTCAAAAAAAAAAAGAAGATGTGCCCGTTTGGTTTTTGGTTATTTTTAAGTTAGAATCAAGGTTACAAAGTTGGGTCAAATGAAGTTAAATGAAATTTAGCAGCACTGTGAGCTTTAAAATGTGCATTCAAAGCAACATGAGACACATGACAGAGCTCAGGTGTATCACAAATACTGAAAATGTACATTTACTGTGTCAAACGAAGACAAGAGTTAAATGTTACTGGCAGGGAATCTTAACGCAACGTTTGCCGTTGTTTTCATTATAACCTCTGTGAATATGAACAAGTTTCCTCTCTTCTAGCCAGTGTTACAGGGGAAACACATTATTTCAGACTGCTTTTCCAGTCTGCCAGAATTTGTATCCCCCACACATAATGTGCAGATGAAGCCTGATCATCAAATGATTTATTTTGTGTGTACTTCAGATAATACTCTATAACCTCTGTGAATATGAACAAGTTTCCTCTCTTCTAGCCAATGATACAGGGGGAAACATTATTTCAGACTGCTTTTCCAGTCTGCCAGAATTTGTATCCCCCACACATAATGGGCAGATGAAGCCTGACCATCAAATGATTTATTTTGTGTGTACTTCAGATAATATTCTATAACCTCTGTGAATATGAACAAGTTTTCTCTCTTCTAGCCAATGTTACAGGGGGAAACACATTATTTCAGACTGCTTTTCCAGTCTGCCAGAATTTGTATCCCCCCACACATAATGTGCAGATGAAGCCTGATCATCAAGTGATTTATTTTGTGTGGACTTCAGATAATACTCTATAACCTCTGTGAATATGAACAAGTTTTCTCTCTTCTAGCCAATGTTACAGGGGGAAACACATTATTTCAGACTGCTTTTCCAGTCTGCCAGAATTTGTATCCCCCACAAATAATGGGCAGATGAAGCCTGACCATCAAATGACTTATTTTGTGTGTACTTCAGATAATACTCTATAACCTCTGTGAATATGATGAAGCCTGACCTTCTATGATGATCAAATTATTTATTTTGTGTGTACTTCAGATAATAACCTCTGTGAATATGAAATCTTAAAGTAGATCAATAAATTCTGTGTCACTTCTGTGGGGAAGAGGAGCATGACACAGACCAGAATTGGGTGACAAAATCAATTATTGTTCACAAGTGTAAGTGATGAAATATGCGTTCTGTAAGTTATTGAGATTTCTCTTGAGGAATTATGTTGGTTTCTTCTATTTTACCAAGATTTTAATATTTCAAGTCCACATGAAATATGTTAAACAATGTAACATCAATAACTCAAGAATGAAAATGTGTATATATATATATATATATGTACATATATGTATGTATTAATTTACACCCCCCTCGCACACATACGCAGAGGGATGAAGTCCCTCCCATCCACAAATATTCATGAGTAAATTTTACAATGAGCATGTCTCTCTTATGGGAGGTCACTCCAGCAGCCGCACTAGTCTTGCAGGAATCATTTGAGAGTCAGATCCAAGGATTTTTTACTTGCATAAGCCTGGATTCATAAGCAAAACCACAACATTCCTGAACTTTGAAGAGAGCTCACTGTCTGGCACAAGATTTAGGTCCAAAGAGAAGGAGGATTTTTTTTTTTTTTGAAGACCTAATTCCAAGGAGGAGAATGATAAAGCAGGTGCTGATAGGGATCGTGTGTGGTGCTGTCGTGCTGACTGTGGGCGTCCTAATTGGCCACTATGGCATCACCAAGAGCAGCAGCGGCTCCGCACCATCCTGGGTGAAGGATGTGGCGAAGGATGTGGACGAGAGCTTCATTGAGAAATTCATGTCTGAGGTGGACAACATCCAGATTCGAGAAAATCTAAGGTGAGCTGATCAAGTTTACACTGTGTTGGTCAATCACTTATGTTTTTTATTTATAAAAAAATAATAAATAAAAAACTTCTATACAAGCAACTTTTGCATTTGTGTCTCAGTGTATAAAACCCGAAGGCTGATGTACATTGTATATGTCTAAATATTTCTTGAACAAGCTCCAGTGGGTCAGTTGATCCTTTGTGGTTTCCCCAAGGATCCACTTTAAATTCCTACCAACCATTTTAGGTTATAGACAGTACATTATCCAAAACGTCACAGGATCAGCCCGTTCTTTATCCTCCTCTCTCTCCACAGGGAGCTGACCAAAGTGCCTCATATGGCCACCACAGCTGGAGACGAGCAGACAGTGCAGTATATGCTGAAGAAATGGCAGGACCCTGATACTGGTCTGGACCAGGCCTGGAGAGAGGAGTACATGGTGTATCTGTCCTTCCCTGACCCTAAGAACCCAACAAGGTCACTGTGGGTGAGTCAATAGATGAGTCAGTTATGGTGTTGCTTCATTCAGCATGTTTTTAAATGCTGAAATTTATAATTCTTCACAGAGCAGCGTGTAGGATTTAGTGGCATTTAGCAGTGAGGTTTGCAACCAGCTGAAACTTCTCCTGTGTGCCAAGCGTGAACTCCTGGCTAGAATTTCTCTAGTGTTTATTGTTCAGGTGGTTTTAGCCTGACCTGAATTATTTGCAGATGTCTCTTCCTCTCCAAAACAAATGGACCTGCTAATTTAAACTGGTAAAAAACACACAAAGTCAAGTCAAGCAGCTCTAACGCTGCTCATGGAGGGGCTGCTAAGTACGATGGCCGACATGACTTGCCCTATCTAGAACCAGTGTTTGATTTGTCTGTTCTGGGCTACTGTAGAAATATGGTGGTCCAACATGGCAGACTCCATTGTTGAGGACCCACGCCCTGTGTAGATATAAATGGCTCATTGTGACGTAACGAAAAGACAAGGATTCTTATTATCAGGTGATTATACACTAATGAAAATGTAGTTATTCAACCCAGTCTCACTCCGAAGCCATCGAAATCCATCAGACACTTGCAGTATAAATGACACATTGGCAGTATAAAAACAAAATTGGGGAGTGCAGCAAAATGTCGCCTACCTACTTTTGTTTATACATATTGCGCCTTTTTCGGGGCAATGGGGGGCGTGAGCAAGTAACAAAACGTGTAGCTCAGTGTGTGACGTAAACAGTGAAGTGGGAGGGAAGCAACGGCTGGTCAGTCCTTCGGCGACTCTCTCGTAAGTCGGCCCGTTCTTTACCGTTCCTGTCATCTGACAGTTAATGGCTCCTTTGTTTGCAAGGGCAAGGAGGGCGCGCAATTCTTTGTCTCCCCAGTTGCTCATCTTTACAGCGTCTGTTAGGTTTGCGTTTCCCTCTTGCTACTAGCTGCTCGCTAATTTCTGCTATCATCTGTTTCCTGTTTATCCACTGCCAGTGGCTCGCACATGCGATGTCATCAACAGCTCCTCCCACAAGTCTTCAACAACCCTCCTGTTGCGGAAGGCCGCCTTGATCTGTTCAAACTAAAAGGGTCCGGGTCCTGCCAATATGTCTACCCTACGAGGCAGAAAATTGGGCACCTCGGATCAACTCGCCAATCTGGCTCTGTGTGTCTAAACGCTTGTAGCTTGCCGGCAAAATGCCCCAACATTTGCAGAAAATCTGGCAGTGTAAAATGGGCATGCTCTCAGTTGTCAGGAGGAAACGCAGTAGGACAAGAATGAGAATAAGGTGGTGAATGTTCGAGTTGGACAGGCGGGAGGGTTTTGGTGGTTGTGTCCAACAAACATCGACTTTCACCCGTGAGAGGGGGTGATTAGTCCTGTAAGGTTATAAAGCCAAACCTTGTTATTTTTTCCTAAATCTAACCACGCACGTTTGTTGTTGAAGGTAAAATAAAAAATGTTTATCTATGTCTTTATAAGTTTATAATCACCTGAAAATATGCATTTTTTTTGTTATTAGAATGAGCTGTTCATATCTACATACAGAGCGGGTCCTAATCCACTGAGTCAGCCATGTTGTTCTACATTAGCCCAGAACAGACAAATCACATACTTGCTCTAGGTAATCCTACACTCTAGACCTTTAATAAAGTTATCCTTTAATCACAGTTTAAGGAAGTTTGATAATAAACTGTAATTAAACGGCAGCAGGTCGAACACAATGACTTCATGGAAACTGTCCAAAAGACATTTTACATTATAAGATTATAAGATGGAGTTAGTTTGACCTTATTACATGTGTTGTATGATTTACTGCATTGAAAGCAGACTAGTCACCATGAGTTGTTCATTTCAGTGGACCCGAATGACAAAGTGCTGCACACTGCCAGAGAAAAAGAAAAGATTTATACTTCGGACCAAAGCGATCCTGAGGTGGTTCAGCCATACGCTGCATACTCCCCTGTTGGAAAGCCAAAGGTAAAAAGCCATGTCCTGCATATCTTTTGTTCGAAGATCCTTTAAAGATCTTAGATCCGTCAGTATCTAGTCACAAGCAGTTGCTTTATCTCCCTGCTTGGCACCAAGCAAAACTGACCGAGGCATGAAATGTAAAAATCAGGAAAATGCCTATATAACATACAATTTAACTTTCAAATATTCCAAAGGAGAGATTATAAAAGTGGTACACCAACTTCTTTCAATAAATGTATTTAGTTGTATGGATAGAGCAGTCCTACAGAACAGTATGTGCCCCATAATGCCTGCGGGTCCTGTTCTGCAAAGTTATTTTAACCTCAAAGCACTGCATATGACTCTCTAAGTCCTTTTTTGATGTCAGGAATGTAAATATAACTTCTTCTTGAGCTCATTTTTACCCCACTACTTGTTTATCCATCTTTTTTCTTTATGCCCTCCAGCATTTTATTTTTTATTGTGAGTATAGTCCTTGAGTTATTAACGCGCTATGGCAAGGCAGGCAAGGCAAGTTTATTTGTAGAGCACAATTTGTACACAAAGTAATTCAAAGTGCTTTACAGAACAAGAAAATGCATTTAATACAAAATAAAAACATAAATAATCATTATAAAATGAACTTTAAAAGAGAAGAGTGCCGATAAGATGCTTTCAGTCATATGCACAGTGAAATAGAGCTGTTTTGAGCCTAGATTTGAACATTGTCAGAGTAGAGGCCTGTCTCACATCTTCAGAAAGACTGTTCCAGATTTTAGCTGCATAAAACTGGAACCCTGATTCCCCATGTTTAGTCCTGACTCTGGGCACCAGCAGGAGGCCGGTCCCTGAGGTCCTCAGAGTCCCAGATGGTTCATATGGCACTAACATGTCAGAGATGTACTTTGGTGCTAGGCCGTGGAGAGACTTGTACACAAGCAGAACTGCTTTAAAGTCTATTCTCTGAGCCACAGGAAGCCAGTGTAGAGACCTGAGCACAGGACTAATGTGCTCGTACTTCCTGGTTCTGGTCAGGACCCGAGCAGCAGCATTCTGGATGTACTGCAGCTGTCTTACGGCCCGTTTGGAGAGTCCAGTGAGCAGGCCGTTACAGTAGTCTAACCTACTAGAGACAAATGCATGGATGAGTCTCTCCAAGTCAGGCTTAGACACTATACCTTTGATTTTGGCAATGTTTTTTAGATGGTAAAAGGCTGCTGATGTTATTGATTTGATGTGGCTGTTAAAGTTCAAGTCTGAGTCCATTATTATCCCGAGATTTCTAACCTGATTTGTAGGTTTTAGGGAGAGAGACTGGAGGTGACTGCTGACACTTTCTCTTTGTTTCTGTGGACCAAAAACGATGACTTCAGTCTTGAATTTAGCTGGAGAAAGTTGTTTTGCGTCCACACACTGACCTGTTGGATGCAGTGACAGAGTGAATCTACTGGTCCATATTCACCTGCTGTCAGTGACACATAGATCTGAGTGTCGTCTGCATAATTGTGGTAGGACACATTATTACTTTGTATTAACTGGCCTAAAGGCAGCATGTAGAGACTGAACAGAAGGGGTCCCAGGATTGACCCTTGGAGCACCCCACAGGTCAAGGCCATGTGGTCTGAGACACAGTTACCAATTTCAACAAGGTGCTTCCTGTCTTCTAGATAGGACTTCAACCAATTTAGGGCAGTGTCAGAGATGCCCACCCAGTCCTCTAATCTCTGTAACAGGATCTCATGATCGACAGTGTCAAAAGCAGCACTCAGATCTAGCAGGACTAAAACTGAGGCTTTTGTAGTAGTTTTGTAGATTGTAGTGACATGTTAACTATGTGAGCGAGTGGTGGTAACAAACTGCTCTGCACAGACTTTAGAAATCTAGTGGGTAACACATCGAGGCAGCGTGTAGATGAACTCAGACTGGTGATGATCTCTTGGACAGTTTTGTCAGTTACAGGTGCAAAATGAGTCAGCTCTAAGTGTCTAGGTGGCTGCAGGGTTTTTATTGGTGTTGTGGAATTGATGGCATTTTTAATGGTCTGAACCTTGTCACAAAAGAATACTGCAAACTCATTACACTTAGATGTGGAGATCAGTTCCAACGGCAGTTGAGCTGGAGGGTTTGTTAATCTGTTCACTGTTGCAAATAAGACACGCGAGTTGTTACTGCAGTTTCCAATAATTTCAGAAAAGTACCTCTCCCTTGTTCTACGTAAGATCTGGTTGAACACGTACAACTTTTCTTTATAAATTTCACAATGAACATGAAGCTTTGACTTGCGCCATTTCTGCTTGGCCCTCCGGCACTCCCTTTTCTGTGCCCTGACCGAGTCGTCATTCCTCCATGGCGCCTTCTGCTTATTTTTAACCATTTTAACCTTCACAGGGGCAATGGTGTCCAGAACAGTCAAAACACTTGAAGTAACAGAGTTCAACAAATCATCAACATTAGAACATGAGGCATTTTCAAAGTTTATCATTTCCATGAACAGAGCACCTGTGCTGTTATTTATGTGTCTCCTCCGAACAACTGCAGGACCAGCTGGTGGTTTGGGAGAAACAGACAGGTCAAAGAAGACACAGAAATGATCAGACAGAGCAACATCAACCACATTGACATTTGAAATATTAACCTCCTTTGTAATGAGCAGGTCCAGAGTGTGCTGCGCTCTGCTGTGGGTGGGCTCACACACACGCTGAGTCAGGCCAAAGGTTTCAAGGACAGCACTGAGCTCTTTAGCATTTCTGTCACAGACATTATCCACATGTACATTAAATCACCTGTAATGACCAAACCATCAAAGTCTGTGCATACAATTGAAAGCATCCTGGTAAAATCATGAATAAAACTTTGACGGTGCTTTCTTCCGTGGTTTATGCCACTGATAGCACCGTCTCCTATCAGCAGCGTATCTCTGACCTTGATGTTCGGTCCAGATTGTCTGTCTGCCTGCTGTCCTTTGCTGACTTTATGGCTCCAGTTTCGTGAAGATAATCCATTTTCTCTTTGTTCGTTAGAAACATTAAATTCAGTCTCTGACAGTAGCACAAATCTCTTTGTAAGCTGTCATTTGGGTGATGTTACGTAGGTATTAACATTGTCTCTCATCACTTTGTGCTGCTTTGGCTTAGCACCAAGTTCTCTCCAGGATGAGGCATTTTGGTCTTTACAGAGTTTTGGAAAAGACACAGTATCACTCAGGTTTAAGATGAAAGTAGCAGGTTTTTCACCCTTTTGACTGAAAGTAACTGTGGGCTTCTTACCACCGGATGTCACTGGGAGCGTCTTGTGAAGTCGTTTTTTCAGATTCTAAAACAAAAATCCCTGCTTGTAGCTCATTAATTTCTTGTTGATATCTCCGACAGTGTTCACAGAAGGAATTTGTTTGGTTTCCTCCCCCGGACATGCTGCTGGCTCGTCAGATTGGTTAAAAATATAAAAATGTTCTTCAAAGTCTTGGTTTACTTAAAATAATCCATGAAATGATGGATATAGAGATTTTCCAGGATTTGTAGAAGGAGTAAAACGATTTAAAAGCAGAGTAAAGAAGGAAGCAAGCTGGAGCAAGCAGGAAAGCGTCTGCACTCTTCAGCCTATGCCTATGTGACATTTAGGGGCAGTGTAAGTGCAGTGTATGACTGTGTTCCTTGTGTTTTTGAATAAAAAGATAATATATTAAAAATAATAACAATAAAAAGAAAGTAAATCTAATTTCCTCTGTAAATGATCCTTTTCCCTACTTTGGGTAGGCTCATGTAGTTTTGTTTTTGTATGGATTTGTTTTAAAGAGAAAGCCAAAGAAGACTTTTAAAAATAAGAATAGGGTATATTGGAAACCAAATCCGTAGCACTAAGCCAGACTCATGAGGCCATAAAGATACATCTGTGCACCACACAGAAGCTCACAAATACAGTATAGAAGAAGCATCCTGTATTTTATTGCACAGATATGGTATACAGTAGTCAGGGCAGGTAACCCTATGGATAGCTTGTGTTTATGGGACTTCCTGTTGAAATGAAGCATGCGTAATTTCAGGGAAGTAACTCACTGACACCATAAAAGTCATGATTGTCCCTCGTGGTGCACCAAAATTAGGTGTGGAGCTTAAATCGATGTATCTGGTAACAAAAACAACAATTATTATTTTCAGGTGATTATAAACTAACGAAAACATAGATGTGCATATTATACACCATTTCTGCCAAGAGATGCCACCACATCCCACACGCTCGCCTTTAAAAAAGAAAAGAGGGCAAGCAAAACAGAACATAAATATGTCATGATAATTTGGAATGATCATTTCTCATTTTTCAAGGTCAGACAGGACTGGGGGATTACTGATGCCACAAATATGCATTTCCTAACCGGTACAGCATCCTCAAGGCTAAAACATTTTGTTTGTCTTATCAAGTATTGATAACACGAACACGTTGTGATGTAGACTGAGTGAATAAACCAACAAGAGACCATCTGTTAAGACTGACAAAGAGCAGGTGATCCGTGATATTATCTGTGACCATCTATGTCAGGGGAGGAGGCGGCCATATAATGAGGCTTGGCAATGAAAGAAGAGCCTGTGGTAAGGAATAAAGTAAAGTCTTTTATAAATCTGCAATCAGTATTATAAAACAGTCTTTTGTTGGTCGGCATCGGCATTTGAAATAGCAGCACAGGAGTTTAGTGGAATCATTCTCAGAGAGCAGCAAAATGTTTTAGAAGACTGGGGAAAATTAAATATATTGTATATGTCGTGTACATGCAGTATTTCTTACAGAAAAATATCGTCCTATCATGTGTAGCTTAACTTTCCTCAGTGAGGATCTGAAATGTTGATTTTTTGGATGGTTTTAGGGGAAACTGGTGTACGCCAACCAGGGGAAGCCAAGTGACTACCAGCTGCTGAACGACACACTGGACCTGAGAGGAACCATTGCTATCACCAGATATAGTGGAACAGGAAGAGCTGAGACAGTGAGTGTTTTATTATCTTCTTTGCTTTTGGTTCCCATTTATAAAGACAAGCAGAGACTGTATATCCAGCTTTTAGTGCTTTGGCAAGTGCTATCAGCCTCTAACCTGACACTTTTTATTGAGATAGCAAAGGTTGAGGACTTAAAGTTACAGTTTAACCAAATTAACCAAATTATTTTTCAAATGAGAGCAGAAAACAAATATAAAAACTTTGCATGCTTTAATGTGCTGCACATTAGGCCTGAAAATCCAGAAGAACGTATCAGTTATGTCAGCAAGATTCAATTAAGTTTCTGTGTACAAAGTGAGCAATGACTCCAAATGAGGAAGCTCATGAAATAACCACAGATTATCTGTAATGTCAATGTTTTTTTTCCCGTTAAAGGGTTTGTTTGGGGGGGAATTTTTCCTCATCCGCTGTGAGGGTCCAAAGGGCAGAGGGATGTCGTATGCTGTAAAGCTCTGTGAAGCAAATTGTGATTTGTGATGTTGGGCTTTATAAAGAAAATTGATTGATTGATTGATTGATTGATTGATTGATTGATTGATCATGAAATCATGCAAATCCAATGTCCAACTTTTATTCTTGAGAAGGTATACAACCAGTTGTGTTACGTATTTCCACTCATGAGCTGCATAGTAACATGCAAATGTAACATATAAATGGTTTGCAAAAATGTACATTGCTCATTTTTTTTCTTGGTGGCTGGGTTGCGACTCAACGATGAACACAAAGACAAATATGCATTCATGGCGAGACTAAAAAAGAGATTTGGTAGAGCATGCGTACAGTGTTGCCACAGTGCAATGGCCATCAGTAGAAATGGTTGCACTACAGTGCTTCCAAGTGGAAATGCCTGTTACAATAACTTCAATGAAAAGCGTAAATCATTCAATTATGACATAAAATTCAGTTTATAATAAACTACCATGTGTGTCTCATGTTGGCCATCAATGCAGCACCCTATGGAGTCGTTGGTGTGCTCGTTACACGGACCCTTTGGACATCAACGACGGTCTCATGTCAGACATCAATGAGACGTATCCGCACTCCTGGTACTTGCCACCCTCTGGTGTGGAGAGAGGTTCTTTTAAAACCGACTATGGAGACATGCTTACACCCTACCTGGCTGCCAAAGGTAACCAACAACTTGAGTAAATGGTACATAATGCAATATTGTTTTACTTTTTTATTGTGTGCTTACTGCTGCTGCACTTTGGCTCCAATAAAATCTGAGGAGGGGCTTTTACAAGAGCTACATAAAGCTTCCAACATGCATAAGTATAAACAACAAGTCATTTTATATTTAACTCTTCCATATAATCTCCACATTATTGATTATTTTCCAGAGGACACTTACAGAATTCCAGTCGAGAACGTCACAGGGATCCCTCCCATTCCAACTCAACCAATCGGATTTGAGGATGCCTACACGCTCATCTGGTTTGTAAAGGGGCAAATCCGCTTGTCGAATTAACAAAGCCCAAAAAAGTTGGCATTGAGCTCATTCTGACTTGTTTTATCGCTGCTCATTTTAGTGCGCTAGGTGGGGCACCAGCTCCAGATACATGGAGGGGAGCATTCAACTGTACCTACAACTTTGGCGGCCCTGGGTTCAACGATACATCTGTTTTCAAAAAACAGGTACTGCCACACCAATTCAGGCACCTGCTGTATTTGAAGCTGATATAGGATTGCTTTTTATTAAGCAATGCACATGTTGAATGATGCAACTGTATAGCAGCGGGACATGTGTTTATCGCCTTTAAAACCTCTTTTCCAGTGATGTGAAACTAGAGATATTCAACTATGAAGAGGTGAAGAACTCCTCCAATGTGATGGGAGTTATCAGAGGAAGTGTTGAGCCAGGTGAGACCAGAGACCAGTTCCTGATCATCCATCATCTGTTTTCAGCTTGGGATGACTGTGCTATGTGTGTGTATTTTGTGTGTGTTTATGTCCACAGACAGGTATGTGATCTTCGGAAACCACAGGGACAGCTGGGTTCACGGTGCCATCGACCCAAGCAGTGGGACGGCGGTCATGCTGGAGTTGACCAGACTGCTGGGCAGGAGGGTCAAGGAGGGTGAGAAGAGTCAACAGTGAATGAATGAATGACTGTCTTGTTCGTAGTCCTGGATAAAGAGTTAATCTCTGTTCGTCTCTGTGGCAGGCAGTTGGAGGCCTCGCAGGTCCATTATCTTTGGAAGCTGGGGAGCGGAGGAGTTCCGCATTACTGGGTCTACAGAATACACAGAGGTGATCTGCAATTAATCTGCAAGAAGAAATAAGTCTTTCTTTGTAAATGAAAAGATGAATTCATGAGTACACTCAGGAGTTTTGCTGATACAACCTTTATCGGTCTGATTTGGCCATTAGCTCATGGTGGCTAATGTTAGCAAATGTTAGCAACTTTAGATGGATATTTCTGTATCACAAATCAGGCAAGACAACTTTATTATAGAGCACATTTATTTACAAAAATCACTAGAGTGGCAGGTTACATATTCTTGTTGCTTGTATACATGCCGACAATGACAAACATGATCTTGTCTTTTCTTCAGCAATACTTCGCCAAGCTCAGTGAACGAGCTGTTGCTTACATCAATGTGGACATAGCTGCTCTTGGTAAGAAGCCCCGCCTGCACTAAATGAAAATGATCTAATGCTGTGTACTACGAAAAGTCTTTGGGTTCGCGTCACTGTATGAATTTCAGGGGCGGCACAGGGGGCATGTCCCATATGTCCAAGTTTCATATGTGCTTCCTCTCCTCAGCCAACACCACTCTCAGAGCTGCTGGGATGCCATCGCTACAAAATGTCGTCTTCAAAGCTGCAAAACAGGTGAGTTGTTAAGGTGTTTCTCTACAGCTCTTTTTTGCAAAACCATTGTCCACACACCACTTTAATGTCACATTAAAGTATGTTTGTTCTCCAGGTCAATACACCTGGACTGGACTCAACATCTCTGTACGACAACTGGATCCGATATGCCAACAAAACAAGCCAGGCCCATGGACTTATTCCGATGTAATGAACTACACCTTTCTAATTTCCCCAAGTACATTCAGTCCTGGGAGAGGAGTTATCATGGTTTTTATTCCAAACCCCTTATTTCTGCTTGAAAGTTTGCAAAACCACAGTCTGTATGGCAGGTATTTAGCTCACTGTTGCCTTAGATCAAGAACTCTCATTCACAATCTGTAGTGGAGAAGAACAAGTAAATGAGTTGACTTACACCTTCCATACAGTATCTAGTTTATCATCTATATCATGAGTCGTATATGTATGTTTTCCCGCAGAAATTTCAGGCCTGTCGCACCTTCAATCAAACATGCTTTTTGTTTCCTTGTGCTCCTCTGACAGGATGGGATATCTGACAGGAGCAGGGAGTGATTACGCTGCCTTCGTCCATTACCTGGGAATCACCTCCATGGACATTTCATACATGTACGACCATGTAAGAAAGACTCGCTGCCTTTGATTTACTGTGATAGATTTTTGTTTGATGCAATGTGAATGCAGTATGTAGATTGTAGAAATTTGTACGGTAGCAATATTAATTTCAGGAGTTTTTCACCTGTAATACAGTTTGATTTTTGCACCTAAATATTCAAACCAAGAAATGCAGCAGCAACAAGCACAACAGATCAATTCAACCTGTGGTATCATATGGATATTTTTCTTCATACAGACTAAAACAAATGCTCGGGTTTATCCTGTGTACCACACAGCATACGACACCTTTGACTACGCTTCAAAGTTCATTGATCCAGGTGAGCAGCGACGCCTCTCATGTCATCACATATTGGATTTTCTTGTGCAGCCAGTCAGTGGTAGAAATCGTACATTTTATGCCATGGTACTGCAGATTATGCTTTATTTTGTGTTTTATCATTAAAAAATGTTTTATATTTTAACAAAAAGCCTCGTAATTCTAAATCTCATTCTACCACTGTGTCCTCTCAGGGTTTGTCAGTCACCAGGCCGTTGCAAGGACAGTTGGAAATGTCCTGATCCGACTGGCCGACAGCCTGGTGTTACCATTAAACTGCAGTGACTATGCTGAGACTCTGACTGACTACCTCAACACATCATTGGACCAATATCAGCAACGACTGCAGGATAAGAACATCTCCATGGGTACGCAGGACAGTTGCAGATGTTTTAGGGTGCAAGGGAATATTGCAGCACACACTGATAGAAATAGTATGCAGGTAAATTAATTGTATCCAGGTTTCATGTTTCAGTATGTCAGGACAAGGCTGTGTCTGGTTCACATGGAGCAGTGAGTGTTTTTACGGTTCAGCCAAGGCTACTGGAATAATCATTCCCTGCATTATGTCTGACAATGTCTCTGACTGGAACTTGCATTAACCCAGCTGCTCTATGTAACAAGACATACCTGAAGTGCTGAAAAAAGTTCAGAGAGGCTGCACAGTTGATCTGTGTCTTCTTTCAGAACCACTAAAACATGCAGTGGACAGCTTTCAAAAGGCAGCTGCTCATTTGGACCAGGTGATCCACAGTTTGGACCTGGCAAATGAAACGTAAGAGCACAAACTCACATATATTGTTAACTCCTTTGCTTGTCTGTACAGCAATTAATACCATGTGTCTCTCCATCTCTCTCCTTGAAGACCACTGAAAATCAGAAGGATCAATGACCAGCTCATGCTGCTGGACCGAGCTTTCTTGGACCCTCTGGCCTTCCCAGATAAATACGGATTCAGGTATGAAACATCAGTCTGATAGCCTCGGGAGTGCATGTTGGATTGTGGGGCTGATGCAAAATATAAAGGTGATGCCATGTGCAGTCTGCTGTGTGCACTCCACTTGATGACCACAAGGTTTATACATGATAAAGAGACAAATAGGAGGAATGAGGGTCCAGTAAAGGCCTAATGCTTATTTTCTAATGACCCTGGTAGGAGTCACTGTTTTAAGCTAAACCTAGAGCTACAGTCACCTTTTATTTTGACCACACACAACAAATATACCTGAAATCTTCAATTCCAATGAGACATGAATATTGACACACAGTGACAGAAAGTAGTTTAGTGATCCAGTCTCTTTTCCTTTAGCACCACCATGTGGTTGGCATTTGTGGTTTTGTCTGACATGTCTTATGAACAATTGGATAGATCTGCTAAACATTAGCATGTACAGTATATCGACACTGTGAGCATGCACAAACCCTTTTATTTATTGCACATGCTGCATTGTTGGGGGTTCCCAGAGCTGTTAAACTCCTCTCCTCAGGCCATATTTAAGATCATGACACAGACTATCTGCGTCATTGTGACTAAGCATATCTCTGTTAATTGTTCAGCTGCCTATCATTGTGCCACCACTCTTTATATGTTACACAGGCATGTTATCTGGGCTTCAAGAAGTGCAGGCAAGCCGACCTTCCCAGGCCTGGCAGATGCCTTTGCTAATGCTGAGTCATCAGGAGAATCCAGCGCCTGGGACAACGTGCACTATCACCTATCAGTCCTGAGCCAGGCCATCGAGGGCGCTGCCCACACACTGATTGACGTCATATAGAGGACGAAGGAGGGAGGAACTGCACTCGCTCAGGGATTTTATTTTTGATTTTTTTCTAAGGCAGGAACCTGCAGCCAATGAGCACTGATCAGCTCGACCGTGATGCGACTGTTTATGAATGATATTAAGTGAGAGTATTTAAGAATCAGTGAACAGAGCTCATCATCAGCCGGCAATAATGAATATTGTATCTTTGTCACAGGATTAAAATATTAAAATATGATGGATGATTTTATGAAAGCACTTCATTAAAGATGAACCACTGTTAAAACAGATGTTTTTTTTAAATGTGTATGCCAACTGTTAAAATTTGCTCCCACTTATATAGGTTAAAAGTGCCTGGTTACCTGCAGGATACTAATATCAGTCTTTCTATGTTAAGTGAAAAACAAAAATTACAATAATGAAGAAAATATCAATACAATTAACAAACATCCACCTCAGTAAGGTCATGTCCTTATTAAAGAAAAGCTCTTTGACCTTGGTCATATTAAAGGAGCTCTATACAATATTCAGAGCATGTCTACGATTCAGAAGTTGTCTGCACATGGCTCTCAACATGAGGGTGGCTGAGCCAGCAGCAGCTAACAGCACCAACAGTGCTGACAGAGCCAACAGTGTTAACATGACAGGGGAACGCAGGGTAAACATTATGCTTCCGCGCCACTATCGTCCAGACCCAAGGTGGTGGGACACCGTTATCTGTGTAAACCACCAGATGAGCGCAGTGCAGAGCAGCGGTGAGTAGCTAGCCAGTGGGATACACACACGTGACTAACATTCAAAAGCATTCAGACCACAACAATGAACAGAGAAGCTTGGATCACGACACGCGCACAGAGGGAGCGTGACTTCATTCTCTGCTCAGGATGCCATTACTCCCCCTTTATATTTACATAGCAAGTTGTGGTTGGCATATTATGTCTAGACCAGCTTTTCAATGCATGTTAGTATCTAACAGCAAACTGAAAGTTTCCTGTTCTCATTGAAAGATCTCTTTTTTAAATGATCAAAACTTTAGGGTCGTGACCATGGCATATGATAGTATTTTTACACTGACCAAAAATATAAACGCAACACTTTTGTTTTTGCTCCCATTTTTCATGAGCTGAACTCAAAGATCTAAAACATTTTCTATATACACAAAAGACCTATTTCTCTCAAATATTGTTCACAAATCTGTCTAAATCTGTGTTAGTGAGCACTTCTCCTTTGCCGAGATAATCCATCCCACCTCACAGGTGTGGCCTTTTATTGTGGCCAGCCTAAGGCACACCTGTGCAATATTCATGCTGTCTAATCAGCATCTTGATATGCCACACCTGTGAGGTGGGATGGATTATCTCGGCAAAGGAGAAGTGCTCACTAACACAGATTTAGACAGATTTGTGAGCAATATTTGAGAGAAATACGTCTTTTGTGTGTATAGAAGAAGTTTTAGATCTTTGAGTTCAGCTCATGAAAAATGGGAGCAAAAACAAAAGTGTAGTGTTTATATTTTTGTTCAGTGTAATATTTCAAAGATCAGACAGCACATTTTTGCTCGAGCAAGAATGAGTCACAATAAATAAGGGACGATGACTTGCTGATTATTCAGACACTGACGTCATCTTCATGTGCCAGAACCATTTCATCTAACAGGAGCAGTAGACAGTTGTACCCCTGAGCTACCAGACTGTCTGTGAATGAGGACATAAGACAGACACTGCAGAGCCATTACAGCAGAATGATGCAATGTAAATTTACTGGATTTATGTTCCAGAAGTTACTAGATCAAGATCATCCTCCAGTGCACATACTGGGTGGTGTGATGTTTAATTTAGCAGGACTGGTTCAAAGCTTTGGCATGAAGGCCTGTTAGCAACATTTGTCAGCTGCATATCTGGCAATCAGCACTCTGACATGTAAATGTTCACAGTGACATGAGATGACTATCTAAAGAAGATTAATCCCCTATACTGGAAATGCAGGTGCAAGAAATGCAAATCTTGCACTGACAGACTGACAGACCACATCAAAAACCTGCTATGGGCCTCAACTACATCCTGTTGCAGGTCTGGATGTGGACCTGCAATACTGGCTCCTGCCACCAGGGGTCAGAAAACACTTTGAGACAACCTCATGGGCCTAGTCACAAGTGTGGCTGTCACAAAGTCTGAGTGACAGCAGCTGCACACACAGTGAAATCAGCTGTCTGGAAAAGGCAATGAATTTCAAAGATTCATCTCATGATAATGCTGCCAGTAATGCTTTAAGCCTTGATAATAGTCATGACGTGTAGTGAAGAAGTGTAGAAAGAAAGAGAAAAGCTCCAGGGAAGAAGAAGCATGAGAAACTGTCCATCTCTAACCACATGGTTTCTTTACTTTCTTTGTTGTTCAGGCTCTCCTGTAAACACAGATTTCTCAGGCACTGCTGTTTTTATCCAGGCCTGTTCCCCTCTGCTTAAAGTTTACAGAGTTTGTCACACCCATCTGAGTCCTTTGAGCCGCTGCAGAAACACAAGCTGGTGTGTAATAAATGTGTAATAAATAATAATGTGTGTTTGTTTGGGTAGGTGTGTGTTTATGGTTTATTTTAACCCTGATAACACCTGACAGAGCTCAGGTATATCACAAAAACTGAAAAATGTACATTTACTGTGTCAAACGAAGACAAGAGTTAAATGTTACTGGCAGGGAATCTTAACGCAACATTTGCCGTTGTTTTCATTAGGGTGTATTTATGTTATGTTGTCTGCCCAAACCACTTTTTGGATGTTACCTAAACTATACACTGACCTCATTAGTTCAGGATCCGTATTTCAGTGTTATGCAGGAATGACTGGCTGTTTTGTTGGTGACACATTTATGGACGTTCCCCAGTATTTTTAGCTGGGGAATATTTACAGAGGATGGACTCTCTTTTTAGCAGTGCGGTACTTGACATTTACACAGGTTGACATTAATATTTTGCAGAACTGCCCAGAACAACCAAAGTCTGTCTGTTCATAGCCACACTGAGCAGTTTCGGTGGCGCAGCAGAAGCCGGGAGAGGAAGCACGTTGTAGCCTGAAGGTTCCTCACATGCCAATCAGTGAACAATCTCTGTTCTCAGACTTCCTTTTGTGACGATTCGTCAGCTGCTTCCTTTATTGTGTGTTGTATTATGTGTGTAATCAGAATCCTGAGTTTGTGGTGATGGACGTTGGCCTGATGTCATGTCTCTAAACCATGGTTCCTGTGGATCCTTGAGAGGTCTTTAAAGCATTCGATTCATTAATCTAAAAATAAGGATTTAGGTGTGAAATCAATCTGTTGAAAATCTTAAAAATGCTAAGACATGGGAAATGGGATTTTGTCAGTACAAAGCAATGCTTGGTGTATTTCAGGCATACAGTTTTCTTAAACTTAGCACGATGGGAGTCAAGGTCATGGAAACATGTACAGTCACAAACTCGGCCAACAAACACCAGGTATTCCCCAGTTCTGTTCTCCCCTTGTCTCCTCCACAAGACAAAAAAAAGTCACCTTTTATATTACAATAAAATGGTCTCTCTGCCTGAAGGATGAATGTATTGGTTCTTGTCATTGTGCGTAGGTGTTCTAATATTTCTACACGTCTCCCTTCAGAAAGAGACTGTTAATCTCAACAGGACTTACCTGGTTAAAAATGGATTAAACAATAAATAAATAAATAAATAAATAAATACACATTTAAGCAAAACTGATCCCTGACCCTTAGCAACTGACGTCAGTTCATGATTTTTTTTCTTTTACAGTCCTGAATTTTGGTTACTGTTAAACTGGTCTTAAAGTGCACACTAAGTGGCATTTAAATAGTCTTAAGAAGTCTTAAATATAATTTGCTGTAAGCTGTCAGAACCCTGCTAATTTGCTTTTACCAAAACACGTGCACACACAGCAGGGATTGCTGTGGTGCTAAAACTGAGTGGGCAGCCGGCCATGACTGAAACTTTTAGTTAAACATTACTTTTTAATATGACTTTTGTGAAGGACCTGTATTTAATGTGGAACAGTCACATGTGACTGATAACTGGTTCACTTCAGGGTCAGTGACAGTGGATATCCAAAATGCAGTCACAGCAGTGAGGTGGTAAAAAGAAGGACTTCCACAATATCTGTCAATCAAAAACAAAAACAGCAAAGACAGGTGTTACTCGCCAGTCGCAGAGTTTATTCTTTTAAATATACATAGACTTTTTCCCCATATTAAATACCCCACCACCCTTCCCTCCCTCATCATCCCTCCCTCCTCCCCATTCCTCCCCACACTCTCAATTCTCCGCTTTCTCTTTCCCCCGCCCCTCCAGAGAGAAAGCTCGTCTCGGCTGAAAAACACACTCTACTTTGTGCAGCATATTGCTTATTAAGACATTTGCGAAAACATAAATTAAAAATACTACAGCTTGTTGTTTATTTTTTTCATTTTCTGCTCCGACATCAGACTGTTCTGAACAGAATCTAAAAAAAAAGAAGAGAAATTTATAAAAGAAAAACAGCACAGTGTCCCTCAGTCTGGCTACATTAAATGAACTGGATTCCCCTGTTTTTCATGACATGGTATGACCCTCCTGGCTTGAAGCGAACACAGCAGTCTGTACCATGATGGGTGAAATGGTAAGAAGAGAAATGAATTCTTCGACACATGTCCTGAGTTTGGTCAAATCATGTCAGTGTGTTGTTTTTTCCATCATGTGATAAATGACATGGGATCAAAACGGCTGCTTTGATTTCAGCCTTTGCTTTCACTAGTGTTTGTGTCTCTGCTCGTCTCCTCTCTGCTGGTCAGAAAGTGTGTGAGAAGTGGGGGAGGGGGTGATCATTTTCTTCACCCCGCAGTCAGGGATATGCTTGTTGCTTGTGGCCTTTCTTTCTAAATCAAAAGTTTCGGCAATTATTGGTCCGGTGAGGCGGTTGCAGCTGCAGGCAGAGTGAAGGACAGTGTGATACGGCACTAGAGGAAAATTCAGGTGTTTAAGTCACAAGGCATGCATGTTAACACTGAACTCAGAGAGTCACCACCAAAGTGTTTCAGCTGTAACGTGTGTGTAGTATGTGCTGTGCATGAGTCTCGTCAGTCTGTTTTGGTGTGTGCGTCAGTGTTTGTGCATTTCTTTCTTTGTACAGGTGGTGTTGTAAAAGTCCTGCTTTTGCCTGCATGCTCTTACACACTAATAAGTGTAATATTTCTTAATATATTCAATGAATGGAAGATACAAGGAATGCAGTGTTTGTTTGAGCGACATTTTATGTCACTAATTTCTTTTTAACTCTGAATTTTCAGCAGAGAATAAATGCATTAAAAGCGGGACTTTTACGATCACCAACACTGTATCATATGTGCACGTGTGTCTTGTGTGCATGTGGCGTGTCTCATCAAGTCTTATCAAGTTTTGTGTCCATCATTCTAGCAGTCTGTCTGTTTCCCTCCCTCCTCTTTAGGAAGCACAGGAGGGGCTGCGTTGGCGTCGGGGAGGGTCAATGGGTCACGCTGGGGTCACACACGGGGGGAGTATTTAGGGTTTCTTGGCACCTCGGTGAAAGATTTCAGCTCATAAGGGATCCCTGTGTCCACTTCGATGGATTTGCGGGAGAATAGCAGCCGGATATCGTTGTGCAAGTAGATCTTCCCAGATTTGGAGCTCTGGAATCTGAAAACCAAGAAAAATATTCTTTAAAAAAATACACTGTAGTTCCTCTGTGTGTGACTCTTGCTTGTGAAGGATATTTGAATTGGGATTTTTAAGTTATTCTTGTAATCTTATATTTTAAGACAACTCGACACAGGCTAATAAGCACAATTCAAAGTCAAGTGATGCAGACAGCTGAAACTTCAGTCTTACCTGAGATGTATCAGGTAGCAGAGAATCTTCTTCCTGTCTAGCACTCCGCCCCCTGGAGACGCCTCGCTTTTCCCCTCCACACCTTCCTCTACCGGCACCAGGAAGATGCGGTGCCGCAGGAAGGTCATGTGATTAACGGGCATGTCGCCAAAGTTGTAGGTCACCAGGAACATCTTCACCACAGTTTTGTTGGGATTAAATAAGGTCTGAGAACAGATTTCGGACTCATGTCAGCATTTCAAACAGCTGGTGGCAGTTTCAAAATAAAGGCTAACTTCTTAAACTTGGACACTATTCTCCCATGTTTTTGTGTCTAAGCGACTAATGGAGACAACAATTTTTGAAACTGGTCCAGTATAGAGCGAGAGGGCTGCAGCCGACAACGATGAAACAGGCTGCATTGTACACTAAAAGTGTTTGTTCTTCCACTGACAGGCTAAGATTATTTTAAGCGTCTGACAACATTACAGCAAGGATCTTTATAGACATAGTCCTTTTTGTTTAACCAGAAACAGCTTTGAAATCTCTATCGCCAACCTCCAAACTCCATTTAAATAAACAGAAATTTTGTCATTGTTAAACACACTTCTTTCAAAGTCAACAGAAACAAAATAAAACTCACAAAAACAGTCTTGCTTTGTCTTTCCACTTTTCCAAAAATCACCAGCTCTGGTTTGCTTGAAATAAACTCTTAATTCATCCACTTAGATGTGAAAAATATGCTGGCTCTATACACACCAAAATCACTGTTCATTTAAATGGAGTCTGGTGGGTTTGCCAACAGCAATTTCTGGGTTGTTTTTCATTGCAGAGAAAGGATCTTATTCTTTAACAAAAAGGTCTATCTCCTCAGGGATCTTTCCACAATGTTGTCGGACACTGTCAGCTACTGCGCGCTCGCTCAATACTGGACCAGTTTCAAAGTTTGTTGTCTCGAGGCTGCCTGGTCTTCTCTTGAGCAAAGAATGAGATGAGGATGAAGAAAAGATGAACTTACCACTTGAATGGTCCCTGCTTTGGGTATGCTGTATCCTTTCTTTCCAAGAGGCTCGAGGGATATCACACCCTGTGGGGGACGGAGACAGAGACATGACTCTGATTAATGTCCTCAATCACTGTGAGGGTGAAATAACTCATTCTTTGGTACATTTTAATAGCTGTGAACTTTGATATCAGGATCAAGATCTGGATGTAGAAGAAATATGCTGAAATGAAACTTCCGGGGAGCAGCAGTGTAACAGCCCCTCAAATCACCACTGCTTTTCCACAAATTTGACCCATCATCGCAGTTTCCCATGAGTTTCAGCACTTATAGCAGTCCTCTGCATAACATCACCAAACTTCCTCGTTTCTGGTAGTAAAGATGCAGGTATCAACAAAAATGACTGCTAAAGACCGTGCAAGGCATTCCCTGATGTTCTGCACGAAAGCTGGGGTAAACTGTTATGCACCATGTACAACGTTGTGTGTGCAACACTTTTCTACCTTAAAACACACACAGAGAATGGCTGAAACTTGTAAACAACAGACAAGACAAATCTCCATGACAGAGGCTGCTGAATCGAGATCTTCTGCATGTACTAAAAGAATCAAGGTAAGACTGAATATGTGTGGTTAGTGGTAACGTTAGTGTATAAATCACAAACTCAGAGCAGTGCAATTTCACTCCCCCTCGCAATTTTATTGTAAGAGAAAAGCCTAAAAAAATCACAACATGCATCACCATTTCTTTAGAAAAGCTGCCATAAAATCCTTTGAAGCATAAAGCCTTTTAAGCCACAACAATCCCAAAAAATGCCCGCAAATCCTAGAGGGTCTTTTAGTACAATAGTAGTTTGAATTTTTGGTTCCAGACACAACTATATAGGTTATGCACATAAAAATAATGCCTCATTCTAAAATAACTACATCATGCTATAGTTACAAAGGCAGCGACGCGGGGAGTCATATAATGCTAAAAGTCAATTAACAGTTCAAAGAACTGAATCAAAAGAGGCCTTACATTCACCACTTTTATACACAGCAATTCAGAGTCAACATGAGGCATGAAGCTAAGAAAGTGAAAACAGCTGTTTTCCAAATGGTCCAGAGTCACAGCAGACACAGTTTAAGACTTGTTGAAAGCAGATCTGAAGTTGTTTACATATTTATGCTGGCCCTACCTTGCAAAGTACTTGTTTATCTTGTGCTGTATGATTATATATGTGATAAATATATATAGTGTTCAGTGCTGATGTGGACAGATGTGAGAAAAGCGTCACGATATCTGCATGAACGGAAAAACACACTACATATTTTTTACATCTGGTTCTGAATAGAGAAGCCAACATCAACCTTGGTGAAGCCAAATCTGTTTCTGGAGTTTGTTCCGATCTCTAATTTTGCATTGTTTTTCTTTCAATGAGTGTATTGTTTTCACACAAGAAAACACACTACCTGCCACGTGCAAGAAACTGTGTTGGTTTTTGTTTGTTTTTTTGTTTGTGCTTGACTAAGTGTGCACACAATATCTTTCAGGCACACGCACACACACACAGACTGACCAGGAAGGGTGAGGGTGCACTGTGCTCTGAGATGTCGTAGTATGTAACCTGCACCGGCAGGGTGACGTGCTGTGGGCAGTAGGAGCCGCTGGCACCGATCTCCGCCGTGAAGCCTTCGATCCGGCCTGACGGGGAGAATCGTCCCTTCAGAATGGACTCCTGGAACACCAAGAGAAAGAGAAGAGAGTAAACAGTCGTGAACAGGAGCCTTTTTAAAACTCTTCATACTGTAAAATGTTGGTTTAATGAGGGAGCTGAGCATTTACTGCTGCACTCTGAGTCACACTTGGCCAAAGATTCAGACAAAAACACCTTTGGACGGTGAGGTCCATAAAGTTCTACATTTTATGTATTTTTGTAATTAAAACAAGAGCAGTGTTCACAGTAATAAAACGTGCACCTGCAGGCCCACAGCGTGAGCCAAGAGGAGGATATTTTAAACGCATTAGTTCTTCAACTAACATTATTACTCATTATTTTATCTTGTTTTATTGGCAAAGTTTTTTGATCACCTGTCTTAAATTAGCTACACTAAGAAGTAAAACAAACATCATAGATAAATTCACGTCATTTTGGGCACTGACTTATATTCTGCACTCACTGTTCGTCCTTACAGCCAAAGGCAAGGCTCTGCAACAATTAAAATAAACAGCTAGGTCTGTTCAACACACAGAATAAGATTTCAGCTCTGCTTCTCTCGTGTTAGTAAATGGGAAGGACAAAAAATTAGGAACACCTCTTGATTTAATGTTCCCAACTGTAACCTTGACCTAACTAATACGCATAGAATTTACATATCTCTGACAATGTCAACAAAACTGATTGTACAGATGGCCAAAGAGTGTGTGTTGCCAAGTAAGACCCAACACTCTCCCTGACTCCACCTGCAATGGGTTTACATTGGTTAAGGTTTGGGTTTGTCTGTCAACACCGTGTAAACACCGGCACCATCTTTGACCTGCAGTGAAACTTTAAAAATAATGTTTAAAATGTGTACCTCGAAGTTGCCAAGTAGTGATCTGCTGATGGAAGATGAGGGCCAGCTGGAACGTGTGGAGCGGCCGGTGTCTGTGTGTCTGCCGCTGCGCAGCTGCCGACTGAATGTGACCACAAACACATACAAAACAGACTGGTGGTTAGTGGTTAAGATTACACTAATTTAGTCTCGACCGACATCTCACATGCCTCTGAGTGTGTCTGAGGGTTCAGCTACAGACAAAAAATGTTGACTATGTTGAATTTGCTGCAGTCAGTCTGGCTGACATCGAACTGATTTCATCTATGCACGTGTGCATTCTTACGCTCTGACCACGCAACATTGTTCTCTTTAAGCTGTTGTTGGTAACTTTTTAATAAAATTTTATAAAATATAATAAAAATACTAAAACTTTTTGTCATATTTACAAAGCTGTCACTTTTTAGTAGAACATGAGACAGTGGAGTCTCTAACACAGCTGTCCATCATGTCAATCATTGCTCGTGAACTGCGGTCAACTGCCAAACTAGGTAGCGCTGATTAAATATGAATCAACATTCTGTTGCTGCATTGTCAATTCCTTGCCTCAGATGTTTTCAGAAACATATTTTGGTGTACTGTTTAGCTGTAAAATGAGAGAGATGGTAAAACAGTCAAGACAAAACCAAGCACCGCCCATTAGCCAGAGCAAAGTTTCTCAATTTACAGCTAAACAGTGCACTAACATTTATTTCTGAAAATATTTGAGGCAAGAATTTAACAATGCAGCGACAGAATCTTGATTCATATTTGATTATAGCTGCCTAGTTTGACCACAGTTCACGAGCACTGACTGACACAACTAACAGCTACGTCAAAAACACGTGAAGAAGACGTAGAAGAGCTATGAGGAGGAAGAGGAACATGATTTTTTTTTTCTCTCTTACAGACGATCTTTCTCATGTACTGCTGTGTACTGTGTGGATGTAGTGACGATTTCAGCAAATATGGCAAACAGTTATTTTCAGAAAAGGTCCCACCTGTAACTTTAATCCCTCTTTTAAAAACCCTCGTATTTTTAATGCTGATATTCGTGAATAAATGATATACCTTGGTTGAAAATATGAAGGAACACTCACCTTTTCAGCCGCAGCCCACTTTTTAGCCGTCTCCCTGATCTTGTGCAGTCTGTGGCGGTCTGAACAAAGAGAGGACAGAAAAAAGGAAATTATTACTTGGTTTTCTCTGTTAATATACTGATTTAAGTCAGCCTGTAGCTATTCACAAATGAGCAACTTGCTTGAAATGCTAAAAAAACAGAACTCCTAAATACACTCAGAGAAAATGAAGATATTTAAAATAAGAAAAAGTGGGCGTGTGTTAGTGTTCCTGTGTTCCCGTGAGAGTAATTTATATGTGTAGCTGTGTATTTTAAGTGTCCTCTTACTTACTGAGCACTGACTTTTGGATGTTGCATCACACGCATAAACATTCCCCATTTCCAGGCTGCCGTTCATCGTAAAGGCCACCCAACTGTCAGGTGACTCGTCACTAGCCAAACCTATGCTACCTGCTAGCCATTTGCTCACAGCAAAACTTTCACTCATGGTTAGCTTCTTGTCATTAGCTAACCTTTGACTACATTGGCTCTCCGCAGAGCCCGGGGCTCTTTGTCAGCTCGTCGTCTCATCGTCACACTCGATTAAAACCACAGACGGCATCTTAGAATATCCTCCCGTCTCCCCTGTCTGTGTCTCTTAAATATCTTCTTCTAACCTTTTTTTGCTGAAATATCCCTGTGACAGTTGAGCCCTGCTCCTTTTCTTCCTTTCACTGTGCTTTCTGTCCCTAATTTATGTCCTTGAGTCTTTCTTACATCTGTCTGTTTCTCCCTGTGCTTCCCTCACCAAACACTAAACACCTCTCGTCACAATGAGCCCACCACTGTATGAAACCTAACCAGTGAACTAGTGAACCCCATTGTCATCATTTGCACACTCCCATCCCACAAACACACACTCAAAGCTCTTTCTGGCCTCCCAACGTTCAAAAACGGCCAATTCACTTCCAGAACCATTTTTTAAGCAGGATGTATGTGCATGTGTGTTCATGTGTTTGCATCTGTGTGTGTTGATGTGTGTGCATGTGTATGAGAGACACAGCACACTCATGTGGGGGAACAATGGACGCTCCCTCAATGGGCTTTATTCTGGAGCTACTCAGCCTGTTCCAGCGTGGCGTGATAATAAGCCGGCCATCACTTCATTCTTTCACTTTTACTCGTTCTCTTAGTTTCTCTATATTTATGTCTCGGCCTCTTTTCCAGGATTGTCAAGGTTCACAGATGTCTTATCATCAACCACTGGCCTTTAACGGTCACTATTTAATCTGTTTTCAGTGTTTTAGAAGCTCGCCTGTGTGGTGGTCAAGACGTTTTTGGTCTAAAAGCGTGGTATTTGCATTGCAAATGTGCACATGCTGTTTTTCTACAAATGCTGCAATAAAATCACTTAGAGCTTCTCTTTTTGTGGTAGTTACTAAGGCTTGGAAAACTGTTTCATTCGGTTGTTAAAAAGAGAAAGAGAAAGCCCTTTTCCTCAAATAAAATGGCGTTCCCTCAAGTATTTTATGATATCATTAATACATGGGATCATAGAAATGTTCTGTTACATCCATTTATTTCAGACTCTCGCAGATGGAGGTTCCTCAGTATTGGAAACATTTGCTCAAAGCAGCGAACTGCATTTCTGTCATTAAATGTGCTGATTAAAGTTAAATTCTGTCTGTTTTTGACTTGTGCTAGGCTAACCACTCACACACCATGGCTGTATCTGTCTTGTAGTTACGACCAAGTTGCACTACAAATAATATTAGCTATGAGCTAGCACAGGAATTGAAACTATTGACTGATGCAGTTGTTGTGGTAAATTAAATCACTTAAAATAACCCAAGAAAGAAGTGTGAGTCTGCTGACCTTAGAGGGAAGCAGGTGGTTCCAGTAAGGGGCAGCTTTAGCATCAGTGCTGCGACATGACGCCGGGCCAAGTCCTGTTGCCAGCAATGACAGCCTGCTCCTCTTGGATGTGGAGGGTCCCTCATCTTCTGAGCATGACTCGCCCGTGTCGCTCGGTGACAGAAGCCTCTTTTTGGCCGGCCAGTGGCCTCCAGAGGATAGACGGTGGCCATTACTGCTGGGAGTTTTCTCCCAGGAAGCCAGGCCGTTAGAGGATGAGGAGGCAGCCTGGGTGGCACTTCGCTCAGGTGGGGAGGATTCGAGTCCAATGTCCCATTCGGTGGCCTCCCCTGGCTCCTGCAATTCTGTGTGGTGCGGGGGGGAGAAAGGGCCTGGGGGACTGGTGGGACTGGCTGGGTTGGGAGTCTCGTATGTGGACATTTCATATAAGTGGGGGCTGGGCTGGCCTCCAGATGAGCCGTTACTACAGCTCTCATTTGCAGGGCTACCTAGTGAGTAGGTGGGTGTGTGGCCCCCGTTAGGCGGCTCAGTCCTGGCTGAGCTTCCGAGGGGATGACCCTGGTCACAGAGATGGCCATGTGGGTCACACATTGGGGGTGATTTAGGTGAGAGTGGAGCAAATACATCAGGAATGGGCCTGTCATGATTGTGCTGAGTTGGGCGTCGGGAGGGGTTGTGGCTTGGGGAGAGGGGTGGAGACCTGGGTGACAGTCCCCCCTCCGAGTCTCTGTGCTCCATCTGTGTGCAAGAGTATACAGAACCAGGCCCACCAGGGCCCGTCGCTAAGCCCATCCCGACACCTTGAGCTGGGGCGGGGCCACACAGCACCCCTCCCTCTAACTCCTCCTTGTCTAAGGTGTCCCCCAGGTGGGGGCGCTTATGAGTCAACTGGGGCTCCTCTAGCCCCCTTTTTACGCCAAACCGGACAGGCCTCTGTTGAGTATCAGTGTGGGATTCTGTGGAGGTAGAAAATCCCCCCAACTGGGAGAAAATGGAGAGCTGGTAGACCTTTTGGAGCCGCAGCTCCTCCTGGCCAAAGTGCCTGGGCGCCCCTGGTCTGACACCAGGGTCTAGGCCCTGTGTTGGGGCTGTAGGTGGAGGCAGGTCCCCCTCTTGGGCTGGAAGATCTAATGGAGCCTTTTTGTGGGCTAACTCCACGTGAATGTGCCGCATGGTTGCTATGCTGGAGGATGATAGTCTTGACTAACTTGAAACACGGTCAAGGAGGTCCTCACAAATGCCAGGAGGCAGAGCAAGATGTTCCACAGTAGAAGGAAGTCCTATACTTCCTGCTGTGATGTTGTCAAACAGTGTGAATCAGGAAGCTGAGCCGCACAGCACCTGAGAGAAACAAAACACAGCATAACGATTCAGGGCAGATTTCAATAAGGAATTATATAATGTTAGACTGTTGATCGAACATAAAATCAAACACCATTTGGGACTTGGCAGTTTTAAAACAGTATGCAAATACAGCTCTTTAACTGCATTAATTAGCCACTTTATTAATGCAGTTTAGGCAAGGCATGAGCCTAATTTGTCTCCTGTCTAATTGAAGACAATGCCAGAGATCAGAATCTCACCTCTGTGCCCGTCCTTGTCTAATTCCGCCCGTGTGGACAACCTGCATCTGGCACAACATCTGGAGGTTGTGTCTAAAATTGTCTGCTAAAGGAATCCGTTTATCTCCATGGCAGCTGCCACGAAACAACGCCAACATCCCAGGATCAGGAATCAGGAAATAGTGAGGACTCCAGAGGACGCAGGAGTTATAGAGATGGGCACAGAGGCTATGACCTGAGGAGAAAGAAAAAAAAGGTGTGTTGGTTAAAAATTCAAATAAAATCAACTAACTCCAAGATAGATGTAACAGTTTAGGATCTGAAGTTACTGAAGACATTCCACTTTTCACTGCATGCTTGTCAAACAACTTGGATACATTTCCAAGATTAAGAAGGTTTTGATTTATTTTAACCCATTTGAAGTTACAACTAGTCAGTATGCATCAATTACATTATGTTTCTTTGTTTAGGAAAGACATTTAATTTAAGACAGTCTGCAACAAGTGACTTGGATCAAATCATCCCAGTTAAGGCTAAAACTTACCAGAGGGGCAGAGTGTCAGTGACGCAGGACACTCTTGAGAGGAAATGTCTCTGTACTGAAATCGGAAATACCAGTAACTCTATCAGGGCTCCCCCTGTGGTTGGCTGATAGCCAGACACGCCCTCCTTGGACACCTGGGCGTGGGATGTGGCACGACTGTGGCATCATGACACGGTCATTCCACCCAGAATCCCTGAAGAGGCAGAAAGACACAAAGAAATCAAGTCACTTTTTTTTACACTTCTACTTTCAGGAGACTATTCCTCCTGATAAAACACACACACACACAGACTAAGACAGACATGCTAATGTACACATTCAAAATTACACCAAAGAGAGCCACAGAAGCACACGTATCCATACACCTCTGCATACTTGAACAGACACACTGCAGACGAAGGCACATGTATTGTGCAAACACAGCAAGTTAAGGAGTCAATATTTCAGTCCATTCCTGAACTTGAGAGGAACGACACAAAAGACAAATCAATCAAATAATCAATCCCTTTATCCTTGAGTACTCAACAAGTCAAATGAGGGAGAAATGCTAATCTCATTCTCTTTAAGTACAAAAACCCAAACACTTTGGATTGAGGATCAAACATGGAGGAGCCACTGGTGGAGCAGAGTGCTGATATTTCCAGTTTTAACTTGGCACTGAGTGGTCCAGGGCCAAGAGAAGCGGGCCGTTTCCCGACCCACTTGGACCAGAACTTGGGAATGTGGAGGGTGGGGGAGTCGCAGTGAACCGTCGCCATGGCAACCAGTAGCCCAAGGATAACGGCTCCTTTGTGTTTGGCCACAAAGAGGGAGAAAGAATCAGAGCTACAGAGGGAGAGGGGAGGGTGGACCGTGGTGGAGGGTGCTGGGGGGCAGGGGGAGACCGGCAAAGATGCTCCTCCAAGAAAATATCTATCAAAATGGCTGTCCTCCATGAGGTGTGTACAGCCAGCCAAAAAAAATTTCAACACACTGTGATAGAGGCCTGTGCTGTTAACCTAAAGCAAGCAAAACATATTTGATTGAGCTTACACATGTCATCCAAAGCTTGAAATGTTAAATGCGACAATGATTGGAGGTGTTTTTGAAAAAAGCCAAGAAAGCAAATGTATCTAACACCCTGCTGGCACCTATATAAATCAATAAAAAAGAGAAATACGGCTGGTTCCTATTCAGACCTACATTACAGCAACTAGTTGTTTCACTTTCTGGTATTTCCTTCTGAGTCACCATGACGAAACAGCAATGATGCATGAAGAGATCCGTTGCTGTACTTACACAAAAGGAATGACATCGGTCTTAAGAACAAGGAGGAGGAAAGAAACAACTGGCAAGTATAAAGGAACTGTAGATAACAACAATAGTCTAAAGGTATTTTCCACTAGATTGAAACACACTGGAAATGCATCCGCTGGTGAAACTGTAAGTGGTGTTGAATAAAATCCCCAAATTGCTATAAAGATATGCAATGATCAAACTTGGTAGGTAATACCCCGGGTATTACTTACCTAACTGCACTCTAAGTGACCTCTGGCTGATGTTAAAATCACTTGGCTGAAAAATAGTGTTCATGTGAGCATGTTCAGTGATTTATCTGTCTTTTCTCAAACAAAATTCTCCATTCATTCGAAACAAAAAAGTTGTCAACTTGAACAAGAAGGGAGGGATCATCTGTCAAAGATGACACAAGACAACAAGACAGCTCAAGAAAGAAGAATATAAAAGGGAAAGAAGAGACAGACTGAGGCAGACTCTTTTTTCAATTGTTCCCAATGAGGTGAGAGCGTACGCAGCCCCGTGTGGCTGTCAAGAGAAAAGTGCCACACCCAGCTTCTTTTTTCAGAGCGGTTTGGCTTTTTTAATCTGAGCACTTCTAGTTGAAAATCTCAGAACTTTTCTCAGAAAGGCGCTGGTGTCCTCACTGCCACTACTGTCTATCCTTAGCTGTATAATACTATCACAACAAAGACAGAAGAGCCCCTTTGTGGTTTCTGAGTGTTGTGCTTTTATCACCATAAGATTTGTAAGCTTGCTGGTAACTGCGTCGTCAATTCTCTGTTAACATACTGTAGCATTAAATTAGCTACCCAGCTCACAATCAAGATGTTGTTATCATGGACACAAAACCCAAGTCATTTTAAAAAGCTCTAGGAGCACTTTTTTCGCCAATGAAAAACGCACTGTGGACACTGTGGAGTCTACCTTCATACATTATAACCTGATTATATACAACTGCAGTGTAATGGTATATCATCAGGTAAGAATGCTTTACCACTGCTAGTAAAGCATTGCATGGGGATGATACCAAGAGACACCTGTAATTACTTACAATGCTACATAAAAAACAGTTTCACAATCACAAAATGCCTGAGTGCCTCTCCTATAATTCAACAAAACGTCTTTTTTCAGTCCAGCGCACATGCATATAAAATATATTAACAACCCAAGAGAGAGCAGGTTTGGGTTACATTTTTTATACTTTACCCAACAGGAGAGAAAACACAGTAATAGGACAATAAATAATAACCTAATAGTAACATTCATAGTCTAAATGAAATAAATCACTACTGCTTTAACTTACTGTTTTTACTGGAATTAGAAATATGAACAGGAGGGAACATCACTAAAACTTCTGAAAACACTTAAGGGTCACACATCAACTGCTGCCCATGAGGGAACATTTGCAAGACAAATCCTGTGAACAAGATTATTTTGCTGATACTTCTCAGGGTGGGGGACACTCCTCAAGCCAAACAAGAACTGCCCTGGTCAAACAGGGATATCTAGTTAATCTCATTACCAAATAACAAAAGATGGGGAGCACTACTTGCGTATTTGAGTTCACTTAACATGATACAACAAATCACTGCCTCTTGTTTTGTCTCCTCTTAAAGTCAGGTGGAGACTCCTCAGCACAGAGTGGGGGATGGGACATAATGGGAGAGGAGTCAGCAATGAGTATTTATAGTCAATGCCTATGTCATAGCTCGCTGGGAGAACCCAAAGGCTCTGTGCTAGTTCCTGCTTGATTTCTGACCTTGTTTTGAACTAGCTGAGCAGGAGACTGGCAGAGGCTACCCAGCCCTTTTCAGGCTTGATCTAGGAGCCAACATAGGAGGGGAAAACTCTGGCTTCACCCCAAGAAAGGCTTCAGGTTGCTGGGCGTGTGTGCCAGCTCAGACTTGAGAACTTAAGAACTCTTTTACTGCATCGCTGAACATTGTAGTGGTTTTAATACACTCACACTCGTACCTGCTACCTTAGGCAATCTTCCCATGGTCACGGCTGGTCTACCGCTATAATATGATCTGTGTAAAATGCACATGACCTGTGCACACTTACTGTAATAGCCATAAAAACCTACCTTTTGCAACTTCGGGAAACCAATTTTGCCAATATGAGTAAATGAAACATTTATATTATCTACATAAAATCATTACATTTTCCATTTAAAATCTGTAAAGTGATCCAGGGATGACATTTTCTTGTGGACCAGCTCAGATATTAGGGTCGCCCTGGTTCCCTCGACAAAAAGCCAGCAATTCCATTGGATTTTGGATTATTGCAGAAAAATAAGATCAGTGGCAAACAAAGGTTTATGACACTTATATGTATTGTTCAGCAATTTAATCTTCACAAATGCACACCATTTTGTGATTTGTGAAGCTTAAATACAATCGCCAGAAGCACACAGCTAACATGAGGCAAAAACAAACTACATCATGGTAGCTTGACTACACAGTTGCTACCACAACAAGGCTGTAAAGCCATTTCAATCAACAACTTCTGTAGACTAATTAAGCTACTTGTTAGCTATCTCCGTTTTTAGGATGCACAAGAGCTTCAAAATTCACAAGTGGGGTATTTACTGAAGAATATATGTTGTAGAACAAAACATGAAAACCTCTTAAGCTGGCGTGAACCACAGACCTTATTTCAGGCATCTAACCAAAAACCCATTCAAAAATTCCACTGACTTAAAGATGAACCACATGAGCAAAAATGCAAACTCAATTCCAGGTTTAAGGACTCCCTCCTGCACCACTCTATTATTTATAGCTATCATTATTCAAAAAAAATCATGACCTTCAAAATTCATCTCACATTTACTTGATTGAACGCTGCTGACATGAAGCGTTAAGATGTTTACACGTCACTGACAGGCCAGGTGCAATCTCAATGTTAACATCTGCAGCACCTCTGGAAGTGGACCAGCGAGCAATCATTCATAAAGAGACCGAGCGAGAGTAGAAATCATGAGATGACACAGACAAAGTAATGAGAAACATCTGACAAGAGGGAAATACCCAAACAGAGAGAGAGAGAGAGAGAGAAGAGGGAGGATAAGGGGAACAAATAGACACGACAGCCCAGCCAAAGACCTTGAGGAAGGTATAAATACAGCAGGCACAGGCAGAGCTCCACAATGTCAGGGCCAACCCAGAGTGTTCAGGGATATGGAGCACAAAGAAGCAGGTCTGACACTTGTTAGCACACAGCCTTAAAATAATGATGTACCAAAGGGCAACCTCCTGTGTATATCAGTGAACCTTTCTGAGTAAAAAATAAACCTTGTCAGCCACCAAAACTGTCCTCTGAGTAGTCATTTCTCGAAAATGGCCTCAGAAAAAAACTGGGCTATACAATATATGATTATTAAATTCAAAGGTTCAAAAGTATATTTGGCTCTGTCACACCTTGTTTTATTTGCATGCACAAAGGAGGAGGAAATACAATGCTTATGTGTGGGTGAAACAAAGGCAAATGAGGAAAGCAGGTGAAAAACAACTGAGGCTACTTGGGCACAGAAACCAGACAATGATGAGATGAAGATTCAGTAAAGCGGTGAATGGGACTAAGAGCAAATGCATTCAGAAGAGGTATCATTTGCCTCGGCACAGGCCTGGCTCAGGATGAAAATGAGAGTAAGCTGAGTCATGCTTACTGAAACAATGAAATAGGAAATTAGTTTTTTTTTAAAAAAGAGGTAAGCTAAGGACGAAAGGACAATAATATGTGTATTTATTCCACAGCAGAAAAAGAATAAGAGAAAATACCACTCTACTAATGACTTTGCTTTAAGGTAACTAATTCAGGAGATTTCATTAACAGTCTAAAACCTGATCTGACTACTAAATGTCATTGTGGCCAAAACTCAAAGTTCATAAGAGCATCCCAACTGATTAAACAGTGTCAAGAAGCACTGGTGTTCTTACTCAAAGTCATGTATAAGAACTGAGGTCAAGGGGTCTGATACCTTGATGCCTGCTGTGGAGCTCAAACATTTCATTCAGGAGATGGTCATGTCCTTCAAGGAGCTATTTACCTGCTGAGGAGTTTTGTAATATATGCAAGTCTGTGTGTTCCTTTTAGGCCAAGGAAGGATCTGTAGTCATGAGGTCAAAGGCCAACAGTCTGAGGTCAGATGACTTATGGAACATCAGGAGGACCAGATGCGTGTAATTTCATCATCATGAGAGAGTTGGTGGTAAAAGGCGAACACAAAGGCAAAAACAAGCTGCTGATCTAAGAGTGGCAAATGACTTGCACACACTGGGTTAGTTCCACTGGTCAGCCAATTAAGATCTTATTAGACTGAGACACTCGTCAGTCATCGGCGTGGTAACTGGAGCATCAGTATGTTAACCGAAAACATCTGCAAAAAAGACCAGAGTGCACTTCAGGCCCTGTTGCGCCCTGTAAACTTTGAAAAGTTGCACATGGGTGGACTGAAACAGACAAAAGTATGCACAGACTTGTCATCAGGAGGTTTGCGGATCGCTCTGACCTAGAAACTAGCTCTCAGTGAAATGTATTGGATTGTAAGGGGCAGAGTTCACAGCCACCACCTATCGTAAGAAAATACCCTGACATTTGGCCTGTGCACATTCATCACAACACCCAGATGCTGCACGCTTGTGTACACACACACACACACAATTGCAGGCACACAAACGCATATAACATTCAAAGTCACTGTCTCTTTCAGCATAAAAATACTCAAAGGAAAATACAACAAACAATAACAGTGACTCTTAACTTGAGCTTGTTTACGATCCTCATCAGAAGTGCAACAGATAAAACAAATGCATGATTCATTTTTTTTATAACAAAATGTCTTGGATAATAGCTGCACTCAAGCTTTGAGAAATTGTTTATGGGAGAAAAACAGCCGCTAACAGTTAACAGTTGTCTGTATTTACAAAAACTTGGCTGCTCCCGAGCAAGTTTAGAGATTATGTTCTTACATTATAATACAAAATATTGTTCATATTACATTATATTTTAAACAGGTATGTAGTTACCTGGGTCCAGAACCTTCGAATGTGCCCACTTCAATGATTCTTCTGACAATGTAACATAAAACAGCAGTTTCTCAATGAGCGCTGCAGTGGGACTCAAGCAGCCAATCAGCGCCACGGGCAGGACTAATGCCATTGTCAAGCTGTTGTCAAGCTGTGCAACAAAACCAATAAGGAGTTGTGATGCCCCTCCCACCGTCTTGGAGGATGTTCCAACCAACCTCATCAGGCAGTTGGTTGACATGGGAGGGCCGTTGCCTTGATTGAGCTCACCTGGGCCTTCCGAGCTATGAAAGCTGCCTCATGTTTTCACTCACACTCTTCCTTCTGAAAGCAGACATCCTCCCTGCATCATTGGTTTTCGGTTTGCACCTACAACACCTCCGCAGAACACCGGACTCTGCATGGCTTTCACTACTGACTTTGCTGACCTACACACTCAGAGTTAGTCTTAGTTTAATAAATTCTGGTTGTTTTTAATTAAATCTTTTGTTTGGACTCCCTGCTTGTCACATTCACTGAGCCAGTTTGTGACAGGAGAAATAACGACAATAGTGAGCACTGTAGACAAGAAGGACACTGCTGTTCTGAACCTACATGTCTGCTCAGTAACACCCAACATCATAGTTTGTTTTCGCTCCACTCTACTCTTCAAACTCTGGCAAAACAGGTATGTTGGCATGACTATGCATCAGTGTGGACTTAAAGTGAGGTTTCCAGTGATAGGTTAGGAAAAAAAAAATCAAATCCTCTTCTCCCACAGAAATTGGTTACAGTGGACGCAATGTCAAACTGAAGACAAAAACAGAGTGAAACAACTTGATAGTTCTGTCTGGTACCTGGCAAAGTATGTAGTAATGTAAATCCACAACATTCAAAAGCCAATAGAGTTGCAAACTCAAGTAAAGTAAAACAAGTGGCTCCTGAGGGAAACTTAACTCATTCTCAGCATATGTTTTTCCTCCCCTTGAGGGAATCAGTCAAAAAAAATATGTGAATAATGTCTAGATCCTTGGTGGCTGGGCTGGATACTTGCTCATGACTACACTAATATTTCATGCTCTCAGAGACAGACAGCCTTCAGAGAGACACTGGGCACCAATGCAACACCATAGTCATCACAAAACAATGTTGCTCTCCTAGCTTGTGTTTGTATTTTTCATCCTAAACACACAAAAACATACCTACTCATTGAGAAATGCAACATCCTGTTAAATGTCCTTCTTAAAGGTGGAGTTCTCAGCTGTACTGACTAACAACAAAAACACCCAACAACCAAATTATGTAAAAAGTGCTGGCTGATTAGACGCCCGAGTGTCTTCCACACCTCTAACTTTTTGCCCAACTATCCCTGACAGTTTACTTAGTTGTTTTCAATGAGTGATACGAGCTGATCTTGAATGGGCTTTCTGTAAACACTGTTGTCACTAGCTGCACTCTGCCCTCCTTGCGTCCTCAATCCACCCTCTACACTCAGCCTGTATCAGAGGTGTGACAACATCAGCATGAAGTTAACAGCCTCCCAAAGGCCCCGATTGTCTCATCAACTTTCAGCAGAACTCCGCCCGAGTTACTCCCTGGCCTGTGCCGTGCCTGGAGGCTGATAAACACACTGACACACACACACTTACGTGCACGTTCTCTGACACACAAAAAGTTCCTAAGCAATCACCTGTTGATTAGGTTACAGGGGCCATCTAGAGTTTTGGAAATCTGATGTCACTGTGCATAAGGGGATGGAATGACAGCAGACTGTGTGTGTGTGTGTGTGTGTGTGTGTGTGTGTGTGTGTGTGTGTGTGTGTGTGTGTGCGCGCGTCTCAGACAAAGACAGAAGACAGGAAGCAACAAAGACAGAGCAGAAAGTGACAGGAGACAGGTTAAGTTAACTCAAAATGATAAACCTCTGAGTGAGACAGTGTTACACCAAAGCTGGGCAGGCACAGAGATCTAAACTAAGCTGGCTCAGTGACATAGTTGCTGAGAATGCTGTTTGACATGGGGTCCCTTTCTGTCTCCCTCCCTCCCTCCCTCCCTCCCTCTGTCTGTATGTCTGCCTGCCTGCCTGCCTGCCTATCTATCTGTCTACCTTTCATGTGGCCATTTTAGGAGACGTTGAGTCACCCGAGCCCAGCTGACAATATGACAGGAGCAACATTACTACACTTGGTTTGACAGCAGGGGAACTTACGAAACTCACCCTCTTAGAGAGATGGGGTTTATCTCGCTGTCTCAGTCTCTGCCTCTCTCCTTCCTTCCTCTGTTTCGTCTGGTGGCTGGATGGGTAACTCTGCTGCCTTTTCTGTCTGTCCTCCTCTGTGCTTCTCTTTCCACTGGGTCAGGCTGCTCTCTCTCGCTCTCGACCCTCCAGTTTGCTGTCTGTCTTTGCTTCCTTCCTCCTGAATAGGTGGTGTTGAGAAAGACAGAGATAAGTCAACTTGTTCTGCCTTCCTCTGCTTGTTTTGAGAGAAGGGCCTGGTAGCCTGCACTAGCTCCCTCTCTCTCTCTCTCTCTCTCTGTCTCTCTCTGTATTTTGTTTTCTTCCTGTCTACCTCTCTCCACCCTCAGTCACACACCAAATCTGAAAACCCATCAACAAGTCTCACCCCTCACCCATCTCGTTCTTCCCTCCCTCTCCTTTTCTCTCTCCTGCTCCCCGCCCGCCCTCTTTCTTCCTTTCTCTCATTCGCGCCCCTCCAAAATATCTTGAATACAAAAGCCCCTTCACATGCTCGCGTTCCCCTTTTCCTCTCCTCCCATTCCTCCTCTTCCTCACCCTCTCTTCTCTTCCTCTATCCACTCACAGGCCCCTCCTTTCAACCCTTCCTCGCTACCCTACCCTACCCTACCCTCTCTGTCTTTCTCTCTATGTGTTTTCTTTCTGTCGTTTCCTCTCAGCTGATAGACTGAGGCGTGCTTTGCTCACTCAGCAGTGAAGGCATACAGGGGAAAGAAGGGGGGGGGGGGTGATGCTGACAGCTGATTGGCCACAGAAAAGGGGGGTCAGCTGTAGCGACTGAGGTCCTGATTGGCCGGGGGGAGGGAGTGAAAGGGGGGGAGGTGGAGAGGGTAACTAAAACCCCGCCCACCTGCTCCTGTTCGGCCTGTTCTGCAGAAGTATGAGACAGAAGAGCACTTTCCTCAAACAGTGTGTGTTTGTGTGTTAAATATGTGTCCTTGACAACTTCAAGCATGTTTTGTGTGCAGTGTTTAACCTGTGTAATCTCTTCCCATAGTGTGCCAGACCCCAAGTTTGGTTGTGCGTGAGTTCAAAAACAACAGTACATAAAGAGGTTAATGCCACAGAGAATAAAGATGTAAATATCTATGTCTTTGTTCAGTGACACACAAAGGCACTCTGTGTGTAGCATGAAATGTACACGTGCACAAAGGCAGAGGGCTTATCTGCAGCTGGAGTACAGATAGAGAATGAAGTGCATGTGAAAAAGTTTATCAGCTGAGTACCAGGAGCAACCCTCAGCTGTTTGTGTGTGTGTGTGTGTGCGTGTATTTCGCCATCTGTGAGCTAATAAGGAGCAGCATGTTGACTAGGCAAGAACTATTTCGAACAGAGTGATGTGGTTAAAGTGTGCACAGTGCAAGCAAGTGCAACACTCACTGGCGTGCTTGCTCTTAACGTCACGATCACACTCACACATGCACACACATTGCGGGTGGAGATTACACAAGTTAAAGCACTGTGCACAAAACATACTTGAAGCTATCATGCACACATATTTAGCAGCCGAGCTTCGCCCAGCCCTTTTGTTACAGACACAAACACCCGATCGTGTTTTATCCTTATTTAGGAAACCGGGTTTGACTTGTTATCAGATGTGCGCTGGCAGAGACGTGAGACAAACCTATTGATAGCTCCTTGTGTGTTTATGTTTTAGTCACTGTCTTTATCTGACTCCTGCTCAGTTTCCATCTGCGACTCCTTGCGTCTGTGCCCAGAACCAGTTTCTGCTGCTTCGCTATGCTGTAGGTTATCTCCATCATGCAGAAGGATGGGGACATGCAGCTTTTGGAGCTAGAGCTGAAGCTTTTCCTTAACCTAAGTCTGTCATATGTTGTACAGATTGCAAAATTCATCAAGCTTATTGTGTGATTTGGAGTTGGAGCGCCTTATCTCAAAATAAGTAGGAATACAGTTTCTCATAATGATGGAATAAAGTATGCACAAAAAAACTGTTGTGTTCATGCCGAATTGCATTTAAAAAATAATACAGATGGTAACACAGGGAGGATGTGAAGTTCGTGACCTTATCTTAAATTCTTGCACTTTATTCAACAAGCAGCTGAACAGTTTAAGCACCAGTTTAATATGCTACACTATTTATTTTTTATTCACTTGTGCAGTGGGTATTGTATATGGAGATTAGTCCTGCTTCAGTTGCAATGCTCTCAAACAGTCTGTCTGCGTGCATGTATTATTTTTATGATTGCTTAATCTGTCAATTATTTTCTTTATTAAAGCATTAACCATATAGCCCATAAACTGTTGGAAGACACAGAGAAAAATGTCTTGTATTTTTCCAACTAACAGTTCAAAACCCAGAAAAATGTATTAAACTATCATTTAAGTCAAATAAAACATCAAATCCTGACATTTCAGAGGGAATGATTGAAAATGTTTGTTTGAAAATGGACTTGATTAATCAATTATGAAAATAGTACTAGAATAAACCTCTGTTGATTAACTACTTGACTAACTGTTTCAACTTCACAAGCTTGTAGATGAATGCACTTTGTATACATACGTGTGAAAGTATGTCACAGTTGTTTGGTGCGGGTGCGTGAACTGTAAAGCGAGTTGAGATGAGGTTTGGAAAAACAACACTGAGCTTCAGCTTCGTACCTCCAAATATAGAGATGTGGGGATAGGGGGGAGAGGGGAGGGGGGAGGCAGAAGGCGCAGAAGACACAGACAGCAAGATATAGAAAGAGGAAGATGAACTGACAGAGAGAAAGGGGCAGGTTGCAGTGAGGCATGGTTTCTGTCGTAAAACAGCCTTGGTTGCTGCTTTTAACTGCAAAGCCTGTAAAAACTGTAAGGATGGGAACTTTCTGCTCATTTAGGATCTTGTGTTTCAACAGGCACAAACACATGCTCTCAAACACTGTCCCTTTAAAAGCCCATGTTGCCTTCCATATTTGGAAAAAAGAGGTGTGTCTTCTCTGAGAAGACACCTCCTCCATGCAAGTGCTCTTTCTGCCCTCTCTGAGTGCGGCTGAGGAAAAAGAAGCACTGAAAACACTCACTCATTCACATTCCATTAAACACAGGCATTGATGCAATCATGACTTGAGAGCATGGCCGTGTTTGTTTTGATGTCTATGTAACAACGTTGGGGTTGGATTTTCAGCGATGGCATGTGAACACACTGCACGTTGACACTCGTGCATACCTTGTTTTTTCTGGGCCTCTCAAAGTGACACCAGCTGTGTTTTTTTTTTTGTTTAAACCCACCAGCACTAAACAGTCATAGCCTTCAGAAACTGAAAAGCTTCCATCGGACTCTACCAGCCCAAAACTCCCTTGAGTAAATCATTTAGTCACAGTGTTAAATGACCAGTTTTAAATATCAAAAACAAGGTCTAGTTCCCCCTCCTTCTCGGGGAGGAAGAGAACAAAAGCAGGAGAGGAAGAGGAAGGTGGAGGAAGGGTGGGAAAGGAAAGTGTGCATGTGTCGGTGTGCGTGTGTGTTACTGAAAATGTGTGAAGAGCCATGGACCTCTGCATTTGTTGGCGTCTGTGTCTGTGGCTTGCTTGAAAGTGTGTTATTAGTACACACATGGAGACGAGTCTTCAAGAGGTGTACGTCTTCTCAGACAGTAAGGAGAGCGAGCTGCAGCCATGCAGCGGACATAAACAAGTCTCGGGTGTGAAGAAGCAAATTTCACAGCTACAAATATTAGATATCAAAAACACTGATGCTTTGACTTGCTGGCTCAGATCCATTTGAATTTTGTGATGCAATACGTTTGGTTTTACAGCAACGTTTGAGGGGACTAGTATGCTGTAATAAGGTAGAAATATTGTAGGAAGGCTGATGTTCACAGTGACAAACACCAGTGCATTAAACCAACTTTTTTACCCACTTTGACCTGTCAAGCATAAATTCAAATTCCAAAATACTTATTTTCCCTCTTTCCTGTAGTGCTACTTAACAATCTTGATTATTTTGGTGCTAGTTCCTGAGCGTTGGAGATATCAGCCACAGTGAAGTCTGCCTTCCCTTGAATATAATGGAACTAGACTGCACTCGTGAGCAGTTTAATGTAGTAACTATTTTCTTACTACCGAACTGCACCTGCCAACCGTATCACAGCCCAAAAGGGAAGTGTGCGTCTTCTCATGGACAAGAGGCTCGTGCTCGTGACAGTGCAACATTAAACGTTAATGTCTGTAACGTTAGTCTGCTCAGCGGCACTACTCGGTGAGCTAGCAGTAGATGCACACTTCCCTCTGCGCAGGGACAAGGTTGGAGGATGTAGTTCAGTATAGAGAAAACGGTTCCTACATGAAACTGCTCACAACAAGGTCTGTGGATTATCTTGAGTAACCGAGTCATGAGTTCTGGAAAGAGGCATCGCTGTCGAGCGGCTGATATCTCCAACACTCAGCAACTCACACCAAAATGATCTAGATTAATAAACAGCACTACAGGTAAGAGGAAAATATTTGTTTTGGATTTGGGGGTAAACTGTCCCTTTACAGAAATTTTAAAACTTTAAAAAAAAATTAATATAACACCTTAAGTGTTATCATAGGCAACTGGACTTGCTTGAGTTTCTTGAAGACCTTTCACCTCTCATCCAAACTGAAGAAGCCTCTTGGATGAGAGGTTAAACGTCTTCAAGAAACTCCAACAGGTTCAGTTGCCTATTCAGCTATTCTGCTAAAGTTTATATCCACAGTGTGCATTCACAAGCTTTATGCATCCTTAAACTGAAAATAATAAGTCAGCTAAGGCCATGTTTACTTGAAAACAATCCACTGAAAACAGAATTGTTTGTCATTTTGGTTTTGAAAAAATGTCTGCGTTCAGACGACAACGATATGATACAGCACTTAAGATTACCATGACCTGGATGACTGAGAACCTTCACCAATAAATATAACACCCTTTCCATTTTCAGTGCAAGCTTCCTTACTTTTACAGCACATGCTTTTTGTCTTAGTCTTCATTTTCTATTTTTAGCAGCCTCGGTTATTATGTGTCACCACATGGTATTAACATTAACTGCTTTCAATTTTCAACATTTCAGCGTTGATTTCTCTGCAGGCCAGAGCGTCATGTGCATCCCACTTTCTCTCTGCAGACAACTGGATCTTTAAAGTGGAACCGGATCTTTGAATAAGATGCTTATCTGCTATAACCCCGGCCAAAAACCCACAACCAAATCTTTACCAACATCAGATAACCAGTTCCTGCAGGCTGTTTCCCACCCAGAGCGCTTGCTTTATATTTACATTTCTACAGCACTGTAACAATCCAGTAAGATGAACTCTGTCTGGAGGGGCATGTTTGACCAGCTGCCTGTTGATAAATAGATTTACAAAGCCGGAGAGAGACACGTCTATTTAAGGATAAGCATTTAACTTTAAAGTGTCAATTGATATTACAGTGTCTGATTAAATCTGGGTCTGACTGTTGGATTTAAATGGGGCAGATGCAGCAAATAGACATTGCTGAACATAGACTTTTTGTTGGTCCATTTTAAAACACCGGACTGTCCAAATAAAGCATTCCTGAAATAACTTCTGTTTGTTTTTCCATTACCAAATACGCCTCTCCATCCACTCCTGCAATAATTTCCACCATTCACGACTAGATTCTGCATGTGTGGAAATTTTTCTTTTGTGTATCCTATAAATCGGCTGCGGTGATTAAATTTCCTCACAGAAATGATTCATGTTTGGTGTAATCAAGTTAGATCCAGTGTAATTTACACCTCATGCTAATGTTATGTCATGACTAATATCTGATCCTTCCACTCACAGGAGTCGAAGTTTACTCTGCGATGCTTTTCAGGTATCAGGTCAGTAAGTTCGGATGAAACACTTCACGTAAACAACCGAGTAATGACTGTAATGCACAAGGACAGAGGAGAGTGCACTGGGAAGAAATGCAGAGATGGGGAGGAGTGTGGCACCCTGAGTCTTGGTGACAGGCCGGGCCAGCTCAGAGGATGGAATGTTCCAGAGAAATATGTTGCCTATTCATGGAGGACAGGAAATAAAGCCCTCTCTTTCTCTCTCCACCTATCCTCCCTTCCCTCCCAGTCCAACTCCTTCACCCCGAATCCAGCTGCCTGTCATTTTACCTCTCTCTCTGTCTCTTCACCTCACTCTCTGTGTCTATGTGTGTTTCTTTCTCTCCCCCCTTCTCCTGGCCTTTGGCGTTTTTCTTCCCCCTGTCCATCTTCCTTCAGTTCAAATCAATTCCTTTTCTCCCCTTTCATGCTTGGAGAACTCTCACAGCATGGTGGTGTTGCACCACTCAGACTGGTAACAGCTGAATGTGGTCCAGCGTGCCATCTGGGCATTGAAATGAAAAGAAAGAACATCACAGTCACTGCTGTAGCTCACTAATATCTGACCAGGGCATATCTTTACTATAACCAGACGACCATAGCGCAAGGTAGGAAAGATTACAACAGCAGTTAGCTGACATATATTCACATTTATAGGTGTATGACCACTTTGCAACAAAGGAAATGAAGGAAACGAAGCAAAACTTCACGATGACATAAAGGACAAGCGTTTACCTTAACACTTAAATACCAGTGAAGCGTGCACACATGCATGTTTATAGTCACACACATACACAGAGAGCAGCTCATCCATTTTGGTCTGGGGGGGCTGCGGCGTTACTGGGTGAAGGGCAGAGAGGTCTGGCGAGGGTTAATCCTGAGATCAGTCCAACACAAACACACACACACACACACACACACACACACACGCTTGCATTCGTTAAGCAGCAGTTAATGATACCACTACAGGAGTTGTTACTCTGTGTTTGAGCCCTATGATGAGGCTGTACACACTCTATGTTTGAAGTTAAATCAAAATAGGCAACTGCACAAAAAACAAGCAACCTAAATGACTTGGACAAGGGCTGTTTTCCTTTGTATGAAAGCCGTCTGTATCATGTTACATGCAAACACCTTTCAGTTTAATGTCGACATGCTTCTCTGCAGTAAAATATGATACTGACTCTCTTATTTAGCAAACATCTGATCCAAGCTGCACACAGACCACATTAACTACAAATGCCAACCACTGTGGGTGCTAGGGAAACAGTAAGGGCATCACCAAGGGCAATAGGACACTGTACATCATCTGTTAACCACATAAATGTTTTGCTAATCTATGCAGCAGATGTTACAATACTTCAAAGGCTGTGTCAAAAAATCCATACTAACATGCTTTTTAGTAGGATAAAAAAAGTATGTGAGTTTTTTATATATGTGCGAAACCAATACCATGTGAATTTTGTACTATTTCAGGTGAAATATTACAGCATGCAAACACTGGACACTGAACGGTAGCACACATACTCGGTAGGTAGTGTACAGTATATGATTTCAGACATGGTGACAGGCTGAAAGTGAAAATTCTGACCTGCTAGTTGCACTCCATTAAAAATGTCAGGGCTTCACCAGAGTCATTAGGATACATCCTCTCGGCATTATGGATATCTGTAGCAAATTTCAAGGGAATTCATTCAACAGTGGTGGGTGGACCAACCAACATTGCCATCTCTATGGTGCTAGCAGGTTAGCAAGGCTGACATACTCCATTAATTTCTTAATTACCTACGTCTGACTTCAGTCAGTTCAACTAAGACAATAAGCCATTACATTCATAATGATCCCCCAAGATCATTACAGTACGTAAAGCACGGCCATTATGAAGTTTCCCATAATATATCAACAAAATAACGATTAAAAAAATATTCCTGTTCACCTTAATGATACATGTAATGATGCCTGATGACAAGATGTTCACACTGCCAGATTAATCTTGTGAGATAGCTTGTCACTGGACACTCGACCCTGCATACAGCACACTGATCATAATCTGACATTGTGTAAAGGGTAATTTCTTCAACCCATCTGGCGACTGCCTCTCAACAGTGTCATGACACTAATGGTGTCCTCTGCTTGTTACATTGGGCCACAAACAAAAGAGATCCTGCCAAGGACTCAGATCAGAGCGGTTTGGACAGAAACGCTCAGCTGTTTCCTGTCTCTGGTGAGACGCACAAGACGGGCCAGGCGCATGAACGCACACACACAAACACACAAACATTTACAGCACACTGATGAAAACCAAAACTGTGAGTATACAAATAAAAACACAGATATGCCCCAGTGATAAACAAAAGGCTTCAGGGCTCTGCATCTCACTGTGTTACTCCTAGGCTTTGTGGAAAACAAACAAACACACACACACACAAACACACACTCTTTGAAGGTGCACACCACAGCTTTAAAACTCTTTGGGAAGGCATGAGATGTACTAATGCTCTCAGGCCTGCAGGAAATACACAATTGTATGTGTGTTATTTTAATATGAGTGAAAAACATTACAGGGCGACTGACTGTTTCAGCTTTCAGTGAGTCCAAATATACAAATCCAGCACATAAAATATCATTAATCAATATCCAAGAGTTGTTATCACTGTTACCCAGAGGGAAACGTTTTTTCATTCTGTGTGAAAGTCAATTTAAGTGACAAATGATGCATGCAAAGGCCCAGGCCTGTCACACACACTCAGCCTCTACAAGATGGAGAGACGGGGGAAGAGGCAGCGCAGAGACACGGGAGGCCTTTGATGCTGGGCGAAGCGAACGAGACAAATGACAGCCTATTGTAGAGTAATGGACAGAGGGAGCAAGACAAGGACGAGAGGGAGAGGGGCAGAGAGTGGACAGGTCTTAGCTTGATAAGCTCTGTGTTGACCTATATAATGCATGGAGATACATCTGCCTTCCAACATCTACTCGTTGTTTCTGGAGCTTGTATGAAGCCATATCAACAGACTATCTGGCTACATGTGTCGAATTATATTCAGCTTGTATATGTGTATGCTGTCATTCATTTGGATCAAGTATGAGTCTCAACCCACTTACTAACCAACACTGGATTTTTGACATCGTTTATGTTTGTTGCAACAGCTTAAAATACACACACTGCAGGCTTTAAAAACAAATATCAAACTAGTTTTTCTTGGTGCAATCTACTGACTGTATAATCTTCCACTCTCCACCTAGATATTTCAGTTTCCAAATGTGTGCATTTGTGTGGACATTGCGGCGCTGTTGCCAACTAGGACTGCAAGACATTATTGACAAATCTGTCAATCATTTTCAAAAAAAATCTTCCCAGAACCCCAGGTGACATTTTCGAATAGTTTGTTTTGCCCAACCAACAGATAGATTCAGTTAAAGAGTACATCAAAAATTTTTTTTTTAAAAATGTGCTAACTCTGTCTTCTGAGGAGCTTGAGCAGTAAAATTAGGGCTACAACTAACCAGTCTGCATGTCAAAGTATCCTTGAGCAAGACACTGAACCCCAATTTGCTCCCGATGGCTGCTCCATTGGTGCGTGTAAAGCTGTGTAGCAGGTGGCACCTTGTAAGGTAGCCTTGACCACCAGTGTGTGAATGGATGAATGTGACTCGTAGTGTAATAAGTGCTTTGAGTGGTTGGAAGACTAGAAAGGGGCTACACAAGGGCAGGTCATTTAAAGCTGTTAACTTTTGGTAACTGGTAACTTTTATTATAAAAAAAAAACATACGCCTTGTAGCGTGTTTTTTAAGGCATTACCGCACATGAATGACAACAACCAATCAGAGCGAAGATGTCTACTACGCAACTTTCAGTCTAAAAGGTTTTCATAAACACATTTTAGTGCACTGTTTAGCTATAAAATTAAAACGTTTGTGACCTGGCTGCCACGTTGGAAATATTCGAGCTGAAAACTCAGCACTGCCCACTGGCCAGACCATCCATCTAACAGCTAAACAGTACACCAAAAAAAAATTCTGAAAACATCTGAGTTGAGAAATAGCCGATGGAGTAACAGACCCTTGATTCATATTTGAGCAATGACTGACATAATTGACAGCTGTGTTACAGACACCTCGGCCCTGATTGGTCGTTTCCCGCGAGCCACGGTAGATATTAGCAACTGCCATGTTGCTCCTTTCACGAGGAGGAACAGTATTTTTTTTTTTACAGATTATGAGTCTCATGTACTTTATTTCAGATGATAGTAACAGTTTCATCTAATATGACAAAAAGTCATTCTAATAAAATTTATCAACCGTATTTTAAAATAGTGAAAATGGCATTTCACGTCACAGAGCCCAATGTCATGTCAACAAATTGCTTGTTATCCCCACTTTTCAACACTTAAAAAGCTAAAAAAAATATTCAGTTTACTATCGAGTAAGACAAAGAAAGACAGCATAATTGAGAGGCTGGTATTAATAATTAATCATGCTAATTAATTGATAATAAAAATAGTTACTGATTCTTTTTCTGGTGTCTGAGTAATAATTGATTGACTTATTGAATATCTGGCATTTTTTTTCTTTATGAATGACTTAAATGTACATTCACAAGTTCTGCTAGCAAAGTCGAAGACAGCCAGAGCTAAAACTCTCACACACCCACGCTGTACAGAACTGGATATCACAGCACTCTGTCTCTCAGGGTGTAATGTCAGACCATGTTGATTTATTCAGCAGGTGGTACAGTCGCCTTGCCATCCTCTTCTCCCGCTCTGTAGTGAGTTGTGTTTGAATAAAGTTGAGCAGACTGCTACTATAGAGGGAGCCACCAAGCACCCAAAACAAAGATGGAGCACTTGACAGGAGATACAATTCCAGATTGTATCTCAAAGGGTGTGATACTGGATTCCAACCATTAATAAAACCTGAGTGGTTTTTTAGTTCTCACATACATGAGACAGTAATCGATACTGGCTAGTTTTCAGCGATTAGCTTTTAGCCAGTTCCTTATATTTCCACTCTGCAGGTATTCTCCTCCTGCACTGGTCCTCATCAGGGTGATATGTGCTGAAACATCAATTAAAATAAAAACAAAAACCTTTTCGGCAGCTCCAGCACGTAACATCCACTCTCTGCAAGGTCAATGAGACGCAACCTTAAAATAACATTCAATCCTGGCTGAAGTGGGCTGAAGGAGCCTCTTAGATTGGGCTCAGACGTAACACAATGAGTTCCTCAAAGTAATTAAATCCTTGAAAATACTGCTAAGTTGACTGCCTCATTATTTTGTCAATAGACTTAGACCTGCCATCATATTAAAAACAGTCTCCCTTTGCCTACTTCTTCCAAGCATCCTTGAATTCATTGACATTCCCCTCAGTGACCTATAAATAGCTTATCTATTAACCACAGTAAGTCAATGCTGAGAGTCACAAACACATGGAATCTGCAGGTTTGTAAGAGGACTAACTAGTTTCTGGTATTGACAGACTGTTAAGTGGACTAACTGACCTTTAATGGTAAGCCTGGTGCCAGGTTTAGTTAGTGTGTGTATGTGGAAAGACCCAAGGTGCAGGTTGTGAGGTTAACGTGGTACCAGTCAAAGCTGCACAGGTGCTATTTTAGGAATAAGCTCTTATTAAGAACAAGAGAATAAGATTTGAAACCTGCATTTAAACACATCACAATGACTTTATCTCCTCACAACAGCCTTTTGCACAAGTGACATCCAAAATAATGTCTTCAGTCTGGAGGCTGTCTTTTATGTGTCTTGAGTGTGAGGACATTTGGTTATCAGGGAGGGAAATAAATACACACAGTTGCCCTCTGACCTGGACTCTTGTTAATTTTATCTTTGATCTCAACCTGCCTCCGCTCTGTCCCTGGCTAGGCCGAGCGAGGTTTAACAGCATCACCACTGCAGCAGACCCAGGGCTGGGAACCCAGAGGGGGTCATGAGATGACGCATAGACTGTAAAACTTTTAAAAACATCTACTAATGCCATATACTGCCTTTAATCTGTGTGATAGATGTTATAATCTTAAAAATAGATGTACTGTTTTAGCCACTGGGCTTCCACAATAAATCAAGTAAGATAAATAAGATCTTTTCAGTGTCACGATTTAACAGCCAGTGCAGCGCAAAAGGGGCATGTGAATAAAAGGAGCTTTATTTTTTTAGCAGCACTGGTAGATCAACATGATTTATACATAGAAGGGAAAACTACATTAGGTAGAAGCTATTAATTCAAGTATATTATATTCTATTTTAGGACAAGAGAGACATTGTTCCGTGTCAGTCTACCAGTCAGAACTGGTTCTTTGGTGACGGCTTGAGGCTATATATTCAAAAAACATGCATTCACAGTGACATACACATGCTTGTACAATTACATTTGCCATTAGTAATGATTTATCTTACTCTAAAATCTAACACGTACTGGTTAAATAGCTCTTTATTTAAAAGAGGTAATTTAATTCTCATAAGGATGCAAGTGCAGTGCACACGCGTGCACGCGCACACACTAGAGATCAATATAGCCCAGAGCAGTGTTGAGTACTGGATCTAACCCACATAATCATCTGTAATCTCTGACATCAAATCCTGCAGAGACACATTGGAGGGCTGACAACAAGCCTTGATCAGCTCAAAGCGTTTAATAGCCACCCCCACTTTCCACACACACGTACAACGCGCTGCCAGGTTCAGATGCTAAAAAGGAGAATTGCAACACTGAACCATAGCCACCCCGTCAGATAGCCATAAGAAGCACAAAAGGTGTTTTTCATTTGTTCAAATGCAGGGCTGGGTGCACAGGGGACCACAGGATGAATGGTGTCCCTTAACTTGGAGTCCTTAATGTCAGATTATCAGATGAACTAAATAAAATGGTGTACAGTTGCTGAGCTGCAGGCAAGGTAAGAAGAGCTGCTTGCAGGCCAATGTTTGACAGAGGCTGTAACACTGTTAGTCTAGGCCTAATCTATTCAGGCAGAATCATAAACTGGGCTCTTACAGCATTACAAGCCTCAAGTTAGTGTTTTACTCGTCTAAATAGCCTAACTAGATACTGATGGCTCCAGATATTACCCTGAGAAAACACACAGCATGGCCACTCGTGACCTTAGTCTTTCTGAACTTGATGTACTTGGCTGGGCAGGAAGCATAGGAGCCTAATATATTTGCCAAGGTTGATCACATTAGTTGTACATTTTGCAGCAAGCAAACAGACCAGCCATCACTGGGGATTCCAGGCGAGGTTTTTCTTCCATGCTAGAAACGTCCCATACTCTGATCGCTCCCTCCATTCATTTCCTTTTGATGTGAGAGGATTTTCTAAGTTCCTTTGTTTCACCTGAATAGACTGAATTATTTCTTTCTCTTTTACTTTTGTGTGTTTTGGCATTTGGGAACTTAAGTCAAAGAGTGACTGTGCATGGGACAAGCCCAGACCCAGGCCTGCTGAACAACATGCACCTCGCCTTCAGGATTGGTTACAGCAGATCTGCATGACGTCACACTCAGCTGAGGACAAAGCCCACTGGTTTCTCCCAGACAGAGAGGTGGGGGGTGGCTGTCAGAGCAACGCAAGGACAAGCAAGAGAGGGAGAAAAATGTCGACTTATTGCAGATGGATTTGCTGCAGCAACGTGTCTATGTGTGTGTGTGTGTGTCTCTGTGTCTCTGTGTATGCATGCAGAACTCCCCCATTTACATACATGTGAGACAGCTGATGGATTCCCACATGCACGTGTGCTGCATGGGTGATGCAGAGTGAGTGTGACTACTTGTGCCTAATGTGTATGTCAATGCCATCCTGCCCTGCTCGCCAGGACAATGGGAGGCTGTGCAGCTCAGCATAACAACACTGTAATAACTGACTCTACTCTTGTATATTTTATATGTAACAAGGGTTTAGTGCCATCATCAATGCTCCCTTCACTGCAGGATCCAATGCAACTCCCAAGTGCAATCTAAGGGGAACAATAAACCCATTGCACTCAGGGCTCTCTCTTGTAAGCTGTAGTCGTCATCATCATCATCACTCCATCCACTATGCTACAGTCATACTCTCATATATATAATTATATATATGTGAGATTGTATTATGCTAGATGTTGATCCCTCCTTCTTGCACAGCCTATATATGCACAATGCACAATGCAAGGAGGCCATGCAGTTACCACGATATCAAATATTTGCACATGCATTTTGATTAGACACACACACACATACACATGATGGTAATTATTACAGTAGGATTTTCATCACTTGGTCCCTAACCACCGCAGACTGCATGCACGTACGCGCACACACATAAAGAAAGAGTGAGGAAGGCAGACAAAGCAGGGGAACGCCCCCTACACCCTGCAAGCTACTGTCAGGTCATCAACTGGCTTAGGCTGGATTCCAATCATTCTTTTACTCAGATTAATTAAGACAATGATAAATATGACGAGCTGTGCATGTGCGGAGTGCAAACATTTACCTGCAAGCGAGCAGGAACTGCTAAATAACCCTGTGCCATTTCCAGCCTTTCATTAAAGTTCACACAATGCAGAAGATTAAAAGGTAGCTCGGCTAATTTTCAGGATTTTAAAGCCTACTTACGGTACAACAAAGGTGGACTCAGGAAAGGGAAAAACAGCCTGGCAGCTTGAGCTGACGCGTCCCTGTCGTCTGGGAGTTTGGCCTTTTTGTTATCTCTGTGCCGTGTTGACTGCTGCGTTGTCGCATTCCAGGTAGCTAACGTTTCAGGGCGAGAACTGACTTCGAAGCTAGAAGCCGCTAGCATCCGTTAGCTGGATGTCAAACGGGTGAAATAATCGGACAGTTTGAGTCTCGTCCTCCCACTCGGTCCTGCCACATAGCTCGCTTGCTGGCTGACTACGTCCCTTCCTCTCTGTGCCTGTCTTTTTTTTTCGTGCTCGCAGCTGTTTTCGTTGTTTCAACCTTTGCCTGAAATTCCTCCTCTGCCCCTTTAAGCGACACCGTTTCCGGGGTTCGCTCGTTGATATGCAGGGGGCGGGGCTTCACGGCCAGCTGAGCGCCTGTCATTTAAGCGATTGGCTGCTTCAGCTCCGTGCGACCAATCAGCGCTCGGCGGTGGCGCTCGCGTTAATACATGCAGATTTATTCAGAAATAGCGCTCCGTGATTGGCCGGTGGATTACTCAAGGAAACGCCCAGTACACGTGCTTTTTCTCCCCTCCCATTCTTCCGTGGGAAGCGTAGCTGCTGTGTTGGAGCTCTGGCTGTCAATAAATCCTCTAATATTCAACAGAAAAATAAACCGTGATCTGATATAAGAGCAAAAGCTTTATATACTTACACAGCACTGACATCGACACGTGGCAAAATGATTTACAACGATTAAATTCGCAGACTTATGTACACACGGCACCCCTTTTTAATCCGTTTGTAGTGAATCAGCCATAGCCGTGTTGTCACACAGCTAAGAATAGATCAGCTACACGTTGTATTCCCATATTGCCTTGCAGCTGCACCGAGCTCCACGCCCATCTACCCAGTGCACACTGGGGCCTGATTATACCTTGCTGTGGAGGGGAGGAGGAGGCCTGTGCAGATAAAAAAGAAGGGCCGATTGTAAGCTCAGGCAGTGCAATGAAGGATATTGCATTCGCTGCTGCTGACCATTCATGCATCTCTGTGGTGATGTTCCTCTTTGGCAATGCAACCACTGCCTATTTCACACAGTCATTGCAAAATCAGCTCTTTGTATTTCTTTTAAATCACAGATATGTCATGCTGCACGATATATTGCAGGACATTAGAGGGGCCTGTATCTATCCCATAATTAAGCACCAAAGAATTCTGCATTATCAAAACAGTGCACAATGCCTTATGTAACATAGATGCAAGTATCTTTAAGTGGCAAATCAAGAATACATTCATGCCCAGCTCAGGCTGTAGTGTGCACCAACACACTTGTGACAGATTCTTGCTTGTGTCCTCCCACCTGGTATCCATTTGTTTGAGATGTCCAGATACCGTCATATTTTTAATTTGTTACCCAGCCATCTTTATTTAGCCTCTGGAAACCAGAAATGTCAGGGTGTCAGTGTCCCTGCGCACCACTGAAAGCTTTACTCACACAAACTTCCTTCTTTCTATTGTAACAGGATAGGAAAAAGGTGGAACTTCAATTTTAGAGAGCACTGAATATAAAATGTTGACTCTATGGAGACAAAAGATGCATGATACACTTTGATTGTTTTCACATTATAGTTTTTGGCATCTTATCTCAGAGTGAGAAGCATTTGCATTTACTGTCTTTAAACCTTTTCCAGTAATTCATCACGCAACATGATCTTAAGAGGGAAATGAAAGCTCATCTCTTGGTTGAACAGGTTCACTGCACAAAAGAGACGTGTTCATTGTTGGAGGTCAAGAACTGCTGCTCCAATTATGTGTAGTGCCATTTAGGGCTGTTTGCAAAATAATACTGATAGGCCAGAATCTGAGAGAGACAAAACACTCAGCTCTTCATTATTCAACAATGCTGTATTTTATGCTGTATACACATCCTTGAAATGGATGCTGCAGTTTATATTTTTACCATGTCGTCTAAATGTCTGCACCAACATCTTGCTTTTATGTTATTTCCTCTCTCTCACACAGCAGATGTCTTTGTTAGTTGAGTGGCAGGCGCCCCCTGCTGTTCACTGTCCAGAACAGTCACATTGTCTTCTCAAAGAGCTTTGTTCGAACCAGAAACTTGCTCATCAGAATCTTGGACTTGCTGTGAGAGTCTGGGCAGCAAAAAATCTTAATAATAAAATCAATTCTCGCTGGTGACTTTCATAGAAGTCACTGATTTCCAGTTGGTTAAATCGAGCAGGTCAGTGATGAATTGGGTGGCAGCACCAATTTGGTTTAAATCTTTTGAGTGTGCAGCTTGGTGTTGAGTGAATGTACGCATTTCAACTGATAAATTATTTTGGAAATAGTGTTGTGAAGATGGACCATGCAGTTTTTATTCACAAAAGCAGTTATCAAAGGTAATTTACTGACATAAATATATCAAAGTGGCACTGCTAATGTACTAAGTTAATATCTAAACTGCAAACTTTCCAAATTCTGTTATCAAAGAAGATAACACAGAGACACTAATGTTTGGTAGAGGACTACAGTGGGGATCGAGTCAGCTTAAGCATTTCAACCAAGTGAAACTCATTATAGACAGTACAAAACCTCATTCACATCTTGCAAACTATATACACTCCCTCACTCATGAATTCTCACACACCACACTCAGTTGTAAGTGTTGTCAGAATTTGTCAGCTGTTCATTCGTCTTTGCTTTCTTTGACCCCTCTGTGCCGTGCTCCCTCTTCCTCTTCTGTCGGCTCTTCTGCCCTTCCTCTTGTCGGAACTGGTGCCTGATGAAAAGAAGTCCGCATGCAGAAACCAATGACGTTAATTTACTCAGCTGAAAATTAAATATAATGTGCCATTTTAATGTTTTGGCCAGTGACAACACATGAACATTAGCCTTTTAGGTAAACTCTGGCTCATATACTAAAGAAATCGGAGCGAAATGAAGACATGATGTTTTCCACTGGCTGTCAGATATGCCGACGTCAATGTGCAACTTATAATCTAAGGCAATCAGTCGGCTCCTTGTAGACAAATGTCGGTATGCAGAGTGCCAACAGTCTCACTTCTATACTACCTAGATCTAAATATTTAGTTTGTACTTTAACACATTACTCAGCTTACATCCTGAGAGATACCGCTTGCGGCTGTATGAATAAATAATGAGGTGTTGCATATGTATCCAAATATTTTCCAGTTAGGATGCAGGCAAACTGGACTGTCCCTTGTGGTGTTTTAAAAGAAACGGAAGAGGTATTGCATCGCCAAAAAGAATCATAAAAAAAACAAAAAAAAAGAAACTTGACCCTCATAAATAATATCTGAATTAACTATCATACCCCAAACTGCTGAAATAGGTTTCTATGCATAATGATGAACATCTACCAAAGTGGCAAAGGCAAAGACTTTTACATGCTATGATCTCAGCTCTGTCCACATACACATACGCAGGATATCAAACGTTAACATAAGGCCTGTATGTGTGTGTGTGAAATGCATTCAAATGCATTCAAATGCTTGAGACGGAGTGAGAAGACTTGGTTTATAGTCAAATTATCATTTATCTTCTCAGGTGCAGTGATAAGTCTTGTGATCTTACCTGGACTGCCAGCGTCGGCCGCTGTTCCACACCCTACCAAACGATGGAAGCCAGTTGGCATCTGTATGTGAGCTGTGATCAAAGTTGGCGCCCACTCTGTTCGGGGGAAGCTTCCTCAGCTTCTCTTGCTCCTCTGGCAAAAGATATACAAGGTCATTTTACTTATACTCTAATATTTGTGGGATTTTTATGATTTTCCTTAAAAGGGACAGTTTAACCAAAGATAAAAAATATAGTTTTGGTCTGAGTTGCCAGGTGTTTGGGGTAAATTAGCTTGAAATGTGTGTGTGTGTTTGTGTGTGTGTGTGATTCCTACTCTGTTTGAGGAACTCTTGGAGCGATGGACCGATCTCTGGATGTGCTGCAGCTCCAGAGGTCCCCTCTAGAGGATCATCCTGGAGCCAAGGAGGGACAGCACCTATGACACAGAGGCCATGTGTTCATTACATTTGCCAAAGAGGTGGCAGCTCTGATATTCCAGGTGGAGAGCCGACACACAGACAGCAGCGCGCATGCTTTACCTTTTACCTTTCTCTGTTTTACCGTAAACTGAACCTATAAATTCATATATCACTGTACCTGTATGAACATTTCCACTGTTTGATGAATCCTGTAACAGAGGCAAGAAGTGGACAAGTGAGGTGGTGTCCTTTGTGTAGCATAAAAAACCAATTATGAAACTTGAACTCTTTTTTAATCAGAGCTGTTCGTCTACCTGATAGCCAATGAAAGTCAGGCCTTGTCCTGTGTCAGCCCACGGTGCTTCAACCATCGACTCGACGTAGCTGCTCCCCGCCTGCTGGTCTGACCCCTGAGACTTAAATTGAGAGCTGTTCCCCAGACAACAAGATGAGCCCCAACACAACAAAAGTCATTTCAAGTGCGACTGATGATACAATGACGAAAGGACAAGATGCGATATGTGGACACATTGTTACCTGACAGCGTCCTCAGCAGACATGTCTGTGCCGTTGGGTCCATTGAACAACTCCGGCTCTGCCTCACGCTGACATTGATTCAGGAAAAGCCAACAGTGTTTCACAGAGGAAGTCTGAGCACTAATCGTGCTTCATCTCATGTTTTCTTCATCACAGTCCTCGCACACTGCTGTGCCCCAAATCTTAACATAACCCCCTCTCTATTCACGTCTTTGTTTTTCTCTTACAACTTCAATACATTTTCATCATCTTCATCTCACTCTGGATCTAAAAAGCTTTATTAATTTTTACTACAGCCTGGTGAGGAAAAATACTATCTCTCTAAACTACCTAAACCACCAAATACAAGAATTCATCAGCCACAATTTTAGAGTTCAACAGCCTAACAAACAAACATTTTCAGATTGTAGTTACAATCATTTAGCTGGAGAGTGGTGGTATTCCCCATCTTACATGTAACTCAAAGTCATACCATCATAGAAACAACACAGTGATGGATACTGCCACTGCATCCTTGGAAAACAAACCTCTAAAAGAGACTGAAGGACCTCTTGACGCTGCTTCTCTTGGGCCCGGATGTAATCGGCTTGCTACAGTCATGAAAAGAAAAACAAGAAAAAAACAGATCAAAATTAACAGATTTTAATCCTTGTTAATCTTTGGGACACTTTTTAGCCATGCAAGAAAAACATGGCTCCAGTGACGGCACCAGCAGGGAAAAGTTCAACATCTACTGGACTGATTCGTATTAAGTTTGATACACAGTACATTAATGACATTAATTATCTGACGTTTTCTCTAGCACCACTGTAAGGTTGACAGTTATGGTTTTGAGTTTTATGTCTACACTACTGGATTGATTGCCATGACATTTGATACACACAATCATATCCCTCTCAGGATGAATTGTAAAATCACTGGTGATCCCCCACCTTAATCTAGCGCCATCATCAGGTCAAAATATCAAAATGTCCAATACTTTGGTTCACGGCCAAAACTTATAACATCAGCCCTTCAGCTGTACTTTGTGTTAGCAAGCCTGCACGCTAATCTAAAACTGTGAACATGGTGACCTGCTTAATATCAGCACGGTAACAATGTCTTTGTAAGCATGTGAGCTTACTGATGTTTGCATTAAGCTCTAAAGTGTTATCATGGTTAATGTGCAGTTTTATTAAAAAGAGTTTTTTTGATCTGGAGTGATTTTTACCTGTTTAATGAATTCATCCTCCTTCTCCACAAATGATTCCAATGCGTTTGCCACCTCAGCTTTAAACCTAAACAAAAACAAACAATTATCCATGCAGACATTGTTTTTTGCAAGCAAACTTTATTTATAAAGATTTTTGTTTCACCAGGCTTACCTTTCCGTTTCCTCCTCTGTGATGATGACCTTGTCTCTAAACTTAGGGTCAGCCTTATTCTCCCACCAGAACTTGTGAGTATTCTTCCTGTGTTCTGAGCTGAAACCAGACACATGTGAAAATGTTAAAAGAAAAAACAGCTCATCACAAAAAAATACGAGATTTTTTTCAAGCCTACAGACATTTGACAATATACGTGTTAGTCTGGGCAACATAAGCTGCATTATAAGCTGCAAGTCAGGATGACAAAAACTATCTTCTGAAGTTTTTTGTTTAAGGGAGAATACAGAGAACATACAAGATGATATCCAAAGACTATTCCCTGCAGTTTAATTGCTTCCTTGTCACAAAAGTGTATTATGGGTGCAGATTTATGATGTTTGTTTTAATTAAAATGTTCGATGTCTTAATTCAAATCTGTTTTACAAATATGGCAGTCAATATAAATGTCTGGTTGGGCTTTCCCATTTTTGACCTTGACTTATGGTATTTTTTCATTAGCCTAATGAAGCACTAAGCAAAACATGTTGCTCATGCTGATCTCAATCAAAAGATCTTTGATCATATACTTTTAAAGGATACAAGTTACAGACCACTTGCCTTGTTATGTTTTAGTTTTACAATAGTCTTATTGCTGGTCATTGATGCTATTTATATACACTTACATACTACTTATATAGACACATACTTTTATTTACCACACTTTGTTGTTCTTAGCTTTTATGTCCATTTCTGGGTAAATTCATTGGGAGCAATTCAAAAGCAAGTCAAATTCCTTGTATGTGCACACATACTTGGCCGATAAAGGTAATTCTGATATGCAATCACTAAGATGAACACAAGTTCTATATATCATTTTGTTTGCTGAGGATATGTCTACAACCTGGGGTGCTGTGTTGCACATCTTGAGGGTTGCGTGGGTGGATGTGAACCAGGGCATCAGTAAAAACAAGATAAATAAAAATATATCTTACGTGGCCATGTGCTCTAACAAGCCTCCATACAGCACAGTCATGTTGCCATCTGTGACATTTCGTTCAACTTCAAGCCCACAGCAGTAGCACCAGAATGTCTGCTTGTGCTGGGTGCAGTCAAACTTCTCTACTTGGGGTTTTTTAAGTGTCCGGCGAGCTTCCTTCACCTGAGAGACAGTACATAAACACAGGAAACACATAAGTTACACTCTGATTAAGACCGATGATACCTTAAACGCATCACTCCAAATGTGACACAGCATCTCATTTGATCGTGATGACGGTTTGCGGCTAACGTTAGCATCTTAGCAAGTACAGCCGAGTACACTGAGGTGAAAGGGAAAACGTTAAACGTGTGTATAAATCAACTGGCATGCAGCTACTTACCTTTTCTAAGAATTTAAGAAGAACCACTCTGAGTCTGCTTTGATGATTTTTCCCGAAGATATGTCCCTTGCCGTTAAATGTTGTTTGCCTACATATAGCACAGTAATGCGCACCCATTTAGACAGATTGCAAAAAACAAAACTAAAGCTAAAGTGACGCAGCTTTGAGCCAAAACCAAACGTTTAGATTCATTTTCTTGTCTAATTTTCTTCCATTTAACATTACTCCAACAGAACAGCACCAGCAGACTGCTACCGGATGCAATGCCGCGTCAATACGTTTCCCTTCCGGAAGTTGTTAAACTGCCCGACATAGTTCCGACTCTTGTGGTAATTCATATTTTGAGGACATGTTGCTTAATTCCAGAGCTTTTTCCCCACATGTTGGGATAGTAATTAAAATAGTTGTTACGTTTCCTCCGTATTTTATTGTTAGCGTTACGTTTTCTTGGATGAGTAGTTGTCGGAACTTTCCGTGTGACGCGCACCGGAAGTAAACAATGCAAACGCTAACGGCGTTAGCTGTATGCATGTTGAGTCAGCTGGGAGACGACATTGCCCAGGATATTGTTTAATTTGTAATTAAGCAACAATGTCGTCAGTTGAGCATTTGAGGAGATTTGTCAACGAGCGACTAACTGCTGCTGCTGAAGAAATATTTGAGGTTTTTAAGAAGACTATCGTCGCGTATGAGGAAGAAATCGACCGTCAGCGCAGACTGTTGGACATCGTGTGGAACCCTGAAATAAAGTTACTCAGAATAGGTATGTCAACGACTTTGAAGTATACAAAACAAGTATATGTTGTTAAGTATATACTAACACTTATCTGCATTTTTTTTTATCTACCATCGCAGTGGTATCCTCTTCCTCTTTCTTTTTTTTGTGTCCCCTCCAGAGCCCCCACAGCATCAGGTCGGTATGAAGGAGGATGTTCTCGCTTACCAGCGGCTCCAGGAGGACCCAGAGCCTCCACAGATTAAAGAGGAACAGAGGGAGCTCTGCACCAGTCAGGCAGGAGAGCAGCTTGAACTGAAGCAGGAGACTGACTCCCTTATCTTGACACCTACATCAGAGGGAAATGACCACAGTGAAGCTCAGTCTCTGTATTTTCCTCCTGACGAAAGTCTGAGTGCAGCAGACACAGAGCTTCCAGCTAGCGTGTGTATCACTTGGCAAAATGACGAATCAGACTCTGAAGACTCGGATGTATCAGACCCAAAAAATGTGCACCAGCTTCTCTTCCACAACTTCCTTGTAGCCCAAAGCCAACATCAAAATGGAAGCGAGCATGGAGACTCAGGATCAACAAGTAACGCGCAGCCAGACCCCCAAAAAAGTCACACTCGCTACTTAGTCAACACTAACTTGTCAGGGATTTGCTGTAATACAGGTAAAAAGTTTCTCAAATGTGACACGTGTGAGAAAACTTTTAGGTATAGGTCAGATTTGCAGAGACACCTGCTGATACACACAGGTGAGAAGCCATATTCTTGCAACATGTGCGGCAAAAGATTCAATCAGAAAGCAAGACTGAGCGGCCATATGAGGATCCACACAGGTGAGAAGCCATATTCTTGCAAAACCTGCGGGAAATATTTCCGACATAACAGTCAGTTGACAGTCCACATGAGAGGCCACACGGGAGAGAAGCCGTTTACTTGCAACACCTGCGGGAAAGATTTCAGACGTAGTGATGAATTGGCAGCCCACATGAGGAGAATCCACTAACCTTATTTTTTCTTCATACTATGTATTACTCGTATATCGAGATCTTTTAATGCTGCATCTCAGTTGCTAGGGTTCAGTTTAAGTATGATTTGATACTGTTCGGTGTTTTCATCAGTGCAGCTGTCTCATATTGAACAAACTTGTATTCAGTAGAGGAATGTAACTACATACATTCAAGTACTTTGTGCAACATTGATTGTTTATGTAGCCATGGTTGCATGTAAATTCCACACAGATATGAAATCTTGAACACTTCCAATAAAAAAAAAATCATCAGTTTTGAAGCATTCTTTGATTACTTTCCCTTTAGCTTGTAGCTAAGAGCCAAGATCAGACAGGAGGCAAGCAAGGAGATTCAGGATCAAGGAGAAATGCAGAAGTAAAACAAAAGAGAAGACATTACATAGCAGGCTTATAGCTTTAAGCTACCAATTACTTAACACTGGAAGAAGTTGAAGTACAGTTGAATAGGGAGAAATTGAGTTTGGTTAACTGAAGCTACTTCGAAAAAACATTGTAAAAATACTGGACATAGCTGCAATGACGTCACTAATTGGTTTGTTGACACCCATTTTGAAGCCTTGAGTTCAGCATTTCGGTTGTCGCCATCTTGTTTTTTTGAAGCCAGAAGTGACCATATATGGCTGTGGAGGAGTGAGGGGTGAAGCTTACTGAGAAGCAGGGGACACTATGGCAGACAGCCCTTAATTAAGCTTAACCATAAGACTTAATAAAATTGAAATGGGTGCGTTATATAAAATTTGACCTCTGTACAGTTAAAATGAAGGGGGAAATTAGCTATAGAGACCAAAATCGTTTTTTTCCCAGGCTGTGAACATGTTTATTTCTGCAGAAAAGTGGACGTTTTAACAAGGGGGGTGTCTGGGAATTGACTGGCTTCTGGAGCCAGCCTCAGGGAGCTGTTCAGAGAACTGTATATTTCGGCATTTCTGTTTTGGTCTTATTTTTCAGCCCCGAAGGTTGCTGCATGAGGAAAAAGTTGCTCAAACTACTTTGTAAAAAAGAAAACCAATAATAAGAATAAAAAAATTGACTATGTACATGTGATATGACAAAGTGTAATGCAAAAAAAGTCACATACCAAAAAAGCCACTCAATTGATTTTATTGCAGAAAGTGCCCATTTGTTCACAAATCATACATAAACCAAAACATAAAAAGATAAAACACCTGTTTTAAGGGAAAGTTAAAGGCATGTCCCCTTTGGTTTTGTCAGTCAGACACCTGCCTCCCAGAAACCAGAGTCACCTGAGTCAATCTGGGGATTTTGCACTAAGCAGAGTTACCCACTTCTCTAAGTAACTCCTTAAATAGCATGATAGCAAGTAAAAAGCAAGCAACTTCTCTGAACATTTGTCAATACGTAGTATTAATCGATACTTATGACTAATGAATATAATATCAGTTTATGGACCAACATTGTTTATGGTTTCAGTTGTTAATTACACAAAAAATGGCAAAAAAAAAGTAATTTAATTACTACTCACATGGTGTGAGCAGAACCATCTGCAGCTCAATGTGGCAAAGACAAAGGAACTGGATGAGGATCTGAGGAGGACCAAGACACCAGTGATCCCTGTTTCCAAATGCAAAACATCATGGCATCAATAATTAAAATAAAATATAAATTTGATCTTACTACATGGCACTGACAAGGGCCATTTTGCATACTGGTTAATGTAATGTTTCTTTCTTCAAATAGATTTTTCTATTGATATTTCCATACACTAAAATAGTGCCAGATGTCCTTGTGGGATGATGTGAAGTAAGTGTAAATCCTTGCTGTTGATGTTAAACGCAAGGTTTTTAAATCAAATGCCATCAGTTGAAAGAGGAAAGAAAAGCTCCTGCACTGTCCACCGTCGGAGCTGAACAGTGTGACACCAGCGGAAGTAAACAACACAACCACCAGTCGTGTCAGCTCCATGGACAAATTGAGTCAGCTGGAGGAAGATTTTAAAGCTAACTGTTTAATTTGCAACAATGTCTTCACTTGAGTGTCTGAGAGAGTTTGTCAATGATCGACTAACCGCTGCTTTGGAGGAAATATTCGGAGTTTTTGAGAAAACCATCGTCGAGTACGAGGAAGAGATCAACCGTCAGCGCAGACTGTTGGATGTGGTGTGGAGCCCTGAAGTCAAGTTGCACAGGTTAGGTGTGTAAAACCTAATAATTTTAATAACAACAAACATGGGAAATTGATGCATATGTGATGTCAGTTGTTTAAATTGTGGGACTTCCTTTTTGTCTTTGTCCCTCCAGAGCTCCCACAGCAACATGTGTGTAAGCAGGAGGAGACTCTCACTGACCAGGAGAGGAGCTCCAGTCTGGACCATCAGGACCCAGAGCCTCCGCAGATTAAAGAGGAAGAGGAGGAACTCTGCACCAGTCAGGAGGGAGAGCAGCTTGAACTGAAGGAGGAGGCTGATGCCTTTATGTCGACTCCTACTCATGAGGAAAGCGACCCCAGTGAAGATCAAACTCTGGACTTCAACTGTGATGAAACTCAGAGTGTGGTGACGGAAACGCCTCAAAGCTACATTTCAGTTTTGAGCTCTGTGGCACCAGAACCAGCTTTTGACCACCGGCTCCTCTCTCACTACTCTCATGTAGCTGAGAGCCAAGATCAGACAAGAGGCAAACACGAAGACTCAGGATCAAGTCGAGATGCAGAGCCAGGACCACAGAATCATCATCACAACAGCAACAGTCACTGCATCAATGTATTTAACGCCACGACGACAACAACTCACTGTACTTCTCAAACGGTTAAAAACTCTTTCAAATGTGACACGTGTGAGAAAGCCTTTAGGTATAAGTCACTTTTGCAGAGACACCTGATAATACACACAGGTGAGAAACCACATCCTTGTGACACGTGTGGGAAAAGATTTAGCCGGACATCAATACTGAACGCTCACATGAGAACTCACACAGGTCAGAAGCCGTATTCTTGCAACACCTGCGGCAAGAGATTCAGCCAGACATCAACATTAAGCGCTCACATAAGAACACACACAGGTGAGAAACCATATTCTTGCAACACCTGTGGGAAAAGATTCAGTCGGACGTCACTGTTGAACTCTCACTCGACAGTCCATACAGGGAAGAAACCGCACACTTGCGACACTTGCGGGAAAAGGTTCAGTCGGCCATCACTGTTGAACGCTCACGCGACGGTCCACACAGGTGAGAAACCATATTCCTGCAACACCTGTGGGAAAAGATTCAGTCGGATGAAGCAACTGAGCGCTCATTTAAGAGTCCACACGGGTGAGAAGCCATATAGCTGCAAAACATGTGGGAAAAGATTCAGTTGGACATCACAGCTGAAGAATCACAGAAAAGTCCACGTAGGTGAGAGCCCATGTGACAACATCCTGAGCAATGTTTGAACTGGGAAGGCATGTTGGAGTGCGTACTGACTTTGTATTTGAACGGGACAAACTACCAGCTCCTCTGGACAAGTGTTCACTCACTAAAATGTCTCTATCTGCAAAAGTCAAACCTGCAGCCCAAAACCTTGGTGTGATATTTGACAGTGACCTTTATTTTCTATATGTCTCATTTAATTATTTTTATTGTTTTTTTTATCTTGTGTTTTATATTGTATTACTTTAATCGATGTGCTGTGCCTCAGCGCAATCTGCAGGGCCTTAGATGCCAACTTTTCTTATCCGCTTCTGCGACGGTATTTTATCTTTACTGTTCTTTGTATTTTCTTAAAATTGGCTCATTTTATTTGCTTGAATCCTGCATTGTTTTAAACCCAGGATCAACCATGTAAAGCACTTTGCAACCCTGTTTTGAGAAGCGCTCTATAAATCAAGTTTGTTATTATTACTATTATTATTATTATTATTAAAATGAAAATAAATGCAGTTTTGTAACAGTAACATCACTGTAATTGTACATGAAGAATTTTCAATTAAAATAGGGCAGAATATTGTATTACATCATAAACAATGCCATCAAGTTTTGTTAAAAGGGAACACCGCCCAAATAAAGAATACCAATATGTTTTTTCCATGGCCTAGGAAGCTTTAATAAATATTTGTGAACATGAGCTGCTCTCTCAAAGCCAGAAACCCGAGAAATAAGAATCCAGTTTGTGATGTCGGATGGTGTTAGGTCTGCATCGGCTCCACAGACAGTGAATGGAGCCAAATTTTATGTATGTATAGAATTTTGTTTTCTTTATTATACCCAAATGAGCCTTATTTTGATGCACTGTTCTCAGTTAATGTACCCATATATACTCATAACAGTTAAATGCAGTTAAATTAATACTCTTGTCTTGCTACGTTTATACACTACTTACTGTCAAATATATTGATTTATAGATACATAATGATTACAGATATTCTTAACGGTGTCAATACTCTTTTCTGCAGTATCGATATGCTGGTATTTTTCCCTCACAATGAGTTATGACACCGCTGTAGTGCCTCCATTGCTGCCTCCTCTCACTTGCTCTCTTCTCCATTTAATTCTGTTCAGTTCCGTTTAGTGGAGCTTTACTGACATGATGGACGTACGTTTACACTGCCAAAGCAAGTGTGAAATAAAAACAAAAAGTATACATGAAGTAATGATTGACAAGGATAAAGAAATGTGTAAACAGAGATATAAGAGCTGTGTCCCCATCACCCCGACTCCTCTCACTCCATCACAGTGCTGTCTTCTCATCTTCCACCTAATTCGCTCTAGCTGCACAGAGGCTTTTTTGGCACCATTTTGTTTTTTACTTGCACTTTATTTCCTTTTGAATGTGTGACAATCTGAGTGTCTTTTGAACGTGCACTACTGCAAGAAGAATATTGTTTTTGTTAATGTAAAAAAGTTATAATCATTGTTAATGTCTACTACAGTCATTCTGCTGTAATCTGCTACTAAGAGAAGGAAAAAATGTCAAAGCATTGTTACAGTTATCTTCTATTAAAATGTGTTTAACTTTATGCCGTCAATGTCAATCATGCTCCTTGGTATCAATACTGGTATCAGATATCAGTATTTTTCAGCACATTTTGTCAAAGTTAGAATTCCAGTGCTGTGACAACACTAATGTGAATTGAAAATCTCATGTTGAAGCTGAGAAACTCTCCTACAAATGTAAAGGACTGACCTCTGGAATGAATAAACCCTTCACTAGTGTTGGGTCACTTGTCTTTTTGTGCTGAGTATTTAACTTGATATAAGGTGACACAACCTGCAGATCACGTCCAGTGTTGCTGTAAAATTCTGCTGTTAATTATGATATAACAATATTTAATCGAACACTGACCACCAGTTTTTCTCGAACAAGAAAGGAGACCACCATGGAGATTCATAATCAACTAAATGCAGAACCAAAACCAAAGAGAAGTCATCACAAAAACAAAAGTCTCACAATGTAAACACCTTTATTACATTGAAGATTCACTGTAACACACGACATGTGGGCTGTCATTATTTTATATAAAGATTTATGTAAAATAAATGAATGACACATTAGAAATCAAATTGTGCTTCCTTAATACAGTCAGATTCAGACAACTTCATTAATCCCACCAGGAGCAATTTGTTTGAACAGAACATGTAGACACAAATAAACGAGTAATAAAAAAAAAAAATGCCAGGGAGTTCAGTGGAGTAAATGACTCTATAAATAATAAAAGTTAACACGTTATCATAACAGGCATAAAAACAGTAAAAACAAAAATGTGCAAAGAATTTTAAAGACAAATAGCAGCAGGGATAAAAAAAATTGAATACTGGTTAGTTTTACAAGCAGGTAAAATGTAATGACACCCTGACGGCAACAGACAAAATTCGCCTTAATTTAACCTCCACCTGGTGAGCTGCAACATTAAATCACCTTGTGCGTGCAAAAATGTGTTTCCTTCTAACGTGTGCCGTCAACTCGTTGCTACGTCTGAAATCTTTCCCGCATGTGCTGCACAAATATGGTTTCTCACCTGTGTGGATTCTTGCATGAGTTTTCAGCGCTGACGTGTAAGCAAATCTTTTCCCGCAGGTCTTGCAAAGGTACGGCTTCTCACCTGTGTGGGTCCTCATGTGGACTTTTAAGTCACCGCTAAGTCTGAAATCTTGCCCGCATGCTTTACAAGTATATGGTTTCTCACCTGTGTGTAGTTTGACATGAGCGTTCAGTCCCGACATGTAACGGAATCTTTTACCGCAGGTGTTGCAGAGGTACGGCTTCTCGCCCGTGTGTGTTCTCATGTGGCTCTTCAAGAAGCGATTCTGTCTGAAAGCTTTCCCGCATGATTTGCACACATATGGCTTCTCATCTGTGTGGATTGTTACATGAGTGTTCAACTCTGATGTCCAAAAGAATCTTTTCCCACAGGTGTCACAAGAATATGGCTTCTCACCTGTGTGTGTTATCAGGTGTCTCTGGAAATGTGACTTACAGTTAAAAGCTTTCTCACATGTGTCACATTTGAATGACTTTTCACCTGTGTGGGAATTGTTTACTTTGTCTCTGTGACTTCTGCTTTTGTGATGTCTTTTTTTGGGTTCTGGCTCTGAATTTTGAGTCAACTGTGGGTCCCCATGCTCGCCTCCTTTCTGATCTCCTCTCTTAGCTACATGAGAGTTTTGAGAGAGGAGCTGGTGGTCACTTTTTGGTTTTGATGCGTCACAATTTTCACTGCCAGATTTGTCTTTTACGCAACTGATACCCATGCAAGCTGGAAGCTCTGATGGACACTGACTTTCGTTCAGATTCAAGCTCAAAGTCTGATCTTCACTGTGGTCACTTTCCTCATGAGTAGGAGTCAACATAAAGGTGTCCGTCTCCTGCTTCAGTGCAAGCTGCTCTCCCTCCTGGTTGCCACCGTGCGCTTCTGATACCACCGAGCTTATAACTGGCATGTTGGCTACAGACTCTTTCTCTGCTTCACTAAAAGTATCATCAGAGCTGAAGTCCAGAGTCTGATCTTCACTGGGGTCACTTTCCTCATGAGTAGGAGTCAACATAAATGTATCAGCCTCCTCCTTCAGTTCAAGCTGCTCTCCCTCCTGACTGGTGCAGAGTTCCTCCTCTTCCTCTTTAATCTGCGGAGGCTCTGGGTCCTCTTGGTCCAGACTGGAGCTCCTCTCCTGAATACAGAGCTGCTGATCTGTGAGAAACTCTTCCTCCTTACAGACATGTTGCTGTGGGAGCTCTGGAGGGACAGAAAGCAAAGTGAATGTGATACTAGTGTGATGGTAAAGACAAAAAGAGCAGACATGCGAGCATATTAGTATCAGTATATTTATTTTTTAAACAAATGGGATTTTCGAATTCCTCTGCTTTGTATTAGTAAAATATATTTAGTGTAACATACCTATATTGGGTAACTTCATTTCAGGTCTCCAAACAATATCCAACAGTCAGACAGATGTATTTCTATTTTTTTTATTTATTTTTTAATTATTATTAATTCCTTTTGTCCTTATTTTTTTAATTCCTAATTACTGAAATGCTTAACTGGATACCGTGTTGTTAAATTACCAATGAAATAACTGCATATGCTGCAATTTTAATATAGTATCCCAGCTAATTAAATACATGGACGCCTCCAATACAGCGCTTCTATTATTTACTTCCGCTCGATGTCACACTATTAAGCTCCGACAGTGTGACAGTGCCGGAACTTTTCTTTCTGCCTTCAACTGATGCAAACGTGTGCGTTTAACACCACTATTACGGATATTCATACCATCGCCTCTTCCCACAAGGTAATTAGATAATATTCTCTGAGCTATATTTTTCAATGTGTTGTTCAAAACAAATAAATGAGCAGTGGCGGAAGAACTGTTCCGATTATTCAGGCAGAAATAATTCATGGTGTGTTAAAAATGTTACACACACAAAGCAGTAGGCTGGTTTAAGGGGCTGTGAATAGTTAAAAGAGGAGAGAGACTTTTCCTATAAGTGTGGGATAATGGAAACATCTCTTCACAGTGTCTTCTCTCTTATTCTTGCGGCAATTTGTAAAGCTCTGCGAGAGCAACTGCACGAGCAGCAGCTCCCCCTACCGACCAAATGGCCTCACTGCTCTCCAGGAAGCTTCGGAGGTATTTCGGGCAACACACTTGACTCGTTGATGACATTTGTCTGGTTTCTCTTTTGATTAATTTGCTTTACATCAGGTTTTCTTCCATTTTGATTTCTGGCTTTTCTTTTGATTTCTCATTCCCAACCAGCTTCATTAATCAGCATCTATCGTTTCTCTCTCTTTTTTTTTTTAATTCTGTCATTTCTACAGTCCATTTATTTACTTTTTTTTTTAGTTCAGTTCCGTAAGTCAAGGTTTTACTTACGTGTTGTTTTTGCACACTTTGCACACACTTTTTTTTTTTTTAGATTTTTTATTCATAGCATTGCATTTTTGTTTCTTCAAATAACTTAAATAAGATCATATAACATGAGCATGAAATTTAGATAATTAAAGATTAAAAAAACATATTTAATTTAATTTACCCATAAGTAAGACATTGTCCTTGTTCATTACAGTGAAGCACTAACTAAATTAAGAATTCCAATGTGTTATTTCCATTGCCTGGGAAAGTTCAATCAATATCTGTAAAATGTGCTACTGTCTCTGAAAGCCTTCTTTGATTTGGTCATGTCTACTACCTGGCAGGGCATGTCTGTGGTTAGGTAACCATCCTGTTTGCTCGTTTACCATGTGTTAATTAAGACACACAAGTTCCACCTGTAGATATCTCATTTGAAACATCTGCAAACTATATGGTGGTCCTGCTGTTGTGAGGTTAAGAGAAAAAATGCAAACTGATCTTGTTTGATTCACTAATATTGTGTGGTGGGCCACATGCACTTTATTTGAAAGTCAAGCTGAGGGATGTTTAAAATTGTGGATCCACCGAATGTTTGTTTTCTTTTTTAAACCCAAATGAGCTTTATTATATTGTAGTGTTCTCAGCTTTGAAACAGAAATTGTACCCATATACTCAGAACATCCCTCTGGGTGCTCTCAGTGTCATATACGACATCTTTCCCAACTCACTGTCTATAGCACAGCTCCAGACTTTCTAACCCGGATTTGGGAGATTACAATTGTTTCAAAGACATACTGTTTGCAAACAGAAATATAACAAATTCAGTCAAATGAAAGGAAAAACGTTACACTAAGATCCTGACATCTCAACTTTATTGTAAAAATGTACACTCAGTGACAGAGATGTAGCTGCTACAAAAGTAGAGATGCACAATAAGGATTTTTTCCAATAACTGCCTTCTTCTTTTGGCCAATACCAATAAGACAACTGATAATTTCACGTTTCTATATTTCAAAGAGAGTCCATAGCCTGTATTTTATACACACTTGGGGGTGAAAAGAGCAAAGATGTAGTGAGCAGAGGTGAAAGATTTAATATTACATCGCTCAAACCAAATCTAACTGAGGTCAATAATATTTACACAACAAAAATAAAACTTTTCAGCTGTATTTTTTAAGTGCACATCAAAAAGAAAACTTCAAATATAATTTGTTTTACCTAAGATTTCAATTTAATGCTTTGACATAACATTTGTCACATTAAATGTATCAATGTGTTATACACAGTTGAAGTAAGTGCGTCCCTTAATCCAAAAATAAAGGCTTGTGTTTAACATACATTCATTTATTTGTGATGGCCATAATGTCAACACTGACCTGCCATATTTTTTCTTTTTTTTTAATTATTCAAAATAGCATCTAACCAGTGTAACTGTAGCAACAGAATGCAGTGACACCCCCTGACATATTTGCGTTACCTTCCTCTAAAACAGTGAGAAACGTCTTTAGTCAGCATGCTGAGTTTGCTCTTCGTCTTCTTCTTCTTTGTGTTCTCTAAGACTTTGTATTGTTGACTCTATTTTTCAGTTACAATTTGATTAATAAATAAGCTGAATAATAAATAATAATATAAAGTTCCAATTATCAGCCAGATATATTGTGTATCCCTATACAAAACTGTATTTAATTCAGTTGGTGAACACGTCTCTGTGCAAGTTTCATCTGTATGGTTTCTCTTGTGTATATTGGTCTCTCTTTTTTTTCTTTTCAAGAATGTGATTGGAGTAGAACTTTTCCTAAAAGTGCTATAATTGTGTGGCTTATTGCTTCTATGAGAACCACCAGAACTAAATCCTCTCACACATACTTGGCATGTACGAGTCTACATGCCTGTGTGAGATCTTATATGCCTCGTCAACTGAGACACATCAAAATACGTTTTCCCGCAGATCTTGCAAAGATGCGGCTTCTCCCCAGTGTGGGCTCTTCTAATGTGGACCAACAAGTCACGACTAACCCTGAAAGCGCTCCCACATGTGTTGCAAGTAAACGGCTTCTCACCCGTGTGGATTCTCATGTGGAGTTTCAATTCGTCGTTACGTCTGAAAGCTTTCCCACACGTTACGCACAAAAATGGCTTCTCACCTGTGTGGCCTCTTATATGAATGTTCAGTGCTGACGTCTGACTGAACCCTTTCCCACAGGTGTTGCATAAATATGGCTTCTCACCTGTGTGGCCTTTTATATGAGTGTTCAACGCCGATTTTTGACTGAACTGTTTCCCACAGGTGTTGCAAGAATATGGCTTCTCAAATGTGTGGATTCTTTTGTGAATGTTCAGTGTCGAGGTGCGACTGAATCCTTTCCCACATATGTTGCAAGAATACGGCTTCTCGCCTGTGTGGGTTTTCATGTGTCTCTGCAACAGTGACTTAAACTTGAAATATTTTTCACATATGTCACATTTGAAAGACTGTTTATCTGTGTGAGTATTACAGGGAATCTCCGAGAAGTCAGGGTTGCCTGTAATGTTACTGTGAATGCTGCTTTTGTGATCTCTCTTGTGTGGTTTTGGCTCCGCATCTCGACTTGATCCTGAGTCTCCGCGCTTGCCTCTTGTCTGATCTTGGCTCTCAGCTACATGAGAGCTGTGAGAGAGGAGCTGGTGGTCACCATGAGCTCCTGATACCACAAAGCTTATAACTGGCAAGTTGACAACATACTCTTTATCTAATGCACTCAAAGTGACATCGGGATTTAAGTCCAGAGTCTGATCTTCACTGTGGTCGCTTTCCTCATGAGTAGGAGTCAACATAAATATATCAGCCTCCTCCTTCAGTTCAAGCTGCTCTCCCTCCTGACTGATGCACAGTTCCTCCTCTTCCTCTTTAATCTGCGGAGGCTCCGGGTCCTCCTGGTCCAGACTGAAGCTCCTCTCCTGGTCTGCGAGAGCCTCCTCCTCCTTATAGTCATGTTGCTGTGGGAGCTCTGGAAGGACAGACAATAGGTAGCTGCTGTGATGTTTAAGAAAAACATGCAAACGTGCAAGTACCAGAATGTATTTTCATCAAAAAGGATCATTTATAAATCGTATTTCTCTGTTTGTGTTATCAAAAATAATTAAGTTTACTCACCTGTGCTGTGCAGTGTTAGCTCAGGTTTCCAAACGATATCCAAAAGTCTGCGCAAGCGGTTGATCTCTTCCTCGTACTCGACGATAGTTGTTTTAAAAACTCCGAATATTTCTTCAGCAGCAGCACTTAGTCTCTCTTTGACAAACTCTCTCAAATACTCAACTGAAGACATCGTTACTTGACGAGAAATGTAATATTTATCGACGCTACGACTGTAAAATCATCCTAAAGCAACTAGTTGAATGAAGCTAACGCTACAAGTGCTTGTGTTGTTTACTTCCGGCGGTGTTACACCCCTAAGGTCCGACAGTGTAAATCAAAGCGAGTCTTCGTTCCGCTTTCAACTGATGGCAGTATTATTTTTAACTAACAGCCCATTTTTGTTGCTTTGCAGATACGTTTTTTTTTTTTTTTTTTGTTTCAAACATTTTATTGAGAGTGAAGGCCAGTATGCACAATCCATTAATTAATTTACAAATATAAAGGTTACTGGAAATATAAATACAAATATAATATAGACCATCAGTAATTGATATACATAACTTACACAGACATCAATCTCTATTACGAAACTGACAGAGAAAAAAAACACCATAGTGAAAAAACTAAAGAGAATAAAAAAAAAGATATGTTTTAAAAACAACAACAACAACAATGGTGAAAGAAGTATTCCGTTTATTTAAGTAGAAAACCACGGTATATTCACGACGCATTCAAGATGGTAGTTCAATATAATTACACGTCTTATTCGCAAAATATATGAAGCACCTGAACTCCCGAAAGGAGGCTTTTTTATATTGTGTGCACACGTTAATTCATCTTATGTGAACCAGTTATTATCTTGTGGTCTTGTGGTAATCCCCAAGCCAACATTTGTATGTGTGGCCCATGTGGATAGTAAATAGGCCCTAAATGGGACTGTCCACATGTCCCATATTGAATGGATTTACCCAAGTGGGCCCCAGATAAGATGCCCATTTCGGAGCCATGATCATTTTGTACTCAGGTAGCTCCAGCATGACCATTGTCAACGAGGACTCCTCCTCAATGGTCTTTCGAGGTAAAATAAAGGTTAATAAATATACAAATGTTGGCTTCTGTGACTTCAGGGGCTCTGTAATGCCGTCAAGATAAGTTGTGTATAAAATAACTTGTAGAAAAGGAGAAAGAAAAGCTCCCACACTTGACGAAGCCATATGTATGTAGCCTTTATATGCCTTTTACTTTGGTTTGTAGCCATCTCACCCACCAATGGTATTTCTTAAAAGCCAAGAAAACAGCATCATACAATCGGAGTATTTACAAAACAACACAAGCAAACATTCATTTACCATTTTTACGAATTTTTGCTAAATAAAATACAACTAAATCCCTGATGACACGGGATATTTCAAAAAAGAATTTTAGATTATGATTATTTTAGATTACGACAATCACTTTTGCGTTTTGGAATATAGGTAGTGTTATAGAATGTAAACAGTGTCAGAGTCGACAACACTGACATCACAGAGAAATCTCAGTCTGACAGATTTTGATCTCAGCAGTTTTAGCATCACCGACCTCTCCAATAAAGAAATAAGGGAAGAGTTTCTCAGTGAAAGTGTCTCTGTGAGTGTAGATGTGACTCATGTCCTCAGAGTCATAGAAAGACACCTCCCCCTTGTCATAGTTCAGCTGGACTCTGACCCGCTGCAGACTCTTCTTCACTGTCACAGTCCTACCATCTCCATTAGTGTATGTTCCGTAGCCATGCCATAAACACCAGACTCCACAGTCCGGTGTGGCATATCTCTTTCCCTTCCTGTCAATGGACTCATTAGCCAAACCTATATTCCAGCGAGGATGATCTCCCACCTCCACCTCCCAGCTGTGCTCTCCTGAGCTGAAGCCCTCAGAGCCCAGAATATTGCCGTAATTAGTGCATCTCTCTGGATTGTCAGGAAGCTGCTGGTTTTTGTGTCCCTCTCTCACACTGGTCAGATCATCGGACAGACGGAGACAGTGGTTTGCAGTGTTCGGGTCCAGAATGACGGGACTGAAGTGGACCTTCTCCCTCATCTTCTCCCAGACTCTGAAGGACAGGTTGCCCAGGTGTTTGGCCACATCTATCAGCGCTCCTGAGACCAGCTGCGGATCTGACAGTGAGCTCTGGACTCTGGCTCTGCTCTGGGTGGCTTTATAACTGCTGAGGAATGGCACGTTGTGTTTCTGCAGCTCTTCCTCAACAGCAGAGATACTGTCTGACAAAGAGGAGATCTGATTCTGAATCATCTTCATCTCGCTCTTTGTAGTCTTCCCCTTCTGCTCCTCTTCCTCCCTCAGAGCTGCCACTCTGGACTCCTCTTCCTCTTTCAGGAACTGGTGGAGCTTGTTGAACTCCGCTCTGATCTGTCACTCTGTGGACAGCAGCTGCTTCTTAGAGTGTTGACTCATTTCATCATATGTTTTCTCCACTTTTTTGTATTTGTCCCTCTTGTTCTGCAGAGACTTTAAGTCAGATTTCAGTTGGTCCTTCAGCTCACTGACTTTTTGTTTTATGGGAACCACCCTGTGACTCTCGTGAAGAGAAAACTTGCAGACAGGACACACAGCTCTGTCTTCATCCTCACAGAAAAATTTAGGCTCTTCTTGATGCTCGCTACACACCAACATTAGTTTCCTTTCTCCCATTTCTGTCTCAGATGTTCCAGCTTTTTGTATCAGCCATGAGTCAGCCATTTGTTTCAGTATAAAGTTCGTTCCTGGTTCATCCATTGAGGATTTTCTTTTACAAATGGGACAGTTTTTATTTTTAGCTTGTTCCCAGCGTTTTTGCAGGCAGCTTAAACAGAAGCTGTGGTGGCAGCCCAGAGACACAGGGTCTCTGAAAATCTCTGAACACTCATGGCAAATCAAAAAATCAAGGAGAGCTCGCTCAGCCATTTGTTATCCAAGTGATCTTCAATTAGCAGGACTCACCAATTCTTTGCGTCTCCACTTAAAAAACTCCAAACGTATGTTTTCCAGATCTCTCTTATTAAAAAACTGTAATAAGATCACCATTAGTTTAAACATCTTTATCAACAAAGTAACTGTCAGACTGTCACATAAATACAGTGTGTGTCTTATAAAGCACAATATTTGCCTGTGAAATTATAAAAATAAGGAAAGTAGAACTACACCGATCAGCCAAAACATTTAAACCACTGACTGACATGTTCCACCCACTCAAATGCTGTTGCAGACCAAGTACCTCCCCTCATGAAAACAGTACTCCCTAATGGCAGTGGCCGCCCAGCAGGATAATGCCCCATGCCACACTGCAAACATCCAAATTCCAAATTCCCCAGATCCCAATCTGAATGAGCATCTGTGGCTCGATTATGTACTGCTCTATTTCACTAAGACACTGTGACCTCTTCTCAATGTGAAATCAGATCTAATAACAAGAGATACAGCTATTGCAAAAGTGTCTTTCGTTTAGTTCTTGAACATGCCTCCACAAGAGTTTCAGCTCTGACGCTCAGGAGTTTTTTCAGGTAGCTGATTGAAACTTGTCCCTCAAGTGCTGCGACATGGCACCTCACTCCTGTGAGTTGGCATGTGTTCATCATGAACCACGAGAACTGACTCATTGAAAACACAAGGCTTCCTTTTTTGAATGGGGGCCAACGAAAACACGTGGGGGCCAGCTGCTTCTTACTTCATATGGGTAAGAATAAAACAGGCACAACTGTTGCATCTTTCCGTGAAAAAGTATTCAATTTTCCGCCATTCCTGAAAGTGACGGCCTTCACTGTTAACTTTACACCTCTTTGCTGCCATGTCTGCTACCTAGCAGGAAATATCTGTTGCTAGGTAGCTTTGCTTGTTTATCGTCTGCATAGTTCCTACTTGGTGCATGTCTGCAAACTGTATGATAGTGCTGCCATCATGAGATGAACAGAAAAAAATTAAAGATGAACCCACCTGATAAACCAATGCTGTGTGGCAGGCCACATATTATATATTCTTGAGGAGATGCTGCAGGCTTTTTAAATTGGTCCACAAGCCACGATTGGCCCCAGGTCAGTCACTCACACAGGAACCATTCCCTCCACCCCTCCACCTCACAGGCCCCCAGTGCTGCCCCTGCTGCCTGCCCTGTCTATATTTACGCCCCTGGACACAAGCATTCACAAAAGTGTAATAGACCAGCGTTTTGTGGTGTGCAATCAGTTGAACACACTGACAGGCTGATATAGATAAAGATTGATGGACAGGAAACAAAACTTTAAAAAAAAAAAAAAAGCATCACTTTGTTGTGAATTAATTTACATTTAAGCAGTTGGGTGGTTTAAAAAGGCTGTTCACACAAAGGGTTCTCAGTCAGATTTATTACAAGTGTATAAAGGGGTTCCACAAGGTTCAATTCTGGGCCCTTTGTTGTTTATCATATAAACAACATTGGAAAAATACTGAAGATGCAACTTTTCTTTTCTATGCTGATGACACTGTCACCTACTGCTCTGCTTCCACCCCAACAAAGGCTTTTTTGAAAAGATTCAGCATGCTTCTGACAGAGTGCAGGAACAACTTGATCATCTGCAACTTGTTCTAAATGCAGAGAAAAGAAAACTCATGTTCGTCACTACCTCTAACATAGCAAGATCAACTCAATCAGAAATGATTGTCACAAAAAAAGGTCATCAAATAGAGTTGATCTCTTCTTTTAAATACCTAGGGTTCTTAGTTGATGACCGCTTGTCTTTAAAGGAGCACATTCAGTATGTTGTTAAAAAGCTGAAGCTGATATTGGGATTTTATTATAGAAACAAGACGTGTTTCTCTCCTAATTATTGTCAACTGTAAATATGTGACTGTATCGCTGCTGTCTTGGCGAGCTCTCCCTTGAAAAAGAGATCCCCCATCTCAATGGGACTAACCTGGTTAAATAAAGGTTAAAAAAACCCCAAAATAATTGGTAGCCTAGTATTGTAATTCCTCACCACACTTTACCCTCCTTTAATGTGGAACTGACAGGGCCATTGTGCAAAATGATTAATTTTACATTTCATACTTTAAATATATTTTGCTAACAGTACTTCTTCTTTTTTTTTTACATTTTCAATGCACCGTGAAAACATTGTGGTATTTAAATGATCTGAGTAATCCACCACTGCTAATTTGATTTTCATTTATTTATTTTATTTTATTTTTATTTTTTATTTTTTTGCTTTTAATAAATAATAATGTCTTGCAAAGTAAAAGTAGTAGTTTATTTCAAACGTCAAAGATGTGAATGAAACGTCATCAGTTGAAAGCGGAAAGAGAAGATCCACCGCCACTGACGGAACTTCACAGTGTGACACCACCGGAAGTAAACAACCCAAGCGCCGCTGGTAGCGTTAGCCGCACCGTGTGGTGAGCTAGCAGGAGGACGGTATTGTCGTCGCAGTGAAGACAGTTTTCAAAACTAATAAAGCAACAATGGCTTCAGTTGAGTATTTGAGAGAGTTTGTCAACGAGAGACTAACTGCTGCTGCTGAAGAAATATTCGGAGTTTTTAAAACAACTATCGTCGAGTACGAGGAGGAGATCAATCGTCAGCGCAGACTGCTGGAAAACGTCTGGAAACCTAAAACGAAGTTAAACAATACAGGTGAGTTAAACCTGAGCGATATTTAACAACCAACAGAGGAATATAACTCACAAAGGACCCAAATGGTTTAAATAATACTTGTATTTTCTGCTCAGATGTTTTTCTGTCGTCACAATCGTGAATTCCTTTTGTTCTCAGTCCCTCCAGAGCCCACACAGCAACGTGCCTGTATGGTGGAGGAGGCTCTCGCTGACCAGCAGCTCTGTATTCAGGAGAGGAGCACCAGTGTGGACCAGGAGGACCCGGAGCCTCCACAGATTAAAGAGGAAGAGGAGGAACTCTGCACCAGTCAGGAGGGAGAGCAGCTTGAGCTGAAGGAGGAGGCTGATGCCTTCATGTTGACTTCTTCTCATGAGGAAAGTGACCACAGCGACGATCTGACTCCATACATGAGTATCGATGAAGAAAAGCCTCATAGCTATATGTCAATGACAAGCTCTATGGTGTCAGAACCAAACATTTCCCACAATCCCCTCTCTCATAACCCTTATATGTCTGAGAGCCAGTATCAAACAGGAGGCAAGCATGGAGACTCGGGATTTAGTAGAGATACAGAGCCAGAATCACAGAGGAGACATCACACTAGCGGAAGTCACAGTGACACTGCAGACAACCCGAATGTGTTTGGTATCCAACACTACAATAATACGCAGACAGGTAAACGCTCCTACATATGTGACACGTGTGGGAAAGACTTCAAGTTTCAGTCAGTGTTGCAGAGACACGTGAGCGTCCACACAGGCGAGAAGCCGTATTCTTGCAAAATGTGCGGCAAGGCTTACAGACAGAGCGGCGAGCTGACAGTCCACATGAGAACCCACACGGGCGAGAGGCCGTATATGTGCAAAGCATGTGGGAAAGATTTCGGACGCAACAGCAGCTTGTGGGCCCACATGAGAAGAACCCACATCGGTGAGATGCCGTACCTTTGCAAGATCTGCGGGAAACGATTCTTTGGAGTGTTTGAATTAGAGAGGCATTTGAGATTGCATACAGACAAGTAGATTTAATGGGACGAGAACTTTGTGGGAAAAGTTTTTCACAAATCAATCCATATACGGGACAAATCATCGAGCTGAGACCCCTCGGGAGTGAGCACTCACCCACTGACATGAACACTTTTCTAATATCGTGTGCTTGTAATAGTGTGCTACGCATTTCCCTATAAAGAAGAGGTCACAATATCTTACTGTAATGAATTATTACATCATCAACAATTCCAGCAAGTTTTAAAATGAACTTTTATTCCCCTGTCATATATTTTTGGTAACAACAGTAATTTTTTTTTGACAGCCATAATCTTTTAACTCTTTGAAACATCCTTGTTGTACAACGAGTGCATCGTACATACAGATGTTTCACCTGTTACATTTTTATTATTTTAAATCTATTAAACCTTGCTTACGGTATTAGAGTGGATTGTGAACTCTGATGTTGAAGCTGAGAAACTTTTTGTGATTGGTTTAACTTGACATACTGAGCTGTTTTTCAGCTATGGACGAGACAAACACATTGTAGATGGTGTGGTACATGGTGCCAGTTACTCAGGCTGATGTTCCCACCGTGATGGAGTGGAGGATTATATTTTCCAACCCTGGTAACAACCCAAGTGGTTGTAATGTAAACCAGGACTAGTGCCTAAGGCGGCTAAATGCTGTGTATGAAATAAGAACACCAGATTCACCCTGATGTCTACAGCTACCAGCAAAGTCTGTTCATTATGGCAGCAGATGGGTGTGACTGACATCAAAAGTAAAAGTAGTCACAGTGAGGAATAGTTCTTTTCAGTGTGTCAAGTTATAACATGCAAGAGGATTTTAATGTTGGAGGTTAAATAGAGCAGTGGTTCCCAGCTTGGGCTCCCGACCCCCTTGAGGAGTCACTGAAGCTTCACGGGGGGTGACAAGGCCTTCAGTTTAGATCACTATTTAAGATTCTACACTTTTCAAAAAGTCTCACAAGTTCAGGGCATTAGTGACGACCTGAACTCAAGCTGTATTCACAGAGCCTTCACTCTCTGCTGAACAGTGTTGTCCTGCATGAGAAAAGTTCACAGTTAAACCAACCAAAGAGTAACAGAATGATGGTCAAGCCTCAAGAACAAAATATATCAAAAAAGAGACCCACTGTATGAAGTATGTATGATTTTTTTTTTAAATTATACATATATATGACACAATTTTGACAAGAAATAAATACTCTGCTCAAAATTAATTTTCCACAAACCTCCTGCAGTTATTGTGCTCACTATTTGGGTTAAGTGACAGTTTATCAGTTGTTCTGTGCTGTTACTGATATGCACTGAATACATTTTTTTTTGTTTAATACGTAATCAGTTTCCGCAAGTTAACAAAACAGATGACTGTTAATTAAAAGTAGTAGTTTATAAAAGAATATCACATTTCCTTGAGGAATAAAGCAAGCTAGATGTATATCCCTGCTACGTCCAACACCAAGAAAAACACACTTGGTTATATGTATTGAATTCACTACAGAATGTCAGGTGTCATCAGTTGACTCAGTGATAGAAAAGAGGTCGATTAAGATAAAGGTTGGGAACCACTAATTAAGAGGATGATTTAAAAGTGTCGCATCCACTGACGGAAATAAAATGTAGTAAAAAAGAATTGCAAAAAGGAATAAATGAAGTTGAACTGTTGGGGAAAATGGGGATTTAAGTCTGCAGTTGAAAAATTAAAGTCATGTTCCCCAGAGGGAAGATGATTAGATGAAAATACTCGTTAGAAACTCCATGGAAATCGTTAAGAAAATGTGAGGAGTTTATTTTGACTTCAGATTATAACGTAGAGAACTTTTAAAAGAATTGTGGATGAGTGCAAAAAAGTTAGAAGTGTGATAGGATGCCTTAAGTGTGATAGGATGCCTTGTAGGCTGGGAAGCTCACATAGCATCTTTGAAATACAATGGATCACAGTTACAGTGATCAGCTGCTTCAGTGGATCAAAAAGCTGAGGACAGAATCATTTTTATACATATACTGTTTAAATCAATTGTAGTCTAGTAGAACTCTATGTTCACTGTGGCTCTTTTTTAATACATGACAACATTCGCAAAACAGTTTTAAACTGCGGTAATTCTTTATGTTTTATGCTCATGATACTTTGCTTTGTGATAACCTGTCTGGCCACCTGAGTCTGGCGCTGTGTGCACACTGAACCATGACGGGAAGAAAGTCTTTGGCCCTCATTTATGGAACAAAGACATGACAGAAAACTGGGCGTACGGTCCACACAAACCTCTGCATGTATCAGTGTGGATGTGAACAGAGGCTAAGATCAAATCTCACGTCAGGTCTCATCATGTGTACGCAAGTCGATGTCGGCATGACAAATAAATCTGACTGAGTTGGAGAATTGTTATCAGTTATCAGTCCATTAATCCAAGTATTTGCAGCAACTTATTAATCACTTACAAATGTGTGCCCTATGAGAAAATATGGTATTTTGCAAAGGCCTACGTCACTGCATGCTCAGCTCACAGCTGCCTGGCTCTGTGGCTCCAGGCTGACTGAAGGCTGAACATCACTGCTGCTCGGTTCTTATTTATCTGACACTTTTCTTTTAAACACTGACGAGCCAAAGCATGTTTATATAATTTATCATTAAAACTACATACTGCAGTTGGTGTCCCTTTCATGGTGTCACCTTCTTTCAACTGGGAAAACTTAATGTCCTCATTGTCATTCTTTCATCCACATCTGCAGTGCAAAATAGTTACTGATATCTTCAGAAAACATGTTGTAAATGAAGATTTGGGGAATATTATAACTCTCTACTGGCAGAATCAGGCCACTGTCGACAATATATGAGAAAATATAAAGCACAATAGTCTTGCAGGAGAAACAAGGTCCTGTGCAGCCGCATGGCATTTGTTGTAACCTGTTTTTTTAGGACCCTAATGGTCTCTAGTTAAGAACTGTTCTTGTTATATTGTTATTATATATATATTTTTTTATTTATTTAATACTTGAGGAGATGATTCACCGCTGGAGTCACCGCCATTTCATACATTTCAGGCTGATGGACCATTTTCAGGTAAACACATTAAATTCAGATTGATCGAACTGTGTGCTTTTAACTTATAGTAACGTTAACAACAGTTAACCGGTAGTTAGTTAACAGCTGTTAGTTAATTTAATATATGATTGTCGCCAGTGCGCAATGCATCTTTGGATAAGCTGGGCCACGAAGGATTCATCCGTTGCATTCTCCAAATTCTGGGAAAGAAGGCTGCATTTCTTGGCTGCATTTGAGGGAGCCTTCGAAATGGGAAAGCCTTGGTTGCGCCCATGTGACGCAATCTGTCTTCAATTACAGCCTTCGGCCCTGAATTGAGACAGGTAAAAACAAATGAACCCACTTTTTCATATAATTTGGGCAACAGGAAACAAATGGAAACATCACAGACATGCTGTATTTACTCTTTATTGGTAAAAAAAAACAAAAACGGGCAAATGACACATTTTAGGCGCATAATATAACTCCTGCTGTTTTGTTTCACAGTTGTTTCCTACAATAGCCCAGTGTAGCTTCTTCATTATCCTACATAAATCTCATCGTTATTAAAAGGCTGCGGTCTATGACACCAAGATGAGTCTGTTTCAGGTTGGAGAGGAGGACCTCTGAAGTGTGAATGATCCCGTTGAGTAAGTGCGGCTTAACACACACTTTCAAAATTTTAGCAAATGTGCCAAATTACTATCAGGAAAATGTCTTTTAAAATATTAAAGTGCAAGTACTTGTGTCCAATGGCCTCTTTTTAGTGTTACTGATGTGTGCATAGGGATTTTTGTTGCAGCTAGTTGAGGTGTAAAAATGTTAATTAGCAAAGTAACTATAGCTGTCAAGTAATTTTAAAGGCCTGGAAAGTACATTTGCTTGTAAGATGCACAGTAGAACTATATGTAGCAAAAAAGTACTCAAAGAATACCTCCAATATTTATATATTTATTTATTCAAACTGTTGGCATGGTATTTACATGCAATCTTGGCCATCTGATGACTGTCAATGTTGTACATAAATACAGTAAATAAGTACATGTAGTTATATCCCACCACTGCTTGTTCAATACGAGGCAGCTCCATTGATCAAATTACCAAATGTTATTTGCAAATGTTACTTAAACTTAACTTCCAGCCAGCGAGCTGCAACATCAATACAACATTTGGTTATAGCCTTAGAGTTCAGAGTGTTTCCAATATTATTACATCATCCCCAAACTAATCTTTATTTTTAGAATACATACATGAGCTCAGACACCAGCATTTTGTTGCCCATGTCTCTTCGGGCACTGATCATATGAGTTACTCAGGCTTATTCGTTAATAGCACCATGGTACATCATTTACAATTAATGTGTCACTTCAAAAGCCAGACACAACAGAAATTATACAATAAAAAATATAAATATGTTTGACATGTTGCAGACAAAAAAGACAAAATTACTGTTGGCAGGAAGACAATACAAGTGACCCAACACAACCTCAACACCAAAATATACTAAAAGAAAATTCACTCAACAGATCAAACATCTCTAGAAACTTTGCACCCACTGTGCAACAAAGACTTTTCAAATTCATAACTGATTATGATTGTTTCAAAGAAATACTGCTGCAAACAAATATATAAGTAACGCAGTAATATGAAGGTAAAAAATATTAGTTTAAACAAAGTTTGATGGCATTGTTGACGACAAGATACTCTGACCTCTTGCTGTGATAATAGTATACATTTAGTACTTTATTTAGTCAGTAAACATGTCTCCATGGGAGTTTCAGCTGCTGGCTTCTCCTGTGTATATTGCATGTAGTGTTTTCTCCAGTAGGTAATGTGATTTCAGTAAAACTTTTCCCACAAGTGATGCAATTATGTGATTATGACTTGTGTGAATTCTTGTATCTTTTGACTATGAACTATGAGAACTGAACCATCACACGTATTTGACGACTACAGGGCTACTCGCCTGTATGTGCTGCCATATGATTTAGCAAATGAGACACGCGGAAGTATCTATTCCCGCAGATCTTGCAAACGTACGGCTTCTCACCATTGTGTGCTCTGATGTGGATCCTTAAGTGACCGCTAAGTCTGAAAGCTCTGCCACACGTTTCACATTTAAACGGCTTCTCGCCCGTGTGGATTCTCGCATGGGCTCTCAAATCTGACATCTGACAGAATCTCTTCCCGCACGTTTTACACGTATACGTCTTCTTCTCATCCGTGTGGACTCTCATGTGCCTTTTCAACGGGGAGTTGTCACTGAATCTTTTCCCGCAGACCTTGCAAGAATATGGTTTCTCGCCTGTGTGCGTTCTTATGTGGACTTTCAAGGTGCTGTTGTGTCTGAAGTCCTTCCCGCAGATCTTGCACGAATATGGCTTCTCACCTGTGTGTATCGTCTGGTGTCTCTGCAGATGGAACTTAGACTTAAAAACTCTTTCACACGTGTCACATTTGAATGACTTTTCACCTGTGTGAGTCAAGCGATGCATCGACGACATAGCAGGGTTGTACACGTGGTAAGTGTAAGTGTTGCTTTTGTGTTGCTGACTCTGTTGTTTCAGCTCTGCATCTCCTGAGCATGATCCTGCGTCGCCTCCTGTCTGATCCTGGCTCCCAGCTACATAGTAATTGTGAGAGAGGAGCTGGTGGTCACTGTTTGCCTCTGATCCCCCAGAGCTTATGACTGACACGTAGCTCAGAGGCTGCTCTTCCACCACACTTTGAGTTTCATCACTGTTCAGGTATGGAGTCTGATCTTCACTGTTGTCACTGTCCTCATAAGGAGCGATCATAAAGGCATCAGCCTCCTCCTTCAGCTCGAGCTGCTCTCCCTCCTGACTGGTGCAAAGCTCCTCCGGCTCCTCTTTAATCTGCGGAGGCTCTGGGTCCTCCTGGTCCAGACTGGAGCTCCTCTCCTGGTCAGCGAGCACCTCCTCCTCCTTACACACATGTTGGTGTGGGAGCTCTGGAGGGACAGACGACAACATGGATAAGACACCACTAGGATGATGAAGAAAACAGACATTCAAGCAGATAAATACGAGTTAATTTCAGCCATTAGGATACCGTAAGGGATTTAAATGTCACACACCTGTCCTTTCCAAATTAATTCCAGGTTTCCAGACGTTTTCCAGCAGCCTGCGCTGACGGTCGAGCTCCTCCTCGTACTCGACGATAGTCCTTTTAAAAACTCCGAATATTTCCTCAGCAGCTACAGCCAGTCGCTCATTCACAAACTCCCTCAAATACTCAACGGAAGACATCGCTGTGACGTTGTAAATTAAATTATAAGCTGCACTACTACTGTAATATCGTCACCGACATGAGGGCGCAGCTAGTGCTACTAGCTCCCGTATTGTTTACTTCTTCTTCTTCGACTTGTTTTTTAACGGCAGGTGCCAACTGGCGTTGAAGGCGCATTGCCGCCACCTACTGGCCACAGCTCAGTACTCCATTAGGATTGAATTTTTTTTTGCATTAAACCAGTTTCTTTTGAAAAATCAAACAGGTTTTTATATTTTCTTTCCCTCAGTGCCTAATGAATTCTTTAGATGGAATATTCCCACCATTACTTATATACTTCTGTCCAGGAGCTTAGCACCAAGTTCTAGGCCCTACGTAGAGGCCTTCCGCCCTTCCTCTTTTGATCCATGTCTCTTTCTTTCTTTCTTTCTTTCCTTTATATTTAATCATTATTATTATTATTTAACAAATAATTGAGCTTACAACTGTACACCAAAACAGGCTATGGTGCCATACAGCATTGTAGCTATGATGCTAATTTATGATACTGATTAATAATTTATGTTATATAATGCATATATACTCCGAGCTAGATTCCTTGCTGTGTATTGATGGAAGATCAGAGTATTCACTGCAAAGACAGACAGACTGACCGACCGTAGATAGATAGATAGATAGATAGATAGACAGATAGAATGACAAATAGATAGACAGACAGATAGATGGATGGACGGACGGAGTATCGGAGTATTCATTGCAAAGACAGACAGACTGACCGACCGCAGATAGGTAGGTAGATAGACAGACAGACAGACAGATAGATAGATAGATAGACTGACAGATAGATGGATGGATGGACGGACGGACAGACGGGGTATCAGAGTATTCATTGCAAAGACAGACAGATTGACCGACCATAGATAGGTAGGTAGATAGACAGACAGATAGATAGACAGACAGACAGATAGACCGATAGAATGACAAATAGACTGACAGATAGATGGATGGACGGACAGACGGAGTATCGGAGTATTCATTGCAAAGACAGACAGACTGACTGACCGTAGATAGGTAGGTAGGTAGATGGATAGATAGACAGACAGACAGATAGATTGACGAATAGATAGATAGATAGACAGACAGACAGACAGACAGACAGACAGACAGATAGATAGATATATTGACATTTAAATGAACAGATTGATAGATAGATAGATAGATATACTGTATAGACAGACAGACAGACAGATAGATTGACGAATAGATAGACAGATAGATAGACAGAGAGACAGACAGACAGACAGACAGACACATTTTCACATATTTCCTGTAATATCCCATAACCTCCCAAGACCACAGGATTTAAGATTTCTTAGAGTTATACTTTACAAATTGTCAGACCAGTTGTACCAAGGAAATGTACCTATCACTTAATGTGAACTAGAGCCTGTTGTAAACACTGCGGTACGGTAGGTGACGCTGTGCACCTAAAACTTAGTACTGCAATCTGCCAAAAATGCAAAGAAGACGAAGAAGAATAACTTGGAATAACACCGCATGAACGTACAGTACTGAATGAACTGGAGCACAAAACTGGAGTCGATACTTTTTCCGGTTCATTAGTAATTAAACAACAATGTCTTTAGTTGAGTCTTTGAGAGAGTTTGTCAAACAGAGACTAACTGCTGCTGCTGAAGAAATATTCACAGTTTTTGAAGAAAGTATCGTGAAGTACGAGGAAGAGATCAGTCGCCAGCGCAGACTGTTGGACATCGTTGGGAAACCTGAAGTAAAGTTACTCGGGGCGGGTGTGTAAACACTTTAATGGTCTATAAAACTATCAGGGGAGTGTGACCCATAGTAATGGTTTAAATACAGACTTGTATTTATCCGCTCAGGTGCTTTCTATCATCATCATAGTATCCTATCTCTTTTGTTCTCTGTCCCTCCAGAGCTCCCACAGCGACATGTCTGTAAGCAGGAGAAGGTGCTCGCTGACCAGCAGCTCTGTATTCAGGAGAGGAGCTCCAGTCTGGACCATCAGGGCCCAGAGCCTCCACAGATTAAAGAGGAAGAGGAGGAGCTCTGCACCAGTCAGAAGGGAGAGCAGCTTGAGCTGAAGGAGGAGGCTGATGCCTTTATGACGACTCCTACTCATGAGGAAAGTGACCCCAGTGAAGATCAGACTCTGGACTCAAATCCTGATGAAACTCTAAGTGCAGAAGAGGAGTGTGTCGCCAACATGCCAGTTATAAGCTCTGTGTTATCAGAAGCACACAGTGACCACCAGCTCCTCTCTCACAACTCTCATGTAGTTGAGAGCAAAGAGCAGAAAGGAGGCAAGCATGGAGACTCGGGATTAGCTAAAGACGCAGAGACGAAACTAAAGAGATGTCACCAAAACAGAAGTCACAGTGACAGTGAAAACAACTCTAACTTGTCAGTGATTGACCGTAATACTCACGCACCTAAACAGTCTTCTGAATGTGACAAATGTGGAAAAAAATTCAAGTATAAGTCACAGCTGCAGGAACACATGAGAACACACACAGGTGAAAAACCATATTCTTGCAAAACGTGTGGCAAAGACTTCACACGTAGCAGTGTCCTGAGTGTCCACATGAGGACCCACACAGGGGAGCGGCCGTACCTTTGCACGACCTGCGGGAAAAGATTCAGTGGCAAGTCGGTATTGAATAATCACATGAGAACCCACACGGGTGAAAAACCATACTCTTGCAACACGTGCGGCAAAATATTCCGTCAGATGTCCTCGCTGAACATTCATCTACGAACCCACACAGGCGAGAAGCCGTACTCCTGCAAAACATGTGGGAAAGCTTTCAAATGTAGCAGCAACTTAAATGTCCACATGAGAACCCACACGGGGGTGAAGCCGTACGTCTGCAAGACATGCGACAGAGGATTCTGTGACATTTCAGGCTTGATAAGGCATATGACAAGCCACACAGGCGAGAAACCACATACTTGCAAAACATGTGGGAGAGGTTTCACAACTGGTCGTGACTTGACGATCCACATTAGGAGAGACCACACGGGTGAGAAGCTGTAGAGAGCTGTAGAGAAGATTGCTTTGATGCATCTAATTTGGCAGATCACATGAGGACGCACACAGGGAAGTAGCCTCGTGTTTGTAAAATATGTGATTCGGTCATGGATGGATTACTGAAAGGGCCTACCAGGCACAGGCACATGTAACGCACACCAAGAATTATGTTACTGGCAGCTGACTTGATTACAGAACACAAGTGTCGCACACACTGGCTCCATATGCATTTCTTTTATTTTGATGATGACGTTTTAACCTTTGGGTCCTCCTCAAGATCAATGATCATACTGAGACACAGGTTCACTTATCTGTTAAGTAGGCCACACCTTTGGCTCACAACTGATCATGATAAGATGATCATGCTGCACCGTGAGGTTGAGCAAGACTGTGTGACAGCTTTTACTTGATTCAAATGTTGAATGCATCATGAATGACATTGCCATTCAATACCTCCTCTCCTAACCTTGCTGCTTATTTCTGTCCTTGCTGATAATATCATACCTGTTGCAGGAAATCTAGGAGTCTGGTATGGTCTGTCTTGTGCAAACATGTTTTTCTCATCTTGAAATATTTTTAAAAAATTCTGATCCATTTCAACTTTTAAAGACACACAGACAATTTTACATGCCTTCATCTCTTCACGCCTGGATGACTTCAACACCCTCTTTTCTTGACTGAATCAAAAACCTATTTATCAACTCCAGGCTGTACACAATTCATCTGCCAGACTTTTAACCAGAACCTAGTTTACTGATTACTTTTAAGGCTCTTCATGGTCTCTCTCCCAGCTATATCTCCGACCTCTTGGTGCAGAACACGGCAGGATGTACTTTGAGGTCCTCGGGCAGAGATCTTCTGTCTGTTCCAGAGGGCCAGCTGAAAACTAAAAGGGACAATCTGCCAGAGGAAATCAAGTCGGACGGGTCAATGATCCCTTTTATGTCTTTTCTTAAAACATACTTTTATCAGAGAGCCTTTCCTGATTTTACTTGAGTTTTAAGTTCATTTAGACTGTCTTTTATTTCCTGTTTTTATACACTGAAGTGCCTTCATCAGTTCTTTTAAAAGTTGCAATTTGTAACTCCGTTTTGAAAAGTGTATATAAATAAAGAATATTATTACTATCATTATTATTATTAGTGTATTTTTATACACAATTATTGAGAACTGACATTTACACACAAGTTCTGGAAGCGGAACTAAACGCTCCCCAACTTCCGCTGTCGGAACTTAACAGTGTGACGTCCAGCGGAAGTAAACAACACAGCCGCTAGTAGCGTTAGCTGCAGCCGTCAGACGACATTGTAGCTGTGGTGCAGATTCATTACTCCATTTTTGTAATTAGGCAACAATGTCTTCAGTTGAGTATTTAAGGGAGTTTGTCAACGAGCGACTCGCCGTAGCTGCGGAAGAAATATTTGGATTTTTCGAGAAGACCGTCATCGAGTACGAAGAGGAGCTCGACCGTCAGCGCAGACTGTTGGACGTCGTTTGCAAACCTGAGATAAATACGCACAGGACAGGTGTGTAAACCTCAGTGGTCCTAAGAAAACACACAGTATGACTCAATTAAAGTTGGGGGTTACGTGTGTTATTTAACACGTCGGCATTGCTTTCATGAAACATGTTTCCAATGCAGCTAACTGTATTCACATGAAATCTAGTCCAGACATTTTAATACATGAAAAGTTACAATGCAGCAAAGTGTAATTATGCAGGTGAAAGGGTTAAATATTACAACATGCAGTGTATAATTACTCTGGAGTCAATTTACTGTCTTATTTTGTGTACTCAGCACACTAATACATGTACCGTAAAACTTCTATTAATAGCCCAGGCTGTGATTTGCTAAAATCACTGGAAGCAACAGGCCTTTATTTGGGACAGACCTTTAATTCCTTTCTCTCAAAACTGTTGCTCAGTAAAGATGGGAAATACAACACATTATTTATATTAAAATGAATATTACTTGTATACAAATTAGGCTTTAGATGACATATCATTAATTTGATCAAGTTCCCAAAGAGCAACAGAGAGAGAGAGAGAGTTACCACACCCAGCATACTGACACAAGACCACTTTATCCTGTTAAAACAACATTCACAACTTGAATTAATTTTTAAGAAAAAAACAACCATTTTTATTATGTTGATCTGAGGAAGCTTACGGACCACAGGAATATAAATAATTTACAGGGTATATGAGGAATGGACACATAATTTGAGGTGGCCAACAAGCCAGTTTTATTCATTCATGCTTCATACTTCTATTAAAAAAATGATTTGCAACCAGACCAGGCGTCTAATTGAGACAGGCGTTAATTTGTTAAAATGTGTAGCCACACCGGGCTAACTAAAGGCAGTTATGTAGTTATTATTAAGCACTGGTTACGTACTCTGTTGGGGTATTGTAACACACTGAGCAATAATCTTGATGTTTTTCAGAGGAACTTGGAGAGAGAACCTGTTGGGTATCATTTCTATTACAATCACAGGCTACAGAGTTTGGTCATAAAACTGAGCAAACATCAGGGCGCATAGGGAAGATAGAGTATGCCTTCTGCATCACTTAATAAATCTTATGTGATTTTGTTTTATGCCAACAAGCAAGCAAACTACATTGTTAAAATGTTAACAGTCTTTTCCCTGGCAATTTTGGTTGACCAGCATTACAGCTCCTCAAGGTGCAAGCTTACCTTTTATCAGCTCTGTGCACGGCCTCCTTTCATCCTAGGAAATAAATACAATTATAGCAAGATAATAAACAAGGTATGAATCATGTGTACACTGTGTATGGTTAATACACTCTTGTGATAGCAAACTGCAGTTCATTTAGTTTTTCCATGTTTTAAGGCATGTGAAATCGAAATAAATTGTTCTCCGTAGTTGCAGGGTAAGATACATGCAGCGGTAGTTCCCCCTTGTTACATTGTGTTACATGCTAATTACAGGGCCTGCAGACTGTAATCTAAAACACTATCATTAATCAAATTGTGATTATTTTTGACAGATAATGCTGCATGAGGCACAGTTTTAGTTGTAATGGTAATTTTTGCATTTCATTTTCACAAAATAAAATTAATGCAAAAATGATGATGTGTTTTTTGTTGGGAGACTGTACCAAACAAGCCTGTGCCCTTACACCTGGAATATGATTTATAGGCCGGGGCATCTCTGTAGTAGTGCTCATTTATAATGGCATGGTGCAGTGACACATTTTACCTTCTTTAAAAAATTGCAGCTCCTGCAATTTGGAGATTGCGCTAGGCCAGATTGCAAATTTATGCAGCTCTACTGTCATCAGTTACATTTAGTTACAGGGTAACTACAGGGTATGCCGCTGTAATCTAAGGCTCTTTAAGTTCCCCCCTGTTCCTTCCTTATAGCTTGGAGAAAGAAAGGCAGAGGAGAGAAAGAGAGGATGACACGCAGCTGAAGTCCATTCAGGATTCAAACCAGGACTCAGTCTTGAGACATACCTAATCTCTCAGGGTGTTCAGGTGGGATTGTGGCCCATTCTTCCACACAGACTTTCTTCTTGTTATCTAAGAGCTTGTTTGAAGTTTGCTCCACAACCTTATGAGGAGCCTGTAGATCAATGGAAGAATGTAATGTGGTCAAATGAGACAAATCTCACCTGAACACTGTGAGAGGTTAGTTTCTTTGTTCAGAAAACATCTTGAAGCTGACATTGCAAACAAAGGTTTCTCCACCAAGTGTTAAATTGGTTTCAGTAAGTGTGTTAATTACTTTTTCCTGTGTCATTCCACTTAATTGATAGTTTTTTTTCATGGACTGAAATGATATGACTTCTTTAGCAGTGTAGTTTTATTGTGTTATTACTTATGTCTGGTCTAAATTTCATATGAAAAGCTACATTGGAAACAAGTTTGTGTAGTAATTATTTCCCCCACTGTAGCACCCTAATGGTTTTGAGACACAGATGTGTGTTTCTTTATCATCACAAATGTGTCCTATTCCATTTGTTCTCTGTCCCTCCAGAGCTCCCACAGCAACATGCCTCTATGGAGGAGGAGGAGGCTCTCGCTGACCAGCAGCTCTGTATTCAAGATGGCAACTCCAGTCTGGACCAAGAGGACCCAGAGCTTTCACAGATTAAAGACGAAGAGGAGGAGCTCTGCGCCAATCAGGAGGAAGAGCCACTTGTGCTGAATCACGAGACTGATACCTTTATGATGACTCCCAATTATGAGGACAGTGACAACAGTGACGATCAGTCGCCGTACTTAGATATCGATGAAGCTCAAAGTGTGGGGGAGGAGAACCATTTAAGCTACATTTCAGTTATAAGCTCTGTGGGATCTGAACCAAACAGTGACTACCAGCTCCTCTCGCACAGCTCTCATGTAACTGAGAGCCAGTATTTGAGAGTAGGCAAGCACGGAGGCTCAGGATCCACTAGAAATACTGGGTTAGAACCACACAAGAGAGATCACAAAAGCAGGAGTCACAGTTACAGTATAGACAAACCTAGGTTGTCAGGGTTTCACTATAATGCTCACAAAGGTAAACAGTGTTTCACATGTGACACGTGTGGAAAAGAATTTAAGTGTAAGTCGTCACTGGAGAGACACCTGACCATCCACACAGGCGAGAAGCCGTATTGTTGCAAAATATGTGGGAAAGATTTCAGACTTAGCAGCGTCTTGAAAGTCCACATGCGAACCCACACAGGCGAGAAGCCGTACCTTTGCAAGATCTGCGGGAAGCGATTCAGTCAGACATCAACACTAAACGTTCACCGAAGAATCCACACGGGCGAGAAGCCGTATTTTTGTAGAATATGCGGGAAAGATTTCAGACGTAACGATGATTTGATAGTGCACATGAGAACCCACACAGGCGAGAAGCCGTATTCTTGCAAAGTGTGCGGAAGGGATTTCGGACGCAAGAGTAACTTGTTGGTCCACATGAGACGAGCCCACGCTAATGAGAAGCACTTAGAAGACCTGTGGGAAACTATATATTGATATGTCTCATGTGGCAAAGCATGCATACACACGAGTAGCCTTGTATTTGCAAAAGATGCGGGAAACTATTCAGTTCTAGTGGTTCATGTAAACAAAAAAACATAATTGCAGCACTTTTGGGAAAAGTTTTTCTCAAATCACATGTGAAAAAACACCTGGATCAATATACACAGGAGAAAATATCAAGCGGAAGCTTTTGTGGAGACGAGTTCACCAACCGAATGAAATCCACATTTACAGTAGCTACAGTTCTCTTACTGAATGTAAAATATTAAAGTAAGGATGATATGTCAATATGTTAATGTAAAGTTTTCCTTTGTATGACTCTGTATTACTTATTATTTTGTTTGCAATATTATGTCTAAAGCAATCATAATCTCCCAAATCAAGGACAAATGTGAGTTTACAGTGAGTTCACTGCAGTGGATGTTAAAGTAATGGTGTGATCATGATGGTTGTTGGTTGTGCCAAATGTTGATTTCTGAAGTTTCTCAACCACTTTAATTTAATATGTTAAAAAAGTACTTAAGAACCATGTGTTCTGTATCTATATGAAGCCTCCTGCACATCTTTACCCGAAGTGGATTTTACATTTAAGAGTGACTGACCATTGTTGTTTTTATGACCATGTAAGAAGTCCAATAAATACAAACATGCCTTCTTCTTTTTGCTATTTTCATGCATTATGTGACGTTTGTGTGCGACCAAATTCTGTCTCATCTTTGCCGTTTTTGTTTGATGATTTATGAGTGATTAATTGATTATGAAAATAGCTGCTGGTTAATGCCAGTTAATATCAGAGAATAAAAGTGCAATAATTATAAGTGGAATAAACCCTCTCTTACATACACTTTCAAATCTTAGTAGTTATCGCCACTGCTTACTCGTGTCTTTTTTATATATATAACTTAAAGTTTAATTCTAAAAGCCTAACCAGGGACAGGGGTAGAAACCTGTATGTATTTAATCTACTTTGTATTTTACACATGAAGCAATGTCTTATGCATTTGTCCTTGTTGTATGAACAAGTAAATAAATAAATAAATCTTGGCAGTTAAAAAATTAAATTAAACAAGAGTTGCGACAAATTGTGAAAAGTCACTTGGCATATATAAACAGTGAGTACTGCTAATATGTAGCTTTATATCAGTGATACTTAAATTTCTACAGTGTCAAGAAGGTTGGAGCTGATATTTAAATTGATTAAGGTTCCATGAAATCTTATAAAGGGTCTGGATTAAATTGCATTTGGGTCCAGATTCGGATTTGAGTCCTTGTATGTGGGCAATATATAAACACATAGTAAGAATGAATAAAATGTTAAATTGAAATTAGGGTGCATCGCAAAACCAGACCATCTGTGAATTTTCTTCTGACTTTGAAAAGAAAAGAAAACAAAACCATCATTATAGAAAAATATATCTTGCAAATGTGTCGCAATGCTATGATACATTTACGGGAAAAATATGCCTTGGATGTTTCATCTCACCAATTTGACAATGGTGTGTCTTTGAATTTCTTCTTATGTTTTTTTATATACTTCATTAATCTCCTCAGTTTGTTCAGGCGCCCTGAGTGATTGGGGCGGTTCAGTGACTTGCACATGGGCACTTCGGTGGTGCCCAAGAGCTGAACTTGCACCTATCCAGCCACCAGAGCACGTTTCATAGTTCGTCCGGAAGGCGGGTTGAATAAGCGGCCTTCCGCTTCCCAACCCAAGTCCATGTGGACAGACAAAATTCGTCTGTCAGAAGTGGGATTCGAACCCACGCCTCCAGGGGAGACTGCGACCTGAACGCAGCGCCTTAGACCGCTCGGCCATCCTGACATCTTATCACTCAATAACATTCACATAAACACGTACATACATCCCCTGTCATTGCTTATTGTTTTTTTTATTTTGTTTTAACACCTAATCTTTATTTCGTTTTTATGAACAATACACTGTACAGGTTTATTTTTCCCAGCTGTGACTGCACAGACATTCACTCTGACACGTATATAGACAAACCCATTTTAAGTCAAAGCTAAAAGCGTTCATTTGTTACACTGCATATTCCACCTGGTCATGACTGCAACCTTATTTTTAAACTAAAATTTAAATCATTTTTTTAATCTCCGCACCTCTTCAGCACTTTTGCACATTTTAATGGTGATTTTTTTAAAAAATTGCACATCATTTAGTAATTAATTTTACCTTTTATATATATTTTTCTCTTTCCCCTTTTCTGTACACTTTATTATGCTCCATATGTTATTGCTCTGTAAAGCACCTTGAATTGCCCTTGTGTGTGACATGTGCTATACAAATAAAGCTGCCTTGCCATTCAAAGTGAAATTTAAAAAAAAAAAAAAAAAAAGGATAGAAAAATAGTAATAATTATAATCACACAGATGAAGCACAGGTGCAAAATTTGTTCTACAGACTATGACATGTAATGTATGTGATATGTGCCTGGAGGAAATATGAAAATGTTGATAAACGTCAGTGTATTAACAAAGCCGTGAACAAAAAAACATGGCTGTCGGTTAAAAGTAATAGCATAGGTATGAGCACCAAGTGTCCTTGTGAAATAAAAGCATCCTTAATCTGAAATTAAGCACAGATTATTTTGATTAAAGCCATCAGTTGAAAGCGGACAGAAAAAGCTCCTGCACGTCCACCGTCGGAGCTTAACAGTGTGACACCAGCGGAAGTAAACAATAGAACCGTTAGTAGCTTTAGCTGCATGCGCGTAATGAATTAGCCAGAAGATGAGCTTGTAGTCGTAGCGCCGCTAATTCATTTGTTTGTTTGTTTTGTTTGTCATGTGGAAACAATGTCTTCTCTTGGGTATTTGAGGGAGTTTGTGAACGAGCGACTGGCTGTAGCTGCTGACGAGATATTCGGAGTTTTTGAGAAAACTGTCGTCGAGTACGAGGAAGAGATCGAGCGTCTGCGCAGACTGTTGGACATCGTCTGGAAACCTGAAATAAAGCTACACAGAATAGGTGCGGAAAATCTCAACAGTCCTTAAAAATTAACAGGAGTTTGACTCATATAAGATCATAATGGTTTAAGGACATGCTTGTATTTTCCTGCTCATCACTGCAGCATCATTTTCCATTTGTTGTCTGTCCCTGCAGAGCTCCCACATGTCTGTAAGGGGGAGGAGGTTCTCGATGACCAGCAGCTCTGTATCCAGGAGAGTCTGGACCAAGAGGACCCAGAGCCTCCACAGATTAAGGAGGAAGAGGAAGAGGAGGAACTCTGCAGCAGTCAGGAGAGAGAGCAGCTTGAACTGAAGGAGGAGGCTGATGCCTTTATGTTGACTCCAACATATGAGGAAAGTGACCACAGTGAAGATCAGACTCTGTATTTGAATCCTGATACAACTCTGGAGGAAGAGTCTGTAATCGACATACCAGAAGTACACAGCGACCACCAGCTCCTCTCGCGCAGCCCTCATGTAGCCGAGAGCCAGGATCAGACAGGAGACAAGCATGCAGACTCAGGATCGAGTCGAGATGCAGAGGCCGAACCTAAAAAAAGACATTACAAAAGCAGAAGTCACAGTGACAGCGTTAACAGCCTTAATTTGTCGGAGCTTCACCGTAAAACTCGGGCAGGCAAACGGCCTTTCAAATGTGACACATGTGGGAAAGATTTTAAGTCTGAGTCAAAACTGAGTATACACCTTAGCATTCACACCGGTGAGAAACCTTACCTCTGCAAGACCTGCGGGAAAAGATTTGGTTATATGTCCGTACTGAAAACTCATTTACTCATCCACGCAGATAAAAAGCCGTATTTGTGCAAAGCATGTGGGAAAGGTTTCAGAATTAGCAGCCCTGAAACTCCACATGAGAATGCACACAGGTGAGAAGCCGTACCTTTGCAAGACATGCGGGAAAAGCTTCTGCGCCATGCAAGTGTTGAAAAGGCATTTGACCATCCACACGGGCGAGAAGCCGTATACTTGCAAGACATGCGGGAGAGCTTTCAGACAGAGCAGTGACTTGAAGGGCCACATGAGGATCCACACAGGCGACAAACCGTACCTTTGCAAGACCTGCGGGAAAACATTCTGTGACATCTCAGCGTGGAAAAGGCACATGAGGGCCCACACGGGCGAGAAACCGTACATCTGCAAGACCTGCGGGAAGAGATTTGGTTATATGTCAGTACTGAAAACTCATACGAGAATCCACACAGGTGAGAAGCCATTTTCATGCATCACCTGTGAGAAAAAATTCAGTCGGAGGCCAGACTTGAAAAAGCACATGAGGATCCACACAGGTGAGAAACCATATGTTTGCACAACATGTGGGAAAGCCTTCAGACTCAGTGGTGACCTGACAGTCCACATTAGAAGAGCCCACACTGGTGAGAAACCGTATCTTTGCAAGATCTGTGGAAAAAGATTCTTTGATGTGTCTTATTTAGCAAAGCATATGAGAATGCATATAGACAAGTAGCCTTAAAAATATGTGTGACGCAAGTTCACAGTCAAAAAACCAACACGAGAACTCGAAGACGTGACATAAGTGCAGCACTTGTTTGATTTTACTCAAAACACTTAGAAACCATAGAGCTGAAACTCTCCTGGAGAAGTATTCGCTAACTGATTTAAATACACTTTTGCAGTAGCTACATCTCTAACTGAATGTAAATATGTTCACTTAAGATGGGATTGTGAAATCTTAATGTAAAGTTTTACTTCATTTGACTGTTTTACTTGTTGGTGAAGATTCTCAGTCATCCAGGTCATGGTAGTGCTGTCCTGAGAGGTGAAGCATCTTCAAGAAACCCGAGCAAGTCCAGTCGCCTCTGATATAGCACTTAAAACTGTATTACTTATATTTATGTTAGCAAACAGTATTTCTTTGAAACCATTTCAATCATTTCATTTCATTTCAATTTTTTCAAAATTATAAAAAAAAAATGCACATCAAGTTCAGTGTCATTAAAATCATGCTGTGATCTTAACGGTTTTTACCAAATTCACGAAGCATCTCTGAATCACTTTTAGTTTACAGTTTAACAAGAGTTTGTGCCTCAAGTGATAAAAGTTCCAAAAGCCTCTGACACATTCAGCCAGATTTAACATTTGAGAGTGACTGACATCAGTGTTGTATGTTACCATTTTTTATTTATTTTAAAAAGGGTATTAAATGTACTGTAAATGTGCCTGTTTGCTGCTTTTATGCACTACCACTGTTACATGCCAGACAAAACAGCTTTTACATTTCTGCTTGATAAGTTAATTAAAAGATTAATGGATTATCAAAGTGGTTGCTCGTGTCCTTTTTACTTTCTAAAATTAGCAGTGTAGCATCCTGTGCATACAACACTGTGTACTTATAACTGAATACCACTAAAATGCAGCTATACAGTATTTTAGCGGTACTCAGATAAATAAGTAGATTATTTTGGAAAATCTCCAAACTGATACAGGAAGAATGCTTGATTTTCAGTATTGGTGTAGCACAGATGCCCCAGACTTAAATATATAAATTAATGGCAGGAATCATGGAGTAATGTCTCTTTATAGCACCTAAAGTTTAGAGTTTTAAGGTAGATATGTGGGAGTCTTGCTTTGGAAAATTTATCAGTCATTTTCAGATTTTTTCAGCATTTTAGTCAGTGTTTTTTAGCATGTTAGGTATTAATAATTTTAGCTATTTCAAGGTACAAATATTAGACTTTTACTTTTGAGTTTAATACAGTAAAAGTGCCTCATGTTGTGCTGTATGTAGTTGCAGATGTCCTCAACTCAAATGCAGGCTCTCACTGTCAGGATTCTCTTTGTCCAGCAACCCAAAAATCAAAGAATAAAGACACTTTCCCTCACAATTTAGTGTTTTTTTTTTTTCTTTTTTAATTCATAAGGAGCACAATCAGCATGTTTAATACTTGTTGTGATTATAATCAAGAGAATCTTTGCACCTGTCAGGAGGGAGAGGATTGGTCAGGTTCAGGCAGTGATGTTGTGAACTCACCTCTTTTTCTGGCTGTTTACTTCCTCTTTTGTAATAACCTCATCAACTACCTCTTTACAACTGGGTTTATGCAGGAGGAGTGAGATTCAGACTGGAGCAGGCCGGGTCGCCTCCAGGACAGTAGGTGGCAGTGTGAGCTCGCTTTGAATGACAGATGTTGTTATTACGTTTCGACAGATGCGGAAGTAAGCTGGGGACTCACGTCGGAGTTATATGAAGTTTTAGCGGAGGAAAACGTGTTTTAAATTCCCTCCGACAATGGCTTCAGTACAAAGTATGAGAGCGTTTGTGTGTGACAGACTCACCGCGGCTGCGCAGGAAATATTGGGAGCATTTGAGAAGAGGATAGAAAACTACGAGGTAGAAATCGCTCGTCAACGCAGACTTTTGGACGCACTGTTGTCACCTGAGATAAAGTTACACCGGACAGGTAAGGGAAAGATTTTTAAAGCATTCAATTTAAGCCAATTCTGCGTTAACAGTTCAGAAGTATCTCTCAAATTACATCTTTATTTTCTGCCATGTGAAGCCCCACGTCACAGACAGACCAGTCAGACAGGTACAACGACAATGATCACGTGTTTTATTGAGAGAGCAACCAATGTTGTGGTGAGTTACTGTTGGGTGTCACATTTCACTCAGGAAGTTAGACACGTCCAAACCGTTACTACTTACACCTGGTTATTTTTTAACCACACACCCGAGCACGTGATGCCACATTATTTGCGGAAGTCGCATTCTCCAGGGAATAAGACCATGCACAGTAGTTACAGATGCTAAACCTCACCGCTGCCTTTATCTGCAGCTGCGATGTGTCAACAAGAAGCCATGATGGACACTATAGACCTGCACTGACTCAAGCACTGTATTTAAGTGCACTTTCACATGTGCTTTACTTTGTTTATGCTACTTATACTTTTACTCCATTGCAATGCAGAGGCTTGTAAAAGCTTATACAAACTATATTTTAAATATTAAACCAGTGGTTCCCCAACATTTTTTTTTCCACAGAGACAGTCGTCCCTGTTCAGACTTCACAAGTCGTTTCATTTAAACAGCTGTGGTCCAAAATATTACATAAAACTGCAAAAATCAAAGTCCAAAAACGAAAGTTGTGCAGCATTTTGTTCAGATTCATTTTGTGACCCACTAGATGGGGCCCAACAACTAGGTTAAGTATATAAAACTGGCTCCTCCTCATTCAGCTTCAGCAGTAAAATTGTACTGCTACACTAATGCATCAGTCTCAACAATCTGATAATGTCATAATACATCATTCACAGGGGCCATTTTTGCTACTGAACAAGTACTTTTGATACTTTAAATACAATTTACTGATAATAAATCTAGTTTTACTCAAGTGGGATTTTGAATGCAGGACTCCTAACTTGTATTGGTGTATTACTTTGAGAAATGAGTACTTGTTAAACTCTCTAGGATTGTAACTATGGCAAGTAAAATAATTGACAAGCCACAAAAACTGTATTACAAGAAAACAGATATGACTATATATACATTAAGAGAACAATTAGTCAATTCAGCACAATTATTACAACATCACCTGACCCAAATAACTGTGCACAATGAGGACTGTATCTCATGATAAGATTATGTATCTGTGGTACGATGGAGTACAGACACTGACACGTCATGCCTTAGACTTAAAAAAGGTCCTTGGTAGGGGACTTTCTTAATCACAGCTATTAAATATTGGCTTGTATATGTACACCATTTCATCATTGTCATATTCTTGTGTCCTTCCCTTCAGGGCTCCCATCAGATCCTCCACCAATTAAAGAGGAACATGTGGAAATGTGCATCAGTCAGAAACAACAGCAGCTTCCACAGCAACAAGAGACTGAAGCTTCTAAGTTGACTCCAGTTGGTGAGGGAAGTGTCCACAGTGACCAGTCTCAACCTTTGGACAATGACCAGACTGTGAGTGCAGCGAGTAAAGATCCTCAATCCAGCAACTCAGACAAAGATGTATCACCTAAGTCTGAAAGTGCTGCAGTATCAGCATCAAGCACTGACCACCAACCTGCTTCTCAAAACTCTTGTGTTACATCTGAGAGCCAAGATCAGTTAACTTGTAACCGTGGAGGTACAACACCAACTAGACTTCTAGAGTCAACGCCAAATGAGAAAAGCAATGACGAGGATGCAACATTGACAGTTACTGAGCAAACGTCCGATAAGAAAAGCATCGATGGGGACACATCAGCTACAAGTACTGAGGAGGAACCAAGTAAGACCTGTGCTGATGAGAACACAGTATCGACCAGTAGTCCAGAGCAAACACAAAGTAAGAAACAGAACAATGAGAACTTAACATCAAGTGGAAATAGTGACCCTACGCTAACTGAGAAACAAAATCACGAGAACATGACAACAGTCAGAATCACTGAGACAACACCGGCAAATATTGGTGATGGGAGCACAAAATCAAACAGAGTTTCAGAGCCAACACCAAATAAGAAATCACATAGTGGAAAAACAACATCAGCTGCAAGTACCAGGCCAACACCACATGGGAAAGGTAACAGTGAGAACACAACGTCAAATGAGAAACCAACACCTAATAAGAAAAGCAAAGATGGGAGACCAACCTCACCTGGAAGTGTTGAGCCAACACCAAATAAATGCAACGATAAGACCCCAACATCAGCTACAGACACAGAGCTGACACCAAATGAGAAGTGCAATGATGACGAACCAACATCAGAAGTAAATAGTGACCCAACACCAAATAATAAAAGCAAAGATGGGAGACCATCCTCACCTGTAAGCGCTGAGCCAACACCAAATACGGAATGCACCAATGAGAAGACAACATCAACTACAAGTGCGGAAACAGCACCACATAAGCAATGTAATAACAAGGACACAACATCAAATGCAGATGCTGAGCCAACATCAAATAAGAAATGTAGCAATGGCAATAAAACATCAACCAAAGGTACTGAGCTGAAGGAGAATAAGAAACATCACGGTGACGGCACATCATCAACTAAAAGTACAGAACCAACACCAAATGAAAAATGTAATGATGATGAGCCAACATCAACAGGAAATAGTGAGCCAACACCAAACGAGAGAAACAGAGATCGGGGACCAACCTTTCCTGGAAGCGTTCAGACAACAGCAAGTAAGAAATCGGCCAATAACAAAACAGTATCAGCTAAAACTACTGATCCAACACCAAACAGGAAACCCAGCGATGGGAAAGCAACATCGACTTCAAGGACTAAACCAGCATCTTCTAAGAAACACAGTGGTGGGAAAACGACTTCCACTGGGAGTATCGAGCCAACACCAAATAAGAATGACACCAGTGAGAAGACAACATCAGCTAAACAGAAACCCAACGATGGGAAAATAACATCAACTACAAGCACTGAACCAACACCAAATAGGAATTCTGACAGTGAGAAGACAGCATCGTCTAAAAGCTCTAAACCAAAACCAAATAAGAAAGTTAACGATGAGAAAGTAACATCAACCACAAGACCTAGGCCAACACCAAATAAGAAGCGTAAGGAGGGGAGCACAAAGTCAAATGAAAGCACTGACCCAACACCAAGAAAGAGACGCAAGGATGACAGGACATCATCAAACAGAAGTTCAGAGGAAACACAGCACGAGAAGCGTCACGATGAGGGCACATCATCAAATGAAACACCAAATAAAAACCATGGGAACAAATCAGGCGGTAGCACCAAGGACAATGATAACCCTTACAAGTGTGACAGGTGCGGCAAAGTGATGAGTAACTTCAAAAACTACAAATTTCATATGAAATCCCACACAGTTGAGAAGACTTTCGAATGTGACACTTGTGGTAAAATGTTCAGGGAGAGTTGGGACTTGAACAAACATCTAGTAATTCACTCTGTCGAGAAGCCTTTCAAATGCAAGGTCTGCGGAAACGGATTCAACCGGCGTTATAACCTCGACCTGCATGTCCGCGTTCACACCGGGGAAAAGCCGTTCAAGTGCGACACCTGTGACAAAAGCTTCAGCTCGCTTGTGAATAGGAAGAAGCACATGAGAATCCACACAGGCGAGAAGCCGTACAGCTGCGAGTGCGGGAAGGAGTTTGCGGACTCCTCGTCGTTCAAAAATCATCAGCGGGTGCATTCGGGGGAAAAGCCCTTTAAGTGCTCCCAGTGCAAGAGGAAATTTGCCACCAGGACGACTTTGACGAGGCACATCATAACGCACACGGGGGAAAAGCCATACAAGTGTGATATGTGTGACAAGGTGTTTGGTCATAGAACAGAACTGAAAGCACACATGAGGTCACATACCGGGGAGAAGCCTTACGAATGCAGTACGTGTGGAGAAAAGTTCTCCACGTGGAACAAACTCCACAAGCACAAGAAAGTACACACGAGTGATGCAGAAAGCTCCACTGCTTAAAAGACTGTCTGCGTTTGGTTCACCAGACCTATGTTATAATGAAATGAATTGCACTTGTGTCGAATTGCTACTGGTATTTTGAGTTGTCATTGTATTTTAAGGAGTGCTCCACTGATTTAACAAGGCACTCCTGTAACATTGACTACATTTACATGCATGGAACATTATGGATTTTGCCCTTATTCCGAAAAAGAATATTCCTGCTAAGTTGTTTACATGGCAAACTAAAGTGACTATTGCACTAATATTCCTGTTGTACATGCAGCTTTGCATTCCCCGATCAACGTGTCCTAACGTGTAGTTCATTATATCAAAGTATGGAAAAATTGATAGCTCAAAGTTTTCCACTGGTAGTGGTCTGGTTCGACAGTGCGAACGCAGCCTCCATCATTCCCTCAGCCATCTTCTTGAAAAGGTCAGCATTGCGATATTTGCACATATCCAAAAACCTGCCGATATGCAAGTCTTTTATAATGTTTAAAAGCAGGTGTTTTTCTCCTTCCGACCAAAAATGTGGGCTTTTCTTTTGGGCATGCAGCTCTACCCCACAGCCTTGCAAACTGTTGGTTAGTTGGTTTGTCTGCAATGCTTGTATGACAGTGCACAGAGCCAACTGTGTCCAGGAATGCTCCTTAAATCCGAATAATACCGGCACGTTTCTTAACCGGAAAATTAATTCGGAAAAAGGCTTAATTCGAACTAATGCGGTTTGTTTGCTGTTTCCTTATATTAAAGACAGAATATTGTCACGTTCACAATGATAGTGGAATATTAGTGTGCCTGTAAATGTAGTCACTGTTGAATGTGAATGAAGTCGTGGTTGATGGTTAAAAATTGTACAAATAGATGCATCAGAATCAGAAATACTGTCATTTTATTTCATACATTCTTCCTTGTCAAAATCTGGTGCCTACATTACCCACAATGCAACACGGTTATAGCACTTAGGTCAATTGTTTTGGTGTCCTTTTAGCAGCAAATAATGTAGCCTGGTACTGCTAGCCTCAGTCAGAAATGAGGAACGGTCTACAGATGTTTGGCAAGCTCACGTCTCGCTAACTCCACACTTCCTGATTATTTTTGATTCATGTTCTTAGTAGTATTCAATTCCAACTAACGCTGAGATAATTTATCAAACTTCATGCAGCTCCCTCGTGAGCCACATAAGGCTTTAGCACTCCTCCTGGATTCAGTTGTTATCGCAGGTTTATACGGTTCTTAACTTCAGGGACCTTCACCTGAAAAGATTTTGGTTGTTAGATACAATTAAGATTACAATTCTATGGTTGAATTACTTGATGACAGACAGACTTATAAACTCATTAAACCATGTTTCCAGTCAACTAGAAATGGGTGGAGTGGGTCTGGACCCAGGCAAAAAGTTGTCAACAACTGCTGAAGAGATAACTGCACAGGAAGTGAAACTGATGATCAGAATAGTCACTCATGACTTATTATGACTTATGACTTACACACACTCCCTCAAGGAGCCCTTGGTGTCCACAGACCCCTGCTTGAGAACCACTGGTCTAAACCATGTACATGTACATTATGTCTCATGACCTGTTTTCAGACTTTGTACAGTTGATGTTCTTTTTTTCTTTTCTTAGTTTTTACTTCATGGTATAGATTGTACATAAAGTCATAATGCCTTGTTTTTGCTGCAGGAGCCGAGTTCAGTCCGTTAGGCAGCTCGTGTCAGACTTTGCTGACAGTTTGTTGCTTCAAGTACTAGAGAGGTGATGAAATACAATCCAGGAAGGATGATCTATGAGATTAAAGTCTTATCAGATGCTAAAATACTGCAAAGTGAGACATCACAGAGATAATCACTTTATTGACCTGGAATGGTCTTCTTGGAAGTATTTGACTTACAAATGCAGTTCTTTGCTGGACAATCAGCTCGTGTCAAACCTTTGTTCTGTTTTGAGTTATTTTATTGAAACTAATGAGAAAGCTGCCTTTTGCACACAGTGCCAGTATCTGTCTTAATACGGTCTACCCACTGGTTTTGGGCCTCATGATGGTGCCTCAAAATAACTTTGAGATGCTTTAAGTGAAGCAATTTTGTAAGCTGTTTTTGATAAATGTTTTTAGTGTATTCACCAAAAAGTATGAATGGTGGGAATCTAGTAATCTTCCTGCCTCTCCCTGGAAGAATCTGTTGCCTGTCTCCAGAGGCAGTCTTGGATCTCGATTTCTGAGGATTGTTACACAGAGAATTTGTCAAACATCTGTAAATATTTTTCTAACACTGGGATTTAGATGTTCACGTGCGTCAATATACTGAGAAGGACTCTTTCGGAGCAGACACACGGGCTGCCAATCTGAGAAGTCCTCCAGTGCTGAATCTTGGCCTTGCATGACAGTTAAAGCACAAAAATTGTTGACATAATTAAAATCTGTTAAAACCAATTTGTCATTGTTTTAATCAGAGTTAATATTTTTGATTGTACTGAGTAAATGAGGGAGAGATTGCCTCTTTGTTCTCTTGATGCCTTAACCTCTATGTAATGAGCACAATTGTTACGTAAAACAGACAAAGTGAATGTATTGTTGATGTTTGACTTCATCACTTTTTAATAAAGTCATATCACTCTTTTTCCTAAAATGATGTCCTTGTAATATTGATGCTTGCAATTGACATTTTGTGCAGCTGTTTGGCAGACATCAACTCCAACTCATATGCCGCAATAGCCTATAAACCTGCTTGTCGTGAAGTCATCTCTATAGTGAGGCACTTGTTAGATCCTGATTGGGTAACTAAGACTTGCCGTCTTTCAGTTTTGGAAGGGTTGTCTCTGATGAGTAGATTGATAAGCAAGAAATAGCGCTGACAGGAAATAAGTGGTTTGTGCTCAGATAAGTGTTGCACTAAAGACAGTTTGAGTGAGTTACAGCCAAATAAGTGAAATTGTTATTCAGTGAAAATGTCTGCAGTTGAGAATTTGAGGGAGTTAATCAAAGAGCGACTGAATGTTGCTGTGGAGGAGATACTGGGAGTGTGCGAGCAGACTATTGTTGTGTACGAGGAGAGGGTCGTGCGTCAGCGCAGACTGCTGGATTTCCTCTTGAAGCCTCACATAAGGCTGCGCAGGACAGGTCAGTGTGATTAATTTGTTATTTTGACATTATTCTAACTTGTAGGGTTGTGTGTATTTAACAATTCAGAAGCTGTTGCAGGTTCATCCTGCTATTTGTCTGCTGACTGTATAAATAAGTTACTTGTGTGTGCATGTAGCCCTGCCAGGTAATTTAAAATCTAGATGATATTGCACAGCCATTGTAATTGTCAATTAAACAAGTTCAAATAGTGGTGGAAGAAGTAGGTCTGCTCATGTCTTTGGGTAAAAGTAGTGATACTTTGTAAAAATGGCAAATAAAAGTCCTACATTCAAGATCTTGAGTAGAAGTGCAACAGTATACAGCAAAATGTACTTGTTGGGCATGTGGCTTTCAGAGAGTTAGAATATTACATTTATCTTATGTTTATAGAATATTATTATCAAATGTTACAGCTGGTGAAGGTGGAGCATGGTTTAACCGCTTTTATATACTGTTGGACAGTATCATATTTAGTAAATCATTCCATGATTTAACCCTGACAGTGTGTGATACTGGATTCTGTGTGCTTGTTGTCTGCTTGTTTTACTTATGACTACTTTGTGGGGACATCAACTAAATGAAACTGTCATTTTTTAAGTTAAGATTATCATTCAATATGTACACTTTAAAAAGTCTCACAGCATAAAGGCACAGCGAAGACCTGAACACAACTAAAAACAGAGCCTTCACTCTCTGTTTAAAAACAGCCCCACCCTGCATTAAAGTATGCAATAAAAAAAACAAAGAGCTCAAAGAACAATGGCCAAACATCAGGGAGACGAAAGCACTGAATCTGTCAATCAAATAAGTCTGTTGAGTATAGGCCTACATGACTGTTGAAAAAAAGACAGTATTGTGTAACGAATCTTAAGATATCAGAAAAACATCGCTTATGCAATATTCACAAGAAATAACCTTTTGCAACTTCCTGCGATAACTGTGTTCACCATTTGGTTTAATTGCACACTTTATCAGAGCTCCTCTTGTTGTGAGGTGACATTGCTAACCACTGAACCACCATGCCGCTGTAACATTAATTTATTTTGCAGTCTATTCTGTAATTCGGTTCATCAATATCAGGACATGTAACTCAGTGACTCAAATAAAATATCATTTAAATATTTTGTAATTCTTACCGTTATAGTACAGTGGTGTTGAGATAGTGCAGGACAGCAACTGTTTTTGATACCGAGGAATGACTGTTGCTTTTTACATAATAGCAAAATGCACCTTCATGATCCACGCTGCACAGAGAAGCTGTCTTTTTTTCTGTTTAAATTGAACTTCTTTTTTTCATTGTCATAAGGGAAAGCTGGAATAAAGTAGCTTTAAATCTAGAATGAGAGAAATTAATAACAGTTGGACTGCTGCCCCCTCAGGCAACAGAAAACTTATAATTCCACTATTTATGACCCCAGCCCAATCATTTCTGCCCAGTGCCTAAAGGGTGAATTAATGTATTGCAAAGCTCCGACTGACTGACTAAATTGTTAAACTCACTGCAGACTATTGCTCCTTTTATACTGTCCCAGTACTTAAATATTAAGTCATACATCAAAAGCTACATTATTGTACAATTCTTAATGAAGCTACATGGGGGGGAAAATATTAATATTCCATGTTTTGTCTCTTCAGAGCTCCCACTGCCATTTGTCTGTAAGAAGGAGGAGAAGGAAGTTCTTCTTGACCAGCAGCCCTGTAACCACGAGGGGAAGCCAGAGCCTCCACGGATTAAAGAGGAACAAGAGGAAGTCTGCACCAGTCAGGAGGGAGCGCAACTTGTAGCGAAGCAGAGGAGTGCAGCAGAGGGTGATCCCCTCGACAAAATCCGTATTGAATGTGTGAGATCTGAATCTGACACGACGAATTCTGCGTCATCACAGCCAAACAGCGACTCTGAGTATCTCCCTGACACCTGTGATGAAACGATGACCAAGATTGCAGGACAAAAAAACATGGCAGCGCAACACCAACCGCACCAAAACCAAAGAAGAAACGTAGTGCGGAGAACACATCAATTACAAATACTGAGCCCAAACCAAAGAACTCTGGGAAGAAGTCTGGGAACACAACATCAGCTGCAAATACTGTAAAACCAAAAAAGAAGTCTGGGAACACGGCATCAACTACAGATTCTATGAAACCAAAAGAAAAATCTACAACATTTCCTGCAAATACTGAGCCAAAATCAAAGAAAACCCATGCGAACACATCATCTTTAAGCACTGAGACAAAACCAAAGGAGAAATCCGATAACACAACATCAACTACAAATGCTGAGCCAAAACCAAACAAGAAAAATAAGGATGAAGAGCCAAGGTCAGTTACAAGTATTGATCCACAGCCAAAGGATAAATGTAGCAATGGCCAAACACAAACATCACAAGAGAGACACAATGGGACCACAACATCAGCTGGTACCAATGGCAACAAATCTCATGAGTGTGTGGAATGTGGAAACACCTTCTCTTGCTTGAAAAATTTAAAAGTTCACATGAGAATCCACACTGGCGAAAAGCCTTTTAAATGCACTTACTGTGAGAGGACCTTCATCCAGAAATCTACGTTGAAGCGACACACGAAAACTCACACTGGAGAGAAGCCCTTCCAGTGCGACTCCTGTGGGAAAACGTTTGCCCAGATGAGAGCGGTTACCAAACACATGAGAACTCACACAGGTGAAAAGCCGTACGTTTGCCAAACCTGTGGGAAAAAATTCAGCTGCGGTGCTAATCTGAAGAAGCACACGAGGGTTCACACCGGCGAGAAACCCTACATATGCAGCGAGTGCGGGAAGGACTTTGCAGATTCCTCTGCGTTTAAAAATCACACTCGCGTGCACACAGGGGAGAAACCTTATAAATGTCCTCGATGCAAGAAAAGATTCACGCTCAGCACAACTTTGACAAAGCACATAAGAACCCACACGGGTGAAAAGCCGTACAAGTGCGACACGTGTGGAAACTGTTTTTCTCAAAGAACAGACTTGAAAGTACACATCAGGATCCATACGGGGGAGAGACCATACAAGTGCAGCGTCTGTGGAAAAGGCTTCGTAAACAGCACAAAGCGGAATAATCACATGATTGTTCACAGGGATGTAGCATCTAGCAGCAGCATTTCTAAGAAGGTGTAACTGTGCCGACATGAAAAAATTTATTTAAATTTCGGAAAAAGTTTTCTCTGTGTGGTCTTGTTTCTAAGCATGACCGCATCTGAACCACACAGGTCTGATAAAGACACTCAAGCAATTACAGGGAAGTGATGACATTGCATCCTTTGTGTAAATGTAAATATCAACTCTGAAACACATCTGTTGTTGGACCCAGATTCAGCTGCTGACTTGGGTGTGGATGGATTACTGAGGGGGCCTAATGGGAACAGGACCAGAGACAAAGGCATGAAAAAACAACCACAAAGAGACACAAAAAGACCATAAAGAGACACAAAATGACAACGAAGAGACACATAATGACCACAAAGACTTGCAAAACAAAAACAAAGAGAAATAAAAAAAATCACAAAGAGATGCAAAATTACCACAAAGAGACACAAAAATACCACAAAGACATGCAAAATAAACACAAGGAGACATTAAAAAACCCCACAGAGACACAAAATGATGACAAAAACATGCAAAACAACCACAAAGAGACACAAAAGACCACAAAGACATGCAAGACAACCACAAAGAGACACAAAAGACCGCAAAGACAAGCAAAATAAAGACAAGGAGACACAAAAGACCACAAAGAGACACTAAATAATGACAAGGAGACATGAAGACCACAAAGACATTCAAGACAACCACAAAGAGACACAAAGACCACAAAGACGTGGAAAACAACCACAGACACAAAATAACGACAATGAGACACAAAAGTCCACAAAGAGACACTAAATAATGACAAGGAGACACGAAGACCACAAAGACGTTCAAGACAACCACAAAGAGACACAAAGACCACAAAGATATGCAAGACAACCACAAAGAGACACAAAGACCACAAAGACATGCAAAACAACCACAGACACAAATTAACGACAATGAGACACAAAAGTCCACAAAGAGACACTAAATAATGACAAGGAGACACGAAGACCACAAAGACGTTCAAGACAACCAGAAAGAGACACAAAAGACCACAAAGAGAAACAAAAAGACCACAAAGACATGCAAGACACGACAAAGAGAAATAAGACCACAATGTACTGTGTAATGATTACAAAAAGACACAAAACAAAAACTGGACATTCTACATGTGCACCTTAAATTTGCATGTAGGTGAGACACCCATAAAATATTACAATTTTTTTGGTATGTGTGCAAAGTTTCATGAGTTCTCAAGGACCTTTAGCACCTCGATTCATCTGAGAATGTAATAAGAATAATTCTGATCGTTGTGCTCTTGTGTGGGAGGATTGGTGGGGCCTTTTAATCTGTGCCCAGGGGCCCAATGTCCTATAATCCACCCATGGTCTCGGGAACACATTTCAAAAACTACCTGTCTCAACAGGTTATGTTAAATGTTTCAGTTACTGGTTGAAAAACCTTGTAGGAGAATGTAATCACTTATGGTCCCATTCTGCCATCATGTGGTCCTTCATATACTCGCACCACTGAATATCAGTATTGTCAAGCAGCCATACTGTGTGTGGTGTTTGTGTGTTAATGTGCATACTGTACATGCTTATGCTGTCCATTTCTTCATGTAATGCTGCTGTCAGCTACCCCTGTGCATTATTTCATTGATATATATTTTGAATACATCTCTTGTAAAGGCTGAATGGTTTTTTTTTTGCCATGAAACAATTTCTTTTTATGCAGCTGATCATGTATTTGTCTCTACCTCACTTAAACTATGATATATGACTCTTTAAAGGCAGCTACTTGTGTAAAGCTTGTTAAATAATCTCCTTTTTTAAGAATAACTGACTGACTGCTCATTGGTCTCATTTTGTTACAGAGAAACCTTCCGTATTGAATTAATTATAACACAATACTGCCATCTAGAGATCATTTCTGTACTCGACCATCTAGTATGAAAAAGTCAGCCTTCTGATGCTGCAAATAAACATTCAGTGTCAACTTAGATTATTTTGTAAAATGTATTTTATGGCATTTATTAGGCTCTGATCTTGAAATAACCCTCATATGTTATTGTCAGTGTTGGGAAGGTCACTTTTCAAATGTAACACAGTACTAATTACGTAGTTAAAAATGTTGTATTTTAATTACTTCATCAAAGTAATGTAACTTTTCTACACGTGATTACTTTTTGATGTCTTTGCCAACAAATGTTTGAAGCAGTAAAGCGTCTTGAACGTCCTAAAAACCATATATTTGCACCTGAATTTGTTGTATGGCTTTGCTGACTTGTACTGTATGGAAATATGTCAAAAGAAGGCAGCGGAAGATACAAGGCAGAATGAACGTTATATTCAACATATAGGATGCAGAGGAGACACCTGCACACCAATGCAACTGAGCTGGACAGACACAAAATAAGGTTCAAAGGCTTATTTATTTAGGACATCCGTGCACAAAAATAAAGGTACTCAAAGTGCAAAAAATAATAAAATGTGAATGAAAACAGCAGCAAAGGTTTCAGTCCTTCACTATCATAAGTGCGCCTTTCTTGGTTGTCCATTGTACCGACGCACCCAAGATAAATTTTTTTGTTGCCTTGTGTAGGTGCAGTTTCTCAGCAGCCCTGAGACATTGTGCCATATTAAACACATAGGTCTATGGCTTTTTTACAGAAAAGAATATATTCTGATGTAACCCCTTTGTAATCACCAACATTTTGATTTGTAACTGCATTTAATTCCATCTTTTTTCTCAGTAACTGTAAGTTTACAGCCATATTATGGAAATCTACTAAGTTTACAAGCTTTCTGGACTGTCACTCTGTTGCCCTTGAAAAACCTTTATGATTAAGGTTAAATATTCTACTTTTGATAGATATGGGGACATTTTTTGCCATTTCTAGAGGAGGAGAAGGCTACAGGCCTACTAGTCTTAACTTCCTGAATGCAGCATAATTATTACATTTTCTTTACTCTTTCTTTCCCATAGACTGTCAATACTTGTGCAGGTAGCATTTCTGATTACTGATTTTGAACCTTGGAATAGTACTCATTGTACTGCCCTGTCGTAGCAGTTGATATTAAGGCGATGCCTGACTGTGAATGTTCTGTTTTGTATCGCTTGTTTTTTTTTTGTTTAAGTATATTAAAATCCAATAAACACAGTTGTTTAAAAAATAATCTAACAGTCTACAGGTACATTTACACATGTAAATATTTGCTCCCCAACACTGGGTGTTCCAGACACAATGCTTTGCCCTGTGGCTGAAACCAAGTGAGGGGGCTTATTAATACCACTTTTGAACCGCCTCTGTTTACTATTTCCTTTGTGTGCACACTCACTCATGCTTTATCTATCTCTCCATCCGCTTCTCTTCCGTTACATATACAGGAAACCACTTCACTCATTGCAAAATATTATTTTAGTGCCGAGTTGCCATCAGATATCAAAAAGAATTGTATATGCATGTATAATGTTGTAGCTTTATGGGGTATACAAACTGATAACGAGATTAAAATGGAAGGAAAATTGCAGAAACGGCCTCTGACTGTCAGACCACCCACCTGCGTCTCTGTACTGTATATTCATCATCCTGTGTAGCAGTGGTTAATCAGCGGGTCGCGGATACAGAGCTGCAGTGGCTCCAGTGTCATTTTGGACCATTAGCAGCTCACAGGTGGGTTCATAAATCATCTAGATTGTGTTTGCACAGCTGGCCGCAGCCCTCCGCTCTCCTCACCCCAACATCCGCCACTGTATCAGTTTCAAACAGGCAAATATTTGTAATCACGTTGGATGACTTGTTGCTTTGTTTCCTTGTGTGATTGATGGGAGAAGTGTGGGTCAGCCTTTGGGGGGGGCAACTGAAAAACAGGAATAGGAGTCCCAAAGTACTGTACATTAAACTGCATTGTTCTCTCATTGTTTAACTATCATGCATTTATTCACAAAGCAAAAATGACCTTTATGAGTATTTCATCCCCCACTCAGAACACAGTGATGTTCCAGCATCCTAAATGACTCTTTTCCCGTCTTGCAGACTTCGTATGAGATACCACAATGGGGTGTAAATATAGCCAGTGCAGGCAGGGCGGTTGCACTGGGGCCCATGAGGTGAGGGGGGCCCATAGAGAGAGTGGGCCTTCCAACTATATGTGTGGCAGAAAACAGGCCCTTGTGAGTAATTTAGATTGCTATCTTAAATATGCCTGTGTTCAAAGAAAAACCCCATTTGCTACATGTGCCAACACCATCTCCATCATGTTTTTCTTCTTGCCAATAATATATCTCTACTCTGCATAAAATATACATACACTGTAAAAAAAACTTCACAAATAAATGAATAATCCCTTATTTTTGTTGGTATTTTTGTCATATATGAGCAAAGGTTTACATTTATCAGTCACTTTACATGATTTTTATCACACGAGGTAATGGGTGATTCTTTTTTTTTTTACTGTTCCTTTTTATTTTTGTCACACTTACTTGGCACCAAAAGAAACATACAAGTGTGGTGTTCATTAGAATTTTTTGTTCCTGTACAAGATTTTAAACACCCAACCCTGCTTAATTTCTAATTGAATATTGATCATTTTGTCATATGGATCGCTGTACATCTATTATGCTGATCTGTTCTGTACATGACATTTATTGCACGTCTGAGAGAGGGGTCCCTTCTCAGTTGCTCTGTCTGAGGTTTCTACCATTTTTTCCCTGTTAAAGTTTTTTTGGGGGGAGTTTTTCCTTTTCCACTGTGAGGGTCCAAGGACAAGGAGATGTCGTATGCTGTAAAGCCCTCTGAAGCAAATTGCGATTTGTGATATTGGGCTTTATCATAAAATTGAATTGAAGTGAATTGAATCTACAACAGTAATATTAACTTCAAAAACAAATGACACATAAATACCAGTTTTAATGAATTGTATAATGTGTTGTGAGATTTTTTTTCTCCATAAAAAGAAAACCTGTCCCTTTGGATTAGGTCTGTCGAAGGCTGAATCCATGATGATAACAAAGTAAAAAAAAAAAAAAAAAAAAAAAAAAAAAAAAAAAAATTAAGATTAATTTTTGTTAAATCAAGAACATGTTTATTGGCTGTCATTTCCAAACAGCTGATGTTCCACATGAATGTACAAATAATAAGAAAAGCAACATTTTATATTTTGTGTAGCCTGAGCCTAAATTTAATGTTAATGCTAAAACAGATATTATTAAACCAAATTATCATGAGATTTAAAATATATATATATATTGAAATGGTAAAGCCATAAGGCAATGGAAATGACAATACCAGAGTTATATTACTGAAAACACTGAATACATTTTTCTAAAAATGTGTGAGACTTTCTAAAAGTTTCCAGACCAAAATGCACAATGACCCATATCTTGTTTTATCCCTTTACTTTGTCTTAAATTCTTTATCTTCTGTCCTCCTGTCTCAGCCACCCATGAGTTACACTTCTTTTTTTTTTTTGTCTTGAGGATTTTATGTTTAATAGTTTTTTTGTCCTTGTTCTGAAAGAGAAATAACAAAATGGACTTCAACATTAAATATTTGACGTTCAGCTTTTACTAAAATGTACAGGGCACCATTGGAGCAGGAGCTGGCACTGATGACACATGACAAACTGAGTCACTGCAACGTAAATCCAACGCGCCCTTTCACCTTGTCGTGGCGGATCATTCGAGCTCCCACCGCCCACCGCTACTGTGTTGCACGTTTGTAAACTTTGCTGTGCTACAAACAAGTCGCAGTGAGTTGCATTTTATTAACCTTCAAACAGCCCTGTGTGCTATGGAAGGATTTGTGGGGAAATAACGCATTTGCATCGTGTGTCCTGCTCTGTTTGTTAGCTCTGCATCGTGCCTTCACCTGCACAGGTGCACTGACAGCCTTGGACCTCCTGTTGAGATGCGGTTGCTTTACTCCACCAAGGTAAGACTTTGCTGCGTGTGTTGATGTGCAAATTGTGAGTTTGTCTTGGCTCTGCTCAGTCAGCCTTTGTGGCGTGACAGTGTTTGTGAGCTGTGAGGCTGTTGATGCTGCGGGCTGTTGTGATGCTCTGTGAAGATTTGTGCTCAGTGTCTTGGCATCTGCTGGCTGCTGTCTTCTGCTTTTATGCTGCTGCCTGTGTGCTGCATTGTCTTTATCTATGCTGAGTTAATCTACTGTGGTTGTTGTTTGGCAACTGTTTGATGCTTTCCTGCTATTGCTTTGTTGTTTGATGGCTGTTTTGAGTTTGGCTTTGTTTTGGTGTTATTTACTGTCTGTCCCAGCAAACCTCTGTCTCCGTACTCATTTAGGTCTCTGGTTTTATGAAAGTGAATATGATTTTTACTGCACATAATTTATTCCTTGCAATATTGTCCTTAAGGGACACTGAACGTGAAATGCAGTCTAGCACACACTGGATAGTTAGACAAATTTACACTGTGTGAAGTCAACACACTCATATATGAACTGATAATCTGAGCATCAGAAAAATATTTTAACTCAGGACAGTGGGTTTGTGTGTCCGCTTGCTTTACTGTTGTGGATATAATCTGAACTGCTGATCTTCTGCTCTATGGTTTACACATTCAGACACATTATGTCTATATTCATGTACTGATTGCCATCTCCAGATCACAATGCTACAAGACTATAATTTGGAAGACATTGCTTGCTACATGCTCTGGTTTCATGCCAGTTTAAATGTGCATTTATAGTTATTTGCTGCAGACAGGATGTATTTTGGCCTGCTGCTGCGCATTTACCTTAAAATATTTTGCTTTGTGTCTTAGTTTTTATTGGGGGAGATTATTATCTCTGATTATCTGATGTTCTCATCTAGTTTCTTGCTTGTGGTGAAGTCAGAGTCTTTGGTTGGCGAATAACATCTCCGCACATATTCTGTCTTAACATGATAAATTCATTCTACATGAGCTGGCATACTAAACTGTGTGTCACCCAAAGGTACCTAAAGTAATGTTTAAGGCTATATTTGGGTTTCTGGCCTGCAGCCATCTTGGCAGTAACTGGAGCCTTATTTGCAGATTAGAGGTGACAACAGTGATAGGCTGAGACTATTTTTGCACAGTTTTGGATGAAGTGAAGTCAGGGTTTAAAAACATACGGTGTTGTGATAAAGAATCATCGAGTTGATATTTTAGTATTTTAGTGGTTTTGCATCTCTGCTTTTGGTCCATGATAGTGTCGACCACATTACTTGCCAAATTGATACATATATATAAATATTTATATAAATATTTATATATATATATATATATATTTATATTAAGCTTGTCTTCACTCATTTTTTGTGCCTGTGACAGAGCATGCATGAACAGATGGTTTGGGGTAATATGTAATTATTTTTCTAGTAACAAATGTAGAAAGAAAAACATACTCTGTATTTTTTTTTGGACAAAGTTATTGGTGTTATAGTTTACCTCTTTTAAAAGTTTGTTGCTTTAACCTATCATTATGAAGTAAATGGCTATAGAATAATGATACCATCTGCATTTAGACTGGTTCCTTTTAAGCTTTGCTTTCAATTTATCTTCCACCGGGCACGATCTCTCGGGAAAATGAAAGCTCGATATTCGGCACAGAGGAAGTACGTCTGCTAATGTGCATCCAAAACAGGAAGAGGATAGTACTTTACTTTTCCCCAGTGGCTATCAGTTGCTTGACTCCATGTAGGTTCTGTGCTATCACAAATGGCAGACATTGGACAAACCAAAGTAAGTGTGGAAAACAAAATATTGTCCTGTGTTGTAGTTGCAGGGCTCTGAGGAAAATAAAAAGTGACCCTACTGTATTTGCTGTAATACCACTAATAACACTTGGACACTGGGTGGGGGAGGCTTTTTCCACTTTAATTACACCATGAGATGGAAACAAAAAGTAGCAACATCATTAGGCTTTACAAAGATGCCAGATAATATTTGCTGACTATTATTAATTTGCTGACTCAGTGCTAGAAAACTGCAAACGCTTCGCAGTAATCACATTAAGGATCTAACCAGTTGGAGTCTGACTGTCTGGTTCCACAGTGATGACTGATATGAAAAGCCTGAGTTATAATCCCTTACAGCTGACAATTTCAATTAGGGCACAGTCATGTGGAGAGAATCAAATATCACATATTTTGGACCAAATACTTTGATATTGCAGCAATATTATAGGGTTAACAATTTACCATCAGTAATACAGATGACTAAGTGGGTAAAGGCAGATAATAGAAGAGCTTTAACAGCCTGGTCAGCTCAGAAAATTACACCACTTTACTATAATGCAGCCTTAAAAACCAGACAGGAACCAGACAACACTTACAATATCCAAAATCTAAGATAACATGTAGTCTCATATCACAATATTGATATTATATTGATATATTGCCCTAATTGTGAGCCTGAAATGCAGCAGCTGAGCCTTAATTTTTCTGCAGCAAAGAGAAAATGCTTCAGTTTAGTCAGAACTCATTGGCATTTTCTGTAACAGATGTTTTTGAAACAAGCAAACCAAATACAAAACTGAATGAAAGTTTATTTACATATTTGCACAATAATAGCAAAATACAAAATATATACAGTAGAAGTCATTTCATTGCCTGAAAGGCTTACTCTTTATTTAAATAATAATAAATGAATAAATACATTTAAAATTATAAAAAATTCTAATAATGATGATAATAATAATAATAAAAAAAAAATAAAAGATAATAATAATTATTGTCAAACCATCATTTATTGAGACAAAACAAAATAAGCAACAAACAACATAGCACAAGAAATATCTATTTACACACAAGAAAACAAGCCGTAGTAAAATAAATAAATAAAATAAAAAGAGTAAAAATAAACCTAAAAAGAAGTTGATAATAACTAGTGGGAGAAACAGAACCCAAAATGTTAAAGATGAAATGAGATTTTTTTTAGTGTGACCTAAAAGCTGGCCTGGAAGATAATGATTTAAGGGACTTATTCAATGATTTCCATAACTGTGGGTCTCTACATATGATGAAAAAAAACAAAACCCCACACACATAAAAAGTTAATATAAAATGGTGTTTTGATGAACAACTTTAAGGCAAATGAAATTCAAAGTCATCAAAAACTTTTGCCTAGTAGAATGAAGGTGAATGTCTGGAGATAAAATTCTTGAACCTGATTTCTTGTACTCTTTTTATTTTTCTATGTTTTTTAATCTCTCATGCTTTTAAATTATTTATTTTTAAATCTTTATGAGTTTTATTATTATTAAATTTCTAAATCTTCATTTATTTATTTATTAATTTATTATTAATATTATTTTAATCTTTATTTTTTTCCTAAATCCTTAATTTTTTATGCATTTTATCATTATTTTATCTCATACTTGTTTTATCTTATCATATTGCCTTTTAGTCTTTTAGTTTTTAGTTTTTCGCTCCAGTGTTTCCTCATGGGGGGTCTCCACACTGAGAGGTGTAAGAGGGGCGGGTTTTCAATATGTAGTATATTTGTTGTGTGTATGTTTGAATGTTTGTAATGTTTGATTTGAGTTGATAAAAATGAAAATATAATAAATAAATAAATAAATAAAATGTATCAGGAAGATCTTGCCATTCATGTATTTAAAACATGTAACATTTAAAACATGTAAAACATTTACCTTATAGACAGCGATGAATAAATGTGATGTGAATGTAATCATAGAGAGGTCTGTGGATTCCTGGATTCATCCCCTAATTCTCAGGAATCGTAACAGGTCAGAAAACCTGACTCCTTGGCCTCAACATTAGTCTCTCTGTCTTATTTCTCATTAAGCTCAGCAGGGTGGAGCAGCCTGTCACTGCCTTTATTTCCTGGCTGACATTTTGCTTTTCAGCAAATCATTTTTTGCAGTTAACACTGTGGAAATTGGATTGGACAGCGGTCAGGACTGGAAGCCGAGTTGTTCTCTCATGCTGGTGCCGGCAGAGCTCTGTAAAACACCATAGGAATAAACTCACACAAACACTCACACGCCCACACCCGTACACACACACATACACATGTGCTCACACTCACACACACACACTGCTGAGCTTCAGTTTCATAAAAGAGGTCAGTTTCAGTGGGAATTTCCCCCTCGACATCATACTTTCCAACAAGGCTAGTGGGTCAAAAATGGACACATAAAAAGATAAAAAGGATTCTGTATATTTAACCAAATTACATAAAAGCTTAAATGGATTTGTGATGAAACCCCGAGCTCAAAAACCATGTCTGTGGAATCCATCATGGTTTTCACAAGCTTTCCCTGGCGATTAGTATTGGCTGGAGCGTTGGCGTGCACTGCAAATCAAATCCATATTCATTCTGGCCCGACACGCTTGTGTGCTCGCCCAAAGTGTCTCAGTCGCTAACCCCGTGATTTTTAAACGTTTATCTCACCACAGTGGCCAAATCAAAGGCTTGGGAAAAGGGAACAAATTAACAGAAAGGTATTTAGCTTTTCTAAGAGACCTAATTTTGAAAACCGCAGTATTCATAAAGCCACAGCACATAATTATGTTTTTATAGCTGTATAAACTATAATGTTACCTTGTAATTTCATGGTTACGAACGTAGCAATTTCGAGACCCCAGTTTTGCTTTGGGTTTGTTTGTTTGCGTTTTTGCGTAAAAAGTTATGCTTGTTTTTAAAAAAAAACCGGCTCTAATTTTCACAGGATGTGGGATTTTTTTTGTAGAAAAGTCTGAAAAGCGCATAAATCTCAAGCGACAGGTGTGCAGTGAACGCTGACAGGATGTTAATGACTCATAAGCCTGAAACCATTGATCACAAACTGTTGGCTGTAGAATATTCTGAACTAGTGCTGTATTTAGTTTGTGCTGAAGTAAAAGGTTTCACTCTAACAGGCACCATAAATGCTTGTCCCATTGTTTGAGGGAGAAAATGTGCTCTACTTAATCTTGAGTCACAGGCAGCATTTTAGCCACAATAAAACAGCTCTACATGTTCTGCCTGAGGCCTGTTGTGGCTGAGTGGTTTTGTATTTTTCATAATGTAGAACAAACATGCATTAGAGTTATTGCTGGTAGACGTGACGACATAAACTAAGTGGCCACTTTATTAGGTGAGCCATCACCTGTCTAGTGCAACTCAGCTGTTAAGGAATAAAACTTCTGTCTTTATGAAGCAGATAATTTTCAGTTTTTGGTGAGATTGTCAGAAATGTGGTGAACATTAAATTATGTTAACCTCATAGTTTAAAGCGGTGTTGTACTGGACTACCATACATTGTATTGAGAGGTGTTCCTAATGTTTGTCCTTGCCATTTATATGAACACAAGGGTGCAGAATGTTCACATTAACATGGAAAGTAAATTGTAAATCTGAGCTTGCCCCTTGAAACACCAAATTCACACAATAACACAAACAAATTAACTGGTCGACGCAGCGATAGATCAGCAGCTCCTGTGAGTCTGGCTTTGAAGAGAATGAAGATAAGTTTCACTGTCTATTCAGTTCCCTGTCGGAAAGGAATGTCTGTTTTGGGAAGTAATGAGGATGCCAATGGATAAATGAGACTTGAATTATACTGCACTGAGTTGTGTGAGAGTTTGATGTATGTTTTGATATAGTTTGGCTGTTGTTAAACGTGGTCCCCTTTGACGTTAATTCATCAAGAATTTTCACCATTTTTGGATTCTTTGTTCCATGGAGGCATCCAAGAAGCTTTCTTCACAAATTCAGTGTAACACATGATAAGTAATTAATATACCAATGTTTATTCGGAGGGTGAAGTATTCCTTTAATATATCTGATAGTATTAGGTCACCATTTCTTTTTAAAAGATTATTTTTATGGGGTTTTTGCCTTTATTGACAGGACAGAGAGTGAAATGGGGAGACAGAGATCTTATTTCTGACAAAACATAATTGAGAGGATTTTTTGCGTCAATGTTATGGAGGATATTGATTTTTAAATTCACTGGCAGACATTCACATGTGGTTATTTTCACTACAAATACTTAATTTATTATAAGTGATATCATTATATAAAATTGCATTCAACATCATAGAAGACTTTATCCATATTGTTCACCACCATTTTCCCAATACATCGATGAATCATTTGCTCTATAGCATTTCAGAAAATAATGAAAAAAGTTCAGTACAATGCCCTTGAGCCAAATGTCATGTTTGTTTTTATCCAATTAATAGTTATTAATTAATATATTCAGTTAATATAGTACAAGGAAAACATTTCCATTTAGAAAAACAATTATCGAATAATCAATTAATTGACTAATTATGGCAGAACAGCAATCCAGTCCTCACATCTGATTAACTAGAAACACTAAATGTTTGGCTTTTTTTTTTTGACAGATTATTTGTACAAAATTGATAATCAGTAATAACTGTATGTTAATTAATTACCTTGTTGTGCATTGTGACCCAGCAATTAAAAACATTTACGTTTTTATAATTTAGACCCGCAGCAGTTTTTCATTAATCAACTGGCTGATTGACGGAAATGCTTTGGCAACCATTTTGATGAAGTATTTGGATTGTGGACTGTTTCAAGACATCATCTTGACTCTGGGAAACCATGATGGACATTTTTGACTGAAAACCGATACAGCATAGTATTGTGATAGTTTGTGTGGCAATATCGTATCATCACACAGTGCCATGTATTCAGTTTTTTTTATTCTATATGTTATTAATATGACAAATACAAGTTAAACTTTAGGTACCCTACTAGAACAATATAATCAAATCATTTTTACAGTCCACTTGAAGTGAGATGAACAAACTGAAAACTTCATCTTATTAGATAAAACAGGTGTTGACATAGTTTTCCTTTGGGGACATAATTTACAGCTGCAGCATATTTAAGATTGCAATAATATTGTGACTGAAGTAGGGCCTCTGGTGATTCCCACACCTCTTCTTGTCTTGTGTTTTTATTGACTAAACAACTGATGAATTCAAATTGTACAATGAAAATAATCACTAGTTGCACTCGCAGCCCTAATATACATAACTGTGTATATGTGTGTCATCTGCTACATTTTATATGGTTTCATATCATTAAATGTTGAACTGAAATGCTCTAAAGAAACTTTTCATATGTCCAACCTTATGTAACAGTTAAACTTCTGCAGCAGATGAAGGACAGGCACTTACGAGCAAGAAGATGACTCATGCATTGTCGCAGTCGTTTTCAGCAGGTGCAGGTACATTTTCTCAAACATCGCAGTATATTACTTAAAATGTGAAGGACAAACAATGTGCTCTCACACCATCTCTGCTGCTAGCCACTATTTTTCACTCCTTCATCTCCTATTTCTTACACACGCACAAATCTGTGTGACTTTCTTAGCTGTCCACTCTTTAAATATCAAATGTCCTTTCTATCTGCTTCAGTCAGTGGGGCTATGCATAGATGTAATTTTCTCCAAACTGCTCACAGAAGATTGAATTCAGTCTATTTCTTGGTCCACTTTACAGACTTACACGCTCTCGGCTTTAAACTGATGCTGTTATCCAGAGCGCCACGTGATCAGCACAACAAGCTTTTGTTCCCATAAACTTACAGCCAAACAATTAAAAGCAAGGCCATATTTCTATTACAATACTCCCATGACCTCAGAATGATATTTTAAGAGCTCTGAGGGGGGAATTTTACAGAAACTTCTGAGTGTAGAAGAGGAGAGTAGAGAGGGGATCTGATTGTTTCAAGGTGACGAGGTAATGGTTGAAAAGATGACTTTTTAGGAAGGAAGCGACCGCTGTTCTGATCACAGTCAGACAGTTATTCCACCATCAGGGAGCCAAGAAGGAGCAGATACATTAGAGCTGTGTAATGGCAGCATTACCTCCTTTTGCTTAGACTCCACCGGTTCCCTTTTAGCCATGGGAGACAAATGCTCTAGTTTCAACCTGGCAGTCTGAGCTCTAACATAAATAATGGCCTTTAAGTGCAGCTCAGTTGTTATAATAACTTGAATGCAGTGAGAATGTGTTTTTCTTTTTCTTTTTTTTCGTTTACAGAAATAATGGTGGAAAAGAGCTTTAAAACCTGGGTAGGTGGTAGTGTTGCTGCAGAGAGGAGAGCAGAGGAAGCATTAACCAGCCAGCTGTTGAAGTATAAAGCTGTCTGTGCCATCAGACATTTGAATATTTAAATTTAATTTGTGGGTGTGTGGAGCAACAGATTGTCCTTTGCTGTCAGGTAGGCACAGTCGTAGAGAAGCAATGCTCGTGGCCGTACATGTTAATGTGCACACATGTCTTTACATCATTGCATGTAGTGTGTGTTACAGAGATTTGTGGATCGACAGAACATTAATCTGTTGCACTGCATCCACTTTACTCAACGTCTGATGTGATTTGGAGTGTTTGTAGTATGGGTTATGTTGTTCGGTTAAATGCTGTTTTGCATTTATGTGCATGTGGGAAACAGTTGACGTCTTAAGATGCAAGCCAAATTTCCAGATTTGTTTTGACAGTTAAGTTAAAGCAAATCAAATTAAAACCTGCAGCATTTTTGGTAATTGATGAATCGATATGAGTCACTGAATATGAATATTTTTAGGTTTTTTGACTGTTTCTCTGACAAAAAAGACATCTGAGAAAGTTACTTTGGGCTTCAGGAAATTACAGTGGCCATTTTTCCCCTTTTATCAATCAAACAGTTCATCAATGAATCAATAAAATAGTCAATAGATCAATCAATGATAAACATGTTAAGTTGAAGCCCTTCATTCTATAACAAACTCTATTTTGACGTACCTGCTTATGGCCATCAGGGGGCGCCAGTTTACTGATTTATTAGGCCAAGGCTGCCTCACCCTTAAATCTCAAGTTCCCCTCTACCACCTGATGAGAGGTGGTCACAGCACAAGTTTGTCAACAGGATCAGGATTTAAACCCAGACACAAATTAAATACAGATTTTACATCAAAACCCCCCAAAGAATTATTGCAGCTTGTACAGTTTTGTATATTAGAGCCAAACAAAGCTTGTATGCATGATTTTAATGACTGCATAATGCATGGCACTTACTAAATCAAAAAGTGCAGATTTGAGTTAAAACGTGTTATTCTTGGCGTTTGATGTGAGTCTGTATCAGTTGCCTGGCTGTGCTGTCACCAGCAGATAGTGTTAAAGCAGCTGTGGGAAAACAGAGGAGAGCCGGAGAGGTCGTAAATCTTCCTCAGCTCACAATAGCGTTGGCTCACTGACCGAGTGACACGACTTCAAAGAGAACCCCTGTCTTCAAATGAACTTGTTGCCTTAACTGATACAGGTTTAGCTTGGCCAGCTGTTTCAACAGCTTGTGTGTGTGTGTGCGTGTGTGTGTGTTGAGATTGACATTAGTGGGCCACCAACCAGCAGCAATGACCGACACCTTTTGGATGAAGTTTTGGTGTGTGTGTCACTCTGGGATATTAGTTTTAAAGGACCATACCTGTGCAGGTTGTTGTCCATTTGCTACAAATTGTGTATTTTACATTAATTCGTGTTCATTTTCCAAAGCCTGCTAGTACCAAGCCTAAAAATATACCTTCCAGGAGGCCACAGCTTCCTTCCATGCTCTTTACATAAGGTTAATGTTATAGGCCTATCCATATTGATATTTGAGACAAGATATCATCTTAGATTTTAGATATTATAATATCATAAGTGTTGTCTTTTCCTGGTTTTAAAGGCTTCATTACAGTAAAGTGACGTAATTTTCTGAACTGACCAGACTGTTCTAGCTGTTCTGTTATATACCTATACCCACTTAATCATTGAGATGACGAAGAATGAGATAATTGATGAATAATCATTAGTAATGTGGATATAATGACTAAGTGGGTGAAGGCAAAAAACAAAACGGCAAGAACAATCATGTAACAAAAAATGACATCTTTACTGTAATGCAGCCTTAAAACCAGTAAAGGCAACACTTTTAATATTGCAGTATCCAAAATCTAACATAAAATCTACTCTCATATCCCGATATTAATATAATATTGATATATTGCTTCAGCCCTAGTGAAATTACTTTGTGAAAGCACCAGTAGTCGACCCTACAATACTGTCGCAATATTAATATTGAGGTATTTGGTGAAAAAATATTGTGAAATTTGATTTTCTCCACATTGCCCAGTCCTAATTTTCATCTTCAATATGAAAATCAACTTACTTTCGAGTGGGGCTGCACCAATACGTTTATTAATTGATTAATTGATGGACAGGAGATTAATCATTGGCTATTTTGATTATTCATTAATGATTTTAGTCATTTTCTTAAGCAAAAATAGCAAAAAAAAAAAAAAATAGCGGTACCAGCTCATCAAATATGGTGATAAATTCCTTTTCTATATGCTATAAAATAGGAAAGTGAGGGTGTCGGTGGCTTAGTGGATAGAACAGGCGCTCCATATAAAAGGTCGTTCACCACAGCGGCCCAGGTTCGACTCCAGCCTGTGGCCCTTTGCTGCATGTAACTCACTCTCTCTCTCTCCCTTTTACACTTGACTGTCCTATTAATTAAAGGCAAAATGCCCCTTAAAAAATCTTTAACATAGGAAATTGATTATTATAAGTTAGACGCCACTCTCTAGACTGTTTGGAAAGATGATAGGCAGTAGCCTAAACAATTAATCGATTAACGGAGATAACAATCAGCATATTATATATTCAAAAACTGAAGACTTGAGCCGTTACTGTCACTGTTTATATCATTCGTGCATTTATTGATGTCAAAGTTCATCTCCTACTTACTTTGGCAGAACATCACCAGCAATTTGAAGTATATGTGATTTGCAGTAAACCCATATTAAAGGCAAAATACTGCTTGAAACTTACAGTTCTCAGACACAAACCAAATTTAGAATCCCAGAACGCAGAACATAAAAATCTATAAAATATATAATAAAATGTGTTGATGGGAGCATTTTTTTTTTTTACCACTTTGTCTCCAAGTGAGTCACACCCATTGGAAAAACACAAAATATTATCTAAAAAAGGCTGCACCATGAGTTCTGACATCTCATGACAGACTGCGATTGACCTCGGCAGGGAAAAGTTGTCGCTGTAAAACATGCAGGAGTTTGGTCCAGTTTGAGAATCTAAGACGAATCATTCTGAACAGAAATGTTTGAAACAGGCATTTTCTCAAGAAACTATGTAAAAGGATACTTCTTAAAAAATTATAGGCGATGCTGCCAAAGGATACAGTTGCTGAATAAAATAGATCCCTTTGGTTTTCAATACTGACACAAGAATTTGGGAAAACAATTTTTCTTTTTTAAAATGCATGATATTGCAGTTTTTGGAATAAGACTGTGTTCAAGAAACAAACGGAGCTGTTTGCAATTACAAGGGAAAAAAAGCCCAAATACCCTTGTGGCCACAGATTAAAATGAGTATTAGCATCTGATGTTTGTGTTTGTTAATGTTCCTCCAAAGGGACGTATCACTTTGACAAATGTTCAGTCTGACTTCTACTTGTTTGTGAAAGCAGTCCAGACTGATCATGTGTTGTGGGGCCTGCAGGGTGTCTGAGCATTCCAGTAACAGCAATGTCCTTCCAATATCTTTCTGGTATTACTCTTTCTTTATGGGATCTGTCTCTGTGTTAACTTTGATCTCTCTGCTTTACCATCAGTCTTTCACCCACCCACTCTCGTCTCACCTCTCTCCTCCCTTCTCCTCCGTTCTTTCTCTCTCCCTCTCTTCCCATCTCTCGTGTTGGTTGTCTTTCCGTGTCAGAGACTAAGCAAACAGAGTCGTGTGTGAGCGGCCTCATAACTCCACGTTCCTGGGAGACTGGGAGCTCTCAGACGAGCGCAGCTGTGTCTTCATTTGTCGGCCATGTTCGGCATTCTCCAGATATCTCCAGGAGGCTCCTGGGCTTTTTCTGTGTTCTGGTTTGACCTTGTGCCCCGTGGAAGGCTGAGTGGAAAGGAAGCAAAGTGGGACACATTTTCAGGTGCAGGTACAAGGTAGATGGAAACATAGGATCCATGACTCAAGAAAAGTTGGGTAGATATACAGTAGGGCTGGGCAATATGATTGAAATAAATCTAAGTTTTCCAGTATCAACATATACAGGTATATCACAGTAGGGCAGAAACATGCTGAATCCCATTTTAAAATCAAAAATACATATTTTTCTATCACCTGTGGTGCTGTTTATAAGTTGTTGAGTCGTGGAGATACTATCTGTGGAGGTGTCTGCCTTGTCTTGAGTGTATTGGAACTAGATGGCACTCAGCTTGTGGTGCTCAAAGCGCCAAAAAATACATTTGAAAAACTCATCTGCAATGTCTCCGTCCAGAAATCATGACCCTGTTACTCAAGGTAATCCACAGACCTTGTGGTCAGTTTCATGCAGCAACTGTTTTCTTTCAACTGAACTACACCCACCAAAAGTATCACCATGCAGAAGGAAGTGTGCATCTACTCATGGATGAGAGGCTTGTGCTTGTGACGGCGCCAGATGTATACATTAATGGCGTCCTCCCCGGCTGAGCGGTAATGTTAGCTAGCTCAGCAGTGCAAGGTGAGCTAGCAGTAGATGCACGCTTCCTTCTGCATGGTGATATGTTTGGCAGTTGTGGTTTGGTAGAAATAAAATGGTTCCGACATGAAACTGCTCACAACAAGGCCGTTGGATTATCTTGGGTTTGTGGGTCAGGATTTCTGGAAAGACACATTGTTGTTGAGGTTTTCAAATGTATTTTTTGGCACTTTGAGCACCACAAGCCGAGTACCGTCTCGTTCCATTATTTGAGAGAAGGCAGACATCTCTATGGCTGACTCGGCAGCTCACACTAAAATAATCCAGATAGATAAATAGCACTACACATTAGAGGAAATGTATGTAATTTTTATTTTGGGCTGAACTGTCTCTTTTACCAGATTAGGGCTGCAACAAACTAACAATCAATCTGTTGATTATTGATTGATCGTTTGGCCTATGAAGTGTCTGAAAAGAATAAAAATGCCCTTCACAGTTTCCAAGAACCCAGGGTGACATCTTCTGATGTCTTGTTTTGTCCAGTATCTAACAATATTTAATTTGGTATCAAGGGGCAACAAGAAAACCATCAAATCCTTATATTTGAGAAGATGAAAAATGACTGCAGCAAGAGACAAATCAGCTATCAAAAAAGATTAAATGATCAAAATAGATTATTAAAATAGTTGCAGATCAGTTTTCTGTTGATCGACACATTGATTAATTGACAATTTTAGCTCTTAAAGTGATTAAATTCTTTTCAGTGCAATGTATTCTACTGTAATGCATTACACAGAGAAAACTTTCACATGTAAAACAAGCTGTAATGAGTGAATGTTTTGCGTTTTTGCTCGAAAAATAAACTCAATTTGACAGACTAATCAATTAATCCACCATTCATTCAGCTCTAATTGAATTACTGGCCCGCTGGAGGTTGCGGCCCGAACAGCAGGAGAGCAAGAGAGAGAAGATAGGGAGGCTGAGTGGTTGCAACAATTACATGCTCAGAAAAAAGGAAAATGAAAGAAGAGGAAATGCAAGGCGAAAGGGCAGAGAGCAAACGGTGTGTGTGAGTGTGAGAAAGAGTGTGTGAAGCAGAATGAGAGAGAAAGTGAGCAGACCTGTCCAGACCGGTCTCATGGCTAACACAGATATCAGCAGGAGGCCAGCATGTGTTTTCTTCAGCTTGGCCAGAGGAGGTTTGCACTCCCCTCTCTCTCTCCTCCTCCCCTCTCCTCCGCCTCCCTACTTGCAGTCCCCTTGACCCCTCCGCTCCTTTACCATGCAGGCGTGAATCATCAGACACACACACATCTCTATCTACGCTCCTTCTCTATTCACTCTTCTCCTCTGTCTTTCTGTGTCTTCCTTTTCAATCCTTTCTTCAGTGTCTCAGGATCAGCATCTCTCTTTCCCTCTCCCTCTCTCTGTCTTTATAACTCATCTGTTTCTTGCTGCATCTGGCGAACATGAGCTGTGGAAAGACAACAGACGAGTAATGGGAGAAGTGTGTGGGCGAGCGTGTGTGTGTGTGTTGTGCGGGGGCGGCTGTGCACATCTGCATGTGCGCACATATGCACAGATGACAAAGGCAACTGTGCGTCTTCGTCGACCAAATCCCATCTGAAAGTATTTTCATACGAGCTTTTGGTTCTGTACCGACACCCACAAAACCACTGACACTTGAGTCGCTAAGCTGTCCAACACGAACTGCTGAAATTTCTCAGTATGCACCAATATATCATAATATCATGAACTTAACTCTGCATTTCAAATGCTGGCAAAGAAGCCTAGTGGTGGGAGAATCAGTTCTGTAATGTGGTGATCACAGATCTGATCTCCTTTACAGCAAGTGTTCTCATCTGTCTCGACAACAACTGGACAGACTCATACAGGAAAGAGTGGTTGATTTGTCAGGGGGCTGCAACATGTTTGGTAGCAGCCCCAATGAGTCAGACTGGTTTATAGGTAGTTACTGTCCGTGCAGACTGTGCTTGGCTTAGATTAGGTTTGTATGTTTTGTTCCTTATGTTTACTGGGTTCAATTAAGAATGAACTCTGATGGTTGGTTTTGGGCCTACAACAATAAATGAAAATTAGTATGTACAAAAAAAAAAAAAAAAAAAAAGTTTATTAATTTCTATATAACTTTCTGTCAAAGCCACAGGCAGGAGGCTAAAGAGCCGCATGTGGCCCTGAAACAGTATGTTGCCTTGGACTTTGATAAGCCAATTACTGTAAATGTTGCCATTTTTTGTTTCTGCAAACATTTGTTACATTTGCACATTATTATGTAGTGGATAAGTTGAAACGTTATGTTGCAACAACACTGTGGTTAAGATGTGGTTAGGTTTAGGCACAAAACTAACTTTGTTGTGGTTAGGAAAAGACAATTTCTTTTAGCTTAAACATCTGCTTATTGTGGCACTATCTTGGCTGGAAACCAATGCTCTAAATGCAGCGATCATTTGCTAGAACACAACCAGTTTTATTGTTTTTTTGGTGTTGAACTGTGCTCTATTAGTCTGCAGCATGGCAAGCATCTTGCTCCACCTCCAGTTGACAAAGTCAGCTTATAAACTACGTCACTTTAGAAATGCTGATATGATACTTATGAAATGTGCAAATGTGTTGTATTTGTGGTTTGCAGAAACGTATAATGCCAACATTTTCTTCTGGTGACTGGGCTGATTGGACCCCATGCATCCAGGTAGTGCAATGGTAGGTATTGGTAACCCTAATTATCGTAAAGCCAACACTGGTGTTTCTATTTTTTTTTCTTTATGTATAGCAAATTGTTAATTTGCCATCATTTCTGCCAGTTATTTTTAGCACTGGCTTGCAACTTAGTGTACTAAAAAGAATACAAATTTGTTGAAATACAGATATATTCAACTTTTAGAGTCCATTGTCATTGTTAGAGCATGCCTTGTATGAAATATGAAACTTAAAGTACCATCATACTCACACTGCATCCTCTTGATGTGGCTTATCAGACCACTGTGACATGCACATACTGTGGAGACCATCATGAAATGAGTGAATTATGTTCAGTATAATAACATGACACTGAATTAGGTCAGCTCCAAACTCACATTTGCGCTTTGATTCTGGCTGTGAGATTAATATATAAGATGTCATGACCAGAGCTGCAATAAATCTCTTGCATTATTGATCAAGCTACAGATTATTTTCTTGAATAATTAATAAATCATATCAGAAACAGCAAAACAAATGCCCATCGCAGCAGAGACAGCAGTCCAAAAGTCAAAAGATATTAAGATTATCACAGAAGACAAAAATGCCCCCAGCAAATATTCACATTTTAAATTTGAAAGCAATGTTTTTATTTTTTGTGGGCTTTGCCTTTAATGGATAGGACAGTGTGTGAAATGGGGAGACAGAGAGAGAGAGAGCGCGGGGACTGACACGCAGCAAAGAGTCGCAGGCCAGACCCGAATCCGCAACCGCTGCAGCGAGGCAATGCCTCTGTACATGGGTCACTGGCACTATCCACTACGCTACCGACGCCCCAGTATTTTTTTATTTTTAACAGTCATTGCAGATTAATTTAAAAATGACCTCTTGTGTTAAAGTCAGTATGGGGAAATAATAATAGAACTAGTCCAGGTGGCTTTGTAAAAGCCAAATGACATACTACTGATATGTTGTGACTAATCTTCTTTGAGCTTGGGGTCATGAGACCTCAATCAGCCATGAAGTATTTGTGAATAATGTTAACTGAAGTGAGTATTGACAGATGACATTTGGAAAGCAAATGTGTTTCAAAACGGACCCTTTGAAATAAATTCCTTCATGTGTCGCGCTGCAGTGTGAGTGAGTAAAATGGATGTCGTGTGATTTCTGACGCTTTATTGTTAAACTCTTGACACAGTGACTTAAGCAGAATCATATGAAGTGCCAGGTTGCATAACAGAGTGTTCAACTCCTGTACTTTGCGTATTAACCTTCCATGGCCATGTGCCGCTAATGAATGGTGGGTTTGTGGTTCAGACCAGGCAGATGCCAAGTTCTGGATGTGCAGAGTCTGCCAGTGACCATCAGTTCCACAGTTTAACTGTGCTGCGAGTAATATGACGACCTGATGGTCTAATTCGCTAAGAAGTAACATCTGTCAAGCTAAAACATAGTCTGAAGTGTAAACAGATGAAGGTTGTATTGGTTTCTTTTGGAGGCTGTTTGGTGGTTTGTACTTTCAGCACACCTACAAAACAGCGCAAGCCACCGACCACATCTCCTCCATCTCTGGCCTCACTTTGCCTGAGGTTTCCCCTTGAAGTACCTTTGCTAGCACCTTGCAAGCCGCAAAACACTAACTGACTTGGGGAAGTGACAAATTGAGGGGTTTTGGCAGTCTGCTGGCGGTGAAACATGCTTGTTTACATGGGAGGATCCCACAGAACCACAGACATGTCTCCGACAGCCAATAAGAGAGGAGGAGAGGAGGGCATGAAGGGAGAGCTGCGTGGAGGCGGGAGAAAGTGCAGGGAGAGGGAAAGTTGCAGTGGAAAGTATCTCTGCCAAGACGTTATTGTGCAGGTATAACACAGAAGCACACATGTGCATGTCCATATGCATTTATCAAATACGTACAGTGTTAGTAACTTGTGTAGCTATTCACTATTACTTTCATTCTCAGCCTTGTTCGAGGCATGCCTCAGCCTGCTGAGACATGACAGACTAGGATGATGAACATGGTCAACATTACAGCTGCTAAACATCAGCATGTGAGCATTGTTAGCATGCAAACTGAGTACAGCCTCGAAGATCGGTGGTAGCATGACTTTTTACTCTTGAGTCTTTTACACATCATTGGCATTTTTCCATGAAATTTATTCACATGTCAGTAGTGTGCTACATTAATGAGTCCTGAAACAGAAAATGATTTAGCATTTTAGCACTCCTAGTTCCCTTGTCTCGAAATCACTAAGTTTTTTTGTTGGAAGCCTGAAATTACATCTGTGGTTAACAAGGTGCAAGAGACTTTCACGTTTTGTTCTACGACATTTTTATTTGTCTTAAAAAAAGGCGGTTGCTAACAGGTGGCTAAATGAGGTTAGAGAGCGTCATCATGCCAAACATGCCTTTACATCATAGTCATGTGACTCTAGTGTAGTTTGTTTATAGCCTAGCGTTAGCTTTTTACCTCTGGTGATTGCATTTATGTTTCAATAATAAAAGTGATGTTACTTAGTGAAGATTATGTTGCTGAGCAACATGTGTAAGTATCACAGGCTTTTGTTTGCCACGGATTTTATTTTCTGCAATAATCCAAAATCCAATGGAAAAAATTCCATCCGCTTTTTTGGCTAAGTAACCAGGGAGGTGCTAACCAACATCAGCCTGAAAAACGTCATTGCTGTAGTTATATATTTTTTTATACAAAAAAGCGAAGACATATTTTTCGAAACAGTCAATTTTTCTAAACTTTTCGCACCACAGTTGACAGCAACAGCCAATTACGTTGTGTGGAACGTACTTAAGGTCACAACGTCATGACAGTAGTGGATCTGTTGCATATTCGCATTACTGCCGGTAGTATTAGTATTGATGCAGGCGCGTTTTTGTCATATATTTGTAACAGCCCGTGTGTAAAGGCTTTTAGTTTTATTAATTGGGTTTACTGATTAAAGCCATGCTGGATGCTGTTCTTCTTCCATCAGCAGCCTGCTGACTACATAAGTCGACTGTGCAGGCTGCTTATTACGACCCATACGTTTATTGTAAGGCGGTGCCCTCTAGTGACTATGGTAATTATTACAGGGGCAATGTAACATGGAAAGCGACAAAATCTGTGTAACGGTTTGTGCAGGAGACCGGTGTTTGTGTCCTGAAGTCACAATGACTTCTTTTTATAACAATGTAGCCATGTATGCTAATATGTGTAGCATGTTGTGCTAGTGACGTATGTGACCTATGTCTCATCATTATGTTTTTCTTAAACCTAACCACATACGTTTGCTGCCTAAAGTTAACCAGATGGTTTTGCAGCAGAGCCGCGACTGTTTCATTTTGTTGAGGACATGTTTAAAACTGTGATGGTTTGAATCGTAGGCCTTACATATGTCGTTTTGAAAGTCAGCGGGAGGCGACCAGTTCTGTAGTTGAGATATGAGAGAGCATTGTCCATCAGACTTTAACTTTTTATGGCTTTTAAACCACACCTCTTCAAACCAATAAATTACTGAAAGCCATTGTCTTCAGTCAGTGTGTTGGGCTGCCTGTGGAGCGGGGCTCAGATTTCCTGGCCAAGACAAAACTTTAAGACGCTCTGACAGAAACGTCTGAGAGAGGAGAAACCCTATCCTGCACATGTCATTGTAATTCAGGAATATTATATGATTTAGAGGGTGGAGAGCACAGGGCTATGGAAACACAGAACTCAGTGGCAGTGCACACAAAGGACGTCTGTTCTTTCACAATGGAAACCTTGTTGGCATTTTCTTAGTGCCTTGGAGAAAACCAAAGGATAAACAACAGTTTGCTGTCCCCCGTCCCTGACGCGATTGTATCTCTGACAGTCCTTTCCAAATGGAAATAGGGTGGATTTAAATTCATCTGAGACAAATCTCAGCTTGATGCGTTATTGAATTTATTCCATCAACAGCTCTGTATGGTTTCATTGTGAAATTGAGGGGTAAGATCCACTAAAATCACCACAAGTGTTGACTAAAGCTTGAGTGCAGCTATAAAAAACAACAGAGTGGTGAAGCCCAAATCAGTTTATGAGATATCTAAATGTAATTTTCAGAGTCTCACTGCTCTGTCTCCATTTCTCCATCCCTTTTCTTTCAGTAATAGAAATCCCTTTGCCCTACAGAAAAGTGTCCAGGTCCGCAAGAAGGATAATGGACCCTTTGTATCTTCTCAAAGTTAAAGCTTACAGCCAAGTTAAGGAGCTGGTCTGTCTGTTTAGGTCTGTGCAATGAGGCAAAAGGACCTTTAGATTAAAACAGAGCTCAAAGGACAGTGAATATTAGAGTTGTTGCACTGCAAAAAAACAAACAATGAAACAAGGGTTTTTCATTACAAAAATGGAATTGACGAGATGTCATTTGGCACCCTTTGAAAAGCTTTGTCCTGTTTGTTCCTACTCCATTCCCTCTACATTTTTCAGTTTTCATAAATTTCTCATTCAAATAAATTAAATTAGAAAAACCAGAGCGAGTTGCTGAATTTGTTTAGCTGAGAGAACATGCACAAATTAATAACTGGAATTATGGGTTTCTGTATTTAATTAGGCATAATTGACAAAGTAACAGTGAAGGCTGACAAATATTGTGTTTGAAAGAGCTTGTAATTCTTGGTTGCAGTCTGCTGTAGTAAACATTCACTACTCCACATTATTCCTGCTGCCAGAGGCAAGTGAAGAGTTTTATTTGAGCAAAGCTCCATAGGATATGAATTAGATGAGATGGAAAATGTATAAAAGATGCACATGACATTCCCCAGGCTGTTTTTTTTTTGGGGGGGGGGGTTATGAACTGATACTGGAAGAGTCATTGCTTTGCCTGATCATTTATCATCTTTTGAACAGAACAAAAGAAAACAAGGGCAATATGTTAAACAGCTGGACAAGCCAAACTTCTGTTAGCGAAGGCAACAAGTTCATTTGGAGACAGGGGTTCTCTTTGAAGAAGCGTCACTCAGCAAACAACAAGTGAGCCGAGGAGGATTTATGACTTCTGCAGATCACCTCTGCTTCCCCACAGCTGCTCTCACACACTCTGCTGGTGACACCCCACTAAAAGCCAGGGAGAGCTGCCACACATTAACAAAACAATTAGCATCTTCAAACGTTAGAGACTTTGTGGCATTGAAGACGGATGGAGTAACTGAAAAATTAAACTTTATTATGGAGGGACTGTTGCCACATTTCCATGTGCAGTTTTCAGAGCTGATCATGAAAATGCGAGGAGGATTCACACATTTCATTTCATATAACAGGGTGATGTAACTGTTCTTTCCTCTTTTTTAAGAATCTTGTTGCCCCTCATAGGCTGTATAAAGATAATGGAAGTAGCCACCATGACATCACCGGTTGGTTTGTAGCACCCCATTTTAAAGCCTAGAGTTTGGTGTTATGGCCATCGGCATTTTGGATTTGACCATTTGGATGAGAGGTTAGAGCTGTGAAGGAGTGAGGGTTGCATTCATAAGCCAGTTTTACACTGCCAGATTTTCGGCGAATGTTGGGCCGTTTTGCAGGCAAGCTGCGAGCGTTTAGACACACAGAGCCGGATTGGCGAGTTGATCAGAGGTGCCCAATTATCCGCCGCAAAGGGGTAAACATATTGGCAGAACCTTTTTGGTTTAAAAAGCACGAGGCGCCCTTCTGCCACAAGAGGGGCTGTTGATGACTTGTGGGAGGAGCTGTTGATGACGTCGCACGTGCAAGCCACTGGCGGTGGTCTAACAGGAAAGAGCTCATAGCAGGAATTAGCGAGCAGCTAGTAGTAAGAGGGAAACACAAACCTGAAAGACACTGTAAAGATGAGCAACTGGGGAGACAAGGAATTGCGCGCCCTCCTTGCCCTCGCAAACGAAGAGGCCATTAACCGCCAAATGACGGGAACGGTAAAGGACTGGCCAGCTTATGAAAGAATCGCTGAAGGACTGACCAGGACATTGACACTTGTTGCCCCTTAGTATCTTACCAACTTGTGGCATCCACCTTTATTGAATAAATTTTGCAAATGTATGCAGAATCTGTATGCGACAGGACAAGATTTTGGTATCAGAGGTGTTGTGGTTTCAGTTTGTAGTCCGAGTAGTATTGACCAGTGATGTATGAGCAGCAGCAAAACAATCTGTGTGGATAGGTGGAACACATTGGCTGAAATGCAGCCTCAAAACCCATCAGCTCAGTGGAAGTGAGTTAACTTTATATTAGCTTTTTTTTTTTTTTTTTTTTTAAATTTCTCTGCGTTCATATGCACATATCTGTTTACAGAGATTAGCTAAATAACAAGCCCATAGAAGAGGAGGTGCCAACCTGGATATCTACTGTCTACACTGAATCAGCCTGAACTATTAGCCCTCACTTTCAGAGGCTTATCATCGTCATAGCTGATGTGTCACAAGATTGGACCACTGTATATTTCTGTTTCAATGTGGCAGCAGTCTTGCAGCACGCTAGGCCATCATTTTAACACACAGACACAATACGCCCATTATGGAACACAGCATCAAACTTGAGAGTCAGCCCTGTTGACTTCCGTTTCTTACAGAGAGATTAGGAGGATAAACTATTTTCCAAACCCAGTGGGTTTCACAAAACTTGTTCTCATGACTGCCTTTATTCAGGAGGAAGATTTCAGAACCTTGAAAACACATTTGGTATTTTATTTATACTAAATTGTGGCAGTTTAGTAATGAACACTAAGATATCTGCAGGATAACATTTAGATAGTTATGAGCTGGTCATGGAGGTAGCAGTATGTTTAATTTAATTGTAATACTTGTCTTAAATCCTATCCTATCCAATATTTTCTTGTGTTGATAGTTCAGAAATATATGTTTTATCTCCTTTCCTATCACAAAACAGACCAAATAGATGCATGTATACAAACACAACACATTTTTCTCACGAAACAATTGTGTTTATTTCCTGATTGCTGATTTCTTTCCATGATAGCATCGTTTAAGTCTGAGGGAACAGGCCCTTATTCAAAGGACTGGCCAGGGTTTAATCAATTTGCTGCCATCTTGATTAGCCAGCGATCCACCAATCTGCAATGGCAATCAGCAGCAATTAGCCTGGCCTGGAATAAAATCTCCCTCTCAACCTCCAATGTGCATTTTGTCCAACTTATCAGTCTGGTCCATGCACCAATGGCAGAGGCTCGTTCGAGTTCCTGTGATTACCTTTGGCGTCATCTGAGCCGCTATCTCCTCTCCTGTGTAGGGAGGCCAAAAATGTGCAGGCACTGAAGGGGGACTAATGGGCCAAATCGTGAATGGTCCAGATGGCTGCGGAAGAAATTGGTCTAAGCTGACAGTTTATCCAGGCATCCGACAATTACAGCCTCCTACTGAAATAAAAGGCAACATTTGGATTGTTCATTGAGATCTTAACAATAGAGAGGAAATGTCAAAACACATTCCCACACACACACACAAATGGAACCATATGGCAGCCATCTTACCTGGGCCTGGTTCAAAACCTGCAATTTAGACTGTATAAAAAAAGTAGCATCTGCAGAGCCTTAAAATATATTTCTACATTCCGTTTTTACTCTCACATTTCACTATATATGGTAATACACCAGGCCTGTAGTCATGAATATATTTACCTACCTGGACAAGTTAGCTTGATAAAACTATTCTATCAGGAAAACATTTTTCAGACTTGGAGTAATACAGACGTTTGAATGTTTATCAGATGCCGTTTTTTTGGAGCCAGAAGTGACTATATTTGGCGAAACCTGTCAATCGAAGTGGTCTGCCCTAAATTATGCCTCACTTTAAGCCTTAGTAAAATGTGAATGAGTGAGCTATTAAAACATTAGCCATAGCAAACTGTTTTTTGTACCAGGCTGTTATTCTGCTGTGAAGTTAACATGGAGATCTAAGGCGACTAACTGACTTCTGGAGCCAGCCTCAAGTGGCCATTCAAAGAACTGGAATCATTTGCACATCCATGTTGGCTTCATTTGTCAGCCCTTGAAGCTGCCGCTGTTGGTCAGAAATCTACTTGACCAGAGTCATTTTTTTCTAGTTCTATACAACTTGGTTTATTTATTAGCAAAGACCAAAGTTAAGTGTCATGTTCATTTAATCTCGTACAAGCACCGGCAGAAACGGTGCTGTTGGCAATCCTTAAGGCTGCCATACAAGCAAGATCCTGTCGGCTTTTGTTGTGGCACTGCAGCGATGTGTTTTTTGAAAACTTGCGCCTTTGAAAAGCGCCAAACTCTGAATACTTTCTCACGCCTGTGAACATAGCGCAGGCGAAACTCTTCATGAGAGAAGAGAGGAAAAAACTGTTTAATTATCACACTCAAGAATTTCTTTGGGTCAGTTTGTGGCTGTATGGGTCAGAGCTGCTCAGATTGATAGATTAGAGGAGCAGCTGCTGCAGAGACGAGTGAAAGCAAGCTGTCTCTTGCTGGTCAGACCCAGCACTAGACTGCAGGGTGGTATCCATGGGGATGCATTGGGTTTAATCTGAAGTAGGTTGGAAAAAACAATGGACAATACAACCATTCAGATTAACCAATGATTACGTTTTACTTTCACTGAGCTTACCGCTCTGCTGCTCTGTCTGTGGCCAAAGTGCACTCTGCCATGAACAGCTCTGAAAAAAAATTAAAATGTGGCAGAAAATGCTGATATTGTGGCGGTGCACCACTAATCAGTGAATGTGTGGGAAAACCCATTTCCATCATGAGAACAGTGTGTTAATGTTTTTTTGCTAGCGTTACTAGGCTGACGTGACGGTCAATAGGGCAGTTCTTATTGTGGCACAAAAAGGAGGTGACCAAGGCATGAGGTCCAAAGATTAAAAAGCCTTTATTTGAAGTGGCTAATACATTGTAAAAGATAAAATGCACCTACACATTGCAGCACACAGCCTTCATCAGGGTGACAGATCCTAAGCACTTCTTATTGTTGAGCCCTGACTCTGTCTAATCACATTACTCCTTTCTGTAGCATTTTTTCTTTTGTCTTTTATGATTTCTATCTCTGTCTATAGTTTTTTTCCCACCATCAAAAGATATGCAGATCAGTAGAATAAATGACCCTTAATTGTGCACAGGTCTGAATGTATATGTGTGTTTTACTGTGGCAGTGACTTACTGCATGCTGGGACAGGCTTTTGCTGACAATTTAGGGCTGCCTCCTTGAGTTAGATGATTCAATCATTTGTCAGATAGCCCAAACTTGTCTGAGTCGCACTGTAAAATTTACCACTTGTTGCTAAGGCTACAAGCTTTTACTGAAATACGTCTAAAACGAGCCAACAGTTGGATGTACTTGGAGCATCTCAAAGAGAACATGTCAATTTTCCAGAAGCGTACTATAGATTCTTAGATTTAATGTGTTTTCCTTACTTTACCTTTCAGGCAGCCAATAGTTTCAGTTCATGTCAGCAAAGAATCCAAATCTTGCAGAGACTTGAAACTTGCTTGTGATGCATAAAACATCACAGTGGACGTCATGTATTCTTTACAATGCAGTCAGAGTTGTTGTTGCTTGAATTCGCAAGAAGAGACTGCATGAAGAAATGCTCCTGGTATACTTAAGTGCATGTCAGAAGGTTGGGAAGAGGGAAGTATCGAACTTGTGCAAAAACCATACAGTATAGCTTGTGTTGGAAACGCTCCACAGCAGTTTGGTGTGGTCTTACTGAAGCTTTTTATTCCTCTTACTGTTTTATGGCGGAAAAAATGAACATCTTGTTGACTGCAACGTCAGTTTATCCTCTTACAGTACCTCAGATTGATGACTTCAGATACATATATATAGGCTAGAAAAGTATGTGGTTGAAGGCTTTAGTGCTCCAAAACATGAAGCTCGGCAGAAAGCTTTCATATCCCTCATTAGTTTGGTCCATTGGCAAGTGATAAAAGATTTTGAACATTCATTTTGAGTGTGTTCAATTCATAGAAAACAAAACAAATAAAAGAGTGAATGAAGAACAGATGGTTTGGTGTATAATACAGAATCAATTCCCAAACATCTGCTGCGAATAAGCCAGGGACACATGGAGAGAAATAATAATTATGCGTGAAACTCAAATGTAAACGTGACTATAGCTTGATCAAAGCTTTGCTTTTCCTCAGCGACATAATGATACAATAATGTGTTCAACAGTATTCTGACAGGGACATAAAAACACATTGCTGCATAATAAAGAAGGAATGACTGCCATATTTTAACACATGAATAAGGGAGTGGTTGTGTGTATGTGTCCAGAGAAATGACTGGTGTCTTATATAATGCACAAGATAGCGCATGTTTAAAACTACTGCACAACAGAATTTTCATGCAGAAATAATTGGTATGATAAGTCGTTCCTGCAGGTATAGCAGCAGGTGCACTCATAATTCAAAGTGAAAGACATTTTGGGATTTAATTCTGTGATATAACACGCAAGGTTGGACTTGCTAGAAGTTTTCAGTTGAAACTATGGAGCTGTGTGAGTCACCACTAAATCAATCTTGCCTTTTTGCACATCAGTGGAAAGCAAAACCCTTGTTGTGAGCCAAAATAATCCTTGGAAACAAATGTAAGTATCTAAGTAATGAAATTCATGGACAATTTGATTCCAAGTGCATGCTGATCCATAGCAAAAAGTGATTTCCATGGATGAACAATACAACAACCGCGTGAGATAATCCCCTCCCAAAGTGATCCCTCTATCTGCACTGTGAGCTCTTCAAATCCTGGTAAACGGGATCCAGAGCGAGATGAGCCCAAAGATAGAACGACAGATTTATTGCACCCCAGATGTGCCTGATTTACGACCATTGTTTAATCTCCAGATTCCAACCACATGAAGGTCTTATATTTGGAGACTTAATTTATAGAGCTCAGAGAATGCAGGCTTAATGTTTTCTCTCTCTGTAGAAGATGAGCCAGCGCTGTGACTCTGGCAGATAAACAGATGCTTGGATTAACATTGATCTTATAAACAGATGTGGGGAAAGGTTATCTCTTAAACAGGCTACATTAGTTTTAGTCAAATGCAGAAACCTAGGATCCGAACTCCACTGAATCAAATATTAAAGCTGTTTTTATTTGTTGCATTTTAAGGTCAAAATAAAGCTGCAGTGCACAGTGTAACCATGGACTCATTCACTTCATCTTCAAAAGACTGCTTTTTGCTAGAAATCTTGAGTTAAGTTTTTAAGTTAAACTCTATTTTGAGAAGAAATTTAGGAGTCCAAGGGGAGCCCACTCCAAAGCTTTCACTCCAGAGCTTGATTTTAGAGCTGGTAGGCGGCAGGACTGTCACACAACTAATTATACATCATAATATGTCTCCTATTTTCTTATTCCCACCCCTTGGCGTCACAGGCAAGTTCTCATTACCAGATCGGCTGAGCCGAGAGCCCCAGGCGGCTGGTTTTTCCCAGCGAGCTGGGGTTCCTGTGTTGTGGTGGGAGGGTCGGCAGAGGCGACACGGGCAAATGTTGCTGTTTATTTCCATTCTGTCATGTGTGTGAATCTGATTACAGGTCGCTAAGTCAATATTTAGCTTCTGCGGACGGCATCATCGTCGGCCAGTTTATTTTTTCTGGGCCCCGCCACATCTGCTGCCAATGTCATGCGCGGTAGCCGACGTGTGCCGCTACCAGGAAGGAAAGCAAACAATGAGTGTGCAGTCCTGGCCGAGTGAGTCAGGCAGAAGAGTGGTGAGACTGAAACCATGATTTGCAGCTAGAAGTCAGACTGCTTCGAGGACAGTGGTGCTTAGAGCGGTTTGAGGGATGCCTTAATGGATCTGATGAGGGGTCAGGGAAGTTCATGGCAGAGCGCTAATTTCTCACGTCAGCCTCATTCATACTTGAAAAAAACAAACAAACCACTAATAGCTAAAAGGCAAAAACATGCTTACAGAAGTTTTAAAGGTTTGTCATGTGCAAGCTCACACTTCCAGCGTAGTTTGCAAGAGAAACGTCTTATCAATGTGCTTTTAGATCTTTCATTCAGTGGAGACTTTGTAGAAACTGTGGGGATAATAATTGCATTTCATGCATTTTTTCGTTTGATTCCCCTGGTCTGAGAAGCTTGCATGGGGGCTGCCACTTTATTACGAGCCAAGAGGAACACTGGGTCGAGGCTTCTTTTCATCTTGCCTTCAGGCAAGACGGATTTGATATTTATTAAAAATAGAGAGCAGTATATTTCTTCCAGTCATGACTTCATTACCTCCGATTATTCTAGTGATGTGGACCACACACAGTCACTAGATCTGAAACACCTCCTCTGCATGTTTGCCTGACCTACTATTTGAATCTGAGGGTTCACAGAATTGTAAAGTCTCTGTGCCAAAGATGTGCAAGTCAGGACTTCATTAGACTTGGAATAGTTTCTGTGCTGGCTGTTACTTGAACTGAGTTGGCAAGTGTGTAGTATGTGAGGACTTGCTCTTTGTTACAACTGTTTCAGCTGCTTTAGTTCTATAATATACATTTGCATTTATTGCAAATGTAAATAATTTAGCTGGTTTTACAGCTCAGTTGTGAGTTTCACTACTTGTTTAAGACATTAAGGACGAAATGTCTCTGTACGACCTTGGAATCCTGCCAGGTGTAAGAGGCTTAGGCTGCTTTTTAGGCAGGCGACATACATACATTATACATACTGTGCAAAAAAAACCAACTACCCCCAACTGCCAGCACCCCTCCACCCCTTAAAATTCACTTTCGTCTGCAAAACATCTGGAATTCATTGAGAGGAGGAGGTTTGGGGGGAAATGAACTCCGACAAGAGTCTGTAGATTTGGGTACAGCCCCCTGCTTTAGGTTCCCTCAGATGGTTAAGATAGGCCTGCAGACAAAAAACCTACTGGTTTGTCTCACACAGACTTTTACCTGTTCCACCCTGAAAACAAAATAATACTTTGTTGTGATAGCAGTGGAACCAATTTAACACAAGCAATGCTTTTATAGTATTAAAATATCAACACAATGCAGTTACTATTGACTTTTGGACAGAACCTATCATCTTAAGGTGTTAAAACATTAGAAACAACTTCTGGAGTCAAGTAAATTTAGCACGAATGTAATCCCTAATGATGTTGATTTGTCCCTTATAAAATCCTCTCATTGCATGTAACGACCCCATAGAAAGGGGCTAGTATTGGAGGATTTGTTTCAGTAACTTGGCTTTGCAAAGGTTTTTCCATTAGAAATAATTCTAAACCTCAAAGAGACCATGTTGCATTTTCCTATTAAAAAGTGAGTCACCATGTTAGTCAGAGTGACCAAAAACAAAAGGCAAGGAAAGCTGGCTTGCACCCCTGCAGATGTCGATGGTCATTGTTGTGTTTGCATAACAAACTTGATGTCGCAGCCTCATAAAGACGCAAGTAATCCATAAAACCAAGCAAAACCTGATCAAATAAATCTGGTAGAAAAAGATCCTATTAAAATGTGTCACCATTCTACTTTCGTTGATAAACTAGGCCCAAAAGTCCAAACTCAAGACTCAGAGGAGGAGCCCCTGCCTCCATTAGGTGCACTTAGTGTTGTCGCTTGTTGGCTTGTTTTCACAAAGAGCTTTTTTAATGGTGTTTAAATGAAACACTTGGTTGTCTGGAAAATAAAAGTGACCTTACATACTCTATTTGCCACTTGCAGCATATGTTCATTTGTTTTTCCAGAGAAACGTGCCAGCTCCAAACGCACCAAAACGACATAATGAATCACGTCTTTCCTAAAGTGAACAACTGATTTTCCTATCATACCTGTAGTGTCCCAGCATTTTAGTGAAAATCACCTTTCTCCATTGCTGCTGTAGTTTTCTGCTCTTTGTGTTTCACTACTTAAATATGAGAGAATCATGAGCCTGAGATCCTCGTTAAAACAAATAAGCATGTAGCAGTGCCTGAAGCAAATAGTTTCACAGTAAAACATTGGTTGGCCTCTTTATGAACAGAATTACATCTGTTTTTTGTTGGTCTGAGACATTAATTATATCCCTCTGGAGTTGTCTACACAGCGTGCTCGTGTAATTGATAGTAGGACAAAACACTGCATACAATACCCACTTTTTCTTTTTTGTTCTCTCTTTGTCATTCTTCTTGAGGATTTATGTTGCATTTCTGTGGAGTACAGCGTCATCTCATGTTTGATAAAGATGTTAAAATCGCGTGAGACTGGCTGTCTGTGCACTTTGTAAGGTGAGGCTATATAACGTTTGCTGAAGAAGCTTTAGGCTTGTTGTAGTCACAGTGGCACAATTTTCTCTTCAGTCAGTTGCGTTAAACCTGCAATAACTGAATTTTTGCCGACTTGGGGGCAGAAGAAACAACATGTGATCACATTATTGACATTATTATCACTATTTAAGCTGATTTGGTGGAGCTTAGTGAATGTTTATCAAACGCATTTAAAAAACAACAACAGCTAAATACAAACAGGCCCCTTTCACACATGCACTGCAACTCTGAACTTCCCTAGACCCAGAGGAGCTGTATGTGAGAACGCAAATGTCCGAATCAGTTGAATTGGACATTTAACAGACGTTTTCCGGCCAACTCCCTGGTACAAAGTCCATGTAATGTCTGATTGAGCCCATGTGTGAATAGAGCATGCAATTGTCCGCAGAATCCATAGGGAGCTAGTGGGTGTGTTGAGGTTTCCATCATGCAACTGGCGCAAAACAATGCAGACACCCAAGGGTGAAGAAGGGTCATTTACACAAAGATGCCAGCAAAAATGTCCAATTGGAGAGACTAGTAAATTCTGAAACTTTTTTTGGTAAGCGCCGATTCCAAAATGGTCAGATGAATTCAAGGAACAGCAAGAGACTTTATGACCAAATTATGAACCGGCTACTTGAACACAACACTGTTAATTCTGCAGCGTACTTTTTGTGTCATGTCCTTCCTCCTACAGGCTCACCAAACCCTCACCGAAACCAAACTGAGTATGTTTAGTAGCTACAAACACTTCTGACACAGAAAACCTCCTGTTGTGTGCTACATGAAAGCAAAAATGGCAATTCTCGTCCTGATTATCTGGACATTTTCTGGATTTCATATAAGAAGACAGCTAGAGAAAGTAAGTAAGTATTCATATGGACTCGTGTTTTTGTCCAGCTGATCAATGTCAGGTCTACATTCACTGTTCTTTTAGCTCTGCTTTTGGTCTGAGGGAAATATCTCACTGCTTAGCTACTAAATTCTCCTTTTTGTTACCAGCTGATCCGTAACTTTACCAGGTAGTCTGCCGAGGATTTATCAGAGTGTTTCCCCTTTTACACTGTTAGATTTCCTGCGAATGTTGAGCCGTTTTGCCGGCAAGCTGCGAGCGTTTAGACACACAGAGCCAGATTGGCGAGTTGATCCGAGGTGCCTAATTATCCGCCTCGTAGGGTAGTCATATTGGCAGAACCCTTTTAGTTTAAAAAGACCGAGGCGGCCTTCTGCAACGGGAGGGGCTGTTGATGACTTGTGGGAGGAGCTGTTGATAAACAGGAAACAGCTGAAAGCAGGAACTAGCGGGCAGCTAGTAGCAAGAGGAAAATGCAAACCTGACAGACACTGTAAAGGTGAGCAGCTGGGGAGACAAGGAATTGCGCGCCCTCCTTGCCCTCGCAAACGAAGAGGCCATTAACCATCAGATGACAGGAACGGTGAAGAACGGGCCGACTTACGAGAGAATCACGCCCCCCATTGCACCGAAAAAGGAGCATTCTGTATAAACAAAAGTAGGTAGGCGGCATTTTGCCACACTCCCCGATTTTGTTTTTATACTGCCAATGCTGAAAGAAGACTGATTGGGCTTTCCTGCAAATTTGCACAATTCCTGTTTAAAAAGGGCTGATGAGAGCTGAGAGAGTGAACCAGGCAGACAATAAAATAAAAACAGTGAGCTAAAAGGTGCTTGAAAAAAAACTTTTTGAGTTGCAGGGAACTGCAGACTTGGATGATAATAATCTGTGGTCTTGCCATTAGGAGCTTTCACATACGGTAGTCATGTAAACCAGCTGTCAACATAAAAATATTGATTATAGCTGCTTTAAAGGTATCGTCATTCTGTGACTTGATTGAGAGCAAGTGGGATGAGATCATAAGCAGGAAACAACAGTTATCTGTGTTGGATTTATCCGTGACATGACCAAACACACACTCATGGGACTCGTTAATGTCAGTTACACAGCAATATGTATCCAATGTTTGCTATCATCAGCTAGCATTAGCCACAATAAGGTCAATAGGTCAAAGCAGACCAAGTGAGGCTGTGGCAGCAAAACCTCTGACTGTATTGAATCAAGCTAGTTTGCGTGTTTGTTGCTAATATATCTAACTTCTTATGTGTGAGAGGAAATATATGCTCTTTCTTTTTTCAAAAGCTACATAGACTCACTTTAAATTATTCATAAATCAAAACCAAGAAGCTTCAAAACGCTTTAAAAAAATGCTAAGGAGGGTCAGTTTCAGCCGCCGTCTGGCCTCTGAGACTCTGACTTACTCAGAGGTTTTTATTGTTGTGACGATACACTGTATTTTTTACTTCCTATCAGTGCCGCCCCACCCTTCATACCTTTAACTTCTAAGGAACTTCATAAAAATAACTTTTCATTGGCAGGCAAAACACAAAACAAGCTGGGTGAAACAACCGCTGCTCACATTTAAGAGCAAAAAAAAGAAAAAGAAAACCTATTATATTAGCGATAGAAGTGAAAAGACCTTTACTTTGTTTTTGGAAAAACTTAATACGCTAGCTTTGGTTTTAAGTGTTCCCAGCTGGTCTTTCCTTTTTACTTTAGGCCTCTCCCAGCGGGTCTGCTGCAGTAACAAGGGTGCCGCACTGTCCCGGGTCCTAAAATTTTATCATACACAGAACTGAGGATCAGCGTGCCAGCTTGGGCCACTAAGCCCCTCCTTTAATAACCTCAAATATGCAGCGATTCATATGGATGTGGTTCACCCTATTTCTGATGGAAAACTACACCCTGACACAGGAACCAAAACACTGATTCCATCAGCGCAGGGCAGGGCGCGCTGCCAAAACACTGCACTGATTCGAGGCTTGTTCCTGGTCACTGGTGAGCCGCTCGGGTCCCGCTGCTGTCGTCTGAAAGGGTCTTTCAGAAGGGATTTGAGAGGTCGTTTTCACGTTGGGTCAAACTGTGCAATGCTGTCGCTTTGAGTTAATTTATTACTTAGAAGAGCTGAAGGTTATGTGGGTGGAAGGAGCGCTTCGTCAGCAGAGTTTTACAGTGTTTGGAGCACAGGTGAGACCCTTTAGGCCAAAATTCACACTAACTTTCATCCATGATGCTGAAACACAAACGCCTTGCCAGGAATTCCTTCCTGGTTATTCATTTGTGCTTTCTCTCTTCTACAGATAGCAAGTGAAATCTAGAGAGAAGGAAAAAATTAGTTACTCATTTTGGGACATAATCTCAGTCGGTGATTTGAGGGGGACGAGAGAAGACACTGTCCACCTTGTTAGAAAAATAAATAAAATGCCTTTCACATGTTAACCTGCCAGCCCTCTCCATCCCCTGGGTCCATACCTAGATGCCTTCCTATCCAGACCACGACCTATAACTGAAGAATTATTTGAGGATTAATCAGTTTTGACAGCTCGTCTTTATTTCAACCAGTGTAGCATTTGTAGACCAGCACTGTATTAGCAAACTTGCTGACAGTCGCATGCTTTAAATCATCTCTCATGATGCTACTCATGAGCATCTAATTTCCAGGATAGCCCTCCACTAACTAGAACGGGTATAAAACGATTTAACTGTGTGGCTCCTCTAGATTTGCTCAACATTATCGGACCCATGCTAGTGCTACATTGTGAACAACAAATTTGTGTCGATATCAGCAGGAGGAGAGGTAGTTAGCATTAGCTTTTAGCAGCTGGTGGCTGGGACTAACAGCTGAGAGAGGTTGCATTGAGTTTCATTATGGTGCATTTAGGCCCAATCCCAATTCCTATCTTAACCCTCAATCTTAACTTTCAAGCTCAACCCTCAATCTCACTAGCCCTTAAAAACCAAGTGTTAGGGGTATCTTGAGACTTAGAAATTGGACACCCCTTAAAGGCAGATACGTCTTCAGACTGGGGGGGGCAGCAATATGCAAAAGCTCCGTCCAGTCTGTCAATTCAAAAGAAGAAGAAGAAGAAGAAGAAGAAGGTACATTACGTCATCAGTAGTTGTAGAAGAAGAAGGTTACAGGTTAACAATACGAATCATGCCGTCTGCAGCTGCGGGTACAGTAGATGACACCGTTCGGTCATCTTACAGAAATGTCGGTGCAAACATTTCACGTATATTGATAAAACTTACAACATTACCACTGAGAAAAATGATATTTTGTAACAGATTTTTGAGACTGAGGATTAAGATTGAAGGTTAAGATAGGCTCTTTTTAGTAAAACTGACTATTGGTCAAAGGAAAACAATAATGTTCTCATGATGTGTTTGAATGTCATCTTGTAAAATGCAGTTTTTGGCAAGAAACTTGAAAAAATAGTTGGTTGAGGGAGAAATTTGTTGACGTTTTTACAGCAATATAAAATAGACATTATATAAAAAAGGGAATTTTGCTAGATTATATATATATGAAAAAGGCTTTTGAAGCAGTTATTAAAGATATTTTTCATGGAAAAGAAGGTTATATTAAAGTTTGTGTCTTAAATTGTATCATTTAATTTGTGCTCATTTGCAAAGGGTAGTGTAATGAAGGACTAAATGACTTTGAAACACTTCACAACCAGTGCATCCCAAGAAACGAGTCATATTGCAAGGGGTTATGATGCTCAAAGAAATGTATTTACTGAGTTACAGACGCCTCTGTCACAATTTAGGTCTACAAGCACAAGTTATTTTAGGCCCAGTGGCATCATGTGACAGTTTTCTGAGGTTGTAATCCAACGGTTTGGCCACTTCTGTCAATTGGCTTCACAGCCTGACGCTGTTCCTGGCTGCCCAAGAGAGACGAGACGAGACACAACAGTCCATCCCCGCTGTTAGAAAATTACCAAATTGCCTACTGCATTTTCTATTTTATAACTCCTTAAATGAAAGAGACAGAGACCTTTGTAGGCTGAAGAAACACCCCCCTTCCCCATGCTGTTTCATTTGTTTTTGGTTTTGTTGCAGCCAGTTTGTAACTTCTCTTCTGTGTTTGCTTCTGTTTCTAAAAGCAGCTGTTGTAAGAAGTTGTGAGGCGTTTGAGCGCTCGTCAGCGTTCAGTAGCTCCGAGGGCGGAACTCTCCGGATTATCATCTAAGCCCTCAAACAAAGCTGATAGCTGTGTAAACAAACTTGCCTTTTTTCACACTTGTTCCGTCTATTTGCTCTACTTTTTGGCCTCCATACTAAAAATAAACAGCTCGTCCGACTGCAGTTGCTCGGCTAAGGATTCGTGATTTATCTGTCCATAAACTTCTGGCCCCACTCAAAAATAGTAAACAAGGAGCAATTTTAGTCTGGTTGTCAGCCAAGGCAAATGGTTATATTATGATAACAGGCCTATTTCCTGTAGTTAAGATTTTTGTTTAACATTAGGCCCTATTCTCAGCCTGCAACTGGCAGGGAGCGGTGGCCCAGTTTCGACACTCTTAACCTCTGCCTCAGCCATCCGACCAGATGTGGGTTCCCTTAAGCAAATTATTAGCGGTTCCTAGTACACACAGGTTCCCTACTAAGTGTTTCCAGCTCAGATTTGGCAGGACATGGAGGAGACATTCCAATGGAGCAACATCATATTTTCCCTTCACCATAGCCATAGCAACTAATTATTTATTGTGAAAAAATCCATTTCTAAATCCAACTAATATGTTATGGTCACTCATTATTTTCTGGATTGGAATAAAAAAGTGTTTTTTTCACACTGAAACTGTTTGGGAAGATGAATAGTGCTAAGTCTCCAAATGTGTGGAAAAAGAACAGAAGAAAAGTGGGACTGCTCTGTGATTAGTCATTCTAGTGTTTGCTTTTCTGAAATAAAAAGCCACCCAAGAATCGTTTGATTCTGGGGGACACTCAGTCGTCCCATTCTGGTACACTGGTACATTTAATCCGCACAGTAAACCAGCTCCAGACCCTCTTAACATGACTGTGTACTGAACGTTTGAACTGCTATTATCACTTTTAGGACAAAACCATGAACCAGTAATCTAGTAATGAATGTCCTGGAGGTATCTGTCCTGTATTTTTCCAGTACAGTTTTTTGTATGTTCTCCTCTTCAAGTCCACATAATCATGTGTGCTCTCATCAGTGTTTCCAACAGAATTATATTCTGTGTGATGGTAGCTGACGGGGCTGGATACGGAGTGTGCGGTTTCTTTGAGAATGCATTCAGTTTTATCCGAAGAAGGTTGGGAAAAACAATGGACAATAGTGCTCGTAATTCCAATCCAATGCTCTACGCTAAAATAAGGACGCTGCTCTAAGAAATACTCTCACTGTGCTAGGGCTGCCCCCTAATAGTCAGTCAAACTACTGTAGATGAGACTATGAGGCAAACACATGGGGCTGGCACTATATCAGATTTTCACAACACAATTATCATGGGCAAAATAATTTATCATATATTATAATGTATATTTAATATTTAATTTAATATTTATTTAATATATATTAATTTGATTATTAAATTGAATATTTTGGGCGGAGCAACATAAAGGTTTGAGTTGAAGGTGTGAGAGAGAATAGTATCAGTAACATTGTTAACACTGTGCTACATTACAGAGAAATACAAAATGAACGTACTAATGAACCTTCATTAATATAGGCCTATATTTTATCTACAATTGCACGTCACACACTGAGCGAGCCGCCTGTTAATGACGCTGTGGGCTAATGGGCATGTAGCTACTTCCATGTTTCAGATGATACGTCATGTTTGTAGTCGACCAATGAAGATGAGTTTACACATCATCTTGGGTTCGTCCTTCACCTTCTCAAAAGTGGTGACGTTTGGTGGATTAATAGGGGGCAACCCTAATTTGTTGTGAGTTTTGTCTGCTTTTTGGGAAATTAATATCACTGGAAATACAAGTGTAGAGAGGTGGAGACAAAGTGAGAACAGAAAGAAATGGGAACGATTTTAGAGGTGCTTATTCACACAATCTTATCATACCTGTATTATTAACATGATATTAATAGTTTAGTTTTTAATATATGATAAGCTCCCAGGGGTCATGATGACGTCTTGTCCAAGACCCCAAAACTCAAGTTAATAACACAAGTTATTAATTGATTATCAAAATGGGTGCAAATTAATTTTCTAAGATCAGATTTGCAACCTAATTACTCATTTGTTATAATAATGAGGGCAAAGCCACCATTAATCAACTTGGTAAATAAAAGCACGTTTCTGTACCAGTCTAACTTCTCTAAAGTCGTCATGTAGGAAGGCAGACAGCATTTTTACTGAGAGAGCACTTACTCTGCAACTGACAAGTAATCTTCAACAGCCCCTGATGTACTGAGGCACGTAAAGCTGTACTGTCTAAATCTGTCTGAGCCCACACCTTTTTAAAATGTGAGCGCTGGCAGGGAGGGCAGCCGACAGCTAAGGAAATATTTACAGTAAGAGAACACTCACACATGGTGGTTGTGTCTCTCTTGGTTGAATTGATGTCGGTCGAAAGGTGGTTGGTCTTCAGAGTGAACATAAACAACCAGCTGGAGCAGGAGCCCGCCTGGTGCTAACGCCAAACTCCTCAACACGTAAACACACATCATTCAGCTTTGTGAGTAAGCGGTCACGCAAAAGTCATCGCAGTTGGAGACATCAGCACGCAGAGAGACTTGGAAAGTTTTTATTTAAAAGTTGTTGATGTGTTTCAGAAGAGTGGTCAGCAGCTCCAAAGTGTAACTGTGAAACATATGGAAATGGATTTTTATAATTAGATAAAATGAGCTGATAACTTTAAGATGTTTTTGCATTACTTCACCTCCATTAATCAGTAATAACTTTGCCTAAAACCTGCAAGTGCTTCAAATTCAGATGTCTTTTTAACCCTACTTAAGACTCTTTCTCTTTGGTTAGATGTCTTTAAACTGTCCCCATCTATTCTCAGCCAGGGATGGGAATCACACCAGAATACTTTTTGGGTAACAAACCAAAAAGAGTCTTGAGCACCAAGTATCAAAAACTGTCCAGTACTAAAAGATGGCATCAAATACTCAGTGAGACTCTCAAGCCTGCCTCATATACATCACATTTATATACCACTAATTTGTTTTGCCGGTTATGCTTTAATAATATATGGAAATACTTTCTGGATTATGTCCCCTGGCATCATCTTTCGAGTAAAGGAAGAGCTAGTTTTTTTGTTTTGTTTTGTTGTTTTAAACCAAAGTTTTGTTTACGTGACCCCGTGATATAAGAAAAAACATTGTCCCAGTTTTAATTCATTTTTCCTCTGTTAGTTGATCATTTATCTCTTCTTATATGCCAAATGTATGTCAAAAGCCAGAGTATATTTACATCAAAATACAGCTCGTTCTCACTCCCAACTCATCAAATACAGCCACTCGGTCAGTTCCTCTCTGTGGCACTCTTGGCAACAACTGTAATAAAAAGAGCGCATAGCGTGGGTGGGAGGAGGGTAGATGGGTCAAACTAACTCCGGACTCTCACCTGAGAGCCTGCCATTAATTTCTTGTGTAAAAACAAAACAACATTATTAACAACATAATGTGCTTGCATGTGTAGCATGTTATGCTAATGATGTATGTCACACGACATTACATGATAATAACAACAATACTCATTTAAAGCCAATTCCTAATGTTTTTGTTCTTACTAAGCATGTACTTGAGGAAATAAACCTAAAAATTAAGTGTTTTACTTCCATTCAAAGTTTATTTTGAAAAAGAATATGCTTTTTACAAGCAGAAACTGTCCATTTCCTGTGAAAATGGAATTGTAATTTGAAAAGCTGCAGTGCATGTGACCAAGTGTAAATTGACACACTGTCTCTGAACATTCAAAACTGACACGGGAGGGTACTTGGCGTGTCATTTTTAGGGCTACTCACCCAAGTATCGGTATTTGATGAGTTGGGATGAGAATGTGTTGCCAAACCCCTGTTTTTTTTCTTCCTGTAAAACGGTCTCAAATGTTCATTGCCTCATCCTGCACTTAGGGTTTTTTCCAAAAGGTAATTTAATCAAATGAGACTTGGGTGACTTGCTGGCCACACAGGTCACACAGATGATCTTTTCCTGATCTTAATCAGGTACTGTGTGGGCTAAACCATAAGAAAGTTTAATCTTGATTTATTTGCTAGAAATATAAATATTTAAAAATGTGAAAATTAAATGAAATGTCAGTGAACTTTCAGTGGTTAACTTCAATATTTGATGTTATTGTCGATAGGTTCAGATTAACAGTGTCATGTCATTATGTTGATAAAAAAGAACAATCAGAATATATTTGCTATCTCTGAAATCTCTGGGTTTTATCTCGACAAAGTTCTTCTACAGCTTTGTTGTACTGAGACAAAATCTTGGATGCATTTGAGAAGATTGTCCTATTCTGTTAAATAAAGAGCATTTTATATTCCTCTATGTGAAGCTGCCAAAACTCAGGAGTTGTGTTTGCACTGTTCAAATGATACCAGCTCTTTTCAGCTCCTGGATGTGAGAACTTGTATTTTTAAAGTCTTGAAGTATAGAGTGTTGTTTACTTATCTTTATGTTAACCAAATTTATAAGGCAAATTTTCAGCATGACTTTTAGGACTATACACGTCTATCTTCTCAACAGCTCCACAACTATTTTATGGCACATGTAACTGAATCGACCAGTTATCTCCACCCAAGACAGAGATGATAATGCTATATTTTGGGCAAGGAGACTCTCAAAGCAAAAAAATGGGGCTTCCTCTTTCTAATTGCACTCTTAGCGATGACTTCCTGTGGGGACTCCATGAGGGATGTTTGGTCTTGACTCTTCAGATGACCCCAAACCAGAAACCTCAGCGCTCATTCTTCTGGCTCATGAAATATGTTCTGGACTCAAACCACTCCCCAGTGGATCATTAATACAGGACTGTGTCAGTGCTGCCAGCATTGCTTTCAACCCATGTCTCGTACAGCGAAAACAGGCTGGGGTTAATGGAATATAATCACAGAACAGGGGAATTTGTTCAGCTTGTTCTGCTTAGACTCCGTTACACCGAATGTTTGCTGTCCTTTCATGTTGCTCTTTGAATCATCTGATCAGCCTTAGTGCTTTTGTGGTCATAAATGTGTATCAAACTAAAGAAAAATTGTCTGTTTTGCACAATATCCTGGTTTCTAGCCCAGGTTGTCAGGCTTGCACAACTTTCTCAAACTCCTCTCTACATTTTTCACTGGCTGCAGGAGGACTCCCTGTGCAGTCAATCATCCGACTCCGGCTCCCTGCCCTCATTTGCTCTGAGAACACAATGAAGCCCCAAAGCTCAAAGACAGATTTTCATAGTCAGGTTGTATTTACATTTGAAATTGTTCAGAGCGCAGCTTGTCTCTAACGCTGCCAGAAGTGTACACTGTTTAATCTAGAGACACCAGATAAATCACAGGCAGTCTGGACAGCCACGCCGGGCAGTTGTAGCAGGATCAAAATCAAATCTATCAGATGGACGGCTCAGGACTCGGTAATAAAAGCCTGCTTATTCTCCTGTAAAGGAAAAAGTCACATCATTGTCACAGGAAAAAGTTAAATCACCGAAAGGTCATAAAGTTAGAGAAGGTAAGGTTCCATATGAGGGTCAAAAACATATTTTCTTACACTAAGAGATACAGTATCTAGAAACGGCTCCTACATGTTTGTTTTGGTTTTATTTATCCAGGTTTTGAGATATCCATCTCTGAGATTTCTGTTGCTGCCCCACTGCAGTGGAAGTAAATTCCTTTTGTGGTGCTCACGGTATTGAAAAACGACATTCAGCAACAGCGTTTTCAGAAATAATGTTCTAGCTACTCTGAATCAGCCACAAACAATGCTGTGAGCATTTTCTTTTGAACTACCTCTTACCTAAGGACGCTTTCACATCTGTAGCTCGATTCATCAGGTCTGAATGAAGGCAGAAAATTCTACCATGTCGCTTTGTCCCTCCGGTCCTGTTCTTCTTCACGCTGGTGTTTCACAAATGAACCAAGAGCTGTAAAGTTTAAGTTATACAGACTGAGAGGTGTGACACTGATTAGACAATTTTGGTAACGGTCACCTGCATCATCAGAGGCCACATGGGAAATTTAATCTTGTCAACCAACAGATGATCAGGTGTCACAAGAAATAGCTGATTGTGAACATCATTAGTAATATTTGATTGACCACTGGCTATGGCTAATGAGAAGAAGGTAGAAACTAGGGATGTATAAAGAGAGCCAGATACAGCACTGGAGGTGGGACCCCGTTCATTACTATGAAAGTTGCTCACTGGTGTCTGAAGCCAAAACGCTCAACTGCAGCATATAAATATACCTGAATGACTGGCACTGCTTCCACACTGTGTGGCTGATAAAGCAGGCACATTAGGGACTCTATCGGCTGAGTGAGCAAACTTTCGGTTTGGTGCTCTGCCAACTTATATGGGGATAAAATGACTTTATCATGGGTCTCTTATAGACTTTCCAAATGTTATTGGACTAATGGATTCAAATTCGGATGGTAAAACGAGTCATTACGTGGGGGCTGTGACAGCCACTGATATCCACTGATTTACAGATGCCTCTTTCACAATTTAAGTCTATAGGAAAGTCTTTTTGGGCCCAATGCCATCACATGACAGACTTGAAAGTTGTAATTCCACAGACTGGCCACTATGTAAATTGGCTTCAAAGCATGGCCCACTTTCTTTGGGCTTGTTGACGGGATGAAAAAGCTGCATCTTGTTCTGTACAGTCGGGCTGTACAGTATTGTTTTTTGGTACTCCAGCTTCCTCCCACAGTCCAAAGACATGCAGGTTAAATTAAATGTTGATTCTAAACTGCCTTTAGGTGTGAATGTGAGCGTGAATGGTTGTCTCTCTATGTGTCAGCCCTGTGATAGTCAGGCGACCTGTCCAGGGTTTACCCGCCTCTCACCGACTTCATTAGACTTCTCCTGACAATACCTGACATATTAAAATGTGCAGAGTTATAACATTTCATACAACATACCACAGTCTTTTAAATGTTTAATAAAAGTGAAATCTGCAACTCTGGTGGGTCGAACAAGCTACGTCTGACTTTGGGATTTATCAGAAAACCGATCTGCATACCAAGATCAAGGTATGACTTGATTTAGATACTGTCCTACATTCCTTGATTACTTGCAAGAGAAATCCCAAGAGAAAGCTTAAGTGAAGAGAAATCATTACTCTTCGATCGGAGAGTAACTTAAGGCAGAGGCATGAAAAACACTGTTAAGATATTAGTAACAGCTTTGACTAATAGATCAGACCACCCCTTAGTGTTCAGGGTAACCAGGACCACAAATGAGCTGTAAACAAACACAACTGCTGCCTGGCACTCCAGCAATCCATCCGACAGGAAAACAGGGCTTTATTTAGACTGTTGCAGGTGGATTTGATGATAAGGTTTCTAAATGTAGTGTGTTGTTTGAGTTACTGCAGTGATAAGTTGTCTTCTGTGAATCAGAGTGGCCAGTTTTTGGAATTGCTTCAAGGTCTATTGCCTGTGTAGTTATCTACGTTAGGGCATGCTGTTCTCATCTGTCTAAATGTATGAGAAACCTTCAGTCCTTGAAATAGTAGCTGCCTCCTTTGGTGGAGACTGGCAAATCCTTGAATTTGTCCCTTTTTCTTCAGTTTTGTTCTGCTGCGAAATGGTCATCTTTAGAAAAGTTAAGTCTTATAGTGTGTTTTTCATTTTGAGTGTTAATGTCCTTCAACATCTTTGAAGCTGCGTCATTGCAGACAAATGAGCTTCAGACTTCAGTTTATCAGACTGAAAGTCCCCAAGGTTAACCCTGTCAGAGCATTACTGACTGAATTTTACTTTTATTTGACATCCACAGCAGAAACACTTGAAAGTTTTCTAGTTTGAGGTTTACGTTCAAGTTGAAATTTGGATCCTGTGCCAATTTTCTTCCTTCAGCCAGAGGAGTCCTCATATTCACCCCTCGAGCAGCTCTGACAGAAATCCAGACGGCAGAGAGGATAAAATAATTCAGTCATAGGAGAATAGCACTGAAAGTTGAGACTGAGAAACATCTTGCAAAATATTCTGTCTTCACGACCTTTTGTGCAGCCAGAATCCTCCCACTTTGACTGACAGACAGCGGGATAGGAAGTGATTAGGTACAAAATCTGTGATACCACAATAACTTTCTTGGGTGCAGAATAATCATCTCACGTACTCTGTTGAACAGTTTGCAAAGCTCCTTACTGTCTCTGCAGTTTAGTGGGCTGCGTTTGCAAATTAAAACGGGCAAACCACATCTGTTGGTGTCATGTTTGTCAGAATGTACATTTTTTTTGTTGTTGTTGGACTTATACATGAGTGGAGCCTGAGATTTTAAATGACAGTTTTTATCATTTTCATAGCCAGCAGGAAGGGTCATGACCTCAACGAAGTGCAAAAAATTCTAAGAAAAAAGAACGAGAAAGTGATGTATAATTATTTCGTCAAATTTTCTGTCACATCAACAAAGGATTACTTTCATTTTCGATTAATCTGACAGTTATTTTCTCTCCATCATTTGTTCTATCAACTGTCTGAAAATAATGAAAAATATCTATTTTGTTTTCCAGTCCAGTCGCCAAAGAGGAAATGCTCGCCTTGTATGTTTATGCATGCCAAAAATATGTTGCATTTACACGTTTCATACATATCGTATCAACATTTCTAAAGTGACATAATATATAAGCTGACTTTGTCACCAGGAGGTGGAGGGGATGGTGGATGGCGTGTCACTTATGCAAAATGTTGCAGGCTACTATTTGAAATGAGCAAACATCAACATCGGTTGTCTTTGGCGACCCTTCGTGGCCTTTCCCCCAATGTTTGTGGCACTGGAACTGGTTGTTTTTAGCAGCGCATCATGGCATTTTCAGGCGGCATTTTTGGCATTTGACCTAGATGTTTTTCTCTGAAACATTGCTGCATTTCCTAGAAGGGGTGGGGGAAAAAAATCGATACAGCTCAGTATCGCGATATTTGTGTGTGACAAGATTGTATGGTCATGCAGTGCCAAGTATCGGTTTTTTTTTTTTTCATAAAAATTATTATTATAATAATCAATTGCTTTTTCAGTCCACAAAATACTTTTTGCTGCTGCAAAAAATGGCTACAGTGAGATAAACAGACTGAAAACGTATTAGATAAAACAGATGTTGACAAAGTTTTCCTTTGAGGATGTAATTTACAGTTGAAAAAGGTAATAAATTGCAATATATCGCAATATCTTTTATCCCAATACTCAGCATATCACAATATATTTAAAGTCGCAACAATATTTTATCAGGACAATATCGTATCATGGATCCTCTGGTAATCCCTAACCCTATTTCCTAGCGCATTGGAGCCATGGGACCTGGGTGTTTTTCACCGACACATTGTAGTGTTTCCCCAGTGGCGTTGGAGCCACCAAACGTGGGTAATTTAAGCCGTAACATCTTTTGCTAACTGTGTTCAGGTGGTTTTTGTGCCTAAATCATGACCAAACTGTCACCACGGTGTTGTTCAGGAATATAAAGTTTCAACATATCCCCTACAAAATAGTATACAATGTAATAGATGTAAATGTAATGTTAAAGAACACCAGAAAATAATTGGAAAATAACCTTTGCTAATTGGTTTTCTGTCAGTCATCTAATTGATTAACTCATCAATTTTTGCAGTGCTTAATTGGTTACATTAGTCCCAGACACAGACAGCTGCGCAGACATGAACTGTTCAGGAGGAATTTAAACGAAGAGAAAAGAAGGGAAATAATCAGCAATAACTGAGCAATCCCCTAAAATGGATCGACATCTAAAGCAATTACTTGACTTTTCCCATTTCCCGATGTTCCATCTGTGTCATCATCAAAGAACACAGTTAATGTCCCAGATTTTCCATGACTGCATCCCCTCATCTCCAGGGATCACTTACTTTTCATGTGCTCCCATGACCTTTAAGCAAAGGAATCACTTAGTATCATACATTAGAATTTAAAACTTTGGCTTTTGGTTTGATTAGAAACATTAATCTTTGTCTCTGTGTGTGAGTGAAGATCACTGTGAGGTTTTTAGGTTCATTGGCTGCACGTCTGCAAGGTGTTAATATCATCAAGACTTCAGAAGGCTTCTTATTTATCTAACCTCTCTTCCCTGGTCTGTTTTTTTCTCCCTCTGACGTTGGGGAGATAGTGAACAACCCAGGACCACCCGAGTCCCAACTCCCACTCACAGGTGGGAATCTAGTGTTTCAGCTTAAGTTAAAAGTGATTATTGTGTCTCGAAACAACCCTGTCTACACACTAGCATGTCAAATAAAGCTCTGAAGAGGGTGAAAATAGCCAGTGATGTAGCATTGCAGCGGATCCTGAGGCCACAACCGCCTGGCCGCTTGCCTGCTGCTTGATGTTTAACAAGCCGGTCATTTAAACACCACTAATAAAACATCTCCTGCTGGGGGGATAGGCTCTTCATAAACCCTCACTTCACAATGTTGAGGGTACGTTTCCCTCCGCAGCCCTCCTCCTCTCTCCCCTCCGTTCTCTCTCCCCCTGACCAGTGAAAATTCAAGCAGGCACTTATGCAGGCGTCATGTTTTTAACTATAATTGGAGTGATAAAAGTGAAACAGCCACCACATTATAGCCGCTGTAACTCATGTCCAGACTTGGGTTACGTATAGGAGGATTTACATGCCGCTGTGCGAGAGAGTTATGTTCCTGCATGGTGAGGTCAAGAAAGCATTTATTAGCTTTGTTTTCTGCTTAAATAATGGAAGCCTGTTATTATGTCATAAAAGGAGTTTAAGATGTTTTGAAGCATCTGATTTTAAAGAAAAAGTTTTCGTCATAAAATCTGATTATTAGATTTCTTAAGAGTTGGATGAGAAGATTGATACATTATACGTTAAAGCTGCAGCTGACTGAAAACTGGTAAAAAACCGGGGGGAACAGTTAGCTTGGCTGTGTCCTAACTAGTGTTGGGCAGTAACACGTTATAGTGATAATAATACTTTTTCCAGAGATAAGTAGTGTAACTAATTACTAATGAAATGTCTAATAATAATACAGTTACCCCAAAACCAAACAACTCGCTACGACGTTACTTTTATCACATCACTACTGACTAGAAATACAACAATTACATCAGCAGACTCATTTTTGTAATCATCACGTGCAGGTACGTCACACAGCAGCAGGCTAGTTTGGACGATGGAAACGCTGACCTTAGCGGCTGGAAATTTTCCCACTACTTGGATTTTGGTGAGTGGAAACATGACAAGAACACTGACTGCTGCTGCAGATTGTTGGGCTAAAACTCTTTCCACTGCAAAAAACACGTCCTCAAACCTCCGGTCTGAAACCCCTCAGCTACTACGACTGACAGCACGATGCAAAGTTCCAGGAAATACACCCCACCAGGGGCGGCTGTGGCTAAACAACCAAACCTGGATTTTAATCATGAGCAGGTGCAGGCTACAAAGAGGTAATAAAGCTTGCGGCTGGATATGTGGGGGATGAAATTGTGCTCCGTGAGTGACTCCTGAGGAAAATACCACATCTGAATTTTGGGGAGATATGCAATTACCAATTTATGGGGTGTAACAGAAAAGTAACATAACAAGTAGTGTAACAAATTACCGTTGGCAGGGAGTAGTAAGTAAAGTCCTATTCTTACTTTTGAAAAAGTAATGAGTAATATATTACATTTTTAGAGTAACAAGCCCAACACTGCTCTCTAATACTGCGTTTACATGGAGTCAGTGTGACGGTAGATGGCACCGTCAACAGAGAATACCAGCAATGGGAACTGTCGACGACATTGCCATTCAAAGTTAAGCTACAACTTTTTGTTAGCGATTGCAACATAATTTACGACTGGATGTTACGTTGCTCTTACACACAAGGCGGAAACAGGCAATCTGGACGTTACTCGAAAAATTCCAAAAAGTAATGAACACAAAACAATTATATTTAATATGTTTTATTCCATTCTTTGTAAACAATACAGCAAGTACATTGCAACCTATCGTCATTTCGTCGGACAGTCCTTAAGGTGTTATTTATTACATATTTAACTCACAGCCATGAGAGTGCCAGGGTTCCTATGCAGTATGGAATTAGATTTTTAGTAATATACAGGTCTGGATAAAAAGAAAAAGGTGAATAAAAGTTTTCAGACTCTGTTTTCTAAAATATAAATGAAATGGAAACTGTCCAGGAACCCTGGAGTGCCATTAATAATAGATTTAATAATGAAAAGGGATATTATCTGTGCAGTTCACCACTTGGCGACCTGGCAGGAAACCTGACTTCATTGATATAAGTTAAATCAATGATAAAGTTATTACAACTGAGGGTCTGTAAGGCTGCAGAATGATGTATTGTGTCACCTAAAATCCCGCAATATTAGGCTGTACATCAAACTGTGCAGTCAGTGTTATTTTCATTTTTTCCCAGAGCTGTCACACAAGACAAACATGAGAAAAGTAGAAGTAATCAAACAGATTCGGCAGAAGACTGATGACATTCTTGTGAGTTTATGGGGTCGCAGCCTCATGGGGTCGACCTCCTTGAGGGACACAAGGTTTTGGCCACATCCAGGGCAGCGAGAGAGCTCTCTCCTTTGTCACTGTCAGACTGTAATATTTAACCCTATTGAAACCCCAGAATGTATCCTATAAACCTTTATGATATTACATAAATGTGTAAGATTCAAGTGACATTTCATTACGCTGTTATCCTGACTACAGACTTTATGGAAATTGTGATTTTTGATGGAGGGATTTAGGTTTGGATTTGCAGCGATAGTGAAGATAGCCACTCTCTTGGACCTCTAGTATGTCATCTGGAAAACTAACTCTATTTTAAGTTATGCCTCAGAGTAATGATCCAAAGCTTCATGCAGGAATGCTGTTTTTGCTATGAATATGTTTTGAAAGTTTGCTCATTTACATAAAGTCCAAAATGTGATTTTATGTTAAGTTTCAAAAGTTGTATTTTATCTGTCAACGTGTGTCTTACACTTATATGTGATTTATTTTGTTTTCCAGAGTTTCTTTCTTTTTGGAGAACAGTATAAATTTGGGATTTTATTCATTTCCTCATTGGTTTTAAGTAGTTAGTTATTCCTTTGCTTCTTTATCAGTTTGAAATATATTTTTTTATATGCATCTTTACCACGTCATTATGTCATATATTTTAGCCAAACCCATATGTGTGAGATTTCTTAAACATTTTGTGTTTCAACATTTGCTTTAGATTTAACTGATATTTAACTAATATAAAAACAAAAATGTAGTCTAAAACAGTCCAATATAATTCAGTCCATAGCGAGGAATTTAACTTCTAATCAAGCCGTCTTTTGCCACAAGAAAGTTTCCTCTCAACGTCAGATAATAAGGGAACAACCTCTTACACTAATTATCAGACACTCCTCCAAGAAAGCCGATCTGTGACTGACCCGCAGTAAATTTCATGCAACGTTCTTGTTAAACCAAAATTGCTGATATCATTAGAGTGAGACCTCAGGAGGCTTTCTGCTAAAAGCCCTCAGGGCAGAGTAAGAGAGAGGGGGAGGGAGACGAGCTTTATGGGGGGGGCATTCCTAATATTAGGTTTCCTTCAACTCAGATGCCAGAGTTCTTCAGTCATCTCAAACCTGAAGACTTCGGACAAAAGCTGGATTCCAGGCGACTGCAGGACTCCATTATCAGCTGACAGCTCTGGGAAGCTTTACAGGAGACAGAAACCACAGTGCATCTGTATATGAACTGATTATTACGCAACTTATCTTATCAGAGCGCATAACGCAATAAGGTCCTAAAGTTAAAAATGTTTACAGTGTGCAGGAAGCATTTTTTAACTCATCTGGGTGTATGAGCTTAAAAGCACAAGATAAAAAACTAAGATAAATAGGGGCTTTAAAAATATTGAATTTTCTTTGGTTGTTATGTTCAAAGACCTCGTTACAGAAAGTGATTTTATTTATTTATTTTTTTGAAAATATGTGGGTATTTCAAAATGGCTATCGTGTTGCAGTGCAGTCTGAAGCCCCCATCTGCTTCTGGACCCCTACCATCATATAGCCAGGCTGCAGCTGCATCCTCACACTCACACACACACACACACACACACACACACACACACTGCTCTCCTCTCTCTCTCTGACCAGCTGTCGCCGACACAAGTGAAGATATCCCATTTCCCTTCAAGTATTTGGCTCTTACTTAGAATTCATGAATGTGAAATGATAATCGATGCAACACATTCTTTCATCTTCTCGCTTCCTTAAAGGCCTTTCGGGATCTGATAAAGGGGCAGCTCAACAGAAAGATAACAAAAAAATACATAAATCTTTTCCACATTGTCGTGTTATTGTATCGTCAAAGCCTATATGTTATTCCTCTGTGCCAAAGAGCTCCATAAAACAGCAGAGAGCTACACTATTAAACTTGGTGACGTGTTCCTTCATCACGATGAACGTGGGCACTGTAGTTTATGAGTGGTGCTGTTTATATTTAAAGGTGTGGTCACATTGCACTTCTGTCTAAGGAATAATGACTCAGTTTCCCATCTACTCCTATTGACGTCCGTACGATGGACGAATTCAAGCGTGTGAGCAAGAGAAAGCAGGGAGCGCGAGCAGAAAGGTTTTGGATGGAATGCAAAGTGGATTTTTTTTTTTAGAGCTGGTAATGCGTCCGACCCAGAATGCATCTGCGTCTTGTGCGCATATTTTTTTCTGGCAAAAAATTCAACTCGACAATGCAGTTTACAAAGAACTTTCAAAAGGAAACTAAGAAGCTAGGAACCAAAAACGTGAAAATCTATTAGGAGCTGTGCCTTGTCAAAATAACTCAATTCAAAGTGTGGGATCATTTTGAGAAGGTGAAGGACGAACCCAAGGTGATATGTAAACTCACCTTCATTGGTCGACCACAAACATGACGTATCATCTGAAACATGGAAGTAGCTACATGCCCATTAGCCCACAGCGTCATTAACAGGCGGCTCGCTCAGTGTGTGACGTGCACTTGTAGATAAAATATAGGCCTATATTAATGAAGGTTCATTAGTACGGGTTTGTATTTCTCTGGAATGTAGCACAGTGTTATCAATGTTACTGATACTATTCCTTTTTAAAAATAAATTAATATATTTGCAACCGGTCACTGTGTTTGTTGACACTACATGAACAGAGAATAACATCAGCCTCATCCGTTAAAAGAATAGTGCTGTGTGAGTTGGAGTGGGTGTCTGTCCCTGTGAGTGATCCTCTATATCTCCTCTGATCAATATGTGAACGTGAAACCTAACCTGCTTTGCCTGTCACCCTGGACCGCATCCTCAATCTCTCTCTGTCGGTCTGATGGATGCAGGCAGTGGATCTCTCATGGAGGCAGCTCCATGCGGGCGTGCAGCTGCTGGTAGACTGGAGTTACAGGTTGAAAGAGTCACGGCCTGCAGGAGAAGAAGCTACAGCAAGCGTCTATACTGTTCAAAGAGGAGGTTTCCTTTGTAGCGTATTATGGTTGCATTAAAAAAACAGAGAGGCTGAAGCTCCGTGCGGATACTTTGATATGAGTCTGTCAAATTGAGCTGAGGTGAAGAAATTCCAGCAGGCTTTACCACTGCCCTTCTGTCTTCAAACAGTGAATGATATATAATACCTGCACTCGAAAGCATTCTCAAATTTCCGGCTCCAAAGCCAACTTGTTGCGTTTGCTCTAACTTGTTATTTCTAACGTGAGATTGTAGGATCATTCTAATAAAATGTGATACTGCTGTTGGGTAAAACCTCATCATTTGTTATGCTAAACTATATGTCAGTAAGTGCTTTTACAAGACTTGATTAGATTAGCATTGATATCATGTAGGATCAAACCTTTTTGGTGTTATTAGTGGCCATAAGAGATGCTTCAAAGCAGCTGAAAGCCTTAAATGGCACTGTGTGCTGTGGATGAAAGGATCTAGACTCCACACACGTTTTAATCTACATAACTTTTTTACTGCATGAAAATTTACAGTCTACAGTCTGAAGTCTGAATTACTCATGTATTATTATACCTAATTTAATCACGGAATATAAAGAAGGTTCCCGCCCTCACTATGTGCGTCGGTGCACAGCTATGCGGCAGCAGTTAGCCTTTGAGGTTTTCACTGGAAGTAATTGTGAAACGATGAAAACAGGATTGGAAAACAAATGTAGTGATGATGTGGCCATCAAAATTTTATAAACAGCAGGGTGCTCGCATCAAAGCCATTTTCTCATATGAACTCACTCAGGTCAGTACATTGTCCAAAGTTGCCCTTTCACACGTGTAGTACACAACAGGAGATTGCATGTATCAGACACATTTTCACCTGCTGGAAATACTTTGGTTTAAGTGAGGGTTGGCACCTGGGTAGAGCAAACAGGAGGCACGACATGACGCCGAAAAATGTGCTGCAACAGTGCAATGTTTTGTTTACAAGGCCAATTTGTACTTTGGTCAGAAATAGGGCCGCCGCGGTGACTAAATAGTTCAATACCGTGCTACTGACAAGCCAGCAGTAGGTGATGGCAAGCAACCGCCACAGCTGCTACGGGAGTGCTGCATACTTACACTCTGCAACAAATGCCATTGACAAGCCTCTGAGCGTCCATTTTGTGAGAGCTGCTGTTTTTGTTTCTGGTCGTTGAGAATTGAAAGATGTTCTACATTGGGTAAAACCCATTGTCTTTTTCACTTTTTAGCCAGCCATCCAATCACAGTGGAGGAGGGGCAAGATTAATAGCCTTCCGCAAAGTATTAAATTTGTTTTAAAACTGTCATATATTTCATTTTAAAAGCAACAATAGGGGCACCTCACTAGCTCGCATGGTATAGCATGATGGAGCCCATGTGCTAATGCCGTGTCCTTCACGCAGCGGCCAGGGTTCGGTTCCAATTTGGGGCCCTTTGTTGCATGTCATCCCCTCTCTCATCTCCCCTCTTTCCCGTGACTCGTCATTTGTAATGTTAATCGAGGCATAAAGACCAAAACATGTTTTTAAAAAACAACCATATACGTAATAATAGCCTAACGATGTAGCCTATTCACAGAGCACTAAAATCAGGATAAATTAGGTTATTTCATAGAAAAACAAAACAATGTCAGTAATACTGCATATCCTGCTGCTTAGCCACCCTTAATCACCACAGGGGAAATTCCTTCACCGCGACAGCCCCAATCATAAACAACCCCAAGTCCCTTGCCATTCCTCCAATTTGTCTGACCATTTCGGCGACAACCCACGCAGACAGCACATAGAATGTAACAATAATGGACATAGCTACTGTTAAGTCACCCATTGGTTTGTGGATTTTTAAGCCTCGAGTTCGGCACTTTGGCCGGCGCCATCTTAATTTGTTTGGAGCTGGAAGTGACTGTATTTGGATGAGAGGCTGGTGCTGTGAAGGAGCGAGGGGTGCATCTGACTGAGAAGCTCAGGACACTATTGGCACACAGCCTGTCCTTAATTATGTGTAACTTTAAGCCTTAATCAAATGTTAACGGGTGAGTTATAACAAAATTCACCCCTGTACAGTTGTCATGAAGGGGGGAGTAGGCCATAGAGACCATAATGTTTTTTATTCCAGGCTGTAAACATGTTTATTTCTGCTGTAAATATGGGCATTTTAACATCGGAGTCTATGTGGATTGACTGACCTCTGGAGCCAGCCTCAAGTGGCCATTCAAGGAACTATAGCTTTGGGCGCTTAGTGTTGGCTTCCTTTTTCTGTCCCCGAGGTTGCCACTTGCTCCAGTAAGACAATTTCTTTGGCGTCTTGATGTAAATGACTATTTTCTGCCACCCTTAAATGCTTGTATTCTTCTGGTTTTACACCAATCGCATAATAAAAAACATCATCAACATGCCCACTCCGTTTCTCTGATATCCCAGAACAATGAACGGCACCATTCAACATTTCACAGACTTGTGTGTTAGGGTGCTAGCAGAGTAAAGTCCATTTAATGTCCCGTCCAACTGATGTTAACATTTGCTGTTTCACATACAGCTCCTCTGGGTACTACTACTAGATAAGTTCAGGGTGTGAAAGGGCTTACATGTCTTGTTTTGTTCAACCAACAGTCCTTAACCCAAAAATAATTAGTCAATTTATCAGATTTCACTTGGTTCCCTCTGGAGCCACACAAGGATTTATACAACTTGTTTCACGTATCCAGTAGTGCTCCCCACAATCTGTAAACAGACTTGGATACATGAAATTCCCCTTTAACTACTGACACTAACATTGGTGTAACATGATGATGTAATTTTGTACCCTCGGAGACTGTCATCTATCGGTCACAAATCCATAAAAGAGCCCCAGTGTTTAAGGTAAAGTTCAATCTATCAGCTCCAGAAAAACCGCAAGATTAAACTGCTCGCTAAAATGGGAGAACTTTCCCTTTGTGTGCCAAGAAACCACTTTACTGGAGCTTAAAGGTAGTTGTGGCCTGCTGGGAATCCTGGACCAGTTGTAGGCTTCGCTCAGACGTTCACTTGGCTTTGAAGGAGCAAGAAGTTGGCCAGTGGAAATTTGAGAATGCTTCAATACTTTATCTAGTTTCTCCCTCCAGTGTGCTTCACCAGGGTCGTGTAGAAAGTATCAGAAGTACAAGAGGTGGTGCAGCATTTGGTATTTTGGTGCCGCAGTGTCTGCATGTTACTATACGTGTGTGTGGGATTTGTTTTCCTTGTACTTAACCACACATCTAAGCAAATGGCGTTCTCATAGCTGCTCAGATTGTAATCACAGCATGGCTAACATAGTGAGGGCATTACTGAGAAACACTTAAGGCCAACACTCCAGATTACCAGAACCCAAATATGTTGCACTGCTGTCAAAGAACAGCATTATATGAATGATTACCAGCACTGTAATCGGCAGCAATTTCATACACTTTAGGTAGAACATTTTGTTTTTGTATGCATTTTTATCTGTGGGAGTTGGATTGTGCAACCGCAGTGTTTGGCTGCTCTTGGGACCCAAACTCGACACTGCACTTTTGTTTTCATCGTGAGAACAGTGTTGAAAAAAATCACGTGTAAGAAAACGTTAACAACTGATGCCAGTAATATGTTATCTCTACATTTATTGGTTTCTTTTACAAGTATTGGGGGGAAAGCAGCTTCTCTCCATTGCAGCTGGTGTTTGAAGTTGTGTGGAGGAAGTAGAAAACTTTATAAAGGTGCTACTAGCGTAAAAAACTATTATCTCTTTTAGTTAAGTAGTTGAACTGCTACTTATGACTAACAACTGGAAGCAGTGCAGCTCTCACAGATGTTCTCTTGGCTCCGTGTTGGATGTCACAGGTTCATTCAGACAGACAGTCATCACGAGTTTCCTTGTTTTGGGAAGCCTCTCGCTCTCTATGTGCCCTATTTTTTTTTTTAAGATTTGATGTAACTGTATGAGAAGCTGATGCAATAGAAGAGTTTTGCAGTTGAACCTTGTGTTGGTCCCTCCTGTAGCCTTACTTCTCCCTAAACAGGCCCCTCAACTAATTTGATCCAAGCAGGAGAGAAAAGCAGACACAAATCTGCCTGTTAAAGTTGAACGGAGAAACATTCACTGTAACTTTATAGACACAATTGTTTATACACTTTTTAAAATGGAATCCTATTACTGGAATATCTCTCCATAAAAATCTGCGCTCGACTTTCTAGACAAGGAATAATAAATCTGACATTTGTTTTTTTTATGGACGCGACATGGAATTATTAGAAGATATGGAACAAGCTCTTTACATTTCTGTTTGAAGTGTGGGGGAAAAAAGAAGTAAAAGTAATTTAAATGTGGGCATGGTTTAGGTTTGGAATTTTCCTCACTATTACAGTGACAGCGACACATTTATCTTGGAGTAGTTTCATGTTGACCGAAATGTGTACCGTGCCTATCTGAACATCAAAACCAGGCCCTGGAATCGATGCCAGAAGTTCCCTCGCAAATGAGTCCCATATGGTTTCAACCAAAACAGCTCCTTGGCCTTGTCTGAATTTATGCAAAACTGCTGTATCTTTGTGGACTACACAGTAGTTTGACTACATGCTTGTTTAAATGTGTTTGTCTTAGAGTTAACACTCCTTAGCAAAGTCATCTTTCACTAGGCATCATTATATGCAATACTTTCTCCTCAGTAGTTCTTTGTCATTGTCTCTATGAAGTCTGGCAGTCTGACTTTGTGCTGTCTGTTTAACCATATACCTCCGATCAGAGTTACATATCGTAGAATTATGTCACACTAAAGGTCCAGTATGTAGGATTTAAGGGACTATATAGACAGAAATGGATTATATAAATATGTTTTCCTTAGTTTATAATGACCTGAAAATAAAAAAAAGATTGTGTTTTCGCTACCTTAGAATGAGCCATTTATATCTACATAGGGAGCAGGTTCTCGTTCGTGGAGTCCACCATGTTTCTACAGTAGCCCAGAACGAACAAACCAAACACTGGCTGTAGACAGGGTCATTCCCATTTTCACATTAGCCACTGTCATTAGCAGCCCATCCACGATGAGCGTCATCGGGAAAACACTGATTTTTTAAAACGTGAACTGCTTTATTTAGTTCTTTTACTCGTTTAAATCATCTGGTCCATTTCTTTTGGAGAGGAAGAGACCTCTGCGGCTAATTCAGATCATGGAAAAAACTTCCTGAACAATGAACGTAAAGGAATTCTAACCGCAAGAAGTTTCAGCTGATTGCTATTTACAATCCTCACCACTAGATGCCACTAAATCCCCCAAATCTTCCACACTTCTCCTTAAAGACAAAGGACAGTAGCAGTGTTTGTCCTCGCACTGCTTTAATAATGACAGCGTACTTTGGTATATGGAGTTATTATGTGGTTTACCCAACACTCATTTGGGCATCCTGTTTCAGCAACTTATCCCGAGTTCCTCAAAAAAATGATAATTGCCTCAGTTGTGCTAACTTTCTCAGGCTCATGTTTTATGCATCAGCGCTTGCTGCCTGTCTGCTTTTGTCATTGATACGGCGCAGGGCCTGCTGTGCTCTGCCTGGAATGGCAAGAAGGCTTGAGTTTCCTTCCAGCACATCCCCAGTCCATTACCCAGAGGGCTGTGCAGCTCATTCCATGGCCTTAACAAGACCTTGAAGGGTCTGCATTGCGTTGTGTATGGCTGTGCATTGGATGTTGTGTTTGAGCTATTCCAACTTGGAGTGAGAATTTTTAACAAGGATGTTGCAAGAAAATATATGTATTTCCTGTCAGCATGCGCTGGTTTCTTCCGCAGAAACACCAGCAAGTAATTACTTTTCTTGAAATTGTATCTGTTTATCCCTGTGTTTTGGTTTGTGTGTGTATGTTGCAGTGGAATAAAAAATGTATTATGATCCTTTACTTAAGTAAAAGTAGCAAATCCACAATGTAAAAATACTCAATTACAAGTAAAAGTCCTGCTTTTAAAATTTCACTCAAGTAAAGTAATTTCCTCAAAATTAGTGGGATGATCAGTAACTGTTGCTTTTAGTGGATTTAATGGAGTTAAAAGTACAGTATTTCCTCTGAAATGTAGTGCAAAAATGTAAATAATTAAGTCATCTTCCTCAAAATTTGCACTTCAGTATTACTACTTCCATTTGAATATACCTGCTCATTACACTGGTACATGTTGCCAAAACACGTATCTGCACAATTGAGCATTCGTCTGCTCGCTAACGGTGCACAAGCGTGCCAGCCTTGGTAAAATTAGAACGTCATATTGAGTGCTGACAGAAATGCTGAGAGCAGGGCAGCCCTGCAGGAATTTTGGAGATGACATGGCCTATCTGTCATGAGGTGCAGCTGCTCCTGTCAGGTAGGGGAGGGGGTGGGTCGGTGGGGGAAGTGGAGGATGTGTAAATCAGGTCTTGCTTGTCCCCAAACTCCGACCAGAGACTTGAGTGAAGCCTGATGGAAAAATCAGGCCACTAAGAAGGAATCCTTTGGACTCTCAAGGCCTCACCCAGGAGAGTTTGTCCTCTGGATGCAGTAAACATGAACCTGGACTGAAGTCGAGGCTGAAGGAAACATTACAATCGACAGAAACGGCATCACGATGTTGCTAATTGGTTAATGTTTTGTAGGTTTTTTTTAATTTTGCGAGTGCTGATGTTTAATATCTGTAGCTGAATAAATTTAAATACTTTCCTCTCTCGTCTTTTTCAACGTGCCGGCATGAGAAAAACATTTAGGAAAGTGTACTCTGCTGCCAAGTGTTCCTTATGCCTAGTTTTACTTTGACGTGAAAATGCAAATGCATGCACACACACACACACACACACACACACACACACACACACACACACACAAAAGCACTTCCTTAACACACACCATGTGGAGACCATGTTATCTCAAGTTCAAAGCATAGCCCGGGTGTCTTTCTTCCTCTGTGAAGAGGCTTACTCAAGCCGAGAAAATGCTTTAATGATAAGACCTGAGTGTGCTGGATAGTTTGATATCAAAGATTCAAAGACCAGATGTGTTGACCTTATTTTTCTGTGTGAGGGGAAACCGTCTGTACTGTTTAACTGAAGTAAAGCGACAGTTGTTTTAAACTTTATGCCATTCACAAGGCAAAATCAGTCATTCAAACAGTGTTTACTAAAAAAAAACATACAACCAAAACATGCGGTTGCACCATCAAATTAATTTTGATGGTGCAATGGTTCTGCTGTCTTGCAAGCGGTGGACCAAAACTTAGCGTCATGCCCTGGCAGCATGCGTTCATGACATCGAATCAGAGCCGAACACCATGAACTCTATCTAAATATGGCTCTGCGTCTGCTGTCCGTGGAGAGAGAATTGTCACCACTTCAGCAGGTGAGACAGACACAAACAAGAACGGCAACATTTTACCAGTTATTTTTGACTTTAGAGTCTGTTTCATCAAGAAGATGAACGCTGATTACATTTTGACAGTTATCGGAGTCTGCATACTTTTAGAAAACAAAACAAAAACTGTCGCTACGTGCCAGATTTGTCAAAACACGCTTGAGGTTTGAGGTCGAAGGGATTTCAGACGTTACATTACAACACCTCCAGAAAAAACACTTGATGCCAGTTACAGATAATATCGCATCAGGTTTTTTATCGTGTGTTTGCGGGTTGAGCTGCGTTGACAGACAAGAAAAGCATTTATGTGATCAGCAGAGCATTTAACTTGACAGGAGAGCAGAGGAGTTGTAAAGACAACAAGAACTAGCACAGACAGATGCTGCACCTTGCAATGTCATATTACTGTTTATTTAAAACACTGTTTTACTTGGACCGTACATGCCAATGGGTTTCTGTCTGTTGTCTGTAAGTGTGCTGCTGGACTGATGCAACCAAGCCATTTCTTTGGGTGTGCATTTGTTTTACTTGATGGATTGATCTGACTAGACGATATCAAACTAGGTTTACATCTTGAATTAACTCAGTCAAAACCACTTAAAACTATCATCTCAGATCAGAGATTGGAACATGACCGAGTTTGAAGCACACCAGACAGAACCATCGTGCTATTTAATGTCTTAGATTCGGATTTTGTTTTTACTTGACATATTTAATGAGCTGTTGGAGGAAGCCTCGGGCCTAAGATGTTCATTGCTAACAGCTGCTTTTGTCACATACATGATAATAATAAAGAACTTGAGAACTTGAACTTGTACTACTGCTTAATTTAAATTTGCAACTCTCTCATCACTCTTATCCACCATGTTTCAGCAGTAGCTGGCAGCTTACAAACGTGTACACTATCTGCCCGGCACCAAATGGCACAAAGACAAAGCTAATGACTAACTGGTGAGCGCAGAGGAGCATTTAGCAGCCAGAGCCAGATAATTGCCTTGGGAGCTGGGAGACACTCAGGCCCTCCATTCTGAAAAATAATTATGTCTATACAACCTTTGTTTTACAAAAGATTTCTACACACAAGAACCTCAAAAGCAACCCCAAAAGCTCGCCAGCCTTAGCGGTCTTATGCGGTCTCCCACTTCACAAAGGTAGCAAAGTGTACAGGCTAACACTACCGTTTTAAAAACACCTACTGGAGAGCTTATCACCATTGATTCCTGTTAATTATAAGGATGAAGGAGCTCACTCACTCAAGTGATGCTCTGGCCATGCTAAAGTTTTCCCTCCATTCCTCATTGAAAACAGTCCTACTCAGGGAAGTGTCCCACCTTCTGATGGCTAGACTGATCCTGATCCAAAACTGTAATTTCTGGCGGACTTTAAACCTTGGATGCTGAGGTGGAGCGAAAACATTGCAGCTAGACTTGCACCGATTACAATTTTTTGGGCCGATACTGATTTCCGATTTGCAGAGTGTTTGGATGGCCGATTCCGATTTTAGCCGATTCTGATTTCATTTTTTCCAAACCACTTTACAGCACACAAAGATACAACCAGCTTTTCAATAATCATCTCAAACAAACAAACAAACAAACAAACAAAAACAGTGACACGGTTAAGAAACATTTTCCTTTGTGCTCAAATATAACTTCAGGTACAGTATTTAAATAAAAAAAGCCCTACATAAATAAAAACATAGATAACTAAAACAAGAATTCTTGGTGTAAAGCATTTGTGGGTAATTTCTTGAATAGACAAAAGTAAAAATTCACACAGGTCTTCAGGACGCGCCAGTCAGTTCAGTTTAACACGGACAATTAATAACAACTTTGAGTTGCACATGTGCGTGTGTGTGCGCTGCTGGATGTCAATCATGCGGTGTGGCGGAAATTTGACCGGCGTTTTAAATCGGCATATTTTAGACTGACCGGTCGTCGCACGTGATGGCTGATCACGTGAAAACCGACCCGATTCCGAGCACTGCCAATAAATCGGTGCAAGTCTAGAAGCAGCAGATCACTCTGTTCATCTGTGCAAATCTGTAGTCCGCCATTGTTATTTTTGTTGTTAGCGTTTGCTCATTGCACAAAGCAGCAATTAGCATGTAAGAACGGAGGAGATTACATCAGTTTTGAAAAGTCTGCACCTTAGAAGCAGTTCAAAAAGATCTCTGTTATAGTGACCTAATGTTTGCCTGTGGATGAGAGGCCAGAAAGTTGGGGAAATGATCCAGCAACAAAAATATCTGTATACATGCACACAGGGCATAAACAGAGCCAAAAGGAGAATAAATATTAAACTTAATTCTCTAAGGTGGTCAGAAACTCTAAATAGATGTTTCTCCATGTTTGCAGGGTATGTCAGTAGGAAACAATTTTCCATTACCATATTTGGCTGCTGACAGGAATAAAAAAAACAAAAAAACAATCACTTCATACTAATACTTTAAATCTTGAATCATTGTTCAAGAAAAAAAGTCACACAACTCGTAAATAACACATTTCAGTTTGTAAGGCTCCCTTATTAGCTTCTGTATGAGTAAATCAACATGAGATTAACAGCGGCGCTACTTACTGCATGAAAGACTTTAACTGGCAACAACGCTTCTGTCAAGGTGTCTTTGAAAAAACACACTGACAAATGCCAGGTTTGTTTGGAACATTGGTAATAACTTTATTAGCTGAGAGCAGCTGTGTTTCTCTCCTTTTCTAATTTTACCAGCTTGGCTTTGGAGTGCCTGACGTTTTTGACCCCCAAAGGTCACCTTAGGCATCTAATAAATGGAAAGTGACTTCATATTTTTGACAGTTATTATCATGACTGCTAGAATCTAAATGTTCACGGTTAGTCTTGCTGCTGTGATACCGAGACACAGAGACCCTCTTTTTAAATCCTTGAGTTCTAACTTTGAAACTGCAGGCTTATCATGAGTGCTCTTGAGTATTCTCGGGAATATGTCTGGAAGAGGTAGATAAAAGAAACCAGCAGGGGCAGAGAAAGGTCTTCAAGTTGACATTATCCAGCCATCTGCGAGGGACTTTCAGATAGTTCAATGTTGACTGATAAATCAGGCCCTGGTGTTCTCCTTTATCTTCATTCAGGGCGGACAGATTGCGACAGAAAGTATGTCTGGACAGGGAAGGCCAGAAGAAGGAGCAGATTGTTCGGCTGCTGTCGCAGATGGATCAGAGGTCTGCTGTGTGCTGGATAGATGAGTGTGTTCGCTGTGTGTTTGCACTGTCTATATGGGCCCAGACTGCCAGACTCCATACATAGAGACAGCCGGGGTGCACGGCTGGGTCCAGAAAATGACCGCGATTATGCCAAATGTCCCTTTTGCTTCAGTGTCCTTCGTAGTGATGGATATGGTATGTAATAGAGTGGAGATGTGGCCTCACTGCTGGAGTCTGCACTCAAGCATCAGTTTTTGCTGTCCCATCCCATGAGTCTCTACTGTAAAATCTCTAAAATTAGACACAAATGTATTTGCTATCTGTGTGTGCATGCATCCTGTGTTTGGTCAAATGAGTGAACGTCTTCCTCCAAAACATTTTCAGTGAAGTTTGGAAAGGTGACTCAGTTAGCAAGCACCCAAGGGTCATAAAAAGTGTCTCAAGCAAGCCACTGCACATCCACACTTACATTCCTACCAGCTCACAGGACGACCAGAGGCTAACAGTGTGAGGTAACAGAACATGGCAACACACGAGGTCGTAAACTTTTGGCCGTCACAGCAGGACACACCTGCCCTTTAACACAAAGAGACATGGGGAGGGTTCATGGGTGCACACCTGGATTGGAAATGTGAGTGCAGCAACGAAACCAAGCAGCCAAAGAAGGCATCTCCAGAGCATTGACTGAAACTGATAAACACAGATGTCACGCCTTCCTTTAATTAAGTTAAACTTTAGACTTTAGATTTTGTCATTCATGAGCCATAAGTGATGTTTATTTTTTTTCCACTAGTTGTATCCAGTTATGCTTTTCTGTGAAGCTTGAAGCCACAGTCCTGTGACATTAGCCCCCTATTACGCTGCCTGTTCAAAGCAGGAATGTTGCGCCATTAGGCCCCAGTCACACAGAAAGTGTTTTAGCATGAAGCTCTTTGCTTGCTATTTTTTGCAATGCTACACGCTTTGCGTTTCTGCACTCTAGGCGCCTGACGTTTTGGCTGGAACACGCTGAACTCAGAGTGGAAAAATGCCCCACGTCGTCTCCGTTTTCTCCCATTGCTTTCTATGGTCACGATATGGTCAGGATAACTAGTTCACAGTTGGTAAACAATAGAGGAGAGAGTGGTGGTGCTCAGACGCTCAGCAGGACCAATGGACTTGTAGTTTATATTCATTTCTGTTACGCTGTAATGTATTGAGGTGAAGCTCCTGGACCAACAGGTGGTACTTCCTGTGATCCACCCTCTTTTTTTAGGTTCTTAAGTACCCACACAGATCTCCATTTCCCTGTGCCCAACAAACTATTTGCTGACAGCCTCTCACTCTCGACCAGAGCTACAGCAGGTACCCTCTGCCTCAACGTTTTAGTAACTAGCTATTAAATACTGTGAAACGAATAAAATAAATGAAAACATAATGGCAGATTGATTACACGGGAGGATAAGGATGTGATACGCTAAAGAGGTGATGAGGTGGTTGCCTGGCAACAATAAAAAGGCAGTGCTGTGTGCCTCTCTGTGTGATCTGGGCCTGATGCAGCCTCGCTGTTCAGGTACAGTCGTGGAGTGGGGGGACAGAGTTGTCTTGCCTTTAAGCTGACATCAGAGGTATTAAAAGCACTCAATCGATGTCAGTGTAAAAGGGACAGCCAGCAGGTCGCGACAGGTGTAACATATTGTTTGTGTGAGACCTGCTGCTCGGAGATCTAAAAAGCAGCTAGCAGCAGTTAGTGGCTAACTCGCTGTCAACATGTATGTTACATGTCACACTAGAGGCTGATGCTGTTGTGTTACTCGTCTCATTTCGTCTAGAGTGCCGGCATGCTACTAAACTCACACACTGTGGTGGCAATATGTCTTCACTGTTTGGTTCTGTATGAAAAAGCAAGCAGGTCTTCGTTGCCAGCCTATCCTGGATACTCCTTGTAAAAAGGGATAAAATCTAATGTGTAATAGAGTTTTTGAAGCCTAAATCCCACAGTGCTTTGGGCAAAAAGTAGAAATACAAGTGCAGGTACCACTGATAAATATGAAAATTAACATTTTAAACGTATAGCCTCCAGTTTGCGAACTGAAGCTCTGACAGTATCACCTCCCTGATACTAATGTGCAGTTCTCTATTGTTCCCTCTCTTCTCCTCTTTCAATTAACAAGCCAGAGTAGTTCTTCTTCACTGTTTCCAACTTTCTGAGGAAGACTAAACACATTCCACTGAACCATGTTACTCCTAATTCAGCTTTTATGTGGTGTTTGGTTTACTTGTAATAGTCTAAATGGTGATTTTAAGAGTTCACTTACTTAATTTTAAGACTAGGTGCGTTTTACCCCCCAGACATGGGCAGTGGTTTTTGTGCATAAAAGGTACTGACTCCTTAATTAAACAAGGCTGCATTTTACTGGGGCTGAATAGTCAAATCATTAGCAACAGTGAATGACACACTAACATGCTGACAGTGTTTTTTTAGCTGAGCTAGACCAGAGAATATTTGGTAAAACTGATCGGTGATGCTGTTTTGCCCTCACTGCTCTCGGGAAGTTTGCTAGAAGCGATGTTAGCACTCTGCTGTACTCCATTTAAAAACATTTCCTTTTAAATGCTACATTGCTTGTCAGCAACTGGTCATATAGTAACCTAGGAGGCAGTTAATTTGGTATGCAGTTAACACCAGTAGTCATAATAAAAAAACACTCCTGCTGATGCTCCTGGTGTTCTTCACCACTGATTTGGAAGAGGAAAATAATGGGAGTAAGTGCTTAACCAGCTTTAAAAGTGACATATTTTCTCCTAAAATAAGTGCTGGGCCCTGGATCTAGCTTATGCTAATGTGAAGAGTGGTTCATGTGGATTTTGGAAAGTAACTGATAAATATTTAAAGAATCTTAAAATTGTTAGCATTAGAATGAGTGTTAAATTATTTACTTCCTATTATAATGTTTTTGCTTTTGTGGCAGTTAAAAAACGACTTTATTTAACAATACAGGGCCGCCACATCGGCGTAATGCTGCAATTCACCCTTCGCTAAGGCCAGTCCCCCTTAGTTACTGTTACAAAGTCCGACAAACTTTCTGTTTCGGAGCTAGATTGAAGCTAATGCCTACAGATCACAGTGTAAAAGTGAACCACCACATCGCTGCTGATCGCCACACAAGACAGTGAATATAAAGGGAAACTTTGCTGATATTGAACCAGCTGTGTGGCATCGCAGTGTGTGCAGATGAACAGTGTTTAGCTTTACCCCAGTCCAGCTGATTGGCTTTGCAGAAATTTAATGCAAGCAGCCACCTTGTAATTCTCTATGCAGGAAGAACCCTGGTAACTCTGTACAGCATTGGATACTTCCTTCATATATTCATACCGAGGAATAAACTTTAGGATGAGCTGTGTAAAATTCAGAATACTGATTTATAGGAAAACTTCCCCCACAAAATGACCATTTGTATATCAGTTATTCATGCTGTGTTACTTTGACCTTGTGAGGAAACATTTGCTTTTCTCGCATACCTCTGGTCAACAAGTAATCCATAATGGCAAACACTGTTGATAATTGAAGTCATAGGGGACTGCGTTTAACAGCAGCAAAACTGTATCAAAACATCTGTTTACATACTCTCATACAACTCATGCAATATAATTCAAGTCTCATGCCTCCAGTCATATGCTCAGTGCTTCCCAAACACATGGCTTTACCTTGCCTTCAGCCCTCTCTGAACAGGGCTGAAAGTGAAAGCTTTTGAAAGTAAGACTTGAAAGTTTTGTTTTTCGTCTCAGGATGTGAGAGTTGTATACAGATGTTTTGATATAATTAACTGTGGCCCCTGTTTGCTTCAGGCAGTCAACAAAGTTTGCTGCTTTTGGATTCTTTGTTCACCTGAGGCATGCGAGAAAAGCAAAGTTTTCTTCATGAATTCAAGGTAACACTGCATGAATAATTGCTATATAAATGGTCAATTTGTGGGTGAAGTATTGCTATTAAAATTAAGCCCTATTCTCACTGCACAAAAAAGTCCCACTTGCATCTGGCTTTTTTATTTAATGGGAAAGGTTACCATTGACATTCACTCTCAGGACAAATGACTCTGCAGTGGTCACAGATATTTATCTTCTTCCGGCATTGATCGGCTTTAATCGGCAATGATGGAAATACAACATACAGGTGGACACGCTTATTTTAGCCCCTTTGCCAGTGAGATGCACAGCCACAAAATACCATAGCATTTGTAGCTTGTCATAAGCTTTTGTAGACTTTTGTGAACTTTTGAAGTGTGGCCAGGTTGTTAGAATTTGCTGTCCTTTTGACTGATCCAAACATTTCCATTCACACGTAGACAATTACCTGTATAGAGACACTAGGTGCAGGGGTGCTGTTTTGTTGTTGTTTGTTTTAAAAGCTGCATTAGACAGAGTTTGTTTTCCCTTTTATTTTCGATTAGATAGATTGTAGATTAAACTCCAAGTGACACAGCACCCACCGGCCCTCTTCCTTGGTTCGTTCTCATTTCCGTTAACCAGACTTCCTTTATTTGAGTTGCAATAAACTGCCTTACCTTTTAACATCTGGTTTCTTTTTGTGTTGCTTCCCTTTCCCCTGCGAGCTGGGTTGTAACATTTGGTCATTGTTGTGTTTTATGCTGTACTTCTTTGTAGTATGTTCTTAATGTTTCAGGTTATAAGGTTAGGTCTTTGTTTCATTAATAGTGCTTATATGTTGCTTGTGTCTATATGTGCCTTGTTATGTGCTTTTGTCCATGGTTATATGCTCGCTCTGTGCTTATGTGCCCTTCTATGGATGCCATCAATCCATTTTTATCTGTGCTTACATGTTTATGTGCTTCTGTATGTTAATGTCTTTTTCTTATTTACATGACTGCGGATGAAAATGAGCCTGTATGGCTCAATCTGGCACATTTACATAAACATTTTTCACTGGCCACCATGCTGCTTTCTAATGTTTACTACCCTGTTTTCAGACTCGTCCATAATGTCAAACATGACACACCAGAAAAGTAAACAACTCAGAAAGGCATACTCATTTACTGCAGAGTGGTGCACACAGCTCTGGTCTACTGGCAATGGGAAAAGAGTCTTTTGCTTAATTTCAGCAGGTTTTCCTGTGTTTCAAAAAATCCACACTCACATTAATTTTGGTCGGAAGCTGACATATCTCTGTGTCGTAGAAAATCGGTTGCAGTGAATTATGGTAGTTTAAATCAGGCCACGCGTACAATATTTTTACAGTTACAGGAAAATGGTTGGGGTTATTAAAGACAAACAAAAAACAAAAGTAAAAGATGGTCAAAAATGGGCCTGAATCAAGGAATCTACACATCATGATGCAGGAGATATAAGCCAAAACTTCCTAGGCAACCCGGCTGAACTTTCCACTAAATGTACCTGAAATCTTTTAAAGGGACTCTATGCAAAATTCAGAGTGTATGTGTTTGCAAATGGTTCTCAACATGCAGTTGGCTGAGCTGGCTGTTAGCAGCTAATGGTGCTAACTCCGTAAACAGCCCTAAACATCTGCAACAGTGCTGAGAGCTAACTGGTGGAAACTGGAGGGTGGGTGCTATGCTTCTGCAACACCTGCATCCCAGTATCAATGGTAACTGCTGTATGACCGCAGCTGTTGAAATTACAACATGTACAGAGGTAGCTTGACTTTATTCTCTGCTCAGGATGCCATAACTTAACAATATATTTACATAGCAAATAGAGGTTTGCTGCTATATTAATGCCCTGAATGTCTCATACAGGGTCTTTTGGTAGTTATTCAGTTATCCTGCTAACAAACAAACAAACAGAAAATAACTCATTTGTGTAGGTAATAAATAAAAAACAAAAACTGCAACACTACTGGAGCCTTGAGAAATAGTGACTGAAGCTAAATAGCTATGATATTTGGATGGCCAATAAATATTTGTAATAACTAAACCTCCGGCATCACTATCCTGAGCTTCCTCTTCCTGTGGATCAATGTTAAATTAGCTGTGAATTCAGCTTGACTTATTACTTGTTTATACAGCATAAACCAAACAAACATAAACCGTTGTGGCAACAAGTCTAATGAGAATCTCAAAGCGATCCAATATGGGATATGAAGTCATTAGTTTTCTTGGCCTACAGATGTTTTGTAGATGCATGCATGCATAATGAGCCGCATGTTATGTTTATGTTAACAATGTCTTTGTAATGCAGCATCACAGAGTCCATTTCCGAGATGCTGCAAAAGAACTCTGTCTTGAGAAAATGTTTCCTTTCGGTTGTTTTGATACGGCTTGTTGGAGTTTTTTTATTTGACATCAGTGTAATGAGGTTCCAGCAATGGGACACATTTTCCGGATTGGACGGGTGCCTAATTCTTCCTGGTAATTATTGTATGCTGTGTGACTTGTTTGTTAGGAGTTGCCCAGAGTGCTGAGTAATGAGGCCGTTGACGGGGTTACTTTTGTCACTTTTGCTCCTGTGGTTTGAATCGAACACCGCATCATGCAACACAGAGCTTTTCCTCTGAGTTAAATGTGAGAGAATAATGTAATCCTGTGTGTGTGTGTGTGTGTGTGTGTGTGTGTGTGTGTGTGTAAACCCCTGTGCACACTTACACAAAAACCTTCAAGGTGAGAGTTTTACAGATTTTGTTAATCCATGTTATATCAGAGTGCAACATGTGCACAGTCCAGCTCTAATGATGCGCACGGAGCTTCACACTTGGAAGACGCCATAAATCGTGTCAATGGAGTCATAACCTCGACGCCCAGACTTATTTTGCTCTTACCTGACACCGCTGAATTAGCCCAGCGCCCTGATGGATTACCTGCAGCTGACCTGGGGTGTTAGTTGTGATGAATCTGTCCAAAACCATCTGGGGCCCCACTGGAGCGATTGCCTGGCTGTTATCAGTTGAAAGCAGACACTGATGGGGTATGTTGTGGCAAAACATCAGCACCAAGGCAGGTTTTGTTTAACATTTGCAAGTTTGGATTCTTATACCCATGAGAAAAATGTTGGAAAGCCTGTCTCCTTGCACAGAGAGATAAAACTGTGAGTGAGTGAGTCCTTAGAGCATAAAAATAAGTAATAATAAGTATAATAAGTCAGTCCTGGTGATGTACTGGATTTGAAAGCTCCTTATCTTGGATAATTTCCTGATTGCATGATTACGATAAACTTGTCTTGGTGAGATGATTTAATGAGGTAATTTCAGACTATGGAAATCCCAGACCGTGAGGCACATGTGAGTGGACCAAATGCATCAATATGAAAAACCTTTTGCCAAGACATTACATTTTGTGGAAGGAATTTTACACCAAGTTTTCTCTCTAAAAAAAACACCAACAATATTACAATAGCCTGCTGTCTTAGGTCTTCTAGTGAGATATCATTTCTTTTTTTGACAGACTTCAACTAATGAGATATACATCCTTCAGACAGCAAGAACTCAAACTTTAACAGTTTTACCAAAGTAATAAATTGATAAGATGTCATCCATTTCAATGGGCCACATAACAAAACCTAATTATCAATCTGTTGCAAGTTTAACAGAGTTTAAATCACAAAATAGTGGCCTGCCCCCTGAAAGTGGATTAGTCAAATCATCTGTCCGTCATCCCTTAGCTGACTTGAAATTCTCCAGCTAGAGCTGTCTTTCAGTCAGTTAGTGTGCATGACATAACAGTGTTTCCCATGCATTGATTTATTTGCACTCGTCCAGCACAAAGTCAGCATTGACAGCCACTGATTGATTTTGTATTTCATTTTTTTAACTACTTAAAATGGCCAAAATCTTTTTTCATTATGGGGCTGCTCAGAGTGCATTGATTTGTTTGCCCCTTCTTGCCCCGCCCTCTGTCTTTCTCTTTCCCAGTGTTTATCAGACCACAAATGAGACAAACTAATTAAGTTAGCTAACCAGCGTACCCCATAGTCCCCCCGCCTCACTCCTCACCACTTCAGGACTACCTCAGAAGGAGTTTGTCTCCTGCAGCTCTAGAGATGGAGTATTGAGCAGGGGCGTAAATCACAACTTTCATCTTGATATAATAGTATTTCAATTTGTTACACAACAATACGATATTTGCTGATATCACAAAGTCACAATGATACAATTTCAATTTAAATTCAGGGGCCTGCAAACAATATGAGAGGATATCCGTAACAAGTATCCTCATTGTCTTTTTCTTGACTGCTTCCCATTGTCGGCTAGCGCAGCTTGAATGTTTAGATGGGAATTGTGCTTGGACGGAAATGGTGACACAAATGCGCCATGGCATTTCAAAATAAAGATATATCTTAAAGATGACGATACGTATTTCTGTTTTCACTTTGCATCAATGATATTTGATTGCTGATCATTGAATCGATATATTAATCCATATCCATGCATTTTTACACCCCCTAATATTGAGGGTGCGGGATTTAAGAAGCTGATGCAACTCTGGAAAAAGAGACACTGTTTAGCATGCAGTTACTTGCCAAAAAAAGAAAGGAAAAGGAACAAATAGTTGAATATTTGTATTGAACAGCTGAGAAATCTGACTACAGATATAGTAAATATATGTAAATTTTTGTCCGCAATCCCAAACAATAACGTTATTTTCTAGCTAACTTAACTATCCCTGGACTGGTGTTATGGTGTGATTAAGTATTAAAAAAATGAAATTCCTCACCTTTAGAAATGATGTGGAGAAATGCTTTTTGCTGACCAGATATGGCTGGTACATTAAAAACCGACATCACTTGTATCTTCAGGCCAAAAAATTTAAGATTTAAGACCAGTCAATATATGTCTGTACAAGTTATTTCAGAGTCAGTAACAGGGCCCCAAAGTGAACGCTAACTTGTATTGGAGATTTTGGCTCAGATCACATTTTTGCCTTTTGGTTCAGGGGAGTGAATTCCTAATCCCGCTCTCCTCCTCCCTCAGCTGTTGCCTGTACACTTGTCAGTCATGTTGATGTGCCGTCTACAATGAAACACCATCTAGCCTGAGGCCAAGGTGATTTGGCATCCCTAAAGCCCAAAAAGCTACAGGTGAAGGCAGGGAATCTGCAGTTAAAGAAATAAGTGTTCACGATTGTTTCTGAAGCAGGTCTTGTCTTCACATGTTTGGCTTAGCATTTTTCTGCTTACTGATATTATTGTTGTTGCCATGACTTCCTTCAGATAATAACTCGACCAATGTGTATTGATCGTCTTTTAAAAGCCTGCTTTCAGCAAATTGAGGGGAGCGAGGCACATACACAATGTTACAGAGACAGAGTTTATTATCTAGAAGATATTCTGCATCATGTTTATTGCACTTGGTTATAGCAAAACTGCCCTTATGGAAGGATCTTCAGCTTCATAAGTAAATACATTCAACATTAAAACACTACATACTACAATTGTTCGGATTTGAAAAACGTTGTGTGAAAGCTGACACTCCAAAATGGCGCCTGTGTTTCTTCAAAGTACGCAACATGTGGATTGGTCACATCATTCTTATCCACGGTAATCCCCTCGGAGTCAAGAGTTCACGGAGGATTGATGCATCTCTGATGCTATGTCAGACATGTGCTTTTTATTTGGTCACCAGGCAGCCGCGCTGCCTTATCAGCATTGCAGAACCAGCTGGGAATGCACTCCCGCACTTCTTTGTTGGGGACATTGGCAAGTAGTGGTTGGAATGTTCTGACTTTTAAAACACACTTCCAGCATGAGTTTCATAAGTACATTTACTTGTCTAGATCATATTTTCAGCAGTTCTCTGGCTCATAAAGTATGTTTTTCCTTTATTGCCAAATTTCCACACAGAATTCCAAAATAAAACGACCTCAGAAAGTTTTTGTGTTTTTCCACTGAAGGAACCGGGTTTTTATTTTAAGTTTCTTTGACTTAGTCTGTTCTCCTCAAAAATGGCCCCACATCAGTTTTCACTAAGCCATAAATTGCTACTACAGAACTGGACAAGCTTTGTGTGAATCCCCTCCATTGTTTTTGATGTTGGAAATGTTGGAAACCAGTTGATTGAAAGGAGCAACAGAATGTCAGTTTGACTTATTCATTTCATTTATTTTCCGTAACTGCTTATCCTGGTAGAGGTTGCAGGGGGCTGGAGCCTATCCCAGCTGACACTGGGCGAGAGGCAGGGTTCACCCTGGACAGATCACCAGACTATCACAGGGCTGACACATAGAGACAGACAACCATTCACACTCACCAATTAATCTAGCCTGCATGTCTTTGGGCTGTGGGAGGAAGATGGAGTACTTGGAGAAAACCACGCTGATGCAGAAAGAACATGCAATCTCTGCACAGAAGAGCTCCCTGTTCCCGTTTTTTAAATTTTATTTATTTATTTATTTTTTTCCCAGCACTTTTACCAAAATAACTTATTGTAAATCGGTGAATATAGATTAGAAAATAAAGAAAGTAAGACTGTGGCAACTTTAATTTTTTGATAATCTGTACTGGTACTTGGGTGATGTCTAAGATGGCCACATTTCCCCATTAGTTTCTCTTAAATTGCCAAATTTTTGGAACTCCAGACCACTGGGATTTCTACATTTTGGAGTCCTTAAAATCCGGATCTCTTGGTGGCAGTGTTGGTTTACAGTAACTTTTACGGAGAAACCCCCATGGCATGTACATAAAATGAAATAGCTCAGCTTAGCTTTTAGTCACCTGAAAAAGGCTCACCTATAACAAAATCAGTATCAGTTTATGTGTATGCTATATTTAAAAAAATCTTGATGGCTTGAACATGCTGTCAGACAGCCCTTTCCAACAGGTAACTGAAGCCGATATCTCAAAGCCGCCAGACTCCACTGAGAAACAGTCATTTTAGAACACTGGAGTCGGGGTTTACTGCTGCCTTGCACAGATAGTACGTAAAGCAAAGCAATGACAGTATTCCAAATGTAGCGAACACTTAAACTTAAAATATGTTTTGCTGAGGCTGCTGTCCACAGCTGTGTATTGTGTAGCTTCTGCACCACTAGATTTGCTAAGAGATAGGTCACCCATCGTGTAAAAACCACTTATCTTTAAACTTTACAGTTGCAGCTGAGAATGATCTTTCTTTGTTTCTTTCTTTGAGTTTCTTTGACAACTTGTGTTTTTGTTTTTGTAATTATTGAGTTAGTTTTTTATTACAAACAAGCTACAGTTGTTCTGTCTAATGATACAAAGCACAATTCTTTCTGGTACATGAGAACTGCTTTTAAACCTACCTTTTAAATCAACTAGTGCATTTCGGCTTCAGTGAGCTGAGAGAGGTGAAGAATATATCGCTTATTATTACTCTAATTGTGAAGTAAGCTGCTTTTCATTAGCCGTCCACAGAACTTATGAGTTATTATTATTTGGAGCGGCATCAGCCTTTCTGAAATCCCACAGTAATCTTTCATTGAGAATTAGATTTGATAGGAGTCCAGTGCCAGCAGGATTGTGGTGAGTTCATTTCCTCCATGTGCAGCGTGGGAGGAGGAGTGGGGGAGGAGGAGGAGTGGGGGTGCTTTCGGGGGGCTCCAGAGGGGCAGTGGTCTTGGAGGAGTTAAGAATGACACGCAATTAATCAGCCGGGGCAGACGACCGATATCACTTCACTGTGGAGGCTGGAATAGAGGCCCGTCTGTACTGAACAGCTGCAGGAGGAAACCGGCCCTTTGCCTTTCTTAGACATGTGGACCGAGGGAGGGAGGAAGAGGGAGAGTGAAGCAGTGAGAGTGGGTGAAAGAGAGAGAGTGCATGTGTATGTGTGTGTGTGTGTGTGTGTGAGGCCACTTACAGATGGGATGGAGGAGGGGAGGAGCAGGAGACGAAGAGGAAGAGAAAAAAAATGAAGGTTTTAATAGCCTACCCACATCTGTTTATTTAGAAAAGAAACCATTGTGTCATTCAGTTATTCTAACAACCTACACCAGGGCCAATGTTAGTCCCACAATGACGGCTTTTTAAATACACAGTTTACACTCCTATGAAGTGGCCTCATAACTGCGTTGGAGCCTCAGGAACGTGCCAAATGGGGGAACATGCTAGGGTTTCACATTCCCTCCCGCACTACTTGACATCTCTATAGCAGACTGTGATGCCAGAGGTTGGCCGGGGGAGATCTGGTGGGGGCCATTTGTCTTGGTCTTGTGTGCTTTTTCTGGGTCTAATCTCTTAAATTGGTACTCGAGGTTTGGAGGCCTGCCAAATAACTGCAGGGGGTTCTGCGACACAAGTTTGAAAGCCATGCAAGATGGTGAGATGTTACTATGCAGAGTGTTCTGTTGTTTACATATCCTATCAGCTGTGTACATGAAACTTTACTGTAGCATAAATATCATTAATGCACAGAAGAGTTCAAAGGAGAGTATCTCTTTTTCAATGTCAAACCTAATATCCTAAATTACAAAATACTTAAAGATCATAAAGCAGCCTTTCTGCCAGACAAGAATATTGATTTTGGACAATTCTAAAACCGCAGATTACATTCAGTGACAACAGTTTTTTTTTATGTCCAACGCCAAGGTGTTTAGAGTTTTCACTTTCTATCTCCGGGCAGGGAAACTACAGTATGGTTAGGGAATTACTGTGGTTATGGCAAATAAACCATGGTCAGTGTATGGTTTGAGTTAAGCTCAAAGCTATGATCAGGCCCAAATAATAAGGCCAGACATGAACCTACGTGGTTTCTGTCCAAAGTGTGACCAAAGCCTGAACCACGGCAGCAGTTTTGAGCATGAGCCTGGTTAAAAACATGAATTTCCACTGCACAAGAAAATACTTATTCCTTAAAATTAAAACACTGATTACAAGCTAAAGTTGAAATCTTTTCAGTATGGTAACCGACATTTGTGAAACAGTCTCCAACATATGCCCTCCCCTACCCAATGTTGAACACATAGCCTATGCCCATACATTATACATGACATGACACACACTATAAGGTCTGCATTGAAAATAAATAAATAAATAAATAAAAACACCTGCGAATAGGATCAAACCTGACCAAATGCAAACCTGAAAAATTACAGCCTGACCCAGCCTGAACCCAGCAGGTCAGGTTCAGGCAGAGAATTAAAGCTTTAGTTCGGCAGCTAAAACACTGGTTGACGCTGCTACATATGAAAATAATAACGTATTGAATGACAGTTTTAAGAACAGTGTGATGACGTGAGAGGGCTCACTTTTAGGGATGAACCCGGCAGAAACTAATCACCTGAATCTGTTGCTCCCTTCTGCTTTACTGAGCTTTATACTGAGTTTCAGCTCTTGTATATTTGTCTGGTTCACATTTTGCAATTTTGGTTCACTTTAATCTTTCTCAAAGTATCGTTTTTGGCCACAGCAGGCAACTGTTTTCTAAAGTGCCAGATATTTACCTCAGGAGTTGGTGGAGACCAAAAGCTGAGCTAAAAAAAATATTGAATTTTAGACATACATCTGCAAGGTGGCTTTGTTTAGCATGATCACTTGCTGACATTAGTTAAAGTAGTAAACACAAAGTACAGTGGAAGATGATGAGATTGTCATAAGCTTTACAAATATTTAATCATAAACCAAAGTACCTAAAATATAAGACAAATTTAAATTTTGACCCAATGGTGGCGCTAACATTGAGACAGCATGAAAACTCCCATTTCCTGCATTAAGTTAAACGTGCCACATGCCCACCCACTACGCCAACCTCCACATCCTTACTCTCTGCTTTGCTACATACAGTTTAGGACACACTTTTTCCTGCAAAGACACCAAGCTTTGATGGAAATTGTGACCTGCAGAGTTGTCAAATATGAAAACACTGTGGGATACTGATGCTGTCATAAAGACATAGTTTTATATAACATAAAAACACTCTGAAAATATGCTTTACCACCATGTTACGCAGGGAATCAACCCCAGTACTTCTTGATTGCTGACTGACGGCATCCATTTGGTATTCGTTCTTAGACTTGTGTGCTGCATTTGCAACAATATCAAAAGATTTGAAACAATACTTTTCACGTTATCTTCTTGTTAATTGTCTAGAATGAGACTTTCCATTGTGACTGGTTTGCAGTAATAGAGCATGCAGGTTTAGCAGGTGTAAAGCGTGGGCTGTCGCTAAGTCTCCATCACTCTCTACAATGAAGCTGATCCTCTCATCAACAGCAGATCAGGAATGTTTTGCACGTGTGGTCAGAGTGATTATGTGTACCTTTGCTTTGTTGTGTTTTTATATTGTTAAATTCTTTCTTGCCGCATTCCATGTTTGGGAGATTAAGGTCATGTGTCTGTCGGAGGGTAGGTCTTTATTGGCTGGTCCATATGTGCTGGTGTTTGTCTGCAGTGATATGAAAGACCTTCGGGCCTGTATAAACAGCCGCTCATACAGGCTGATGGCTGAGCAGCATGTGTTGCAACAGCTGCTTGTGTGATATGTGGTGTGTGGAGGCCGTGTAGAGATTCATAGAGGTCTGTTTGGGTAAACACTGTAAAAGTTACCTGGGTGTAATTACAGTTCTGAGTGCACATGCTCCACCGCTAATGGACTTCACTGTTTACTCTTGGAGGACATGAGGGCCAAGATGAGTGCTGACTTTGTGATCAGGACGTCTTGGTCTGCCTGTTATAGGGGCCCAAATGATGACAGTCTTCCAAACAAGTTTGCAGGTTCTACTTGGGAACCTGGCAGGAAGACGAGGGACTCAAAGCCTGTTTTCACTGCATGTTGACATGCAATTTGAAGATCTGAACACACGTGACAGCTGATATTTACCTCATTAATACCTGTGTCTGTAATGCGTGTCCAGCTGACTACTTGTGTTCAGATTTTATTACTACCTACGTCACTTATGCTAGAAGTTCAAAGGGTTATACATCCACACTTTCACTAGCTGCTCGCAGGCATGCACGCTAGTCGTGTTAGTGGTTGTGTCTGTACAGCTAGAGAGATTTCTGTCAGCAGAATTCAACATGTGTCCTTCCATAGGACAAAATGATGGACAATCACACTCCATGTCGTCCAATTCATTCTAATATAGGACAGGTATGGAGCATTAGCGCGCTGTCACCTAAACAACCACATGCACTGATGACATATTTTCATGTTACATGCTTGTTGGGGATGCATTAGTGTTTACATTTCAAAATATATGTGGCCAAATGCGTCCCAGACCACCTAGGCAAGTAGTTTGAGTGATCGGATCACAATGTGTCTTGGTGGTCGTTTGTATTTAGCGCTCTCCACTTGTGTTTCAATCACCTAAGACACATGTTTACACCAGGTATAAACTCTTAGTCTCTAGATGCCTCGATTAAACGCCTTTATGACTTGTGTTAAGTGGTATAGCCATCGTCGCCTTCCGTGATTGTACCACCAACACCTACACTGCTGCTTGGTCTGTGTTGTCGACGCTTTGCCCAGACATCCGCAAGCGTTTTTTGATGCTGGGGGAAGACTAACACTATCATTCTGTCAGCAGACACCTGGAACAGACAGGCGGAGCTGTCATCCAGGAAAAATAAAAATTCCTCGTTGCAGAGTGGCCTCAAGGTTCAATTTTGAAGCCACCAAAAGCAAAGTCTGTTCCATTGCGAAACTCGTGCAAAGAGCTTGGTTAGAAATCCACTTTCTGTGTGTTTGACGAAACGTCTACAGTATTTCAAAACACACATTTTTTTTTATTTCATATTTTTGGAGGATGTTTTAGGCCTTTTATTTGATGCTGACGTTAGAGGAGAAGACAGGAAATGAGTGGGGAGAGGGATGGCGGAACAACATGCAATAAAGGTCTGAGTGCACTATGGTTGTTGTGGCGCACCTTAGCCCTAGGCACCCAATGTTATTGTTTTGTCTTGTTTTTCTATAATGGATTGTTGGAGTTGGAGTTGCATTCTCATAGTAACACCATTTTGCAGTTTTAGTTCCTTTGAAACTTTTGAAACTCCACTTAAAGTTCATAAATTGTTGCAGTGATTGATTTTATGGATTTTAGACATTAAAGACTCTTATGGATCGACTATATATTTAGTGTTATGAGGAACAAATATTGAACTTACAGCTCTGACTCCGACGGCTGCAACCCCTGACCATGATGGCCAAACATGTGATAATTATTTTGTCCGAGTCTGTTTCCTCTTTTGATGAAGCACTAATGTGCAGATCAGATCATGCTGAATCTTGTGGAAAGTATAATGCAGTGGACTGTGCTAAAAGGGTCAGCAGGATCGGTGCCTGTTTGACATGATGGATGACTTTAATCTCACTGATTAAAGGAACACGCCCCCCATAACACTTCATTTAACAGTTTAACCATTTAGCAGGGTTTCGAAGAAGGGATCCACCCACTCTGTTAGTTATTTTAAAGCACATCAGGAAAGGAAGTTTAAATTTACCACTCCCTAAAACGTGGATTTGTATTGCTGATTTGGTTTTAAGAAAAGTAGACTGTGCTTATTCCCCGAAAACCACATTATTTGATGTTTTTCATGTCGTGAAAAAGGGACGACGTGCTGCTTAGTGCTGCCGGGGATTTTCCCTTTCACACTGGCCCACAAGCAAAGCCATTTCCAGGGATTCCTGTCCAAAGTATTCTAGAAATGGTAAAAATAGGTGGTTTATTTTTGGCTTTCTGCCATTATCTGCCAACTTGTACGGTTGTAATCACTCGTGCGTCACTGTGCAGTTCAAAACCGAACAAATCAACACAAATCCCTGGAAGGGGGGCGGCCGAAACAGAGGCAAATTAATAGGGAGACACGAGGAAGGAAATGAATCTTTAATCTTGTTTGGTTCCAGTCCAAATAACTTATCACTTGCCATTATCACTTCTCTGAAATCCAAAAGAGGAAGTAATTTGAATGGATAGTTCCTGCCAACTCATTTCCTGTATCCTGATATTTCCTTTTTCAGACGACACGCTGCAGGCCCACTGCTGCCGACTGCCTCTGCTGGGATTCAGCTCACTCGGTTACTGATGAAATCCTCCCAACACAGCTCTCTACACTTTAACAACAGCAGTCCTGTGAGCATTGAGTCAAAGATTTAAAAATGTGGCAGCAATAATCCCATAATGTATAAAATGTATTTATGTTGTATTTTGTAGAGAAACTATTAGCACAAGAAGAAGCCATTTAATCTCAGCAAACTCCAGAGAGTTGAAAGGTCATAAAATCCTGCCTGCTGTTGATTACTTGCACTAATTTTGGTCCCCAGACCTTTATTATGTTAAATACCAAAACAGAACAAAGTGAGTACAAGTGACAGACAGTGTGCAGGATTTTTTGCATCTTTAAAACGTATACATCCTTTTTAAAGGGCTGTCTCTGCTATATGTCCTTGTGATGCATGAACATATGGTATTAAGATTTTCACACACATCAGTTTTACAAACACACTTTCAAAGCTGTTGAAATTAGTTCCATGAAAAAATAAAACTGTGAAACATTTACAGCCCTGATTCCAAAAAAGTTCGCATGACGTGTAAAACGTATATAAAAAACAGATTGCAATGATCTGCAAATCCTTTTGGGCAAACAGTGGGGGATGTGAATATACAGCACGCCAATTTTTTTTCATTAAACATATTTCCAATGCAGTTATTTGCATATCATTTAGACAAAACATTGGTTTTAACTCAATAAAACCCAGGCTGTTCTCATGCGGTGCTTGCAAGTTTTCCTACAAAAAGTAATGCACCAAATTGTGTTTATATCCCACATAATCATGAGCCGTTAATTTGTGTATATCCGATGTTTTTTGTGAAGGCTGTGATCATGTGACGAATGCGCTGACGAGACTAAAGAGGGAAGCCCACGCTAACCTGCCCTAAGGAGACAGGTTGGGGTGGTGGATGGGTCACAAAACACGGGACTCTCCGCAGGAGGCTGGTGTTCAGAACCGTGTGAACCTTGAGTGAACTCAGTCATTCCAAGGCACATCATCACTGTGTTTCTTTTCCTAAACCGAACCACTGTGATTTTACTTGCCTGAACCTAACCTCTGTATGTAAGCATGTAAGTATGTAACCTAATTTGTGGGGGGCTAATTCATAGGATATCATACGAACCGTTGTGTGAGGATACATTGTAAAACTACACAACTTAAGACATCGTAACATTTCAATCCATAAAAATGATATGCAACAAAGAGGAATGACACAGGACAAAAGCACTGAACACACTCACTGATATTTATTAATTACTTGGAGAGGCATTTGTGTGCAACGCCAGCTTCAAGACATTTTCTGTATAAACAAAGTAATGTCTCACAGTGTTCAGATGGGATTTTGGCCCGTTCTTTCACACACACGCACACACACACACACACACACACACACACACACACACACAGTCTTTAAATCTTAAAGATTTTGACGGGGCCGCTTGTGAATCTTGAGCAAGAATTTCACTTTCAAAACCTCAACAGTAATTGTCCTTAGTTCCCAATTGCTTAGTGAGTGTTGTTAAAAGAAAAAGGTGATGTAACACAGTGGTACACGTGCCCCTGTCACAGCTATTTGGATCCTGCTGCAGGCATGACATTCAGAATGAGTGTATATTAATGAAAAACAATTACATTTTTTCAGTTTTAACATTGATTCTTGTCTTTTTACGTTATGCAGTTAAATATTAGGTCAAAAAGGATTTTCAAATAATTTCATTCTGTTTTTATTTACAGTTTACACAGCGTCCCAACATTTTTAAAATTAGGGTTGTAAAAAATAAACATAAAAAAGACATTGGGTGGTTTATTTAATACCTGTTGGCAATGGGTTCATGTATAAAATATAAGTATGTTTTTATTTCAGTCGGCTTAACTTTATGTCCTGGTATGATGTTCTCCACAAAACATTACTGAGCCTCCCCAGCTCTCAGTGCTCTGAACATCAGCAGGGGATGGTTTTAATACCATTATGTTTGTCCCTTAATTGGACTGTTGCGGCAAGAACTCTGGTTTAATTGAGCCCTCAAAGTAACGACACTCAGCTCTCAGTGCAGCACATCTGGTTTAAGCGTACAGCTGTTGGCAAAGACACAAGTGTTGGAAGATTCGATCAGCTTCTTTTTTTTTTCCCGTCTGTAAGTGTTTAGGATGAAAGATTTTTTATGTGGTCGATGAGTTTTTAAAGAGGTCTATTCTCCTCAAAGTCTTGACTTAATTCTTTTTCAAAATACGCAAATTATTATGGTAAAATCGCCGCGTTATTTACACTAAAAAGATGAATGAATGAATACATCACTTGAGTTGTGTTGCCTCTGTTTCATATTAGGGTTGTGTTAAAGGCACTTGAAACAATGAGGATGTTGATGTTTGGGAATCTTTTGTCGAAGCACACAGTGTTTCCATTCTTTGTGCTGGAGGGGAAGGCAGGAGAGGGACTCCTGAGGTATTGAGTTCCCGGTATCCATCATTTTCGACGAGTTGGGACCTTGGAGTAGCGCCAGCAGCGTCTGTGCTAGCCAGCCGTAACTGACATTGAGTGCATTGTTTGCAGTGGGAAGCTCACGGCTGTGGCCTAAAGGTACATTCCTGAGATCAGAATGCTGTTTGAAACACAAACAGCCTTTGTGCCCTCGCTGCTCTCTTTCCCTGACTCCCTCATCCACATCAAGCCTCAAGAGCTAAACTGCCTCCTCTCGCTCATGTGTCAACATGTGGGCTATCATTTTACTCACACCCACACACACACACACACACACACCAACACACACACACGCTCATGTGTCATTTTGATGATGAGGTCCAGGCAGATATCTTCAGGCAACTATCGAAGCTCTCGGAAAGAAGCTGTCAAGTCAAAACTTTTTCAAAAAAGAAAAGTTTTATTGACCTTTTTGATGGTCAGACAAAGTATCAGAAATATAAAAATACACATTCAGGGCGACTTTAAGAGGAGCTACAGCTCATAAATGTTGGACTTGGTCCAAGATTTTGGTTTTCCATTACATTTATAATATTACAATATATTTAGAGTCAGAAAATGTCTGCAAAACTTCAGCTCAAAAGACGTTTATATGAGAAACAGTGCTGAAACCATTAGTTGATTAATGAACAATAAAATGAATAAATTTAAATGTGGTTTAAGACACTTTAAAAATGTGGTTTACGACACTTAAAATGTGGTTTAAGACATTTTAAAGACAATTAAAAGAAAACACTGGTGTCAGCTCCTCAGATGTGAATATTTGTGGGTTTTCTTAGTTTTCCATGACCTGACAAAACAATACATTTGAACAATACATTTTACAGACCAGACAATTAATTGAATAACTGAGGAAATAATCAGTAGGTTAATCAATTATGAAAATTGTTTGTTGCAGCCCTGCTGTGGTCGAGGTCAGTCCACTTATTACCAGTAAACATGCAAAACCTCTTGTTCAACACCAGACAGAAAACTATAATTCAAACCTGGTGAATAAAAATGGATGAATCTGCTAATTTGTTTATTTATTTGGACTCCAAACTGCTTTATTCAGCAGTTATGTAGTCAGTTGTGAAACAGAGGAACTTTAACCCCAGAAAATCCTCCTCAATACAGCCACATCCACAAGCTATATTATCTATACTGTTTTAGCTGTCAAATCATTTCACCGTGGAAATGAAACCTATTGAAAACATGAGTAGACAGTGAGGTATGAATCAATACCAACAGAGCAACAGCTTTACTTTTAATTATAGTATATAAAATATACTCACCGAAGCTATTTTAACATTGTGGAATTACTAAAAAATTGCCTCTTTGGGCCCATTTTGATTTTGTTCGACATATTTTGTCTGCACCACATGATGTCACCAGATATTTCTAGTAGAGTTTGATAGCAGAAATATTTAAAGCATCAACAGTGAACTTCAAATTTTGGCATCCAGCCCTCAGAATCAACACTTCCCTCAAACCTTTTTTTTTCCTGCAGATAACTCCTTCACTGAGGCTGTGTCAAGATATTATGATTCGCAGGGATAAACACTTCATGGAAAAACAATTAATTATCTGTTGCCCGATTCTTCATCTTGACACCTGTTTCAAACAGCTAAGCAAACACAGTACATCAAGGAGTGATTGATAAAGCAAAAAAAAAAAAAAAAAGTCATTAGTTAATCACAGAAAAACTGAAAGGTTCATGATATAGCCTGTTGTTAAGGCTGCACAACATGAGAAAAATATGTTGTTTAATACCCCGACACTGATTGTACTTGCGATAAATAAATACATAATAAAGTGTTGGCCGTGCTTGACTCAGACTTGTATCCAAAATATAGCCAGATGGCTGATGTGCAATTTTTTTTTGGCACCAGTTCCTTTCTCGCATCATGTTTTTGCCTGCGCTCATCTTGTCACACTTTCTTCCTTCAACCATTCAGCATAGAACGGCAGCACTAGTTTAATAAAACTCACTTGTAGCATGCAGATACTGACCAGTCAGATGAAGCCTGACAGCGAGGGCTCTCTCTCTCTCTTGTTGGTCAGGAAGTTAACAGCAAGACAGGTATCAAGACGCTTACAGACAGAATGTAATTGTTACTATATATTTAAAGTGCAGTATCGCAGTCTTTACGATGTGTTCTTGGCACAGGTCGCGATAAAGACAAGAAAACACATTGTGCAGCCTTATACTATAAAGGATGCAGAAGTCAGTCATGTTTAACTGACATCAGTATGACTCCTCTGGGCAGGATTTATATCATATTACATGTCACACTGCAAACAGAAGTACCCGTGAGTCACTGCTTTAACATCCGACAGCGCGTGATGTAGTGCAGTAATAAAGGGTGAGTTAGCCTTAATGAGTGATTATATTAAATGACGGTCACTGAGTGCCCTCTTATACCGCCATTAATTTGTACTCAACTGCTCTGCCGAGGAAGAGTTAATAGGATGTGGATGATTAAGTTATCAGTGAGGATGCTGCAAAGATCATTAGCACTGCAGGCGTGGAGTTCAATTTATTATTGCACAGCAGTGCAGTCACTGTGTCATTGTCAATTATCTGCAGGATATTGGAGTACAAGTTGTGTTTTATTGGTGGCCTGGTAGTTGAAAGACATTATTTGCTGTAATTGTGACCTTTGGAGTCTTTGTTTTGTGGTCTTTCTGGGTATAACGTGTCAGAAGCCATTTCATATGGCGATTATTATTGTCCATGTAATGCAGCAGCGGTCACAGGATTGTATTCAGGATTGTGAAATAAACATTATGAGCCAGAGCTGGTGATAATATGGACTAATGTCAACAATGTTTTTGTGAAAACGTGTTTCACCTTTAAAACCATGTTACCGTATCCTTTTTTGTGTGAAATTGGGGAATCGTGATAAAAACACAGATAAAACCAATGACTGTTGTCTTTGCTAAATCTACTTACCAGCACATTTCTAGGTGTATTAAAAAAAACACCATTCAAAAGACCACTCTTCAAAGTAATGTCCATCCATCCGTCCATTTTCTTCCGCTTATCTGGGGCCGGGTCGCGGGGAGCAAGCAAAGCACCCCAAATGTCCCCAAGCCAGATGAGTACGCAGTGCCTTCACTGTGTTCTGGGTCTGACCCGGGCCTCCTACCAGTGCGACGTGCCTGGAACACCTCTACTGGGAGGCGCCCAGGAGGATCCTGATCAGATGCCCGGACCAACTCAACTGACCCCTTTCGACGCAAAGGAGTAGCACTCTTTTCCGAGCTCCCCCCGGATGTCAGAGCTCCTCACCCCATATCTAAACGTATTTTGGCCGCTTATATCCATGATCCTATTCTTTCAGTCACTACCCAGAGCTCATGACCATAGGTGAGGGTTGGATGTAGATTAACCAGTAAATCAAAAGCCTGCTTTCCGGCTCAGCTCCCTCTTCACCACGACGGTCCGGTGCAGCACCCGCGTCACTGCAGAAGCCCACCAAACTGCAATCCATTCTACCCTCACTTGTGATACTTGAACTCCCTTGCTTGAGGTACTAACTCTCTCCCAACCCAGAAAGGGGCAATCCACCACTTTCCGGCAGAGAACCATGCCCTCAGATTTGGAGGTGCTGACTCTCATCCCGACCACTTCACACTCAGCTGCAAAGTACTTACACTAAAAACATCAGCTGGAGTATAACGTTGCGAGGCACTTAAATAAATCCCTATAACGTTTATTGTCCTGCAAGCAGAATATAAATGGGATTTTATATTGTGAATTGAAATTATTAACCAAAGCTGGTGATCATAATATAGACAGATAATATTTTCGTAAGAACCTTGTGTTTTCTCTTAAAAAATGCACTATTACATACTTTTAAGGTGTGGTATGATTTTATTGGTTCAGTGAGCTTACAAAGCTTAATAAAATAAGTCCCTCGGATAATAAAGAGGACTGCTCTCTCCACTACTTCACCACACATCCCACCTCACCTTGCATTTCTCAAGACCATCTTCCTCCCACCCTAAACTCCCGCCCATCACTACGTATGAACCCACAACAAGTGGCCAACCAATGAGAGGCACCTCGCTAATGTGTAGAGAGGGGGCTGAGGAACAGAAAGACAAATGCTCAAAGGGGAGAGAGTAGAGGACCACTTTGCGACCCACAAGGGTTGTTGTTTTTCCCCATGCACTATTTGTTTGCACTCCCGTGCGCTCAAGGACTGCTAAATGATCCAGCGCAGCCCAGCAGAGAGCTCTCGGGACTGGTCCGGCTTCGCTTTGTGGTTGAGATCCGCTAGGAGAGAGGACGCGAGAGGGGATCGCTGAGCTGGAGGCAGTTTGTTGCGTGAACTCAGAGTCACTGCGATGGAATGAGCCGCTGCAGAAACTCTCCTAAACTTGTGGAGAACTTTTCTTTTCGGTGTCTCTTTTTACTCCCGCGAGTTTCTGTTTCAGTTTTCGCCCCAATCATGTATGGATAACGGGAGGTTCGCTCAAGAATCCGGCTCAAATGGATCAGCGCTGACGGGTTTGTGGAGCCGGGATTACACAGCGCAGTGCCAGCCTGTTGAACGCCCACACACGGGCCTATCACACACCATCTGCCTCGGAATAAATAACGCTCTCCAGTGAAGACACCATCCATGGAAGTAGAGTAGAAGTTTTACATATGACACTGCTGTGAGTTTCACCGTTCCTGGCAGCCAGAACAATGGCAAGCTCTGGCGCATTGGCACAGAGCGTCTGCAGATCTGTTTGGCCTCTTGGTTGTGTGCTTTTGTTTTTTGGCTACTTATCACTGGCCTCACCGTCCCACGGTCGGCGGCTGATATGTTGGCAAGCCATCATGAACTGCCAAGCCGAGCCCGAGTGCAATTACGCATACGAACACTACACGCGCGCATGTGGCCCCGTGCTGAACGGGGAGAGGAGGAAGTGTCCCAGCCACTGCATCTCCTCGCTCGTCCAGCTCAACCTGACCAAAAGCGGGCCGGCTCTGGAGGACTGCAGCTGCGCCCACGATCCGGTGTGCACGAGCACCAAACGGGCCATCGAGCCCTGCCTGCCCAGGACTACCAGCACGGGCTGCACGGAGGCGCGGCGCCAGTGCGAGAGAGACGGGCAGTGCAGCTCCGCTATGCACGATTATCTGAAGCACTGCGGGAAACTTTTCAGCGGGGCGATCTGCACGAACGCCTGCCGGAATGTGATCGCGAATATGCGTAAAATACCCAAGGGTCAGCAGCTGGAGACATGTATGTGTGACGGGACGGAGAGGGCCATCTGTGAGTTTGTCAAGAGCAGCATGAAGGCGCTGTGCTTCGACTCTCCCGTGACGGAAGAAGGCAGCGGGTCCGACTACGGCCAAGATCCAGACTACGAAGAGGATCCCCCGGAGCCGGACTATCTAGAGGAGCCGGAGAGCGGAGCCTCTCTTCCAGCGGCCCACTGTGTTTTGACCCTGCTGGCATCCATTTTGGCTCTATTGCCCCTCATTTAATCCCCGGGTTCATAATCTGCCCCGACTTTTGTCCGGATAAAAGGCAATCTAAACTTTTGTCACTCCTTGACCTGCTATTATTGTGAAAGGTTAGAGCCTCACAGACTAAAGGAAAGAGTGCTTTGGCGCAGCCTTGTTTGAATTAAGAGCTATAGAAGCTGAAGGATATCAAATCAGGATATTTTCTATGCAAATGAGACCAGAAAGATATTTTTGAAAAACTGCCTGAGCTCCAGGCTGCTCTCTTATCAAATCACACCACTCCACGGCTCTCCAGATGCTTTGCTTATGTGATAAGCTAAATTAGATTGTCTGCTTTCTCTCAGTCACAGACTCTGATGGTAAAGTTGTCATGCAAGAGACACAGTTGGTTTGTTATGGTAACAACTCAACGTTTAATCAGTACATGCTGTGCACTGCCAGTCTTCTTTTTTTGTTAAAGATATGAACTATTTTTATATGACACTGCTGCCATTTGGCACCAGGCTCTCTGATTTACACGTATTTAATGCTGGAATCTATGAAATGTATGAAAATGTAAATAGATTAGGACTTAAAGTGAAACAGTAATTTATTACATGCCACCTAGTTACATCCAAATGTTCATCATGTGAATAACAAACTGAGTATTCCAGCTTTAAAGGGAAGTTATTTTGACTGTATTCTCTTCAAAGATAATGTGCATTGTATATATGTGTATAGCCTATATAGATTTTTTTTTTCCAGAGAATCCTCTATGTTTTAGGCTACAAGATGATTTATTCACTGTGTATAGCCTAGAGAAAGAAATGTCTAAATCCACTGTATGATTGCCTTAATGATATACTTTTATAGAAGGCATAAAGGAAACTTGAAGATGTCATTCGTGACTGTGAGTTATTTGTTGGTTTTTAAACCTCTTGGCAACGTTGTGCCTTAATTCAGTCGGAAAGTAAAAGTTTTGTAAAGTCTGAAAACCTTCTATGACACATTATTATTGCTCCGTCAATGAGTGTAAACAAAGCTATTTTGTTATAATATGCATAGTGGAAAATAAATGTTCAAATCAGTTTTATTGACAGAATCACGTTAGTTTATGTTCTTATTTAAAAATTCTCACATTGCCATATGTTTCCTTTAAGTTACATCAGTTTGGAGTAACTTGCTGTATGCATACGCTTCAGTTAGGCGACCAAATAAATGGCCTATAGAAATCTGATAAGTGTGTGAATTTCTATTTTAGACACACTTGTGTTTAGTTCTTAAAATCCCATTTAACTTTGCACAATAATTAAGGTCATGTGTATGAAATAAGCCACTATAAGGGTTAAAGCAACTTACTTCAGTCCATAACAGACTGATTTAAAGTGCTATATGATGTCTGTGCTGCTTACAGTATCCGTTAAGGTGGTTTAGGCAGTAAATGGTACACTGTGTATAAATACTCGTAGTTAAAGACATTTAAAAAACATAACTTTTATAGTTGTGTGTGAGTGAGAAATGTATTAACTTTTACACTCCTGTCTCTGTAACTCCAGTGCAGTAAATGCGTGGTCATTTAAAATGCAGACCAGCTTCCTCTGTTGACTGATAGCCTAATGACCTGCTGTGTCTTGATTTAGCTGGCTGTTGTCAAAAGCAACTGGCACCATAAATCAACAAAACACTCTCTACCCCCTCCCCCACCAACACCAACACGCTCTGCACTCAGGTATCACAACTTACAGTCACTGGCTGTTAAAGGCAATGTGTAATTTTTAAAAAGTCATGTACAAATATTCTAATTTAATGCAAAAATTAAGCTTAAAGATGGAAAATCATATAATTTACTGTTTTTAATTTAAATAAGTTAAAAAAAAATTTTTTACTCCAGTGTTTACTTGGCAGATCTGCCAATCAGTGTGGAAGTGATGACAGATTTCAGATTTATTGTTTAATTAGATTAAAGCTACTTCCTTTAATTGGCTGAAATTATGAGGTGCAGAATGCACTTTTTAGTTTTTAGTGTTTACTGTGCACATAATATATGTATTGCACATTTTTCCTAGCTGAGTTGTTATTAATATTATTTCCATGACATACTGCACATCATGCAGCCCCTGTCTTTGGTCGGCTTCTGGGGCTTTAAATCAATGATTTGCTGCAAAATGTTTCATTAGAGGGGGGACAAGGGCCCTCCAGCTGAATGGATGGAGGAGAAGTCGAGTGGCATCTTTGTCATGGAAATGTTAAGCACATAATAGTTGGGTAGCACAATAGGGAGGCACTTCATTCTTTCAGGCTGGCTTGACACCTCTGGAGAGCCGAGCGGCGGGGAAGCATGTGGGAACGATCTGCTGCCGCTTGGGTCTCAACCCTCCAGTGCAAGAAAAGGAGAAGAAAACACATGACAGGCCTGGCGAGGGATGCTTTATCCCGAATCCACACTTAACATCCCCTGTGTTTTTGTTAAATGATCTCCTCAACCTGCATTTGTTTATCCCAGTGCTGCTCACTTTTGTGCTTCAAGGAATTCAGCCTTGATTTAAAAAAGAAAAACGCTCCTTCAGAATATTTCTCCCATGCTTTTACATTTTAAACATCTCAGTAAAACAGTAAACTCTGTGCTGAATGCAGAAAAAGACCCCCAAATCCTTCCAAATAGAAAAACCTTGTCAGTTTCTTGCAGTGTCGGTATGCAGTCCGCCGTGCCTGAAGCTTTCCAGCAGGAGAATAGCTCTGCAGCCCAGCCGATCCTCCCCTCCTCCTCCTTGTCTTTCTTTTGCCTCTCGCATTTGTTCAGGCAGTTTCAGCACTTAGAAAAAGCGCAGCATGCGTTGATTAGGCCATAATAATGCACGGTGTGTGAATGGATGAATGAGGTGCAAAAAAATCTCACAAAACTGGCCTGCTAGTCATAAAATGGAAATGGTGCACAATGAGTGCTTGAATACATTTGTTGGAGTGGTACTTACAAGGAAAATTTAGATGTTGTTTTTAATCTTTTAAAAGATTTTTCTGACATTATAGTATTTTTTATTTAAACTAAATAAATGAAGCAGCCAGTACTGCAGTTAAAATGCCCTCCTCTCTTCCTCCACACACAGTGGAGTGTGCTTGACTGTGTGTGTGTGTGCGTGCGTGTGTTTTGGGGGGTGGTTCTGGGATTAATTTACAAACTGTGGCTGTTTGTGTTCCAGCTCTTTGAGCGTGTGTAAGGTATCTCTGCCATCAACTTTGCTTCAGTGAGCTCAGTTCACTTCCAAGCTCTGTTTCTTTGGCCTCCTGAACAAAACGGCCCACACTTCACCCCATGCAGATCACTTCACCCCTTCACCCCATGCATATCACAGCACAATGTTTACAAAGGTGCAGCTCTCTCAAGCGCTGACGCAGGGGGTTTGAAGCGCCGCGTCGGCTGAGATCTATAATAATCCTTACAGTAATTTTCTATATTACAAAATGACTCTTATTTTCATTTTCTTCCTTCCTGTACATTTATTCAACAATGTAAGTTGAATAAGTTAAGTTGACATATTGAATTACACGAGTTCCTTATGATTCTTTGGGATATTGAAAACATGGAATATTTGACCTTAGCCCTACTTTTCCTTGCTGTGTTTTCAGTTAAATCCTGGCACCAGCGAGGGTGGTGTTTTTTCATGCAGAGGTAAAACATATATGGGGCCGACTCAGCTGGAAGTTGTTTTACTTAAAAAAAATAACTTAAATTAAACCAAAAACTGAAACGTTTTGTATTTTTCAGTGTGTGCTCGAAGCATTTGTTGTAACATTGGTTTTAATAAACAAACTAATGTAATTTTAAAGTTTAATTTTTGCATATATGACCATTTTGCTAAGATGTATACTGCACATTATGTCAAATAAGCTTCCCGTGTCTGATTCTTACATTGATATAACGTAACTGTATTCCCATTATACCACCTTCTGAGGCCTTAAAGTGAGCTCCTTACTCCTGATGTGTGCTGACCATATTTCTCACAGGCATTTGTTTTGGCCTTGGCTCCATGCGAGGTTGTGCAGAAAGTGATGTAGAAATGGTTGGACAGTTGGAATGGCTGAGACGGAGGAGGAGGCACTGAGATGGAAAGTTCATTTGAAAGGATTTGGAAATAATCCCCTAAAGTTACCACAGGGTATTCGATGGAATGGGCTCCACCTCGACTCCCCTCTGAGCTCCTGCCATAGCTCAGATGCACATTTGTTAAAAAGGTAGTTATAAAAGAGGTGCGCTGCTGTTAGTTGTTTGCTTGTGATTTTCACTTGGAATGTGTTTTGTGTTATTAGTTATTTAAATTCCAGATGATGCTCTCCTCCTCCCCACCCGCGCTCTCTGAATTCATGCCACGTGAAGTAGACGGCGGTGACACGGCGAAGCAAAGATCATTGATTTTGCATCTCTCTCATTAGCTGCTTGGCCGATTCCAGGAGACTTTTGAGAAACTCTTGTTGTTTTCCTCCCTTCTATTTCAGCTGCCACTTTGATTTCATCATGCAAGACCTCTGCTGAGTTCACAACCCTTTGAAATGAGAAAAAGGCCTGTAATCCAGTTACTCAAGCTGCAGCCCGACTCCTCGGGTCCTGAGAGAAAACCTGCGGCACTAATCCCACTGTCACCAGCAGAACGCTTTGCTACCTGACTGTTTGTGGCAGCCATTTGATATATTCGCTGTTTAAAATGTTGCTGTTGAGCATTTCACAAAGGGGGTCACAAATTGTTGCACACTGGTTTTGTTAGTTGTACTTCAGTGCTTATATAGCCGGTGTAGTGTTGGAAAAATCAAAAAGACGATGGAGAGTAAACCCAAAAGCAAAACCTATAGTAGTTTAGCTGCTGAAGAATAGAGAAGTATTTGGTTTGCTTTGGGAAAAAGCTGCAAATACAATGTTTTTTTAAAGAATTAAAGAGCTTCCCCCTTGCTTGAATAGTCTTTGTGCAGATGTGAACAAAACATCCCTCTCTAAACTACAAATGCTGAGAATTGTATCTGTCCCTCCTGCTGCCATATTACACTGTGAATATTGTCAAATTACTGTCCCGAGCTAAAAATCCAAACAGTGCACACAAGCACTCGTACGAACAACATAGCTCCCTTATTCACTTGTGAGGTAACAACTATGTAGTGAATGGAAAAAATATGACAGTCTGAAGAAGGAAATCTAATATTCAGAAAGCACACATCAGCAAGGTGAACACTAATGTGTGTGTGTTTGTGTGCGGTGTTTTTTTGTTACAGTGCATCTTCTATCCCAATGCTGCGGCCATGAAATTGTAACGACAGCTATTTGGACTGAATCAAATTGTACTGGGCCATGTGTGCAGTCTGTGCAGCATCAACAACATGTTGGAGGGATCATCAAATCTCTCAGGAGAAGTCTTGAGTGAAGATGAAACTTTGGTGGCAGTGATCAGATGCTGCGAGGAACAACTGAACTGAAGTCATGTTATCTCTGTGTGTGCTTTGATCCAAGCTCGTCTGTGGTTTGTTGTGGTAAGCTGTGCCCGGCTGCACGTGCATGTTAGTGCATGTGTGTAGAGCTAAGACAACAACATCATGGCATGTAGCATTTAGGACTTTTTAGGACAATTTTTTTTAACAGAGACAAAAAACAAGAATAGACCGGTCAAAGAGCAAGTGCAACAGCCCCCAAGAGAGAAGCTGAACAAGGACGCAAAGGAAATAAACCGTCCTGATTGGTACAAACTAGTGTTGTGGTCGGGCATTTTGGGGAAGCTTGTTGGAAAATCCGGCTGGTTTCGGGTGGGTGGGTCATAAAGTGACAAAGCACTGTTCTAAATAAGTTACTAACTTTCAGAGAGGTGCAATTATCCAACTTCGAATTTCTCTTCCCCTCCCTTTGTCTCTCTTTGTGCCTCTCACACAGCAAGCAGCTTTATTATCAGCCCTGCTGCACTCAGGCTCTCCATTATTCAGCTTCTGAGCAGAAAAATCTGTTTAAGTCCAACATATTTGAATCTCTCCTCTCGTAATGTCCAGTAAAAATATTTCTCTCTTCAAATATGCGTAAGCAAACATCTCTCTGTCCACACTGATCCATCAAATATGCATTTCTGTAGCATCATGTAAACAAACCACTGCACCTGTCAGCTGTGCGCATGTAAACAAACCATGTAGGTTATCAGCTGTGCGCTCAAACCATACTTAAGATGTAACAACCTTAAAGATGGGTGTTAACTGTCTTCTTACATTTGTACTTTTTAAACAGAAAACCCATATTCTAAATTGTGATATTTACTGGAAGTGACATTAAATATAACCAGCAGCAAGTAGGTTGTCAGTGATGTTTCACTACAGGAAACTTTTAGCTCTGGTTTGTAGGTTTACAGTTTATGTTTGGGTCATTGATTATGTTATTATATGATACGTTCACAGGTCGACGGATTCCACCATGTTATCAAGCTGAGTAAGATATAAACACAACTGTGTCCTTTTAATAGTACTCATTCTCTCAAGTCCCACCGTGCTTTGTAGTGCTCACTACCACTCATGTCACATTCCTATTCTTTAATCCTTCCACTGTGCTCATATGGTGGTTACTGCTGATACTGGGAGGGTGGCATAGCAGAAGACTAGCACCTACCCTCTGGATCCCCCTTGCTTAACACCATAAGCTCTGTCAGCACTGTTGCCGTTGTGTAGCGGTGTTTATGGTTTTAGCACTGTTCGCTGCATGCCACCAGCTCAGCTGCCTCCACATTAAAAATCGAGTTGAGACAACCACAAGCTCTCAATATGCAGAGACCCTTTTTTTGCATTCAGCGATTCTAATCCAATACACTGTTTGTCAAATTCAGGCAAATATCCCCTCACGGACCACTGGCTGTTCTGCATGCGTGCTGGAAAACAAATAATCAAACAAAAAAAATGAGATGGACATATGGAAATAAATGTTGAGCCTTTGAATGATCAGAAGGAAAATGAAACTAAAAACTCTCTCTAGCCCAATACCATATCAATAATGACAAATCAGTTGTAGTAATAACGTCAGAAGCATAGGAGGAAGTAAGAGGACGCCATAGAGCAAGAAAGTCTGTAAAGGGATGAGGTCAGCGTGGATGCATAGGTCAAAAAAAACATCTGACTTTTAAGTTACAATTCCTAAGATTTCAGTCCAGATTGATTTGGCGACACTCATGATTACTGATGGTATTTTTAAGCCTTTTTAAAGTGCACTCCATTTCCACCAGGAAGTCAGAGTAACTTTAATTTTAACTTGAATGCCACCTAAAGGTCTCTGATTGACTGCCAACATCAGAGGAACCTAACCAAGCTTTGACCTCTAAATCCAAGATGGCTCCTCTGTGCATCGACAGTATAAAGTATAAAGCTGTATTATACTGTTTTTTCAGCACTTCTGTGTTATTCGTTTCTCATAAAAACAGTCGTACACACAGCACTGTCTAACTCCTGTTTGTAGACATGCTGTTGTGTCTGTAATGTGTTCTTAGCTCAGACAAAATAAGCAGAACGCAGCGTCTGTTTACAGTGCAGTCAAACAAACTCACGTTGTAGGGTGGCAGGTTGGAGTCTGGGCAGGAATGGCACACGCTGCCACTGACTACGAAAACTACCACATAGACAGCTGTTACAAATACATATGGAAAGGCCGATGCTAAACAATATTTAAAAACAGGTTTGACTTGATGATTATAACACAGGAGACAGATGTACGCTTCTTACCAGCAGCCAACGTTTGTTTCTTTTCAACCAGTACACTATGATTGTTCCCTAATCTCGACCATGTGTTTAATGGTTTAATCATGGCGATGAAGCTCCACCAACCTTAAAAGAGTTTTTATTTTAACCCAAACCACATTGTTTCCCTAGTTGTAACAGAATACCTTTCAGTCTTTTCCTAACCCTTACAAAGTCAACTGTAAGCCTAACTTTAACCACACCCTAACTATACCATTGCCACATCATAAAACGGATTAATCTGTCAGCAGTGACCTGTAGTAGTTTTGGAAGGAACTCAGAAGGCTCAGAAAACACTCCTGTGTGTCGTTGTGAAGGGCATGGACAACAACTTATATTGTGTAGTTTAGAGGACTTGTTTCAACATTGAGTAATAGTTTAACCATTCACCTCAAAGTCTGATGATAAACAACTCTTTTATATGTGATTATTGGCTTGTTCTGACAGCATAAATTGCATATAGCGAACAGCATTTCTGTGGTTCGGTCTGTTGGATAAATCGTTATATGAAACATAAATTGTGAAAGTAGCTGTCTGTGTTCAAACAGCTGAATGAATAATGGCACAAAATGACATGGACAGATGTCAGCATTTGACAATGTTTTTGTTTTGAGTAATGGGTATTGATCAGCCAATCAACTCTCCGCAGATATATTGTGGTCATTTTGTGCAGTAAATCCCGTTTTATGGCCCTTTAATTGAAGTGTTAAACGTTTTATCGTGCTCTGTCTGCACGGCTGGAGCGAGGCTGCACCCTCCGTCAGCCTGTAACAGCCAGCAGGTCCAGCTGCTCTGCGGGCTCGAGGGGACATTCCCGGCATGTTCACACATCACTGGAGGAGCTGGAGTGTTTGCCTTTCACTTTGACCACAACACAAACAACTTCACCCACAAATAAACAAAACACGAGGCAGGGGCCACAAGTGCAGCAGGACGCAATCCAAGAGGCGCTGGGACAACGAGTCAGGGCCGCCTCTGTTTGTTTGCTTGTGTTTACGTGTGTGTGTGGGTGCCGGTGTGTATGCAAATGCCTACATGTGCAACTGGAGGTGAGCGTCTGTTTGCGGAGGATAGCAGGAGAGTTTCAAAGTAAGCTGATGGGTGCACCAAAGCTGTTCTGCCTCTCATATCTTTTTCCCAGCACGGTTACCCACAACCAACCTCTACCTCTGAAAGCCTCCTCTGGCTTGAGAGGCCTCCACAATTCAAGGAATTAGAGGAGAGGGGCAGAGGAAAGGGGGGAGGGGCAGGGACGAGAGACAGAGAAAGAGACAGAGAGAGGAAAACACAAAACTTGCTGACACGGGGCATAACTTAATTTCCACGGTAGGGGGACAGCTGTGCAGTGTAATCTGCCATGGCAGCCCATTCAGACTTCAATGGCAGGCTTGACCCGCCAAGGAAAACTCGAACTGCAGCCAGCCCCTTCTCAGTGAAGGAGGTGGTGACCGGGCCACCATTTATGGGCTTGTCTTAAAGAAACATACCCCTCTCGCTTGTTATTGATAACACCCCCAGCCCCCAGACACACACACACACACACACACACACACACACACACACACACAACACACACACACATTTAAGTCAGTGGGATCCTTAGCTGCCATAACATCTCAGGACGCCACATGAACTTTTCAGAGGATCATATTGCAGTTGTCTTCAAGCAAAGCAATTTCAGCTTCCCAATAATCACTATTTGTGGCAAAAGTGGATTTATTTCCAGATATTTTGTCTCTGTGGAAGATTGTCTTTGCGTCACTGCCTAACCACCTTGCTGCAAGCTTCTAGACAGCATTTAAGTTCTGCATGCACACAGCGAAAGTCAAATTCAGTCAAATTTCCAGGGTTCTTAAAGGTACCCTGTGCAGCTTTTGACCAGAAGTGGCACCTTTGAGAAATATTTTGATTAGTGGGTCCCTTTTTACAATGTTTTGAAAAACTAAAAAAGAACCTCATAGTTTAAACCACCACTGAAGGCTCAGGCTACACCCACACCAATACATTTCATTTTAAAATACCTAACTATTGCTGCGTTTACGCCGAGCATCCGCTACTCTGGCATTCTGGAGCCCCTAAAATGGAGACCTTTTGAAAATGCGTTTTGGTCTGGACAGGCGAAAACTGAGACTTTTTGACAGACAAGGTTTGCTTCCTGATTGGGTCTTATCAGTCACAACTTGTCAAGTCTAAACATTAAAGCTAGGTCTACATACCTTTTGTGATTTTATCCTTCTTGTGCAGCTGATGTTACCTCTTTCCCACTGTCATTGCTTCCTCTGGGAGTGGATAATGCTCCTGGTACCACTCCAACATGTCACCGTATTTGCTTTGTAACAACTCCAAATTTGTTTTGCCTTGACCACCTCATACTCATGTTACATTCATTTGCATCTCCACGTCGTCATCGGTCCAAGCCACAAAATCTGTGGTCTTATTTGTCTGCATCTGTTACTAAGGAACCAACTGCAGAGTAGACAATCTGCTTCCTGTTTGGTGAATGGATATGGATGGAGATAAAGTCTGAAACAAGTGTGTATGGAGCTCTTTTTAGATTTAAAACGAAAATGCATGTGTGGATGTGGCCTCAGGCTGTAAAAGAAGGGTGGTTTTTGGTGTAATGCATGTGATGTCATGCAGAAGCAAATTGGGTTGGTCAATCAAATATAATGCATTTTTTTTGTTGCATGAACAGAGGAAGTTTGCTTTTTTCCTCGTGAACAATATTTTCTGCCATGATAACTTTTCAGAGTTGTAAAATCTTGTCTCATAGTACAAAACACTGCAGCTTTTTTGGCCGACTGCTAATCCTTCAAACTCATCAAACTATTACTTAAAGGTCCAGTGTGCAGGATTTAGGTGAATATATTAGGCTGAAATGAAATATAATAAGTCTGCCATGTTTCTACAGTAGCCTATAATGGACAAACCAAGATAAGGCCATTTATGTTGTCATGTTTTCGTCTTGGCCACCATAATTCACCATAAAATTTCAACTGGTTGCAAAAGATACCTCCAAATCCTGCACACTGCTCCTCTAAAGGTGCCCTGTTGAGAAATAGTCCAAGCACATCTATTGCTTAAAAACTTCACAGAGTACCTTTAAACTAGACCTCTTGCATTGTATTTCCTTGATTCAACCAGTACCTGAAGCATCACATCTTCACCAGTGCAACCTCTTGTACTTTTTAGATGCTGTTTTCAGTTATAAGAGACAAGATGATGCAAATTATGAGGATTTCACAAACATTTTAAAAGGCTTCTCTATATATTTTTATGAAGTGGGAAATCAGTTCAAGATGTTTGTTAGGGCGTTTTGGTGAGAAACTTTGCAACATAGCCGTCTTTTATTTCAGTGAAAAAGTAGTTTCTTTACATTCATCTTTTTTTGAGTGTTGACAAGGCAGTTGTTTTCAAACAGCCCAAAAGAGTCACGTTAACTTTAATGGGTGTGGCCTGCTATTAAAAGGGACTTTTACACAGATTTTTACACTCTCAACGATATGTTAACATCGATTATTTAACAGTCTCCGAGCAATCAGCCGACAAAAGTCAACACAGCAACACAGAATTTATAAACAGGAAATGTGCTCTCACCCCGACATGAATAATGAGGCCGTAGCTTGGGAGTTGTGGGGAGTTAATAGTTTGGCAGTGGAAGTCAATAGGGGCCGGGGTCTCACTCCATTAAGCTGACCCCCAGGGCCACGTATTCATCCCTCACACATTCATTTCTTCTTTTATGCTCCCTCTCTTTTCACAGCGGAGGGCAGGCAGCAGTGCGGGCTCATGCAGAACAGCCTCTGTACAGACTGTAGGTCATAAATATGTTGGGTTGGTGTGTGAGTTGATGTGGCTTTGTTAACCCAAACACAAATGGGAGCCTTCAAAGAAATGAATGAGAAGGCAGGCGTGGGACAGAGGAAGCTGTGAAAGGTACCGATCACAACACTGGCTCCCAGTTTTGTCCCTAAACGCAGAGTTAACACACAGCTGTGTTAAGTTTCTCTGCAAGTGTGTTGTTTGAGCTGTTATTGCATCACCTTAAACGCATATTCATCTTATCTTATATCATTATAAAACCTGCATGACTATGATCTATATTCCCCTGTAGTCTGTAAAGTAGATTTCTGAATGATCCTAATTCATTTATTTACTCAGCAGATTAGTAAATGAATCACATGAGCTCAGTGTGTCATTCAAAACGCTGCTTTAAATCTCCTTTCTTCCTGTTGTGCTCCCTGCAGTGGCATTTGTAAACATCTTCAAGTGAAATCCCAAGAGCAAACACATCCGAAAGCCGTCAGCAGGCTGCACTTCACCTCTCAGCTGAAAGAGGTTCAGAGCGGAGGACGTTTCTGTTTGAAGTCCAACAAGTGGCAGTAAAAGAAGTGCTGAGTGTGACTTGGAACAGGAAGCAATTACTTGATTTAAAGGCACATATCCAAAGCAAACAGGAGTGCATTTAAGATGGTGTTTTTTTAGGAAATACTTCTTCTCCACAGCAATTATGTAACACAAACACCTTTCAACTGATTTTTAAATAAGAAGTATCTCCTATTAAACATTCAATAACCTTTAAAAGTAAAACACTCCCCAAAACAATCCAAACCTTTCAGTCTTTTTAAGTGAAATTGTGTCTTAAATTGTGAAGCACAAAGGCACAGAACATGATGAATCTGTAATAAACTCCACTGACATGAGCTAAACACATAATGAATAATCCCAGTTGGGGCTGCAAAGGCGCGACACACAATGGTCCAGTTTACCAAAGCAACTGAGAGCAGGGCTGGTGATTCAGGGTCATTAATAAAGCCCTCTTTGTGCTTCAGTTCATGATGGAGCAGGAAGGTTTTCAGATGTCTCTGCATTGTTTTAGGATGACAGATTGAACCCACAAACTTAAAAAAAAAAAAACGAAGGAGGGAGATTTTCTGACATTTCTCCTCTTCTGCGGTTGTTTTGGGTAGCATATTTCACTGACAACATGCAGTTTGTTTGTTTTTTAGCTGGAAACAGTAGAAGTAACTCTAGGCAACTCCCAGGGAATTGATGTGAAAACATGAGACTCATCATACTCGGTGGCATTACAAAGGGAGTATATAAACCTGAATGCGTTCTTTCATTTCCCACCATGTTTTACTGCGACGTGCTGCAGGCTGAACCTTTAAAATATCCAAAAAAAAATTTGATCGTAATGAAAATGATTATGAAAATGACAGACTTGAGAAAGAGGATAATGATTACAGGAAAAAATCATACTGCAAAAATCCAGAACTGTTCTTTCACTGCTCTTTTCCTGGATCACATTTAGGCCCTTTCCTCCCCTCACATGGAAATCCAGCTTAGCAGCTCTTTGGTAAAGATGGAAAGCTGAGCAAGTCTCTTCCTGAGCTGCTCATATGTCATGTTAAAGACACTGCAGGAACAGCAGAGGAAGGTGGGGCGTACAACAGGGAGTTGGTAATGTCTGGAGCAAGAAATAGAGAAGTTGTGTGTGTGTGCGTGCGTGTGTTTGGGGGAGGGTACTGCAGGAGTGGCAGGAACGAGTGAAAGTGAACAGGCCAAAGTTTTGGCATGTAAATGGGAGTGTTTGTGTCAGCAGAAGTAGGACAGAAAGCAACACAGAAAGAATGAGGGAGAGATGTTGAGACTCTGAGAAGGAAAATGGCTGTATGTGCTGTACAATGTATCGGGCAGATGGTAGCAAAGACTGCATCTACAATAACTACAAAGTGCTGTTTTTGTTGGAAAATTAACATCAACCACAGTATTTCCAGGTTGATTTTATAGAGACCTCTGTCTACAGTGAAACATGAGCAGTGGAAAAACAACAAAATCTCTTTTACATCCTAAACTGTGCGTCACAACCAACATCTGGTGAGCATCGAGACAGATAGCCGGACTGATGGTTTTCCTTATTTTTCGTCATATATGTGACAATGTCGGGTGTTCATATTAATTGTGGCCCCAGTTTCTAATAATGAGGTCAACATATGTAAAGGTAACCCCTGTGAGCAAAAACCTCAGGCTTCAGACTGTTCAATGTTTTTCCACTTTGGTTTCATGCTGTCATCAGATTGTGACAGATTTCTCTATATGGTCATCCACGACTGCAGTGTTTACATTACACGGCCTACACTGCTACATGTAGCTACATGCTAACATCACGGAAACCTGTCATCTTGGTCGCCAGTGTTGCTAAATTCTCCCTGATTTTGACTCATATTCCTGCTGGAACATGACTGTTTGTGTTTCAAAGCTTTTAGTGGTGAGTTTTCACAGTAGAATGTGCAGCTATACTAAATTGCAGTCATTCCCTGCCTGCAATCACGGGGCAAATGCAGAAGACCTAGAAATGGCGACCAATCACAGCAGACTGGGCTTTTTTGGAAGGGGTCTTAAAGAGAGTGTTTCAGACAGAGCGTGAATGCAGGTGTTCCAGCACAGACAGTACGAGGAAAATAAAATGTTTTTTGGAGCGTAAAAGCATGTAAATATGTTCCAGTACAACCCAAAATCTGAATAACTATCAACCTGAAAATAAACATCTTCTTTATCAAACACTGATAAAGCAAAGTAATGCTGTTGTAGTCTGGAGGGAGGTCCAGACAGAAAACCGTGTTTACAGATATAACAACGTATGCTAAGGTGCAACATAGTTTTTTAGTTTAACTTTGGTTACCATAAAAAGTTTAGGAAATCAAAATTTTAATTAATAGTTTGATATTTTAGAAAATAAGCCTTTTGCTATCTTGGCAACAGTTAGATGAGAACATTGATGCTACTGTTATATCTGTGGGCTAAGCTGGAGCCAGTGGCTGGTTAGCTTTGCTTACATGGCAACAGTGACAACAATTCACCAGGAGTCTAGCCAAGAAACAGTCCTGCACATAACTCCTCATAAAACCACAACTTGTCATTTTACACTTCGATTTTAATGGATTAAACTTAAAAGATGTAACGTGTTAATTAGTGACCTTTAGAGGTGCTGGAAGGCTGATTTTGTTTGGCAGAACCAGGCTGGCTGTTTTCTCGTTTTCAGTCTTTGTGCTAAGATATCTGTTTCTTGGATGCAGCTTTACGATGAGGAGACTTGAGAGTGACATCGATCTTTTCACAACTGGCAGCATGAAAGCGATAAAGAGCATTTCAGGTCTGGAGGAGAAATCATATGAGGAGAGGTTAAGAAAAGTACAACCAACTCCAGCAGACCCAGACGTAACTTGATTGAGATCTATAAACTTGTTCACGGAATATATGATATTTCTGCTGAGCCTGTTGTCCACTTTTGGAATAATAGCTATGATTTTAGAGAAACCTCTCAAAATTACCTCCACTAAGGTGTCTAAAAGAGAAAAAATGTCTTCATGCCTCGGGCAGTAAGGGAAAGGGCTTCCAGAGGATATAATGCAGGCTCCTTCAGTTACAAATAGATTGGCTAAATTCTGGTCAACAGAGAATAGTTTGTATAATTTTAAAGCTGATTTGTGACTATTTGTGTAATTATTATTTTAAACATTTTTATTGTGTTTTTTTGCTGTTGTATGGCTTGTTTGTTATAATTGATTAGTCTGGTGTGGAGGATTCATCTTCTGAACCAAAAAATTGTCATTAAATTTCATTAAATACTGCATTAAATTTCCCAAATGAAAACAAAATTTAACAGTACACATATGTGATTACTTGGGCTAGTTTCTCTGCATCATAGTGCTGTGTTGGTTAAGATACGTGCATGTCACATTTATCTCAGATGCTGCAAAGCTGATTATTTCTTTTTCAACCCGTGGGGACAAGGTTTATAAATAATGAAGTTGGCATGGATTTCCCATCATTTATTAATGATTAAATGGGATTATAGAGTCTTTGCCGGACTGCAGCCCCTGGCATGGATCAGTCAGACAGCAGCAGACAGGTCAGGGCTGGCGGCAGTCAAACAGGTAAACCTCTCAGGAGCCGGCTGCTTCCACTCAGCTCTCAGTCCCCTTCCTGACTCAGCTTCAACATACACACACACACACACACACACACACACACAGAAAATGAAAAAAGTAAGATAACTTGGATTGTGCTCTAAAGGCAGAGAATAACAAAAGTTTTGTGACAGTTAAAGAAATACTTTAACATTTTGGTAAATATTTGCATTAAATGAGAAGACTGCCACTCTTATGTCTGTCCCCTAAACATGAAGCCAGAGCCAGGAGGCTTTTAGCTTAGCTTAATATTAAGATTGAAAACAGATTGAAACAGCCACCTGGCTCCTTCCAGCAGTGACAAAATCCACCCACCAGCACCTCTAAATTAAATTAGCTTGTCGCTAGTAACATGTTTCTGTTTTTTTTTAACAAAACGTAAGCCGAAGTGTAAAAAGTCAAGGTTTTTCAGGGGATCATGACTCTATCTTGGCCGGGCACAGTCACTCTCTGGAGTCTTGTCATCACTATGAGCTTGGCAGCCAACCAGCTGAGACTCCAGGAAGTCTACCAGGGCTTTTCCATTGGTATTTTTGGCCGTGCCGAGTCATACCAGGCTGCGTTGATTTGCATTTTCATTAGTAGTTGAAACACACAAGTTGCACCCGAGATGACATAGCAGATGCTTCATCAGTTTCAACTGCGTTAAAAACAAAATACAACACAAAGAGAAAGGAGAATGGTAAACACTTGGCCAGCATATGTTGGTGCAGTGTAGAAAGAAAATTTAAAGCTTAACTCAGATGCATTGTTCTTGCTCCATGCATGAGTACAAGAAAGTTGTTGACCACAGTAACACCAGCAGGGGAGACAGAAAAACGATCTGTTGGTTCACAAGAACGAGCGCGTCATCATTAAAGAGCAGGTAGCCCTGGTGTATGGAGATGCTGATGCACCGAGTCAAACCAAGTCAAGCATGTGTATGGAAAAATACCAAACCTCTAGTGTGCTTTATAAGTGGAGGATTTTTCTTCAGAGAAACAGAGCCAGGCTAGCTTTTTCCCCAAGTTTCCAATCTTTATGCTAAGCTAAGCTTCTCCTCTTCTGGCTGTAGCTTCGTATTTTAAACACAGACATGAGAGTAGCACTGATCTCATCTCACTATTAGCAAGAAAGTAAATATGTTGAAGTATCCCTCTAAAAGTCTGCAAAAATATAGGAAAGAGGATATTTACCGAGCAGTTATAAAGATGTTGCCGAATGCCGATCAGGTAGTCCAGACATTATCTGATCAATTAGCTGTCTCAAATGGATCAGATCTGCAGCAGCCATGCCATGCACTCATGTTCCTGCAAAATGCCAAGCTCGTCTGTCTCAGATAAGATAAGATGTCCCTGAAGTACTCCAGAGAAACATAAACGTTTCTGTCCTTCCCTCTCATATTTAGAAGACAAAGATGCCGTCTCTTGTGCTCATTCCCACAGTGCGGACTGAGATACAATCTGCAGTTGTCTCCTCTTCTTCTCAAGAGCCTGTGGTCATCTCTAACAAACATACCAATTGCAACACTTGTGTCGAGCTTGTGGTCGGCTCCAGAAATTAATTTAGCTGGTGTGGCCCGGGATGGCAACACAGCAGAGAATTATGGGCTTCTGTCTAACTTTGAGCCACGGATTATTTACTGACACAGTCAAACATAAAACCCTGAAACTGGATTTGTAGAGAGAAGGATGTAAATATTTAGATTAGTGTCTGACCTACAGCTGCATCTCAGCAAAGCAGGCAAAGGGATAACATCAGTCACGCTGTGCAGCGAGAATTCCCACTATTTGAATTGAACAATCAGTATGAAGTCGGGACAGCGTTGTGGTATATGTAGTACAAAGTCTTGCTCAATATTCAAAATGTTTTACGACAGGGGCTACAGTGGGATTTATGATCCAGGCAATCAGTTCCAGATTTGCAAAACCAACACTGAAAATAATGTTTGTTTATTTGCAAAATGAAAACGGCACCGTCTGGTGCGGAGATATACGACTCCCCTCCCTTCAAATTATTAGCTGTGAAGTGCGAGCAAAACACAAGTTGAGAAAGTCTTGTTGTTTGTGTGTCTCACTTTCTGTGCTTTTCTTCACTCATTTGTTTGGCACCTCCCCGCTGGCAGCTGAGCTGAATAAATTAATCATCCCGTGTCTGATTATACACACGAGTTTCTTGGTTTTCTTTTCTTTTTTTTCCCTTCCTGCTTCTCGGTTCAAACTAGAAAGGGGCTGCCATTAGATATTCTCTTCTCGTTGGACTATCTTTGCCTGAAGCGACAAATTGTCATGGCTTAGAGAAGAACTGACTCATTCCTCCAGCGCTCGTTTCGTTTTACAACCGCCCCTGAATGGCGTATCAGCTTCCAGTGAGTCCTTGGTCTTTGTTTGGAGAAAAGGAAACAACAGCTGTTGCTTTCACAGGATTTTCTAACCCGGGGTCCTTGGAAAGAAGAAAAAAACCCTCCCTTTTAAAAAAAAAAAAAAAAAAAAAAAAGCAAAAAGCCAGTCCCTGCCAGTGAGACAGCTCCAGTAGACCCTTCTCACTGATTCTGACACATACACACTTTCTATCTTTTTCTTTTTATCTCTCTGTCTCATAAACACACACACAGTCTTTTGCTCTCTTTGTAAAAGGGAGGTGGGGGCGGACTGGGAGAGAAACAGCGGGAAACTCACAGGTTCAGCTCCTTCTTTCACCTGTCTCATTATTAGCGGTGATGAAGGACAAAGTCAGAATTCCCTCCAATAATTCTGCCCGTGAGCCGCCTGTCTCCCTGCGTCCACCTGTTGACAGAGCCGCTAAATGAGTCCCGGGCAGGAATGTTAATCAAAGAATCTGACATGTTGCAGGAGATTTGGCCTTCAGCCTGTCGGCGGGCCTCTCGGACAGGTGGCTTTGTCTCCGCGGAGCAGATCTGATATCAGGTCTGCAGTGCGTTTCAGAACTCCTGGCTGAGACTCAGACTTCTAGCTGATGTCTTGTTCCTTTGCAGAGTATTTTCTGCAGCAGTTTTCTTTGTTAGTTTCTTTTAGAAATCAAGTCAAAATAGCTCACATGAATGCTTCTGTGTTGCTTTTAATTCATCCTTTTCTGGCTCTATAAAAACCCCCACAATTGAGCATCTTTGTAAGACAATTGAAAGATTTCTCTACAAGTTTTGCGTCTTCCACGCTATAATTTTGGTGAGCTCTGTCTGGTGTTTGGTTTTAACACCTCTTTTGTTTTCTATGTATCTGGCATCCAAGCCATAAAGCAAGCTGGCACCGTAAATGGTTTCTTTTCATCTCCATAAATCAGCTGAATCTTTCAAAGAGAGAGGGTTCACAGATAATAGAATGTCTCCAAATCTCATTAAGAGTTGTTAAATGTAATTAAAGACAATACATTCTGCTTACTTTACTAATGTGTAACATTCTTCCTGGAAATATGATCCTCGGATTCATGCGTATGCGGTTTGGATATCAGAAGAGTGATGTGTGTGATGAGTTGCTGTTTATTTTTTGTCAACCTGCAGTACAGTAGATTATAATACAGTATCCAAGAAACGGAATAATGTTTTCCTTGTGCCAGCCGATCAGACATTGTAACACGACGCGGCTGAAGGAACTGGGTTGTATGATGAGGTTAGTGGGACAACTTCATCATGTAGCTGAAAGAGCCTCGAGGCAGAGGAGATCATCATCAAACAAAACACAAACTAATTGCAGAGTGTTATGGTGCAGGTTCAGCAGCTGAGCTGTTTGATGTTTGTGTGTGGGTGTGTGTGTGTACGTGCTCTGGCCTCATTTTGGGGGGGAAACCACAATGTTTAATCTTGACATTAGTACTTCTTCAGCGGGCGTGAAGCCAAGTTGTGTATGTTTGGTGGTGGTTAACCAGCCAGAGAAAAGATCCTAATGAGATACCTGTGTACACTCATCGGCCGGGCTTATAGCCGAAACATTTGTTCAGCCTCAGGAACAGCACGTAACGTAATGATACTGTAAAAACACACTTACTGCTGCCTTTGATAATATTTGCGGAAAATTCTGTCTTAAAATATAATGGGCAATTTTCCTGAAATAAAGCCCATATTCATTGATGCCATATGTATTTTTGTTAAGTGATTTTCAAGTTGAATTGGCGACATTTCTTGGCTCATAAAACCTTTGCAAATTGAATTTCCATTCCTGCTGTTTTATGTTTCTTTGCCATTTTTTGCAGCTTGCAATGTTATTTCCCTTTTTTTTTAATTACAGGTTATTAACACTTTATCGAGCTGAGACAATTAGTCAATTAGTTAATCAACTGATGAATGTCTTTTGATAATTTTCTCTCAAGGCAACAATGCCAAACACGCTCTGGTTCAAAGTTTTCTGATATGAGGATTCGCTGCTTATCTTTGTCTTGTGACAAAACGAGCCATTTAAAGTAGGGAAGCACCGATTTCTCAGCTGCATGTTGGTACTGGCCAATGTTCAGCTTGTGGACTGTCAAGATGGCATTCACCGATGGCAGTGTCACCGCAATTTTGTGCAGACTACAAAGCAGACCTAGAGGCTAACTTCATCCCATTGTCCTGGAGCCAATAGAAAATGTGTTTGAGCTGTGCAGAGGTCTTCCCTGGGATGCCTTCAGGACGAAAGGATGCATGAAACCCACTGTCAACTCCCAGGGGATGCACCCTATTTTTCTGCAGCGCTGCTACACTTTGCACAACAAATCCATGTTGACATGGGCATAGCTAAAAAAGGTTGCATTGAGTTACATTATGATGCGTTTATGCTCTATTCAGTAAAAATTATTATTGGGTGAGGGAAATTATCACGTCATCATGATGTGCTCAAGTTTTTGGAGAGAAACTTGAATAAACACAGTTGTTTGAAGGAGAAATTTGTTGATGGTTTCCCAGCAATAAGAAACAGATTTCAGTCAGGATCACTTTAGTCAAGTAAAACTTTATTACCATTTGCAGGTTTATATTTGGCGGTATGGCTCTGTTCTGGGGCCTCTCTATCTTTTCCAGACCTATGCAGAAAGCCTCTTCCAAAGTGGAAAGCCTAAGCCACCTCTCTGCCCTTCCACGTGCAAACAAGGAAAGCCTGAGGCAGAGAGAGCAAAGCTCCCTGCCCTTCCATGCGTGTACACGGAAAGCATAAAAGCCTAAGGCAGGGAGGGCAGAAACAAAGACCCCGCGGGAACAAAACAGAGCATCAATGACGGACAGAAATGACAAGTCAGACACAACATGAAAAGGAGGAGCTGGGGTGGAGGCAGGTTTCAAAGAAGCTTGCAGAGGAAGAGGCCAGAGCAGGTTAAATACGGCGCTCTGAATGAGATTCATCAATTGGTTGCATAGAAAAGAATCATGTGATGTATTAGCTGACTCCCTTCCATCAATCAGCTGCTCCATCAGTTAACTGGACTGCTTGAGATCAGCTGATGTAGCTGGGATGTGAGCTGAGCTTGACATTGTGTCCTGCCTGAACTAACGCTATGCTCACGACTAAAGGTAGTGTAATAAAGGCCATTCCTAATTTAAAGACATTAGTTTTGGGGCCGGAAAAATGACATTTTCACTGTTTTCTGACACTTTACTTAGTCAGTGATTAGTCAATTAATCAAAAAATAATTGGATCATATTAATTGTTAATGAGAATGATCAGTTCGTTGTTGCAGCCCCAGTTTACACATTTGATTTCTTTAGTTGCCTTCCACTTATCGAGGAATGAAGTGCAGGAGGCGCTCATACATCTTGGAAACCCCCAGTGTGACTGGATCCAGACTATTTAGCACCAGATGATGCTAAACCTGCGTTAATGAGGACAATATTTCTCTCTAATCTAGCGTGTCTTCAGTTTAATAGATCTGAGACATTCCTAGAAGGGCATTTTTAAATTGTCACTTACTCTGTTTGTGTGTAAATGGGCCAGCTGGCTGCTCTCAGCTGTTCCGCTCGCTGTCGGTCGTCGTGAGGTGGAGACATGCTGCGTTTGCTGAGAGATGAGGTGTGCAGCCGCCATTTGGCTCAGGCTAAACACATCCCAGTGTTGATCTTTGTCTGTCAGGGCTCAGTTTGTATTATGAGATGGAGAAGAAGTGGAACAGAGTTTGACAGAGCTGCCCTCAGTTTGTCATCACAGACCTCCTCCTTCGTAAACCCCACTTCACCACCGCTGCTTGTCCGACCTCAGTGTTTACCAAAAGTGAAATTACCAAGCTCATTCGTGGGGTTCGTCATGTTGTCATCACAGCTTCCCTCAAACCACTAAAAAAGCAATCTTTACATGAAGACATTTGTGTTATGATAAGCTGGTTCACTGCCATTTGAAAGATTTGTTTTTTCTGGCGGCTTTGACTGCGTGGTGAAAATGTTCATTGTAATGCAAAAACTTAAGACACAAAATTATGCTTATCTTCTAAATGTGTTTCAGCTCTGTTCGTCTGCAGCTGAAGATACATTATGTTTTAGTAAAACATGGATGATTTATCTTTCTATTAGGCAGTCAACAGACAATAAGTATTGAAGGCAAAAATGTCAGACATTTGATGGTTCCAGGTTGTCAAATGTAACAATTTGCAGCTTTTTTTTATCTTGCAGTATAGTAAATTGAATATCTTCAAGTTCAATTCAGACATGATGTCATCTCGGGCTCTGGGAAACTGAAAAGTGGAAGGAACATTTTTTGCTGTAACTTCCAATTATGAAGTTAAGATTGATTGCATAATAAAATGGGAGTAGAATAATGACACCATCAGCATTTAGGCTACAAAAAAACCTATTGTGATTATTTTATCAAATATTGCAATTGCGATATGAGTCAGGATTGTAGTGGGAATTGTAATTTTTGCATATCATTCATACGGAAGAAAATATATATGTACTAATTATTAAAAAATTTGCAACTCCAATAATCTTTCAATTAATTGTGCAGCCCTAGCATTCAGATCGTTCCCCTTTGAGCCTTGATTTCATTATGCAATTCTGTCTGCCATAGTGGCCTCCCACTGAGTGGTCCCAGTGGTCTCACAAAAAATGAAGACTTGTTTTACAGCACAAAGGAAGTGCGTCAACCATTGCGCAGCCAACAAAAGCAATGGCAATTTATTTTCCCTAGTAGCTATCCTTAGTTACCATAGAGTATCAGTGTAATTATCAATGTGAGTTACTATCCCCAGTAGCGAAAATGGTGGACAATAGAACAACCGAAGTAAATGTGAAACCCGGATCACTTTCCCGAACACGGAAAGTAATCTTTGTGAGAGCGACACCAACAATAATTCCATACGCTTAAGAAGGAAAGCTGAAAAGTTGTTTCCACTTCAAAAGGCTAATCGATGCAATAATAACAATGGATGAAAATAATAATTAGTTGCTAAGATACTGTAAAGATATATCTAACAAATACATTTTCTATTTAAAATTGGTGCACCACATGTTTAGCTTTGGTAGCTTGATGACTCTAGGACAGGTGGTACTGGCCTATATCTCAGCAACTATTGGTTGGATTGTCATGAAATCGCATCTGAGCAACAATCAAAACCCCAAAGATACTTAATTTACAATGATATAAAACAGAGAAAAGCAGCCAATCCTCATGTTAGAGAAGCCAAAACCATAAATTAATGTCTGACATTTTTGCATGTTAGAGGACTAACTGATTTTAAAAATTTCAGTTGATTTCTTTAGCAATAAATGAAACATCACCTCCAACCTCCTCTTTGCATTGAAAACATTTGAGACAAATGCCTCCTTTTGGTTTTAGGAAGAGGAACATCCTCCTGACACCCAGCCTGCCCTCCCTCTTTAGCACCTCCAAGAGCTTCCAGGATCTAAAGTTGTTAAACAAACAAAACCTCAAGGAGAAGAGCAAAGGCCACAGACCCACATTTAACTTTCTAACCCTTTGCTTGCATAATCTTAGCCCCTGTTAGATAACACCTTTTGTTGCTTTATTTAGCTTTTCATTCATGCAGTAATGTTTTGTGTGTGTGGGTTTTGCAGCCATTCAGGAGCTGGTGATAATTCAGACCATGTGTATTTTAGCGAAGCCTCGGGTTTGAGCCAGTACATGCAGCATAATGTGGATTCAAATCATGTAAATGCCTTCACTCAGCAGTCACTATTATCTAACGAGCAGCTTTTGTGTGTCGCTCACAGTTAATCAACAAAGGAAAGCGTGTTACTGGCACTCAGAGGAATTAAGTCCAATCAAACAAAGTGACCACAATGTGAAACCTTCTGATCTCCTTTCAAATCCCTGCTTGACTGAGCTCTGCTCAACACCAGCCAAAGTAAACTACCTCTCTTCATGCACCTTGAATGCGAGCGGCACTGAAGAGACGTAGCAGCCCCCCTCCAGATCCCTGTAAAGCTCTTTGTTTGTGAAGCACTCTTAACTGGAAACTATACTGTAAAAGATACGTAATTATCCAAAGCTGGCTCATAAAGAGAGAAAAAGCTTTGCTGCAGGTCACCCTGGAGGTTTGTGTGTCTGCAAGAACCGCTGCAGATAATTTGTAACCAGGTGCATTTGGCTACCTATTGCAGAGCAACACTTAATCATTTTGTTCCTAAGAAGGTGTGTGGGTGAGTGCTCTCTCTTTGACTCTCCTTCATACACGCAAGACCCGCAGTTGTGTTGTTGCACACAGGTAATAAGAAGGAGGAAGGGAACAAACACTAAATTATGACAACAGTTTCCATCTGGCAGCAGATTATTAAGTGGATGCACTTTAGAAAAAAGTTTGTTTGCTGATTGTTTGTTGGAAACAGTGATCTCCTGTGTTAATGTCAGATGCTGCTCTGTAATACCAACTTCTTCTTTTCCTTCCATCATTTAATACAGCTGCCAGAAGGATTAATTAGAAGGACAGCCTCACACACACTGTGTTTTGAGTCTTTTTTCCCCATTAATGTCAGATCTGAATTTATTACTTCCTGACCTGCGCTGTAATGTTGGACACTGCGCAACTATGGCAGAGACTAGCCAGCCTTAATAGTCTTAGAAAAGACTAAAAGATACAAAGGAAAATGAAAATATTTTGTGTTGCATTAAGCTGCCTCCACATGATAAGATATGCTCTTTGCCATGATGGATTACTGAATGGGCCTACGGAGGCCCTGGAGCCCAAGGTTTCAGGGGCTCCTCTGGCCTTCATCTGTCACTGAGGGGCCGTTTATATGACAACGATTTCAGTAAAAACAGAAAAGTCTGTCCTTTGTGTTTTAAAAAACTTCTGCGTTTATATGACAACGTTATTGAAACGATCAAACAACAACAAAAAAGAGGCAAATCACCCCAAAGTCTGCGTCTTGCTCCTGTAGGGGAGGTAGTCGGGCCTTTTGCATATCTGTGTCCAGGGGCCCGTTTTCTCATCCACCCATGATCTTTGCTCAGCATGAGGAAGGGTGCAGAACATGCAGAGGCAAAGCACAGTGTAGGTATACATCATCCAGGCAGTTGCAGTCGCAGTGCATTTTGTATAAAACTCAAATAATAAGAAAGAAGAATGCATTTCAAAAATAGGCCCTGGTAACTGCCATTTGTACCAGAAGCCTGTGATACAAAGCAAAGACCCTGCCACTGCTTGGCATAAATACATAAACAGCTAAGCTACCTTTAACACTGGAATTAGCTGAGTTTGTAAACTGTATGCTGGTAGCTTCATCTGACTGCCAACATTTTGCCATGCATTACTTTTCCTGGCGAGACTAGTATGTTTTTAATGTTGTGTTATAGGGGTTTGTGAAGTGGGTGGGTTTTCCTCTATCACCTTGCATGCATGTGTCTGTACTCGCTTCTGGCTGTGTCACATACAGCTGTTGTCTCATTTGTTGCTCTTTGAAAGGTCGGCTGCAAATGATGTCAAAGTTGAAATAAACTGAACCATTGGTGCAGCTCTCATTTGCAATTCTGAGCGAAGCATCACGGCAAGAGTAGCACCTCCTCCAAGTTGGGCGCCACCGCTCTCCTCATGGGAAAACAATGGCTTAGCCAGCACAGAGAAGTTTTACCACTGATCGTGTGGGCGGTTTTATTGTGGTTTAGCAGTCATTTGTTGTACTATTTGCTGTGAAACCATGAGTTGTGACAGCAGTCTTGTAAAAGCAGGGATCAATGCAGGTGGAAGAAAGTGTCCGGTGATGTGCATCGCATGTGAGTCTCTTGTATGTAAGCGTACTGGTCCTTGGATGACGCTTTCTGGATCACAGCTTTAACTGCTGGTCAAAAACCCAGATGGCCCACAGTCTTTCTTCTGGTGGTGTCCCCACATAACCAGAGCAGAAATATGTTTTCATCATCGCGGGCTGGATTTCTCTTTTGGTTTCTTTGGCTGAAAAAGTCTCAGAACCTTGCCCGTCTTAATATTTGTTTTTTATAAATGGACCTCGCTGCGGTCGGATTTCCCCACAAAATTAACACTGGTCACAGAAACGATAAACCTCTGATTAACCACAGCTTCAAATCCACTTTAGAATTCATGTTATGAAGCAGAAATATTTGAGTCATCTCAGACAGGCAGGGAAAGACAGGAAGTTAGACAGGCGGCAGGCGGGGAAGAGAAAAGAGCAGATTTAAGTGAAAACAGAGGACAGATCTGCACCAATCTGCTCAACTGAAGCCTGATGCAACACAGAAAGATTCTCATACTGGAGAGAGTGGAGTGCAGACCAATCCCGTCGCTCAGTGACGCGCCACAGGAAATAGCCAGGGCCGTTAGTCTGCCTGGCGCATGACTCTATATTCCATCTCTGCCTTGGCCCAGGGCCTCGCCACTGACAGAGACGGGAAACATCGAAACGATTGTGCACCGCAAAGTCGTCGGGGGGTGAAAAAAAAACATGTTGGCATGGAGCGCTGCTTAAGGCTACACACAGAGCACACCAGGCAGAAAAGATTTACACACCCACTGAAGAGAGAGACAGTATCGTGCTTTAGCCAAGGCAAACCCACACTCGTGTTTATGGACATTTTTTCTCTCGCAGACCGCAGGCTTTCCGGCGGTGGCTTTGGATGGGTCCATGAGAGTGTGTATGAGTGTGTGTGTGTGTGATTCTTTTTTTCCACACTAAATCTCACTCTAATCAGTATTTTAATTCTAATTGCATGTTTAGAGTTTTTGGAGGGCTTTGATGTGCAACTATAGCACGCCTTGGGAGAACAAACTAATTACAAATTTACGATTAGCAAGTAATCAGTGCAGATCTTTTTTTGCGTTGCTCCCTCATGAGTCAGAAAGTCACCTGCAGTCACAGAACATGGTGCATAGATCAAATAAAGTAGTTCAATGGCAAGATAATTTCCTTTTATTGTATATCACACACACTATAATGACTTTTTTCTGGGTTAAAAAAAGCAAAGGCACTGCAGTGTACAGTATTTTTCTACATACAACAAGACTAGATCAGAATCTTGTATATGGCTTGACTGTGGATGAAACACTAGAGGGCTTCCAATTTAAAACAAGGGCTTTTAAATTGAAACAGGGAGGTGCTGACACACACTTAGTCATGGACATTTGTTGTTACAATGCTGGCCCTGTTGTTGTGGTTCAGCCCAAAAATGAATGAAAATACATGTTAAAATGAATGACAGTATGCTGAAAAACCCTCTTTCCACCAAACATTTTCAGTATGGTACCTTTGGAACCAAAAGTAACCCTTCAGACATGGTACATAGACTCTTGGTCTGTTTAGTGTATCCACCACAGACGGTACTGTTAAATGTGGGTGGAGATGTTGTCCTGCAGTCGCTGTATTTCCTCATCACTGGTGACACAGAGATAGGTCTGCACTTTGTCGAGCGTCCACAGAATGGGGTTGCATGCTGACATTTTCAGAACAAAATAAAACAGGCTGCAGTGAGAGTCTCTCTCGATGGGATACTTGAAAATAGTGGGTTTGTGCATTTAGTCGTTTTCAGGCAAGCGCAGGGGTTTAGTGTTGCTGGAGCCCTTTTAGCGCTTTTTTTCTCTGAGTGAGGATTATAATATATGCAGCTCACATAATCTGGTCTAAATTGATATATGTTTTTAAACGCTTGAAAATCTACTCATTACTAAAAGTATATGTCATCCAAGACAGACAATAGAAACTAATGGAATGGTCAAAGTTGTCATGTAAATTTAAGGTGTGCTGATGGATTCACGTTCAAAAAAAGCGAACTGAACTGTGCCGTACTGCTTAGTAGAAACGGTCTTTAGGCACAGTCACACAGCAGAAGGGACCTGCTTCCTCTGGAGCTGTAGCAACTGATCAGCTCCTTTTTGCTCGATTGAGCACAACCCTGCCCTATTCAGCTTTAGTCAGTGATGTACATCCCTGCGTGACTGGTGGAGGCTGCGCAGCCATCATCCACAATCAGAGCCACGTTCCACCAATGACAATAAAACATTCTGTCAGCGTCGATTACCAAAAGGAGAATTTTGTCATTGTGAGATCACCTGTTACCACATTTAAACACATAATATTCACTTTAATTTCAGTCGGTGCCTCATTTCCATTTTCTCTTCATGACGGTGGCAGCAGGTGTTCTGATATTGTAACATATAATAATTAAATATGTTTAAATAAATTTAAGTTTAAGACACTTATCTGAGACTTTTGTGGGCCTGGCATCGTATGCTGCAGTCCGGCAAAAAATAAGTCCTCCTTGCTAGTCTGCTCTGTGTGTCAACATAGTTAATCTGAGGAGCTCATTATTCATGGTTTTGATTTTTAAAAATGAATTAAGCCAATGCTGATTTTGTGTTTTTAGAGATCTGGCTCTAAATCAGCAGCTTATTTTCTTTCCTCACCCCCTTTTTTTCACTTTACACTGCCTGAAGCATTTTCTCAACTGTGCCCGTCGAGGACTCCAGCGATCAGCATGAAGTTGCAGCAGGAAACATTTAGATGCACAGGGCACATAATAACTAGGCTTACGTTAAAATATGGGTCTTTTTCCCGTAAAAATCTGTTAAAACTAAAAACGGTGAGCGGTGAGGTATTTAAATGGAAGGAAATAATTTGACTCCATTTTTTCCCAAATAAAGACAAAGACGGGTTGTGTCTGAAGAGTTCAACCTGTAATTTAACTCAAACCACAACAGAAATGTTGTCACAAATAATGCTACATGCTATTCTATGCAGCCGAAAGCCATAATTTCAAAACAATGCAAACAAGTTAAAATTGTAAATCTGATCCCGATGATGGCCAGAGCATGTTGGGAATATCATGTTTTTGTGCTTTGTAGTGTTTTTGCAGATGGCCAGCTGCTAGTGGTTTGGCCAGCCATGGGAAATCTCCCTCCCATTAGCTTGTCTCCTGCCCTTAGTCATCTCTCTTATCTTCTGGCTGAGCCCACTGAGAGAGCAGTCCTCTGCCAAATGGACAGAAATATTTCCCCATGAATGGAGCTATAGATAAAATCTCCTCCCATGATACCCTAGAGCATAGTCCTTCTCCCTGGGTGCTACCCTGAACTATCAGAGCTACATTCAGTTCTTCCAGCTACTTAAGTATTTTAAAGAATACACAATTAGAGAAGCGATGGGTCAGCTAAGGCCTAAGGGTCCAGATGCCATCCCTGTTAGACATGCACTTGTTAAGATATTCAACATCAATTCAGTCTTTGCACTTTTGTCACAGTTATCTGTGCAGGGAATAATGTGTGAATCATGGCAGCTGGGGAGAAAAAGTGAGGTTTGTGAAATGTAAAACTTGTTTTTCCACGCATTCATTGTATGTGACCTTATTCCTCAGCTGCTTTAAAATTCAGTACATAAGGGGGAAAGAATTTGGACTTTTTGCAACTTGGTTTATGCAGTCAAAATTGAGGACCAGTTTCAAATTGTCTGATATATTGGAATCATGTGCCTCAGAGTTTGTCAGTTTGTTTTGGCGGTGCCGGCATGTTTTTCTGACAGTTGTGCACGTCAAACTAATGCATCCATGCTGCTGGGAACTTGCACTAAAAAGAAGTCATGGCGGACAGGAAGAAATGGTCCAAAGCGTGACTTCATGACAGCATTGCAGCTTTTATTGTCTAAATGATCATTCAAAGTAAGGGTAGAGACACTAGCAATATGCTGAAACATCTTTCTACACAACATCTGCTTAACTGCACGTATTTGACACTCTATGTATGAGTATCACTGCTTCCCAACTGAGCAGCATGTCTTAGGGTAAATATTCTATTTTGCAATGCTGAAAACCTGTGTAGACCTTTTTTATTTGACAGATCCACACAAAAAAAAGATCACGAATCAATAAGGGAATCAATAAGAAATGAGAAAAGCAGACTCAATTGTATCTGCTATAAGTAAAATTGCATTAATTCCTATTCCTAGTAAAAACTGAATTGCCTCAAGTAACTTTTAGTTTAATACTACTGGAGCTGTTCACTTGAGACTCATGAATTAGACTTAATTCAGACGTATGTCAAAAAAATGAAGACTTGAAATATGACTTAGACTTGACCTGAAACCTGAAAGAAAAAATATAAAAGTCACTCAAGGGTTGAATAATACAAAATGATATAGCAAATTCAGGCAAACATCTCACACATTTAATTGTTGGTGGCTTTAAAAAGGCCTGGTCTCTGTTATAAAAATTCCATTAACACAACTTTGAAAAGAAAAGAAAATTCAGATAATAGTTAATTTTACCAGATAGCGTTCCAAGTCCTGAAAGAAATGCAGTTCACCTAAAAATTGGATACGGATACTCGTGACTTGACTCAGTAGGTTTAAAGAATTGCTTTGATGAGTTAACACTTTCCTTATAACCTTTCTTTCCACCAAAATAAGCATTTGTATGGTTTTTTTTTTAAAGATGGGAAAACCTCTTGAAAATGTGTCTTTTTTGTTGTTGTGTCACGTTTGATGTCACAGACAGGCCAAAAAACAGGTTAGTAAACAGTGGAATGCAGCATGAAGGCCACTCAAAATGTTATGGTTCCTTCTTCTTTTACTTTTTCAGTCTCTAATTCAAACTTAGTGCCAACCTATTTTAAAAAAAATGTGCAAACGCTGCTTGGAAAATCAGTATTTTGTGGCAGAACATCATTGTATCAGGCAGACAAAGGGGCTAAAATTAGCATGTCCACTTGGGTGTCGTGTTTCCATCACTGCAGATCAAAGCTGATCGGAGCTGGAGCTGATAAATACCTGTGACGACTGCAGAGTAATTTGTCCCAGGAATGAATGCAGATTGTTACCTTTCCATTAAATACAAAAGCCAGATGTTGTTGGGGTTTTTTTGTGCAGAGGAAAAAGAGGCTTTTGATTTTCTCCAACAGACTTAATAATGTCCTACAAAATAGCCAGTTGGTGGTATTTTAGCAAAAAGCAAAGCTCTGATATGTCCGATAGGCACTCAGTTATTGTCATCAACAAAATCTTTACGGAGATCAGAAAGCAAGTCGAGCGAGGGCCAGTGTCTTTGTGCAAGGCAAGGCAAAACATGCTTTACAGATTACCAAGGTATAGGACAAGAAACAAATGATATCAAAATAAAAGCAAGCAAGCGCATGCAGCCTCGCTCTCTGTGAGCAGGGCAAAGCACGTTCAACACTGTAGGCACATCTTCACTATGCTTTACATAGACATGCATAATGTGTACACGCAACTTTGTAAAACATCCATGAGGTGCCTCTAAGATGATCAAGAATTATGTCATGTTCTGATATGGAAATCTCTCTGATTCACAGAAACCGTAGCCCCCAGTCGTATCCCAGATAACAAAACCTGAAATGAAATTAGGTGACTTTTAATTTGTGAACCCACTAATGATTTCAGGCCTCAGGCAGTAAAAGTCATCTCTGTTTCATGTCAGCTCATTTTTCTGCTTGTTTGCTCGCTCATGCTGCCTCCGCCTGCACACCCTGACACAGCAGCAGACATTCTTTGCCAGAAGTGGAAGATAGCACCAGCAGGAGATGGAAAGATAAGGAATGACTGTCATGACATGCATGTTGTCTTTTGAGTGAAAATTAGAGGCACAATATCGCTGAAGGAATTTCTGCTCTCAGCATTTATAGAGCTGAGCTCAGAACAAAGACTCGACTCTCCTGCGGCGCTTGAATCAGACAACGAGATAATTTTTTATGCATCTACATTTGTGGTGCACATTGTCCGACACCATCGAAACCAGCATGCGAGTCATGCAAACAACAGAACTATTTTCCACATACACTGTATCAGAAAAAGAAAACAGAGCGTGTTGGGAAACCAAAATGTGGTCACAAAACAAAACAGTAACTGAGATGGTTGTCGTGGTCCATTTCAAACATGTTTTGCCTCGGGGACTGTTTGCCAGCTGCACTTCATAAGCGTTCCTCCGACCAAAGATGCAGGTTAATAAAAAAAAAGTCTCAGACCAAGCGCCTTCAGGTTTTGAATCTGGGCCTCTGAATGCTTGACTTCATTATTTTAATTTCCGCCGCCCAGGCTTGTGTGAGTAAGTTTTCAATTTCCTACTGTGAGCATTCCTGTGCACTCAGCAGACTGCAGGGGACATGGCACGTTGATGAGGCTGTCAGTGCACTAAATGCTTTACAAGTCTCAAAATAAAGTTCTGTTTATCTAAAAGTTTCTATCTATAATGTCTGTAAACACGAGCAGTGATATGTAGTTGTACAGAAAGAAAAGAAAACAGAAGCAGTACAATTGATTTCTGGGAAATACAATGCAAAAGCTGCAGCAAAGAGCACTTATGCACGTCTGGGATTCAAGGTAGCCTGCGATTTTCCTATGTTTTAAAGGTACAGTTCACCCCCAAATCAAAAATATATATTTGTCCTCTTACCTGTGGTGCTATTTATTAATCTAGATCGTTATCAGCTTAAGAGATGTCTGCCTTCTCTCCAATATAATGGAACTAGATGGCAGTCGGATTGTGGTGCTCCGAGCATCAAAAACTCAGCTATAATGTCTCTTTCCAGAAATCAAGACCTGGTTGCTCAAAATAATCTACAGACCTCGTTGTGGACAGTTTCATGTAGGAACTATTTTCATTCTACAAAACTACACCCACCAACTATATCACAAAGCAGAAGGATGTGCACATCTACTGCTAGCTCACCTAGCACCACTGAGCTAGCTAATGCTACAGCTCAGACGCGGAGGACGCCATTAGTGTTTACATCTCACGCTGACATACCACAAGCATCTCGTCCATGAGTAGATGCACACTTCCTTTTGCGCAGTGATACAGTTGGCGGGTAGTTCGGTAGAAAGAAAGTAGTTCCTACATGAAACTGCACAGCACAAGGTCTGTGGATTATCTTGAGTAATCGGGTCATGATTTGTGGAAAGAGACATTGCTGTTGAGTTTTTCAAATGTATTTCAAATGTATTTTAGTTTCATTATATTGGAGGGAAGGCAGACATCTCTACAGCTGATATCTCCACCAGTCGGCAACTCACACCAAAACAGTCTTGGCTGATAAATAGCACCACATGTAAAAGGAAAAACATGCATTGTTGATTTGGGGGGAACTGTCTCTTTAAGACTTGCGGCATTCATGCCACCTACCAACCTTGTCTCCTACTATTTAATCTAATAATCTAATAATTTAAATTAGATCATCTTTATAGATGGCGTTTGTTTGCACTTTATTTCTGTATTTGATGGTAGAAAAAAAAGAAAATTCTAGCAGTATTTACAAGTCATAAAGAGCCAATAATGATAACTTCTATGAAAGTAGCATTTGCTCCAGAATTGTTGCCAAAAAATGAAAGGAAATGATAATCATGTGGATTATCTTTATGCTGCAGCATCACAAATCCGTAGTCTCATCATGCGCACTGTATATTATCTCGTCTTCTTGTCGACGACGCTTCACCTCTGGCATACTTTGTGATGTCATGCAAATTCCTCTGGCCGTGTATCACAGTGTCAGCTTTTACAACTCCGTGGAGGTAACTCGCTTGATATCACAAGTGACAACCTGTTGATGTGTTTTTGCTGCGCAGTGAGGGAGTTGCTAGGCACTTTTTTAGTCAGCAATTAATTTCAGCTCTGGCCAAGGGAGGGTGTGACGGTCCAAATGGCTCGGAGGGTTTGACAGCCAGCCAAGAGTGTGTGTGTGAGCGAGGGAGTGAGAGAAATACTCGGGGAGAGAGGGAACACGAGCAAGAGAGATTCCTTCAGCTGAATTTATTTTTATGACCAGCAAACCACAGTAAACAAACAAAAGAGCACATAAATTGTTCATGGACTACCCTCGAAAACCAAAACCCTAGAAGCAGCTCTGCAGAAACGAGTCTCTTGCATGGAAAACATACAAAGAGTGTCTTTAGTTTAATCTTTTTATTAAACCACTGGAGATTTGTAGATTATGTAATAGGAGAGTTTATAAACTCGGCACCCTGAGTTCATCTCTTGCTTGTGTCTTGACTATATACAGACACCCTGCAGGAGTCATTACACAGCTTACTGCTTCAATATGAAATGTGTCCCTGTGTGCCATTCCAAGTGATGACTAAAATGTCAACTGTACAGCCCAGAATTAATGTGTCTGCAGCAGTGTCGCCCTTTCAATGTTAAAATATACAAACTTGAAAATGTAATGTTTGTTTAGACAGGAACAAGACAAAATGTGCCATGTTCTCATTTCTCTTCCTGTTAAGCTGGAAAGAAGGTGTTTTGACAGAGTGAGGTATACTCCCAGCAAGCTCCCACAGCAACCACCCACCCTGGACATGGAAATAGGAATAGAAGAAGAACTCACATAAATCAGGGGTGGCATAGCTGTTTTTTTAAAGGATGGGTTCATCGTTTCTCAGTTCTGTTTTAAGACATTACTCACATAAGTAATATTTGTCTATTAAAATTGCGTCTATTGACGACACGCAACGTGAAAGGGGGTGTTTGTAACAAATTTCACCTGAATCTACAGTTGCCCTCATGTCTCGTTTTTGCATCTTTCGGATCATTGTTTTGGTTTTCCTGTCCAAAACTTTTTTTTGTTCACTCTCCACTCTTGTCAAACCTCTTTCCAGCCTCCGCAGGCAGCTGCCCAGCACCAAACTGTGTACAGGCCAAGTAGGCGACACTAACTGGTGAACATGATGGAGCATTAGTAGCTAAACAGTCAGATATTTCCTTCAAGAGGTGGTGAAGACCAAAAACAGAGCTAAAAGGAGACTGAGTAGTGGATTCACATTAAAGGGAAATTACGGTTTATTTCAACCTGTCTCCTATCGTCCTAAATTTGTATCAAGTGACTGGTGACATAAAAATAATAGTTAGCATGTTAGCCGTTAGCCTAGATACAGCCGGGGCGCATAGTAGCGTCAGACCTGTTAAAACGTAAGTGAACGTTCATACTTCAAGTGCAAAGTTATTCCACTAAACAAGCTTTTTTTCCTCAAAGACTGCCTCATATCGTTAGGATAAATGTCAGAGAACATATAGAAAACGACATGTAAACGTGTTGTCTTACCTTACCGGTGTGGTGCCATGTTTGTTTACCATTTAGCTCTGCTTTCCAAAGCGAGGCCAAAATATCACGAGAACAAGCAGCGATCTCATACCGTACCGTGCCAGAACCGGACAGTAGCCTGAAAGGTTCATTCATTTATTTTATGAAAGATTTATGAATAATGGTTGACTTTTTGCCAGTTTAAGAGTCTACTGGTCTTTGTAATAATCCACCAGATCTTGCACTGAAAACTTCAGCTTTGGAAGATACCTAATTGATTTGAGTAACTCAGACTAGGGCTGCACAATATTGGGAGAAATTTATATTCGGTGATACATATACATATTACATTATGAAAAAATACAGGAATTTTCACCAGGTGACTGATGTACCTATTTGGACATAAGTAATCATTTAAAAATTATTGGTGTGATTTTGCAGGGCAGTGCTTCTGCATAGAAAATAAAAATAATAAAAGCTGAGAAATTGTTATGAGGTGGAGGAGGGGAAATCAGGCAGTTGAATACACTGGTTGACTCACCATCACACCACAGAAATCATATTATACTCTTTTATCAATCCAGGCTAAAGTCAGTGATCTAAGATGTCAAATTAATAATGCATGTCGCTTACCCAAAACAAAGTGGCCCCCCTTATGTTGCTCCCCTTTTGTTCCTCGTTTATTTTCACGTTGTGCCTGCTTTAATTTTAATTATCAGACAGACTTCTATTGTTGACGTCATCTTTCCAGCCTCTCGGCTCCGTATTGTAATTGGGAGGCCTCTGGTTTCTGTAGGCTGAATCAATTAGCTTTAGTGTAGCTCATAGCTTGTAAGTAGCTTTTACAGTTTGACAACTCTGTGGTTTGGAGACCTCGTGATAATGTTGCATTAAGCATAATGCTTTATGTCTTCTGTGCAGCGAACACAAACACGGCCCTTTTTACTAGATCCTGAGTTTATCTAGACACTTTGTGCTGAATACTGTAGGCTCGGAAAAGCACGTGCTTCACTGTGTCTGAGGCCCATAATAAACAATACTATTTACGGAAAATCATAATCGTGTGAGTTTCTGTGCGACGATTGCACATGTGCACATTGGAATGTCAGTGCTGAAGCGATATACCGTACAGCCTTAACTCAGACTACAGATGCCTTATATAAGCTTTAACTGCTATACGTAGAGACCAGCAACTTTACATAAAGCATTTAAGCATGTTAATAAAACAGACTTATTCACCATGTGGTCACTTTAAAGTTGAAACTGTGTTGAAATGCTGAGATAAGAAAATACTCAACAAAGCCAACTGTTAAAAACACAGATTTCATAAAATCTTGTGCACTTTGAAGCAGCATAGAAGCAACATTAAATGCAACAGTGCATGAAAAACAAAAGCAGTAAATGCAACACATTGTGATGGTCTAGCCAGACAATGTTCTTCTTTGTGTTCAGGTTTTGTCTCAGACTGACTGTGACACAGTTTGTTGTGGTCATTTACTCTGTGCACTGAGTTTAACTAATGGACGCCAACAACATCTGGACTCACTAAGGCACTATTAGCAGCTTGCTTATAATTGGCTCTGACCCCTTATTCTGAGAGGTCATTGGTCAGAAAAGGTTGGGTAGTTTAGGAACAGGAAAATTAACTTCCTGTTATTCAATGATAATGGCTGCATTAGGTGCAAAGTTAACTAAGGGTCATTAGACAGAATGTCACAAAAGCAGCTGCTCAGTTTTTTAGAAAAATGTTTGTTGGATTTACTGAAGTGGAAAACAGCTTAAAGTAAAGAAAGATGTTGATTAAGTGGACAAAAATAAAGAGTGTGAGTGTGTGTATATGCAGTTTTGTCTGTCTGAATGTCCGCACTTTAAACATAATACAAACAACATGCCTATAAATGACAAACAGCCACCTAAATATTAACTTTCATCCAAGTCTCTTCGCATTTAAATGCTTTGCTAGGTAAGGCACCTTCTCAGGAATCCTTTCATCATTATTAGATGCCAGCGTTTTGTTCTCACGTCCAAGAAACATAAACTTTGACTGTAATCTTTGAAGCTTTATGCTGCCTGCAGCGATTGGAAAATGTCTCACTGAGGCGACCGCTCACCGCTGGTCCCGTACAGAGACAGAAAGGGCCCGAGGCTCGCTGCTCTGCTTCTAACTAACTCCATATGGCTCGGGTCTGGACATCCAACTGACTTCTAAGACTGCTGCAGACTGGTGCAACGTAAACTTAGCATCTCATCTAAGCAGGGGCCACGGGCAAACCCCCTCCCATGCTCTAAGGAGAAGCATCTGTCCCCCATCGCTCTCAATATCCACCTCGCCCATCGCCAAAGGCTCTGACAGTGATGTGGCTTACATTTGAAACCTTAGAGGGTTTAAAGAATTCACTTTCTCCATTTATTTAACTTTATACAGATCAAATAATCCTAAAGAATCAGAAAGGTCGTGAGTTTTAATAACTAATACTCTAATCAAGCAGCACAGAGAGGCTTCTCTTTTCTGTTTTTTGTCAAAGTCCAAGACACTTGGATCCCTCTTTCTGTGAGAAATTTTCTTTGAGAACTCTTTGCTGAACGAGACGGTGAAAGGAACTGCTGGCACCGAGATTGGATTGGTGAATGAGCAGGGTAAGAAAGAGTACAACAGGTAACAAGGACCTACTGCTGGGAGACAGATGGCTGAGCTGCACAATGAGAGGCCCGTACACTAACGGGAAGCTCTGTGTAATGTGTGCGCGTAAGACTTTCTTTTATTCGCTGCATATCAATTTGTCCAATGAGGAATCAAAGAATGTCTCGTGAATGACTGTTTCACAGAGCAGATACTGACATTTCTTTGGGGGTTACTCACTCCCTGCTCTCTAATGAGCTGTGTAAACGTGGCTGGTTGCACGAAAAGTACCCCAATACATGGCTGCGAGATTTCACATCATCACAATAAATTAAATCACAGACAATTTGTAAAATGCAAACAACGTAAGAAGTAGAAATTTGGCAAAATTTGGAGAAAACACCCGGACATGTTAACGGCCATTTTGAAAATAACATGATTGTCATTATTGTTATTTGTTGTGTCCTGTTTTTTATAAGGTTTTATGTAGTAGTTAATTAAAGCACTGTTATTTAAATTAAAGGCAGTTGAGGCAATGTGGTACACAGGTTGTTTTTAGGGATAGTTCCATTGTTAATGTATTCTAACGTGTGTTTGCATAACAACATAGAAAAAATGTTTTTCACTTTAACTCATTGATCACATGCAAAGGTTTTTAGCTAATACAAGGGGTAAAGAGTTGCTCAGCTTTTCAGAAACTTGTGAATTATTGTGACATATATACTGTACTGTCAGTCCTTCTTCCCTATAACAATGCAAAAACCTTCATGCTAGAAACTCACCACATTTTATAGGGTGTATTGAAAGCCTAACACTTTACCTGCATTGCACACTTGCTTTCTTTTGCAAATAACTTGCTTTACCATACTTTTGTCATATCAAACTTCCTTCAGTCACTTCCTTTGGTTCTCTCCTACATTACTAACAATTAAGGCACATTTACTTGCCTCTGTTCATGTCCGCTGACAGCACCTGTGTGAGGACTGTGTGACATAGATTTTGTGAGCTGCTCATGTCCAGAGCATTCGCATCTGACTGTATGGCTACCAGCACACTGACTGCAACAGAAAAGCCAGTGCATCCAATGTACAGTCGTAGCCTGTGTACAGAGCAGCGTGTTTTGGTTGGAAATTGTGAATTACTTTGCTTATTCAAAGCAGTTCCAACCTAATCAACAGAGTGACTGTTGGCTTTGTACATATGTGTAAACTGAGGATGTGTTAAATATGTGTGTTTCATTTGTAACTGATATGTTTAAAAATTATGTTTTGTTATGTGTCATGTTTCAGTTTTAGTTGTGACAACGCTGCAGTTAGTGTGTGGTTAGGCAGAAAAATTACTTGTTTGGGCAGAGGAAAAATGTTCTGGCTTCAAATACACGGTTTGGTTGCCACAAATGTAGCTGGAAACGTCACTGGTCTCCAACAGTGCTGTGTGGCTCGGCAGCCTGCTTCACAGCCGTCTCACCTAGTTTTCATACCTTTTACCATCCTTTCCACCACCTGATGAGAAAGTAGGCTCATATACACAGAGTCCCCATGGTCATGGAAAAACTGGAAAAGCCATGGAAATTCATTATCACATTTTCAGTCATGGAAATAGTCAAAGTCATTGAAAGTCTTAGAATAGTCATGGAATTTGTTGTGTATAATGAAATAGTTACAAAAATCCTTGTGGATAACCCTCCACATAATTTAACCTAACAGCAAATTACTATTCTTTAGCTGTTGATTTTATCTAGTTGACAGCCGGATTTGCATCAGTGTTTGACCACAGTTTGTTTACCATCACATATGCTGTGACATTTTCTCCCTGGGTTTGTCTCTTTCTTCCTGTTAGCCAGCTATGACGTTAGGGCTGGGCAATATGTCCTGCAAATTATCACTTTATTTTTAAGCTATATCTTGATACACAATATATATCTTGATGTGTTTAAATCCCCTCAAAAGCACTTGAATTAATGCTAGGAATGGGAGACAGAATCAAACATAACAATATTACTGACCAAATACCCTCACTGATGCAAAAACAGTTGTATGGATGACTAATGATTTGTTTTGTTTTTCAAAAAATATTAACACGATTAGATTTTTGATCAATAATCATCATTAATGTGAATATAATGACTAAGTGGGTTACGGCAAGCGTTAATTAAAAAGTCAGGTAAGCTGATAAATTTACATGACGTTACTGTAATGCAGCTTTCAAAACAATGGAAAAAAACACCATTCATGCTATATCACGATACAACGATATCCAAAATCTAAGACAATCTTGTATCTCGATAACAATGTAAGTTTGAATCTGAGATGTCTGAAATACAAGGGGCGAGTGGAATTAGGAAAAAAAATGTAAACCTGTGTATACGTAATCTGAAATTCGTCACTTTAGAAATGTTCATATGATCTGTATGAAATGTACAAATGTAACTGTGAACACCAACACTTTATTTTGGCAACTGGGCTGTCAGTTCAATTCAAAGACTTATAATCACTGATAATGTATGTGTGTACTGTGTTCGCTTTTCCCTAAACTGAGTTATCGCATTCACTGTGAAAAGGTACTTCATTATGCACAACAGTAAGTGGACACATCACCTTTGATGTGGCCTGACTTTCAGTGCTAACTCAGGCTGTCTTCAGTTCAGTAGTCAGTTTACAGTCAATAGTTCAACCTATTATTTATAACTGATTATCAGATTTTTGTTTCTGTAACTTGTCACTGTCTTTTATTATGTGACACACTATCTGTCACGACTGCCCTCAGTGACAGTGATGATAAAAATGTGTTCAGAAATGTAATGAACACACCTCTGTTGAAGGATTTCAAGGCTCTTACTATTCACATCAACTTTACAAGAAGTAGAGGTAGATTTGTTGCTTTCAGCCAAAGCGAGGACGGAACAAGACAGATTGTGAACATCGGCGCCTCTCTATGATTGCGGCCCTGTCCATCACCCAAATTGCAGTATGTCTTGTGGCTGCGTTGCATTCAGGCCCACTGGGGCGAATGTCGGTGGAAAATTGGCGTCTCTACCTGTTTAACAATCATTTTCTTATTTGTTGAGCTTCGTTGCAAAGTAGTGAGTCTGTACAAACTCCCTCCTGCTTGGATTTGGAGGATAAACCTGACACATAATGCAGATGTTTTAGGTTGCTGAAAATTGCTCCACTATCAAACTCCATCAAACTTGCACTGGAAATATGTCCGCGTGACATCACGTCATCTAACTCATCCGTGGGAAAAGTACAAAACCAGGCAGCTCAGAAATGCAAAGTACATTACAAACAGCTGCATTTAAACAGTTACAGAGCAAATGTAACTTTTACAATGTGTAAGAAACTGGTCTTGCTTTCATTTAAATTCTGCATTCCTGATTTCCGTCACATTTTGCAGCTGATCACAGATGCCGTTAAGAATATGAAACAACTGACAGCAGCCGACAGAATGATAACAACAGACATGTGAAGGCTTCTTTTTCATCTGTGTGGTGATTATTGCAGGAGAACATGAATACCAGTCAAGCATGCAGGCGTAGCATGGATGAATCACAGAGGATCTCAGATTGCAGGGCTCCAGCCACTGTAATTGATAGTCAACCACCATCCCCCCCTTTGGGAGAAAATCTACAGCATAGAGTCAAACCACATCCAGTTTGGATCTTTGCCAGCGAATTATTCACTGCTTCAGCTATCTGGGCCAATGCAGAATCATAAGGATTACACACACACACACACACACACACACACACACACACACACACACACACACACACACACACACTCTGGTGCCCTATCAGGGGCAGACTGAGCTGTTTTCTGGAAGTGAACTTGTTGGCTGCAGTGGCTCTCCACACTAAATAGCGAGGCTAACCAGTGTTTGCTTTGTGGAAATCCCTTTGGCGTTTGCAGAGTGAGATGGGACGGATGGCTCACATAAGCCTGTTGCCCTCTGCTCGGCAGTCATGTGTTGCATGTCATGTGTTAGAGGCTGTGTGTTTTGAGGAAAATATGTACAAAGTGTGCTGGTGGAACAATACATATGCTGCAATGCAGGACTGAGAAAAGCTGTTTCCTGTTTACGGTATAACAGGCCTGAACAATGCTAAAAATAATCACATTACATGATGACCTTGTTATGCTTCTTATAGTGCTAGAGAGATTTGAATACAAGCAAGAGCTGCTCGTTTGAAGGTGTTAGACCAGGACTAATAAACACCGTCTGGAGCAGTGATTCCCAGCCAGAGGTTTAACCCCAGGGGGTAGTTCTGCAGTTACCATAGGGCATTAGGAAAAGCCCCTTTTATACTGCCTATTAAAGGTGGGAATATCGTACCGTTATTCTACCTCACAGTTAAGGTATGATTGCGGAATGGAGAGACAGAGTTGTCTCACCTGTGAGTTGGGAATGGAGGTAGTACCGGCACCGAAATGATGTCTGTATAAATGGGAGAGCTGGCAGAATGGGATCAAGGGGGCGGCATGGGTGTGAAGAGCCCACGTAAGTTTTTAACTGTAGGTTGTAGCAGTTAGTGGCTAACTCAAAGAAGATGAAGAGCAGACAAAAATGTCCACAAATTGGGAAAACCATGAGGTTCCTTACCCTCCGAGCAGAGGATGAGATCAGCTGCCATGTAACAGGGATGGGATACGATTGTTATTGTCATGTTATGCCATTGTAATTGTTTATAAAGCGCTGCTGACGTGTGTTTTATAAGTCACACTAGAGGCCGACACTGATGTGTTACATGTCACACCCGTTTTGATTCCACGATGCTGGCATGCTGTCGATGCTGCCGTTGTTTGGTTAAGTGTAAAAATGCAAAGGTGTAAAGAAGGGACTTTGTAGTGGCCCTGTGGCACAATCTCTGTGTAAAGCGGGCTGAAGGTCCAATGAAGGTTTAACCTCTGGAGGCAATGGCTAATATTTCGGGTGTTGCAGTGCAGCCAGCAGATATCCAGGCCAAGAATTCCTCTTCTGGGCGCCAGGCATTGTTCACAGTCCGATGACTAACACCAGAAACAGTTGTGTGCAAATGAATGCAGATAAATTGATTTAAAAAAAAAAAAAAAAAAAAAGTAAAGAAAAGCTAAATCATTGTCAGACGGGAGCGAAAGGGTTCCAAGATTGTATTCTGGCCAATGCATTCCCCCTATTTTGTTCCCCACCTGCAAGCAACCAAAGCCTGCCCAGACGTGATTGGTCAATACTACACAGACTACAAACGGAAACCAGAACCAACTGATCATACAATATGTTGCTAACAGATTCTGCATTTATATGCAAATATCTGTTGATAGAGATAAGCGAGTAAGCAGAGAAGTCAAACATGGTTTAAATAGCTGTATAAAAGTCTAAAACTTTATAGGCCGAATCACTGTTACATAAAATTAACAACAATAAAGACTTCTGGGTAGACAACTGGCAAGTAAGTTAAATTGTGGAGATATATGAAACCGGCAAAGTTGTTTATTTTTGTTGACATTTTCAGCCATAACTAGTTAAACATGAGGGTCCAACCTATGTAATGTTCCTGCAGTTATTTTATCTACTATCTTGTTTTGCTAGTTTTGGGTAGATTTATGCTGTTGTTTTCTTAAGTCTGTGGCCCAACAAGTACAATCTAGTGTTAATTTTAGTGAGTTATGGAAGGGTCAAATGTGCACTTTAAATAATTGAGATGAGAAAATCATCAAGACATGTTGCTGCTATGTTGAGTCCAGAGCTGTCCTCGAGCATGTTTGCTCTTAGCAGATGGAAATCTATAAATATAAATAACCATTTTCTCTTGATATCTCAGCTGTTCCTAAGTCCTGTTTGCTCAGTGCCATTAATTTTCTATACATGACACAGGGGTTTTCTACCCGTATATTATTGTAAACATTGTGATTTGGTTGATACAGTTTAAAAAATAAAATAGTTAGCTGAAAGCAATAAATGGTTAAAGCATCCAGCTTCTGTCATTCTAAGTAATGGATGTTGGATTAAAAACTTGACAAAACTGGTTTTAACACTGACATTTGTTTGAAAAAATGATCGTTGCTACATCTGCTTTTATGGACTTGAAATCCACTTTGAATTCTTTTGAAATAACGTGAAACATGACGGGTGGTGCTGATGAAGGTTTATTGGGCTCATGTGATAGAGATGTAGGGGTATGTCAGAGAGAAAAAGGTTGGGAATCACTGGTCCAGAGGTTGTTTTTCTCTCTGCCCCCATGATCCAGAGAGGACGGGCCTCTCCCCCATCAGGATTCGACCCGACAACCTGCGGGCCTAAAGTGAAAGCTCAGCCAGAGTTTGGGGCCCAGGCCTCGTATCATCTGGTTTCTATTCTCCCTGCCCTGTCCAATGAAATCTGACCTGCTTTAGAGGAGAACTGAATTATGGGCCCATCAATAAATACCATATTTCCCCCTTTGAAGTTGCGTACGTGATGGAAAGTGGTAAGATGTCATGTGTTAAAGTTATTACCCAATTCCTTCGCACTAATCTACTGTGCTTGATGTTACTGACTTTTGAAGACTGTTGTGGCTTCATCTATTCTGACAGCAGCCCGACTGAACGCTTTTTTCACTTTGCCCGAGTGTCAGAACTATTTTCAATCTCCCCTCGACTTTATATAACCCCCGCAGAGGTAACATAGCTGGAAGGAGGAGAGGTGGGTGCATTACAGGGAAAAAAATTGGCTTTGAATGTTTCGTGACAATGGTGGATAATTTTACCAGCTGGTGAATAGTCTGCTCTTGAGTCATTTGGAGGTGCCTATAAAGCCTGTGTGTAATCTTCCTGCCTCCCACTCTTTAATTGTGCCTCTCACGGAACAAGTTGCTTTTGTTAAAAGAAGAGATAGCCTAAGGTCCTTCTGAACCAACCAGCAGAAAAAGACAAGACATGCGGATAAGATGTGCGTTCATAGAATTTAGTTTTGTGATAATTCAATGATTGCTTTGTTTGACAAGGAAAGATGGGAGAGACCAAAACTGATGACAGGCCATGAACGTCCTACACCAGATCTGAATCCAGTATGTTGTAATCGCACCTTGAGGTTCGGGTTAGCTTGAAACCATCTAGTTCATACAACATGTAGTGTAGAAAATGTACTAAGTTAGCAACAAGTGCACACTATGGACATTGAAAAGAGGTAATGGGAGAAGTCTATTAGCTCACCTGGTAGAGCAGGCGCCCCATGTCCAAAGGCTTTGTCCTTGCCGCAGTGGCTGCAAGCTCGATTCCAAATTATAGCCTTTGGCTGTATGTCACCTCCCCCACTCTTCCCCCTCCTCAAGCTAACAACTGTCCTGTCAATTAAAAGGAAAAAGCCCTAAAAATATATATTTAAAAAAAAAGAAGAAAAGGGGTAAGGGGAGGGGTGCTGTGAAACCATCCATCAAGCACTTTCTTTGACGAATACCTTTATCCAGCGTAGCCAGCTTGTTATACAGTTTTAACAACTTAGACACAATTTCAAACAAAAGTTTTTGCTGAATGTTGAAATGCAGATATTTTGGATCTAGAAAATATCTAATAAAAAAGCAGGATAGCAGCAAAAAAGTGACAGAACAAAGAAAATGTCCTGAGTGTCATCCACAGTGACCTTTGCGCACTGCAACGCCCCCATAAGAGCCACAAGTGTCAGCGGAGGAGGGTGACCGGGCTGTTATCTGCACATGCTCAGTGTCAATGAAGATCTCAAGTTAAGAAGCTGCCCTCTCTGACAGGTCAGTGAGATCTGAGGTTATCCCTGCAGTAACAGCTGCCCGGGATAATGAGGAGCAGCACTCGTGCCAACGGCTGAAAAATACCTTGACCATTAGGAAGCCTCACGTGAGCAGAGAAGGAAGCGAGGGGCCGGTGATTTCATCTAAGTACACGGAGCGGTGAATTAATCCAACATCTGTAATTACAGTTGTACAGACGACGAGAAGAAAGGCAGCATAAACAAAAATTAAAACTGAGGAAGTAGTGGTGTAAAGGGACAGCTCAACCAGAAATGCAAACTTGCGCTTACCTGTAGTGCTGTTTATCAGTCTAGATTGTTTTGGTGTGTTGGATGTCTGCCTTCCTCTAACATACCAGAACCAGATGGCACTCAGCTTGTGGTGCTCAAAATGCCAAAATAACACATTTGAAAAACTCAGTAGCAATGTCTCTTTCCAGAAACCATGACCTGGTTACTCAAGATAACTCACAGACCTTGTTGTGAGCAATTTCATGTAGGAACTATTGTCTTTCTACCAAACTACACCAGCCAGCCATGCCACAGTGCAGAACTAAGCATGGATTTAGTCATGTATGAGAGGCTCGTGCTCAGGACATTGCGAGATATGCACAATAATGGCGTCCTCCTCGGGTGAGCTGTAACATTAGCTAGTTTAGTGGTGCTAGGTGAGCTAGCAGTAGATGCACGCTTCCCTCTGCACGTTGTTCGGTAGAAAGAAAGTAGTTTCTACGAGCAACTCGGTCATGATTTGTGGAAAGAGACATTGCAGTTGAGTTTTTCAAATGTATTATTTTGTAGCTCTGAGCTCTACAAGCTGAGTGCCATCTAGTTTCATTATATTGGAGAGAAGGCAGACGTCTCTACGGCCGATACCTCCAGCACTCAACAACTCTCACCAAAACAGTCTAGACTGATAAATAGCACTACAGGTAAGAGGAAAAATATGTTTATTTTACTCTGGGGTGAAGTTTCCCTTTAAAATATAGGAGATTTGCAAGCTACCTTTATCCAAGACATGAGTATGTACTGCAGTTTTTGCATTGTACTTCCCAGAAATCAACTCCGCTGTTTTCTTTGTCTGTACTGAACGTTCAGAGCAGCACAAACCGAAACTTTGCAGGCATGAAAAGTTCCTGTCAAAGTCCTAAATATAATTATCTTTTTACAAGAACATATGCTGTCTCATTATTTGTTACAGGATAATTGTTTGTGTATCTGTGCATGTACCGTGTATATATGAAGAGCGATACACTTCTGTCAGGCTTTCCTTTATACAACAGAGCATCTGTTGACACAGCCATTGTGTCGTTTCAGCAGTGCGTAGGAGGAGGTGCGAAGATGTTGTCGGTGATATTCATTACAAGCCGGCGCATCAGCCCATCAAAGCTCTCCTTTGTGGAGGGGATCAAGCCAGAGGCAGGTTAAGGCTTTCCACAGAGACTCCTGTGGTTTGCTCTTCCTCTTGGTTTCCTCTTTTCTTCTGCTGCCGGGTTTTAGAGCATCTCATCAGGAGGGCTGCAAAATCGGAGCCAAAACTTCTGCCGAACTTAACCTTTTATTTGTACAAGCTCAAGAATAATCAGCCAAGTAAAAATCTACCCAATATAGACCGATATTTCCAAACAGAAGTTGGATGAAACTTCACTCCAGTACTTGAATGTGCTTATTTTTCAGACTAGCGCTAATAGCAAATATGCTATTAATATTTTTTCATTTTTGCTTCCTGCAGCATGCATCTGTTGTTTGTTGTATTTGTTTTGCAGCATGTTTCTTGTAATGGAAATGTTCTTTGGCCATTGTAGCAAGCTTAGCCTTGGTGTCCACCATAGTTAGTTGGGTGGAAATCTTATTTGTATATAACCTTGGCTTCTGGAAACTTGTGATGGGCATCAGTAGGAATTAGTATCAGTGTGGAAGTCAGTAACAAAGAAAAAAGTAAACTGGCCATTATTTTATAAATGTTAATAAACAGATTTATTTCAAGTACAGTCAAGCAGAAAATGATGTTCCACACAAACCAGCATTTAAATCCACATGAAAGAAATAAAGCAGAAATGGAGACAGACATCCAGAGAGAGGGAGACAGTGTTCACTCAGATGCAGAATGACTTTTCCTGTGAGTGACTCAGAGCCTGCAGGGTCTTCCTCGTCCAGTGCAGGTTGTGACCCTGCAGGACGGAGCTGCTGCTGCAGAACGATCCGTCTGTTGAGAGAAACTGCTGAGTCATCACAGCGGCTAAACACCACAAGAAGCTGCCTCAAGACCTTTGACAGGCTCGGATCAATCAGCCAACACCACCGCAGCCTCAAGGCCCATCGCCACTGAGATCATCCCACCTTGACCAGCAAAGGTCACAGTTTCAATTTGAGTTTTCCTCCCTAAATTGAACGCCTTGTCTGTCATACAGAGAGGAATTGGTTAGAAAAGTCAAATCCCACATGACTGTTGGACTAATGACCTTCCACTCATTTTGGTGAAATGACTGTGGTGCAGAGGACTTTTCTGTCCATGCTGGATTACTCTTTGATATCTTAGACTTGACTTTAACACCAGCTACCAAACAACACTAGTGCTCAAATACATTTTTGAATTCCCTGGACTTTTTAGCAAAAAGGTTAAAAAATGTTCTGTGTTGTGTCTGTAATCCTCAGCACACTGACTGGCAAAATTAAGAATCCTGACTGCAACTATAGACAGCTTAGAGATCTTTATCAAGTAAGAGCTAGCCGGTCACTTATTCCGATTTGGACGATTGTTGACACTTTTGCTTTTGTCTCTAGTGAAATTCATTGATTCATTGATCTTTACACCCCTAATATTTAAATGTAATAATTTGTAAATAAATGTATTATGTTGATTTCAATAGGCAGCCTATGATTTTAACATGAATACTAACAGTAAACCGAGGAACCTAGTCTTGATGAAGTATTCAGATTACTTAAGTAAAAGTACTAGCACTCTGTAAAAATAATCCACAAGCAAAAGTTCTGCATTCATCTTGCCCAAATAAAACTACATTAGTAGCCTATTAGTATCCAAAATAAAAGTACCAAAAGTAAAAGTACTCATTATACAGAATGGCTTACTTTAGAATAATATATAATGTCAGTGGATTAGAATTACTGATGCGTTGTTGTGTTCATTACTCTAATGTTGCAGCTGGTTAGGGTGGAGCTCATTTTAATCACCTTATATACTGCTGGGCAGCTTAATCCATAATATTACACAATATTTAGTCATGAGTTGAGTTATGTTTTGTATTAGTAATTCAATTCTGCAAAGTAACTAGTAACTAATGTTGTCAGATAAGTGTAGATAGTAAAAAATAGTAGAAGTATGAAATCAAATGGAAACACTGAAGTGAAGTACAACTAGCACCTAGCAGACCAGAGATACATTTAGTTTATTTAAGCTACGGGCTGTAAATAATAAAGATAACGCTTATTTTCTTAAATAAAAAGGAGGACAGAAAGCTGAAAGGACACATTTTATTCTCCTCGCTTTGGCGTTATGTTTCTCTTCCTTTGGAAAAAGCAGGAAACATTAAATGACTGTACTTTAGTTTTGGACGTGGTTTCCCCTCTAAACTCTCTTGGATTCAATCTCTAAATGTCCGAGACAGGAGACAGTTGAAAAATGAGGAGAATTAACACGAGTTTTGTTTTGGACGCATTTCGGGAACGTGACTCCCTTCCTCCATTCCTTCCAGCTCAATTATCGGCCCTTTTCACTCCTCGGGGCCTGAGCACCAGGCAGCAGGCTTCAACTTGTGCAGGGGTCTCAAATCTCTGGTCCTACCAGGAAAAAGGGCGTCTCTGTTAGACATAAAGTTTCAGGCTCTCCACACCTTATGTCATTCACTCACCGTGCTCAACTTAGTCTTAATATTATAGGTTGTGCATGAGTGTGCTTTGGCAAGTTATATCAAGCTAAACATATTGTGGCTGTAAAGCACGACTCCTTTAATAATACTGAACAGTACAATTGATTATTAACATATGTACTATTTCTCAATAGCAGATCCCCAAACTGTCCCTCCAAGCACAGAGAACAGAGAAGAGAGAATAAACAAGAGGAGAAAAAGACAAAGTATGTACATATGTAGGTATTAATTTCCCTTCACCACGTACCTCCCTCTCCCTCTGTATCTATCCATCTCTATCTTTCTCCCTGTCCGCCCAGACAGTTTCCTTTGCAGGGAAAGTATCCGATGGCGTGGACAGATTTGTCTGTCCTAAAAGACTGCTGACACCTGTCTAGTGCTCATTTAAAACTTTTACTGGCCCATTTCTCCAGGGCACACACATGCAGAGAGGCACAGTGTCCAGAAAGGTTTTTTTCTTTCTTCTCCAACTTAACAGAGGAGACTGCCTCAGTCCGTCGCTCCTCTGTGCACAATTTGTATGATTGTAAGTCATCAGGTTTTGAAGAAGCTGCGATTCTTTTGTAATTTTCCAAACAAAAGCTCAGACTCCATGGAATAGGTGTTGAGAAAACTTAAGGATCTCATTTTTAGAAATTTTCAGGCAACTTTACCGTTTCATTTTGAAATTATTCCAATAAGATAAGACAATCCTGCACAGTCCCACGGGAGGAAATTTGCGTTGTTACCACAGCAAAGGGGATAGTGCAAAACAAGAAGCATCCATAAAAAATAACAGAGCATTATAACAACCAAACAGTAGGAAAAAAATATAATAAATACAGAGGCTGAATGGCTGAATTCACATTATTGCATGTAGGAATTATAAATATTGCACAGTTGAATGTTTACCAATATTGCACCCAAGTGATGACTGATGATTGTTAACAATAAAAAAACAAAATCTAATAAAAAGATGGCTGAATTCACATTACATTGATTGTTCCAAAGGGAGATGAGGCACTATGTAATTTTCCAATCCATATATCCCTGTCTCTTCAGGGACCAATCTCAGGTGAATTTGATTGTTTAGCCAGAGAGAAACTACACTTATCGACAATAAATAACAGTATAAATGTGTAAAGATTAGCTCCCTATTTTATCATACATATAAATCATGCGCATAAGATGATATTACCGTGGAAATATAAGAGATTTCTGCAGTGAGCAGGGAAAATAAAATCACAACTCAAAGGCACATTCATGCATGAAAGCAGCGATGCAAATGCACACAAGCGCCGGGCGTTTAAAGAGGATAAAATACAGGAGCAAATGTGGAGAATCAAACCAATAAATACCACAACATGACTTGACAAGTGAGACACGAGGGCAGGAGGCTGTTTCGCCAAAGGATATCGGAAACGCGCATTCCAGAGTGTGTCAATTAGGCTTCGTCTGCTCATCAATTTACCCCTGCGTTTAAACGCAACACTTAGAGGTTTACACTCATTATTCTCTGGTTTGTCAATAAAATCGGGTTTGCATTTCCGTTACATCTATAAAACATTTACTGAATTACGACATCAGTGGGTTTTTCTGACAGATCGACATGTTGCTGTGCAGGTACGCTGCTGTGCTGCTGTGTGACTCCATGCAAGTGTGTGTTTTTGCATTAAAGCAAAAGCTAAATATATATTAGGCATTTTGTGTGAGTATTGGGACCCCTGTGGCACAGCTAATACCCTCTTCAATACTTTTTTTTGTAATCTAATCAAAGTTCCCAACTCACCAGGGTTCAGGGGGGAGGGGTGGGGGTGGGGGGGGGGGTCCCTTGTGTTAGACAGCTTACTGCAATTAAAATTTATTTAAGGCTTACAAGGAATCCTTTCACTCTTGAATAAATCAGAGTGAATTCCTGTGACTCTGACGAGGTTTTCCCTCCCTATAATTATCTTCTGCTCAACAAGCGCTGAGAGAGCAGCTCTCCTTTAACCCCCTGCAGTACCTCAGAGCTTTACACTTGTAATTAAATCATAAAATAACAACAACTGCAAATTCAGAGTTTTCAAAACGAGCACTTCAAGACTGTGATTTGAGGAAACGGGTGCACGCCAGATGACTTCATTGATGTCACTTTTTAAATCTTGCGCCGTATTTCATGTTTTTTTATAGGGGCCCTCGACTTTTGAGCTCTGACGCTGAGGCGCAGACCGGCCCTGACATCCTGAGGAGTGTCACTGTGTAATGTGACACACTATAGGAGATTACAAGTTTCAACAAGTTACCAGGTACAGATGCACTCACCCAGAGCGCAGCTTGTATCCCACTGACTCGGGCTTTAGATTTACATTTCTTATGCTGTGGCCTGCTTTTGTTGTCGTACGCTGTTGTTGTAATTGCACAAACAGCTTTTCTACAACACTGGAAATACTTTTAATTCAGATTTTTATGTCTGGCCCAGTAGGCGGGAGTACAGGAATCTATAAATCTAAAATCCTGCCTCACGCTCTGATGTGCTCAGAATAATTTTTAGCCTTACATGCGTGGCAATTCAACTCGCCTTTTCCTCAGAGATGTGTGTTTAGCTTGGAGTTTAAACCAGATATGGTGGTTAGGATATTTATTTCCACTGTTGCACAAGATTATCTTTTTTATATCAAGCTCCAAATATAGTTTCATCATACAGTGTCTTTTCTCTCTGTAGTTTGTGTTCAGTATTTCTTCACATAACCAGAAGTCACTTCTGTGGGCTCCTCTGACACTCCGTCTCTCCTTGTCCTTTTAATATGTTTTTACGATTTCCCTCTGATTACTTTGCCCTTGTGACCGAGTGTTGAATTAAATGCCTAATTTAACATGGGCCTTTTGTTGGCCGCCTCTTTGTTGGGAAGCTCTTTCTAATCGTCCAGCGGGGTGGTGTTGTTGACGGCCGGGGACCACTCAGTCCGCTCTTATTATGCCTCAGTGACAGCGTGTCCTTGGGCAAGGCAGCAGAGCTGTCAGGTCTCTCTGTCACACTTCTCTGCAGGCGGGACATGGCCAGCCCACGGCACAGCTAGGGGTCCTAAAGACCTAGGGCAACGCCACTAATCTCCAAGGATGCCTACCTTGGTTGTTTAGCAACCGACTCTGGCTGACAGCGTTTGTTCGTTTGTCTTTGGCTGCTGTGTGATGGAGCGGTGGATGTGGGGGTTACAGCGAAACTAACCAAACAACACGATGGGCACTTTTGTTGTCTCACTAAAGAGGAGGAGCTATCAGGAGAGCCCACTGTGTGTCCTTTCATGTCTCCGAGTCATGAGAAGAGCAAGCACGCACACACACGCGCACGCACGCACACACACACACACACACACACACACACACACGCAATGTACAACAAAGTGTACTGTACAAGTGTCACCAAAAGCTTACTTGTATTTTCACATTAATCATGTTTCATTGTTAAATTCAACTAAAGAGTTCCTCTGTCCAATTTTTCTATTTCCGTATTGAAATTATTATTATTTTTTTTTAATTTTGATATAACTATCTTTGTTTTTTATGAATTTAACAATCAAATTATGAGACGTATAGAGTTTAAATTACAGTTTCTGTAAAATTAGGACTGTACCTGATTCAGAATTATGTCAATTTAATCTGATTTGGCTGTTCAATACGAATATTTGACTCTTGTTTTTCCTTCCTTCCCATATAACATTTGAGAGTTTGAACGGGGGTTCGGTGGAATGTTTGTGTTGACAGCGACGTTCACATAATATAGTAAACAAGCCAAGTTAACCCTCCAAGCTAATGTGTACTACTATGCTAAAGAGGGATCAGAAATGTGTAACAACGTGTTTTGCCGACACTTGGTATCAAACAAAAGACTGTATCATACTAAGTTTCCGTGAGCTGTAAATTCACCACTTCTAAGCGGATGGCAGGAGATAATGTTAGCTTGGAGCCTGACCGGGTAAAACCTCTCTTCCTCTGGGTAGTTGCGTCTGTCTCACTCAAACTGCTGCCCTATATTAGATGTCAGACCAAAGTGAACATCAAAAAAAGATGCCATAGCATTTTCCCTCTTTAAATTGCTTGTTTTGCGCAACCAATAAATATGTGTGCTGTCGTTATGGATGGGACAGAGAACGATGAAAATGCTGTTCAAAATCGGACAAAGTTCAAAGTCCTCCTTTTGACAAATTATTTTGTTTACTTGCCACCCAATGAGAATTGTCCCGAAGCCCAGTGTCAGTTGGGCTCACTGATTGGTAACCAATTAGCAAACATTCACATTTCACAAGTCACAAACAGTGAATTTTTGGACAATTATCAAAGTAGTTGCAGATAAATTTCTTGATGCGACACATCAAGTTGTTTCAGCCAATGCCCCAAAATGACATCTGTTTATGTTTAAGTGACAAAGCCCTCTGCCGCTTGTTCAGAGTTAATGGATGAGTCAACAACGTGTCGGACTTAAACAAGGAAGACTGCTGTTTGTTGACCATGTCCGAATGACAGCCAGTGATTACATTTACGTGCACAAAATAATAGGCCTTTTTGCCCTTATTCTGAAAAAGACAATACTTCTACTAAACTGGTAACATGGCTAATAAAAATAAATATTCCACTAATACTCCTGTTTACAGAATGTGCTAAATTTGGCGTGATTTGGAATATTTAAATGAAATATGCTGCTTGCATGCCGAGTATCAAATGTGGAATATTGCCATATTTGGAGCAAAGGCGGACTGTCACTGTGCATGTAAATGTAGTCGTCGTTTTTCCAAGCATGACCTTGATTGTTCCCTAACCAAAAATTGTTACTGTGACAACAAAGCTCCACTAATCTCAATTTAGTACCCAAACCATTCTCTGTCTCAAACCTAACCAAACTTTGTTGTCACATCATGAAACAGATTTATTTTTCAACAATAACTTATAATGATTTTGAATGGCACAGAAAAAAATTGGTGTGCTGTAGTTAGGTGCACAGAATAAAAAGATTTCTATTTGTTGTTTTAGAAAGCATGGACAGACAAACAATCCATTTTGGGGTTTAATTTGAAGGACTTGTTGGACCGATGGCGCTGCTTTTGTTTTGCTATTATCATTTTTTAATCAATACGAAGACTCAGCATGCTCCCGCCACTCCTCCCTCTCACCCAAAAGGCTTTGTAGTTTTACTATTGATATACATGAAGATAAAACCAATGAAAAAAGAAAAAAAAACAAAATGCAAATAATCAGCAACACATTGCTCTGTGTTTATTGATCTGATGGGAAATGCAGCATTTTATATCACTGAGATTTTGTATTCCTATAAGTTCATGTTTCAAAACACTCCATTGAATACAGTAGCAAAAAGCCACAGTCTGCTGGCAGCGACTGACTGAACCGGCTTCCTCTTTCTTTCATCTCCCCTCTAATCTTCTGTTTGCACAGCTCTCCGCCTTGTCAGCGTAGTTTGTTTAGGTTTTATGCCCGTCAATACAGCTGTATTCCTCCGTCTCGAAGTACATCTGAAAAGATCATCTGCGATAGATTTGCAGGCAGAACATTTTCTCTGCCGCAATCCAGGGCTTTGTCTGGAAAATGATTAAGGAGTGTTTCACTCTAAACAGCAGCAAAGAAAACATCTTCTGCTACTGAAAGGCTGCCAGTTCACTTTCCTTTCAACACAGAACAATCCAAGAGGAAGATCATCTAAGAGGCGACTGCAGCAAATGTAGAAATGTTTTTTTCTTTTTACTGCTCATGTGCACCTTATGGTACAACATGCTTATCTTCCAGCAGTAGTTCTACATTTTGGAAAATACACTTATTTTCTTTCTTGCTGAGAGTTAGATGAGGAAAACAATACTACTCTCAGATGTGTACGGTAATTATGCAGCTTTGCTTATAGACTGAAAATGGGAAAATATCTAGCTCTGTGAGAAGTAGAGCAAGACTTATTATCCTAATCTTATTGCAGATGTATCAGCATTGTGTATGTTCAACACATTCTCACTCTGACCTCGTCACATATCGATGTTTTGTCATGGACTTTCCTCGTCCAGATATGACGTGCAAGGTACCCTGTTACATGCATTGTCTTCTTTCAGAATAAACTTCACTTTTCACAGGAAATGTAAAACACCTCGAATTGACGTCTTTTTTTTCCCCTCAACAACAAAGGCATGTGGTTACGTTTAGCCAACACGCACACGCGGTTGGGTTTAGGAAAAAAGAACACGGTTTGGCTCCACCAACTTAGTGAAAGTTGGCGGTTGTTGGACCCCCTACCACTGCTTACACCCACCCCACGTGGACTCTTGCTGCTCAACTTTAAAACAAAGCCCTATTTCTTTCATCGACGCAACAAGCCATTATCAACACACTCCAACACAGTAGGTGGTGGCATGCAAGTTGGTTTGTGGTCCGTCATTAAACATTATAAAAGAATGACATGTTCGAGACATGTCACTGGTGTGGAAGTTTTTCACATTTTCTAAGGAAGTTATTTTCGCCAGGTATGGGGTGATAAGGCAGTTTAGTGCACATGACAAAAGAACATTGTGGACAACTCTGTGCGTGTGTGTTGATTTGGATTGTTTTTGACTGTGTTATGCAGTGTTTAAATATAATAAAGGGTAATACGTAAGGATATTTAGAAGTAGGACATTGAGTCTGTAGTGGACCGTATGAGATGTAATTTTGGTTTTTAAGTAAGTATGTACGTTTTTTTTTGTTTGGTTGTTTTTTGTTTTTTTTTGTATTCTGGAAAAATCTTGATAAACTTTTCCCCTGCCTCATGCGAGTACTGTGGCTCTCCAGAAAAGGAACACAAACATGAGTCAAAACTGAGACCCCTCACAAACTGAGTGGCCGAGGAACTTTGGTATGTTGAGACAGCCACCACAGTAGTGTTTAATATTTCGTGTCACTGCCATCTCCCATTGCAGACCTGCTTTTGTAAACACCACAGGTGCCTGCGCAGATAGACTGTAGTAATCAATAACTGCGTTGCTTGTATTTTTTCAGGTAAACATGGACAGCCCAGTTTCTCTGTGCTCATGTAAACACCATAAATGATCATGATCATAACCAGGATAAGTCTCATTAAAAGGTTATCAGTGTGCATGTAAACACACTCTCTGTCCAACCATTTCTAGGAACAAACATCTGGCTGGTGTATAAAAAAGTGTGCGTTCATAGTTGCTGGTTAAAATAATGGCAAAGAAAAATGCAGAACTAGACAAGTATTCTAGATGAGTACTCTAACAGGCACATGAAGGAATGAATGTGAAGGTGCTCGCTGACCAGCGCTGCAGCTCAGCACAGAGAAAGAGAGCGTTGTTTTCCTTCGACCTCGGCAGCCAATGACTCACACTGCAAGGTGTTGCCAACAGACAGAGTTTGACAGTTTAATATTTATGCTGTCAATTCCAAAAACTAACCTTGGTAATTAGGGGAGGTGATTCCGGACAGATGTGGACGCGGGGACAAAAGAGCCTTTTGTTTGGCTCTTGTGAATGCAGCCACCTCTCCCATGACAGCATTAAAAAAAGCAGGCCCAGAGTCATTGGCAGCCTGATTGGTTCGCTGCTCAGCGTGCCGGATGAGGTCACAGTTCCTCATGGCATGATGTCACTCTTGGGTGGGACGTCACGTCAGGGAGCATTAGAGCAAGACGTCCCGTTGACTGCAGGGCAATTAGCGACATTTCATCCATTTAAAAACTGAAGATTACACAAACTAAACCGAACAATTTAAACATAGCAACTCAATATTTTGCCAACAGTGGAAATGTAAATACAAGCAGGTGTGTGTTGTGGTTACAGAGACAGGTCTGTAAGATCTTTCAACAGCAGTATACCTGAGTGCAGACAGGATACTGAACTACTGCTTCACTGTAAGCAAACGAAAACGTTACATTGTTTTGCTCTGGAGTGTCTTCCTGGAAGCTCAGGGATATCTACACCCACACCCTTTTCTCTGAAACAATATTTGCAGAAACCTCAGATTTTTTGGCATCTGTATGCACATACTGAACACTATGTACTCAAACAAAGACATCTTCTCTAAACCTTATTAACACTATCATCCATCTAGACTGACCTCAGAATGCCATTAATACAGTGACATCACTGGATCAACGTTTCAGCTGCTGTGGCGTCTTTAAATTCTTTTCATGCCAAAATGGCTGATCTTAATTCCAAATAATAATCAGCCAACTGGAGTGCAAAATATTTGCAGGTAAGTAAACAAGTGGTTTAATCAGATATGCAGGACTCAATCCCAATCAGAGTGCACCATTTTAAAATCAATTATCTACATCTACATTATCAAATCAATCTTTAATATGGCAAAATCAGAAATACATATTTTTCCTCTTACCTGTAGTGCTATTTATCAATCAGGAATATTTGAGTGTTGGAGATATCGGCTGTAGAGATGTCTGCCTTCTCTCCACTATACTTGAACTAGATGGCACTCGGCTTGTGGTGCTCAAAGCGCAGAGAAAAAAAAACCCCAACTCAGCACAGCAGCAACATCTCTTTCCAGAAATCATGACCTGGTTCCTCAAGATAATCCACAGACCTTGGTGTGTGCAGTTTCATGTAGGAACAATTTTCTTTCTACTGAACTACACCTGCCAACTGTATTACTGCACAGAAGGAAGTGTGCATCTACTCATGGACGAGAGGCTCATGTTCGTGACAGTGCAAGGCGTTAAGATTAATGGTGTCCTCCTGCTAGGTGAGCTAGCAGTAGATGCATGCTTCCTTCTGCACAGTGATGCAGTTCGATAGTCGCTACATGAAACTGCTCACAACAAGATCCGTGGATTATCTTGAGTAACAGGGTCATGATTTCTGGAAAGAGACATTTCTGTTGAGTTTTTTTTAAATGTATTTATGATTGTGTGGTGAACTGTTCCTTTAATCCTTGGGAGCAAACATTTTAAAATCAACAGCAGTTTTGTCATCTTTTCAGTTTTCCTTAGACATTCCACACAAAACTCACCAAGTGCAAGCTGCATCTGCTCCAAATTTAAGCCAATAAGTAAAGGAATTTTAATACTGGCTAACCGTATCAGTAAGTGATTAAACTTTGCCATGAGAGCAGCTTATTTAACACTGAAAAAGTTATACTCAGATTAATCTTCCTACAATATCTCTGAATAGCTCTTCACTATTAGTTGGATCCATTGGAGAACAAACATTATGAGACGACGACTTTTATTTAATTCCTAAAGGTCAAATATGTGCATAAACTAAATAATACATTAATGAAGAGATGATTACTGGTAGACAGATGGCCAACACTAACCACTTTCCACCATTTACACTAAGCTGTGGTCGTCGGTCAGCCTAAGAGCCTCGGCTCGGCCTCTCCGCTGTAAGAACTGTCTGACCACTGACTGTAACTCTGTTTTCCCTCCCAACAGATCACACACCACAAACACCACAAACTGCTGCTTGTCCACAGGAACACATCAGGTATGTCCAACATCAATCATGCTCGGCCTATGATGAGTGCATTTCGGAAATGAAAAGAAAAATACGACTGTAGGGCTCTCACATAAATACTGATTAGATTTCCCCCCATATTCAGATCCCTTAAACCGTTAAAAGATGCTGTTAGGGAACTTCAGCACACTGAGCTAATGTATTAGCTGAAGTTTAAGACCAACATTTTAATTTGAAGGTTACCACTGAAGCATTTTAAGGTTCCTTATTTATATAATGACACAAAGAACCCACTGATGCTTATTCAACACCGCAGATTAGTATTCATAAAATCCGCCCAAACTGCAAACTCCTTAATAAAAAGAGAACTTCACACTAATTATTCAAGCAAAGCACATTTTTTACAGCAGCTGGTACTTTGTCAAATTCATCAACTTCATTGCTGACATAAGCCAATAACATAAACCACAGACTGAGCTTATCCTCCTGCAACGTTACAAACATCGACATCATGTATTGACTTTTCCCCCTGTCAGCCCACCTGGGCAGAGAGCGAGAGCCGAGTACAGGTAGTTGCCATAAACACTCAGGCTTTATCGTCGGGGGGCAAACACAGTCAGGAGTCATTTTGTTGCACACTCTAGTTTAATGAGAGATGACCTCAAGCCATTTATAGGCAGTAAAGGACACCCTGTAGCAGCTGAAGTGCATCAGAGCCAGAGGCTTCAGGCAGAGGTTGAAGTGTATACAGTCAGTCAAGACAGAAGACATGTCAACAGGGAGGAGGGGACCCTTTTTAGATGAAGACTCTAAACATGTTGCGGTGGTGAAGTGAACCCAGGTGTGATTAGTTTGTCATTCCCTTGATTTAAATTCTCGCATTTAATCCTGCTGTGTGGTTTGGCAGGTTTCAGCTTTTCTCACACTGAAATGAGCTAAGGAAAATCCCTTAATGAGTTGAATGAAATGTGGGCCAAGTGTGGTGTTAGAGCATGAGGCTGGCATTATTTTCTTTTATCACCAATTAATTGTTGATTGTGGTCTCTGCAGGGGATTTGTTATCCTAATAAAAATATCTTTAAAAACTCTACTGTTGCCCCTTTAAGCGAAATACTTTGTTTCTTTATGTTTCAACAATGCTGTGGTTACAAGTGGTTAAGTTTAGTCACAAAAACCACTTGGTTATGGTTTGGAAAAGATTATGTTTTGGCTTAAAATATCTGCTTTTGCCATTCCAGCTGGAAATGCAGTAATGTCTTGGCTTAAAAAAAAAAAAAAAGACGTTCCTCGTGGCACTATCCCAGCTGGAAATGGAACAGTGTCATGATTAAACAAAAAATAAAATAAAATTTAAAAAAAAGCTTTTGGTGGCACTTTCCTCAGTGGAAAAACAGAGAGGGGTTGCTAAAACACCTGGATGTGGTGTCAAAAAAGCTGTTGGAAACAGCTACAGGTTGCTAAAAAAAAACACTTCTATTTTGTGCCAAAAGCCACTGGAGAAACAGTGAGGGTGTGCTACAAAACACCCATATTTGGTACCTAAAAAGCTGCTAGAAAAAAAGTGACGGATTGTTACAAAACATCCAAGTTTAATGCTTTAAAAATGCTGGAAAAAATACAATGGGCTGCAAAAAAATACCCACGTTTGGTGCCTAAAAAGCTGCAGGAAAAAGAACGGATGGTTTCAAAACACCTTCAAAACTCCCCATGTTTGTTGCCTAAAAAGCTGTTGGAAAAACGCAATGTATCATTACAAAACACCTACGTTTGGTGCCCAAAAGCTGCTGGAAAAACCGCTACAAGGTGCTAAAAAAAACACCCATGTTTGGTGCCTGAAGGCCTTTGGAAAAATAGTGTTGGACCGCTAAAAAAACAACAACCAAAAAACAGGTGTGGTGCCTAACAAGCTTTTAGAAAAAGGATAGATCATTCAAAAACACCCTCATTAAGTGCATGAAAAAATTCTGGAAAAAATACAGTGGTTGCTGAAGAACACCCACGTTTGTTGCCTAAAAACCTGCCGGAAAAATCCATGACGGTTCATTACAAAACACTAAGATTTGGTGCCTAAAAAGCTGCTGGAGAAAGAGCTACGGATTGCCAAAAAAACCCCTACATTTTGTGCCAAAAGCCATTGGAAACAGAGTGAGGGCTTACTGCAAAATGCCCATGTTTGGCGCCTGAAAAGACTCTGGAAAAACAGTGTTAGGTCACTTAAAAACACCCAGGTGTGGTTCTTAAAAAGCTTCTAAAAAAATGGATTATTTCAAAACACCCATGTTTGGTGCTTAAGAAAATGCTGGAAAAAAATGCAGTGGTCGCTACAGAACACCCACGTTTGATGCAAAACATTTGAGTTCTGATTTAGTTGAGGTATTTATATTGAGGTATAAATTTTTCCATTCACTCTTGGGAAGATGAGTTGAGGTTACAGACTGATGATAATGTTTGGGAGGAGAACCTCAGCAGGATTCAATACTGTTCAATTAATGTCAGACATCAGTTAATTCAATTTAAGGTCACGCTTAGACTTCACTTCTCAAAAACTAAGTTACATAGAGTCTATCCTACAATCTCTCCTTTATGTGATCGCTGTAAGTCTGCTGATGGCTCCCTAGCCCATCTCTCTGGACGTGTCCAAAGTTGCATGATTTCTGGAGTCAAGTGTTCAAATGGTTTTCTGAAATGTATAATTGTGTGTTCAAGCCCGAGCCAGAGGTGGCAATGTTTGGCTATTCTCTGTCTTTATTGACTCATACCCTCCCTGTCCAGAACACTATTATGTATTGTAATAGCAAAGAGACTGATTTTGATGCACTGGAAGTCAGAAATTGTACCCGTTTTCAAGACATGGCTGACAGAACTTACCTCTGTGCTGCACATGGAGAAAATTCGATACAGCATGATGAACAATCTTAAGAAGTTCTACCAGACTTGGCAGCCATTTTTAGACAATCTTAAGTTTAATGGGGACCCTGATCATTGATAAGATCTATAATAGGCCACTCACCTCTTCCTTGAGAATTTGTGTTTGAACTTAGAGTACTAGTGATGCAACAATGTATGTCATTGCTTGAAGTGTACGCCCTGTTCAGTTTTTGCTCTTGTTTTACTCACTATTTTTATTTGCCTTTTTTTTTTTTTTTACCATTATCCTTATTTTTCTTGTACGTCTTGCGTTACTTTGAAAAAAAAAAACTAATAAAGAAAAAAAAAAGAAGAAGAACACCCACGTTTGTTGCCTAATAGCTGCTGCTGGAAAAAAACCCACGATGGATCATTACAAAACACCTATGTTTGGTGCCTAAAAAGCTGGTGGAAAATAGTCACAAGTTGCTAAAATGTTCCCACATTTGATGCCTAAAAGCCATTGGAAAAACAGTGACAGGTCACTGAACCAAACACTGTTGTTAGTTGGTCTTGAGCAGTAGTCTGAAGTAGTCTGTAGCTTGGTAACCGTCTCCCCCATGTGTCACGCCATTCACCATCACCTCCGACTCCACAAGACAAAAAGAAACTTAAGATATTCTAGTCGTATGGATTTGTGTTCATTTGTATACCATTGCACTCCTGGGAAACTTGCAGCACCCTCATCATGTGTGACAGTCATGGCACACAACAGAAGCTCAGACATGCTAGAAAACATGGAGAAAACGGGGGGTGGGGAGGGTCTACATTCACTCTCCTCATACATGGCCAAAGCCGATGGCACAGGGGCCCTTTACCCAAGGTAGAGTTTTGTTGTGCTAAAACCCAGGGGATCCAGGCCATGTTATTGAGCAATATGCACTGCTTTGTGTGATGGGGGTCCGCCCCCTCGTGCTCTGCTTGTGTTTTATCTCCCCTTTGACAAAGGAAGAGGCCCCGCAAACAGCCACCTTCACACCTCTCTTAGCAGCTCTTCTCAATGAGCTCGAGCACCTCTCCATTCATACGTGGAAATATACTACGCACAAAAAAAAAATCAGGGTAATGGTGACTGTGCAGCCCTTTCTCCTCACCGTGAAGAGGAAAAACAAAAAAACGTATCCTGCGACGTATTGAGATCTTCATATGAAAGAGGAAAAAGCAAGGCTCCTGTTCAGTTATTGGCATTGAAATGTTTATAGGTTTTTCCGAAAGGGCAATTGAGGAGTGAAACGTTCGACAATAGGCTCCGAAAAAACTCCAACAGCTTGGAACCTTTATGAAAGTGCCAAATATGAATCACAGCACTGCGGATGCCAGACGGGCCTTTCCTGTGTTGCTAAGAGAGCCCCTTGGACTGAAACAGGCCGGGCAGCCAGAGGGGGGTTAAGTGTTTCGGATGGCTGTACAGTGCTGCACGGTAGATATGACTTGATGCTCCTATTTCTGCCCCGCAGCATGGGTGGTCTGCGCTTGATTTTTATACTGCCACCTATTAGCACCATGAGCCAGTGATTTATGCAGCTGTCAACTTCAACTTCATCAGCTCCGTCAGCCACTGGTGAATTGTGGGTATGCTGGCAAAGCCTTTCCTCTCTGCACCTCCTACTTTGGGGCTAAAGTAAACCACCCCTGAGAGCAGAAAGAAGGAAAAAAATGCTGTTAAGGAGAAAAATACAATTTAGATAAATAACAACCATGCATACCACTGAGGCCTCCTCTGTGGAGAACTTCCAGCCTAAACATCTGGCTGGCTGCATGTAAGGAAAAGACTGTTTGAGTTAAAGCAAGGTGAGAAAGGAGGAATTCATGGCTGGAACAGCCAACTAACAGTTGAAGTGCTTGGGGATCAGTCAGAGGCTGCACAGAATTATTGAGGGGAAGTGTTGCTGGGAAAAGTGCTGTATGGAAGAAAGTAAAAAATAGCTGTATTCATGGCAGTAGATTTTCTAAAAGTACATAAGCATCTCACTTAATGTGGAGATATTGTGCTTGAGGACAAAATGTGTTAAATGGGAAAATCTGTTGAAAATTAGTCGACTGAGTGAGCGGTGAGTTATTTTGCATCAAGCCGTACAGTAATGGAAACTGTGGCTAACAGCTCCTATTTGCTGGTTAATGAAGAAAAAGGTGTTATTCCCCGTGGGCAGAGCAGAGTAATGGGCTTTGGCTTGGTTGTAATGAGGCTGCTAGATTCTGGCCGGAGTGGTGCTGCAGGCCAATTTAAACAAACACAGGCATGAAAAGAAGGTGGACTGTGCATATGGGTGATTTACAGTATGTAATTCTTTACCATAAGGAGCGTATTAGCAACAAAAAAGGCACTTCGGCTGCTACTGTGATGCTCAGGGCGCTGCATCCGAGATTAAAATGCTGATTTGTGTTAAAGACATTGGGGCCTTTTAAGTGTCAGAGGCTAATGTTTTCTTTACTGCAGCCCAAGAATGTTAAACTTTATTAAACACCTGTTAAAATAATACTTGTCACAGTCAGTTTTTGGGAAACGTCCTGTTGGATGGATCTGAGAGGAAAATCCAAAGATGCAGTGGTCTTGATAAGTGATTCCCAAACTCAGAGTATACCCGAGGGGGTACTTCTGCAGTTGCTCTGGGGCAAGTGGAAAGACTGTGGAGTAGCGGAACAAAATAATTATTTGATATTTTTAAATATATCCACACGGCACCAGCCCGAGTCAGTTATAACACCTTAGAGCCATGTGTTATAACTGACTCGGATGAAATGCAGAGAACATGCAAACAGAAAAAAAATCCAAATTGTTAGCTAAAAATGTGTCAATATATTGTTTAAATAGTATATGCATAAAAGTAATGTGCAAACTGTTGAAAAAAATCGATGGATCAACAGTTACCTAGTTGAATCAATAAACATTAGCCAGAGGTTATCAATAATGTGTTCTAACAATTAGCTAAAATACTGCATAAACAGCTGAAATAGAGAGCTAAAACTAATAAATGGACAAACAGTTGAAACACTTTGGTTAAGTAATTAATGTTAGCTGAAAGTAATGAATAAACTGTTGTGATGAAGCGATAAATTAACCACTAAATTTAGTGGAATAAGTGAAAATTACCTAAAATTAACAGCTAAAATTAATAACATTAGCTAAAAGTAATAATTGTTGAAATAATAAACTAATATTTATGGATACAGTTGTGAAATAGTTAGCTAAAAGTATTAAATAAAAAGCTAAACTCAAAGTTCAGTGTGTAAGATTTAGGGGAATATAGTGACATCTAGTGGTGAAGATTGCAGATTGCAACCAGCTTAAACTTCTCCCGGTTAGAATTCCTTCGATGTTCATTGTTCAGGAGTTTTTTGGTTGTTGTTTTTTATCGTGTTTTTTTTTTTGTTTTGTTTTGTTTTACCAGGAGCCAAATTATCCACAGAGGTCTCTTCCTCTCCAAAACAAACAGACCCGGTGATTTAAACTGGTAAAAACACTGAATAAAGCAGCTTCACGTTACAAATCAATGTTTCTCCAACGCTGTTCGGCATGTTGGAGACAGGCAGGTTTACCCGCTACATGCTAATGTGTGATCACCTTTTGTCTCTGATAACTTAAGATCCAGATGTTCACATGTTTTTTTTTTTTTTTTTACCAGGAGCTGAATTATCCACGGGGGTCTCTTTCTCTCTAAAACAAACGGACACTGTTATTTGAACTGGTAAAAGCAGTAAATAAACTAGTTTTGCCTTATAAGCCAGTGTTTTTCTGATGCTGCTCCCCACAGATGGGCTTCTAACTACGGTGGCTGATGCGTAAATGGCGCTATCTGGAGCCAGTGTTCGGTTTGTCCGTTCTGGGCTACTGTAGAAACATGGTGGTGAACATGGCAATCTCCATAAACAAGGACCCAGTCCCTATGAAGATATAAACGGCTCATTCTGAGGTATGGAATACACAGTGATTGTTATATTCAGGTGATTATACAGTAAAGTAAACTTACTTATTATATCCCATTTCCTCCAGTATACCCTTCTAAATCCTATGCACAGGACCTTTAAACTAGCTTTCAAAAAGTAATTCAAACACAGTTATGTAACAGTAAGATTAAATTACATGAAATTTGTGGATACACATGTTATCAGCCTTCTTCTATTGTGTGAAAGGGAAATCTGTTAGCTGCCACAAATCGACTTCCTGTTGTTTGTGTTTTTAACGTCACTCTTATCTACACTACTGTACTGCTGCTTGGTTTCCCTGAAAGGGGAACTACATCGAGTTTCACAATACATGCACATTGTTCCTATGGTCGGAGATGGTCCAAAAATATCAGTGGACATGAACGTCTTTCTCCCAGATCCAAATGCTGGAGCTGTAAAACTCAAACTTGTGATGTCCATTGACAATGAATTGGGAAATATGTTTTAGATGATATTGAGAGCTCCAGGGGGGATGTTCTGAGTATATGGGTACATTTTGTTTCAGAACTGAGAACACTACAATAAAAGAAAGCCCATAGCGGTATAAAAAGGAAAGCAAACACTCTGTGGGTCCACAAAATCAGGCTCCCATTTATTGCCTATGGAGCAGCTCCAGACTAAATACCCTATGACATCACAAGTTTGAGACTTACTTCTCTGGTTTCTGGCTGAGGGAGAGAGTAGGTAGTGTTCACAATATCGATTGAGCTTTCCCAGGCCGTGGAACTTATAACTTATTGGAATTCTTAAATTAGGTGGTGTTCCCCTTTAACATGCAGCTGTCTTGTGTGCAGATGCTCCAGACCTACATCACAGATATCCACATTGAGTTGTTGGCGTTGGTTACATGCAGGGTGTGACTAGTGGCGTAGGCTTCTCCTTGGTGTAAAGTGGTTTACTTAATTTATGCTGGGTCAGAAGCAAAGGTCATGCTTTCGAGATGAGAAAAAAAAGCCTGTTAAGGTCACACGCAAGCTTTCCAGATGCCAGAAAGTGTGATCAAACAGTTCCCAATTAGAACCATATAATTTGGTAACATTATGATATTAAAGATGGCAGCTTGGTTTTCCCAAGCAAAACTAACTTCACAAGCGGCTGACCATAATTTGGGGTTGTGTTGCATTTATGCAGAGGGGTAATGGTGCAGGAGGAGGTTGTGTGCATGTGTGTGTGTGGTAGGGATGGTAGGAGTTTCTGCAGAGACAGAGAAATATTCTGGAGGAGAAAATGGTTGGTAAGCATTCAAATATGCATTTCTTTAGTCCAGAAGCAACATGACTGGAGGATGAAAGGGCGGAGAGTAGGTAGGAACATGACTGTGTCACAGGGGAGGCTTTTTGGCTTTTGGCTGTCAGTGCTGGAAAAATGTAGAGGGGAAAAAACTTTTACATACATCATACAAACTGAGCATATAACAGCAGACACTGCAGTCAAGTCGTCATGGTGACAAGAAAATAAACACGAAAACAAAGACAACAACTTGAAACTGCGGAGAATAAAGGGCAGATGGGGTGAGAAATCTCAGCATACCTTATGTGCTTTACAGGGACAGTTTAACATTGTGGGACGTACACATTATTTGCTTTCTTGCTGAGAAAAAATCATGAAAAAAAGTCATAGTATAGCATGTCGTCCAAAATCATGAAAAAAAATCATAGTATAGTATGTCGTCCAAAATCATGAAAAAACATCATAGTATAGCATGTCGTCCAAAATCATGAAAAAAAAATCATAGTATAGTATGTTGTCCAAAATCATGAAAAAAAGTCATAGTATAGCATGTCGTCCAAAATCATGAAAAAAAATCATAGTATAGTATGTCGTCCAAAATCATGAAAAAAAGTCATAGTATAGTATGTCGTCCAAAATCCTGAAAAAAAGTCATAGTATAGTGTTCCGTCCAAAATCCTGAAAAAAAAGGCATAGTATAGCATGTCGTCCAAAATCCTGAAAAAAAGTCATAGTATAGCATGTCGTCCAAAATCCTGAAAAAAAGTCATAATATAGCATGTCGTCCAAAATCATGAAAAAAAGTCACAGTATAGTATGTCGTCCAAAATCATGAAAAAACATCATAGTATAGCATGTCGTCCAAAATCATGAAAAAAAGTCATAGTATAGCATGTCGTCCAAAATCATGAAAAAACATCATAGTATAGCATGTCGTCCAAAATCATGAAAAAAAAATCATAGTATAGTATGTTGTCCAAAATCATGAAAAAAAGTCATAGTATAGCATGTCGTCCAAAATCCTGAAAAAAAATCATAGTATAGTATGTCGTCCAAAATCATGAAAAAAAAAATCATAGTATAGTATGTCGTCCAAAATCATGAAAAAAAGTCATAGTATAGTATATCGTCCAAAATCATGAAAAAAAGTCATAGTATAGCATGTCGTCCAAAATCATGAAAAAAAGTCATAGTATAGTATGTCGTCCAAAATATGATAAAAAAAAAGACATAGTATAGCATATCGTCCAAAATATGATAAAAAAGTCATACTATAGTATGTCGTCCGAAATATCATCAAAAGGTCATAGTATAGCATATTGTCCGAAATATGATAAAAAAAGTCACAGTATTGTATGTCGTCCAAAATCATGAAAAAAAATCATAGTATAGTATGTCGTCCAAAATCCTGAAAAAAAGTCATAGTATAGTGTGTCGTCCAAAATCCTGAAAAAAAAGTCATAGTATAGCATGTCGTCCAAAATCCTGAAAAAAAGTCATAGTATAGCATGTCGTCCAAAATCATGAAAAAAAGTCACAGTATAGTATGTCGTCCAAAATCATGAAAAAACATCATAGTATAGCATGTCGTCCAAAATCATGAAAAAAAGTCATAGTATAGCATGTCGTCCAAAATCATGAAAAAAAGTCACAGTATAGTATGTCGTCCAAAATCATGAAAAAACATCATAGTATAGTATGTCGTCCAAAATCATGAAAAAAAAAATCATAGTATAGTATGTCGTCCAAAATCATGAAAAAAAGTCATAGTATAGTATATCGTCCAAAATCATAAAAAAAGTCATAGTATAGCATGTCGTCCAAAATCATGAAAAAAAGTCATAGTATAGTATGTCGTCCAAAATATGATTAAAAAAAAGACATAGTATAGCATATCGTCCAAAATATGATAAAAAAAGTCATACTATAGTATGTCGTCCGAAATATCATCAAAAGGTCATAGTATAGCATATTGTCCGAAATATGATAAAAAAGTCACAGTATTGTATGTCGTCCAAAATCCTGAAAAAAAATCATAGTATAGTATGTCGTCCAAAATCATGAAAAGAAAATCATAGTATAGTATGTTGTCCAAAATCATGAAAAAAAGTCATAGTATAGCATGTCGTCCAAAATCATGAAAAAAAGTCATAGTATAGCATGTCGTCCAAAATCATGAAAAAAAGTCACAGTATAGTATGTCGTCCAAAATCATGAAAAAACATCATAGTATAGCATGTCGTCCAAAATCATGAAAAAAAAATCATAGTATAGTATGTTGTCCAAAATCATGAAAAGAAAATCATAGTATAGTATGTTGTCCAAAATCATGAAAAAAAGTCATAGTATAGCATGTCGTCCAAAATCATGAAAAAAAGTCATAGTATAGCATGTCGTCCAAAATCATGAAAAAAAGTCATAGTATGTCGTCCAAAATCATGAAAAAAAGTCACAGTATAGTATGTTGTCCAAAATCATGAAAAAACATCATAGTATAGTATATCGTCCAAAATCATGAAAAAAAGTCATAGTATAGCATGTCGTCCAAAATCATGAAAAAAAGTCATAGTATATATCGTCCAAAATCATGAAAAAAAGTCATAGTATAGCATGTCGTCCAAAATCATGAAAAAAAGTCATAGTATAGTATGTCGTCCAAAATATGATAAAAAAAAAGACATAGTATAGCATATCGTCCAAAATATGATAAAAAAAGTCATACTATAGTATGTCGTCCGAAATATCATCAAAAGGTCATAGTATAGCATATTGTCCGAAATATGATAAAAAAGTCACAGTATTGTATGTCGTCCAAAATCCTGAAAAAAAATCATAGTATAGTATGTCGTCCAAAATCATGAAAAAAAAATCATAGTATAGTATGTTGTCCAAAATCATGAAAAAAAGTCATAGTATAGCATGTCGTCCAAAATCATGAAAAAAAGTCATAGTATAGCATGTCGTCCAAAATCATGAAAAAAAGTCACAGTATAGTATGTCGTCCAAAATCATGAAAAAACATCATAGTATAGCATGTCGTCCAAAATCATGAAAAAAAAATCATAGTATAGTATGTTGTCCAAAATCATGAAAAAAAAGTCATAGTATAGCATGTCGTCCAAAATCCTGAAAAAAAATCATAGTATAGTATGTCGTCCAAAATCATGAAAAAAAATCATAGTATAGTATGTCGTCCAAAATCATGAAAAAAAATCATAGTATAGTATGTCGTCCAAAATCATGAAAAAAAGTCATAGTATAGTATGTCGTCCAAAATCCTGAAAAAAAGTCATAGTATAGTGTGTCGTCCAAAATCCTGAAAAAAAAGGCATAGTATAGCATGTCGTCCAAAATCCTGAAAAAAAGTTATAGTATAGCATGTCGTCCAAAATCATGAAAAAAAGTCACAGTATAGTATGTCGTCCAAAATCATGAAAAAACATCATAGTATAGCATGTCGTCCAAAATCCTGAAAAAAAGTCATAGTATAGCATGTCGTCCAAAATCATGAAAAAAAGTCACCATCGTCCAAAATCATGAAAAAACATCATAGTATAGCATGTCGTCCAAAATCATGAAAAAAAAATCATAGTATAGTATGTTGTCCAAAATCATGAAAAAAAGTCACAGTATAGTATGTCGTCCAAAATCATGAAAAAACATCATAGTATAGCATGTCGTCCAAAATCATGAAAAAAAAATCATAGTATAGCATGTCGTCCAAAATCCTGAAAAAAAATCATAGTATAGTATGTCGTCCAAAATCATGAAAAAAAAAATCATAGTATAGTATGTCGTCCAAAATCATGAAAAAAAGTCATAGTATAGTATATCGTCCAAAATCATGAAAAAAAGTCAAAGTATAGCATGTCGTCCAAAATCATGAAAAAAAGTCATAGTATAGTATGTCGTCCAAAATATGATAAAAAAAAAAGACATAGTATAGCATATCGTCCAAAATATGAAAAAAAGTCATACTATAGTATGTCGTCCGAAATATCATCAAAAGGTCATAGTATAGCATATTGTCCGAAATATGATAAAAAAGTCACAGTATTGTATGTCGTCCAAAATCCTGAAAAAAAGTCATAGTATAGTATGTCGTCCAAAATCCTGAAAAAAAGTCATAGTATAGCATGTCGTCCAAAATCATGAAAAAAAGTCACAGTATAGTATGTTGTCCAAAATCATGAAAAAACATCATAGTATAGCATGTCGTCCAAAATCATGAAAAAAAAATCATAGTATAGTATGTTGTCCAAAATCATGAAAAAAAGTCATAGTATAGTATGTCGTCCAAAATCATGAAAAAAAAAATCATAGTATAGCATGTCGTCCAAAATCATGAAAAAAAGTCATAGTATAGTATATCGTCCAAAATCATGAAAAAAAGTCATAGTATAGCATGTCGTCCAAAATCATGAAAAAAGTCATAGTATAGTATGTCGTCCAAAATATGATAAAAAAAAAGACATAGTATAGCATATCGTCCAAAATATGATAAAAAAAAGTCATACTATAGTATGTCGTCCGAAATATCATCAAAAGGTCATAGTATAGCATATTGTCCGAAATATGATAAAAAAGTCACAGTATTGTATGTCGTCCAAAATCCTGAAAAAAAATCATAGTATAGTATGTTGTCCAAAATCATGAAAAAAAGTCATAGTATAGCATGTCGTCCAAAATCATGAAAAAAAGTCATAGTATAGCATGTCGTCCAAAATCATGAAAAAAAGTCATAGTATAGTATGTTGTCCAAAATCATGAAAAAAAAATCATAGTATAGTATGTTGTCCAAAATCATGAAAAAACATCATAGTATAGCATGTCGTCCAAAATCATGAAAAAAAAATCATAGTATAGTATGTTGTCCAAAATCATGAAAAAAAGTCATAGTATAGCATGTCGTCCAAAATCCTGAAAAAAAATCATAGTATAGTATGTCGTCCAAAATCATGAAAAAAAGTCATAGTATAGCATGTCGTCCAAAATCCTGAAAAAAAATCATAGTATAGTATGTCATCCAAAATCCTGAAAAAAAGTCATAGTATAGTGTGTCGTCCAAAATCCTGAAAAAAAGTCATAGTATAGCATGTCGTCCAAAATCATGAAAAAAAGTCATAGTATAGCATGTCGTCCAAAATCATGAAAAAAAGTCATAGTATAGCATGTCGTCCAAAATCATGAAAAAACATCATAGTATAGCATGTCGTCCAAAATCATGAAAAAAAGTCATAGTATAGCATGTCGTCCAAAATCATGAAAAAAAGTCATAGTATAGCATGTCGTCCAAAATCATGAAAAAACATCATAGTATAGCATGTCGTCCAAAATCATGAAAAAAAGTCATAGTATAGCATGTCGTCCAAAATCATGAAAAAAGTCACAGTATAGTATGTCGTCCAAAATATGATAAAAAAAAGACATAGTATAGCATATCGTCCAAAATATGATAAAAAAAAGTCATACTATAGTATGTCGTCCGAAATATCATCAAAAGGTCATAGTATAGCATATTGTCCGAAATATGATAAAAAAGTCACAGTATTGTATGTCGTCCAAAATCCTGAAAAAAAGTCATAGTATAGTATGTTATCTTGAGCTGCAGAGCACTATGAGCCTCCGCCATAACGTTATTCCTCTCTGTGAGCCCCGTTCAACCCACAAACTCCAGGATTAGCTGTTCCTTTCTGCTGCTGGTTGAAACATGATAATAGGGGCGCCCCAGAGCCCACTCCACTAACTTGACGTGGAACTGAGCGGTAGTCTAGAAAACTTTTGTTTTGATTGGGGTTTTTTTGGACTAGCACCCTCACATAGATTGCGCCCTGGGCAGTCGCCCACATTGCCCATAGCAAAACCCGTCCCTGGGTGTACAGGAAATCTAAAATAACCACTTGTCAACCAGACCCGCTGTCGACACTAACCTCGCGACAACTGCCACCCAGGCTACTGCAGGTGGCAGTTCTCGCGAGGCTAGTGACAGAGTTCAGTTTGGAGAGGCAGAGGAATGTTTTTTTTTTTTAAATTATATTACAGTACAGGAGATTTACGGGAAAATACTAATACGGGAGGACGGCGGGAAAGAGGGGTAAAATACGGTAGTTTCCAGGCCAAAACGGGAGACTTGACAGGTATGAGTGAGAGCATTATTTGATAGGGTGGTATTGGGCTATCAAAATGTGCTACCCCTGAAATATTGATTAAAAATGTTAAAATGACATGTCTAAATATGCTGCCATTTATCCTACAGTGGCAGTGAGGTGATTAGTAGTCTTACATGACTGCATTGTGTAGTGGGAGCATTATTTGATAGGATGTTATTGGGCTATCAAAATATGCTACCACTTCACAACGCCACTCTAAGTGTGGGACAATCAGAGGTCTGCCAAGGGCAACGTGACAGACAAATACACTAATAACAATTAGATAGGCAGGGAATTTAAACATGCACCTTTAGCACGTGAATACGGAAGACAGTGTGGATACATACCTGTCAAGTTTTGGAATTGAAAATAAGGGAAATTTTTCGGCGCCCACCGCGAGAAAAATGTGAAAAAATGTCATCTCATGTCGGACAAAAAACAGGAAAAAATGTCATAGTATAGTATGTCGTCCAAAATCATGAAAAAAAGTCTTAGTATAATATCTCGTCCAAAATCATGAAAAAAAGTCATAGTATAGTATGTCGTCCAAAATCATGAAAAAAAGTCATAGTATAGCATGTCGTCAAAAATCATGAAAAAAAGTCATAGTATAGTATGTCGTCCAAAATATGATAAAAAAAAAAAAGACATAGTATAGCATATCATCCAAAATATGATAAAAAAGTCATAGTATAGCATATCGTCCAAAATATGATAAAAAAGTCATAGTATAGTATGTTGTCAAAAATCATGAAAAAAAGTCATAGTATAGTATGTCGTCCAAAATATAAAAAAAAAGACATAGTATAGCATATCGTCCAAAATATGATAAAAAAGACATAGTATAGCATATCGTCCAAAATATGATAAAAAAGTCATAGTATAGCATATCGTCCGAAATATCATCAAAAGTCATAGTGTAGCATGTCGTCCAAAATCATGAAAAAAAAGACATAGTATAGCATGTCGTCCAAAATATGATAAAAAAGTCATAGTATAGTATATCGTCCGAAATATCATCAAAAAATCATAGTATAGTATATCATCCAAAATATGATAAAAAAATCATAGTATAGTATGTCGTCCAAAATATGATAAAAAAGTCATACTATAGCATGTCATCTGAAATATCATCAAAAAGTCATAGTATAGCATGTCGTCCGAAATATGATAAAAAAGTCATAGTATAGCATGTCGTCCGAAATATGATAAAAAAGTCATAGTATAGCATGTCGTCCGAAATATGATAAAAAAGTCATACTATAGCATGTCGTCCGAAATATCATCAAAAAGTAATAGTATAGTATATCGTCCAAAATATGATAAAAAAATCATAGTATAGTATGTCGTCCAAAATATGATAAAAAAAATCATAGTATAGTATATCGTCCGAAATATCATCAAAAAATCATAGTATAGTATATCATCCAAAATATGATAAAAAAATCATAGTATAGTATGTCGTCCGAAATATGATAAAAAAGTCATACTATAGCATGTCATCTGAAATATCATCAAAAAGTCATAGTATAGCATGTCATCTGAAATATCATCAAAAAGTCATAGTATAGTATATCGTCCAAAATATGATAAAGAAATCATAGTATAGTATGTCGTCCAAAATATGATAAAAAAGTCATAGTATAGCATGTCATCTGAAATATCATCAAAAAGTCATAGTATAGCATGTCGTCCGAAATATGATAAAAAAGTCATAGTATAGCATGTCGTCCAAAATATGATAAAAAAGTCATACTATAGTATGTTGTCCGAAAATATCATAAAAAAGTCATAGTATAGCATGTCGTCCAAAATATGATAAAAAAATCATAGTATAGTTTGTCGTCCAAAATATGATAAAAAAATCATAGTATAGTATATCGTCCAAAATATGATAAAAAAAGTCATACTATAGCATGTCGTCCGAAATATCATCAAAAAGTCATAGTATAGCATGTCGTCCGAAATATGATAAAAAAGTCATACTATAGCATGTCGTCCGAAATATCATCAAAAAGTCATAGTGTAGTATATCGTCCAAAATATGATAAAAAAATCATAGTATAGTTTGTCGTCCAAAATATGATAAAAAAATCATAGTATAGTATATCGTCCAAAATATGATAAAAAAGTCATACTATAGCACGTCATCTGAAATATCATCAAAAAGTCATAGTATAGCATGTCGTCCGAAATATGATAAAAAAGTCATAGTATAGCATGTCGTCCAAAATATGATAAAAAAGTCATACTATAGTATGTTGTCCGAAAATATCATAAAAAAGTCATAGTATAGCATGTCGTCCAAAATATGATAAAAAAAGACATAGTATAGCATGTCGTCCAATATATGATAAAAAAGTCATAGTATAGCATGTCATCTGAAATATCATCAAAAAGTCATAGTATAGCATATCGTCCAAAATATGATAAAAAACTCTTACTATAGCATGTCGTCCAAAATATCATCAAAAAGTCATAGTGTAGAATGTCGTCCAAAATATGATAAAAAAAGTCTTACTATAGCATGTCGTCCAAAATATCATAAAAAAGTCATAGTATAGCATGTCGTCCAAAATATGATAAAAAAAAGACATAGTATAGCATGTCGTCCAAAATATGATAAAAAAGTCATACTATAGCATGTCGTCTGAAATATCATCAAAAAGTGATAGTATAGCATATCGTCCAAAATATGATAAAAAAGTCTTACTATAGCATGTCGTCCAAAATATCATCAAAAAGTCATAGTGTAGCATGTCGTCCAAAATATGATAAAAAAGTCATAGTATAGCATGTCGTCCAAAATATCATCAAAAAGTCATAGTGTAGCATGTCGTCCAAAATCATGAAAAAAAAGACATAGTATAGCATATCATCCAAAATATGATAAAAAAAAGTCACAGTATAGCATGTCGTCCGAAATATGATAAAAAAGTCATAGTATAGCATGTTGTCCGAAATATCATCAAAAAGTCATACTATAGCATGTCGTCCGAAATATCATAAAAAAATCATAGTATAGTATATCGTCCGAAATATCATAAAAAAATCATAGTATAGTATATCGTCCAAAATATGATAAAAAAGTCATAGTACAGTATGTCGTCCGAAATATGATAAAAAAGTCATACTATAGCATGTTGTCCGAAATATCATCAAAAAGTCATAGTATAGCATGTCGTCCGAAATATGATAAAAAAGTCATAGTATAGCATGTCGTCCGAAATATGATAAAAAAGTCATAGTATAGCATGTCGTCCGAAATATGATAAAAAAGTCATAGTATAGCATGTCGTCCGAAATATCATCAAAAAGTCATAGTATAGCATGTCGTCCGAAATATCATCAAAAAGTCATAGTATAGCATGTTGTCCGAAATATGATAAAAAAGTCATAGTACAGCATGTCGTCCGAAATATGATAAAAAAGTCATAGTATAGCATGTCGTCCGAAATATCATAAAAAAGTCATAGTATAGCATGTCGTCCGAAATATCATAAAAAAGTCATAGTATAGCATATCGTCCAAAATATGATAAAAAAGTCATAGTATAGCATATCGTCAAAAATCATGAAAAAAAGTCATAGTATAGTATGTCGTCCAAAATATGATAAAAAAAAAAAGACATAGTATAGTATATCATCCAAAATATGATAAAAACATCATAGTATATCACGTCTTTCAAAATGTCATAGTACAGTGTGACTTTGAAAATCATAAAAAAATATCATAGAATAGTATCAGAATCAGAAGAAGAATCAGAATCAGCTTTATTCGCCATGTAAGTGTGTCCATACAAGACATTTGACATCGTTAGACTTGCTCTCAATGTATCAGAATTGACATAAGTAATCAAAATTTAGAAGAAGTGGAATACAGAAATACACAATATACAAAAAACATACAAATGTACATCAAATACAGAGCGACAGTCTGGGGGAAGAAACTGTCTTTGTGATGGGTAGTTTTGGCGAACAGTGCTCTGTAGCGCCCACCGGAGGGGAGGAGTTTAAAGAGCTTGTGTCCAGGGTGTGAGGGGTCTGCAGAGATGTTCCCTGCCCATTTCCTGACCCCTGAGCGGTACAGGTCCTCGATGGAGGGAAGATCAGTCCCAATAATCCTCTCTGCACACCTCATTGTCCGTTTCAGTTTCAGTCTCTTCCTGTCCAGTTTGGTGGCAGATCCAAACCAGACCGTGATGGATGTGCAGAGAACAGACTGGATTATGACTGTGTAGAATGTCATCAGCAGTTTCTGAGGCAGGTTGAGCTTCCTGAGCTGTCGCAGGACTTTTTTCTGCCGGACTTTTTTCCAGACAGTGTTTATGTGGGAGGTCCACTTCAGGTCCTGAGAGACTGTGGTACCCAGAAACCTGAAGGTGTCCACAGTAGACACTGTCTTGTTGAGGATGGTGAGGCAGGGCAGTGCTGGGGGGCTTCTCCTGTCCTCTGTCATCTCCACAGTCTTGAGCAGGTTGTCGTCCAAAATCATGGAAAAAAGTCATAGTATAGTATGTCATCCAAAATCATGGAAAAATATCATAGTATAGTATGTCGTCATAAGTATGAGAAAAAGTCATAGTATAGTATGTCGTCCAAAATCATGAAAAAAAGTCATAGTATAGTATGTCGTCCAAAATCATGAAAAAAGTCATAGTATAGTATGTTGTCTAAAATCATGAAAAAAGTCATAGTATAGTATGTCGTCCAAAATCATGAAAAAAGTCATAGTATAGTATGTCGTCTAAAATCATGAAAAAAAGTCATAGTATAGTATGTCGTCAAAAATCATGAAAAAAGTCATACTATAGTATGTCGCCCAAAATCGTGAGAAAAAGTCATAGTATAGTATGTCAGATGAAAAACAGGAAAAAAAAAGTCATAGTATATTGTGTCGTCCAAAATCTTGAAAAAAAGTCATAGTATAGTATGTCGTACAAAATCTTGGAAAAAACAACATAGTCATAAAAAAAAGTCATAGTATAGTATGTCATAAAAATGTAATAACAATGACATAGATTAACTAGTCATGGAAAATGTGATAAAAAAAAAGTCATAATATATAATCTAAAAAAATATAACAAAATGTCACAGTCCTTTGAACCTTTTGACACTTTCCAAGGGCCTTATTTGTCACTGAACAGATGTATAAACTTTGAATACTTCGTAAGACCGTAGCGCACAGAAAGAACTGCGGCATCAATCTTATCTAAATATTGGCAACAATGTGAATATTTGTTTCCCAAAACATCAAACACTTTCTTTGAGGTAGATCATTAAAAAAGTCACCATGGAATCCAATAGAACTGCAGAACGAAGTACCCAAGCATTAAAAGATTGGTATGAAAAAAAAAATCTCCAAAACCATTGACCAACCTGAACTTTCCTTCATAAAAACAGAGCTCACTTATAATGTTTTCATACCGTGACTTACCCCAGCATTATCTAAGCTAAGAGCCACAGCAGTGGGACCTTTTATAACATGTGAATCGATACCTTAAAATACATGTGTGGCAAGAGAGAGAAAAGTTTGCTCAGTTCACTGGAGCGTTGTGACCCTTCATGGCCAAGTTGTCAGTGAAGCATACAGGAAGGATCCAACGGGGCAGGAGGGAGCGAGGATTCACGGGGAGGCTGAGAGTCAACAGACGAGCCAATTCCCCAGAGATTTCTGGCTGTCTCGCTCTGTCTGTTGACACTCTCCTACTCCATTGACTTTTTTCATTAACCCCTTATCAAAATGTTTTTCTCTCCCACACTTGGCTGACATTAGCCCCACTCCTTCTTTCCCCCCACAAGATCCTGGTTGTGTTGTTCCACCTTGTGGTCAGAATTGATATGAGGGTGTCCTCCTTGCACCGACAGAGATGAATCAGTTCATGTCTTGTGATTTCTTTGTTCTGGTGGTTTCATTTTGTCCCCCATTTCCTAAAAGACGTAAACCTCAGTGTGGGAACATTTACAATTGTGAGGAGCAGGTTGGTGTTTGCATAGGAGTATAAAGCCAGTTTTTGTTATGGTTTCCTTTCAGTGCATTTGCAAATCAGAAATTTTACCTTCGGCAGTTTTACAAAACCAAACGACCAAAATAACCACAATAATAACAAATAACTTTAATAAGTCTCTTTAACTATGTCACAGACCTGTGGCTCACTAAGCCTAAATTATAGACTGGCACGAGACCCCAAACCTGTGAACATGCTTTATTTGGTGCTGAAAAGTTCAAATTGGCCAAAATAACTAATGGCCTCTCACTTATTTTAATTACTTGCAACTTGTAGAGCGGCCAAAATCAATGTTTTCATTGGCCTGCATTGAGAGTTAGGTGCTCGCGGCCTCTGCAGCAAGTGTGAGTCCATCTTTCACTCCAATTTTAACTTTAGTGCTAATGTTCCTACTTAAAATAATGACAGAAGTTTGCATGATTCATGTCTGTAATTTCCAAATAAAACAGGGAATAGTACTAATATCTCCTAGGCCAATGTCAAGGCAGGAGTTACCAAGTCTTGTACTTGTAAATACTTCATGAATATTCAGCCTTAATAAGCTAACAATGGCTAGAAAAATGCAAAAATCAAAGGTATAACAAAGTGCTTTAGTTTCTTTTACCAGTTTGTGGTGTGTTTTCCCTCCTAGTACCATGACATTGATTTGTGCCGGGCCATTTTCTCCAGTTGTTAAACACACTGCTCACACTATTTGTCTGCTCCAGCTGTGCAGCTTGAGTGCACAGATGTAGCACCCACTAGTGGTGTGAATAATAATCCGAGACTTAAAGCGAGGGTTCGGTGGAAGTGTCATCAAAGCTGTGGAGCAAACAAGTTGAAATGGGCCGAGTGTGTTTCCACGTTTGGAGCAGAAATAATAAGAGTGATGGAGGCAAAGTCAGGAATTGCTGTGAAAATAAATAACTTGAGCATTAGTAGTAATACGCAGTTATTTGTGTGATCTTCTGTTTGTGTTTCTGCATGTTTCATCCAGCTGGTTACATGTAATTGGAAACATTTTCCTCTTAGGAAAAAAGGAATAAACAGACTCCTGCTGTTTATTTATAAAGTAGAGTAGATAGTATTAGAATGAAAAATTTTGCCCATGCCTCAGTGTAATGGTGCAGACAGCAAGAGTAAATGGTCTCTGAGTTCAATAAGCATGTAATAATGAGAAGCATCAGGTGTTTACCCTCCAGCACATCGCCAATTTCCGTCCTAAGTGATGATGGACTCGTGGAGGAAGGTGATAAGGATCTGGTTTTACTGTAGCGGAACACCTTTCTGACATTCATCTCCACAGCTCTCATCCAAACCTGCACCACTCTGTTGTGGAAAATTAAATGTTTCCACTCGCAATAATTTCAACCCTGGCCTCAATATGCAGGATCTTGAACTTGTGAGTTGTGACTTGACGAACACCACATTTCATGAGTAATGTAGACTGTGAGTAGGACCTGTAACCATATATTGATCTCAGTACATGTTGACTTTGTCAGCTGCGTGATAATTTTATGCTGTAATCTCATTAACAATGTCTTTTTCTTCATATCCTTACAGCTGACGATGACACAACACAGGGTGAAATATGTTGCCATAGAAAAGAAAAGGTCAATCTTATTTTTAAAGAAAAGCATAACACAGATCAAGAATAGATTTTTTTTTAATTATCAAAAATGTAACTCATGTACAATTCCCTGAAGAAAGAATGACTGATAGAAACTGTTAAGACAGTGTAACAAACCATTCTCCCTCTGTTTTAATCAGTTCATCGATCAGATGTTCAAAGACATAATCACATTCTCAACCCAATCTACAGCAAAAAGTCTTTGCATTGTAAGTTTCTGCAAACGACGAATACATTACATTTGTACATTATTTTGTAGCTGATCTGTTGAATCTTTCCGAATCACTGTGGCAAAGGTGTGGTTAGGTTTTGGCACAAAAATGAGCCGGTAATTGTTTGGGAAAAGATCGTGTTTTTGCTTGAAACACCCACATTTGGGGCCACAAAATCCGCTGGAAAACCAGGGACAGGCTGGTGAACGACACCCAAATTCGTTGATTAAAATGCCACAACATGTCAGTAAAAACACACCCAGGTTTGACGGCTCAAAGGCTGCTGGGAAACCCTGCATTATGCTGCTAAAACACCTATGTTGAGAACCAAAAACTTAGCAGCACAAATGCCACAAAGGGTCGCCAGAAAAAAAGTTGTCTGTGGTCTGCAGAAACATATAATGTGAACATTTTCTTCTGGCAAACTGGGCTTGTAATCTGTATAAGCAGAAGGCATGAAGACACTCATACTTCATTCCATGAGTACAGCAACCGCGACACATGATAACCAAAAACATAATGATACAGTAAAGAGGCAACGGAAGACACCGGATAAAAAGACAACTGTTGAATCAGAAAAAAACACAGGATTTCCAGGGGACAAAAGCAGAGACCAGGCAACAATGTGAGAGTAGTTTTATCCCTCATCCAAAACTGATTCCAACCACATGGCCCGTTCAAAGTTACCAGACTCGAGGTGCTGTTGAGAGGGCGAGCTGATAGCAGCGAGTGTGAGGAAGCTCAGAAGTCCTCTTCTGCGTTTCGACTCTTGCAGGTCTTGAGTTGTTTCAGGCGCTCGATGCACTCCTCCACAGTGCGCTCACCGTGGACTTTGTTATCGCGGGTGCGTACATTCACCGTGTTACTCGCTTTCTCTTTCTCTCCCACCACTTTTCCAAGCAGGGAAACATGCAAAGAGAACAAAGGAGAGGAGCAAAAATCAATATCCAGATTGACAGCGAGACAAAGATCAAAGATAGGAAAAAGACTGAAAGTGAAAGAAAGAGCGTGTTGCCACTGACCCAGGATGAAGTTGTACTGCGTCAACTGTGCATTTCTGATCTTTTTGTTCAGGGTGCAGCCGGGGTCGAGATCCACTTCAGCCATGAAGCCGCTGTTGTGGAATTCCTGCTTGACCTGCCACATTAACCAGAGAGACAACCAACAGTGAAACAGTTAAGTCCTTGCCAGTGGGTTTAAAAAGTTCATTCACTCCCTTTCATCATTTTAATTGACTTCCATAAATTCTGTTTTTCAAATGTGGACTAGCACATTTTGGACAAGTTGTCAATTTGGCTGTAATGAAGATTATATTTCTGCAACCATTATTATCACGCTGTGTGGACCGACCTGCTGTCTTTTCCAATTACACGGATATCAGGCCGGTGCAGCTGTTTATTTTACAAATGGGTTTTTTGTTCAAGTAACACAAAAACTGATCAAATTCAGTTTCCACATGATTTAAAAGGTAACCTAAATTTTACTATTACAGCTTGGGTTTATTTTTGTTGCTCTGGCCATCAGTTGTTATAATACTGTGCCTGTTAAAAATAGGTCCAACATGGCAACAAGCACAAGCAGTCAGACAATCAGCAAGGTTGTAAACAGCCAACAGATTAGTTTTACTATGTTTGGAAGAGAAAACAGAGGTGAACTGGCAGTTCAAATCACAGTATCACAGTTTTCTTGTGTAAAAGTGGTAGCTGATGTGGCTAAAAATGAAAGCTTGATTACAACCTGCGTGATTTTCAGGCCATTTGTCTCTCTTGCCCCATTGAGCCAATGTTTGACAATGTAGCCCCACTCTGAGATCTCGGAAGTCATTTGGTGAGTAGACTGTGAAATCATTATTAATACAACCAATGGCCTGAGCAATGAAAATTAAAGTGAAGCTGTACAAACATGTGGTTCTCCTCTTAGTCTTTTTAAAGATGCAGAAACATGAACTTCAGAAGATGACAGTATTTTATATTGTTAAATATTTTAAGGCCATGTCAATAAGCATAAAACATCACGCTTCAAGCACAATTAACACTGTAGCAGTGCTGAAACAGGACAGGATTTCAGCCTGTGGGTGCATCAGTGCTAAAACACACTGCTGAATTAAAGCAATAATTCACTTGCAAAATGACCATTTGTTTATCAGTTTCTCACCACATGTTGAATTTGAGAAAATAAAATTTGTTTTTCTTGCATGCCTTCAGGGTAAATGAAGACTCCAAAACAGGCCAACACTCCTCATGAATTAAAGTAAAAAAGGGTCCTCATTTAACAACAGCAAAACTGTATCAAAACATCTGTTAACAAACAAACAAACAACTTGTGCAGTATAATCCAAGACTCATTTATCCAGTCGTATGCTCAGTGTTTCTCAGATATGCATTTTTAGGGAGAAGTGGGTTACGATATCACACTTCCACCTACACATAGCACACTACTCGTCTGTGTGTGAGACTGTTTGTACTGACTTTTTAAACTAAGATTTTACCAAAAATGCTTGTGTTGGTGAAGCATTGAGCAAACAACTGGATAAATTACACTTGGATTAAACTGCATGAGTTGTGTGAGAGTTTGTAAATGGATATTTTGATATAAACACGATCCATGTTTACTTCAGTTCATCAAGAATGTTTGCTTTTAGGGATGTCAATAGTTAACTGTTTATTGAATAACCGCCAATAATATTTTTGACAGGTTACTTGGTCAGGCTAAAGGTTACTTTTGCAGCTTGTCAGTTTACTGCAGTGCACACCAACCGGGTCCAACTAACAGCGCCACTCATTTGGCGATTACTGCTCCTAACGCTATCCCAACAGCGCTGCTGTGGAAACATTGTGTTGACCCTCCAGTCTCTCCCCAAGTTGCCCTAGAAAGTAAGCGGCAGTTAGCTGTGTTTGCACAGGTAGCAGTGTCAGAATGGCCAGTGGTGCTAGCATAATAAACAGTGCTTAAGGGGTTTTGCAGCTCAAATTTGAGCCGCTTCCTCACTGGCAGACCGGAGGGGTGGCCACCATGTTTCCACAGCAACCCTGTCCTGCTACCAGGACATTACCAGCGGTACAACCAAATGAGTGGCACTGCTAGCTAGCTCTTACCTGACCTGGATGATACACACTGAAGAGCAGCTTTAGCTAACCTGCAGTTACTGGGTTCTCAAAAGCAAAATGAACCTAAAGTTACATCCTTGTTCGCCTTATTTGGATTCTCTGTTCTCTGGAGCCATTCAAGTATAATACGTTTTCTTTACAGTTTCAGCGTAACAAGGGAAGAGTAATTGATAAAAAAATGGTCATTCTGTTGATGAAGTATTACTTTAAAATGTCTGATAGCTTCAGTACGGTTTGTGTTGCACATGTCCATTCTCTCTAAGTCTTAGTGTATTCATTACCCAATGCTTATTTTGTATCTAGTGTATTGATGTCATCCCCTTACTGCTTTTTATATCCCCACTATGTACATTACACTGCACTCTACTGCTTTTTACACTTTTGTTTAGATGCTAAACTGCATTTTGTTGTCTCTGTACCTGTACTCTGTGTTCAATGACAATAAAGTTGCATCTAATCTAATCTTGTGAGTGACATTATGTACTAAGGAAGCTGTGGTCAGTGGTTACCTTCTGGGCGTACTCCTCACAGGTCGGTCCCACGGGTACAACCATCACTTGATTAGGAGAGAGCCACAGCGGCCTGAAACAGAACAGAGCACATTGAACTGCTGAGCAGAAAAACAAACCAGGTATATGAGCAAATATTTACAACCCCATTTTTCCCCGTTATATTCCTGTTCAGTCAATCTGAAAGTTTTTATCAGTGCTCAGGAGTAAAAGCATCCCATCAGCACCTATTAGCCTTTTAAAAAATGATTGTTTACAAACCATTTGCCTCCGTAGTTTTCAGTCAGGATAGCAATCATCCTCTCCACTGATCCCAGGATAGCTCTGTGGATGATCACTGGTCTCTTCTTGTCGTCACCATCGTGGCTGCAAAATCATTTGAAGGAGGGAAACAATTATGATCTCACACAAAGAAGGAAAATCAAAACGACAACAACAGTGATCATCTCGAGAAATTAGTATTTTCTCATTATTAGGGCACAGCTAATGTTTCTTTTCTTTGTAAGACAGCATTATTTTTACTTTAAAATTTTAAAAACTCCATACCTTCTGGAGCAGCTACAATAGTCTTTTTACTTCTCCATAAATGTACATTATATAGTTTCATTAAAGCAAACGTATTTTCTACTGTCATATCGGTACTTAAAGTCATCCCATATATATGCCATAACATGGATTAATTTCTTCAATATTTCTTACACAAAACTTCTATCTTTGTTTATGTAAACTGAATTACAGTATGTTTAATGATACACATGCATTTGCAGCCACAAAAAACAATATTCTACTCTTCTGCCATTTTATTTTTAAACATGTATTAAAGCAGTAAATGACCTACCTGACGAAGGAGAGATTGAAGCGGATCGGGAGCTGGAAATCAAGCTGGATTGTGGCACACTGATGGTACCGGCCGATGGCATCCTTAATCTGAATGTCGATCTGCAAAGAAACGACACGAGCGTTCAGCAGCGACCCTCCTGCTGTTTTACAGTTTAAGTACATCATTACTGCAGCACATGGCTCACCTTTGGTCCATAAAAAGCTCCATCACCGGGGTTGAGAACCCACTTCTCCCCAAAGTCATTCAAGCTGTTCTCCAGTTGCTGTAAAAACAAACAATTACCGCTTTGTTACAATGTCAACGGCTGACCAACATGCGAGTAAACAGTGGTGTTAAGCAAAGCTGTATATTTAGACCTGACATTTTCTTCATCTGGAACTAATCACTGAACTGAGAAATGTTAACGTCTCAATAATATTTTATGGGAGTTAATGAGGTGAGGGAAACATGCAGCAAGTTCTGTTCCAGTCGCTGTGCCAAGTCTGCAAGTCAGTTTTTTGTGTATATAATTTTCCACCTTTGAGCATGTAAACATTAATCATAAAAAGTCAATGCTTAATTTAGGAATTGTTTTCCTTGGAGAAAAGTGTCATGATAGGTCAACCAAACAGCTGCAACTTAGAAGCTATTAGAATTCTCCTCTGTTTTTCACAGCTTCAGATGTGTTACTGGTCCTACTCATATTATCTTTAATTTGAAAACTGTGAGAAACACATGCAGTGAGCAACAATGTCACTACTGTAGTGTTTAATATTTAACAGTTACTGTGGCCACTGGATTGATTGTTAATAAAATAACATGTTAAAAATAACTTCCACTATCATCTGCTGCCAGCGGGCAAAAGACACAATTGAGAATGACATTAAAATGAAGCACCGAGGACAGCACAATGACACCACTGACTATAATCCAGGGACGGAAATTAAAAAGAGCGTTTATAAAACACCAGTAAGTACCCATATCTGGCTGCATTATATCTGGCTCATTTACCATACTTACTGAGTTGTCATCTATTACAGATTGAATATAGATACAGCCCCCTGTGGGCCACTGTGTGCAATTTGTTGGACCCTAAGACCATGTAAAATCCTTCCAGTAGGTCATGCATGAGAGAACAAAGGATGCATTTTGCCACAGAAAGATGAGCATATCGATATGATTAAAACGCAACAGTCAATGAAGGAGGAGATGACATGTGGTTGGAGCCAGTGAGGCATAAAAAGCATCATCTTATTCTGTAACAAGTTTCCAGCAGTGTTAGAAAAAACACTTAAACAGAGGAAAACAAAAACATCTTTCTGGCTCGTATCGAGTGTGACAATGTGCACTGCAGATGTAATATTTCACTGGTGAAATAAAACATACCTCCAAACAATCAGTTCAAGAAGACAACAAATGTCATGTGAAAGAAAATCTCACCCTGCTGTGAAACTCAACAGATGCCCTGTGCGTCATCATCAGACATCTATTTATTTATTTAGAGCCTTCAGATAAAGGCTTGCAAGACTAATAAACAATTTGGATGTGCTTTATATACTTGTGCTACTGATAAAACAATACTGGCGGCACCTTTATCCAACAACTGTCTTCTAGTGATTTTACAGAATTATCTGTTATACTTGAAGCTGTCCCAAGAGAGACACCCACCGTGTTTCGTCTAATGCTGAAAGCACCACGCAATAAAGACTCATTAGCGCTCACTCTTGTTATTACTTTGTTCGAGATTGTTTTAAACACTACCTGCTCTCTCCCAGAGAAACTCAGAGCTGAACCCAAGATGTGAAATGTGGAGCTAATCCTCAGAGAGGGAATGTGATTTGACAGCAAAGACAGACAGCGTCTGCACTGATGTAGATTCTCTGGAGATGAATGAGCATTTTCTGCTTCAGAACGGATAGCAGCTCTACAGAATAAAACTCATTCATTAAAATATAAAGGCTCTCTAGGTCTGCAAATCAAACTTTTATTTAGCCGTTTGTGATGCGGCTCCCACATTTCCATCTTGATAATATCGCAGATCAGCATCTTGATTCCCCAGTGAGACTGTGTGGGAGTAGCATTCACATTTTCAACCATACAAGGGAAACAACAGGCCTTCTGATTACCTTTTCTGCTTGTTCCCAGACGGCCGGGTCCCCCAGGAACTTCTCTGGTCTTGTGGAGAGGTTGAGTTTGAAAGTGAAGCCAAACACGTCATACACAGTCCGCAGGAAGTTCAGGCAGCCCTTGATCTCCTCTTCAATCTGGGGTAAAAAACAAAAGGGGATCTTTAGGGAGAGAAAGCGGTATGTGGCACATAGAAGTAATGTACATCACCTGAAAGCTGGGAGCCTGAAGATTAATTTAAGATGCAGCTCAGTTTTGTGTCAAGTATTTCTAGTCATAAATATATAATAAACATTGTTCTTGTTTTTACACCTATTCAAACTTTTAAGTGTGGAGTGTATAGGGCCTAAGAACAATATGATGGATATATACCACGGCCATCCCCAAAGCTGAATTCTGTCTTACAAATCATTGCAGTAATTCTTGGGTTGATACAATTTATTTAACAGATTTGGTGCTGAATTTAACCACTCGCCAAATGACAGAAATGTTCGAACATCCCTCCAAAGTACCACATTAAGACCTTGAGGAGCACCATTGAAAAATCTATGCTTTGATTTGGTGTGAAAAACTTTTAACATTTGGCAATTTCTTGAAGAACTGCATTTCTTTCCGACCACTTCTGTAAACTACTGAGAAAGCCTCTTATTGTTAGTATACCTATAAAAGCCAGACATCCTCTGAATGCCCAAGGTCTCCAGTTTGTGGTGATTAAGTTTCGTGTGTCCTAGGAGTCACAATAGGCCATTTCACACAGTGAGGTCAAGTTTCAAAGAAATATTCTCACTACAATAAAATGGCAACTCTGGAGGCTAACATCATCACACATGAATAAAATTGGGCTCATTGAATCCACAACTGTCTCAGCTTTTTCAGTCATACCCAATTTATGCAATTCCCAGACTGTTTATGGAGCCCAGTATGCAGAAATATTCAAATACAATAGATGAAAATAACACAATGCAAAAAACTGCATTGTTTTTGCCTAAAACTTCATGGGACGTCTTCAAGTGAAGGTGTCTACAAAGAGGAGACTTGGATACCCATAGAAGCCATTTTCATTTAGATATCGTTATTTAACCCTCTAGCTAGCGTGACATGGTTGGTACCAATGGATTCCTTAAATCCTCAAGTTTCATGTGACATATGATTCACTCTAGCTAGACGACAATTATTGAGGATGCCAGTGTCCTCGCAGAGTGGAGGAGGTTAACAAAGAAAGAATTCAGACGAATGAGAGGATAAACTGCTCATTTTATTGGAGATCATGACTGACTTTTTCCAGTAGATGTAGCTGAAAAATATATCTGCACTAAGGTGCTCTACACCGCAAGTCCCAGTAGGGCGATCATGCATTTCCACTACAAGTGATAAATTGGATGTAGGAAACATGTGGTACAACAGGACAAAAAACTAAGACGAGACTGAAAAGAAGTGCCTCTATGTTAGAGGGAAAAGTCTCACTCTCAAGTCCTAAATATGAGCTGCCATCTGCAAACACTACAAACTTGAGTTTGATAAGTCACAGAAGACAGTAACAGTACAAGCAGTACTTTTCAGCTGCTGCCGCAGTCAAAGTGAAAAATTAGAAGTGAAATAATTTGTCTACAAAGAGCAATCAAACAATTAACCATCCAATCCACTACCATTACTGATAAAGAGAAAACAAAATCAGTGGGATCCTGGCTTCAAGTCGCGGTGTTACTACATTAGAACAACAACCTAATTAAGAAATCTCTTCTGTCTTCCAAAATCCTGTTTGTGTGCATCGATATTGGCAGCGCTCCTCTGTGGTGAAACGACTTAAGATGCAAGTTGCTACACCAGACTGCAGCAGCCTGTGGAGTCCTCTCACTTAACCTGAGAATGTGACAGACTGTTCGCTGACAACATTACCTGAATTTATTCAATAAACAGTGCCAGCAAGACACTGATTCACTGAGAGCCTTCAGAACTGGGCTTCTTCAAACAGAGAGAAATTCTTCACCACAGAAAGCCACTTCTCCGTTAACTGGGACAGCTTCCCACTACGTTCTCCACTGTGTGCTTGTTTTATGTCTCAACATTGTTTAACTTGCTTTGAAGTGTGTATCTTAGAAATACATCTGTTGTATTTTTATTGATCTAAATAGCAAGTGGAAACATTTATCAAAAGGTATTGCCAGGAAAATGTGACACTGGTATGAATAAAATGCTGTCTTTAAGAGTTCTGCACTGATTTAGCATTGCACTCCGATGACATTGTCGGACTCATGAAGGACAGATGTGTTTTTAAAAGGCATCTGAATCAATGCAGCAGAAGCAGAGACATTGTGCGTTTTATTCCACACATTCTTCTTCCTTGTCAAAATCTGGCACCTACATCCACGATGCAAGTCGACGACCAACAGCTCAGTCAGAGATTGGGGTGTATTATGCTAGTAGCACCTAATGTAGCCGACAGAGATGGGGTAAGTTCACTTCTTTCTAACTTCACATCCCCTGATTGTTTTCATTGTCTTCAGCTGCAACATAGGCTGTACAAGTAACGCCACTTGAGACAATTAAATCAGGGCTTTAAGCAACTTTTCCACATATACAGCAGTACTTCACAACATTTGCAAACAGACTGATGTGTACAATTGGTAGAATTACCCTTTATGTCACATTTACTCATGCCATCAGGTCACTTTTTTTTTTTATTGTATGACTTCAAACGGTCTGAACATGGCTGTGCCATGTTAATGCATCAGTGCAGGCCTCACCTGGTCCATGGTGCAGAAGATATGAGCATCATCCTGCTGGAAGCGGCGGACACGGGTGAGGCCTGTCAGGGCTCCTGACAGCTCGTTCCTGTGCAGGACGCCGAAGTCGGCCATGCGAAGGGGCAACTCTCTCCAGGAGCGTGGCCGGTGATCAAACATCAGGCTGCAGCCAAACAGACAGACGAGCATTGTGTACAAAAACACGCAAATTACAACTGCCTTCTTTGACCTTGAGTTATCAAAATTACTGAAAATTGCCTTACTGCTTTTTTTCTACTAAGAAAGACTGCATTCAATACTTGATTTAACTGACATCCAACACTTTGACAAAAATGTGCAAGCTTAATTTCCATTTTAGTCTGATCTCCAGAGGGGCTGCCAGTGTGGATAGCACAAAGATTGGAAAAGTAAAAAGGAGATAAAAGATTTGAATACAAAGAGCTGCAGTCTGGCTCGTTACACTGCAATGCAGCATTCAGCAGCAAATTGAACTGGGTCATTCAACAACTGAAAACATGGCAAGAGCATCAGTCCATTACAAGTTGAGCAGAGCTGGATGACAATCTATTGTAGCAGTGAAATGTGAGGCTGTTTCAGCTCCTGATAATAAACCCCTGTGCAAACTCTTATAAAGCTATTCAAGCGTGCTAAAACACTGTTTAATGGTTGTTCCTGTTTGCCACAGAATCTTTTTTGTTAGATATTAAAACTAAATATTGTACGAAGGTTAAACAACAGTATTCTGAGCTCATTAAATGCTACAAACACATTAAGAAGTGGAGAGAACGAGCAGCCTTGCCTCCATTAAACACAGTTGTTTCTCTGATGAGAGACAGAAACTAACAGAAAAAAATATATTATTTTACAGCAGCATGACTTAATACACAGTGTGTAACAGAAGTGGGTGTGTTTTTCTTTACACTTCTTTCTTTACACAAGTTTTTCTTCACTGAAACTGAAATCACACTTTCACAGAAATCTCAGTTTGAGAGAAAAAAAAGACCTCACCAGTGTCCCGGGCAGTTCATGGGCTTCAGGGCGAAGATCTCCTTCTCCACCTCAAAGGAGAACATGTTCTCACTGTAGTGCTGCCAGTGGCCAGAGGTCTGCCACAGCTTGCTGTTGTAGATGTTGGGCGTCACCACCTCCTGGAAACCCCTGTTCCTGTACTCGCTCTGCCAAAGACAGAAAAAAGGTTTTCTCACAAAGACTGTTCTGGGTTACTGGCACCTCAAGCAACTCGGCTTCATAATGCTCTGTACACATCACAACTACAAACAACTGGCTAAAACTGTTTGTCAAAACCTGGGGACTCACAGATAAATAGGCTGAGATTTTGAAAAAGTAAACTACCTTGGAGGATGTTTAAACTGCTGCATTAGCATGATGAGATTCCAGGAGGAGTGCTCAGAGACTGCGCCCATCAGCCTGCGGAGGTGTTTACTAACATCTTCAACCTGTCCCTGTCTACTATCCTGCCTGTCTGAAATCAGCAATTATCACACCAGTGCCCAAACAGGCGAACACCAGGGGCCAAGCAATAAAACTGTAAATTCCCAACTAAAACTGTGTATGCATCCTCATTCTTTTCATCACATTTATAAAGCCATAAATACGCCTGATTCAGTTTTATAAAAATCTCGATCATTGTGGTGCTGGGTGCACGCGCACGAGCCTCAGTTCCACATCCACAGTTAGCCATAAATTAATGTAGAAATGATCAGTTTGCTTATCGATACTTGGCCCCTCTAGCTTTCATTAAACTGTCAACGAGGAGTACGGTAAAGACAGTGCAATTTTACTAACTGTGTCCTATTGGCGAGATTCTCCGACAGTGCCAGAGCATCTGTCACACAGCTGTGGCAATCTGTAGCGTCCGTACCACTAATTTATCACACTTCTGCAAACTATCATCCCGATAAAATCTCAATCATTTTTATTATTAAACGTTAAAAGGATGATCAATGATTCACTCATATGGCTCATGTTAAATTGCTCCACAGAAAAACATTAACTGATCACTAACCTGAGAGATGAATAAAAATAATGACAAAATTCATCACTCATAAATACTTTAACTTTATAAATGTGCCTTTGATTGACACTTTACAGACTGCCTTGCAGCTTGCAAAAATAATAACACAATCAGTGAAACTGAGGAGCAAAAAATTCTTACTGTTCATTCTTCCTTTCTAAATACCAGTGTATGTGTGGGAAAAGGCGTATGCATAGTTTTAGTGTGTATACATCGTGTGTGCATCTGGCCCAAGCTGCCTGAATGACTATACACCAGTGGCACTCACACCCATTACAGCAAAGTGCTTTGAAAGATTGGTTTAAAGCACATCAAATCGACCCTCCCCCCACCCTGGACCAGCACCAGTACGCCTACAGAGCAAATAGATCCACAGATAATGCCATCAGCTCAGCTCTCCACACTGCTGTGAACCACCTGGAACAGAAGGGGCCATATGTAAGGATGCTTTTTATAGACTACAGCTCTGCATTCAACACTATTGTTCCCAGCAGGTTGGTCACCGAATAGCTTAAGCTGGGTCTTGGAAACTCCTTGAGCATGTGGGTCAAGGACTATCCAACCACCCATGGGGAGTCAGAATCAGTCCCCACCTCTCAGAATTGTTGCACCACAAGGCTGCATGCTGAGTCACCTCCTCTATACATACGACTACATCCCCACACACGCCTCAAACACAGTCTTTGAATTGTCTTGTTCTGATCAACTGCAGTTTCAACAGTTATGGTCTTCTTTCATGTGTGTGTGTGTGTGTGTGTGTTGTTTTTTTAAATGTTTTTTTATTTGTCTGTTTGATATCGAGCGCTGTCAAATGAGAATTTCTTTTGCTTTGCGGCTGACAAAGTTTAAAAACTGTCAGGATGGTGTAGAAAACAATCTATCACTGAACATAGGAAAAAACAAAAGAACTCATCAGAGACTTAAGGAGACACTGTGAGGAGCCCTCTCTTCTAAACATCACAGGAGTAGAAGTGGAGAGAGTTTCTAGCCTCAAGTTTCTAGTAATACATCACAGAGGATCTCACATGGACAATCAACTCCACAGCTCTGGCAACAAAGGCTCAGCAGCAACTTTACTTCCCGAGGACACTTAGGAAGAGCAACCTGTCTGTGAAGCTGCCCGTGCCCTCTACCGCTGCTCTACAGCGAGGGTATTGACATGCTGTATTACAGTATGGTATGCCAACTGTTCAGCAGCAGACAGAGGAGCTCTCCAGAGAGTTATAAACACAGCCCAGAAAATAATTGGACTTCCCCTGCCCTCCCTGAAAGACATCTTCAGATCACGCTGCCTCCACAGAGCCAGCAGCAATCTGAAGGATGCAACTCACTTATATCACCACCTCTTCTCTCTGCTGCCATCTGGAAAGCGCTACGGGGTGTTAAAGACTTGCACTTCCAGGCTCGAGAATAGTTTGTACCTCAGAGCCATCGCTGAACTGAACTCCACACAACACCATCCCTCACACCTTCACATAGGTTTCGGTGCCACTCACATTCAAACCGATACCTGGAGTCCAGTACCAGCACCCAATGGCACCTTTTTTAGGTCCTCAACTCTGCAATAAAAAATGTACTTTCTGAAGAAGCAGCAGGGGTCAACCAGCGATTCTGCTTCTCTGCTCTTTTCTTATCACACGTAGAGCTAATCTTCTGTCTCTATCTGCTTGTGTGTGTGTGTGTGTGTGTGTGTCTGCTCGCCTCCCTCACTCTGTTTAGACACAACTAACAAATACGTGAAATAGGTGTTGCTACCTCCTCTCCCCTTGGATTTCCGCAAGGGATGTGAGGACTCTAAAACTTCACCTGAGCCTCCCTCGGCATATGGGTGAGTAGATAATGGCTGAATTTTCATTTTTGGGTGCACTATCCCTTTAACATCACCACAATACTCCACCCCACAGGAGTGACAACTGTATTTGCCATACAAATGAAGAAATGTGCACTAACTTTTAAATGTGCAATCATGTCTTTGTAAGGTGTGATAGCATTTGGCACAATGCACAAACTGTAGCTTCTAATATGCAACTTCTTTTTTATCTATTTTCTTAATTAGCATTATTTATCTGTATGGCAGAAGCGCATGTGTGTGTGGGTGTGAGCGTGCGTGCATATGTGAAGTTTTAATGTATCCATTTCAGGAGCTGCACAGTAAATTTCATTGTACATTGTGCAATGACAACAAGGGCAGTTTTTTCTATTCAATATTCACACTTCAGTTTGCTTACACATCATGAAGGGGACTCCCTGTGAACTGAAAGGAAAAGGTAACATTTTAATGCACCTTGAGTTGGCCTGTTTAGTTTGATATAAGTTTTAAAATTCAAAACAGAAAGCTGATGGCAACAATAAAATAAAATAGGGTAATTTATTTCAAATCCCGACAGTCATATACCAGAAAAATATTTGAATGCTCTGGGTGTTTTGTTGCCTGTATAGGCAGAGCTGTTTAATAAACACATCTCATTACTCCTCAGTCAGAAATCTATTTTACCACTTCAAAGTGAAATTGCTTCCAATGTGCACTGCATTATGACTGCGCTGACTGAAAACCAAGAAAGTAAGTGTTTTATATCAGATCGATCTGTGGCTCTTTATAACAGAGCAGGTGCAATAGAGGTTTCCTTCAATGCTGTCAATCACACCTGGTTTACTTGTTTGAATTTATTCCAAATAATAGTAATAATAATGAGCTATTTCGAGACTCATAATTAAATTTGCACTGTGAGAAGTTAACCTTTGAACACGAAGTGTTTCTATTAGCTGCTAAAAATGAAAAATCTCCTATTGAGTGAGCATAAATTTGATTTGTCAACACCTAGTTACGGCATTATTGTTGTGGGAAGAGAGGGTACGGACATAAATTTGCATTTTATTGCATCTGCACGCACATGTTCATGTTTTAAATTAATTTGTTTTATATGCACAGCCCTGAGGTTCTAAGACTACATTCATTAGCCGCTACTTTATCAGTTTCAAGACCATGACATAAAGCCACATCATCAACATATAACCAATCCTTTACTGCTCTTCTGTATTAAAGAATATGACGCTTGAAGTGATTTAAAATTGCAGCAATACATCTTGTGAATACGCATATACAGCCATTATTATTGCACAGGCCGACTAAAGATCCAAATCTGCTCTTCTCTTCTCCCCAGGTCTCTCTGCCAATTTAAACTTTCTGATTCATACCCTCCGTCTTTTCTTCTGTCAGAAAGTTTAGAGTGAGATCACAGCAATTATCCACTGTGGGTCAGACAGCTTTGACTTACTCTGATGAACTCAATCAGGGTGTTGTAGATGAAGGCCCCCTTAGGCAGGAAGAAGCAGCTCCCTGGACTCAGGTCATGGAAGAAGAACAGGTCCTGCTCCTGAATAATAAAACAGGTTTATTAGTGTGATGGAAGACAATAAAAAAGAGCCATCACTCAGGCCAAACTGGTTTAACTAATGATGCAGGGGTTCATCACGTTTAACTGTAACCAGGGTTTGTTCGACAACATACAAACTGCTCAGATTGGTTTTTTTTAAACACACCTGTTATTGTTATTGAGAGAATGGCAACAACACACACACCCTGAACCATCACTTCCCTGTCAACGCGGTTTTTAATTTATTACGTGGCAGTAAGGATATTTCTAGTTTCTTAAAACTGCTCCAAAGATTGTGAAGAACATCTAATCCACCTTTTCCACAGCAGACATTTTGATATGTCATAGTAGGTAAAGCACAGGTGAAAATGATAACATTAAAGATGGCTCAGTTCCATTAAGTGCCCCTGTAATGTATTCCAGTGAGCCAGCTTGCACAATGCCAGGACCTCCCTTAAGTGGAATGCAGCCATCACTACTGTAAACAATTATACCTGTGCTTTTCCTACTATGACAAGTCAAAATGCCTGCTGCAAAAAGCTCTACTGACTGCTGAGTTACACCATGGGTGTTAAGCACCATTTTGCCATCACTCAAAGCTGAAAATGAGTATTTTTTTTTATAATGCTATTCTTGATCGATACTATTCGTGTAAAACAACTTTCTACCAATTCCTATGTCTGTGATACGTTGAGCACTTGACATTTAAAAATATAAAAAAGAAATCTGCTTCTCTTGTTGTAGGACAGTGGTTCATGTTACTATACCACTGCAAAAACTCCAGGAGTACTGTATTTTTACATTGTTCAGAAATGCCTTTGAGGAATGCTGTTGACAAGATGTGACTTGGTAACATCAGACACACATCAAACCCACTCCTGGCTCTTCTACTTCAGAAGTATCCTACCTATACTTCATGACATACAGCAAATAACAGTCCTTTCTGGGGGTAAAACCTGCAGCAGACTATTTTAAAATGACTATGAAGACCAACTTTTTTTCTAGCTGCCAGCTCCCTCACATTTCACTTCTTACCCGGCCCAGTTTGCGGTGATCTCTGTTCTTGGCCTCCTCCTGAAACTTTTCCCAGTCTTTGAGCATTTTGGGGTCAGGGAAGGAGATTCCATAGATCCTCTGGAGGGTTTCCATGTCCGCCTTTCCCTCCCAGTATGTAGATGAATTCTAGCACACCACAAAGGGAATATGTTAGCTTTCATCAGTCTTTTGGGTCCTTCAAATCCCTTGAGAATAAAACATAAGGTAGCTCTAGAAATGGGGACAAATGTGCTTCCTGCAGACATTCAGGGCACGGACTACAGCACTTGAAGTGTTACCTGGATTAATCAACGATAAATCCACATTTACACTAACAACAGGTTTGATGTACATAATGTGTGGAAAGAAAGAGGCTCACCTTGTGGATCTTAAGTGCCTTGATTTTCCCTGTATGTCTCACATGGGGCCCGCGACACAAGTCGATTAAGGGACCACACCTGGAATACAGAGTGTTTATACATGTTGAGCATTTTGAAAATACTGAATAGGGTGTTTTTTTGTCATTGACACTTGACCCCAAGCCCAAAAGGTTCTACTTAAGACGTAAATCTTTATCCAAATCAGTCCGGGTGGGATTGAATTGATATGTAATACAGTGCCCATGTTCATCGTAATGAAAGACGCCTATGACATTCTGGAATAGGCTACATCAGGCTTTTGAGACACAGATAATACTTGTCAGTAGGATCAATTTGTTCTTGGTTTTGGTCTTTAAATGGGATTTTTTGAGATAAGAAAAAATATACAGTATTAACAAACAGGGCTCAACAATCGGTAACCATCTCATTGCATTACATTGCAGAACATCATTTGGACAATCAGTCTGCTCTGTTAAGGGAGAAAAACGACACAACAGTCTAACAAACAAATCGAAAATGTAACAATTTTAATGTGTTTACGAGAGATAATGAATCATCGCTAAAAGAGAAACATTGTTCTCACATCACATCTGACACCCCTGCAGATGCACCTGTAATTTGTTTTTTTGTGTATGTACCATAAAACTTCAATTAAAAGCCTTGTTGCTTTTACTGGCCCGGTGTGGCTACACATTTTGACAGATAAGCACCTGTCTGAATGAGGCTCCTCGTCTGGTTGCCAAACTGTCCTTTTCTTTCTTTTTTTTAATAGAAGTTCTTCAGATGTATAAAACCGGGTTGTTGGCTACCTCAATTACGTATCCATTCCTCAATTACCCCGTAAGTAATCTATATTCCTTTAGTCCGCAAGGGTCCTCAGATCAAAAGTATCGAAAGGGTTATGCGTGAGTTGTGAGTATTGTTGTGATGTACTGTCAGTTGGAGCTAGATTAAATGAGTTATTCATAATCTCTATATTATCTGAAGCCTATTTTTTATTCAGGTAATATTCACGCTGACTTAAATAAACAATTTGATTGTATTTTCCGATATTTGCTGAGCAACAGTTTCAAATGATAGGAATTAAAGGCCTGTCCCAAATATAGGCCCATTGATTTCAGTGATTTACACAAATAATAGCCCAGGCAATTAATTGAAGTTTTAGGGTATTTGCGGATAAATTTGTGGATGTATTTTTGAATATGTATTTGGATGTACTCTTTTTTTTTTTCTACTTAAACTTTTCCAAAAAGCCTCTTGTTGACAGATGTTGAAAATTAGTGTTTCACTACAAACACTAAACACAGTGCATCTGGCTGCTGTGCATAAATACAGGTTACAAGTGCCAAAGTGATGTCCATATCAAACTAATTAAATAACTAATATATAAAGATTTACATTTACATTCACATGCACAGACCATGGACTCACCTGTAAACCGTGGTGGTGGGAGTGGTGACCTTCTCATTCAGAATGCGGCACTTGAACTTGTTGTACTGTCAAGGATGAGAAGTAGCTTTAGAGTTCTGTTGCTTGTTAAATGTTCCTTTTTTAAATGAGCTTGTGTTTTCAGATACCTTGAACATTTCCAGCAGAGTTTCCTTCTTGATCTCCAGCCTCTCAAACGGCTGCTTTTCCTTAATGATCTTCTTGCACAAGGTCTCCAGACATGGGAAGTCATTGCTCGATACGCCCCTGTCCAAAACATCAGAGAGAAACACAACAAGCACATTACATCCAAAGACAATGACTGCCTCACTTAGTCTCGCATTAATATGCAAAGTGCACTCGTGGCTAAATTTAGTCTGCCAGTGTTTCTAGAGGGCATCATGGATGTGACCAGACAATAAGCCATGTGGCCAGGCCTTTTGTTCACCGATGTAATTCTTTGACTTCCCGAAACTGATAACCTCAGCCAAGCGTGGGCAAATAGTTGAAAGTCCTTGGCTTTAGGGCTGGAGCAATGTCAAAATATCCTTGCAAAAAAACGTCTCCAAGAATGCCATTAGCATAAAATGACTTCATTAAGGAGGTTGTAGAATTAATTAGACAGCACTCCTCACGCTCTCCTGCAGCCTGCAGCAGGGAGAAATGCATCTGTTTCAGGGAAAGGTCAAGTGAAAAAGTTGTTTACGAAAAAGAAGTGTTCACATTTCTGAGGCTGTCTCAACACACTTTCAAAGCTTCACAGGCATAACCTCTAGTTGTGTGTTTTGAATAGATTTGCTTTTAGCGCTTCCAATCCTATGGGAAGATATACAAGTATGCAAATTTAAATCCACACCCAAGGAAAATCAGGCTTGACGGCATTACTGTCATTACAATCAACCTGTTTTGTGTTTGTCACCGGTCTCTGCCAGTAAACCAGACTGACAGCTGCTAAGTCTTCAAGTACACACCAACATGACACTGCGAGCTGACAAACAAATAATTATACAGACAAATCGGAACCCAAAGCCTGCGCCACTCACTCATTGTTCTCCAGGAACATGTCATAGTAAAAGCCGCTCTCGATGGGGGGACCGTAGCAGAGGCAGCCTCCGTACACCCTCTCCATGGCTTCACCCAGGATATGGGCGCTGGAGTGCCAATAAACCTGAACAATATACAAAAAAAACATTGCCTGATTAGAAAAAAATAGCACAGTTTAACAAGTGAGAAATATGACTGTGTGGGGAAACTCAAGAGTAGTGACCTTCATGTCTGAGCTGATCATTCAGTGTGCTGTAGACATCGCTGAAGCCCTTAAGAACATTTAAACCACTTAAACTGAGTAAAATCCCTTCTCCTGAGTGCTGACAATACAAAAAAAGCAGAAAATCTTTAAGATATTTGATGAAACCTACTGACAAATGGCTCCTCTTCAGGTAAAATATTCAGCACCTTGTATCGACGATGAAGCTGAAATTGGGCTTTTAATTTAAGAACGAGTCTCATTATTCTCTCAGGGACCAGTTGCTGCCACTTTTATGACAGTACACGATGGCTGCAGTGTTTTACATTCTCACGTCTCTTTTTAATGTCTTTGTGTCTCTGGCAGTTGGTACATCACAGAGCTCTAAGGTTTATTATTGATTGTAAACCTTTCATTCATCACTTTAACCTTGCCTGCCCTAGCTACATATCAATAAGGTTGAACGAACTCTGCAAGATGTTGGGTACTGCTAGGTGGGGGTGGGCATCACCTGAGATCCCACGATATGACATTGTCACGATACAATATTACTGCGATTTGAAATGTTTGGCGATATCCAAAGTATTGCGATAACATATTGCGCTGTATTACCTTTTTTCAACTGTAAATTATGTCCCCAGAAAATGTTAATGACATCTGATTTGTCTAATAAGATAGTTTTGAGTCTATTCATCTCACTTTAGTCATTTTTATTGCAAAAAAATGTATGTAATCGGCTGAAAAAGCAACTCATTTATCTTTCTAGTCGGCTACCAAAACTTTAATTATATTAGCAATATAAATTATTTATATATAATAAATCAAATTGATACTTGGCGTCCGTGTATAAATACAAAATTGCCACCGAAAATATTGTGATGCTATGCTGTATTATTTTTCTCCCGCATCCCTACTGGTATGTATTCTGAATACTCAACTGGGATTTAATGGCAGAAAATCTGAAGAACTGTATTGTGTATATATTCCATATATAGAGTATAGTTCATATATCATAGACGTCAAGTAAGCACCATCACAAAGCAATTCACATAGAACACATCTCAATGACATGTTGAGGCAGGTGATTGTAATTTTTTGCGCTCTAAAAAGGACCACACTATGAATCCAGATGAGGGTGTTAAGAATGAATTTATGATAATACACTCCCCTCATACATATGTAAGGGGGGAAAATAAACAAATATATGCACTGTGTCAGAGCAGGGATGAGGTGGACTTACAGCTTGAGCCTCCTCATCGTCAAACTTGAGCAACTCAAGGCTGCAGTCCTCCTCCAAAGGTCTGTCCAGGTCCCACACACCTTTGTTCACTTTGGCAATCACTGTGTTGTCGGCAAGGCCTTGGCTGGATGTAAAACAAGGAAAGGTTCCACATTAAATTAATGTGCAGAAGTACAAAAACATTAATGGTATTTGACATTATACTAGAAAAAAAAATGCAATTTGAACACCTAAACATGATCAAAAGAGGTCAAACACAACATCGTCTGTTACATCCTTTTCATTGCCCCTGGTCATACAATGTGTTTGATGGTTTGACGGATTTATATCCTGAGAGGAGGAGATAAGGGGATGCTGCTTACAGTAGAGTGCCACATCTCTGAAATTCTCCCCTCTGGCTTCTGAAATTAAAATACACATACAAAACTACCCAACTGCCTAGGTCATGAGAATTTTAGGAGTTAAAAACAGGCTTATGACCCACAGAGGGTAAAAACTCCTGCCATACACACAAATGTGCTGAACACATCATAAAGAAACACAGAGGTGGGGATGAAAATGGTGCTTTTAAGTTTTATGAAACAACACACCATCCACTCTTACAACAATAGTGATAGAGCTGCTTACATTTCCCTGTGTTGATTCTGCTGTCTGGTCATGTGAGCTTTGGATATTAACATTTCATCTTAGTAAACACAGTTTTGGTTCCTATTGTATGTTGCACCAACGTGACAGGGAGATCATTCTCAGACTATCCCACAGCAAAGTTTCCACTGCTTTTTTAACACTAATGAGGTTTTTTGTCAGCGTACTTTCTTGTCTTCGGTGGACGGTCTAAGGTTGGCAGGTGTCACTTTCAATTACCGTTTTCATAACGTGGGTGTTGTGAAACCTTTTGAAACTGTAACAATGATTACAGGCTGTACAAACAAACCTGACAGCTAATCTCTGGAAATTAAAATCCTTACACACCCTTGAGGTTTTCCTTCTTTTTTTGTGCGGCATGAAAGCAAGGTGTCACATTATTAGGTAACAGTTACAGCGATCCCGTCATCACACTGACCTGATTCCACAGGCCACCTGGTAAGGTGTGGTCTTCCAGGACTCAGCGTCCACCACCTTTCCATCAGGCAGAGTCACCTTGATGGGTCGGCTATCCTTCGCAGCCCTCTCTGCCATCAGAGCCTCATGCTCAGCTTTGAGTTTGGCGTACAAAGTGAGCCGGTCGTCAATGTATTGGGGTGCTGGTGTCAGCTACATGAAAACAAAAAAGGTGTGAGTACATGGAGGATGGTGTAAAATTCTGTCAGTGTGTAACTTGCACTGGGTATTAATCTGCATGACTTGTTTATCTCCCTCTTAATACGAAGTGTCAATAGCTGCAAGGCTCAGTCAGCCACACATCAAACCAAAACAGGAGGCTTATGTAAAATATAGTAAAATATTTAATTGAAATATTAATTCCTTTGTCAACCCACTATCTTCTAATCTTCTCAGCTTGCCTCATCTTTACTTTGAGTTATTATGGAACAGTGTGAGCACAAAGACAATCTTTATTTGGCAAGTACATACAGAAAGCAACACCTTGATATTTACAGTCTGTCTTTTAGATTGCTGAAATATGTTCTGTAACTTGTATCCATGCTCAAACTATCCAAAGGTTTGTTTCCGATTGACCTGTTATTCATTGTGCCTGGAAATCTGTGGAGTGCTTTACCACATTAAAAGTTTTAACCATACTAGTATCTGATCAAAAACCTCAACAACCATGTAAGTGCTTTGAGAAATGTGAGCCTGCAATGACACAAGCACTAAATAAGCATCATGATTCAACCTCTTGAGAAACAAAACATCATTATGTCTAATAATATCATCTAATTACTTTCTGATGCTCCTGTGCCAAACTCACCTCAGCCCTGCCTCCAGAATCCCCTGCGGCACTTTTAGCCTTCTTCTTTCCTCCATCTTTACCACTTCCAGATCCCCCCTGTGCAAAAATCACACCAGGATATTAGTGACCTTTTATCAAGAGGGAAGCACATGAAACAAAAGTTTGGCATGAAGTTCACTCAGAGAAAACTTCCGGTATACAACCTACGCACTATTTACATAAGAAATTGGAAAAGTAAACACTGGCACAATGCTTAACAGTAGGAACGTAAGTTACACTGCTGACAGGAGGCACATAAACATATTAACACTTCAATATAATTATCTATTATCTTAAAATTGGTTGTTAAATAGTGCTAAAACAGTAGTACAGAGCAGTTATAGTATGACTCAAGACCTTTCACAAAAACCACAAGGGTAAATGCAGCATGCAAGTGACCCAGTGATAATTTAAAAGTAGTGCTCACCACCTGACAGCCGCCGCCAAGTTGCAACGCACACTAAGGTTATTATTAGAAATGAGTGGAAGTAACGTTACAAACCACTTTTTAAGAGGCAAGTTCATATGACAAAGATCCGCTTGGAGCATTTGGTGTATGCCGATTTACAAGTTGAACATAAATGACTCGTGCTAGGTCCTAACTGTTATTGAAATATGTGTGAGAGGCTACCGCCAAGCAGAGAAACATTAAATTGACAGATTTTTGAATGGACTTTGGCGAAAGGCACTTTATGCCACGTTAGCCAAACCAAACTCGCCGACTGGGCCTAGCTTAACTAATGTGTCGCATTTTTAACACCTAAACAGATGAAAACAAACGTGAAACTTACTCTTCAGCTAATCTGAGAGTCACATATAAGTTAAAGCTTAGCACAGCGTTACTGTGAAGCTAACTAGCTACATCGCCACATTGCTGGACGCTGAATGACAGCATGAATCCGACCACCGGCTAGGCTAGCTGCTAGCTAGCTAACAGGACTTGAATGTAGCCGGTTACGAGACTGACGTGTCACCTTTTTGTTGTCGTCGACTTGCAGTTCGCTCATTTTCTCCACGACAGCCTGGTCCGCCATCACAAGTGAAAAGTTACCTCACTTTGAGAGAGATAACTTGTGCAAGTCCGGGCAGAGTGAGATGTGCAGTAAAGTGCCGGGTAAGGGCTGATGACGTAGCCCGGATGTTGCGATGCTGATGCAACATTGCCGAGTGGGCGGGGCTTCGTGTCAGAGATCACCTCCATACTTATTTATTATTTTTATTTTTTTGTTGTTTTTCTTTACAGTCGTTTGTGGAACTTTATTAAAATCACTTTTCTTATCTTTGTATTGAAATTAAAAAAAACTTTCTTCCTTATAAAGTAATGGCAGTAGGCTAATTGTCAGTTAACATATTTCACCCAAACTAAAAGGCAAAAAAAAAAAGTAAAAAATATGTCATGAAAAATGTGTACACACCAAGAAGTATTAGAGCCAAATTATTATCAGGGCAGTAGCCAGAATTTCAGAAATACTTAAGTCATGAATCCAAGTCCCACAAATGCAACGCAAACCCCATCCACCAGTAACAAAGTAAAAAAAAAAAAAAAGTCTCTGAAATATTTAAGTAGCTGATATTAGAAATGTTCCTGTTTTATTTAGTTAGTTAACACTTCTTAACAAAAAAATTGTGTTTCGGTAACACACCGGTAAGATTTTGTTGGGAAAATATTAAATACTTTATATTTATTTATGTGTTTAACACTTTGAAACCTGAGCAAAGTGGCTTGGTTTCTGTCAAAAACATGTGAAGGCAGCAATGAGCAACATAAGACAAAAACTGACCCAAAAAATTAGAAGCGAATCAGTAAAAAGAGAAAATTAAAAACAAGAAAATTATTTTTAAAAAAAAAAGAAGTTTAAAAACAAACAAAGAAACAAAGAAATGACCTGGAAAAGGAGCCTAAAAATTCTTAAACATAATCTTAAATATGTAATAGTGATAATTATAAATATAGTTTTTCCCTAGATTTTTTTCTCCTTAAAATAATAATTAAAATAATTTTCTAAATCTATTATTTATTTTGCAATTTGTGGGAAATGTCTTACCAAGTTGCTTTTTGCCTGCTTCCCCCATTTTTCTGAAAGAAATTGCACCAATTTGCTGAGGGTTCAAAGGTGTGAATACTTGCAAAAGGTGTCGGAAAGCAGCACAAGAACAGTGGTGTTGCTCCAGGTTTCAAGGGGTTAATTACGGTGTTGGTCTAACCATGTGAAGACATGACCCTAGAGTCCTCAATGGTAGCTGCAGCCCTAATGATCATCACCATCAGCACGCCAGCAAAAAAGTCCAGGAGACAGCTGTTCAAGCGGCACACACACATACACACTGTTTTCAGAAAATGCAGCTTTCCCTTGTTTCCTCTGCAATCTTGATAGTGTTTCCGTGTGAAGGGATGGGGAACCAGCGGGTGATTTTTCAGGGCTATCTGGATGCTGGTTCATGTTTTGTTTTGTTGTGTTCTTGCACAACATGCTTACTGATAGCACGGTTATCACTCTGGATCTGTGGAGGCGGTTTTTAATGCAAGTAAACACTTGAGCATCTCATTTAACACACCCTCACCCTCACAGTTATTTTAAATCAGTGAAATCACTTGCTGGTATGTTTGGATTAAGCAAAACCTGCATACACACAGTATACAGCAGTTAATATTCACATAGTAGTAGTTTTTGCAGTACATTTCTTAAGACAGCTCATGTTTCTAAACAAAGTATTATAAATTTGTTGCCCAGCAGGGACGTGACTGAGATGTGTACAGGCATTGTAGAAGATCAGTGTTGATCAGGAGTGAAATCCTCTCCTCTGTTTAGTCTGAAGTACGATTTTCTTCAGTTCATTATCAGGTTTTTTTTTTCTCCAAGCATCACCCAACTGCCCTTGGGGCTCACAGCTTTAGTGTTGTTGGCAAGTTTTAAATATTCTGAGAGGACGACTTTTCAACAAAGTTGTGAAGAAGAAAAGAGAAGAGAGGGGTAGGATCTCCTTCATCTAAAATGCAAAAGCAAATGAAGGTCTTGACGCCCACTGTGCTGCCACTGGAGTTTGATTTCAGTTGAACGTCATGTTGTTCACAGCCACCAACAATCCCCCGAAAAAACTCCATAGCAGTGTATTGTCATACACCCAAAATTTCATTTGTGATCTGTGACCGTGATAATATTGACAAACATCTTTTATTTAGTTCCCAAATAACCTTGCCTTTTACATCTGGTGACTGCATTTAGGCTTCAAAAATCAAAAAAGTGGTGTTCATTTGTGGAGATTATCCGACTGAGCAAAACTTGCAAGTGTCATAAATGTTTGATCGTTGATTCATTTTTGCAAAAATCCAGAGGAAAAAAGGATTTTTGACGAGGGCACCAGGGGGACAGTAAAGCCATCCCTGGTGCACTCTAGCTTTATAAATTAATTAAATTTTACAGTTCCATTGGTCTAACCATTGTTCATTATGTCTTACTGTTTCTGATTTGTCATGACATGTCTTATTGGAGGCGTGTTTTGCAACAGGTGATTAGTGGGACCAGAAAGACCCACATTTTGAATTCTCTTCATTTGCTTGAGAAAGCTGACGTTGCTGAACGCTGAAATGGTATTTGGTTGGTTCATAAAGGACGTGATGCTTATTATGATATGAGCATAGGTGGATTATGATGTGGTGGTTTTTGCCTCTTCTTTTGTTGTTGTTGTTTTGCGTTTTTTGTGGTCTAATGTATCTTTTTGTGGTTCGGTATCCGTGGTCATTTTGTGTCTCCTTGTCGTCATTTTGTGCAACCTGGTCTCACTCCAAAGGTGTCAAAATCCATCGCTTAGTCGGAGACTTCCAGTGTCAACGAAAAAAATCGTCCTTTCACATCGACATGATTCAGCGCTATCGACTTTCACCTGGGAGGCTGGTGTTTGCTTCTTGTAAGTCTGTAAAGCCAAACCCTGTTCTTTTGTCCTAAACCCAACTGTATGCAAGTGTTGGCAAAACGTAACCATGTGCGTTTGTTGTTGGGGGAAAAAAGTTTAATTTGCGGTGTTGTACCGATGTAGCACGTTTATTCTGAAAGAGACTGTATTCAAACGTTTAATTCCCTGTGAAAACATGAATGTATTTTGAAAACAGACAATGCATGCAACAGGTAGAAGTTGGCGCGGTGTCGGAGAGCGTCAACAACTAACTCACCCAGGGTACCTTGCACGTCATGTGTGGATGTGGAAAGTCCACAAGCAAATATCATATGTGACGAGGTTGGAGTGACAATGTGTTGTTATTTGTCTGTTTGTAGTTGTTGTGTGTCTTCTTTTTGTAGGTTAAAGCCGAGGTGGGCTGACACTTTCAACCCCTGGGCCTGTGCCTGTTGGGTCTGTTCAGTAATCCATCCATGGATTATGAGGTATCTGCAGCTAAAACAGTGCTGTAGTTGTTTGTTTATCTGATTTTGGATTAGAAAGTGTAGTGCAGTTTGGGGTTTATTGATGACAATGTGAGCCGTTCGAAATTTCAGTGAATAGGCGATGTTGCGTAATGGCCCACAGAGTCTAAAGATTTTTTTAGTGGAGGAGAGGCTACAATTTTGCTTTTCCTGTTGTCAAAATATTTTTCTGTGTCTAGTTCTGACTGTTAAGGATGAGAAAAGATTTGGTTGAGGAAATTGTTATGAAGGAGGAATAAAAGAGGCCCTTTATACACAGATGACATAAATGTTTTGAGGAGATTTCAACATGTGAATCTGGTGAAGGCGTTCCTCTGCCTCCAGTTTTGTCTGTTTGAGGTTTGTTTATATCCCTTTGCAGCTCTCACAGAAATGTCGGCTCCTTATGTGAATCTTAATTGCTTTCAATTGATTTTTTTTTTAAACTACCAAAATCTAATTATGGAAACCGCATTCTTGTTGTGTTGTTGTTTACATGTCCGACATATTCATGTACCGGTATGTTTTTTAATCTTTAATCAGATGAACCAACTAATTTACACACATAGCCTCATTTACACTCACAATGCATGCATAATCGAAATAACAAAGAGCAGATTAGTCTTGTCGCTGATTAGAACCATATCGCTGATTGCTCTGCTTACGGAGAGTGTCTGAGGTTATGTTTGTACTATGTTTTCCTTCTGCCTTGCTTGAAGGCACCAGACTTCAGACAACATGTGCATTTCAATTATAGTCGAACAGTGGTTTTAAACTTCTGACACTCTCAAAGGGAAAAAGGAAGACGCTGTAGCACACTGTGCTTTCCTGCTGTTCTTGGCTTCTTGTGAGAAGAGGGAATTCTTGAATAATTAACCTTCAAGGACTTGAAAAGTCAGGCGCCATGTTCTATCTTTTTTGCTCAATGTTGGACCTGTTCCAACTCAGACTCATGGTGCGGCTGATGTATAAGGGTACACCAAAATAGATTATAGTCCATGCACTAGAACTACAGCAGCGTGTTTGAGTATGCACTTTGGATGTTTGATTATTCAAATAATCAATAATTTTCTATCTCATTTTCTAACATAGGTTTTGATTTAATTTTACATTCTAGAAGCAGTGAGACTGACTCTGAATAATTTCAATAGATTACTGATTTAATAATGTATTATACAACCTAGTAATTGGTGGTAAAATACCTCAACTCTTTTTTTTTCTATAAATAATGCAGTGTAAAAGGTGTGAGGAAGGATGAAAAAAGAGGATGCTTATTATTTATAGGCGGGAGAATAAAAAACAAGAGGCAAAGCCCCTAGAAAAGTGGATTTATTCAGGGAGCCCCTGGTGTTGTGAGGATAAGATATGTGTGTCATGTCTATATTTATTCTCTAATTGTTTGGAGATATTTTTAATATTTTATATCACTATGACCATTAGGTGTCAGTAGAGAAACCTTGCAAAGGCCAAACCAAAGCCAGAATCAAATAGCAGCCAGACTCAAACACTGTTTTCCGCTTGCACATTGCACTCCCCCACAGTTCAGCAGCTGACACTGTCACCTCCCTCACTGAAGTTTTGATATAGCCAGCATTTGTCTACAGGCATCTCTGGAGAGAGCAGCGCAGAGCTCCTGCCTCTTTCACTCCACTCCACATTCAAAGGAGATTGCAGAGGCGAATACAGGATGGGATTTGTTCCAAATGCATCATAAATATTTTATCTCTCCATGGTAAATTCTTTTTTTTTTTCAGTGCAGAGTGTATGAGATCATCAGTCAGCGCTATTGTCCGTGTCCCATGAAACACTTCTTTGAAACAATATTGGGGAATACCTCTTGATTAGAGGATTTACAAATGTTATAGCCGAGGGTGGCCAAATTAAAACCGCCTCTCCAAAGCCTCTCAGAGTCAACATCTACAGATAACGCCTTGAATCTGTGAAGCAGCACAGATGTAAAATCCAGAGTTATAAAGAATGAATAAAGACAGATGACCATGAGAGCAGGAAGCATGTTTTTAAATACATCTCTGTGGAGCATTAAAAAGGTTCATCAACACCTCATAATCAATCCTGAATTTTACACAGGTCTGTTAGAGAGAGCATTCTCACAGGTCTCAGTACACTTGCTGGTTCCCTGCTCCAAGGACAAGCTCCAGTATGAAAAATCACTGGCCTTCAGCTGCCCTCCGCACTGAAAAAAGGATGACACCAGGTCAGAGACAAGGGCAGGGAGAATCACCGCTCAGCCCCGACCAGGCAGACAACCATCTGCTGCAAAAATCCTTTATGAGATGGTCTGATCGTCCCCAGGCTCTTCCTGAAAGCTGTCACACGACTCCCTTCAGTCATTTCCCCGCACACATACTTACATACCAACACACTCTCACACACACACAAAATCTCTGGATTGCTTACAACTCAGTATGGCCGGGTGTGAAACCTGCCATGATTTCTATTTATTTTCAGTCTCGTTATTGATGCCAAAAGCTTTCTCATAATGTATGCATTATCGTAATGAAAATTTAAACCTTTCTAATTATGACTTTTTTGGCTGCACATTATGTCAAAGATTTTTAATTATTTCCTTCAACTATGTGCTAATTACATGGCACATGTAGTCTGTCCCTTTGTCCAAGCAGTGATGTAACACTACTTGGTGCTTCAAGTGTCTTTCTTATATGGAAATTAAAGGTATACTATGCAGGAACTGTCGGCTACAAATTGTAAACAGCATTGCCAGGGAAAAGTGAAAGCCAACCCCAGATTCACTCGCTTTTGGAACGAGCTTTGTCCACTTGGCATTTCACCACCCAATATTTTCATTTTTTCAGCAGCGTGTCTGCAGTTTTCGTCAACTTCCTCTCAGATGCATGCTGCCTACAGTCTGGCACCTGGTCTCTACCTTTTTATAAAGTCTGACCTCACTTCATAAGAAAAGAGTCTCTGCAGATAAATGCACCACCACACATTTCTAGGGGGTCGTAAGTGATGATTGAGATGGATTACTTTTGTATTAGTCTATATGTTTGTTTTCGTCTTTAGAAAATCCTGCATAGTATACCTATGACAAAAATCTAGGAAGACACAAGTAATATATTTCTTAATTTTTCAAACATGTCTAGTGTTATTTGTATTCAGATGCCATTGAGGAAATCTGTAGCACACAGAAAAAAAACATATGCCTTGAATTTCTTAAAACACCAAATCAGTCTTTGCTGTATTAGCCCTACGAAACACCTCTTCACAGCGGTATCAGTAAATGTGTTTTTCCTGTGTTTTTCCCGGTACCCATTCTTCTATGCTTTTAGTTTATATCAGTGGACTTATAACTTGCTTATATTACAGTAATCCATCATCAGATAATCCCTAAATTTCCTTATCATATTGTGGTAATACAGTTGAATGTCTGCTTTTGTGTTCTGTTCTTAGTGCAGAGATTTTAGATATGAGAGTTGGCTTCAAAACATTGCATCCACGCACTGCACTGTCATAAAACACACAGAATTAGCAAACAAGGACGTCCTGAAAAGCTTAATGTGAATTTAGTGACTCCATTTGTCAAAACTGAAGGTGATCAGCAGCCAACTGTTAACATACTGTTGCGATTCCGCATTGTTTTCATTCATTATTTACATTAATCCATTATATATTTCCATTTTAATAGGTTGTTATAGAACAGTTAATATATATTGAAAATATCCTAACAATCGTTCTAAACATAATAACAAAGGCAAATTGTGATGTCTGTGACTATCCCTCTTTTCTTAAGAATAATCCTTCACTGAAAGCTCTTCATACTGTATGAATACAAATAACATACTTGGAAATGGCTCTTCTGATTTACATCAACCCATTGTTACCCACTCCTCTCCTCAACACACGCACATGCATACACGCAGACACGCACGCAGGTCTGTTTCTGGGTCGTTTGCCTTTCCTCTGCTGAGCTTCCCGCAGAGTTTCTGGTTCAGACAGAGGTGCTCCCTTTGAGTCAAAATTCAAATGCTGATGCACATGAAACAGCTCTGACAGCAGTCAAATGAAGTACAATAAACAGGGAATAAAAAACTTTTTTCAAAGGAGAAACAAAAAATATGTTCTTTTAGCACTGAGCTCGACTTGTTTTTATTCAAGGTGAATCACTCAGCTAAAATGTTTCCCTGCTAAACAGTGAAGTGGCATAAAGTTACCAAGCCTACTGCTATATTAAAGTGAAGCTTTCCCATTCTGTTGGATGCATTTTAGAGTAGATGCACCAAAAAATATGAGAAATCAGGTGTGCCAGTCTGCAAATGACCGAAAACTTATAAATAAATCATACGCTATAGCATTGAAATTGTAAGCACATTTCTGTGTGCAATATTTCTTCAAAGCACAAGCATGGGTCACATCCCAGGCAGATGGTAGGGGGTCCAGATTATGCTGCTTAGACTGCCATCTCTGGATTGCCACATAATGTCAAATACACCAAGGGAAGGCTTTAAGGCTGCCTCTTCCAATCCAAACCTTCTGTGCTGCCAGGGGAGAAGGTGGGGAGCTGGAGCAGAATGGAAAAAAAACATTAAGGCTCCCCTCCTTCCCTGCTTACATCTTAGTAAGAGATGAGAATCAGTCGATGTTGAAGACAATAAAATTTACATCAAATCACACCCAAGAGGAACATTTATTGGCTTCTTCCGCACAGCCAGGGGTGATGGCAGATCAACCGATCGTGGTTAGTTTGAGAAAGAGAGACATAGAGGGAGGGAGATAGAAGGATTAGGCTTGATTCTGGTCCCTTATCATTCAGTTCACTCTGCTGGCTCAGCAGCAGTAAGAAAATTGAAACTAACAGGATCTGCTGTAGCTACAACCTCTTCACAGTAATATGTGAGCCAAGCCAGGCCTGACTGTCATTAGAGGATTACACTTTACGTCCTCTGCTACTGCCAAAAGAATCCTGATGTACTTAAAGGAACAACCCCACCCTGAAAACAAAAATCACGTTAAATGTTTGTTAATATGAGGATGCCTCCACTGGAAGAAGCCAAGAATCTACATTGTGATATTTTTTCAGGAGCCTCTACAAGGACAAGGTTTTAGATTTAGCAGTTCTTTATCACAGTGGTGTATACTGCATGCACAGGAGTTCAGATGTACTGAACTGTCCAGTCATACAATTACTTCCCAGTGGCAGATCTTCCCATAGGTAAAATAGGCAGCCATGTAGACCACCACCCTACACCTTTATATACATTCAAAAACTCTTAACATAAGGGAAAAATAATGGAAAAGAACTAATGCCAAGAGCGGCTCTGTAGTAGGGGTTCCACCTCTAGTCCTGGCAACACAGTTTACCTTCACGGGTTCAGAGAAACCCCTTTTCCACAAACAAGGAGCAGATTCCATTCTGGTTCCCACAACTAATTTCGGACCATTTGGAGCATTCTGACCGACAAACAACCAAAACCTGAAACATTGGGCCACGTCCCATTGGTAGGAAGCCCCGGGGCAGACCCAGGACACGCTAAGGGATTACATATCTCATCTTGCCTTGGGGTAACCCAGGAGGAGCTGGAAAGCGTTGCTGAGTGTGGGGGCGTCTGGGATGCTTTGCTTGGCCTGCTGCCCCCGCAACCCTGCCGTGGATAAGCAGATGGAGATGTATGGATGGATGACACGTTGGTTATCCAGCAGGAAAAAATAGCAGGTTTTCCTTTACCTGAAGTGTGAACCATGACAACATCAGCGGGCACGAAAAGAAGGATGGAGTCTTGCGTGTAATAATATTCTTTATGTCTTCTTATAGTCCGTCCATGCTTGTTTTTTGGATTAAAACAAACATCTATAATACCAGGACACGAGCTTGCAGGTAACCAATGCAATGTGATTTGCTCTCTTGCTACCATGATGGTGACGCATCCTTGATTACAGTGATGCCGCCTAAAACTGCTGGGAAATGGGAGGTGGTTTATTAGAAAGCACCAAGGTTCCACAGATCCTGACAGGAAGTGGATCAAGAAGTGGAGCTATTTGGTGGCAAAGAGGTATATGAGTGAACATCATAGTCAGAATGGGAAATGGTAATTGGGCTGCACTTATACAGTGTCCTAGTCCTCTGACCACTCAAAGTGCTTTAACACTACATGTCACATTCACTCATTCAAAACAAAACAATACAATACGATACGATGAGATATGATTGGATATGATATACTTTATTGGTCCTGTGGGGAAATTTGTCTTGGACTCAGTACCTGCATAAGTATTGCTGCCTTACAATAATAGTCCAGAAAAAATGAAAAGCATACACCATGAAAAGAACATCAAAACACTTACTACACAGAGCACTGAGCAATATTATTATCTAAAATCTTTATTGGAGTTGGCACAAAATGAATTTTTAAAATGGTTCAGCTTAAATTTGGGTATCCTGTATCTTCTGCCCAAGGGTAAAAGCTTACACTCAGCATGGAGAGTATGAGCTTCTTTATTCTTTCACACATTCACGCACTGGTGGCCAATGCTACCTTACAAGGTGCCACCTGCTACTCAATAACCATTCACACGCTATCACACACCTTTGGAACAGCCATCAGGAGCAATTTGGGGTCCGGTATCTTGCCCAAGGATACTCCGACACGCGGACTGGTGGAGCTGGGGATCAAACCACTGATCCTCTGATTAGTGGACGACCCGCTCTACCCCCGGGCCACAGCAGCTAGAACATGCTAGAACATTGTTAAGGATGGTGGAGTGTATGTGGAGAGCATTAGAGTAAGAGAAAACTAAAAACGACCACAAAAAACTGCCAGGTCCGTCACTGCTACCTTCATGTCTCATAGCTGACAGAATCAGGAACACTTCATTCTTATTCTACTGAATATCTAAACTGAATATTATGTCACCTTGGCTGTACAATTCAGATCAAAATCGATCCCCTAACAAAAGGTACTATGTTACACAATAGAGAAAGGAAATTAAACTCATTTTGAATTCCAAACATACATTACACTTGGTTTATTCACTTCAGTAGCAGGATAAGCCCCTTGAGATGAAACAGCTCATTAGAAGCATAAAAACAAGAAGAAGAAAAAAAAAAAAAGTTAATCGACCCAGACTTCAGCACGACTTTCTCTGAGTCATTCCCACATCTTTGGCAAGTGCTGTATAAGGAAGCCTCAGTGATCCACACAGGTAAGCTGTATTAATCTCACAACTTCTCATTTCATTTTACAAATTGAAAAGCATCCAACAAGATCCAGAAAGCTCATACAGTCTTGCAGCAAGCATAACACTGAATATTTGATTTTCTATCTTACAAGAGCAGCAACACGAAGCAAAATGTTATGCAACTCTGCCCTTTATGGATGGCAAATTTAAATTTAAATACCCCTGTCTGTATGAAAATCACTGTCAAACATGATCCAAATTTCCTCCCTGTAAAGATCAAATATTTAGCCTATGCTATAATCGATTTATTAGTTTTATTAGTGATGTTTCATCACACTGATGTAGCAAAAAGGCTTTTCAAATCAGCATGCCCCCAATGCCCATATCTAATCAGCGCATTTATCTGAGGGCATAACATTTACATTTATCATATGCCAAAAAGGTTAATCACTCCAAATGACCTGCTTGTATAAACTTCATCTTCATGTGATTGATGTTAAAAGGACTGGGTCATTTTTTGGGGGGGAGCATCTCTCCCATTTTTGATAGAATCTGCAATTTGTATGGTGTCAATCACTTGTCCCCCCTACCCATATATATTCCTATAATGACTCATTGTTTTCAAAATGTTGTTTCCCCTCATTTTGTTGTTTTTTTTTAGATTAAAATACCTCTTTAAAAAATAAATCTGGATACACACCTCAAGTCTTATGTGAGGTATCAGTTCAAAGCAAAGATTCCATCTGGATTTCAGAGCAACACATAGAAACATCCTCATGTTTACACAAGTTACAGCCAGTGATTTTATTTTTGCAGCAAATTGGGGTTAAAAGTTCAATTTTAATCCTATTAGATCTTAATGCACCATTTGACAACGCTGATTTTTAATGGGCTGCCTTAGATTTGTAGGTCTACATCAAAGGAAAAACTACACTGCTCCAGCTCCTATCACCAGCATATGAGAGAAGTTTAGCTTCAGGGCTTTTTGCCAGAAAACCCTCTCTGGCTGAAATATTTTCATTTTTAACCCCAACCCTGATATTTTTCCAAAACCTTTTTCCAAATCCCTTTCTGGCAGAAAGCCCTGAAGGCAAACTTATCCTGACAGCATTCCCTCTATAGGAAACTCCTTTTTCCGCACACATTACCTTGTGGAGTTCCTCAAGGTTCAGTCTTAGGCCCCATCCTGTTTTTCATTTATTCAATCTCACTTGGCCTGATAACATGTAAGGCAACAAGGCAGCTTCTACCTCTAGTTTTCTTGTTTGGCACTGTGACAGAAATATGAATCTAACTTAATGTTAGATTTTGAGTTCAAATGGACGTTGTTCTTACCTTCTATGCTCCACAGACTGTCCACAGATATCCATACCTCTTTAACTGTGAAAGATTTAAAATGTCTAAATATTATTATTTCTTTGTTTTCATTGTTTTAATATCAAAACAAATCAACAAGAAAATTACAAAGTACAATAATACAATAACTTTAGGGTGGTTATAAATGCATTGCCAAAGTGACAAGGAATCAGTGTGTTCTTTCAACATTTGTGTCAAATATATTTACTTCACAAAAAACATATTTTTAACTGTGAAATAGCAAACATGAATCATTGTTACTTACACGCAGAGCAAAGTGCAGTGCTGCATCCTTACCTTTTGAGAACCATGTTTGTGGTTTTTTTTCTTCTTTTTTCTTGGCACTGTGTCTCCTGAATGCCTGCTGCTTATGGTCTGGCAGCTGGCTGCTACCTTTTTTGTAAAGCACCAACCTCACCTGCTGTGGGTGTAAACGCCCATGAACGCCCCAGACACAGAAAATAAGAAAGAACAGGCAGAGGGCAAAGTCTCTGCAGAAAAATTACCACCACATTTCTCTAGTGGGGCAGCAGTAGCCGCTTGGGTACTTGGGTACAAGTAGGGACTTGGGCTGGGAACCAGAGGGTCACTGTTCAAGTCCCCATCCGGACCAAAATATGGAGCGTGGTCTGCTGCCTCCTGGGCAGTGCCAAGGTGCCCTTGAGCAAGGCCCTGAACCCCCCACTACTCTGGCAACCCAGTCTAACTCTGAGGTCGTCGAAATCCGGCACTTGGGCAGTGATTCTGCATCAGACACTGATGAAAAAGCAGTCCTTTAATGTCGGCATGACACGCAGCTGGTTGCCATTATAGTTTAACAGCGCTTGGTGGCGTCAGGGGGAAACGCGGAAGGACAAGAACGAAAGTTAAGGTGGTGAAAGTCCAAGTGGGGGTGGTGGATGGGTTCAACAAACACTGACTTTCAACCGGGAGAGCGGTGTTCATATCTGGAGTTTGGATGTATGCGGTAAATTTCCTGTGAAAACAGAAGTGCATTTTGAAAGAAGACAATTCATGTAACAGGCAAAACTTGACACAGCCTTCCAGAACGTCAACAACCAACACACATTGTATCTGGGGGTGGAAGGTCCATGACTTAATGTCGATATGTGACAAGGTTGGCGTGTGAGCATGTTCGCTCGGGGCGCCTGTCCATAGGCAGCCCCCTCGCTCTGACATCTCTCCATTTAATGCATTTATAGGTCTTGTTTGTGCATGTGTGTGTATTTTGAGCCTGTGTGACAGCAGAGTGAAAAATTGAATTTCCCCTCTGGGATTTATAAAGCATGTCTTCCCCTTCTTCTTCTAGTGGGTCAAAACTGATGATTGAGAGGGGTTACTTCTGTATGAGTCTATACATTGGGGGGTTTTTTGCTTGTTTTTTTGTTGTTTTTTGGGGGGGGATTCTGCATAAAGTATATCGTTTTAAGTTTTTATAATTCAGAAAAGTGAAACAAATAAAGAAAAAAAGGGAAAAATGTAATTGCTGATTTCCAAAATAAAACCAAGGCTACGCCACTGTAGCTCTCTACTTTGCAATCAAGTCACATATCTCTCTCAGTTCTACCTTGCCTCTGAAAGCAGCACCTCAGATCCTATTTGGCAAAGAAGACAAAATCACACCGTTTCAATTCAGGCATCTCCTCATGGATTAACTGTTCAGAATTGATTTAAAATTATTACTGATTACTTTTAAAGGACGGTTAAATCCAGTCCTGGGGCACATTTTAACTCTGTAAGCCTGTAGTTGAAACCTCTATTTCACCTCAGTAGCTGCCACATATGATGTTTGCAAGTCAGTTAAGCTTGAGACTAAAAATTATTGAGATTTTCACTTGGGGAAAATCCTTATTTATATTGCACCTTTCAAAATTAAGTCCCATAGTACTTCACACGGGAAAATCAAGATTAAAACATTTCATCACTGCAGTTAATCAAATCAGGCAATTAGAGTCTGTGATGGAATGTAATATACTTCATTTTGAGGTACTTCCCTGAGTATTTCCATTTTCTATGACTTCAAACTTCTATTACACAGTTCAACGGGAAATATAGCACTTTTAACTTTACTACACTTACTTGACAGCTTACGTTACAAGTTATTTTGAAGATTCAGACAAGAATAAAAGTATAATTAAAGGTCCAGTGTGTAGGATTTTGGGAAAATTGGCAAATGGACAGAAATGGAATATAACATAGTAAGTTTGTTGTCTTTATTGTGTAATCACCTGAAAATAAGAACCGCTGTGTTGTTGTTACTTTAGAATGAGCCATTTATATCTACATGGAAGCAGGTCCTCATCTACAGAGATGTTTCCACTGTTGCTCAGAAGGACAAAACAAACACTGGCTCTAGATATGGTGTAGCTCATTTCACAACAACACAGACACAGGTCGGTTCTCTCAAGTGTGTGTTAATTTGGGCATTTCTGTGTCTCTGAAATATATTCCTCTTGCCATGCCATAAAAACTACTTTTATGAATAAACATAACAGAGAATGCATCAATACAGTTAACAAAGTGTAACATGACAGAGGAGAAAACAAAATGGCAGTCGGCGCAATCATGAGAAACAAAGTGAAATAAAGTACCTTGTCGGCTGCTTGTCATAAAAAGAGTTTCCTAAAGCTCATAAAGTCCCTTAAACGTCCCTCTGACCATCTTCCCTACCATCCACTTGAGCAGGACAGAGGAATGTTGTATGCTGCAAAGCCCTCTGAGGCAAATTGTGATTCGTGATATTGGGCTTTATAAATAAAATAAAATTGAATTTAATTGAACTGAAAAAGTCAAGCCTGGCAAGACATTCTTAACACTGCGCTACACACGGCCCATAGCAAATTCCACCTTAATAGCACATCTGACAGTTCCTCCACAGATATACAGGAAAGTAAACAATGAACTAATGTCTTAGCTTCAACCTTAGCAATCATGTACATTTTACCATTTATACATCAACTCAATCAAATGAGATTTACATTTGAACCTTAAAAACAATATTTTTTTAAACGTGAAACGTGAAATTTATTCAGTATTTTACCAGTTTTAATCGCTGGGTCTGTTTGTTTTGGATAGGAAGAGACCTCTATGACTCGGCTCTCGTTAAAAACCTCCTGAACAATGACTGTTGAAGGAATTCTAACCAGGAGAAGTTTCAGTTGTTTGCAAACTGCAGTCCTCACAGCTATACACCACTAAATTCCCTTAAACCTTACACACTGAACCTTTAACAAATAAAGAATATATTATTATGGGTTAAGATAAGACGATCCCTGGGGGAAATTCACAAGCTACCAAGATTGTAAGAAGTAAGCTGCAACATTAATGCACACAATAATGCATGAGTAATGATAATCATAATATAATATACATTATTCTGAAATGGGCCATTCTGCATAATAAGCACTTTTACCTTTGGTACCTTTAGTATATTTCGATGCTAATACTTTCGCAAGTTTGAGTACAATTTGGAATGGGGACTTTTGTGTGTTTTTCTGCACTGCTGTATTGCTATTTTAACCTAAGTGAACGTTCTGACTGTTTCTTACACCACTCATAGAGTACAAAAATTTTAATATAATTTTTAAAAAAAGAAAAAAAAAAATTGAAAAATGAGCTAAGGAGCGATTGAAATCAACAAATGGGAAATATTTCAAATGAAGCTTAGGGGTACTATTAAAAAAGGATTCAAAAAGGATTCTGCAAGCCTCCGATCCACAGGAGGTTTAATATTTAATATTGTTGTATGTTTAATAAGTCCCACCTTTTATAATTTTATTATGTCATTGTATCTTTATTCACATTATTCGATAAGGTGAATTTTGTGAATAAATGTTTGGCATTAACCTCTCCATGCACAATCATCCACATACAAAAAAGCAGTTAGGGGAAGGTACTGTGGAACATATAATGACACATGCACAATTCACCAGCACCTGCTGTAGAATTCAAGTAATGGAGAGGGAACATGAAGCAAAAGCCAGTGAACCAGATAGCACATGAATAAAGCAGTAGGGAGATGGATGGAGCAGGGGCTCGGGTCCTCCCTCCCCTCTCATTTCTTTCGGAGCGGGTCGGGAGCATCCTTGGCTTTAATCAGCCTCACCTAAGCATACCTCAGCGCTACCGTGCCACGATGATGGATGGCCTGGAGAAATACCTGTAATGGCAAGCTCTCTGCTAGGCTTAGTGTTTGGCAAAGCAGGTGCTGGCTCCCAAAAAGTATGGTAGTGAACCAAGTGCCTGATGGCGACAACTGAGACATGTACTTTTCAATAGTTTCACCCTGATAATTACTGCATTCCTCCACTGTGGCTTATTTGTATTTAAGGGAGATGATCAAGCTTCAATGCTCAAACCTGGTGCCTTGAAGTACGGACAAGGCTGAGAGGTGCAGGCTCTGAGGCCACTTCTGACAATTCGTGTGATATACCACACAGCAGTAACGTGCGTGTCATTCCCTTTTGCCTCTGGACTGACATCATGTAGGGCTGATAGAAAGATGTCTTTTCAGTCGGTCCTGAACGATACATTTTGTTCTTTGAGAAGTGCCAAAGGCTCAGTTTAATCTATTCACACACTCTTTTTCATGCTGTTGCCTTCGAGGGCTGAGGCTACTGCTGCACACAGAGCAGCTCTTGTAATTGTAATAAATAATGTATGATTAATATGGCTGATTAAACAGTCTGGGAATCCTCTCCCTGTGGGCAACACTACTTCTAGCAGAATAACAAAGATTACCTCAGAGCTTTTCCGCTCTTGTCACACCATTGTCTGATAAGGAGTTCGACAGACGCTACAGATCAAAGAACACCTTTATGCAACGTAGCTCTGCAAGTTCAGTTTGAAAGTCTTGGTAGGATTACGAGGTGTGCAGTTTGGTGGTTCTTCACAGGAAGTTTTCAGGTTAACTTGCATTGATTTGGTAGCAACTTTTGTCCAAAATGGCTGAATGTTTTCCCACACACCAACTCTATGTCCTTCGTGAGGCACACTGTTGACCTTGAATAAATAAAATAGAAATATTTCTGGTTCCACTGCATCAGTTGTTGCAGCCTAGCCTATTTCATTTTTCAATTTAGACCCTCCAGTAGTGATGGGAAAAAAATGAATGAATGAATCTTTTTGAACCACTCCTTTTATTGTATGGTATGCACCGGGTCAGCTTGTTGAACATTCGAGTGCTCATGAATCCCTAATGTGTCTTTACGTAGTGCAGCAACGTCCCTGAATAAATGAGCGAGGAACGATTAAATCTGACTCAAGTAGAGACCTCTCCCAGCCAAGGCCAATGGTGCATTCATGTGCTGCTGCTCAGAGCATGTAAAGTCGAGATGAAATGAAAAATACCTTTTTTTACCCTTTTGGTTTATGGCCATGGACATTTTGTGCCCCAATTTACAGTAATAATACATGCCAAAACATTATAAAGCATCCATTTTTATATTGTTATACCAAAATCCAATTATGTTTTCTTCCTGCAAAACAGAACATGATGTGTGCTTACGTGAGGTCCAGTTTCAAGCAAAAATATCCCGACATCCACCAATCAGTCACTCTTCAACTTTTAGCCACAAAGAGCTAAGCTCAAGTTAGCCAGCAACAGCATGGCATGTAGTGTGTCTTTGTTTTCCTAAAAGATCATGGTTATGGATTGCAGGCTAGAATTTATTTACTTGAGGAAAGTGGTACCTCTTCACATATCGACGTTTGGTCATGGACCTTCCACAGTACCCTGGGTGTGTTGGTTGTTGACGTTCTGGGACACAGTGTCAAGTTCTGCCTGTTGCATGCATTGTCTTCTTTCAACATCCACTTGTTTTCACAGGGAATTTAATGTTTGCTTACAGTCTCTTTAAAAAACATACACACTACATTGGTACAACACCACAAATTGATGTTTTTTTTCCTCCAACAACAAATGCACACGGTTAGGTTCAGGAAAAAAGACAGGGTTTGGCTTAACAATTGCACGGGACGCAAACACCGCTCTCCTGCTTTACATTGGTCAGACCCTTGTTTCCATTAAAACAATAGTGTGACAAAGGTCTAAACTGAGCTGACATAGCCTACCTGTGCAACAATGGGATGCTTATTCAATTCATTAAAACAACCCAGTCTCACTCCGAAGTTGAAATCTGGTGCTTGGGCAGTGATTTGCAGCGTCAGACACTGATGAAAAAAAGCCTTCCGTTCAATGTTGGCATGACACACGGCCAGTTGGCGTTATATTTTCACATTATGATTTAAGTTGAACACTAAGTGCGAGTAGGGCAGGTCAGAGGTGGGGTGGATTGGTCAAACAATCACTGAGAGCGGTGTTCATGTCCCGTAAAATTCTAAAGCCAAGCCCTGTTCTTTTTTCCTGGACCAAACCATGTGCTTTTTTTTAACCGATGTAGTGCATTTATTTTGAAAGAGACTGTATGTCAACGGTAAATTTCCTGTGAACATGGAAGTATATTTTGAAAGAGGACAATGCATGTAACAGGCAGAACTTGACACGGCGTCCCAAAATGTCAACAACCAACACGCCTAGGGTGGCGTCTTTATGTGACGAGGTCGGAGTGAGAATGTGTTGATTAAAATTAATATTTTAGCTTTATTAGTGTAAACTTATACATGATGACTGATAATGCACTGAAGAGACGTTTTGTGGGTCGGGCAGCACTGCCTGTCAAACGTGCATGTCCGCACCCTATTTTACAGAAAGTATCAAAACTGAAAAGGCTAAAAAGGTACATACATTAATACGGATCAACTCAAAGGAACCAATACGGTGAAAAGAATCAGACTGTCCATCACTGCTGTCAAACAATGTCACAGGTGAGCAGTGCGAAATCAGTTGAGGTCTCTTTTAATTTGTACAACACATTTTAAATGTGTCAAAAAAAACTGGGAATGGATTTACACTTTACCTTGTAAAACGATTTTGTAACAAAAATGTAGGGTGCTTAATGTCTGACTCCTTTTATCCACTTTGCAAATACTCACCACCATTTGTGCTGCAGAAACGGTGCTAGAAATCCTTTTTATTCACTCAATGTTAAAATCACCTGTTGGGAAATTACATTTAGCCACTGCACTCCACAACCCCCTGCCTCCAAACCACCCTTGAGTCTCACCTTCTCTTCTACCCTCTACTCCAGCCTCCTCCTGGAGCTGGTAACACATCATCATTACTTGCCCAGATAAAAATGTGGGCCTCCATTTCTCATTCAGATTTTTTTTTTCTTTTCCAGGACCTGTGGAGTGCACTGCTCTAAGGACCATGACATTCTCCCTTCAATATAATACACAAAGTATGAAAAATTACCTTTCCTTCCTGTTCAACCTGACAGAGACAACACTAAAACTTTCTACCTATAAATTCTCCTTAACTGTCAAGTTTCCAGCGACTTGAGACAAGGTCAGAATCTTTGTCCAAGAATAAGCCCCTGATGTACGATGAGAAAATGCTATTACAAACTCAACCGCTTTTGAGGAGCAAGCCCTGTCCCTGCACTTTGGCTAATATACCTGATGGGACCGCCACCATAAGCGGTCAGGCGAGAGTAAGACTGGCGTATTTCTAATTTAACTGCCAATGTCTTTGACAGATCGTAACCTTTGTCGGACAGAGGTCCTTAAACACTATTACAGTGTTTTGGGGGAAACAGAAGTCATTTAGCCTAATGCCTGGCACAGGCACTCACAGAATCCAATGAAGCATAAGGTTACAGGCTGTCCATTCAAGTCTACAAGAGGGCATTCAAAGAGCGCTTGTTAAGTGCTGTGTGTTATCTTGTTGGGACTCCAGAAAACTCAAAGTGATCTGACAGCTTAAAATGGGAGAACAGCTGTTTGATTTACTGTAATAGAGCCTTAAAGCCCCAATAAGCTCAGAGAGGGGCTCATTTGTTTTATACATTTATACATTAAGCTTAATTTATGCTAAGTTTTAGCAGAACTCTGCCCTAGATTCACTGCTGGAGATGAGGATCTGCATGTGTGAAACAGCCAGCTAGCTTAAAGGGAAATTATAGTATTTTATTTTTACTTGGGTCTTATTCTTTTTTATATTGTGTCCATTTCTACGGCTCGCCATAACAGTGCACTCACCATCCTATTAACAGAGATTTGAGGGATGCGAATGCAGTAAACAACTAACATAAAGAGCTGAAGTCATGATGTCACGTCCGGCCCAAAGCATGTAAGCAGAGGGTATTGAGAATTTCCTCTCCTCATTCACAGAGCCATTAAACTTGGTCTCACTCCCTTGTCAATCACCAATGCTTGGTCAGTGGCCCTGAGCCCAGATGTACCTTTTAGCGCAGCTGACACGTATCAGTCAGCAGCATTTTTGCAAGCTCGGAGGAAATGCCGTGGTATTAAAAGCAAAAAAAGGTCTACAAATTGTGGCGGCAGGGAAGGTGGATGGTCAAACATACTCAGGACTTTCACCCAGGAGACCGTTGTGACTGTGTCTCATGTGAATCCAAAAGTCACTTGAGTTATTTTAATGACAAAGTAGTGTGGTAATATTTGTAGCATACTATGCTAGTTATGTATGTCACGTGACGTTATATTGTATTGTAAACAAATGTACTTATTTTAAGCCAAACCACGATGTTTCTACCGAACCACATGCTATTGTTGGCTAAGGAAGTACACCTAAAGATATTTTTTGGGGCTTTCTGACTTTAATTGATAGGGCAGTATTAGCATGAAGAGTGTGAGAAGAGGGGATAATAATAATATTAATAATAATAATACATTTTATTTATAGAGTGCTTTTCATGGTACTCAGAGACACTTTACATTAGATACAAACAATCGTGAAATGGACTGCAATAAAATACACACAACATTATTCACATATTAAAAGCCATTTTCAAGAGATGAGTCTTGATGAGTGATTTGAGGGAGGGGGCAGCTATGGAGAAGGCTCTGTTGCCCCCGGTCTGGTGCTTGTTCCTGCGTGGTTAAGTCATGACATGCAGCAAAGGGCTGTGGGTCGATATTGAGCCCCTAGCTGCTGCAGCAAGGACAGGGCCTTTGTAAATGGGGCATTTACTCCACCAGGTGAGCTACTGGGGGCCCTACCTTTGTTCTAGGTTTATTCTGAAATGTGACTGTATGCAGTTAATGAGCATGAACTGTGTATTTCAAGCGTACTTTGACACGGCATCCCTGAAAACTGATACTGGAGGTGTACCTAGAGTGTCATAGTTTGACGTGTAGGGTCACGTGTCGAAATTTCACGAGTTGGAAGTGAGAATGAGTTGGTTTGTTCCATCCATTCCTCTGCTTAAAGGCACTTCAGGTCCCCTGCTCAATATGGCTCCGCACATGACTCAGATTTCACGCCACCACACTCAAATTGCTCACTGCTCACTCCAAAAAAAAATCTAGCCTTAATCATTTCTGTTACTCAACTTCAAAGTCGGAGACAAGCATTTGAAATGATGTATATGAAACGGAAGATATCCTTTAACACTTAACATATGCATATAGCCATATCTTATCATGTTGGTATCCCTTGTATACTGTTGAGATGTACAGCTGTGCATACTGAACTTTGACAGCATATAGATGCTGTGATGTAACTGCAACTGTTTGCCCCAGACTAGTTTACCAAGAGTCTGAAAACAGAACACACTGAAGTGGAGTATGTGCATGCTGTCTACCAATAAAAGAGAGCTTACAGTAGGGAGTGTTATGGAATTCATAACAATTTTAAGACTGAGGGAGTGTGTGAGTAAATAAATGCAAAAATCCTGCAGACATTTTGGCATTTCATAACAATACAAAATGACAAGTGAATCAGACAGAGAAAATGAAGACTGGCTGTGATGGTATTTAGCTAATACGAGTGGCGTGACTGTGGTAAACCTTTCCACGCCGTAAATTATTCATTGTCTTGTTTGTTTGCAGGGTCCTGAAGTATTTTCCTACATGCACTGGGCAGGAGTTAATAACAGGGCTGACACAGACTGACAGTCACTCACACTCTCATTTATGGACAAAATAATGTTTCCAATCTGAACGCACGGCATGTGTTTGGACAACATCCAAAGATAACCACACAAATGCGTTTAAGAAAATGCAAATGCAATGACAGCTGGGCAACTCTGTCACCCATTTCTACACACAGTCACTCAAAATTTTAGGGTGGGCTTCTGATTTTGAACAACAAATCCACTAGTTAAAATCATGTTAAGCCCCCCCAAAAAGTGAGCTGTCTCCAAAGAAGGACAGCAACAAGGTTAATGGCCTGGCTTGCTTTATGACTTTGGAGGATGATTACTTTTCGTGGTAATTTGCTGTTTATATGAATAGAAAAGCCTATAAATAGTGCAGCCTTGAAGAGTGACAATGTGATTATGGCTTTGGCAACTCAAGATAAGCAAATCGTGTTGCTCTAAGTAAAAGCTTTCCTGGGATTCACTTTCCTTGACCTAGAAAGACCCATCACTCCCACTCGTACACAAATTTCTATCCCCTCAAGACGGTTTAAAAAGTCAGTTATGCTCTGAGGGAACAGGTCGTGTACTGTCCACAAGTAACCCAAGTCTTTAGAGGGTTTTTTTCACCATATGTACCCACTTGTATCGCTCAAGACCTTCACAAGGGTAATAAATGTTGTATATTACTGGGACTGTTCAAGTTGTGAGGTGATTAGTTTAAGGCTGCATTTGTAAATGCTTCAGTCAGACAGTCTTTGCCCGACTAAACATCTGATTGGGATCTCTTTTGTGATGTTAGAGAGGATTAACTTTCCAAATGTTTGATAGACAGATAGTATTCAAAGCAGTAAAACAGAAGCAAGCTTGATATTGTTTGTCCCTGCATAACAATATGGTTTCTAGTGATGCCAGCAGCATGGCTCCAGGGAAGGCGAAGTCAGCTCCAGCACTTCGGTCAAAACTGAAATATCTTGGACGGATTGAGAAGAATTGTTTTTTAACTTACATTCATGTTCGCAGAGGATGAATCCCAGTGACTTTATGGATTCCCTGGCTTTTCCTGTCGCGCTACAGTTAGATTGACATTTGTAGTTTTGGGTGACATGTTCCAACCAGTATTGGATAGATGTCCCACTCAGGATAAACTTTAATAACTTTGGGAATCCCCTGGTTTCTCATAGCACCACCAGGAGGTCAAAATTTGTCCAGTGCTTTGGTTTGTGACAAAGGTTACACTATATAATATGGGTAAAAGTATACTATGCAGGATTTTCCTAAAAAACAATGTATAGTCTATTAAAAAAGCAAACAAGAGAAGTTGGGACTTTCTATAAAGGTTATGACCACATTCCAGACTGCGCCAAAAAACAGAACTATAGAAGGCGAAATGCCAAACTGTCAAAGCTCTTTCCAAGACAAGACTGAATCTGGAGTTGGCTTTCACTTCCACTTTGGCCAACAGTAGTGATTACACAAGTAGCGGACAATTCAACCTCCTCAAATACTGACATTGGATCAGTTGCTCTTGGTGTTAGATACAGATGCTCCAAGGCACCTTTTAGTGGCGGTATGAGACACTGGGTGGTAACATTTTCTGGCGCTCCAAGCAACTGCTGTGGTATAAAGAGCTAAAATTTCGGCAACATAGAGACATATATGACTGTCTACAGAGGACAAACCTATCTCAGAGACATAGGACGACTGTCTACAGAGGACAAATCTAACTCAGAGACATAGGACGACTGTCTACAGAGGACAAATCTAACTCAGAGACATAGGACGACTTTCTACAGAGGACAAACCTACCTCAGAGACATAAGACAGCTGTCTACATACATATTCTCATAAGCTGTGTCTCAATTCAGGGGCTGCAGCCTTTGAAGGACGTGGCTAGATGACCCATTGAAAAGGTATTTATGCCACCTTTACAACCCAGAGGGTGGAACATAAGTTATTATTTTTTAAATTATCATTATTATATTTGTTGTGTGTGTAGCATAGCAGAAAATGATGCACTAAAACCAAAATCATCCAGCATGTACCACTTGACTAATTAGGCGAATGAGTGGAAAAAATATCTTTATATGAGAAAAGGTACACTATGCTGTCAGAGAGGCATTAGTTCATTAGTAAAGCATTACTTATATAAATGTTAAGTCCAGTATTATCTCACTGTCTAACATAAGTATAAGTACTTGCTGCAGCTAATCTCTCACTCCAGACACAAAAAAGCAGAGTTATCATAATGCTTGGAATGGGCAGTGGACACTTTAGGATTGTATAATCGGCCATGTTGGATGGAAATGTGTGTAATTATGCTGCCATCATGAAAACTGTGTGTTCTTCCCCCGTCTGCCTTTTAACTTGTCAAGCCTAAAGTTATGTATGTGAAAAATGCTGGTTCAGTTGGCGAGTTTTGGAGCAGCAATTTAAAAGACTGTTTCCTGTGAAGAAGATGATTGGCTTTTACCGATGTGTTTATGACAGGCTGCGGAGCCACAATAGCTTGATTTGACTCAATCACCCTTATGTAATGCAGTCCCCAGTGAAGCATGCAATGTTTCTCCCTTCATAACAGCAATATATGCTTGCTTCTAAAGTGAAAATCCTCTGTGGCTCAGAAAGAAATTCGGGTCCGATGAGGTTATCTAACAAATAAGAGATAAAAATGCGGTATAAATTACACAGTGGAGCGGCAGTTTTTGTGAACGGCTACATGAATGTAATGCCTCTCAGCACAAGCAGAGGCTGTGACATTATTGATTGTGTTTCCTAATTGTAGATGCTATGAACTGGTCTTCACTTCAGGACTTGTCCATCATCTGCCTACTCTGTGCAGGGTTGCAGGGGCAGTGGAGACTGTGTGAGCTCAGTGCAGGAACTGACAACATAGAGTGTTACATGAAAGAGGCTGACCATGGCGCGGGCTTTACAATCAACTTGGCACCTGAGGCGAGAAACGCATTAAAAATCTGCTCAAACAGCGATGAGGATCCATTCACTCAGCAAAAGTGATCCCAAATGAGCTGAGTGATGACTTTCACTCTGTTTTTTGTAAATGTATAGATGAATGTTCCTTTCCTAATTATATTGTTATTTTCCAAAACAATTACAAGGTAATTAGAAACTAATTTACATTACTTATTATAGCTTACACCACAGGCCAGTTGGCAGAAGAAAATGTTGACAATGTACATTTCTGCTTGCATGTTTAATATCATTCAGCGTTTCAAGTATATGAGTTGACTTTCTAGAGGTGGAGGGGATGGTGGATGGCATGACCAAGGCAAGATGCCTGTACAGTTGTCATGAAGGGGGAAATTAGCCATAGAGACCAAAACCGTTTTTTGTACTAGGCTGTAAACATGTTTATTTCTGCTGTACAGTTGGGCATTTTATCATTTGGGTTTATGGGGACTGACTGGCTTCTGGAGCCAGCCTCAAGTGGCCATTCAAAGAACTGTAGTTTTTGGCACTTCCATGTTGGCTTCATTTTTCAGCCACGGAGACTGCCAGTGGTGCCTGCCAAGCTGAAGACCACTGTTCAAGACCAACAAACAAACAAACAAACAAAAAAATGGCTGTTTCACTGCTGTTTATCCAGCCCTATTTAGGCACGAAAAGTGGTTGTTTTTACTGAGGCATTGCTGGTTTTCTTGCTGGTGGTGTGGTTTTTGTGCCACATGTTAACTATTTTATATAATAGCATATACAGACAGCTTATGCTTTATACTATAATTAATGTCTTATCCATATCACATCATCTCAAGTGTGCTTTACTATGGGCAAGGTATCAACTGAAATATAACTATGGGAAATATAATATACTTGATGTATTTACACATCGTAGACATTGGGTGCGGTTACATGATGGCTTCTAAAATAAGTCTGAGTGAAATCATTCGGAATTAAAGTTTTTCCAGGTAGTTTACATGAGAAATATTTATTCCGGATGAGGGATTACACAGGAGATCAGTTTAATCACCTGTATTTGGGTCTGCCCAAGGTTTGGGGCAGGGAAGGTTTCTAATTGGATAGGGGGCGGGGTGGATGTCACATGTTTACGATTACTGCAAGAAAACACTGTAGTCCTCGCGCCGGATAACAAGATGCTTGACGACGCCGTTCTTAGTGCCTTTTTCTTGCTTGTTTTGCTTATATTCTTGAAGCAGCAGTACGACAACAACCTTGTTCTGCTAATGCTTCGTCTGTTGAGGAGGAGAAGGGAGGCAGAAGGTCAAAGAAGGGAGAAAGAAGACCGTGCTTTGGCGAGTGGAAACCGGTGAGTGCAACGAGTCCGACTGCTCTATCTCAGCCCGTTGCTGCATACCAGTCATGCGCGCTATATATGTCATCATGCCAGAAGGGCAAGGAAACGAGCATGCGCAGAAAGACAGGAATGAACTTAAAGAGGAATGAGTGTATACAAGTGCGAGAAATTCTTTCATTTCGAATTAGGAACGGAATATTCCAGCCACACATTATTTAACACACATAATCCTGAAATATTCAATTTAAAATGAAGAAAATATTTGCCTTTCTAAACACCTGTAGCGATTTAGTAATAATCCCATCTAGAGAAAATAAGAGGAAATAACAAAATAGACAGGACACGTGAGAGGAAAGATACATATAAAAGGAAAAAAAACACATATCAGGATCAAAAGCACTTGATGAAAGAAAAGTAATAAATATTTGAACTGTCCAGTTGAATAGCTTGCTGTAAATGAAGTGGTGCAACAAATTCAATAGTTTGACATTGTGAGAGTTAACTGTTGGTACAAAACACGGTGCATTTCTGTCTGAGTGGCACTTCCATTGATAGCATCTACCTGATGAGAGTGGAGTTATCAGCCTGTCGCCCTGTTGATTTTGCATCTGTGACTATCTCCCCATCACGCTGCCTAAATGACACCCACAGATGGCAACTGTGTTCCAGAGCTGTTTAATGTGCTGTTTTTACGGCCTTGTCTATGAGCCTCCCCCTCATCAGTGCAGTTTGCTTACCAGACTATAATATGGAAACCTTGACTGTTGCACAGAGCTTTCTCTTTTTTTTTCCTTTTGCTGCTGAGCCTCTTTGCCAATCGCTGCACAGCAAAGACATTTAAGGTCCTTGGACATTTGAACTCATAATAATGGGAGAAAAAAAAAAGACTTTCTTTACAGCAGCACCGTTGACACTAATAAGCGTGTGCATTCTGCTGTTTGCCTTCAAGTCAGGAATGATTTCCTTCATCTTGGTGGCATTTAAATCAACTTTATTTTCACTTCACCACCCTGTGAGTCACACAAACTCCACTCCGTGAAAGGGACTCATCATTATTCTGAATTCCCTCTATCAATTTTGCTGCTCGCTAATTTAATGATGCGGTCCCTATCATATTTTGCAATGCAGTCATGAGTGAAATGTGAATACAGAAGTGAACTAAGGATGCACCTCTGGGGTGCACCTGCGTTCATTACCTCTGCAGAAGAAGTGAAATTATCTATTCTTACTGCTTTTTTCCTCCCACTAAAAAAATACTGAAATCCAGGCTAACTAAATATCTGCTGTGATGTACCTGTACTGCTACACACTGGTCAATGATAGTGGTTAATTAGAGGAATCCGTGTTGTGCATGTATGACCTTTTTACATAGTCTCACTTTGTGTGTGGGAGTAAGATGCTCTGAGGAAGGCAGGTTTAACATAATGCTGATGTGTGCTTCTGCATGAAGTAAATCAAAGTGAGACACTGAAATGTTACCTATACCTGACTCTCTGTTCCTCTTCATCTAGGCTGTATATTTTTGGTCGAGGCGCTCCACACTGGAAAAGATATTTTCTAACACATCCACATTTTGAAGCAGATCTTGCTGAGGCACATTTTTTCAGCCCTCAAGTGAAATATGTTTATAAATGTAACATTTCTTTTCATTGCTGTGGCGGTGGTGGAACGTGCTGCAGAACTGTCCAAAAAAAATGTGATTAAAGAGGTCTTTTATCTCGACAATAAGACAAGATAAGTTTTCATGTTTAATAATGCTGAGAGAATTACACATGCTTTTAAATCATTTCCACTCTGTGACTCCAGTGCACCGTTTCTCTGTCTTACCTGACTGGCACAGTGAGGAGCACTGCTGCCTCGTCATCAAAAAATATGTTTTTAATGTCTCCCAACTGTACAAATGAATTTTAAAAAAAACTCTCTTTAGCAGGTGTTCAAGTCCTCACTCACTGTAGGAAATATCCATGCTGTCATTAGGTGTGAATATCTCTACTTGCTACCTTAAAGGAATTGACCAAAATAACCCAGTGCCAAGCAGTATCGCACTGTCTCCACTTAAACAATACCTGCATTTGATGTTTTTCGTGCCTGGGGTTTGATCCCAGACCATCCAGACTCTGCGCCGGATCAGCAAACTTTCTGTTGCTGCCACCTCCAGTGAACCATCAGGTCAATGTGTGCCTGGTTAGCACAAGCTAACACAGCAGCAGCAGCTAACGTCCAACACTGAGTCACTGAAACGTCCCAACAAACTCATACCAACATCGAAATGGCTCGATTCTGTTGTTAAACCCGTTAACAACCGTTAGATTATGGTAGCCATGTCACTGTGAGTGTGTGGCCAGGCGGACTCTAACACATGAGGCAAAAGTTCAGTCAGGAAGACAATACTGTCCATGCTCAGGCTGCATGTTTCTTTCTCACCCTGCTATTCACACCTTGCATTTATGCTCACTCACTGTCTCGAGGTGTCATCGTCTGGGTAGGTCAACTGAGTCATCAGCTGATTCACAATCAACCAATAGCACAGCAACACACCTTCTCAGTCAGCATATCATGTTACGGCTCCTTATTCTAAATATGGTTCTTTCTTGCTGCTGTCCAGCGCGCCCTCCACCTTCCCATCACCACCTAGTCTTTACGGATTCATCAGCCTCATCTTCTCAGCAGCCATCAGCGTCAGAGTGAACCATCAGAGTCAGCAGCCACCACCATCACCAGTGTCTGGACTCCATGGGGTGGATTTATTCTGCTGCTGCTCAGATGTCCCTCAATCACAAAATATCTCCCTCTGGTGTCCAGGTATCAAAGACTTCTGTTAAATCTTAGTCAGCACAAATCATCTGGTAAGGTCTCCCGCAGCAGCAGCTACAGGCCAGTGTGTGGTGTGGTGAAGTCGAGCACGATGTGTTTGAAGTTTGCAGTTCGGCATATCAAGATTCTGGCAAAATGGTTATTGAATGAATAACTCTATTGGTATCAGTATCATTTTAAGTTGTTTTCATAACCATTGTGACAAAGGTCCCCATACTTTAATAGAGCTGTAACTGAAACCCAAACTACGAAGTTTCCAAGTTGTGTTAGTACCTAAACCGAACCAAACCTTGACCATTTTTTGAACAGTCATTTTTAAACAATTTTTTTTTCAGACCTTTGTCTAAGGAAGTTGAACTGTTTCGATGTGGACAAAACAGTTGCGACTCTTTATTGAGTTGTTTATCTTTTTGTTCTGCTCTGCTGGTTTGGGAATCTGAAGGCGAGGTGTAAGACAAAGCTACAGAGAGTGGTGAACACCTGCTTAAAGGGATGTTTTACAAGGGTGTCAAGAGTTCAGTGTTTCTGCCCTGTCCAACAAACACCTGCTGAGCACAGCTAACTTGATTGTGGCCGACCCATCCCAACCCTTGTACCAGGAGTACCACCTTTTGCCGTTTAGGCAGAGGTATAGGGCTCAGTGGCTCAGGAGCTCCAGAGCTCAAAACTCCTTATATCCCAAGGCGATTGCAGCCATTAACCATAAACTACAGTCCACCTCTTACTGTTGCACTTTGCACATTCCATGGCTACACAAATTTACTCATTGCACTCTGCAAATTTGATGTTTTTATTCTTACTTGTTGTTTATAGAGTCTTTGTTTGTTACGGTTGTTGTTGGTGGTGTTTTTATTGCAGTCGTATATACAGTGTGTTTCTTCGACGTTTGTTGTTTTTCCTTTATCCTGCACCATAATTGCTCTCTGGAGACAATAACGATTTATTGAATCACACTGAATTGAGCTGCATCGAAAAGGTTTCTGTTTGCCGCTTCGGAACGGAGTTACAAAAGAGATGTTTTGTTGTTTAATTTGGAGGACGGGTTTGAATTCCTGGATAGTGTTTTACATTTCAGAAATTTAAAATGTGTTGAAATGAATTGCTCTAAGAAGGGAAAGTCACTCTTTGACTGCTCATGCTTGTCTGAAGCCGGGGTCTCTTTTAGAAACTACTTTATTTTGAGGTTTGGGAAACATTGGTTTGCAGTAAATGTTCTCCAAAAGACAGGAGCTCAGAGTATTCACACAAGCAAATGACATGCTTGTAACAAAAAAAAGAAGCAAACAGCATGTGCAGGCTGGCTCACCTCAAACCTGTAAAAAATTTTCACACGTCTGTCACTTGCAGCTTATACAGAGTGTCATGTCGATAGTTGCATCATCTCGATGAGCTGTTAATGAACATATTTTGTCTCCTTTTTTTATCTTTGCCACCCACTTAACTTCTTTTTTTTTGTTTCTGGCTGCTTTCCGACATCATTTCCACCTGCTCATCCTCACCAGATGTCACCCCCTCAGCAAATGTCTCTGCCACAACAACACATCCTGAACACTGAGAGCCAATTCCAGGTGAACAAGGAGACCAAGACCTGCAAAGGTTGATAATGTGGAATGGACCCAATTTTCATATATAGCTATTTTAATGCCAAAAGGCGCCGAATTGCAGCTTAAGCAAATGTTGCTACTGGCTCAGCATTGGCACATTTCCACTGTTCTCGACTTGCAACAGTGTGAGTATCAGCTCCATGATTTCCGGGATAGCAGCTCATCCCTAACTGTCAAAACCTAAGAAGAAATGTGCTTTACAAAACACCGTACAATTCCAGTGCAACAACGACACACCATCATCCCCATGGAAAAACCCAACAAGCTGTTTAGAGCTGGCCAGACGCGACCCAGTGATTGACCCAACTTGCCGGGCTCCCTGTCCCTCACCTCCCAAAGCAATACTCTGAGCCCCTAATTGGGAAGACTGTGGGCTTATAACAAAGAATGAGCCAATCAGGATGTCTCCCTCTCCACAGGAGTGGAACTGCATGCTGGCTGTGGAGCTTGTTAAGGCATAGTTACTTGTAGCATCATGGGAGCAGCAGCACACAGACACACACCAGACACGCAGTGCAGTTACTCAAATCACCACCTGTCTCTACACTATTAGGAAGCACCAAACACAAATTGTATGTGGTGCATTTGAGGAAAGTACATAACATCATAGGCAAACATTTTGTAGTTAATCATATTACCTTCTAAGCCTTCCAGATTAATGGCAGGCTATTTGGCAGAGTCAGCCCGTCATATATCAGGCTGAAGGAGAGACAATGAGACAATACAAAGGGAAGAAAGTAAGTTTACCAGCACCTAACAGTGTAATTAATCAAATTGTGCAATCAGATATCAATCAAATGGGAATGAGATTTCTCCTATTGTTATTTCACCAGCACCATCAGTTTACGGTGGTAATGGATATGGACTACAGTCTTCCCTAAACTAGATATAGATCCTTTTACAGTGTCTAAACAATGATGGCGTAGGTAAGACTGTGCACGCAATATGGTAACAAAAGGGTCGCAGAGGGCAAAAGGTTGTAAGGCTATGCAAGGGAACTGACCACCAAAGACTGTAGCTGACTGGAAAAATTAAAATTTTGACTTGATAATTTTAGTTTTACAACTGAATGAATGTCTGTACAAATCTGATGGCAATCAAAGTCTCTACACAACTGACGACTGCCTCCATGCATGCTGGTACCCTCCGTCCTTCTCATGTGTCTGAGAAGAAGTAATCACCTCATTATCCCTATTCGTTGGATGTAATATTTCATTGTCTCCTCCGTTGGCATACTCAGCGGTATCCTCGAATGTTAGAAACAATTCAAAATAGCCCTACTTGTGGCCCTAGCTATTGCCAAGAAACAATAATACTAAACTGGAAAAGAATTTAAAAAATCAGCACCCAACTTGAGCAAATCAATAAAATATATTATGTCAAATCTATCTTGTTGCCAGTGAGCTAATGCCACAACACAAGCACAAACGTAAATGCAAGCATGCAACTAGGGAAACAAGTGTATGTGGGAATGTGTGCATATATGAGTAGAAAGATATTATTAATACATTTATAATACTAAACCAAACTCATCCTGCAAAACTCTGAAATGTATTCAAACCCAAACAGACCATGCCCTACAGTTATCCTTCTGTTTCACTGTCTTTTTGTCTTTCCCTAGTTTTTCTTTCTTTTCCTCACACACTGTCCTCTGTGGCTAATCAATTGCTTTTTTTGTGTTGTTAATCAGTAACCTCTGTAAAACTATTGCTGCCTTTCTCTTTGTTTTTGTATTTGTTAGTATGTCCATATTGTCAACATGTGTGTGCACTAACTGGTGAAAAAGGGATTTAAAAATAATAATAATAATAAAAAAGGACATAGCCACTGTGACATGGCCATCTTGGGTTTTTGGAGCAAGACGTGACCTGAGGTGACCATATCTTAATGAGAGGGTGGAGATGTGGAGGAGCAAGGGGTAGATCTGCTGATGTGGTAATGCCTCACAGACAGTCTCATTCAAAGTGGCCACACCTTTCAGCCACTTTAACCCATTACCTTTGTTAAATTTAAACAGATGCTTCATATAAAAATTCCACCCATATACACACAGCCGTAGAGACCAAAACTGTTTTTGGACCAGGCTGTAAAAATGTTTATTTCTGCTGTAGAGTCTACAGAGATCAACTTGCTTTTGGGGCCAGCCTCAAGTGGCCATTTGAGGAACTGTAGTTTTTGGCACTTGGACGTTGGCTTCATTTTTCAGCCCCTGAGGGTGCTGCTTGACCTCATAGCAGCACTAAAGGAAAGTGAGAGTATCACCAGAGTCATTAGGAATACATCTCTGGGGACCATCAATGTCTGCCCAGAATTTATCCATATCCATCTAGTAGCTGTTGCAATATTTCACTGGATAAGTAAATCCTTTGACTTGCTAGTGGCGCTCGAGGAAAGGTCAGGGGGATCGTCAAACTGATTTATCCTGTGGAGGATATCCATCTGGTAGTTGTTGAGGTATTTCAGTTTCACCAAAATTCATCCAAAGAAAAAATTAAAGAGGAAATTGGGATGTGCAGCAGTTTGAAGGCCAGCAGGGCGAGTGCAGCACTCAGTGGCCGCAAGCTTGAGATATGAGCCTGACATGAGTGACAGACACCCTGTGAAAAGATCACAGCACAGGTCACATCAGACCTCGCTGTCCAAAAGAAGGCAGTGAATGATGAGCGCCAGAATACTCCCTCTGTCATATCAACTTTAATCTTCAAGGGTGCTTGTTTTTATGACTCCTGTTACAGGCACGGCATCCACCAGGCAAAATAATAAAAACAATGGCGGCTGCCTAATAACTTCACAGGATTTGAATATAGTGTCTGTTATAGAGGAAATGACAGGCAGGTGGGAAAACTGAATGCTTCAAAATATGAATAACGTAATATATAAAATCTGATTTGCAACAAAGATTGCGCTACTACGTGAAGGAGTTAATTATACCTGCAAACTTCACAGATGTATGTGAGATTCACACTGATCACTAATGAGTGACACCCTCAGCAGGTACAAAGTTTGTTAACAAAGTTTGCTAAAATTAATCACATAATTTAAAGTGATTTTCATAATTTCACAACACTCAGCAGCTGGCACAAGCCTACATGTGGTGCTGATAGGTTTGACTATTTAGCATAATGCATAAACCCCTGGAGGCAACAGGGGGGCCAGATGTGTCTCATGATATGAAATAACTGCCACAGACCAGGGAAAATGCTTTCGGCTCCCCTGCAATTATAAAGTGGGAGAACGTTTGGGAAAGCTACGGTCTAACAGCAACATGCTTTTAAAAATGGAAATGAAAGCAGTTGGTTAAATTATATTTCACTGTACAACGGCATGTTGCGGCACGGATGAGAGATGCTTCGTACATTTGGGCACAGAAGTTCATTCTTGGGAATGTGTAACAAAGTAATCTAAGGTCAGAGATCTATCTCGTAGTTTTGGAGCTTTCAACCATATGTCATGGTCTTTGTAAATGTCAATAAATCAAGAAAAACGAGACTCTGAGCTGCCATTTTAATTACTACACAGATTTTATTTTAGATTTTATGTCTTTTCCAAAGCAGAGAGAAAATGAGTTTTAGAAGAAATCATAAATCTGCAAATACTTTGGACATTTGCACTTGCATGAGCATGTAGTTCCCTGTTTGGGGATGCTGCCCTCAGTCTACACCTCTAACAGGCACAAAAGCGTTGCAAATCTAACGAGTACTGCACAAAATGGACGATTTTAATAAAGTCAAATGGGAGGATTTGGGAAAGATTGAGACATTTCCAAAAATCTTCGACTCACCACATCAAGAGCAGATGCTGGGTCAAGAAAAAGTCCAAATAAAAAGACCTGGGACACCTTCACTGGCATGTTGCCTGTGTTTGCCAAAGCAGTTCAATCACATAACTAGTTACTGTAACGCTGGGCGGTATGATTGCACAACTGCATCGTAACATATCTTAGGATTTTGGCAGTATCACAGTGCATCACGGCACCTCTTGGAGTATCTAGTTTGGGCGTTTTACATTGAATTTCCCATTGAATGCATCACCTCTAAGGACTCACAGCATGACAGAAGACATAAAGGTAACATCATCCAGGAAATTAACAAGCACTTATACTCCACTACGCTTCAAAGGCAAGTGCTGTACTTATATGCTTATCTGACAGCTTCACAAGTTATATGTTCAGCTTTATAAGTTATATGCTTAATTAAAGTTGTATCCAAAATAAACAGATTGCTCTGTGTTTAAATTATGATGCAATGTTGTAAACTGGACAAGGCAACACTATATAAAATATTTACAGCTACCTCCACCTTGGCTAGCTTTTTACACAATATGACATAGCACTCAAATGGGGGTCATTCTGCTACCTCATGAGTAGTTAGGTACTTGCGGCTGTATGTGCATGTTGAGTCCCAGCGTGTGTATTTCACTGGCTAACTGTAGCAGCTGATAACGCCATCCTGACTTTGATGTGTGTAACGCCCAACCTCCATTTCCCCCTATGTTAACATTTTTATCTTTGTCAGCACTGTTGCTATTGTTCGAAGTGTTTGTGCTGTTAGCTCTGTTAGCTGCTCCCCTGGCTCAGTCATCGCTACGTTGAGAGCCATGTGCAGGCAATTCTTGTTAAGAAAGCTTAACAGTACGCTGAAACTAAAATGCCCTATAAAGCCGAGGAGTGCTGTAGATTCAGAGTTCAAGAAAAAGATCTCACGACTTTTACCATCCAGCAAATCAAGTTTGTGTTAGTTTTACAAGACACAAAATTTTATGCTAGACATAACTTCTGTTAAAAAATCATGGATACTGATTTCATGAAGGCTCTTTCTGCATTTTTAGTTGCTAACTTGTATCAAACTGTAGCAGACTTTAAAGCACACTGAAAGATTTGGCATCTCAACACGCACAACAGAGTGTTGGCATTGAGGAGTGATAATTAAAGCCCCCATCCCTCTGACCAACAGCAATCAAATCTGAGACTAAACTACAAGGACAAGGACCCTTCATTTTGAAGCTGCAACACTATTACATCTTAAACTAGGAGCATCATTAACACTCTGCAAACCCTGAAGCTTTTCTCTGTTTCAGAAGCCAGCCATCATTAATCCTGTATGTCTGACAGATGTCTGTGTGGGGCTACACACGGTATATACCCACGACAGACTTTATTAAATCTCCAAGTGCCAACGTTCGGCCGATCCCTCTCTACACAGCATCTGAAATGTAGCATGACCTTTCTGGTCCCATCAGACTGCCAGGCTGTCTGCTTGATGTGTTTGGGTCCAGCATGTGCTGACAGGAATCCGGAGGAGGAGCAGAGCGCAGCCAAATCGGAGATGTGAAGCTACTTATTCAGATCTGCCTTGTTTTGACAGTTTTCTCACCCTTCCATACCTCTTTATTTAGGACTCATTTAAAAGCCTCCTTAGCTTAAATTTCATCTGACATTGAATGATCAGTACGTAAAAGCTTCAGACTCGTCAGAATCATTCTGTTCTATAAAGAACTCTCAATACCTATTCATAGATGATGATTTATGAGTTGCCAGCAATAATCTTGGAATGAATGCTCTCATTTCTATCTCAGGATAACAGAACCAAAGTGCTCATGGGACAAGGAAGTTGGATAATCAGCATTCAGCATGCACACATGTCAAAAAAGACTACATAATTAGACCTCTGCTCCTTTTATGTGTGAGTGTAATGGATGAGCCCACAGACTCTGATGTGTGCTCAATTTATCAAATTTCAGTTTTTAGTCCTTGAGGCTGATCACTCAAAGGCTATTTCTAAATCCCGTGCACCAACGTAATCAAGGATTATGTAGTGGAGAAAAACAGCTAGAGAATAGGGATCATAAAAAGCATTTGTGCTCTGTGGTTTTGTGTAAAACTTTCTCATCACACAGTATGATTTCCTGTGTAATCTGATGTAATGATGTTTGAAATAATTGTGACCTGGTCTGAGGCAGTCTGCTTCCAGTTCTAATAAACAAAATCCACAGGCTGTATGAATTATTAATATCACCACCGAGGATGTAATTTGGTGAACAATTCCAGCTGAAAAGGAATGGCAGTATAGAGGACCATTGTTTCCTTTGTTTCTAGTCCCATAGTGGCGCCATTTTAATAATACTCACTGGTTTATATCTTTCTGATGATCAAGACTCAAACAGTGGCGCCCACCAAGGGGGTGCTGGTGGGGAAGTGGTCTTTAGGAGGCCGTGATGCACTCATTTTTTAAGCTAGATAGTGGTTAAGTAGTATGTCGTGAAACTAGACAACCTAAGGCATCCATTCATACCAACCATATTGACATAGCTGGCCAGGAAGGAAGCTTAATAATGCTCCAAATTTAGGCAAAGTTTTTGCTAGGAAAATAACAGGCATGGCCATTCTCCGAGTGGTCCCTTGAACTACCACCTCAAGATACCTGAATGAAAATGTTTTCATAGGTACCCATGAGTCGCCCCTAAAATTGAAAGGCTTGTTCCAGTGAATCAATGTACTTCTTTAAGGCTGCTTTCAGACCTAGAGTTGTCTTGCTTTGGTCCGAATCAGGGACTAATTTTGTTACAAAGTTGCATAATTGCCTAGAGGTGGTTTGTGCTCTCACGGCAGCATTTACAAGGTGACCAGATCAAATGTCTTGCGTGAGAAATCTGCTCTTGATTGGTCAGAATTTCTATGCAGGAAAAATCCATGAAGTAAACAAAACGTTGAAGAAGAGCACACTTGCAAGATAAATGTGACACTTTCTAATGTCACAATGGAGGGACAACTACGCTTGTTGATTTTAGCGCTGCTCATCGTGGACTGTATTGCTGTCATTGTTCATTTTAGTCAAACCATACAGTTTGAGTATTACAAAATAGAAATGAACGCAGCGGCAACAGAAGTCCTACGAAACAACAGTAACAATGGGATTTGGCCTGAGGAGGTCTATGTGATATCGACTGTGATCAGACCAGCAGCTAGTGGCTGTATAATGTAAACTGGCTGCTGCTGTTGGCAGTACCTTGTCAGGACATTATCAACAACCTTCTGTTAAGATGTATGTGCGCTTCCTGTACTTTGACGTCATCCCTGCCAAATCACAATCAGACTCAGACTGGTGTGCATCAGCCCATTAGCAAAATTATATTCCAGGTTTCAAACTAAGTTAACTCCCCTCTCCTTCCTTTAACGGCTGTGTTCATTGCTGGGCTTGTGCCCCAGTACAGTATTTAACCTGCAGCCCAGAGTTCAGTAACAGAGATAAAACACAAGAGTCTCCACTTTCCCCTGAGCTGTTGCAGCTGAAGCAGAAGAGCCTCTCTGCCTCCTTTAAGCAGCAGAGCCACAGCAGCTCTAACAACATCATTGCTGGTTTTTGCTCTCCTTCCAAACTTCTAATCTCGCCCATGGACATTCACTAATCTCTCATTTATATTTAAATCACAACTTTATGCAGAATGTATGACTCATGAGGCAAATGAGGCATGTTGGTGTTTCAAGCTCAATTTAAGTGAGTGATAGCATGATGGAGATGCACACAAAAAGCAAGTTCTCCCTGATGATTGTGTTGGAACACAGCTGGACAAGTTGTGTTCCAACAAAGAGAAAATTAAGGAAGGGGGCATGAGAGGCCGAGGTTTACAGTATAAGGGGCATTGTTAAGCACAAGCCCCTTAGCTGTTCTAAAATCACCATAAATCATGGTATCAAGTGGCTTATTGCTTTTTAAAAAACGTTTACTACATATGTCTGACAATTTTTCATAAAATAAACGCATGGTGACAATAAATGCAATCACTTATTGATAACAATTACTCTTCCCCCAAGAAGTGTCAGCGACATTTAGCAGAATGGTTTCCAAGAAATACACAGATGTGGTGAAAAGTGCTGCTGCTTTACAAATCTGAGCGAGCATACAACCAGAAAAGCTCACTCTCCTGGGCTGTAGTATACCTACAGTAACATTAGGAGAAAGAATAATAAGTTCCCTTTATGTTGTGAAAAAATTACATTGCTAACAACTGACAACAAATGCTAAAGCACAATAGGCCACAACTACAAACATGCAAGCTATTTAAAGGCACATTGTTAGCTTAGGATGGAGATAAATGGTCAGTGGTTTGGCCGGCAGCAATGACATTTTTCCAGCAAAGCAACAGGACACAGTGGGCTGCCTGATTGCTCAAATATAAATCCCCATAGGCTCTCTTTGGCTATGCTAACATTACAGGGCTTATGCTCAATTACATTTTTTTCCCCCAGATCCAATCATTCTGCCTGGACTGTTCACATTCATGCTTCAAGTGAACCATACCTGGCATTAGTGTGAACAGATTTCAGCCCTGAAACAGGCACACAGGTGTTTGAGAACAGTGCAAACATTTACCTCTCGAATGATTTGCTGTGGAGGTCAGATGACAGTTCAGTGTATGTTGAGGAGGGGACTGCCCAATGTTCTGAGGGGACATATGTCCAGTGACACTTTCCAAAAAACAGATTATTATGCAGAATGACATCATCAGAACTTCATTTAAATTTGGGATACCAGGCTGTCCTGAAATGGGACTTCTTTTGGACTGTTGAGACTTTGGGATTCTGAGCTTCGGGAACAATGGTGTGAGGGTAAGAAGTTGGTAGTTTGCTGGTAGTTTGGCCATGTGAGGCTCTATTGGCTGGCAACTGAGGCAGCCTACCACAGCAGCACTACAACTACAACAGCCTAACAGACCGCTTCGACACTATACGGTAGGTGATCAGTGCCTTCACATTAAATTATGATGTGGAAAAACCACGGATGTATGGCAAGGGTCTTTAACTTTTTTAGGCCAAGGACCTCTTTGCTGACAGGGTATAAAACTGAGTTGGACTAGAGATAACTGTCTGAATATTTGAATTGTTGTCTGCTACAACTAGTGTTACATCAGCAGCAGTTGTAGCATGGCTAGGCGTGTTAGCCTCACCCTCTGTACTTTGGCTAGTGGTTTCTGAGGTGGATGGTGCGCCAGAGACTTTTGCTTAAAAAAGTTACAAAATGATTCATTTTGGCTCACAAGAATGTCTGAGCACTTGACAAACTGGTAATAATACAGCTAATTGGCTAATATGTGGGAGGGGGGAGGATTCATCGGAAACAGTTGGCCTGTAGCTAATACTGTACTGTAAATTAAAATGTCTTATATAAATAAGCTGATTTATCTTTGCTAATGATATGCTGGTATATCATTTTAATTTGTATTTTCAGACAAAAATCTAAATTAAAACTTTAATATAACTGTCAAGAGGTAATTTGGCAGCTCCCTTGCAGTAAAACTGTGGAACCCCTAAGGATCACAAACCAGTTGTTGAAGACACAGGATGTGTGTGAAAAACACATATGAATTTCAATATGGCTGTTTTCACAGCAGTCGCATGACCAGTGATCGAATATTGTATCAGATTCAGGACCACATATGAAAGAGACCAAGCTCTTATCAGGAAAAATCTTTGAAAAAAGATTTGTCGGTCCACACTTCTCTGAAACGGTCAGATCTGTGTCACATAAAACAAAAAAAAAGAATATGATTTGGGCCACATTTGCTTGTATTGTGAATGTAGCCTTTGTTTCTTCTGTGGCACATTTGCGGTTTTGTGTGTATTCACAACTAAAAGCTTTGCCTATTTCTGACTGCTCTCATCCTGGCAGATACTAAATGATTCAGGCTTCAGTTAGCGGTTGACCTCTTTAGCTCTGCGTCTCATATGACAATAGGTGACTAATTGGCGCATTAATACTGAAATTATATTGCAGCCACAGCTGTGTGTTTATAGAGTATTTTACAACAGCTTCAAATGTGTCTCAGCCAATCATAATCAAGGACTGGAACTATGAGTTAAACCATCCATTTTGTAATTAGAAATAAACAACTATCTTTGTTTATTTCCCGTAATTAAATTGGCCCATCCAAGATGGAATTGATTAACTTAACCTAAACTAACCTATCATCATTATGGGCCAGTGTTTGCACCCTAGAGTGCATCTGGTCCTATAAAATGGCCTCATATTTCCTGGTTGCTATGCAATCGTGCAGAACAAACATTGGACCTGATGACTCTGACCAGATGGATGCCCAAACCATTACAGATTGACCAACATGTTTAATGGTGGGCAACAGACACTGATGCATCCTCTTGGCTTTCCTTAAAGTCAGACCTTTTTGGATGAAAAGAGGCTGGAAGATGAGTCATCATCAATCAGCCCATCAACATTTCTGCTCCTTAGACCACATTAATGCATCTTTGTATGTCGACCTTGGATACAAATGGTGCACAAACTGTTCTCTATGTTATAGGTCCTTGCTTTGGTGTGCTTGTAATCTGCAGCTCTGTTGATACTGAAGGGGAACTGTAATTCTAAACTGAACAAATTTGGAGGCCACACTGTGGTTTTCTTGCCGAGGCAGTTTGTCGATGTTTGGAATAAGTTGTCTTCATTTTCGAGAGTGTTCCCTCTACAGCATTCAATAGCTCTCAATCTTTCTGACAGATGAACCTGCAATTTTAGGAGCATCTATTGTTCCTCTTTGTGACTCTGTTTGCAGTCTCTGAACTCCTGTGAAATCGCTGTGAAACTTGTTTTTGACAACACACATCTGTTTCCCACCTTTCTGCAGGCTTAGCCTATTTTTTTTTAAACAGCTCATCCAAACACGAAACACAGAGAGCAGCACACCTGTAAGGTGAGCTTTAATATTCATGAGTATGCTGTCAGCTCTAGCAAGATCTAGTAATAGACCTATATATGAGGCATTTTATGAAGTTAAAGAATCACAGTTCATGCAAAATGTTCCACTAAGGGATTTTGTAAATGTAAGCACCTGATTCCGATCACTGAAGACGCTATCATTATCATATAGCCGGAATTAAACTCCATTGAAAACATTTAGATGTGATTAATTGCTCTGAAAGATTAAAAAAAACAATACATAGTTTGGGAATATTGAATATTGCATTCACGCTTCCTAAAGGATGAGTCCCACTGAATTTTGCGATCCCCTAACTTTCCCTTCAGTGCCATCATCAGATCAAACATTTCAATTGTCCAGTTCTCTGGTTTAGATCAAATACCTGGAAAACTAATGACATTTCCATCAGACTCAGCTGTAACGTACATTGCATTTAGTGCTAATTAGCCAGTTTTGCAATGTTGAGATATTATCTCCTTAACATCAACATGTGTCCATTGCTGGTGTGAGCATGATAGTATGCCAATCATAGCATTTAGCTCACACCAGCACTCTGTAGCTCTCTCTCCTAGAAATTACATTTATATATACCAGTCCATACCCATTGAGTGCAGCATACCATACCATGACTTAGTCATACTGAAAATTACCCTGGTCCACAGGGGGAGCCACAGCGATCAGTCACATTTTAGCCATTTTTAAGCATTTTTCTGTTGTTATAGCGCCACCCAGTTGCCAATTAGAGTTAAATTTCTCCAGTCACCTTGAGGTGTCCTGTTCTACATATCTACCAAGTTTAGTAAAAATTGATATAGCAGTTCAGCCCCCTGTTTGATGGGGTCAATAATGGAGGGGTCCCCTCAGATTATGTGTGGTCATATGCCTACAAAGTTGTGTGGTGATGGGTGAAACCCTTGAGATGTTATACACCTTTATGTGATGAGCCACGCCCTCCGCAATATTCATTGCCTTATAGAAGCTCAGTTTTAGTAAGTTTTCCAACTTTTGCCAAGAGGGAACTTTAGATATTGGTCCCTAGATTATGTTCACCGAGTTTCATGCAGATCAGTCAAACTTCCTAGGAAGAGATCGATTTTAAGTGTTTTTCAAAAAATTCAAAATGGCGGAAAATCTATATATTGGAAGTTATGGGTTCTTGAGGTAAATTTGTTCCTCATGAGGAGAGACATCTCTGTGCAAAGTTTCATGTCTCTACGATACACGGGGCATGAGATACGCCCATTCAAAGTTTGCAATTTCAATCAGTTGCTATAGCGCCCCCCTTTGGCCAATTGATGTAATATTGCTTCATTCAGATCCTCCCATGACCCTCTACCACTGTGCCAAATTTCACATGGATTGACCAAGTCGGTGAGGAGAAAAACGTGGAACAGACACACCCACAGACGGTTTTCGTCATTATATAGTTAACTAATCTGAACAGCAAATACTGTAGGTTATTAAGGAAATCCTAAAACAGGATTCTAGATGCAAACCCGGGATCCTGTGTCACAGTCCTGCACTTTGTACGTCGCCATCTACCCCGACAACCTCCCTGCAAATTCATCATAGTTCATAAATGTAGTAATTAATTAAATCAAGGACACATTGCTGCTGAACATAATCCAGTCACCGAAATGTAATTATAAAAACAATGTAGTATTATACAAACAGTATTTTTAGCAGACAGGGTTGCACTGTGCCTAAGTTCAGCCTCACAGAGCTGCTAGCATGGCTGTAAACTGTGAAGAACATGGTGAACCAGCCACATAAGGTTTCAAGAGCCAAAAAAAAAAGAAAAAATGGCAAAGTTGTATTTTGGCACCATGCCTCTCATCATATTTTAACCCCATACTGTAGCTCTGTACTCACACTGCAGGATTTACCCAAGGAAAAACAGCCATGCAAATAAGCTGAGTTGAAATTGCTCTAGTGCTGTAGGTTATGGTGTGTCAGAGTAATAATCCTGTTAGATATGTTAGCCAAGAATCCATGAATACAAAGAAGGTACTTTCTTTGATTTCATGTGTGGCGGAAGTACAGGGATATCCACTGTTTGAAATTTCAATATCTAAGACCTTGTCATTTTGGTGTAATTTGTCTCATTAAGTACAGTCACAGGCCTTTTATTCCCGCCAAGGGGTGCACTCTCCACTTGGAATATTGAGTCTCTTATTACACAAATTTCCATTACTTGGTTTTTCACTGAAGTGGCTGGGGAATGATGGAGATATGCCCTGAAATATATACGGCTTCATAAAGGTTTGTGTTGATTTCGCCAGTGTTTCATTTTGCATTTCAATGGTACTTTATTTCTCCTTTCAGTGTCAACTGAATCCTTCTGGAATAGTGTGTCGAAAACTATCTGATGGAACTAACAAAGGGAAGAGGGACAATTTTATATGTTTTTTGATGAGGCAAAGACAGCGACAAAGACTCTTTTTAATATATAGCTTGTACCTTCAGTTTTGTAATAAATAACATTTTAAAACAAAACGATGTAAAGGATAAATGTGATTATAACTTAACAAAATTGAGAATAAAGCATTAAGCAGTTCCACTGTATATTAGTCATATTGCTTTCTGATTATATTTAGAAACACCAGTTGATAAGAGAGATCATTTTTCTTTTGCTTTTCTCTCCTTTATGACAGAGAGAAGAGAAGAAAAGTTAATGTAAGGACTCTAAATGCCCCCCAGTGACCTCATTCCATCACATTTTCAAAGCTCAACAGAAACACGGCGAGTAAAGAATTGATGCATAATTAGCTGCTGCAGTGGCAGCTCTGGTAAAAATGAGGAATTAGTTTTTTTTTTCTCTCCCCTATCTTGCCCTGCAAATAAATGCTTTGCTTGCAAACCTTCAATGGAAAAATGTTGATTAGGTCACCGGAGTGAGGGTGTAGGCGTTTGTGTTTATTTTGTAACTCTGGAGACTGGCCCTTTGCTGGTTTATACCACCTATAGACACTATACAATTCATGTGTGTCTGCTACAGCCAGCAGATGGTTAGTTTAGCTTTGCACAAAGACTGAAAAGATGGGAAACAACTAGGCTGACTCTGTTCAAAGTTTTAAAAATCCTCCCACCTAAGCCCCCTAATTAACACATTATATCTTGTTTGTTGAATCTGTACAATTAGCTCGCTTGCTGTTTCCCCTGGTTTTCAGTCCTTTAGTGCTAAGGCAAGCTATTTGTGTCCTTCTACTAGCATTACATATTTACAAGCCTAATATAAGTGGTGATGCTGCAATCCATTGCAAGTTTGATTTGATAATTAATGTCAGCTTTCCCAAAAAACATGGACACCCAAAGCAAACTGTATGTGGCAAGTCTGTGAGCTTCACAGGCATCCACAGATTATCTACATCAATTACCACAATTCCATTAGCGAAGGGAAATGGGGTATAAAATATGTCAACTGTTTTGCTCGTCTTTGCTCATTCAAATAAGTCATTGTAAAAGTGGGAATCACCACAGCCAGCAGCATAAAGTTGTGGTTGTGATTTGTGTGGGTGGACACAGTAATAGACATGCTTTCAAAGACTTCTACCGAGTGCAGATCATCTATTCATTAATTTTCCATGACTGCCTATCCTGTTTGGGGTCACAGGGGTTGTAGCCTATCCCAGCTGACACTGGGCAAGAGGCGGGGTACACCCTGGACAGGCCGCCGGACACACAACCATTCACGCTCACATTCACACCTACGGGCAATTTAGTCACCAATTAACCTGCTTGTCTTTGGATTGTGGGAGGAAGCCAGAGTACCCTGAGAAAACCCACGCTAACACAGAGAGAACATGCAAACTCCGCACGGAACGACTCCCCCACTCTGGGTTTTGAACGCCCCACCCATGAGTTCGAACCAGGAACTCTCTTGCTGACCACTGCACCACTATGCCGCCTAAGTACACACAGCTGAATGGAAATGGCAGCTCCAACAATGTTGCAAGACGTTAAACAACACAAACACCAGGCAAAACACTATATTAAGTAAAAATTGATTAAAAAAAAAAAAAAGCCGATTTTGCTCGGAGCACTGTGTGTGCCAGCTCGAGCAAGATTGGTCTTGCCTGAGTTTCCAATTTGAGTGACCATTCCATGGCAATTTCCCATGTTGGAGGTCATTTTTTTCTGAGTACACTGGATTGCAGCATATCAATCCTCTCATGCAACAAAAATAAGCATATTTCCCCAAACTATTCCCTTGAGGCCTGTGTTGATTTTTTTTTTTCTTAGCCATGGTAGGAATGCCTTAGAAACACAGCTCTAGGGATGGCAGTGTAGGTTGGTTCACCACTTTGATCCAGATTGCAATGTCTCATTAATTATCTGATGTATTGGATATATATGGATATGGAGATTCAAAGGCCTAAGAGGATGATTTCTATTGTCTTTGGTGACCTTCTGGCTTTTCCTCAAGTGCAACCTGCAGTTTAAAATTTCCTTTATTCTGCAAATATCTCAGTATACTGAAAGGATTGGTGCTGGATGATGCATCCTATTGACTAAGGTGATTCTTCCCAAATCAATAACCAGGAAAAATGCTGGCGTCGTACATTTTTGCAAACCGTGTATACGTCACATTTGCACATTTTTATATAGCAGACATGTTGAGACTTTATGTTTTAACAGTGCTGTGGTTAATGTGTGATTAGGTTTAGGAACAAAACCTACTTGGTTATGGTTAAGAAACGATCATGTTTTATGTCAAAATACTCGGTTTTGGGGCCACAATATCTTGATAAACCAACTTTTGGAGCCCAAAAAAGCTGATGGTAACATAGCAATGACTCGCTAAACATAACTGATTTATTTTTTTGTTGGTCTCCAATAGTGGTGTGTGGCTGTCTTGCCTAAGTGGCACACCATCCACCTCCCCCTCACCTTCCAGTTCAGTTCATATATTATATTACATTAGAAATGTTGGTATGACACAAATGTCAACAATTCATGTTTTGCAGACACGTATAAATCCCACATTTTCTTCAACTGGGATACCTTTCCTGTAGCGCCACCATTAGCTGGACATTTTTGTTTGTTTGTTTTTTAATTAAAACTAGTCCATACCCATTGGTAGCTTTGTCACCTTCTACCTTTGCCAATCCTCAATGCCTATGTGCAGTTTCACATAGATTGACCACGTCAGTGAGACAGACAGAATGACTGACTGACAGAATGACACACTGACAGTTTCCGTGATCATGTACAGCATACCATACCATGACTTAGTCATACCAAAAATTAGAAAAAAAAAAAACATTGGGCCACAGGGGTAGCCAAACCGATCGGTCGCATTTTAGCCATTTTTAAGCATTTTTCTGTTGTTATAGCGCCACCCAGCTGCCAATTAGTTAAATTTCTCCAGTCACCTTGAGATGTCCTGTTCTACATATCTACCAAGTTTAGTAAAAATCGATAAGGCAGTTAGGCCTAGATAAGAAATGAGCTCTCTAGCGCCCCCATTTTGTTTGATGGGGTCAATAATGGAGGGGTGCCCTCAGATTATGTGTGGTCATATGCCTACAAAGTTGCGTGGTGATGGGTGAAACCCTTGAGATGTTATACACCTTTATGTGATGAGCCACGCCCTCCGCAATATTCATTGCCTTATAGAAGCTCAGTTTTAGTAAGTTTAGATCCAGATTATGTTCAGTTTCATGCAGATCGCTCAAACTTCTAGGAAGAGATCGATTTGAAGTGTTTTTCAAAAAATTCAAAATGGCGGAAAATCTATATAACCGGAAGTTGTGGGTTCTTGAGGCAAATTTGTTCCTCATGAGGAGAGACATCTCTGTGCAAAGTTTCATGTCTCTACGGCACACGGGGCATGAGATATGCCCATTCAAAGTTTGCAATTTCAATTGGTTGCTATAGCGCCCCCCTTTGGCCAATTGATGTAATATTGCTTCATTCAGATCCTCCCGTGACCCTCTACCACTGTGCCAAATTTCACATGTCACTGAGGAGAAAAACATGGAGCAGACACACAGACAGAGTTTTCATCATTATATAGTAAGATATCTCAAAAACTACAGGATGGATTGTTGTAAAACACATTCATGGTCCCCTGAAGATGAATTATAATCACTCTGATTCCCTGACCTGAAAATTTCATTTTATCCGATACTTTGGTTTATGACCAAGCACCTACATAACAAAGACGCCCCGTCAGCCTCAGCTGTGCTTTCTGTTATGTACTAATATAAAATATTAGCATGCAACTGTGGCAAACATGGTAAAAATCAGACGCCTCCTGCTAATCATCAGTATGAAAGAATTATTGTGAGCATGTTAGTTTGTTGGTGTAAGCATTATCCTACACAGAGCTCAGGAGCTGCTGGCATGACAGCAGACTCTTAATCTTGTTTATTAGTGACATGTCAAGGCCAGGTACAACCTCCAATCTTAGCTTATAAAAATAATAAATTCTTTCATCTTTTTTTCCCCCATATAATTTGATAGAAAAAGACCAGGCGTACACACAGGATGATGAATACTGAGGAGCTGCTGATGGATCACACCTAATAAGGCATAAAGCAAAGAGCCATATAACTCTCTCTTCCCTTACATAAGAGAGAGGCTACATATCGACAGTATGCTCTGAAGCTGCCCTCATACTGCTGCTCTGTAGGAGAATTATTTATCTCTTGCTCTATTCCTGGGAGGATGTTGTTGACGGCATCTCATCTCACTGTCTGAATACCACTGGCTTCCATTAGGGCAGGAATTGCAATATGATGTCTTTGTAGGAGGCTCACCGGTTGCACTATATTTAAAAGCTTCGAAAGCAGGAGTAATACTGAGGCAAGAAAGAAAACATTTATTGTTTATGAATGTGGTGTCACACAGGTCCTGTCAGAAAAAAGAACAGGGAGGTGAGGTCTTGGTTTGAGGTCTCTGAAATAATCCTGCCTCCCCTCTTCTCTTTCAACAGGCAGCTGGACTTTGGATTTGTTCCCGCCAAGAACAATCTGCACATTCGTGTAAAAGCGTTACATTGCAATTGCAAAAGACAGTCTAACATTCCACATGACAACTAGGTTTTACATTTGTGATGCCCACTGTAGTTTATATTGTTATAAAAATTTACAGAATAACATTTTTGTGTCTCAGTGCAAAAGATATATTTGAAAAGAATTTCAGAAAAGCCGTGCCCTTGATAAATGTCCCCCCCACGCCTCCCCCTGATCTGTGCCCCGACAGTAAAATAATTGGCCTGTTTACAAGACCACCAATAAATAACCAACAGAAGCAGTTTTACAGTCACCGTCAGATAGCAGCAGTGTTTCAGCTTTGACTTTAAATACATATTCACAAACAACAGTGTGTCACTGTACACCCACAATTCATCAGAACAACTTTAACTATAGATAATAATAATTACAGTTGTATTGATAGTAATTACCATGACAATAACAACCAAAACAAAAAAGAAAAGAAAAAGTAATCCAATGTGTCACATCTGCATTAAAGTATTTACATTGCTTTTTCAAGTTCTGTGGCTTAATTTCCCGTGTGTGAATTTCCCAAGTAAAAGAAGGCAATGAAGTGTCTCTAAGGTAAAAGGCTGGGAGTGGGGAGTTTATCAGCTGGTACAGATGCTGTTGATGGAAATGATGGCGGGGTCCACCAGGCCCAGCTCCTCGTGCTCGTTAACACAGAGCTGATAGCCGCAGCCCCGCCTACGCTTCAGTGGGGTCACCTTGGCATCGGGCTTGGCGCGAGGCGGCAGGAGGAAGCCCACGCTCCCTGCGATCAGCATGTGCCAGATGCTGTGAATGTAGAAGTAGTTCTCCTCCGTCTCCACGAAGGCGTAGAGGGCCACGGCAGACGTGGCAATCATGGTGCCCGGGAAGAGGAAGAACACCCAACGTTTCCAGGTGGGCGGGTAGCAACGCCGCCGACGGATGGTGCGCACCGTCTGACAGGCCAACAGACAAGTGAATGGATGAGACAACGACAGGATGGGGAAAGTTATTTAGTACCTTGAAGAGGAATTTAGGTTTCTGCTACAAGATCACCTGTGACAGTAACAGAGGTGGGACCAAGTCATTGTTTTGCAAGTCACAAGTAAGTCTCAAGTCTTTGCACTCAAGTCCCAAGTCAAGACAGGCAAGTCCCGAGCTAAGTCCCAAGTCAAGACTGACAATGTCCCGAGCTAAGTCCCAAGTTAAGACTAACAAGTCCCCGGCTAAGTTCCAAGTCAAGACTGGCATGTCCCGAGCTAAGTCCTAAGTCAGGACTGACAAGTCCCTAGCTAAGTCCCAAGTTAAGACAGGCGAGTCCTGGGCTGAGTCCCAGTTCAAGACTGACAAGTCCCCAGCTAAGTCCCAAGTCAAGACTAACAAGTCTCGAGCTTGGTCCCAAATCAAGACAGTCGAGTCCTGGGCTAAGTCCCAATTCAAGAATGACAAGTCCCAAGCTAAGTCCATTGTCAAGACTGACGTGTTACAAGCTAAGTCCTAATTCAAGACTGACAAGTCCTGAACTATGTCCTAAGTCAACACGGGCAAGTCCCGGGCTAAGTCCCAAGTCAGGACTGACAATGTCCCGAGCTAAGTCCCAAGTTAAGACTGACAAGTCCCCAGCTAAGTTCCAAGTTAAGACTGACAAGTCCCCAGCTAAGTTCCGAGTCTTAAACAAGTCATAATGCTCTCTTAACCAAATGTAATGCAATTTTAACAACAGACTGATAGCGAATGAAATGTAAAAAAAAATCATAAATGCTTTTTAAAATCTGCATCTACTTGTTTAAACAAGTGTTGGAAGTTGTTGTATCTCTGTAATTTATGGTTCTCTCCTTCAGCTTGATTGCACGCTGTCTGATTGGTTCAAATTAAGTGGATCTGGGGAATTAAATGTTGACTTGCTGGGAATGAATAGCGTTAACATTTATTGATTCAGGAATTTAAGGGAAATTAATAATTAATTAATCATCATGTGGGCACGTATTAACTATTTTCAAGTCAAAAGGCTCAAATCCTAATGAAGTCACTAGTCCTTGGTGTTTAAGTCCCAGTCGAGTTGCAAGACTTTTTTGACTTTGTAAAGTCAAGTCTAAAGTCTGACTCAAGTCCAAGTCATTTGACTCAAGTCTACACCTCTGGTTCTGTGAAGGAAGATCACTTGTGGCAGTTCTAAACTGAAACAGAAGGTCAGCACTATGTGTTGTTGAGATTTGAAAGGTGTACACAAAAAAAAAGCATAATTCCAGTTTTAAACACTGCCTTTAGCTTTGCTACAAACTGAAAATGAAGTGTAATGTGTTCTCCTGTAATTAGCCCTTTCTAAGAAACTAAGACATAACAGTTGCATATCATTTGCTTTCCAGACTTTTTTATACTTTTTACTAAGGGACCCATAACATTTTACAGTTTATTTCTTTCACAATTGATCTCAAAGGCCCCCGTGTTTAATGTTCTTCTTTCCTTAATTTAATGAACACATTTCATGCAGAAACAGGATATTGAAGTGGGAGATCACACAGGGAGCAGTCATTCAAAAATGACACCAATGGGATTAGAGCGTAGGGAGCAGCAGGCAGTTTACTTTGATTGGAGGAACAGAGGGACGGGATTCTTCATAAATCTCTGTTGGCTTTATTGTCTGAAATTTGCATTCACACCTACTGCTGCAGCATAAAGTCACTCACAATGATCATAATCAGCTGATAGATGTTTGAAATTGGCCACTAGCGATTGGCCGGTCACCTTTTTGGTATTTATGCTTGTGTTCTATTCGGCATTAGCAGTATATGATGTCTCTCGGAGAATGTGCTCAGTCTGTGCTGAACGTGTGGCACAGAGAGACTTGGACATTTAATTTCATTTCTTCCTAAACAGCGTTTAGAGAGTACTTCATTATTGAATTCAGTCTCTATTTTCATCGGTTCATAAACACTGATTACTTGCATTAGATTTTTTTTCCCCAAAATATTACCATAAAGAATCACGACAATCTCAAGGGAAATGTAAGCTGTTCATGAATGACACAAATAATTCCATGTATTCTGGCAGTAAAATGGCTCTGATTGAGTTATTATGCTGTATAAATTTGAGTCTGAAGACTAATAATCTAAGTGAAGCCAAGTGGAGAAAAACATGGAATGTGTTGTTACTGCTCCAGTCCCTTTGAAACTGCACATTTTTCTAGTTGAGACAAACAATTTCAGACCAGCACAATCTTTTTGTGCTCAAGTCAGGGACCTCATTTAGTTTGGAGGGTTAGGGATATTTGGCATTGACAGATCTGAACTTCTCCCCCTCTTCTTACTGCTCATGACACCTCTGCAAAGCAGCAGACGTTCTGTGCCCTTCACTTGACTGATCTAATTCGGTTGTGTCTGGGAACATTCAGAATGCCAGGCTTTGCAGAAACATGACAAGTTGAAATGAAAGGGCTCTTGTAGAAAATGTGCGAAGCTCAAACTCAGAGGTGCAGCACAGAGGAGAGAGTGCTGAAATGCAGACATACGCTATTGAACAGCTGATAAATTATGAAGTGTCACATAATCAAAGCACAAGCTCAGGTTTATCTCTAAAAAACTGCAACATTAGCATAAGATCTAAGTGACTTTTTATGGAAAAGCTGCCATGCTGAGTATTGTGGCTAGTTGCTGTGTTGCTACTGAAAGATCAGACTATGCCTCTCTGTTGCAGTCATTTTGACATTGCACAGAATCTCTGTATACCTCCATTATGTTGATACTGTGACAGTATACCAGACCATAATATTTGCATTTTATATTTGTCAAATAACATATGTCAACAAGCCATCTATAATTGAATTACAAATGTGCCAAAGCCTGAGGAAAACCAGCCAGAAAGGAGAAGCCAGTGGCTTTATGTAATCTCCCAATACACTCCCATTTGAATGATATAGTAGTGTGAATTCTGGAGCGCTGTTGTTAATCTCAGAAGAAAAAAAATCTGGTCTATGGTAAAATATACTGTCTCCTACCTTGCTAAAACGGGAGGGTTTACATGGTGGAATTAAACAATACTTCATCTTCCACGGTTTCTGTAGGATCCTCCAGCTCACAGACAGATAACTCTCAGAGCTACAACTCCCACACTTTATTCAAAGCAAAGCTTTCTCCAAGGAAGCCACAAACCTTGTTTTCAAACTCATGTCAGAGGTTTGGTGTTAAAGGCTTTTTTTTTTTCCAAGAACCTTGCCTGAAAGACTATTATTTTTTATCTTCTCAGTTCAGGGAGCACATTATGACTCGGAGAAGAGTCAGTGAAAGTACAAGCTGACTTATAATGGAACTACAACCCATGACTAATACCCACAGGCTGCAAAACTTTTAAAGCCCCTTCCATGCTAATGTAAAATAGCTTCATTGGTCAGAAACCCTCAGTTTTTAGCCATGCACATGTTCCAGCCCCATGTTCCAGCCCTAAGCTTAAATGATGGATTAAATCCTTTAACACTTACTAGCATGAGGGACAATAGCGGGACAGTGCTTACACATTTCGTCGGCATGTTTGAACAAGCTTGTCTATGAATGTAAAACACACATTATGTATTAAAGTTAATCACCCTTTATCCTGTGTTAAATCCCTTGTAGACTAGTTGTCCACATACTGTAAGACGCAACAATTTGGGGGAGAAAAAAAATCTGTCTTCAGGTCTGAAATATGAGATTAAGATGTTGAATTGTTGTAACGTAACAAGAGCATACTGTGTAGGCTAACTTTATTCAAGTCCTTTATCTTTGCTTTATTCCCAAAAACTGTTTTAACTTTGAGTGGTCATTTCTATTTACAGCAGCTGCTGTTTTCAGATCCACATAAGCTCATTTTTGGAATAAAGCCATTTTTCAGCTGTAGGCTACTGAGGTCTACTGTGCAGTAAATACATGAGTTGCCCTTACCCATGCCACGGCCATGATGCCCAGAGCAAACAGGCTGGGTCCCAGCAGGTTCCACAGACCATGACGGTCTAGCTGCAAAGCCATGGACAGAGACATCGCCCCCAGCAGATACAGCACCTTGACAAAAAAACACATGGATCAATACCGGCCCTCCATAAACACCATTGACACTGTTACAACCTCAGAAAATATCAAAATATCTGTGTGGTCAGGAAACAGCACATGGCTGCTTTTCAAGAGAAAAACAAATTCTGTCAAAATTGTAATTTTCTCCCTACGTTAGAGAAAATGGTGACAAAAGCTTTGCAGTCTTTATAATGATTGACAGTTACCAAAACACCAGGAGGCGATTTTCACTCACTGAATGTCGAACGTTCATTATTTCTGCACCTGTGTCCTATTTTTTTTTTTTTCTTCTTTTTTTTTTTGGATGTGAGAGTTCTACTTTTCCTAACAAAGCTGGTGCATTCATGGAGGTCTAGTTTCGAACTGTGCTGCTGCAGAAAAAAACTTGAATGCACCACAAACAGGCAGGAAAAAGAGCGCTGTAGTGTTATGGGTGCAAGTCAGCTCAGTACGAAAAATGAATACAGTGAAGGAGAACTGAAATAACTTGTTTGTCATTATTTGGTACAAGTTTCTATGGTAAATGCATCATGAACTCTAGCTTGAAAAGTGTTAACAGTTTGTTATTGGCTTTGTGATGTCAAGAGGCCGGTGAGCTAATTTGGAAAACTCTACTCATTAATAGATAAAACTGGGGATATTCTATATTCTTCTTATTGTCTGTAAGGGTGTAATGATACATTGATGTCAATTGATGTATTGATTCAATGATCAATGATCCAATTTCAGTGATGGAAAGTGAATACATCCATACATATCATCAACTTTAGGGTGCGCCTTTATTTTGAAATTCCCATGGCACGTAACCATCAAGCAGAGCTAGTACCAGGTAGATAACGGCACGCAGCAAAAAAAGAGACAACAAGGATATTTACTCTGCTCTTGCAAATACATCAGCAGTGAGGATTTCAGAAAAGCATAGGCCATACATAAATAAGGCCATTACGAGATAAAATACCCAGGAAAAATGACGAACCTGGGCAGGCAACTCACTCTGCGAACTTCTGGCTCTGGCAACATTAGCTACACCATTTCAACAATGGCACACTGAGAAAAATGTGCATGCAGGCTGAAATTAAACGGTGCTACTCTGTCGGGACACGCAGTGACTTAAACCAACAGTGAGTAAGAAAAAGTATGAATATTTGCGAGTAATTTGTTAAGCTACGAATAGAGGAAAAGTCCACTACCTGCCAGGCTAATTTACGCGGTGTGAAAGGGCTTAGGCTAATAATAGGTGACTAGCAAAAAATAACTGTTTGTCTATAAGCTTTCATGGCTATTACTGAGTTGAATTTTATATTTGTATTAAAAGCTCTTGTTAAGTCATACATTGTGTCCTAACTGGATGATATGTGAGCGAGCATCAGCTGGATGGCAATGTTTTCAGATGAGGTGTCATAACTGGCTGCAAGTGACGCAGTGCGATGCAGTGTGCTGTTTTGAGCTGAAGTTATGTCAGACGCCCCCTTTCTATTCCTGTCACTCACGTTGAAAGGACCGCAATGGATGGGGAACGACTGAAATGAGGAGTTATTTATACAACACCTTCTCATTTCATTACAAAAACTTAAATAAGGTGGCAGCTGGCTGGAGGGAAATCGCCAGGGAGCTAAAGGTTTCTGGTAAGTACTGTTGTATTGTTGGGGGCAGCTGTGGCTCAAAGGTAGAGCGGATCGTCCACCAATTGGAAGATCGGCGGTCCATCATTGGCTCCCGTAGCTTGCATTTTGAAGCATCCTTGGGCAAGACACCAAACCCAAATTGCTCCCAATGGCTGTTCTATTGGTGTGTGAGTGAAACTGAATGGGTACTGAGCAGCAGGTGGCACCGTGTAGGTTAGCCTCACCCATTCCATCCATTTTCATCCGCTTACCCGAGGCTGGGTCGTGGGGGCAGCAGGCCAAGCAAAGCACCCCAGACGTCCCTCTCCCCAGCAACGCTTTCCAGCTCCTCCTGGGGGACCCCAAGACGTTCCCGGGCCAGATGAGATATATAATCCCTCCATTGTGTTCTGGGTCTGCCCCGGGGCCTCCTACCAGTGGGATGCTTAGCAGAGCTTGCTAGCTAGCTAGAATTGTTGGGAATATGAAAAATAAAGTACTTGCCCATCTTTTAAGTGGCTACATCTTGAATCTGATGTCTTTAAGCGCACAGCTAATAGGTGTATGGTCAGTTTATGTGACGTAACAGAGCGAGCAACGACAACACTAGCTTGCTGTTAGTACTCATGTTATGTGTGTCAGTGGAGTCAATTTAAAATAAGCTTTCCTGCACTTAATCGATTACAATTGTCAACAGTTATTTATGTGGAGTTTTTATGGCCAAAAGCAAAAAAAGGGGCGGCAGCTTCTTCTATAACTAATTGAGTGTAATGGACATAATGATTTCGTCTCACATGGATCGCAGGCCCCTGAATTGAACCAAATTTAAATTGTATTGCGACAGACTGTGATATCAGCAAACATCATATCACTGTCCAAAGAATCCATATTATATCATATTGTGATGAAACTAGTGATTTACACCCTTAAGTGTCAACCAAGCCCATGAGCAATGACTTGATCCTACTACCATGTACATACTGTGTATTCAGAGTGTGATACAGAGTATTTCTCTGTGTAATACACCCTCACTGCTGCCACACTATTGCACTGGGTGACATATTCCTTCATTATCAAAGACACGCACACACACACACACACACACACACACACTGTAGTTTAAATATGCACCAGAGCATCAAATGTGTATTAATCTGCAGCTGAAAATAGTCCTCAACAAATGCTCTATTTCCTCCTGTTTGAGTAATACAAAACTACAATGCCGTATTTTAGGATAAACCTTTAAATGAAACAATGTCTTTGAGATCCAGCGTTAAAGATTTACATCTTCTGTAGGAACGAATGGGCTTGGGGAACCAAAGTCAGAAAATATTGAGAGACTATTCACTGCATTGTTGTTCACAAGAAAATATGCCAACCTCTTCCTGTGATATTAACAGCCACAACAAGAGCAGGCTTTCACAAATAGCAAACCTGTGTTTTAAAAAAGGTAGAGGCCTGTCATTACGTAAACATGCCATCAGTTTGATGTAGGAGTGGGGAAATGGTCAGTACAGAAAATAACTGTGTCTATCGAGTTCTGCTGAAGTCAAAATAAGTATTTCCAAGCACTTTCAGGGTAATAAACCAACTGAACTTCCTCTATATGAGTGAGAGCCATAATATAACAAAGAAGCAAAACATTGACAATAGAGGCCCCTGCTATAAATAATGCCACTTTAACTTTTTTTTTGTCAAGCTCACAATTTGACATAAAGCCACAGGATATAAAAGAGATAAAGTGAGAGGGAAGAAAATCAATACGCTGTGCTACACATGCTTTGGGAGAACTTAAGCCTGTCCAGGACGCCTGAGGTCTGCATTCTTCTGTCTGGAAGGGAACGTGAGGAGAAATTGGGGGATTTTTTGAGCGGGCGAGGGATGACCTGTGCTGCAGGAGAACAGGACTAATTGGCACAGACCGAGGAGGAGAGGAGCAGCGTGGTGCAGCCCGAGGACTCTGTGCAGCAACACTCATCAGTCATGCTGCACCGCTGGATCATACAGGGGCGCCCAAACATGCATGTATACACATATTGTATGCAGGCATGAATGCACGGACGCTCACAGCCAGGGGTTTTGCTATAATGAATTATTATCTGTCAGTGTGACGGCGGAGCCTTTGGGAATTCTGTTCGGAAGTCTATTTCTGTCTGCAACACATATTTTCACGCTTTCAAATATACGGTAATATAAACTTTGCATTTGTGCAAGTGTGGGCAGTGGATTGCAACACGTCCACACCAGTGCCACCATAAGCTGTGCTTTAAGGGCCATGCTGAAGCTTTTTAATCATTTTAACATGGATGTTCATTTTTGACTTTTGGAACAGTATGTGGTGAAGAGTTTCAGAGCCAAAAGGTCCACTTACTAGCTTTAAGAGCTTTTAAACGAATCTCATGATCATTCGCTACAGTACGTGTAAGACCTTGGCACTTCACCATCTCTTCACCATTTCAAATATAATAATCTATAAATGTTGAAACCTTGTGTGTTTCTGTGTGTATATGTGCTCTCACAGCATTTTGCTCTGATTTTAAAGGCCTGTACACTCTGTTGATTCTTCTATGATTGGCTGCCGCTAAGTTTGCTCCAAACTATGATTGTTTGCTCAGTTTCACACAACATCAAGCTGGCTGTTCCAGTGCTCTACCTGCACTGTTGATCATTTGTCCATCTGCTGAACTCTTTGTCACATAATTATGCTACATTACGCCTTACCTGAATAACAATGTTGAAGCACCTGCGTTGTTTTTTTAAACTCTCAGAATAATGAATTTTAAAAATGTTCCAAAACATCATAGTAAAAATTGAAATGAGTAAATTAAAGCACTACTCTTTATACAAGAGACACAAATAACAGGGTTGCCACACTTTTCTCTTGGTACATGTCAAGTGTTTTCAGCATTAATCTCAAACAACCCAATCAACTGATGGAGCAGCTGATTGATGGAAGGGAGTCAGCTGATAGATCACATTCAGGGTGCCCTGTTTAAACTGCTCTGGCCTGCCTACTGTTGCTGCTTCCTCTGCAAGCCGCTTTGCAACCCAGAAGTACTCTCTCTGTATGCTTGTGTTTGGGATCTTTAGTAGCCATTTGTAGTTTGGGTTGAGCAGCCACAGGTCATTAAACTGGTATTTGCGGGGCATGCTGGACAAGAAAAAGCTCTCCCGTTACTTTTGACGGTCAGGGAGGGAATGGTGCAAGCTTTGGGCCTAGTCGCGATGCAGAGATAGAAAATACACTAAACACACTGTACTACATTGAATTTTTTTTCTTCAGGAGTTAATCAACAGAGGCTCAAACTCATAGATTTCACAGGCTAAATCCAAGCACTATCAAGGACCTCTTTCAAATCCAAGCACTTTCAAGTAGCCCGCTTTTTATAACCCTGGCGACCCTGAAATAATATGAATTATTTTTCATGCACTTAAAAGGATAATTCTGGCTTTTAAATGCAATTTTTTGTGTAATTCCTATTGGTATTCGAGTGCCGGTACTCAAGTCTGGATAGGTGTCACTAAAAAGAATTCTGAATGGCGAGAGACACAAGCAGTCAGATGATCAGACAGAGTTATTTAAAAGAGAGCAATAGCGAACAATCAAAAAAGATAACCAGAAATGTCTGTTTCATATATCCATCACAGTTTCAAGAGCAACACCCTGGTTCTGCTTCTACATAGTGCACTTGCCAACACATTTCAGATGTGCTCACTTACAGTTTGACCTCCAAATAAAGCAGCTGAGCTAATTTGGCTAAATTTTTCTGATTGTCTGAATGCACATGCTCATCATAACTGCTATGAAAAAAGAGGTCCAACTACAACTACAAGGTCGAAATTCAAGCTGCAATCAATTTTAATTGTCCTTTAAAAATGATTTATATATGATTTTGACACAACGACCTTCAGCATGTTGAGTTTAACAAATCTCCTGAAGCAAAAATGCCCTTGCCAGATATTCTGCTGACATATCTGTGAGGACTTTTAGACCTTTGAAGGTCCAAAAGTCACTCACACTCACACACACACAATCAGGTGCTCCTGGGTCCTTCACCCTCTACTGCTGCTGCGGTCGTGGACATAAACAAACAAACAAACACACACATACACAAACAAACAAACATACACACGCATTGTCTCTCTCTAGTACACAAACACACACAGCTTCACTTGCCAGTCCTGACATGTGCGATTTGATTAGTGACTGCGTACTGCAGCGCTCAGCAAAAATGAAAACTCTAGAGGACAGCAGATGTTCGTATAGTCTCCCTCCCTCCCACTACTCCGCCCCCTCTTCCCCTCCCCCCTCCCTTTGTCTCATTTATGGACATGGACCCACACACACACTTACACAGTGAAACACACACACGCTTACACATTGCCTGAGACCGCTCCGTCTTGGTGTGCAGCCAGGGAGTGACCCAGGGAGAAGGTGCACCTGTTAGTGTTTACTGTTATTCACCGCAATATGTCAACAACCGGAGAATTTAGCACCACGCCATCGCTGACTCTAACACATTGATCTTTTAATTATTAACCAAAAATTGAGCCATATGCAGTGCTCATGTATATCTCTCTTTCGCAGCTCTACAGCCCTGCTTCTCAGTCCTCTAACAAACAGGTCTAGAGATGCTCTTGTGAATGGCTGCACCTCCGTTTGGACACACAATTGAGCCAATGGGAGGCTTTTGTGGGCGGATCTAAAGGCACTGGCTCCACGTGGACGTGTCAATGTTCTGCTTGTTATGTAGCAGAAAAATGATCTATGTTAAATAATGTGATATCCCACGGCTCCTACCCTTTGTCATGACTTAATCCACTTGAATGCTGTGTACGTAATGTAGTGTTCTCAGCTTCCCAAATTGAAAAGCTCACAAGTTTTATTTAAGTGGAGACCAATTGGCCATTCAGTTGGACTATCAGGACAAATGTGCCTACACTCATTGCTCTTTCCATTTCCAGTTCCATTAAAAGAGTCATTTTTTTCATTCAACAACTCACTTGACTGTCCTTTAAGGATACTTAGGTGGAACTCCAGTAGGCGCCTACCTGCTTGATGATGGACTTTAGCCTGGCCATTGCGATGACAGTGACCCACACTGACATGAGCGACCCCAGGAAGTCACAGAACTGCAGAACGTCGTACTCCATGATGCAAAAGACCACAATACCCGGCTGGTCACATGCATGGTAGAACTGTCAGAGCAGACGGAAAAGACAGTCAGTCATTAAACCAACAAGCAGATACGTCAGAAGAAACATCAAAAATTGGTTCAGTGAAGTTACTAATTATCCAATTATTCTTTTTAAACCAGACAACAACTTACATTTCTAAAATTAATTATTTTAGCCACACTGTCACATCATGATTACTTCCTAAAAACATCACTTTTTGTGTTTTTGTAAATGCTTTAATAATTTCTTTCATTTCAATATGGTTGTTTCTTTAATCAAGTGATAGTAACAAATGTGTCCTACTTTATTTTCAACCAAAACTACAGAAATATGAGATGTCTGGTTCGTGAGTCATTTTGTCTGTCTTGAGAGGGCTGCATTTCTTCATCGAGGGCTTGAGGTGGTCTTGTTGTTGTTGTTTTTTGAGTATTTTGCTACAGCTGTGCTAACAGGTGTACGAACTAACTGGGGACGGCAGCTAACACCGAACTTGGTTTGCAGTAAACCACAAGCGATAGCTGGATCTAGTGCTGTGGACATGGTAAACACAAAGGCTGCAAACCAGAGTGAACCAAGATAACAACACTCTATTATTTTTCATACTGTCATTGCTGTGCATTATCGCCTCACTCCTTCCATTGTTTACTTTCCTCAATAAAAGACGAACCTAAATTAAAGCATTTTGCTGAGAGGCAACTCAACAAAATAGCGTATACAAGTCACAAATATTTTTTTTCAGAACTTACCAGGTAATCCTATGGCTTGAACCGTGTTGAACAATGCTGTAACGTTATAATGTTACCATATACATTAGCTTGGTGACTGGCATAAGCCAGCTGTCATAGAATATTTAAACATACCAGATGTCTACTGGAGTATTGTGTTGCAAAGTGGCAGTGGCAATCAAAGATAAAAAAAATGCAGTGTGGCAGAAAAAATGCTGTATTACTGTGAGTATAATTCTGTGACACTGTTTGATGTAATAGAGTTGCTCACCAACTTCCTTCCTCACCCACTGACCACAACCCCCGTGAAATGACTCATTTCACTATTGAGATTTGATCCATTTGGTCTGATAGCATCTAAAGACTAGAATAGCCATACCATTAAATCATTTTTGTTCTGTCTCTGTACAGTACAGATGATGAGAGACAGAGCTCCAGGCACCTACAGATGGTGTCAATAAGCTTGTCCTCCATTTCTGATTCAAGGTCACGAGAAGCTCAACTAATTACTTGTCTTTGCATCATTCGCAATGTGTCATTCACATCATTCGCGTCATTCAAGTTGCCTTGTGTGAATTCACATTTATTCGCATCTTTGCATTGACTTTGTTCCACCCCTTGCTCCTCCCCAGCACTACAGTCACATTTCAATATGGTCACCTCAGGTCACTTCTGGGTCCAAGAATCCTAGATGACAAAAGCCAAAATGCCAAACCAATAGGTCGACATGCAGGTGTCTACGTCCATTATTTTTATAGCCTGCTGTCTATTAATGCTGCACTTCTTCATGCTGTACCATGGCAAACTGTAAAGCAGTAGAAAAATGTAACCAGTGGCAGGAATATATATTGTGTCACCTGTCTGCTCGCCAATGTTGATGTGCATCCTTGCGTGCAAACACCACACAAAGAAAACGTGTTTGCAGCATGCTCCATAGCACGACTTTTGATCCAAATGCCACAGGGTACCTTTAACTTGCATTTATAATAAAAGCTCTCGCTGTGTTTATCATGACTTCTTTCCATCACTGACAGAATATTCCAGTTCAGCTACAGATGAAGTCACAATGCAGCTTTCCAATTGTTTGCGCTGGCATCAGACCCAAAAATATTTTATAGGTCAACTCTGTTTTCTTCTTTTATAGAGGATGGAAAATGCATCACGCTGTTTGTGAGGCAGTCACTCACAGTGGAGAAGAACATTGTGAAGATGTAGACCGACGCCTCCAGCAGGTAGTGGCTTCGGATGGCGATGGCCACAGGCGGGACGAACATCAGGTTACTGAGACAGAGCAGGAGGGTGGAGAGGAGCTGGAAACTGTAGGAGTAGGCCTCCGAGTTGTCTGTGCATCCCCAGCCATCCCATCCTATCACAAGCAAACACATACAAGCACACAATCAGAACTGCACTGTTGCAATGACTGTAGTCCTGTACAACTAAGAATGTAGAGATCTAAAAGAGTTGAGAGCTTTTGTGCTTGCAGGCTTAACAGGTTGGGAAAAACTGGAGTTAAACACACAGTGTGTAATTTAAGCTGCTCAGTCAAACCAATAACAAAAGACAGAGTTTGATGATGTTGTGAAGTTGGATCATGGGAGTTGTCTTCATTGTTAAACTACCACCAGTGGAAATCTATTTGACGTAACTCAGGCAGAAATCATTTTTACAGTTGAAGTAATGTATGAAATTGTTACATTTAGTGACATTTTGTTACGTTGTCATTTCATTCTAATGATACAGCTGCAAGAAACTTAAATATTTCAGTGCTGGTAAATTATGTTTTGGAGACTTTATTGGTTGACTGCTCCAGAACACACAATTTACACCACTCTTTCCATCTGAAAGGTGTAAAAGAAACGGTCAGCATCTTGGGAAATACGCTTATTTGTATTCTTGCCAAGCACTGGATGATAAGATAGATAGCACTCTCATGTTTGTACAGTAAATATGAAGCAACCGCCAGCAGCTGGTTATCTTAGCTTATCATAAAGACTGGAAACGGGGAAACAATTGGCTTTGTCCAAAGCTAACAAAACCTCCTACTGGCCTTAAATGCTGTTTCTAAGTCCCTATAATGGGGAAATACTATATAAGCCACAAAAAAATGTTAGCTGACATGACGTTAGCTGGCTAAGTTACAGCTACTATAACAGTTAGCTAACATTATGTGGTGAACTTAGTCATGGGGTGGCCCGGGGCTGCTTTAAGTGGTCGAAACAATCAAGCAAAAAATAACTTGAGGGTGTTGAATGATGTTGAATGAATGACTGAATTCATTGATTAATGACTTCGAACCAAAATAAAACAACATAATGACAAACAACAACAACTTGTATGTCCCTACCCCTTTTTCTTCCTTTGACTCATACATTATTTCAGCAAATTCCCAAATTTCTTTACGACTAATATGCAACTATCCCCAGTCTATTTATCACCCACCAAATAAATATCTTGCATTATGTTGTATATTGGAAATGTTGTAATGTTATAATGTACCGCACACATTGGCTTGGTGGCTAGCAGTGGCCACTTTGTCATAGAAGCTGTGATAAGCTTGTTCAATATTGAAATATATCAATAAATTAGATGTCTGCTGGATTATTGTGTGCATAGTGACACGCAATTAAATAAAAAATATGTTGTGTGGCAGAAAAAGTGCTATATTACTGTTACTGAGTATAATTCTGAGACATATTCCTCACTCACCGTGTGCAACCCCCTGAAATGACTCATTTCACTATCAAAATTTATTCCATTTGGTCTGATAACGTTTCTAAAGTCTAGAATAGCCGCACTATTAACTCATTTTTATCCCAATTCAAGTTAGCAGATGGTGAAACCACAAGTAAGCCACAAGGCCAGCGGAATTCCCTTATGCTCTTGCTCTTTGGGCCCAGTAATGGAAGATCTGGGCAATATTATACCATGGAGTTGCACTATTTTTGGCTTCATGTTGAGCCATTGAGCAACTGTCAAAGGAATGAACAAGGCCCCACCTCCTATGCTGTATCCTATTCTTTTTATAGATCCATGAACTACAGAAGATAAAGGTATGACACTGCTGGCAGGTGACCAAATGAAACACACTGTTACCTTGAATAAAAATGACACATTTCTGTGGGTTTGAACATTGTGGAAAATATTTGGGAGAACACAACTCAACAAACATATGACAAAGGTCCAGTCGTTTTAGACATTTCACTGCGGAAATGTTACACATCAAACCTTCAAAGCACTTTTCGTCTTTCGAGAACTCTAAATAAACTTTAGGAAAGTCTTCTTCAATCTTTCGTCTGATGGATGAGAAGGAACTCTACTGCGGATGAATCAGTTTGTTTCAAAAAGCTCTTCCCTTTAGATTTCATAGTATCTCTTAAAATGGATAAAATATTTATCTCTTGACAAGATGAATGCTTCATCGGCCCTTTCTTTTAAACAGACATTTTTCTGTGAAAAACAATCAAACACAGATATGTGTGAAGTTGTTTATCCTGTAAACAAAGGAGCCTCCTGGTGTGAACTCCCTCCTATGTTAAACCCCCCCCCTGCTTTGCCACATGAATTGGATCCTTATCAAGTGGTGGATTGGATAAGACAGTGTGAATTAAATATTCGTGAGCACTGTTGAACGGAGGGTTTGCAGTGTGAGACGGGCCAAGGGCAAGTGCTGAATGCAAAGCGCCTGCCAGGAAGCAGTCACACATATGAACTATGACAATGAATTTAACTGAAGAGAAAGCAGCTCTGATAAAAGAAGATCAAAGGCAGGATTTAAAAAAAGCCTCAGAGGACATGCTTTGTTTAGTTTCATAAGCTCATCTTTTATTGAAAAGCTGTTCGTAATTAAGAGTGTGTTTTATTGGCTTATATTAGGAGATTAATACCAGGCCGCTGTATGACTCACTGGACAGCAGCGCGTACAATTTAATCGCTGTACTGCCAGTTCAATTCAGGCCAGAGACCAGTGCAATCCCACCTTGCTCTCTCCCATTTTCTTGTCACTCTGCCTGATGTATTTTCCAACAAATTAGACATTCTTTGCCGCAGTGATGACCCAATTTCCTCACAGAAAGTTTTGTCTTGTGTTGTGTGCAAAAAGCATTGACTGCTAAAAATCACTTCCAATTATTAATTCATGGTCACGTTTATAGCTAATTATTAATTACTAGTTATTAATTAAAAGCACTGTTGAGTATACACCACAATTATTTCTCCACTTATATCAAACAACTTGCTTTGTTTTGTTGATAAGTGGCTTCCATAACTGGGTTTAGTGAATGCAATTTGAAAATAAAGCGAACATTAAAGTAGAATCAAAAACAGACATAAGTAGAACAACTAATCTGAACTTAGTTCTCATTCACAATGTGCACAAATTCAAACAAAGAGGAAAAAAACACACTTAATTATTACCTGCTTTGCATTCACACGCAGCATAAAGGTAGTTGTTGGTGCGCAGGAGCTTGCACTGTCCATATGTGCCACAGTCATTGATGCATGGAGTTAGGTATGAGCGCATGTACACCTCTGCGGTGACATTGGTGCACGCCTCAAATCTGGAGAAGGGAAAAGTCACAGACAGGCAGAACATTAGGTGAGCATGTGGAACTTTACTGCAGTGCCACCGGTGAATATTACCTTTTTTTTTTTTTAACCAGTGTGAAGGTAGAAATGCTACAGTTTCTCTTTCTCCTTTCACTTTCTCTCAAGACAGACCATTTAATTTGCAGGTAGTTGTTTTATATTGTAATTTTGCTCTGTCATTCAGTTCACCACTTTGATTCAGACTGAAATAGCACAACAAGTATTGGAAGGATAGGCATCAGATTTTGTTCTGACATTCATGTTGACCATATAATGAACCCCACTGATTCTGGTGATCCCCTGATTTTTCCTTTAAGCCTCGTTCCACTGAGCAGTACAGTACAAGTATAGTTCATTGCGCTGTTATTCTGTTTCCACTTTGAAAAGTTGTGGATGGTACCAATGGACCAGTTCTGTACCTTCCCCATTTTTTGGTCCCCCCTCTGTTGGGGTACCTAACACACAGATCTATACTAAAAGGTGGAGCTGTGAGCACTGCAGTCTGTTGATTGGTCAATAGAGGACGGTCACTCTGTTCAGGGCTGAGTTACGGCTGGTTTTGAAGCTCATGTAACCACTGTTCTTACTGTGGAGAGTTTTATTGCTGTAACTATAAAATGAAAGGATGTTTTGCTGCCACTTGTAGCAGCTGTAGGCAGAAAAAAAAAACTGAATTCACTTTTAAGGTGGAATGTTAATTTGTAATGTGACGACGTGAATCAATCAACACACCTTAAATTTCACTGTGACAACTTTGAACATTACTTTAGTTTTTATATGACATACACGTTTAGTAATAAGTGGATCTTCAAGTGTTAAAACTACATGTTAATTCGACCAGACTATGTGAACTGCATATATTCTAATTTACACTCTGAGAAGGTGGTGGGCGCCAAAAAATCTCCGTTATTTTCAAATCCAAAACTTGACAGGTATGTATCCACACTGTCTTCCTTATTCACGTGCTAAAGGTGCATGTTTAAATTCCCTGCCTTTCTAGTTGTTATTAATGCTTTTTGTCTTTCACGTTGCCCTTCTCAGACCTCTCATTGTCTCGCATTTAGAGTGGTGTTGTGGGGGGGTAGCATATTTTGACAGTCCAATACCACCCTATCAAATAATGCTCCCACTACTCAATGCATTCATGTAAGACTACTAATCACCTCATTGCCACTGTGGGATTAATGGCAGCATATTTAGACATCATTTTAACATTTTTAATCAATATTTCAGGGGGAGCATATTTTGATAGTCCAATAACACCCTATCAAATAATGCTCTCACTCATACCTGTCAAGTCTCCCGTTTTGGCCTGGAAACTACCGTATTTTACCCCTCTTTCCCGCCGTCCTCCTGTTTTAGTGTTTTCCCATAAATCTCCCGTATAATGTAATTTTAAAAAAAAAAAAAAAAACATTCCTCTGTCTCTCCAAACTGAACTCTGTCACTAGCCACCCAGGCTACGGCAGGTGCAGTTGTCGCGAGGTTTGTGTCGACAGCGGGTCTGGTTGACAAGTAGATTTCCTGTACACCCAGGGACGGATTTTGTGAGTGACAACTACCCTGCCCACATTTAAGAGGACTGTTTGCAGTGGAAACACTAGGGTTTAGGTACCATGTCTGAAGGGTTGCTTTTGGTTCCAAAGGTACCATACTGAAAGTGTTTGGTGGAAACGGGGCTTTAGTGGCACCATGAAGTTCACATTTGCAGTTTTGTACAAGATGTCTCAACAACTATTTGATAGACTGCCATCAATTTTTGGTACATTCATGTTTCCCTCGGGATAAACTGTAACAACTCTGTTCACAGTTCATGTAGCACCATCATCAGGACAGATTCCTTAGTTGGTCCAGTATTTTGGTTTGTGGCCAAATTTATGGTATTTTTTCACAGCTGAAAATAAAGACGACTCTACACTCTATATTATTAGTATACTTGTAGAATTAGAGGCTGCTGACTGAGGATTGTTTCCAGCTCATGTGATCTAATTATTCCCAATAACTCCAGCCAATTTATTTAATAAAGACAGTTGTAATCATTTCCAAAATCCACAAGTCTTGTGTGATGAAATATTCTACTTCAATCCTTATTTGCTGGTGTTTAGGAACAACAGCTTTACAGTTTGCTCTCCCACTTGCGGAACACAAAGGAAGGCCCACATCTGTATTTACGGGGCGAACCAGCTGCAGTCTAACAGCACCATGAATTACATTTATCTATTAAAGGTCTAGTGTGTAGGATTTAGGGCAACTTGCTTGTGCTGAACATGAATGGCCCTGTCTAGAGCCAGTGTTTGATTTGTCCGTTCTAGGCTACTGTAGAACAACATGGCAGACTCCGTGGGAGAGGACCCGCTTTGTATGTAGGTATAAAAGGCTCATTATACAGTAACAAAACCCAGCAATTGTTATTTTCAGGTGATAACAAACTAAAACTAGTCATTGTGAGCAGGTTAACATGCTGACATTCAGATTTCACTCAAAGTGCTGCCAAATTACAGCCTCTCACAGAGCTGCCAGTGCGGCTGCAGACTCTCAGTCTTGTTGTTTTATCTGCTCCGGCGCTGCGTTGAAGATCAAAAGGTCGTTTTAAGGGTTGTCAGATGTCAGACAACTTTACTCTGCTAAGCTTGTGCGATCTCCAGAAGCAATTACAAAAGTAATTTTCTACAAATTATGCCAGTGCTTTATAGACCAACAAGGAAGCCAGAGTTCTGCTGTGATAGTTTAACCTTCATTAAGTATCTCAATTAAGTACCCTACTTGGAATTTTTCACAATACTCTCTACCTATGATAACAAAGAACTCAAGTTTTAGTGCCAGCATCTCCTTTGTTTGTATTCCTGTGGAACAATTTCAGCCAACAGATACGTATTTGTTGGGAGTTTCACGGCCCGTTAGAGGCTGTTATGCAGTGAACTGTAACGTACAAACTAACAACTGCACACGGACGTATACATCATTTGTTAATCTCTGATACTTCATAGGATAAAAGAAAAAAACACCCTGTATATTTGTGCTTTCATTGCATCTTTTCTAATTGCTACGTTATACAATCCGTCACAGAGAGTGAAACTCCAGGAGGTAACAAATGTGTTTCTTTGCCTTCCCCCAGAACCCATTTTTTTAATTGGCACAGCTGCTCGCTTCTTAATCTTTAAGTTATATCACTCAACTTAATTGTAGCCTTGAAGAGCACCTATCGTTCATACCACCTCTTCTCGTCTCTAACAAGATCTGATTAATCTAGCATGTGTAAATTTGTGGAAATCTAACACATAGCTACGTGAGTGTTTTCCACATTTTTCATACCTCAGCAATGCTCTCATGTGAGGATGAGACCATGTCCCACACCATCTGTTATTATTTGTTATTCAAATTCAAATGAAACTCCCAAGTGTCTGGCGAAAAATCTGCTTAATTTCATTCTGTTCACATTTTCTTGCCATTAAGGGTTTCGGCAAAACAGCTCAATCTGCTGAATAGCTAATACTTAAGAACTCATGAAAAACAGTGCGTTGGACAACTTAATGGAAACATTTTCCCCACTTCTTGTCTTTGCGACATTCTCACAAATGACTTTAAACAATCCTCGAAGAAAGAGCGTGCATTCATCTGTGCATTAAACTGTGCACACAGGTGGAGAGAACAATAAAGATAACAAGATAATTTCTGGTCAAGAAAAGAGTTGTGCCCTTTATATAAAAACCCAACATATCTTGTAGGTGCAATGCATTACCTGCCTCCTTTATGTGAAATGTTTTACCTGTATAAATGGTGAACCGCACAGGAAGAAGCTACTCAATGTGTAAATGTCCAAATATGCCAATGTACAAACATTAAAAATCTGCTTTAAAAACCACAAAATCTAACTCCCCTCCATGTCATATGCTAGGTGTGGACCAGAGGCACATTTATGAAGCCAATCCTAAATTAATCTGCTTGGTGACAGATGGGAGAGGATGTGGCTGAATGAGGGAGGCAGCACCGTTTAAACAGTGAGCACGGTGTCTTCATTAGAGCACTGAATTATTCATTTTTGGTAAATAAACTAGTGATTGTTATACAAAGATGTTTTTAAGAAAAACTGAATGTCCTATTTTGCAATTGTCTTCCTGTAATTGACAGCAAATATTGTCTCACAGGTTGCTTTGGGGCACTGGGACCGAGCCAATGAATTGATGATGAGACTGTCAAAAATTTATGAGTAACAGTCATTCAGCTGGTTCCACTGAATTTCTGCTCGTAAATGTTTTGGAGACTTTCTGGGGTTGACTCCTACAGAGCACACGATTTACACCATTGTCTCCATTTTAAAGGTATAGAGGACAGTCAACATTTTGGGAAATACACTTATTCGCCTTTTTGCTGAGAGTTAGAGAGAACTCTCATGTCTGTACGCTAAATATGAAGCTACCACTAACTTAGCTCAGCATACAGACTGGAAATGGGGAAACAGTTGGCTCTGCCCGAGGATAACAAAATCCACCTAGTACCTCTACAGCTCTCTAATTAACACTATGCTGTTTGTGTAATCTGTATAGAGATTTGTTATTTTTTTAGACTTGTTTGTAACAAAATTGCCAGGCAACAAACAGAGACTTCGGGAAGTTACTGGTCCCAAATAGTCCAACACATAACACCCTGTAAAACCTCTAATTGCTGTTTTTACACTTTGGATTTTGACTGGATTTAACAAACGGCTCATCAGTGAGCTGTAGCGGAGAGTCCTGCATGGGTCTGATTTCCAAGAACCAGCATCGTGACATGCATTACCTCACCTGCCCTGCCACCCACACATATGACCAATCAGTTCCACAGCCCACAGCAATCTGCCAACACAAAGTCCACAGACCAACTAAGCGGCAACCTCCAGGGCTGAAAAATGAAGCCAACACAGAAGTGCCAAAAACTGCAGTTCTTTGAACGGCCACTTGAGGCTGGCTCTAGAGGTGAGTCAATCCGCATAGACCCCCATGTTAAAATGCCCAACTTTCCAGCAGATATAAACATGTTTACAGCCTCGTACAAAAAACAATTTTGATCTGTATAGTTAAGTTCCCCGTTCATGACAACTGTATGGGAGATAATTTTTATATAACTCACCCTTTTACATTTTATTAAGTCCTAAAGTCATGCATAATTAGGGTTGCCACTCTGAGTGACAGGCTGTCTGCCATAAGTGTCCTCGTTTCTCAGTCAGGTCCAAATATGATCATGTCTTGCTCCAAAAACCAAGATGGGGATGGCCAAAAATGTCAAATTCTAGGCTTCAAAAGGGCAGTTTACAAACCAATGGGTGACATCACGGTTGCTACATCTATAGGCCAACCTGAGATCCTATAATTATCATGCACTGTTCAAATAATTTAGTTACGCGGGATGTTTAAAGTGATCATTTTGGGACATTTTATATATATATGGAACTCAGATAATATGTTTTAAAATGAAGTAATTCAGAAAATGCAATTCAATGAATATTTTTTTGCTTGTTTCATAATATTAAGCAGCACCTCTCCATTAACATGCCTGTTAGTAATGCACCTGAGTGATGCAGCCAACAAACAAAGTCAGCATTCAGAGGATTAAAACATTAAAACATTACAATAAATTATTATTTTTATTTTAATATATTTATCATCAAAGACAGGCGATGCAAAACTGCATGTTCTTTTTTTCACCCAGAACTGAACCTGGATATAAAATTAAGACAACTCTTACAGTCTTTATGCTAAGTTTTAAGTCTCAAACTTGCCCCTCACAGACATAAAAAAATTCTCAGCAGTTCAGTAGTTTCTTTTCATGAATAAATGTAGTTGACTGAAGTTCTCCAGTGAAGCAGAGTGTAAGTGTATACGATAAACAGATGCCTGTAGCCACTTACCCATGCTCAGTGGCACATAGAGAGCGCAGACTGAGGTACCAGGTGCCTGTTTGTGGGTAGGGAATCCTCAGTTTGGTGATATTAGCAGAGGCGTTCAAAGACAGGAAAAACCCAGCCACTGATTCTGCAAGAGAAGAACACAACGCTGTAGCTGTGAGTTTAAAACCTAAGGAGCTTTCCACTTATGCAGGAAAAGCATTAATAAGAAGAGGTCTGAAGATTACTTACATCGACTCACTTCTGATATTCAAAAACATTTGAGATTGTTGAAATACAGCAATCGAAATACAAATACTGGAGAAAAAAAGCTGCAACAGGAGTATAAACAGGAATGCTAAATGAAGTTCAAGTGTCAATTTAAGTGTAACCAGTAAGGTGAAGTATCAGTTGAATTTAAAGTGCTAACAGAAGTTGAAGATTCACTTGATATATCAGCCATGTGTAGGTGATAAACTAGGCTTGAAGTGTCGGTTGAAGTAGAAGCCTTGATAGAAATTAGCATCAGTTCAAGTGATTAACTAAAGATAATGCTAGCTGAAGTGTTTGCTGAAGTTTAAGCATAAATTGTGAGTGAAAGTCAAAGTTTTGTGGCTTGTAAGTGTTTTTGTTGTTCAAAGGTGAAGAGCCTTGCACTTAAACTTAATTATTGTGTGATATTAGTATAGACCAATAAACACTTTATTTATTCGGAGGTTATTTTGTCAGAGATAAATACCTGATTCACATTTCAATGATGAGTTTTCCCGTAAGAAGAGAGGCATCCCGTGGTTCAGGCAGCCGAACACTGTGACATTAGCCCCTTTCAGCGACGACTGCAAGAGGAAACAAGCAAATGTCACCCATCCATCCAGCCATCAGCCATCTGCTGCCATCACGCTGGCGAGCTAACACCGTTCATGATTACCTCAGGTCTCATTTCAGCCGTGAGATTGTAAACTTTAAAACTAACAAATCAAGTGAAACTGCTCTCCCCCTGTCTGCCCGAGGCACCTAAATGAAGATGTTGGCAGTTTATCTCCTTAAAGCATCAATTATACATTAACACGCTCAGGCATTAAAAAAAAAATCCTGGAGAATTATTCAAGCGTTGGGAGCTGCATATGCTTATACAAATTGGCTCATTCTGCAGAGAGGTGAAAGGAGACCACTACAGTCCAATTTGGTGTATCAGTAAAAGGACAACGGGAGCACAAATAGCAGCAATAAATTACCGCATGTGTTCATAAAGTATCAGTGTGCACTCATGAGTTTCTAAATTCCCTCTAATTTATTCAGTATCTCTGTCTGTGGGAATGAAGAGCACTGAGGTGTTTTACAACTACCGCAGAAAGTGTCCAACTAAGTTACTGAACCTGAAGCTGCAGGTCAAAAATAGTAAAAGTCCTTATTTTCCAGATAAAAACTTTGCAGAACAAGATACAGCACTTTATATTCATTTGCTTTGTGTCCAGAGGGAAATACGCTTGGTGGTAAGGATAACTTTAGGCAATTATTTCTTGAATAAATAAGATTTCTATCGCCACCCCCCAGCACAAAATGAGTATAATGTATATGCAGGGAGTTGGCAAAGTTGTTGATTAATGCAATGACTCAACAAACACTTTGCCAGGTGCTGAGATTTCAGGCTTCCTAAACTCGCCATCTGGCCCATACTCTCTTGGTAGTAAGACTCAATCACGCCCACTGGCATTTCGAGATAGTCCCTCCCTCCCCCTCCCCACATCCGTCCCGACTCTGCCCTACAGTTTGAAGATGAAGGATTGAGTGAGAAACACTTGTGGATGGATTACCAGACAGACCGAACCAAGCTCAGGGGCTGGAAAGGGATCAGGAGCCCGCCCAAAGTCAGACTCTTTCAATGAAGTGACTTTTATCAACATTTTGGGTTGGTAAGCTGAGTCAAAAGTAATTAAAGGTGGGGAGGATGACAGGGGACTTTTTTCAGAGGGCAGAAAAAGGACCCCACCACTTTTTAGAGTCTAAAAACGGATGTTCTGTCAAAAACAATTGTTAGGGAAAATAAACTCTGCCAGAAATTCATCTCTACCAATGCTTAAAGACGACATGAAGGTTTGGGTACTGTTCACATTTGAACTGATATTTGTGCCTCAAATTCAGTACTGGTACTCAAAGATATTTTTTCTTAGTACTTTGCTTTTTCTGTTAAAACAAAAATGTAATTTTTGAACAAGCTGCAGTCAACAAGTGATTCTGCCCTTCTACTCTTTTCTAATCCCACACAGAGTGAAATCACCTCGTCTCTCTCAATCTCTGTTTTGACACAGCTGACAAATATGTGGAATAAGTACGTAATTTATAAAAACACAATCCAAACGTTGGTGTTACTGGGCTATTTCTAAAATAAAGTAGAAAATAAACCAGATAGACCCAAACTCGCAGCGCTGCACCAATAGTTTCAGCTTGCTGGGAAGCCCACAGAGCTCTATGGCTGGCTTCCCGGCTTAGGGGCACTCCGCAGCGCCTCCGGCTCCTTTCTGAACCAAGTGGATCTGCAGAGCTCCATTGTCTCCGCTGCAAAGTGCCCAAAAGCTGGAACACTGGCCGTGGAGTTCTGCTGGTGGCTGCCTGGCTTCAGGGTGCTTCACAGTACTTTCATCTCTTGTCTAAACACAATGTTCTCACCCAGGTGCCCTCTTAGGCACTAAAATTTGGCACAGATTGATTTAACATGAATCCGCACTCAGTAGTACATACGTTATTCAGTCAGTACCTATAAAACCATAACAGCAACTTTGAAATTTTATAAACATATTTTAGTTTTCCAGACTTAAATGCCATAAATTTAAGCTCAGCCTTCAGAATTAAAGTCTTTAATACTGGATCACTACTGGTTGACAGTTTTAAATGTTGTTTTGTGGGCCAACCAGGAAGTAAACATCGCCGTTGTTCCAATGACAAAAACCAGTGGGATTTTACTCTGGATTTTGGATCATTGCAGAAAATAAACTCAAGCAAGAACATTTTCACAAAGGAACACCACTTTTTTGATTATTGAAGTGAAAATGCAATTGATATAAGTAAAAAGCTAACGTCAGGCTATAAACAAACTACATCATGGTCACATGACTAAACGTTGCCACTACAACAGTCTCATTTAGCCCTTTTTGAGATACGGAAAACCTTTAAAATTCCCAAGTGGGGTATTTACTGATGTATTTTATCTTGTAGAATAAAACATGAAAAATCTCTGAAGCTAACTAAACCTAACCAAAAAAACCCCATTAACTTCAAGATGAGGGAAGGGAGTTGCAGAAATACTAACTCATTTCTAGGTTTTAGACAAAACAATATTTCGTTTCCATGATAATTAATTTTTTTCTACATGATGTACCTACACAGTGCATACCCCACTCATACTGTGTGTCCGGGACCCCACTGTCCCAAAATCTGCCATATTAAGCCTGTATGACTGACAAGCTTCATGTGAAGAGACAGCAAGAAATAAGTTCTCCCAAAGTTGTTGCCCCTCCCCCTGGCCTAGATAAAGTAACACCTAAAACTGAGCCAAAAAAAAAAAAAACAACAACAAAAGGAAAATTATTTTTTGTGTGTGTGTTGTGGTTCAAAACATCTCATTACTTGTTTTTCTTGGCACACAGTAAATCGAAAGTGATGACATCACTGTGCATGAGGAGGCACGCAGGAAGCATCCAGCCAAAAATAAAATAGGTTTTTTGGACACTTGTTTTCTTCTGCCTCGAGCAATTAAAACAAAGCCATAAGATAAATAAACACGCCTGTGGTCACTTTAACTATATGAAATATATGATGTGATATCATTCCTCTAATAAACCAACATCACCAATAGTCCTGGAAACATTTCTATTTCACTTTGGATTGAAATAGAAATGTTTCCAGGACTATTGGTGATGTTTATTCCTCTAATAAATCAACATCACCAATAGTCCTGGAAACATTTCTATTTCAATCCAAAGTGAAATCCCCCAAAAAGAAATTCACAAACACCTCTGTTTAGTGCAGAAGCCAGAAAATAATAATACCTTAAATAAAATTCTTTTTGATTACGCTCTCATCTGTCCTGATCGGTAACTTTAGAATTTACTCCCTGATGCTGACATTGCATTGAATATAAGCTCAACCTTAAGAGTTAAAATCCCTAATACAGTTTTAAATGATCCCGCCACATGCTTCATGCCCACCACCACCTCATCCCCACAGGAAACATATCAAATTAAGATGCTCTCAAGATAGAGATGATTATTTTGTGATATGTTAGATCCGTCTCAAATCTATCATCTGAAGCACTCATCTGCTGTCGACACCAGGAAATGTCTTTGTTTCGACTCCACTCTGCCTGTCTGTGCCGAGTTCAAATTAAGATTTTACCGATAACTTCGGAGACTCGATTCATCTTCCAGCTCCGTCTCATATGATGTGTCCTCAAGCTGGATGCTGACCCTGCTCCCTGCACCTACGCTGTCCGGTAACAAGTGATTCCAAAAGGACTTCAATCGCTTCTTAAAATACCTTTCTGTTGTCAGGGCATTTTTGGTAATTTATGCTCGGCTCTTGGTGTGTTCGCCTGTTTGTTTTTTGGGTTTTTTTTTAATTGTGTGCCCTATTTTAAATTCATGTCTGGAATTTTGATGTTAATTTTGTTTGGGGTTTTATTTATTGCTGTTACTTGTAAAGCACTCTCTAACATTGTTGTGAACATTGCTACATTAATCACGTTTAATATTGTGATTTATATGCCTGATCCATTATGCAGCTGTTAGTGAGGGATTGTGGAACGTGAGTTGCAGAGGCATAATTCAATCAGGGGCGCTATCTTCCAACAATGCAATGCTCAAGGTTACTGACTGAAGCGAACTACTGTAGTAAAAGCCTCAAAGTAAACATCCCTTAAAAACAATCGCTACAACAGGACAGACTTCTGACTTCAGTGCTCATAAAAATGCTTTCGATGAATGCCAGTTCATCTCTGCTGTGTACTCATGTGGCTTTTTGCTTCCCTAAATTTCCCAGGAGTTACCCTGATGACATGTGCCAAGCAAGACACAATGCCAACTGATGCAGAGACACGATGAATGGATGAAGCTGGCATGTGTACTATATGCTGCACATCCCAGTGCTCAAACTAATTAAAATAAACTCTGTGATGACTTTTAATTTTGCTCAGTAAAATATTAATCTGTCTTGACATTTCCCCTCTACCAATGAATCAAATTAAATATTGTTTTAAAACAGTAGCAATGCATTACAGTGATAATATTACTTTTTTTTTTTTTTTACAAGTAGTTTAATGAAATACTGATATAACTTCAATAATAATTTTACAGTTACCCCAAAAACAAATAACTTGTTACAACCTTACCTCTGTTGTCACCTCCCTACTGAACACAATTTTAAATCTTCTGAAAAACCTACAACAGCACAACAAAGTAAAGCTCTTGCAAATTCACCCCACCAAACGTGAGCCCTCCTCTGTCACGGAGGATGACTGTAGCCCCACACTGGCTCAACAACCACAACTGGATTTTAACATGGACAGCAGCAGGTTACGAGAGAGAAAGGACTAATAAAACTGGTGGCGGGATATGGTGGATAAAACGGTGCCTGTCTCCATGACTGACTTTTCATCTTTAAGACAGATCCTTGGGAAAATACCACTCGCAGGCAATAAAAGACCCCCAGGTAAAAAATCATTTGCAAGATATCTATCCTTAGCTGCACTTGCTGGAGATAACTCTGACATTTACACAGAGGCACACATGCAAAGTCTGGATTCTGAGGAGATAGGACACCATTACCAATTTTGTGGAGTGTGGAGTTATATAAAGCGTATTGTGACAAATTACCGTTGGCAGGAAGTTATAAGTTAAGTGATAATATTAGGCTACTTTTCAGAAGTGTAACAAGTAATGAGTAATAAAGTAATTTTGGGGTAAACGAGCCCAACTCAAGTAAGTCCAAATAGATTAATGAGCAATGAAGGAATAGAGTATATTATATTTTTTGTATTTGTCTATTTCTACATTTCTTTATTCATTTATCTAAATCTATACATTGTAGGGCTGCCCCCTAACAGTCAACCAAACATTAGTTGACCAGAAAGGTCAAGTCAGCAAGATTTCATTGGTTGCCTAGTCGCAGAAAAACAAACAAACAAACGTGAAACTCTATTAGGAGCTGCGTCTTGTCAAAATAAATCAAAACCTATATGACTGGACCATGTGGGAATTTAATTTGAAAGGACAGACACAGGAAGTGGCCACACTCAGCAGTCAGATATGTTTCCCTTCTTCCGTAAATATTCAGTCTGATAAATACGGAAAAACTGATAATTCTAGTTCAGAGCTACCAGCAGACAACAGGCCTACACACTTATAAACAGCGCCTGGAAGAAGATCAGCTCTGCACTCAGGATTTCAGGTAAATAGGCTTTACGATGCTTGTTATGGTTGCCTAGCAACCTCAGACGCAACCTGCCGCTGTGCTCTTGAAAGCTTGTACAAAAAAGGCACAAAAATAGCACCCAGTGCCAGACCTCGTGTTTCCAGATGGTTAAAGAAGCAGCATGTATACGGCCTCTAATTTCCAAGGCTGGTACCTGCGGTTATTCCACAGGCTGGTTAATAACATGTCGGGCAGGAAACCCAAAGTGTGGGATCATTTTGAGAAGGTGAAGGACGAACCCAAGGTGATATGTAAACTCATGTTCATTGGTCGACTACAAACATGACGTATCATCTGAAACATGGAAGTAGCTACATGGCCATTAGCCCACGCGTCATTAACAGGCGGCTCGCTCAGTGTGTGACGTGCACTTGTAGATAAAATATAGGCCTATATTAATGAAGGTTCATTAGTACGGTTTTGTATTTTTATGTGATGTAGCACAGTGTGAACAATGTTACTGATACTATTCTTTCTCACACCTTCAACTCAAACCATTGTGTTGCCCCGCCCCAAATATATAGTTTAATAATTGAATTAATATCTTACACATGCAGGTGACTAGTCGACTAATGGCCCTAAATGATGACTACTGGTCGACTAGGAAAATTATTCGGGGGCAGATTGTTTTTCTCCCGTATTTATTGCCACTTTTATTGCCACATTTCCACATCTCCTGTGTGATAATGAGAGAAAGTGTCACACAGTTATATTAGCTGATAATATGTGTGACAATAAATTTTTTTCAAGATTTCTGTTTATTAAATCATTTTTAATTTATCATGCTAATTTATTATTTTATTTATCAAATTTATCAGGTCACTTTTGAGCTCCCATACACAGACAAAATGTGTATTACTGTGAAAAAACAAAACAATTGCGACGTATAAAAGCTAACAATTGATACAGTCCCAGGGACTAACGCTCATTACAGTGCTTAGAGTGTCTTTCTCTGCACACAGTAAGCTCCACCTGAAGAAAAGTTTGAAAAATGGATCTAAAGCGATTAAACTGATCCACCGCCAGTTGAGGTATCAGTGGAAATAAAAGCCATATGCATTCCTTTCACACTCCTTCACGGAGAATGATGCAAGGCAGACAAGCAGCTCCAGCTATTGTCTCCTAAAGCCCTGCAAATCTGCCACAGTCCCCCACTGGCAGCGGCTGACTGGATTCTGCGCCTGTGACAAGCAAGTGACAGATCATCGCCGAGGGGGGAGAAATCTGTCCATAGAATAATATAGCATGACAGTCTCTCTGAAGAATACATCTCGCGGCTCATACAGCAACAGCAACCAGGTTTCATCACAGCATACTGTCTTGTGACATCTGCAGACTCCACTGAGTTAAAAATCAACCGATTAGACACACTTATGGGCTTTGGGGTGGTGGGTTGCAGAGGTCAGGATGTATCCCAAGATGCATGAGACAGGGAAACACCCGGGAGGTCGCAGTTACAGGACTAACACATAGACAAGCAAACAGAGGTTCTCCTAGCGACTGTAACTTTCTATTTGACCCTGGGACGATCTCTCTGAGGTGACAGTAAGCCACCGTGTCGCCACATCAACCAAACAATGAATCAATAAACCATCAGATTCATTACAGTCAATTATTTCCTTTCCGTTAAAGTCAACTATTTGTGCTTTTCTCTGACATTTTGGGAAATAAGGCCGTTTGCTTTCTTACCGGGGGTTAGATGAGAAGATCGATTATCAATTTCATCTCTGTGTGTTCAGTGGAGATGAAAGATGTGTTTAGCCTAGCTTATCACAAAGTCAGGAAGGAAGGAGAGACAGCAATGAGGCTGCATGATAACAACCTGAAGCCTGAGCTTTTTTCACGCCGGGCTGCAACACATGAGTTTTTGCGTTATCGATTAATCTGATAGTATTTCAATGATAAATCGTGCCTCAGAGAAAAAGTAAAGTTTAATATCATAGAAAAGAATCGTAAGAAAAGCAGCAAACATTGACATTTAAGAGGGCGGATTTATGCTTAAAAATGGCCTAAAGGTGAAGTCAGTGATTCTGGAGAAAAATTATTGATATTTGAACTCAAAACCCAAACAAATACATCCCTATCGTCCATGTTCCCTCAGACGCTCCAGTAATATCTCCAATGATCCTGTAATATCTCCAATATGTTTCATTATGATCATGGTGTTGCTCTGTTCCTCATGGGGAAGGACATGGAGGAGGGAGTTTAGCCGTCACAGTGTTGTGTAGCTCAGCCCGAACCACTTTCTTTGCTTCCCACTTATGTAGCCAGGACTGTTTATTTAACTGACTTAATGTTAGCGAGCGGACCATGACAAGATATTTGCTGAATTTGACAAAAAGTGAATTGGATCAGAATCACAGACTGCACCTTTAAATGCTAAAAAAAAAATTGTTGCTGGTTAATTTTTCTGTCAATCGACTCATCAATTAGTTGACTAACCCTTTCAGCTCTATTTGCATGTTTTGTATTGATATGTGTTCAGAGCTAATAGGTCGTGTATTGAAGCTTTTCTAGTGACTGACGGCCGAGTCCTCTGCAGTGGAGGTGCTGCATGCAGCCATGTGAAGTTGCTCTTTTACACTTTCCACACTCTCATCATGACTCCAGCGATTACTGGACAACAGTAATTGGTGGCTGGCATGTAAATAGATCATTTTAAAATTGAGAAACAGTAGTAAACAAAACAAACTCACCAGGAGCTCTGTTCAGCAGATCTTTCGGAGCTTTTGATCATAGTCTCCACGGTCATGAAATTTTCAATCTCGACTTTTAAGCAAAAATTGACAAAAATGTGTACTTAAAGAGCTCTGAAGAAAATGGGAATTTTAAAGTGAAAGTTCACCCTAAAGACTAAAATTCACATTTTCCCTCCTACCTGTAGTGCTGTCTATTAATACAGATATTCTGGCCTGAATTGCCGAGTGTTGGAGCTGTCAGCATAGACATGTCTGCCTTCTTCCTAATATAATAGAACCAGATGGCACTTTGCTTGTGGAGCTCAAGTCAAACTCCCGAGAGGCTCGTACTCATGCCAGCGCGAGATGTAAACATTAATGGCGGCCTCCTGGGCTGAGCTGGAATGTTAGCTGGGTGAGCTAAGAGTAGATGCACTCTTCCTTCTGCGCAGTGATAGACGACTATAGCTTGGTAGGAAGAAGGAGTTGTAACATGAAACTGCTCAGAACACGGTCTGTGGATTATCTTGGGTAACCAGGCAATTTTTTGGGGACAAGACATTGCTGTTGAGTTTTTCAAAAGGATTTTTTGGCACATCCAACACCTCAAGCTGAGTGTTACTTAGTTCCATTATATTTGAGAGAAGGCAGTCATCTCTACGGTTGATATCTTCAACACTCTGCAACTCACAGCAGAACAATAGACATTGATAAACAGCACTACAGGTAAAAGGAGAAATATGTATTTTTGATTTTGGGTGAACTGTCTCTTTAACATCTGTGATTAAATGACAACTAAGCAACTCCATCTGTTGAGGAAGATCATGATTCAATCAAAAGCAGCAGAACAGCTACTGAATGGACCGTGTTTTGTTCATTGTGGACTTGTTGGAAGGGCGTATTTTTCCTCATGTTTCTGAAGGCCAGCTGTCTCCTCCTGCTCCTGCCTTTTGTGCTAAGCCACAGGTACTGCAGGCTAAAAATATCCTTGACCAATATCTTCTCTGAATGCAGAGATGAAACTGATATCAATCTAACTCCCAGGAAGACGGCGCAAAAAGCATATTTCCCAAAATGTCAGGATATGCCTTTGAACTGAGCAATCAAAAGATATTTGCCGGGGTTTTATGCTTCATCCTCTAGTTACGTCAACACTGGCTGGCTTGCTTTCTATTAGGAGTAAAATGTTCAAAAGTCCATCTGGCAGCCTGCAGCTCTCCAGTTTCTGGCTCCCCGTAGACCTGTAGAGCCACTGCAGGTGCATTCCTAATGCCATTACTATCTGAAGGACAGCTTAACAAAGACATGTCAAATCCTGCTTGGCTGATATTTGCATTTTGTTCGCTCTCAATTAGAGACATATGTCACAAGCCCAAACACTGGCGCCTGTTTCATTGTGAACCTTTTCAGCTTCCGCAGCAAAGTCTATGACTATACAAGCATCCATATTTAGCAGCCTAGCTCCGCCAGACATGTTTCCCAGTTTCCCCGTGCCAACTGTTGCATATTTACTTAACTGATTAATCTGATCATTCACAATAGTAAAGCACACAGCACATGAACAGTGGGGGTGACAACAGAGCCCTGTCCAACATCTTGAACCGAAATGTCTCCTTCATGAAGGTGTCTGATGACGACTATTTAACTGATACACCAGTCATACAGTGGTTGTACAATACATAAACCCATATATGCCGATTTGTCAAGCATTGTCAAGATATACAATAAAAAGAAGGAAGAGAAAGCCTTGAAAATGAATGGTACATCTGAAGGGGTTACTAATAAGGACTCTCCAAGAAAACAAAGGGCTCCAAAAAGTAATGAGTTGGCGATGTGACAATAAGTGCTCCTCGCGCTGAGGCAAATCTGAATGTATTGTTTTTGGATCAAGGCATAAATTAAGCTTTTCTGTGAGAGCAACAGAACAAAGACACAGGAAAAACATTCAGTTATTTATCTGGGATGTGAACTGGAGCAGGGTATGACCAGTGGATCTATGGCCCCCTCCGTCACTGGGAAGGTCCATTCAAAGACAACACATGTGAAGAAGAATATCCAGGTTCCTCCATAAGAAAACCAAGACAGCATTAGCTACATCATTATTTAAGTGCCACTATGATTACAGCTGCATGATGGTACAGCGGTACACCTAAAAGAACAAAAGATAAGCTTCAAAATGCCTAGAACAAACTAATGAGCCATTATCTCAGTCCAAGAACGTTTATTCGCTCAAACCATTTTAAGACAAGTGGCTCCCTGTTGAAGGTAAATCTCAACAGTTAAAAATTATCATGGTATATACTATAAGAGTTCACAAGAGCTATGTTAAAATTATTTTACTGGGCATGTTCAGTATGTTTGGGATGCTCATGGCCTGAATACAACGGCTAGTGTATCTACTCTGAAACACCCCAATCTACAAAGTACAGCAGGGAGAAGCACATCCCTCTACACCGGGGGAGAAGAGTGGAATAAAATCCCAAAGGAATTTAAATCTGCCCAGTCTCTGAATAGTTTCAAAAAAACAGCTGAAAACATGGAAAAAAGTTTGTATAGTGAATCGTCCTTTCCAGGACAAGAGTAAGCTTCTGGTCTTGTTTCTGAGTTTGAGTTTTTTATTGTCCCTATCTCTATATTAGGTGTATAAATTTAAAGATGACATATAAGTAGCATTTACATGTCGTTCCCTATTCCTGGTTGCCTCCTAGCCTTGATTTTAGGACCACAGTGCAAATAAATCATGTGACTATACTGTACCACTGATGAATTTTACGACTGTGTGCACATTTGTGTATTGTATTTTAATTTATCAAATAAAAGCAATGAATTAATCAATGCTCAATCTTGTCCAGTCTTTAATTTTTGACGTACTGTGTAACTGAAGCTAAACCGACATCACAGACTATAAACATAATGAATGTAGCTACCCCAAAATCACACATTGCTTCGTGGACTCCTGTTTTGAAGCCTTCAGTTCGGCATTTCAGTAGTCGCCATCTTGGTTTTTCGGAACCAGAAATCACCATATTTGGGAAAGAGTGTCAAGCTGTAGAGAGTGAGGGGTGGATCTGACTGAGATGCTGAGGACTTGGAGCCGCAGGCCCTTAATTATGCATAACTTTAAGCCTTAATTAAATGTAAAATGGGTGAGTTATATAAAGATTCACTCCCCACAGAGTTGATGAAGGGGGAAATTAGCTTTTGAGACCAAAACCATTTTTTGTACCAGGCTGTAAACATTTATATTTCTGCTGTTTATCTTAACGTGGGGCTCAATGGAGATTGACTCGCTTCTGTAGCCAGCCTCTAGTGGCCATTCAAAGAACTGAAGTTTTTGGCACTTCCATTTTTTTATCCCCAGAGGCTGCTGCTTGAAATACATACGTGTAACCAACTGAAGTGCCTTGATTATAAACATCAGCATATTGTGATGATAGATTAAAATAATCCTGTTTTCTTGAAACTGTTTATACAGTCAAAAAAAGAATTTGTTTAATTGTATTTTTACGATTGGATCATGAATTATACCTTTAAAACAAGCAGTAATAGCGTCATCAGAGCGACTCACCATGTTGAGTTTGAGCTCCATGTTGAGGACTCCTCCACTGTCTAGAACTGGCATCAGGTTAATGGCGAACACAGCGGCCCTGTCCGGTGGGATCGATATATTTGGACCAAAGAAGACGTAGAAGTGCACAGAGAAGGTGTCCAGCTCGTTGCGCAGAGTCGGACGGATGGGCCAGCACTTGTTAGTGTCGGCGGTGGGGGCGAGGTAAATGATGCTGTCCTCTGAGGTGTGCAAGCGACTGGCGTTCTGTGACAGGCTGGGCAAGGAGGCCATGGACAGCGTGTCAGAGAGGGAGAAACCCATCGCCGTTCCAAAAGACTGAGGCATGTTCATGGAGGAGCTGGGCTGAGCTTGGTCCTTCGACAAATTGGACTTGGAGCAATCTAGTCAGAGGAGAGACAGACATGAGATTTACAAAGGAAATCAATCCAGCTGATTCCAGTGAGATGGATTTTCACTGGCTTGTTGCAGGAGCATTTAAAAATGCACCTTGCAACATCTTGTGTAATGATCTCTACCATAAAGTCAAACAACCGATCCCCAGCAACACTCAAACAAACAGGCAATAACCAAGTCAGTTATTTTACTTGCGTTATTATGCATGCTAAGCAACCAAGTCTTCTGCAAATGTTTGAAATGATCCCCTTCGGCTGGCTTCCATAATGTAAACAGCGAGGTTCAGCGCTGTACACTGCTTTTTAATGAGACAAAGATTCACAGTAATTGCAAACAGTATGCTTTCACTCAACACAAAGCAACTCTGCAAAATGGTCATTGATGGCAACTGGCAAAGCACCATCACATACCGCCAATCCCCAAGGGCAAAGGATTTCAAAGGCTTTTCTAGCTCAGCCTCGTTTGCATAGTGTTGTCTCTGAAAGGGTTTGAAGTATTTTGATGTCCGCTCAGGCAGCTGAAGCACTCCTAAAAATACCAAAATACCAAATACGGCTGGCTGGAGGCAAATGTAAGTTTGGTGGAAACATGAAAAATCTGTGTAAAATCAGTCCAAATATGTAGCGCATGCTTATGTATGCATATGTGTGGGTGGGTGGGAGTGGAAGGGAAGTGTGTATCGTTTCATAACATTCATAATCCAAAAGCACTGGGTTCATTTTTCTTTTTATACACAGCCTAACACATACACTCTCTTCAATGCCCAACCATCTATTGAGGGCAAGACACCTGCAGTGAAAATACTGTATAAACAACAATAATAAATAATAAAGTGCAACCTAGTTTCACCACTTCCTGTCTAGCCACAGAACATGATATCTGTAAATTGGACTGAATCCGAATAAGGGCACATATTTCTGAGACGGCTCGTAAAAACAATAACAGCGAGAGAAGCATGAGAAGGTGAGGACTCCAGATGGTCTTTTCCCTGAACCTGAGGTGTTCTTCAATTTAAATCCACAAAAGGTCAAGTAAGATCTGCCTGGCAGGCAAGGGGGAGAGACAGAGTGTGAATAATTAGTGTCTGTGTTGCCATGGTGACAAAGTGCACTGTACAGTGTCCAACAGAGGGAGGAGATCGCTACATGGGAGAGGACTTCCCACAGATTTGTGAGCCATCCCTGTGGAGTGAGCATGAAAAAATATCTCAGCTCTCCACAACCCCAAAACAGCATGTAGCACTTAAGCATGGTATCACTGGCCTCTTAGCAATCCCATATGAATCCCCACAGTTTGGGCTCCAGTCTTTACTTGAACAAGCCTCTTAATGGTCCGACTGTGTCTGCCCTCCCTTTCTTCCCCACCAAAACATGTTTTAAAAGACTGTTGCTTTGATACAAGGACAAAATCACACGTAGGAATCAGTTGCCTTCAGAGAGCACCTGTGAAAGGAAGCAAAAATCCTTTTTTGACTTTGTATAATTTTGGATGTTAGCTGTGACATGCTGCGGAGATCTACTTTGAGCCTTTGTTTGGCCCTAATTTATGAGTTCTCAGGTTTACAGAAACCACCCTGATATCATCTTGAATTGCACATCAAAAGCAGCAGGAAGAAAAATTATGAACAACACTGCAAGCAAACAGCAGATTGTGGTGATAAACATGATCACAATTCATTTTAAAATGATGAGAGGAGAGGGAAATCGTCTCATAAAGCATTCAATAATTTTGTTTAATTGGTAAAATACACTTATTTAAACGGTCTGCACAAAACCCTGATGGGACGAATGAAACACTGCAAGTGTTTTTTCACAGCGAGACAAAAAGCAAGGATACCAGAGAGCTCAAATATCGTGCTTGAATTTGAAAGCATTAAAATAATCTACAAGTGATAAATGTACAACCAACCGATGACTTTCGCCACAGTGGTGATTATAAACTAAACAATGAACAGACCCATTATGAAAAAGTTGGGACTCATTAGGGTTTTAATTTCTGCTTCTTTGACTTCTGTTACTAAGTGGTTGGGTTACTTTACAGATAATATTAAATATATATATTAAGGAGCGGTAGATCAAGATCAAGATCAAGCTACTGGGTGTATACAGTAATTAAAGGTATGCTATGCAGGCGTAGCTTTCGTCGGTTACTCTTTGTGAACAGCATTGCCAGTGAAAGTGAAACCCCAGATTCACTCTCATCTCTGAACAAGCTTTGTCCGCTTGGCGTTTCGCCTTTCTGTATTTGCTTTTTTTCTGCGCTGTGTCTGTGATGTTCATAGCTTCCTCTTGGATGCCCGCTGCTTGCAGCCTGGCACCTGGGCGGCTACCTTTTTATAAAATCACAACCTCACCTACTCGCTATTATTAGCTTGGGGCTACACGCCACTGCCCAAAGGTTGCAGCCCAGAGACGTCCCTAACACAGCAAAACAAGATGGAAATAAGAAGACACAGGCAGAGGGATTTCTTTATTGTTATAAACCTACATGTTTCAAGGACTTTCAAGGATAAGATGAATAGATGAGAACAGGTATTCTGTTCTCATCATCTCAGTGCTTTTAATTTAATGTTAAGAGAGCATTTTACTGCTGCGTTTTACCACATGTAAAGTCAGCATTGAAACATAAGCTCTGAGGCAACTGAAAATCAAAACAAGCCAGAAATAAAATTCATAAGAATGAAGAAAAAAAAAAACCTTAAGGCTCATTAATCACATTTTGACCGTAAAACACTCACCTGTGACCTGCACCCCGATACGGAAGTAGACGTTGCAGTTACTTAGATATCTCTCCACCAGGATGTAGTACCATTGTTCCCAGGCAGGTACGAGAGTGTCTAATTCACAAGGGTTCCACTCCCTGCAGTCGAGGGCACTTGAGTTATGCACTGGCGGCGCCCGCGCTCTTATCTTCAGCACCACAGGACAACTGTCGCTACTCTTGTTCTTGGTGCTGCAGTTTACCAGCTGAACTTTCACCTTTGATATATAATTGGGGATGAACACTCTGCACAAGCACACACACACATAGAGAAAAACACACACACACACACACAGAGAGCATGTTTTGTGGAACAGAGCTGTAAAATAAAGTATTCAAGTTAATGTTTATTAGCAAAAAAAGTGTCTAAAAGGCCCCAGTAATTATTCCCAGAAGGAAACAGCATGTCTTTGTCATTGCAGTTTAATTATGTGAATTACTTTAATGGTAATGTAACACGTACTTTGCTCTAGAGCAGGTACCTTTGCAGCAACTTAATATCTAATTAAATGTCAGTTTCAGTTTCAATTACTGGTCTTTTGGACATTTTGCCCATTTTCTCCTTAATAACAACACTAATAAGCTGCAGAGGCTGGTGTTTTAAATAAAAAAAAAAGGATAAAATTTTCGCACATACACTAACGACTTAATTTAGATGTAAATATATTGTATATATAGCATTCAATAATAAACTAAAACCCTTCACATCATTAGTTATCATGCACAGCTCAGTAGCGACTCTCTTTCCTTTAGGCACCTTCGAAAGATCAGAAGCAACAGAAAACAAACCTTGAAAATTCATCATATTCCTCTGCTCACAAGACTGAGGTGACTTTTAGAGAAGGGGAAGTTAATAAAGATGCACAGACTGTAAGCACACACTTGGAAATTGCATCTTTTTAAAATGAAAATGCAAGATAAGCTTACAGAGAAGGGTCCTGGAAAATCATAATTTAAGAGGCAGGTGAGGAGCAACTATGGAGGTTGACTGTGCAAAATAAAGGGAATTTTTTTCTGAGATAGTTCAAGATTAAGGACTTAATTTAAAATCCGGAGCCATCCTGACTGTTGGTTTTGGGAGCTTAGTTGGAAGACTTACTTATAAAGTGCAGATCTGTTATGGATGGGGATCATCTGGTCGATGAAGTAACCGGGATAAAGCACTGAAATCCCAATTAGCCTCTGGACGATGAGCTGAGGCTGGAACAGATACTGGCACTCTTCAGACAGACCCTGCAGAGAAAACACAGCAGGGGTTCAGATGGTATTTTAGTGGTTAACTCACCAATGTTTCTTAAAAGCTGGTAAGGAGGAGATTAGATATCATTCAGACCGGCTGAAAATTCCTAATGGACTGTGTGTATAAAGCCTGTCACAGCCTCCTGGATTAATATCACTCTGTCCTCCCTCTGCCTGCCACACAGCGTAACAAGCACCCACTATTTCACTCATGTTGTTCTGAACCATTAATGCTTGATGTGCATTACTGTGTGAGATGAGCCGAGCAGACAGAACGACTCAGAGCCAGGAGGCCGAGTATTGTTTCCGCACATGATCCGCTGTAAAAATTTGTTTTAAAATGGAACGGGGGCGTCTTTTGCACCCGACTCAAAAGGACAGGTGTGAATGCCAAATGAGGTCCTTCATTCCTGTCAGCCGATCACTGACCCCGCCTGCTCGAGCCACAATTACCGTGGCATGTCATTAGTCCGGGAGCTGCCGAGGTGACCCTTTGATTTATTACAGCCTGTCAGCTGGACCTGCACATGTGTCATGTAGAGCAAGTTGTGTTTTAATTAAGGCTCTCAAGCAGTATGGGGCTTTTAAAGCCCAATGTTTTTACACTATAAGTGCAGACATCTTTTGATGCCGTTCAATAGCTTTAAATTTGACCGTTTTCATGCCAGAAAAGAAGATATAGGTATTAATTTATTTCCATCAGGAATTCAGTCTTGGCAGGATGTTAAAGCCTCTAAAACCCAATTTAGGCCACAGAGCACTAAAAAAACCCATTGAAACCCTGACTAATTGCATTACTTTAGCTCTTTCAGTCAGAATGACCCACTGAGACGATGCAATTTTATGGAAAACTCTGGGGTGCACACTGAGCTCCCACTTTATTAGGTACACCTGAACAATCTAATGCAATCCATTGCAATAGTGCTGCAATAATTGCAACATTTGAAAGCTTGTGTACAGCTTTATTGAACTCCATGGTCATTTTCGAGTCTGTAGTAAGTGGTGATGTTGTGCTGAACTGCATTGATTTGAGTGCATTTACAGATTTAAATGAGACAGAAAGGAATCCCTCCCAGTATTATTTTAAAGAGACATTTTTCCTTTCTTCTAACCTGTAGTGCTATTTATTGGTCTAGATGTTTTGGTGTGAGTTGGAGAGTGTCAGAGATATGGGCCGTAGAGATGTCTGCCTTCTCTCAAATATAATGGAACTAGATTGCACTCAGCTCGTGGTGCTCAAAGCACCAAAAACATACCTCTATAAAAGTCAACAGTAATAATCCAAAGTAACTCACAGACTTTGTTGTGAGCAGTTTCATGTTGGAGCTACTTTCTTTTCATTGAACTACACCGACCAACCTCAACAACAAAGTGTGCATCTACTGCTAGCTCACCTAGGACCACTGAGCTAGCTAGCGTTACACTAGCCTCTGGTCCGTGAGTACGTTAATAAACATGAATGGCGTCCTCCTCGGCTGAGCTGTAATGCAACACATTCTCGCCCCGACCTCGTCACATATGGACGTTTGGTCACGGACTTTCCACGTCCACATACAATGTGCAAGGTACCCTGGGTGTGTTGGATGTTGACGCTCTGGGACACAGTGTCAAGTTCTGCCTGTTACATGCATTGTCTTCTTTCAAAATACACTTCTGTTTTCACAGGAAATTTAACATTTACATACAGTCTCTTTCAAAATAAACACACTATGTCGGTACAACGCCGTGAATTGATGGGGTTTTTTTTCCCTTCAACAACAAACACACACAATTGGGTTAAGGCAACAAAAGCACATGGACCAATCCACCGCCCGCCCTTAGTCGGACTTTCGCCACATTAACTTTCATCCTTGTACTGTTGCGTTTCCCCATGATGCTGCCAGGTGCTGTTACTTAATGACAACCAGCCGCGTATCATGCTGGTGTTAAAGGATGCCTTTTTTCAGTGGTTTTTGGCGCTGAAAGTCACTGCCCAAGCGCCAGATTTCAACGACTTTTAAGTGAGACTGCACTCAGCTCAGTGGTGCTGGGTGAGCTGGCAGTAGATGCACACTTGCTTCCGTTCAGTAATGGTTGGCAGGTGTAGTACTGTAGAAAGAAAATAGTTCCTATATGAAACTGCTCACAAAGGGTCAGAGGAAAAACATGTGGACTGTCCTTTAAGGCTCAAATAGGAAAGGTATTGCAGGAATAATATGTTAAATGGCTTTAGACTTTATCAGGTAACACTGTCTTTGGTCTTTGTAGGAAAAATTATACTAATTTACAAACGATATGAACATATGAATTGTTTTAATGAGTGGAAAAAAAGATCCTTAATTGCAGCTTTTAAAGACTGTTTTCTATATTTGCAGTCTGGGACCGGGGCCCCATTTTACTAACAGTAGACGATGCAGACTGGCCAGCATCCAACATTTAATAAAAAGCTAATATATCATGTCAAAGCATGATTTTAATGATCATCATAAAACAGTAAGATCTTTTTAAGTAATGGGTAAGTGAGAGAAAAGAAACCCCCTCCAGAATTGTGATTGATGATATTAAGAGTTAGTCTTTCTCACTGAATTCCCACAACCGTCGCTTTCATGAATATGTTACTACAGCCTGAAACTAACTAGTGTCACAATTACCCAGATACAAGATAAAATGGTTGCCCTACGCCTCAGTAAAGTCGTAGAAGCAGAAGTCTGAAAGATAGTTGGATGCATGGGTTATCATTTGATATAATTTAATACTTATTCCACATTCATTTTCTCTTTGTATGATGTGTAATGACTTTATATGGTACACCTGGTCTTCATAAGCAAATGATGGAAAAAGCATCTTGTCTTTAACCAGTGTTGCTTGTCTTCTTAAAGACATTATGGGGTAAAAATAGAGTAAATCATTTTTTAAAAAATGCATTTAGCAATTTGTTGTTCTAAGAGAGAATATAGATAAAATTATTTTCAGAGAGATATGCTCGAATGAAATGTATGATCATGTTCAGTTTTGCTTTGACATTTCAGCAAATCAAAGAGCATATTATGGATATAATGTATCTGACAGAAAATACAGTCCATCATTGCTTCTTCCTTTGGGTTCCTAAATACTTATATCCTGTGTGCTAAGTTTAGTATTTGACAGATATCGTGATAAATGCAGCGTGCATCCCCCCCGTTCTGCTTGCATTGCCTCAACCCGTGTTTCCTTTCTGAACTGATAACATCATATCTCAGTTGCGGAAAAAAAATTGCCTCAGAAAGCAAAATGTGGAAAAGCCGTTTTATTTCCATCTGCACAGTGTGTCGCTGGATGCTGGTCACATTTTAGCCACAGTGGCTTCTATTCTCAGTGCCCCCAAAGCAAACCAATTATTTTGTACATGCAATGTTGATAGCAACTTTTGATGATATTTTTGATTGTTGTGTGTTCCAGGTGCACTTGTGCCAGCCAGTGGAAACCACAAAGGAAGCACAACTGAACACCATGCCAGTCACAAATAAATTGCCTGAAATGGAAATCAGCAGGTGTTTTTTATGTGGCCAAAACAGGAGAACATGATGAGATGAAGAAAAACTCTCTGACACTGTTCTGCCTCTTTAAGCTCGGCAGCACGAGCAGGAATACTAATCCCAACCAACGCTTACATCATTTCTGTCATTACACAGAGTTAAGTTACCATGAAGAAAACATTTTAGATGTAGATCTCATTTAAGTTGTCTTACATAAGACTTTCACTTAGATAAGTGTCTGTTTCACCAGTCTCCATAGTGAGTGATGGTTAAAAAAGGCAGTGACTAAAGCTTTTTATGTGCTGCTAAACGGCTGGTGCTGGATGAGATTTCTCTTCTTCGGTTCCAGACATGTTGGTCTTTTGGTCACTTTCCCACCACTTTGGCCAACACTGACTTATCTCAGCAACTATCGGGTGAAATTATGTAAAGATATTCATGAGGAAAAGAAGGACAAATACTAAAAACGTTGGCGATCCCCTGACTTTTCCTCTAGCAACACCATGAGGGCAGGTTTTGGTAGTCAATTAAATGTCTCAACAGCTATCAGATGGACTGCTAGGAAATTTGGAACAGGCATCATCGTACCCAGAGGATAAATCCTATTGATTTTGGTGATCCCCTGACTTTAACTACCTCCACAAGTTGGTAACAATTTCACTTATTGATTGAAAATGTCTGTCTCCCAGACTGGCAAAACCTTGTGTCTAGCATGTGACTTTACCTCTAGTGTCCTCATGAGATTGACAACTGTGGTTTGGAGTGGAATGTGTGGAATGAACTGCCATTAAATTTGATTCAGACATGAATGTAATAACTTTGGCAAATAGCAGGTAAAAGTTTTATATTTCAATTTCATCAAATACTTCGTTTTTTGACTAAATACCTGCAAAGCAAACATCATCCGCTCTCATCATCAGCCCGTTCTCATCCCTAAGTAATCAAATAATGCCACTTTGTCAGTGATATTGGCAAAATTGCAGTGGTATGATATACGGTTGGACGGCGTTAGTATGTGACACGGCCAGACGAAACCTTTTGCATTGCAATGATACGCCGCCAGTCAGCCGGACAGTACCTGTTGTGGCAATATGATACACCACTGGATGCCTTTAGGTTGAAATGCTGCTGGTAACAACCTAATATAAGAAGCTGGAAAGTCCCTATAGAGCAGGTTGGTCAAACACATCATAGACTTTCACCCAGGAGCCTGGCGTTCGCTTCCTGTATGAATGTAGAGACAAACCATGATGGGGTTTTTTTCTAAACCTAACCATAACACTATACACACTTAACACTATACCTGCCAAAAATCTACATGTTAACATTAATATCGCGCTATGTGTGCTAGTGTTAGCATTTAGCTCAAAGCTTTACTGTGTACAATGCATTGTCATCCTCGGTCATCAAATACTGGCACTCTCACATGTGATTACAATGCCAAAGACACACTTTTACGTCTCTACGAGATGCACTCTTCTCTTCTGTATGTGATAAACAGCTGTCCCCTGGGTAAAACTCATAACAATTGATTAAAGTTGTCAAACCATCACAGTCAGGTTTAGGCAACAAAACTAAACTTTTTTTTTTTTTTTTTTTTTGAGTTAAAATAAGTAGGTAATGCGTTGTAAATACCTCACAAGGGTAGTAACTACATCACGGATGAGAGTCAAGTAATGTTACGGTAAAAAACCAATGACTTCAGGTTTCACACGAGACACAAACAGCAGTCTCTTGTCTCAAAGTCTGTGTTTGGCTGACCCATCCACCACCTCTTCCTTCCCGCCTGTATGGACCTTCTCGCTCTTCATACTACATCAGTTGCTCTAAGCGTCCAGTATTGCTGCAGATGGGTTTACATTGGAATAAGCTGAAAGCCCTGTGCCTTCAGCGTTGGTATCACATGCCGAGGGGTGTGACAAAGTGTTGGTTTTTGACGGCCAGGCAATGAGACCGGGCTGGTGCCAATAATCTCACAGAGCTGCTACCATGGCTGATACTTTATCTTGATAAAGGATGAATCTGGTTGTTAACTTAATCAGTCACAGATAAGAAAAAACAAAGTGGCCAAAGTTAGCGTCAACTACGCTGCCAAAATCACAACTCAAAGGTTCAAATTTAACATAAAACTTTGCTGTTTATTTGTGATAAATGTTCAGGCTCACCTTGACTGAGATCTTGCCCTCATCCTTGGGTAAGTGTGCGGCTAGGAACCAGTCTCCAGGGAGCGGGCTGGTCACGTTGAATGCTCCTGTTGTACGGTTTGGTAGAGTCCAGGTAAGAGTCACAGCAAAGGATCCTGGGACGACTGTGTCCCGGGGGAAGCGGGTGTACAGGGGGTTTATTACTGGAGGAGCTCCAGACCTGAAGTACCTATTAATCACAAAGCCAGAATGTATTCTCTGTTAGGCCTAATATTTTCTGAAACAACAGAGGCATCTGTCAAATATAAAATCCATCCATAAGAACAGCTGATAGCACGAGCACAGATGGCTTCATCTATTTAAAATATGAAAAATTCAAATCCAAAACATTAATAATCATATCCAGCTCTACAAATATGAATGTGATAACCATGCTCACGTCAATCACAATGTAACAGGGACACAGAAAAGTCACCTGAGATAGCAGCTCTCATGACAAACACTGCTTACTAATATGATAAATATAGACAGGCAGAATTAAAAGTTAAATGCAGCTAATGCTTTAACAGCAGTTTCTCCATATGTCAAGGCTGCCGGTAATAGCTGACGCCGCTCTGGTTTAACCAGCTGCTATAACCCTTTTCCCAAAGGTAGAGCTTATAAGGTGCTTATTGTTATCTTTTTATACCCTAGAGAAGGAGCAGCTTCTACGTGTCTAACTTCAACAAAAGAACAACAAAAGAAAGGCTCTGAGCTAAACACAAGCAGCTCCAGAGACAGGGGGGAAAAAAAAGATGTTGTGACAAAGTCATTGTCTTACACAGTCACATTGCGGTTTGGGCAGCTGTCTCCAAACGTGCCCCCTTGCTCCTTGAAGGTGATGAGGTTCCATACGGCCATCATGGTGTCGTCAGGCACATTGAAGTGGAACAGTTCCACACTGGCGAAGGAGTTGAAAGCATTCAGCTTACGAGGCGTACGGGTGAAGTATTCAGTCACAAAAAGGCAATCTGTAGGGAACAGAACCAGAGGAAAACATGTCTGAATACGTGTGAGCATAAACATAAGCAACAAAAGGAGATATCCTTATTTAGATAATTAAGTGTTGCCTCACAGCCATGCAGTCGGCTGCCATTACCCCCTTTTCACCAACAAAAACCTAGTTTTAGCTCTGGACTGGTCCTAGTGCCAGTTTGCAAACGGTTTAACTTGAGAACCTTCTGAGAACAAGCTTTTACACAGGCTCAGGAGCCACATCAATATGTCACTGAACACTTCTGTGTACATCGCTGTTTCCCCAGCAATGCTAGTGTCAACTTAAAGCACAACAATAACAATGGCGGACGACCTTGTTTCTTTACAAGTGCTGCTTTTGGTTTTGCAAACCTACATTGGCATCCACACACAACTGGTGTGACACATTTGCACTGCTCATCTTGATTGCTATGGCTGAAGATTATGTTCCAGATGTAAGTTAATTATCTAAAATGGTTTGATTCTTATTAACACTGAACATAAAATGTTAATGTCGGCCTTGTTAGCCTAGCCTGGCTAGGTACTCTTGCATTATTTTCATTTAACAGTCATTCCGCAAATACAAACACACCGAGATAATTTGGATATTTTGCCTGTGTTGTCAATTTGCTGTGATCTTGTTACGTATTAGCTCATGTGTGTTTTGAGTAAAACGTTTTAGTCCTTGCATGTCCTTGCATTTATTTACATTTAATGGATTTCTCCTTGTGTTTTTGTCAGCTAACGCAACAAGAATGCTCTATTTTTGTGATTGTTTTTCTTAATATTTTCTCTTTTCAATGGCTGAGCCCTTGAAAAGGTCCAAAATATGGGCCCTCTCCAAATCTGCTTGAACTTCACTTCTACTTTTTTCTTCTGGATCTCAGGACGATATCAATGCATGTGCATGCTCTCTCTACTAGTTTAGATCAATCTTTTTTTTTTCCCCGCAACGGTTGCATACAAAAAAAAGAAGAAGAAAAAAAAAAGGCTTATACCATTTTCAAAAGAGGGGGTAATGTAACTTGTAACTAAACACATTACATTTCACTAAAGCAACAATAAATATAGTGTTTGTTTTTGTTGTTTTAATAAGTAATGGGGGTATTTTGTTGGCCTCCCCTAGCAGCTGAGCCCCAGAAGGCTTTTCCCCTTGTTTTCTCTTCAGTTATTTGATGCCCCCTCCGCTATAAGCCTCGTGCCCCTCTTGAGTATCTGTTCTAGTGCCAGCACTGTCTGCACCAGATGTTTGTGCCAATTTTTCCGGTACATGTTGAGATATTTCACAGGATATGTGAACATTTCTACATACTGGTGGCACAAGATAAAAGATCAAGAGATCACCCAAGTCATTAGAATTCATCCTCATGGGCACCATTGACATCTGCACAAAATTTAATGGCAACCCTTCCAAACGTTGTCAAGAGATCCTAGTCTGAACCAAAGTGCTGGACGGACAGATCGACATCGCCATCCCTAGCCACACTGCTAGCTCTGCTGACAATGAGTTAAGACTTTCGCTCATAAAGACTGAATCCCAAGTACAAACATTTTCCAATTTGTCAGCACTATCATTCTTGTAAACAGAACAGAGGCATAAGCAGTCTGTGTGTCTTAAGTCCATAATGACAAGCTTCCCCTTGAACCTGGCAAACTGTAGAGCGCTAGATCATCTAAATATGTGATCACAGACTTTAACTCCTTTTAAAGCAGCAGAGGGAGATGTATGTATGCAGGCTCACTCGCGTCCTGCATAATGTCAAATCCTTGGATTACATCCACCGAAGGCTCTGCATATAAAAGCAGCAGAACAAGTGGCAGGTGTAATCTGCCATATTACCTACATGAGCCATCAAGCTACACCCAGCGGGTGGGCAAAATGTGGGGGAAATGGAGTGTGAGTCAGTTAATTGCTATACTAGAACACACTGCTTCTCTTAGATAGGTGTTATCATAAATATAAACATAAGTAGATAAAAAGAAGACAGTTGGGTTTCATTAGAACAATGTGGAGGCTTGATGTTTCACTGGAGGAGAACATTTGCAGCACACTCCTTTGTGTTTATGCATCTCTACCATCTGTACCTGGAATACCTGTGGCGATGGTGTTCACAGCTTTGTTTCTTTTTGGAGGTAATTTCTCCTGCACTTGGTACAAATGTAGTTGAAACTGGGATATCACTCCATGAAAAGCCTGTGCCTCTAAAACAGCATGAGCCCAATTCATTTAAGAGTTGTGGCGACACAGTAAGCGCGCTGAACTGTACTAATGCTGTCATTTGCAGCTGCACGCTTTGCCACTGCTTCTGCCTTTTACCTTGATGACGGCACAGAGTACAGAAAAAAAAACCAACTGACCCTCCACGGCGACAAGGCGCCGAGGCGTGGATGCATGAAGGAAACGGTTTTCTTGAATGTGCAGTGTGTTCTAATGTGTGTTAGGAAAAAGAGAAAAATGGCTCTGCTCTGCTCCTCTCCCCCACACTATTACCAGTCCTCAAAGCGCGCGCTGGCTCTCACCTATGGAAGCAACCTTGAATACTAAAGACGCAGGATAAGGAGGCAGAAACTCAGAAGAATGAAGCAATCTCACTGTCAAGAACTAAGGCTTAATCCCATACAAAGCTCCCAGCCTTAATTTCACTCTCATCCCAGCCTTCCTTGGTGAGCTATCTGCATTATATGCGAGCCTTCTTTACATTAAGGTTCTTTCCCTTTCATTAAGTGGATACATATGACTGAGGCTGAGGAGAAGCAGGTTTCATGTCACCGACTGAAGTGCTAAACTCAATAGGTGGAGTGTGGCACTTATAGAGCTGGAGCCTTCAGTACAGCTACCGTATGTTCTGCTTGTCTGATAAGACAGAAACACAGCGACAGCTCACAGCTTAACAAGACACTGTAACCAGTTGATTACTTGTTGTTTTAACAGATGTTTGAAAGGAAAAAGTCCCCAATTTTGCACATCTGGATTTCAAAGTCTTTACAGCAGGATGAATTGTGCATCGTCTGATCTGCAGGCAACGCAACCTCACAAGAAAGTCGCCATTTACTAGAGCAAAAATAAGCTTCCACACGCTCTCTACGTCAATGGTTCCCAACCTGAGGATCAGGACACCCATAAGGGCTTGTGAGATGATTATGGGGGAGTGGGGACTCAGAAAATCTAATTCCTGCTGCGTAAAATTCAGTTTATTTTTCCTCAAGTCTTTGCCTTTTCTCTTGTAGTTTTACCTCGTCAGTGTGGAGAATATAATTAAATATCGCAGTTAAGGGAAAAGCACTCTTTGATTGAGGCGTGCACCCTGTGATGGCGTTGCCAAGTAGACGCTTTGTGTAAAAAAACAAATTTCGGAAGCAATGGTTTAAATAGCTGAGAATCCTTCATACATTCCCTGTAAGTGTTGATGATGTGCACTGGGTTATTTTTATCTCAATTCATTCTCCTACACACCTGTCTGTACAGAGGTGTGCAAAAACACATTGATTTTATTCGTCATTCATGTCAATGGACTGTAAATGTGCTATATTTTTGAACAGCATTTCAATAGTAATCGTCACAACCTTGTGTTTGCCAGATTCCACATCCCACAATTCTGTAATATGTACAGTACACGCAGGCAAAAGACAGGCTTCATTTTAAAGCATATCAGCATCTTGGCTTGTTGGGACAAATTGAACACATGCCTGAAACCCACATGCCAAGCTATTATTAGAAAACTAGATTAATAAACATGCATATCTATTTTTAACCTCCCTCTATGTGGGAAAGGAAAAAAAAAGACCCTGCAAAGGAAAAATGTCTCAGTGACAATCCAGCAGCCACACGCTGTAACTGCACCTAACGTGAAGGTGTAAACACGCCACACAGTATTTAAAATATGCTTGTTTGTTTGCCAGCTCAATAAAGACGTTGAAAGATAAAGGCAGCAGAGTGCTTACAGGCGTTCTTACAGCGCGGTTGTGAATTCAGTAATCTCAGTAATCTTCAATGAGCGCCTCCCAACCACTGTTTTACTCTGTTAGAGGCTTAATACAGACATAATCCTGCTTTTTGTCATCCCAACTGGAGATTTACCCTTGAATGCTGAGCGGGATCGTCTTTAAACTTTGTTTTTTGGGAACAGCGGAGGTAAAAGCTGCTTCTCAAATTTCCTCCTCTATTAGCATGATGTTGAAGGATTTTAAGAGACAGAAGTACCATCTGGAACAACAACGATCAAAAGGAAAGATTTGGCACACCTTAGCCATCGAATCCCACTCTCAGTCAAACACAGCATCCTCACTGGGTAAAGTAACTTCCAGCTGATCATAAAGACAATGAGGATTCAAAATAAACAAACAAAAGCGCAGAGAAAAGACATTAAATTCTCTGATATCACTGTGAGAAAAAGAGCCCCAGTAATCAAGGGGAAAGAGGGCAAAGGGGGACACTGATCACACTGACTTCGACCAAGTCCAAAGATTTACCAAAACCAATGAAGAGAAACAGCAACAAGTCTATCAGGGGGACTGCAACATCCTCACACAGACCTCTCAGGTCTTCCGTGACCACAGCCAGTACAGTGTGTGCTGTAGGTATGGATTCATTGTTGTCTCACAATTGGGCTCTGAGGTTTTTGTTTCACACCTCTGTCTTGAAGCAGCACAGACGTCTTGGTGGATAGAAAACACTCTCCATGTCTAGATTTGCTTCTAAAGGAGAGAGAGATATCTTATACTTGTTGGTCACATTTAATGATAACATGAGGTGGAATTAAAGGGATTTAAAGGTTTAAGTTAAGTGAGTCTGTTTCCCAGTTAAGGTGCATTAAACACAGGACGTAACAACTTAAACATTGCCCCATTGTCCGATGATATATTTGCATGATGCCAGCGTGTCTTAACTTGTCTCTGCCTTCTTTAACAAAGCAAAACAACCCCCAAACAAATGAACAAACAGCAACAATGCAAGCGTCCAGCCTGATGTGCTTCCCCGTGGCCACACATTCAGCCCCGAGTATCGCACCGTACAACCTATAGAAGCATCTGTCAATGTGTTGCGTGCCATAATTAGCAGCAACCTTCCCCATGCGTCACGTAACTGAAGCCAGCCTGTGTTCATGGACACGGTTTTGTTCGCTGGCCGAGACTAGAAGCAGCGGCTGTGGATGTTTTAGGGAGATTCAGAGGCACAAACGGGATCCGATGCTGCTGCTGCTGCTGCTGCCGCCGCCGCCGCTGCTGCTGCTGCTGCTGCTCTCCGGGAGGATTTCAGCACCCCCGAGAAAAGGAACAGCTCCCCGTGAATCAAAGCAACACACACTGAATGGAAAGCACTCACCTCCAAGAGCGCACAGATAGGTGTAAACAAGCAAGAGGAGCCTCGGAGGGCTACATCCTGAGCCCAGACGCTCCAGTTGCCACATCGTTAGAAGCAGAATATTATGTGGAGGGCTACAGCCCGGGTGCAGTTCTCAGTCGCTGTGCTGGTCTACATTTTTTCAGATTTTTGCCAACGACCAGCTGTTTGTGCATGACGTAATTCAGACGACGACGGGACAGCGCCTCCCCTTTGGCTTTGATTTGACAACCTCAATATGTCGACTTATTTCATTGGACCTCCGGCCCTGTCAGTCCGGGGACGGTGCAGACGTACATTGCACCACAAGGCTCGTCACTTCGGCGTCCGGGCCACCACACACACACACACACACACACACACACACACACACACACACACGGGGCAGAGTGAGGAGTACAGAGGCTGCAGCTGCCCCCGGAGGCTGCAGCCTCCTCACCCAGGAGCGGGGACACAAAGTTGGGGGGAAATAACGCATCTGACCTGATGTGATCCTCCGCAGCTCTCTGAACTCGGACGCATCTGTTTCATAAAAAAATATGTGTGTTTTATCTTGTTGACATTTACAGCTTCTTCTGCATTGCAGTGTATTTCACTCGCAATAAAACTGATACTTGTGTTTAGAAGATTTGTGTCTCTTAATAAGTTGGGATGATTTGGCTTTTAACTCCCCTGAGCTCAGGAAACATTATATTACCACCCTGATACTTGTAACTTGTCTCAAGTTTATGAGAATTGCTTACAGACATGATTTTGCACTAATGTTTTAGAAGTCTGCATTACTTCTGTGTGACTTTTGGAGACCCTAGCAGTAAAACATGGTGAGATACAAGGCATTTTACATGCTTTAACCTTTACTTTTTACACAACACCGCCACTCCCAAAATCCAAACAGGTGTATTTGATTTTTGTAATTGTTTATTACAGTTTGAGGTCTGATTAACCCCAAATATTAAAGGTCCAGTGTGTAGGATTTAGGGGCATGTATTGGCAAAAACTGAATGTAATTTACTAAGTATATTTTCTTTAGTGTATAATCATCTGAAAATATGAATTGTTGTATTGTTGTTACTTGAGAATGAGACATTTATATATACACATGAGGGGGACCTTGTCTATGGAGACAGCCATGTTGCACCTCCATGTTTCTACAGTAGCCCAGGACGGACAAACTAAATACTGGCTCTAGATGGCGCCATTCTAGGTTTTGTTTCAGCCACTGAAGTGAGCAGCCACTCCTCAACGAGACTGTCGGAAAAGCACAGTTGTTTTTTTTACTTGAAACTGCTTTATTCAGTGTTTTTACTGGTTTAAATCAGCCAGTCCAGAAATAAGGTGGGCACACATTAGCAGGTGCTGGGCTAGTGGCTGTTCTTCAACATGCTGAATGGCATCGGAGAAACACTGATTTGTAGTATGAAACTGTTTTATTCAGTGTCTGGTTAAATTCACCAGGGGTCTCAATCATAGACACTGCATACACACAAAATGACACTTCCAATGTAAAAGTTGTGAGCTACAAAAACAGACTTGATTGGAGGAACTTTGACCCATGCTGACGAACATTTTGGAGATGGGAAATTTGCGATACAGATGGTGAGGTGGAAGCCTGATTGTAGAAACTGTCAAACATTTATTGAGGCACGCCATTTTTGGCTTTTGTCTGTACGTACATTTTAATTTGGATCCTATGCACTCTTTTATAAATGAGAATGCTGTTTAGAGATGAGGCCTTTGCGGATAATTTCATCACCTGGAAAAATCCTCCTGAACAATGAACACTGGAGGAATTGTAAACGGAAGAAGTTTCGGCTGCTTGCAGTCTGTAATCCTCACCGCTTGATGCCACTATCCATCCATCCATTTTGTAACCACTTATCCTCTTGGGGGTCGTGGGGTGGCTGAAGCTTATCCCAGCTGACATTGGTCGAGAGGCAGGGTTCACCCTGGACAGGTCACCAGACTATCACAGGGCTGACACATAGAGACAGACAACCATTCACACTCACATTCACACCTACGGGCAATTTAGAGCCACCAATTAACCTGCATGTCTTTGGACTGTGGGAGGAAGCTGGAGTACACGGAGAAAACCCACACTGACACAGGGAGAACATGCAAATTCCACACAGAAGGGCTCCCACACCCGCGATCGAACCAGTAACCGTGCCTCGATGCCATTAAATGCCCCTAAATCTTACACACTGTTCCTTCTATGTCACTATGCTCAATATTATACTGTGTATTCCTGTCTCTTTGGCAAAACAAGAGTAATACACATTTGTTCATGAACAGCCCATATAACATATAGCTTTTATTTTGTGTTTACACAATGCTCATGGCCTTTTTTTTTCAATATTTCATCACCTTCGTCAAATATTCCACTCCAGTTTGCAGCCAATTGTTCCACGGGTCAATAATGATATTAACACTGTTGCACTGTACTGAAAACAAGAGTGAATTCAAACAACTAAATTTTTGTTATTAAGTTTGATTCAAATTGAAAAACAAGGCATATCTTTTCTTCCTAAATTAATGCACAATTAGTTCTCCTGGACTTTGAATAATTAATTTTAAGCCTCTCTCTCACGTTCAGCTGGGGATTGCAGACTCATTGGGGGGAAAAAATGAATTTTTCACCAGTGTCCCCATCAGACAATAAACCATTCCCCTCCAGGAGCTGGACATTAAGACTGACTCAGTCATGATTATTTTTAGGCTGTGGGGTGACTTCAACATGAGTCATAACTGTCCAAGCAGATCTGTCAGGAGAGTGAGCGAGCTCCTGAATCAGGTTGGCTATAATTTATTTGACATAAATAAATCATTAAAGTGAATTGTTGGCACTGAACTAAGAACAAATGCCGAGCAGGTGAGAATGATACATAGGCTGAGTTTCACTTTTTGACAAATTTATTGCTGACCTCCAACTAACCCGACTCGCAACACACATTTTTTGGGGGGTAAATTAGTTCGCAGTTAAGGTGCCCTAAGTGTTTTTCACAACGACTGCCTACAGAACAGTCGGCTATAAATTCATCTCTGTATTTCAGTGAATGTTTGAGGAGTAAACAGCCACAATGAGCCACCTAACAGGAGCCTGCTTTGCTCTTTGCAGACTGACAGGAACGTTTTGATACTTTATTGATCTAAAATGGGGAAAATCTTCGACTTGTCCTCCACAGGAAGGTCAGCGAGAAAGAATCCATATTCAAGTCAAAGAGTCTGTATTTTGTGTTGTTTGCCTTAACAAGAAAAGGACGCAGTTTACACCGTTTCAGACAGTCATTCATTTGGATCCTATCTGGAACTACAAAGCACATGAAGCACATTTCAGTGACCAAGTAAGAAGAAATGAGGCGGATTGTGAGAAAACTTGTAGGATGCATGAAGCACTACATTCCCGTCACTTTGATGAGGACACGGAACAACACTGCAAGAATGTTGATGGCATATAGTTGGCTGCAGTCAAAGTTTGCTCTGAAGTTTCCTTCAAAGTTGTATAGATTGTCAGATGCCCTGGATACCACGACCCACGTGTAATCCATCGTGTACAGCTGGCCAAGCCATTAAGTGCAGCAATCATCAGCTCAGCTAGAATACAGCTCCACTGTGCCTGATTGAAGCGGCCTGGTGTGTCCTTCTTCGGCTGTAGACACTATTTGTCCCTATAATGCAGCGGCACTTTAAAGATACACAGCGTTGATGCAACATGGACACAATATGGGTTTCTAAGGGGGAAAGTCTTGTGGTGCTCTGAGGGTTAGTGCCAGGTTTGACACTTGACCCTCTTGAATGCAGACTTCATGCATTTGGGGTTTTAGTCCTAATACCAGTCGGCACATTTGTTAATTTCTTATAAGGAGGAAGAATGGCAGGTTAACAACAGGGGCACATTTTGGTCATTTTGCTAACAAGGAGGATAATGGGATTTTGCTAACAAGCAGGATGAAGTCCCTCCTCACCCCCCCCCTCAAATCACCTAATGCCTGAGACATCCAAGTTTGGACACACTGACTGCACATAGCTGTTAATGAGAGCATCTGTCTGTGTGTCTGGCAACCTGATTGCCATTTAATCCAGTGCATGCTGGAGAGGGCTGTCATCCTCTAGGTTGTGAAATGTTGTGAAGCGTACAACCTCAAAGCCAAAATACTTGACATCAAATCAAAAGCTTGCCAGATCCTGTGAGAAGACAAAAAGACACCCTCGTCCTTCTGCAAAAAGGAGGCCACCCAGTGAGTGATTACTACTGCAATTAAGAGCGGCCACAGTCAGAGAGAAAGGTTAGGCCATAAATCTTGAGTTGAATTATAAATCTTTATAAACACCCCTGATTGCTCGACATGCTACGTTTCTGCCGCCTGTTTCTTTTATAATGTAGCTTAGAAACTGTGACACAACACTGAGAAAAGACTTTTCTGAATCAGAGGAGCTCAGTGTCTTTGGCCAGTTTTTCCTACTTCAATAAAATCCAAACTTTTAAAACTGGTTCATGCTGTTTGGTAATGATCCCAGTCACATTTGGTGGAACAAGATGAAGCATTACCAGCGAACCAGTTTTAAAAACTGGTGGTAGGAGGTGGTGGAGGATGTGTGTGTGTGTGTGTGTGTGTGGGGGGGGGTGGCGGGCACACACACACACACACACACACACACACACACACACACACACACACATTATGCACATCATGGCCCGAGCTATTTCTGCCTTTCCCTAAGGTGAGGCTCTTCACAGCCTCAGTGTTCCAGCCACACAGTTATACACAGAGGAGCATGAACGGCTTCAAGTTAAGCATTTTACCCAGCTGGCTTCATAGGAAGGCATTCAAACATTCAAATCCACTGCTGCACCTAATCCCCGGCCACTAAAACTCCTATAGAGAGGGGAGAAAAATGTAACTTGTTGCCAAAGTGAACTCAGATGGTCTATACCAATATGTGAGCATACCAACTGTGTGCAGCATGTTCAGTTAAAGAGATAAATGGACAAAATGGAAAAGAGGGAGGGAGGGAAGGACGGGGTGGCCAGCTGGTAAAGTTAAGCACTCTTCCTCGGTGGCTCAGCTTCGGTACACAGCACACTCTGCCTGCAGCATGCGATCTGTAAAACTACATCCTATTCCCGCCTGCTATAACACAATATTTGCCCAATTATTAACATGAAAAGCAAACGTAAGGCGAGCTCACAAGGCATAATAAACCCCACCAGTGTCTCTTGACAAGAGATTTTACTCAAAGTGTGCATACAGAGATAATTGCATGGAGCTTGGACATTTAAAAACTGTGTGTTTTTCCGCACGCCAGCTCCTCTGCCAACACCAGAACACCTTTATGTTATCTAAAAGGCATTTAGTTTGAAAAATGTTGCTTCTATCATCCCATTGTGGCCAATCAGATATTTATAGCTAAACAGCGCCCCCTTATGAAGACTGTTTTTCTCTGATAGTCCTTCATCAGGGACTGAGAACAAAAAGATAGCAACTTGTGTTTTTTCATATTCTTTAAATTCATCATTTACAGGATTAGATTTAAAAAATCAGACTATGACGGTAAAGAAAGGAAACAGCTGGGTACAGTTTGCATTTACACCGGAATAGTAACAGTTAAGGCACAGCTCATTAGTGGAAATATCCCACAACAACAGCACACCATCCAATCACTTCCCCATTGATCCGAGGTTGTGTGATTCTACTTCAGTGATTTTTCTTCCTTTTTTTTTTAGTGTTTGTTGCTCTAAATATGGTGACACAAGTAAAACTATAAAGACTACTGTAAGTACAGTACATGTCCAACTGTGACAGGCAGATCTGCACCTGTGCAAGCTACATGAGCGTTACATCCTGAACACTCCAAAGCGTGTCTTCTGCATTGGTGCATTCAGTGCTGCACTGAGGCTCAGTCCCAAAACCATGCGCGTGTCAGCTGGATCAATAATCCCGTCATCCCAGAGTCTGTGGGGAAAAAAGGCACATTATTAACTTGCACATTACACAGCTTCTTGAAGTACTGTACTTGTGACACTTGTAGAGGTTTTACAAAGGATTCTGTATCTTTTTGTTTTTCAAATTTTCTCTCTATTATCGGTTACCATAATTGTGACACTGGCATATTATTTTAATGGCTATAATCTTTCACTCAAATATTTTTTGCAGCTTCTTTGTATGAAATACCAGCACAGTACTTAAAGTATATACCAGAGGATGTGAAGTTGACGTCACAGTGTGTAAAGTGTAGGGCTGCCCCCTCATAGTTGACCAAACGTTAAGGTCATTAGTCTGCAAGATTTCATTGGTCGCTTAGTTGCAGAAAAAAAAAACAAATAAACAAAAAAACAAACAAACGTGAAACTCTATTAGGAGATGTGCCTTGTCAAAGCAAATCAAAACCTAACCCTAACCCTAACCTCACAATGAACAACATAGATCCATATGATTTGGCAGCCTAAAGCTGGACTACAGACCCTGATGCACTATCTCACTAACCCGGACATTGTAAACTATCTTGTTCTCGTACTGAGTGCACACACTCTGTAATAGATATAACAGAGATGGCGCCCCCATCCCACACCGTGTGACATACCTTGACACCCTCTATAGTCACTGTAATACAACCAAACAACCTTCTCTGAAAAAATGCGTCACTGATCCTTTGATTTGGTTTATTTATTTAAACAATTTTCATATAGGACATCTTAGCATTTTGTCTTTTTAAAATCCTTTTCATCTTATCTGCTTTGTGAATCTTGATTATTCTCTTTTTAGTTTATCTAATTCATTGTAAGTCTGTGTTGTGTGTTTTGAAACCCTCGTACACAATATGCTGGTTAGGACACTACTGTAAAAAAAAAAAAAAAGTGAGGCCCTAATCCGTTAAATAAAAAAAATCTACCTGATGTTTAATATTTTAAAAGTCTCCCTGCACCACATACAGTACAAACACATACAATTTTCCAACATATGGTGCATAATTTGTTTGTAAGAACACCATCATCTGATATGTGCTCTGCTCACACACACACACACACACACACACACACACACACACACACACACACACACACACACACCATGAAAAGAGCCAACAGGACTTAATGAAAAGCAAAGATGGCTTATATTAGCAGAACAACAGGATATCTAATGGAGTAGAAATACGCTTTAAACACATCACAGCATCACCTCTCATGCATGAACAGTCTTTCTTATGACATGGAAAAGCAGGATAACATGATGTATTGAATGATTTCAAGATAAATTAGAAACAAATGCTGATGGCCTGTTGCACCTCTGCACACAATTGTTATTCCACAAAGAACATTATTCTTGGTGGTTTAACTGCGGTGACTTATTGACATTGAGTCAGTGCTATGGAGAGCGACACACAGCACAATGTGTCATGACCAAAGCTCACCTAGCACTGGAGTAGTATGGACTGCCTTCCTCTTCAAACCGCTGCACTATTGGTTTCTTCATGGCGGCCTCTTGTTCTGCTGTGAACTGTGAACACATTGTTAAAACAAACGAATTAGCTCCATAGGTGTGCCAAAGATATCTGCCGAAAGGAAAAAAAAAAGTTTACAGTCGTGTGCATTTAAATGCAGAATTAGGCAATAAGGACCGCTGTGCCAAAGCATTTTCAAGGCTGTCTGAATTGTAAACGGCACAGAGGAAAGCAGAGCTGAAACCACATTTCAGCATTTCATTTGCCATGGGAGTTAGTTTCCTTGGCTTGGATCCTTGTGGAAATTATGAAAATAATGAAAACACAGAGTCAATGCTGAAAAGCTTTTCAGTGCTCTTAGTCCATCCTCATTGACATAAATGGGGGAGACTACTGTGAACATTATAAAATATCATAATTCAACAGCAACTGCAGCCTCCAAAATAACCCAGAAAATTGAATCAAGATGTTTCTAAAAACAGGTCACCAAAACTGAACATAATAATGGTCAGTAAGTTTTAATTCATTGCAAGGCTGTTGGATCAGACTACATTAGTTATAGCTACAAGGAATAAAACTGGCAACTGGGTGCAGACTGTATGTTGGTTGAATACAATATTTTCCAAGTTCTAATCCTGTTTCACTCTATATATTATCCAGTTATCTCATGTTATACGGCAAAGATGGGTCACTAACTTTCATTATTTAAGTCTCATTTTTTCTTCCAGTTGAACGATACAATATTCTTGAAAACTCATCTTGACCTTAGGGAGTGTATACATAAATATAACCAGTCAAATGTCATCTGAGGCGACACACATACACACCAATACACCCATGTATCAGCTTATGAGTCTTGGTAGCAGGGTGAGATCATGGGTCACAGGTAAGCCTAGTTAACATTACATGATTTTCACCATGATTTTGATGTCGCAGAGGATCTTGAGAGCCACCTTGGGTCGGAGGGGAGTTGGCAGACAGTCTGCCATGACGAGTCCTCGTGTGAACAAGCCTACGAGCGAGTCACCCCCTCGTCTGCGATTAGGACTGGATATCTGGCATGCTAGAGAACTGGAGAAGCCTGACACAACTGACAAAGAGCATCAGCCAGTGAGAGGCGGGATACGTCCCACGTCAGCACGTGGGAGGATGGAAGAAATGTGAGGAGGACAAGCTGCAGGGTTGCCAGGTCCGCTTATTAGCCACAACTTTGGGCTTGTTTTTTTGTATCGGTAGTCACGGGTTGCGATTTTTGGGAGTTGCTTCGAAAGTGGAGTTGCTTATTTGGTCTTGCTCTCTAAACGTCACCTTTCTCTGTATATATCCGTCTAATAAGTTATTCAAACGAGGATAGTCACTTCTTTTGGGCTAGTTTCCACAGTCCTGGTTGCTTGTTTCTCTCCCAAGATCTGGCAACACTGACGCCGGCAAGCAACAACAACAATGGCGGCATCCACAGGATCACAGGGAGCGCGTTGTGTTTGGACCCAGACCCTGGAGGCAGATCTGATTAAACACTGGGAAGAATATCCTTGCCTTTGCAATGTGTCTTCTCCAAGTTAAAAAACGTAGTTTGGTGACATCACCGCGTTATCTGGGACTCTGTCGGCGAGGGCTCGGTGGAGAAATCTTGTGGTGTGTACACACAGGTCGTAACGCAGTTGGCGAGACTCCCAATGACAGAAACACGTCGCCAGGTATGAACACTCAAAAGATTACGATAGTCTCTGCGTCCCAGAATCGGGGTGAAAGTCGTGTAATGTGAACTAGCCTGTAGGGACGCACTGATACCACTTTTTTCAAACCAAGTAAAAGTGCAAGTACTTACATTTGGGTACTTAATACGATTACAGTTCTATCAATGACTTTGAAAACATGTTTTATTTTCACCCCATGGAGGGATAAACCAATAGCAAAGCCCGCTACAGGGCTGTCGAACATGTATGTATAGGAGTGTTTATCTTTACTTATAGTGCAGCTATGTTGTGTATCACAAATCTGGGGAGGAGGGAGGAGATAAAGGAAAGAAACAGGGACTTTAAAGGCTACACATGTTAAATACCAGCTCACCCTATGTTCTATGCAGTTACTTTATAAATGAGGTAAGCTTATATAACTCAAGGGCAAGGACTACACACATACTGGAGCTACATCCAGGTAACTTACTATTTTTTGTGAGGTGGCGACAGCTGGGAATGTTATATTTCCGCTCTAGTAACATAACACTGAGAAGGCATCAAAATCCTATATTATCTACAACTGACAGCAGCTGGCCATGAAGAGCACTGCACTGGATAACAACTTTTGTTATTTCTACCGCCCATTGGTTGTCACTTCTCCAAGGTTAGCTGCAAACTTTATTGTTGCTGTGTCCTGCTAGCATGAGCAAACTCCTTGAACTCTGTGTCATATCGGTTCTTTAGATGTTTTATCAAATCGCTCGTGTTAAAGGAGCTATTTTTCACCCGTCCTCATGGCAATTTAAAATAGCATAGTTTGCCGACTGCTTTACTTTGGTTAGTATCACTCAATGGCAGGCTGCCGTACAGTTTTCTGCAGTATTCGCTAAGCCAAGCCGTGTCTACATCAAAAAAGACTACATTTGAAATGCATTTAAAAAGGGAACTAATGATTGGTTTAATTTTCGGTCTATTTAATGCCACAGATTGTTAAACCATCTTACACATCGCTGATTGAAACGCCTGCCATCAGGGCACTGATGTCAGGTTTCATTCTGAAGCTATTAATGCACTCTTAATACACCCATAACAGCATACCTGACACAATTTAATTACAGCCGTTTGATGACTGCACTATTCAGAATAAGTCATCACTGTAACACTTAACACTGATATAATTTTATCCTTGTATAAGTGCCATGTCAAACCATTACTGAAAGAAAAGTGTCTTTCATAATGTTTATGCGTTTGGCAGCAAATCCACAAAAACTAATTTGAGCCTTTCCAGTGAAGCACAGACGGGATGATTAATGCGAATCGTTACCTCCTTCCCCTCGCGAGCCCTCTGGTCCTTGGTGATGGTGGCCAGGACAGTGGCTGCCTGCTCACCGCCCATTACAGAGATACGGGAATTTGGCCACATGTACAGGAATCGAGGGCTGTGAGCAGGAAAAGAGGGAAGTGTCAATTTGCTCCAGCTTGCTGAGCCAGAGGAGTCAGCTGAATCACAGAATCAACAGAAACCTGCATTAATGAAGATCTAATATTCCATTAATAGTGTAATAATCTGATGACAGCCAGAGGAAAACATGATTTATGAGACCTTAGGCTGGGGAAAAGTACCACTTAGGGAATACTAAATAATTCAAAAAGGCCAACCACAGGTGAGCATAAATTTTCCAAAACGCTAAATCGTCTGTATTTAAATGTAACGTGAACTATTTCTTTAAATTGATGGAAAACAAAAAGGAGAAAAGCCTGAATGAGACATACGGTTATGTTTTATTAAATCAGACAATAAGCTTGTGTCTGAATTGTTCTTTTCTATCATAACACGTATGAATGTGCACACAATGCAGAGGCACACATCCCGTTTACTGGTCTTCATGTGGTACGACTGGATATGTGAGAAAAACTGCATAAAGCCTTTTGTAGATCTAGACGCTATCGCATAATTCTCTGCATCTCATTGTTCCTATAGAAGCAGTGCTGTTGGGGACACTGTGGATGGATGAAGAGGCGAGGAGTTCACAGTCAGTGTCAGAAACCTAATTAAAATGGATGTTTTATTCTTAAATGTGTTTCTAGCATTGAAAAGGTTTAAATCTAAAAGCTTCCGCTGTTACAAAAGGCCACTTCCACCTGAATGTAAAAATCCAGTGGCATCTGATGCATTTTATTTTACATACTCAACAGTATGCGCAGTACGCTTAGTACATGAACAATTCAGACACAATTATCTTCATGATTATGTATTAGGCCTTTGTTCATTCGTGATGCTACCTGTGCTGTCTTATTTTACTTTTCATTAACTTCTTCATACCTGTAGGCTCTGCCGCACATGCCGTAGTTTCCTGCACCATAGGAGCCACCAATGATAACAGTAATCTTGGGTACACTGGCACAGGCAACTGCAGTTACCATCTTAGCTCCATCCTTGGCAATTCCTCCTGCTTCATATTCTCTACCAACCATGAAGCCTAAGATAAAGACGAAGGGGAGAGATTACAAATAAAAACTGGGTTGACTTTGTGTGGTAAATAATAAATGATCAATGACAAACAGCAAGAACTGAAAGAATAATGTACACATCTTGTCACATCTGAATATAAACTGTGATATTATCACTTTGTCTTTTATCACACATGACTTTGCAGTGAGTGATTACAAGCTTGTATTAAACACAGGGTTCATTAGGTGCCTTAAGCCCTATTCGCACGGGACTAGTATTACCAGGGGATCTCATGTGATTTAGACATTAACCCCACACGACTGTGTCGTACGGCACATTTTACAAGGGATAAGCTAAGTTTTATTTTACTTAAATCCACCGACATTAACCAGTCATTTGTAACTCCACTCTACACAACACAGAAACGCTACACAGCACCACATGTAATATACAACATTAACTGTCTTTTTTCATTTTTAATGTGGTTAAACAAACAGAAACGATTCTGCCACACGTCACATCATCCATCTCATTGTCTTCTTAGTTTTGGCTCTACTAAATGATTTGAGCGTGACATATATCACTCCTTTGGCGTTTTCGTTGAGAGCCCGGCCAGCGCTGCGTGACTGAGAAGCCGAAGGAGAGGAGCAAGAGGCGCTTCGCTACTAGTCCGGCCAGCACTACTGCAGCATCACAAAGTACCACTCTTTGAGCGTAATGCAGGATCATACATATGCAGCATCATGGAGACGGAATCCTGCACCAAGAAAGCGAAGAAATATGGAGACGTTGGTGAATCCTTGATGTTCTTTCAAATTCCCGTACCAGTCCCAAATGGACTGACAACATGTCGGAATGACCATCATTAAACAGAGGTGGTGGCCTGCGACACGACTTATCTCCCACCTACAATGCAGTCTTGGGATCTCTCTCCAGATGACTTAACACCTAATCAGGCCTGGTCCCATCTTACCCCACATAATGGCCAGGTGGGTCAACGACTCACACGAGACCTTAACTACTCCATAACGTCACGTCCACACAGAGTTTAAAGCCTGCGACTCCGCACCAGTCATTTAGACTGAAGACGCTTCTTGGATGACAGGTGAAACGTCTTCAAGAAATTCAAGCAAGTCCAGTTGCATGTATGATAATGCAGCCTCCATATTTCTTGACCGAGAAAGAGGCATGAAGAAAACAAAAACCTAAATACGACTCCATATCACAGAGAAGCTCATTTGCACAGGACTCACACTACATGACCTCTGTGTTTGGTGAAATATGGTAGGTAATTTGCGGTGGCGACCTCCGCAATTATTACAAATCACATGAGGCCCCCGGGTAATATTAGTCCAGACTCAAGATCCCAATAAAAGCCACAAAATTAACATGATGTTTTCAGTTACTTAAAGGTGGAGCCAGTGATTCCTCAGAGAGCTGTTGATGAAAATACACCCCTCCTGTCAGTGCTTCCATCAGCCACCCCGTCAGTTCTGCTGCTTTTCTCTTTATGGCGTTTCCCTTTTCCTTTACATGAGCAGGAATGCCCTCCTATTGCTAACTGGCTTTCGTCGTGCTCTGTAGCTCATTCTGAGCCACTTTGTTTGTTTCCCGAGTTTACAGAGCTAGAGTTGTCTCTGAACACCAGATTTTTTTCATTGCACACACACAGCGGACAGCTAGTGGACCATAAGGAGATATTTGCTCAATTTGACAATAAGTGTACAGGATTAGGATGGCTTACTTAAATCATAATAAACACCCTTCATTATCGTTTTCACTCTTCACCGAGGCGATGGAGTGAAAGAAAGAGAAAATAAACACACCACAACAGAAGACAACCTGAGATGTCAATAATCCCCAAACCTCAGATATTAAGAATTCTCACCGACCTGTTATGTTTTGGAGGAAAAGAAGTGGAATGTTTCTTTGGCAGCATAATTCGATGAAATGCGTTCCCTGGAAAGGAATTCAAATATTCAGTCAATCCATTAAAGTCCCACTGCAAGAGAACACTACCCAGAGGACACAAACACAGACATGTACCACTACTTTTAAATTAAATGACAGGATGGGAATGATTTATTTTTCTTGGCACCTTAACATTAAAGAAGAATTAGAACTTCTTCCAAGAGAAACAGACGGACACAAGTGTACATACTGAACTGCTGCCTGGGCTGTTGCTATACCTATATATCTATAGTGTCTGGATCACACCTAAAATTTGTGCTTCTTATGGAGAAGCTGCGGGCTGATTTCAAAGGCCAAATTAAACTAAGTATAAAATTGAGAACTGCTTCATGTTCGTCACACCTTTCATTTAGTGTGTGTCCTGTGAGCCGTTGGCCTCACCTTTGTCAGCATCCTCATCTGAGTCGAGACCAGTCAGGACAGAAATTTATCAACTTGGGAGGGAGGTCATCCGGCTTCACACTGGCTTTGTACTCGCTAGATTTTACTTTGAATACGAAAGAGCCGAATGGCCTTCAGCCTTGCCAGAAAAAATGCACCGAACAACAAAAAGCTGCCAAGAGCTATTGCACAGGAAAACAAGCACAAAAGACTGTGCACTGTGCAGAGACACCTCATTTCCATATACTTTGTATTGCTGAATTACTCAGGTGTTTTCTTTATTTTGGCAGTTACCTCTGCTGGCTTTCTTTCAGTGAAGCTTCCTGCCTTGCATTAAAAAGCGTAAACACAAGTTGGAGACAGCGTGAAAGACGGCTGCCTATTAGAAACTGTCACTTGGTGAAAAATGATTCATTAGTTTGCTCCCAAATGTGCACACAACAACAGAAATCTAATCATTTCTCTGTTACCGCTCCCTTTCACAAACACCTGGGGAAAAGCTTTTAACAATTTAACAGTTAGCATAATAGAAGCCTGGGCATGTCTTAAGTGATGACAGCGTGTCTCAAAAATGCATCTCAAAATGCAGGTGCTGTATTGATTTTTCTTGGATGTGCTCTCTGAGCCTGTCTGTTCCACATCTGTGTCTGTCTGAAGCACTGTGTCAGTCCCTTTCATCACCGATTTTACACTGATGAGAAAACCAATGCTCATATCGCCATATTGAGACCTCACAAAAAAATGGATCAAAGAAAGGTTGTTGTTTTTTTTCTGGTCAAGCTTGTAATCTAATTCAAAAGGTGTTTGAAAAACGCATTAGTCTGTAATCACAAATTCAGCTTCTAATCTTTCCTAAGCCCGTGTAAAGTTCAGATGTTCATGGCAGACTGGCTTGCAAATTAAGTGAATTATATTGAATGAAAATTATGATTGTCCCTTGTCCATGGTTTCTAAATGCTATGTTATTACAATGCCATTCATCAGAGCACTCCTGAGATGGTCCAGACAAGTGCAATTTGAGAGCTTATTGTATGAGAGAAACTCGTTGCCTTGACTGTGAAAGGTCAGTACGAACAATTTGTTGTAAGCAGCAAATCTCTGTGGAGAATACTTTCTGAAGTGCTTCAGTATTAACTTAAAGTCCTTGACATTTAGAGAGACACATTGCTAGTACAGTGTTTACTCCTTTGAAAATTCCACAAGATCATGAGGCTTAGCTTTTTACACTTTACACAGGTGTTGTCTGTCTGTTCACAATATTGCAGGATCAAAGCCGTACCATGAGCCTGAACGTTCTGAGAACCCAGAGGCAAATCTTTGCTTTTCTACTAACACTGTGAAGATGCTGGAGATAGTTTTAAAAACCATATTTATTCTTCAGAATTTTCTTACTCTACCGTTTAAGTCATCTCCAGGTACAAAGGATATTTACCTTTTTTGCAGACTCTGAAAACAAGACTCCGTTGTTGCCGATGATTCCGACAGGGTAACCAAATATTCTTGAAAATCCTGAACAGGTACATATTGAGAGTCAAATGTTAACAACTTTATGGAAAATTTACCATAATTTAAGTGTATTTTTTCTGGTTGTAGATATGGAAAAAGATGTATTTCACAAACCTGTAACAAGGGTGTCTCCATAGAAAGCTTTGAACTCATCGAATTTACTGCCATCTACAATTCTGGCGATGACCTGCAATCAAGGGAATAGAGGAAACTTATGAAAGCCAACATTGAACTATAGACAGGAAATGGACAACACTTGCAAAACAAGGCTGCAGTGTTTTTTGTTTGTTTTAAGCTCTATATTCTACATAAGCGCATTGCATTCACTTGATTTTAAAAAATCAAGAAATCTGAGTATTTTTTTCTGTTTTTTGGTGTATTTTTTTTCTGTTTTTCTGAGTAATATTTTCCCTGTTTTTCGTGGTAATTTTTTTTCCTGGACGAGGAGATGAGATACTTCGTTTGTCAGCTAAGGTAATTACATGCCGTACCCTTATTGATCCCGTAGTTGAAACTGTCTAGGAGCAGGAGCATGGATGCAAAATACATCCATGAACAGGAGTCACCATGGATGCAGGGGTCACTTGCAGGTGCCAAGTGGGAGCTACTCGCGAGATTTTGAAGCATCTCGTCTCCTCGTTCAGGAAAAAAAATTACCCCAAAAAAAAAACCAACAAACAAACAAAAAAAAACCCCCCCGAAAAACAGAAAAAAATGCCCCCCAAAAAAACAGGAAAATAAATAACTTACTACAAAAAACAGAAAAAATTACTCAGAAAAACAGGGCTTTTTTTTTATTTATCAAGTGAATGCAATACGCTTCCGTAATATTCTGACATGTTACAAAATTGCATGATTTTTCAAGGTTTTCTATAACTGTGGGAAACCTGTCGATAGTCCCAAGTCAATTCATACTGAAGATGTAACTTCTTTTAAATATGCCACAAATATGTAGTTTATTAAAAAAATAAATAAATAAAATAAAAATAAAAAAAGAGCTCAGTAATTTCCTCCAACAGCTGGGCACTGCCATCTTTAGCAAATGTTATTCAAGCACAGGTTCATTCATTCATTTTCCATAACTGCTTATCCTGTTGGGGGTCACGGGGGCCTGGAGCCTATCCCAGCTGATATTAGGCGAGAAACGGGCTACACCCCGGACAGGTCACCAGACAATGGTAACCACTGCTCCACTGTGCTGCCTCAAACAGAAGTTACTGGTGTATTTGCTGGAGACTATTTTCAGCCACGTTTATGGTGGTATTGAGTATTTATAGCAGCAGGAGGGCGTGCGTTCAATTAACTCAATATAAACTACAATGCCTGTGTTCATGGTGATGAAGGAACACGTCACCCAGTGTAACAGTGTGGTGCACTGATGTGTATATAATAGCTTTTGTAACTGATCTATCTGGCACAGGCAATACTTGTTAGTAGGATTAATTCATTGTTGGTTTTGGTCTTTTTGTAGGAACTGTTTCCAAAAACAAAACTACACAAAATCACCAGACTCTTACCTTAAACAACTTTTACTGCAGTGATTTACCTTAAGTGATTAGGGGCGCCCTGTGTTGAAAAGCCTATTACTGTTGAAAAACTCCTGTAAGAGGGAGCAGCCGCTTGATCTTGTTTCCTAAATGGACTGCCAATACTGTTCTACACTACAAACAGTTTGACATCTCTGGAGTTAGCAGTAATTCTTGCTCCTGGGTCTACATCAAGAATCAAAGGCACAGGCTTTAAACCAAATGAGAACATCTGGCAAGCACTGCCACAGAGAGCAAAAAACCAAGTGATTGATGCCTGCTGTCCATTATCGACTCAGCTGCTGACAGAGAGATCTGACAGCTAAATATTGTTTACAGTGCAGTCTGGACCTGTAAACGCCAGGTTTGTTTGTACTTTTCATAAATCCTTAGTATAAAAGAGAGGTGTGAAGTGTGTATATATTCTATAAATATTGTTTTCTAGTGGTAATATTAAAACAAATCAATTTAATCAATGACAGTGCTTTAGACAAATAGCATTGTGGCAAAGTTATATATTAAGATGACTGAGTGGAGTTAAGGAATCACTTTAAATGAAACATGTTGTAGCTTATTAATAAACCCCTCATCATTTCATGAAAAATATTCTAGATTTGAGTGTTGCTATGTTTGTATGGAAATATATATAAGCATTTTTTTCTTGAAGTTAAACCTATAACTTTGTTTTCTTGCCCCTTTGAGACAATGTGGAGGAAACTGAGCAACTACCTCTCTGACATCAAAGTTGCGTTTCAAGTTATCTCCGACTATGCCATAGAGTTCATCCGCAGGGTAGAGCGGGGCTTCAGTAGGTTCTGTGGTGACCTGAAAAACACAAAAGACTCCGCGTCAACAGAAAGCACAGACAGCTTAACACGGCAGGCCATTAAAGGTAATTTTTGAAACTGTCATAATTGGACTGACCTCGATATTTTTCTTGTAGTTGAGGCTCCTCACAGCCTTTCTTGCTAAATGGAGCGCATGGTTGTCGTCTAAAGCGTAGTGGTCTGTCACACCGGATTTTCTGTAAAATAAGCAACAAATCGATCACTGTGACATCAGTACGGCACATAAATCATTACTTAGAAAAATAATGACACTGATAAGTGTGTGATGCATTTCATCAATGTAAACAACATATAATCATGGGACAAAGCAGAGTCTGTCCTGATCTCCCTGGGGCCCTCCTACCTGACCACTGAGATATGTAAACCGTAAACCACACAGTCACACTTGACCCCCCCGGGGCTCCCACTACAATCCTCCCGCATTTAAAACAGTTTCCTCCATCTGTTAGTTTACGAATAAATAGACATATACAGAGGAGAGTAAGGTCTAAAAAAACATGTTTATTCCACATTTTCAAACATAAAATACTCTTTATAATGTGGCTTGGCTGAATACTCAGTGGTTATTATTTCCTGAGAGATGTGCGTCCACACTGCACACTATGCCCAGATAGTCAACATTCAGAATTCAATATTTAGTCTGTGCTAATCCATTGCTTTCTATTTTACTTTAGTCCTTATTTTTCCAAAAACCACAGTATTGAAATCTGTAAATGTGGACTGCTGACCTTTTCTGACTGTCTGTTGAGCTATAAAAAATACTGAGATCTAGGTTGTAGATGATGAAAAGAGTAATCTCAGCACACTGACTTCAAACCACAATTTTATTCAAATCAGCAACGTTTCGATCCCAGTCGGGTCTTCTCGTGTCAGAAACATTTTGACCTGAGAAAAATATGAATTTTGAATTATTCTTCCCATCAGTGCTGTTTTTCAATAGCCTCTAAATGTGAAGTGCACACAATTATGCTCCTTTTGAAGTGAAAAACTAATCGCAACTACTGTATTAGCTATGACTTACAATTCAAAAAGGAGAACCTACTCTGTGTGTAAACCCGGCTTGTAAATGGCACCACTGGAAAATATCTGTACCCCTTTTTTGTCATGATTTGTCAAGAATGTTGATCCAACTCATACCTCTTTACCACCAACATTAGCGCATGTACACAGGTTTTTTTGAACAGCTAAAACCCGTTAAAAATAGCGATCAACTTTTCTTTCCCATTGCTATGAGATAAGAGCCTTTTTTTTTTTTACTGGTGTGTCACGTTCTATGTCATGGACAGTCTGGAAAACAGGTTAGCAAACAGTAGAAAGCAGCATGGAGGCCGGTGACATGCAACGGTCGTTACTTCTTTTTATAGATCTCTTACTTATTCAGTGTCCCTTTCAAACTTAGTGTTGACTGATTTGGAACAATGTTCGAGTGCTGCTTGGGTGAAGATGGACAGTATTTTGTGGCAGGGCGTCATTACATCCCCAGTAACGGGGCTAAAATTAGCACATTCACTCAAGCATTACATTCCCATCGCTGCAAATTGGAGCCGGAGCTGATAAATACCTGTTACTACTTCAGGGTCATTTAACCCGGGTGTGAATGGCGATTGTAACCTTTCCCACCACATACAAAAGTCAGATGTTACTAGGTGTTACTAATGATGTTTTAGTTGGTGAACAGCATTTCTCTAAAGGCCGAAAGATGAGGAAAAAACTCATACATGCTACAAATGAAAAATAATCTTGTTTCATACTTGCAGTGAAGATCAGCACCACCAAGGTCCTCTGCAGAAACCTCCTCCCCAGTGGCAGCTTTGACCTATAAATACAACAGCACACAGACTCTTAAACAAGCACAAACAACAAACACAGTCCCAGTGAAGCATTTGTGTGTCTTCTACCTGGCCACTATTCCCTGTGCAGCTTTAACAAAATAGCTAGTTATAAGTTATTTCTTCACTAGTTCTTAAATAGTTTGCAAAGCATCAATCCACTGACAGGACTCTGAGCCAAAGTGATGCTCCAACTTTCATCCTATTCTCATACAATGTAACAACGAAGATGTATCTTACCAGTGGAGGTCCTCCGAGGAAAATGGTTCCTTGCTTTCGCACAATGATGCTCTCATCTGCCATGGCAGGTACGTACGCTCCTCCAGCAGTGCAGGAGCCCATCACAACAGCAATCTAAAAGGGTCAAGAGAAAATGAAATAACAACAATGGTCATCCAAGACTGGCAAGACATGAAAATTCTGATATCAAATCAATGGCTGATTTCTATGCAAAAAAAAAAAAAACATGAAACAAATTTACTCTAAGGAAAACTTAGCTTCAAGAAAGTTTGTAGCTTCACACTTGATTACACTGGTAGCAATTCAGATTTAGTATTGATTTTACACTCTGTCCTGGCTCTGTCCTGACGGGCCCTTTTCAATAAAGGATTAAATTGTCAATATGATTAACAACAATGTAATGGGCACTGGCAAGTAGACTTGGAAACTTGTCATACAGCAATCTAGTGGCAAATGTGGAAGTGGTACAAAATAGGGCTAGGGGAAAACCTTAATGGGAAAAAATGCCACAGAAGAAAAAAAAACTCAAATACTATGCAATTTTAATCATTAGGAGACAGTATTACTATTAATTATTGAAGAAATGAGCATTCTGCTAACTTAAGTTATATAAACTATCACAACAGTGGAATCAATTAAGACTGTAAGCATAAACAACAAGAGGGCAAGAAAGTGCAGTTGGTTCTGATGTACCAATAAAAATCAGTATTAAAACCATTTCAAACATTCAGCATTGATATGTATCAGTAACACAATATTGTTGACAACACTACACTAGTTCAGCCGTGTTTATAACTGCTGGGTCTACTGGAGAGAGGTGAGAGCAGGACCTGACTCTACAGCACCCGTGGCATTTATCAGCTCTCACACAAACTGACTTCTCTTTGTTCTGTTTCTAAACACAAGGATGTCTCTTCTTCACTAGTCAATAGCAAGATAGATTTTAGTCGCTTCCAGACAATGAAAAGATGAACAACCTACAGCAGTGCAGTTCATTTAAATTTACCACCTCTGCTCTCTCTAATACAATTTTTCAGTCAACCTGTCTGCCTCTAAGAACAGATTCATGAATCAATGCAAGGTTGTTTTTTTTCAAATACAACAAACCCCAGACAACAATAGACCACAGTAAAAGATAGAGACCAAACGTAGTCTGTAGCTGGAGTCTCAGCTTGCTATGTGTGTTATATAATCGATGTGAAACACACTGTTACTAAGCATCACCTGTGCTATTCCCTCTGAGGACAGCCTGGCCTGGTTGAAGAAAATGCGTCCAAAGTGATCTCTGTCTGGAAAGACTTCAGCCTGTCTGGGGAGATTGGCACCACCCGAATCCACTGAAGGAGTCAAGAACATCAGAATATTTAGAAAACTCAGTGATTAATATTAACTGGCCTCTGGCTGTATTACACACACAATGTCTCCTCTTTTATGATGCACTGCAGCCTGAAAGCCTCACCAAGGGCGTTCTTAAGTGTCCCAAGTCTACACTAACGAAAAAAAACCCCAAACAAACAAACACAAAAAACATTACAGATTTTTCCCACAAGGCTCTTTAACTTTGAAACAGCTGCAGAGGAGACAAGTGATTGAATTTAATAAATAACAGTGACAAAATGACTTTTCTCTTTTTTTCAGATTCATTCTAGCAGTGAACTTTTTCATTTTTTCCCATTTTGTAAGTAACAGTTTTGTTCCACCAAACTCTCACAAATACAAAAACACTCACCTAAGTAAATGCACGGCAAGTGGTTCTGCTGGGCGATCTCCTGTGCACGAAGGTGTTACTTCACAGTAACTGGGAAGTACGTTCCACCTTTGACAGTAGCATCATTTGCAACAATAACACACTCCACCCTATGAGAAATAAAGAAAACATTGAAATTTGCACCTGGGGTACTCGAGGGAAATCAAATTAAACAAAAAGCTAATTACAAGTCAGAGAGGTGAAATTAACACCCCATGTAATTATCATAGGCTTTTAAATTTGAATATTTTGCATCTAGTTTAGGGTTTTGTTATTCTGGATATAAAGGTACAGACACAGGGGCTTAAAAAAATCTTTATTTTGTGGGAAAAATATCTGCCTGTTCGTAGCACTTACCCTGAAATCCGCCCAATCCCAGTAAGTATACCGCCTGCTGGGACTTCCTCTTTTCCATACAACTCATATGCGGCAAACTGAGAGAACTCCAAGAACGGCGTCCTGCAAGAAAATGTTCAATTTAAATTGACCTATTTGCAATTGAGATGTCAAAAGTTTTGAGTATGAAACCATGATGTCTGTTGTTTTTCAGGGATGTACAGTTAACGGTAAGATGACAGCAATGCTATCCTTCTTCCCTTGTTCTCTGAAATATGTACAGCAACAGATATTAAAAGTACCTGCGCCATAGTTTTTGTAATGACATCAACCAGAGAACTACAGATGTTTTGCATCTAGTCTGCTGGGTATGAGCCAACCATGAATTTTGAAACAAAGATGTAAGAAGATGATACTGTACCCTGGATCCAGCAGCCTGTCTATACGCTCTCTAGGCAGCAGTTTCCCACGAGAAGTGTGAAGTCTTCTGGCTTTCTCTCCCCCACCTGTATTAATTAAAATAAACAGCAGGTTATCAAATAATTTGGCAAAACTTTAGATAGTCCAGTGTTGATTTTCAACTGATTAGCACATGTCAAAGTGCAGAAACTGACCCAAACTTCAAAGCTACGCTACACATTTAGTATGTATGCACCACTTTATTCTCGGTTATATAAACTGTCATGAAACTCACTGTGGCTACACACTGTAATCTACTAAAACTAAATGAGTAACCACACTGAAATATCTACTGTAAATAAAAGTGTGACTGCTTTTAGAGATTTTAACCTAGGCCCTTAAAACCTTATCTACAGGTGGACCCTGAGCAGTTTGCTTTAGGACAGATAGGGGTAAGTAAATGTGTTTTATCAACACTTTCATCATCCATATGGACTCAACTTTGACACTTGCAATGTTGGAATGAAAACATGTGTGATGTGAATTTACACCTACCCAATTTAATCTTCTCTGTCCGGCTTTGCAGTTCATCAACAAGAGCTTTCATTCGCTCGTAATTCTCCTAAAAAACAAGAAAAACATACACAGACAATCATTTTTGTTTATCAGGTTGTATAATTTCATCTGGTGACAGTATTTTTCCTATTACAAAACAGGAGAAATCGTGATTATGGAGCTAATTAAATGGTCGGCTGTTATACCATTTACCCCTTCAACGCAAATTGCACTTCTCAAGAGAAAATGAAAAAGGTCAAGAACATATCTTCAACAACACTGAATTAATGTGCAACATGATCACTTCATAAGCATGCTTATGTTAGTGTATTTTATCTCATCTTTCTGCAAACTAGAAATATTAAGAAAATGTGCCTGTGGTGCCATCAAGTGATATTTTTTGGTGTTGCATCAGTGAGGATGAATGAGAACACCATGTACCAACAGTGACACTCAGGGGTGAAGATTTAATTTCAACATTGAGGTAACACATATGAGACAGGGGATTCGGGGGTCCTCCGCCAGAGAATTTTCAGCAGCAAACAATTAATTCCTTGCTTTCCGATGAATTCTTATACACTAATTTGTGCATTTTCTACATGAGTGGTTCTCAAATGGGTGTGCTGCAGCAAGCCGGGTGTGCCATGGGATATTGTGATAGCCACACATTATTATTGCAATATTCAACTGGGCCTATACGAAGAGCCATGAATGCTTTTTTTAATTGACTGTGTCAGTTTGTTGTGTGCACACATTTCCTAATAAAGAGGCAAACTCTAGCTAAAAAAATGTCATTTAATTTAGTTTAATAAATCTTCACGGGGAACCTATTTGTTGTCGTTCGTAATTTATAAGGGTGTTACACATCAAAAACCCTGATTGGCAGCCAGTCAGAGAGATGATATCAGTTAAAAGGAGAAAGCTGTGTGTGTGTGACATGGACTACTTTATTGTACGGGGCACCTGTGAAGACGACCTACCACCAAAAGTGAAGAGACACAAAAATGTTAGAAGACAGTATCACAAACGCTACCTGTCTTATCTTATTTTTATTGTCTTACATCGTGACAACACGAGTGATAACACACATTACACAAGCTATTGTGCACAGGTATACATACAGGTGTGCCTTGAGATTTTGGCTTGCCGATTGGTGTGCACAAAAAGTTTAAAAACAACCGCTCTCCATCAACTTATAATGTAAAAGCCTCTGATTACGTCAAAGTAAAACTCCTCTGCTCCTTTTGTGTTTTTATCAAGGACAACAAATGCAAATGTTCTAAAATCTACGCCTGTGGTTACACCGATGCACCTTATGACCAACGTTATTAAATTATAACTTCAAACTTTAACAACAACAAAGAAAAAGTAATCCTAATTTGCATTTTCTCCTACATTGGTTTGGAAACTTTCTACATTTTAATACTGCTTCCTGGTATATTTTGGTGATATCTTTATGGTCGATTTGACCCTTTATGTATGTGACTTTGATTACCTATCAGATAAACTGTTGGGCAGAGACCCTGCTGCTTGCCACTCTGGTATCCATACAACAGGGCTGCACTGTTTGCCCTGCACACAGTCCCATTACAGAAGTCTCAGCTGTAGAAATGAGGATTACTTGAGAGGCAAAGACTTGGGGCTGGGGTGCATTAAAGTGTTATTTTACTCCATCAAACAGACTTGGTGGAATAAATAACCAACAGGACCTGGAGTCGCATACAGACCTGTCTTGACATGTGTCAAACTACTGACAGGCAGGATAAATGGTGTACAGTAAGTGCAGCTGTCTGACTGGTGTGATGATGCTAAGACATTAGCTGAGCACCGTGAGAGCTCAAGGTTTTGACCTTTTCTTATCAGTAAACTAGTTATAATTCACCTCTGCGTCTTTTATGAGCTGAATAAACTATCATTTTAATGCTTATCAACATGAGCTGACCTCAGCGTGGTTTTAAACTTGCCTGCCAGCTGTGTAGGTGAATAGTTAACGCTGACATTAGCAGCTTGTAGTACAGTCTGGCTGGCTAACGTTAGCAACATGCTAACCTACCTGATATTCAGAGGACTGTTTATCCGGCTGAGACCCGAGTCGAGCGACTTTATCGGCGTAGTAAGACCGTGTGCAAGCCGCAGGTAGACTCCTGCAACGAAGCAACCACGGTCTGACCGTCTGGAGAAGCATTTTGATGCTCGCGTCTATCTAAACCTTCAATTTGTTGCAGCTAGCTCGCTAGCTAACCTAGCAGTGGTCTTCTTCTGTGGTTAGTGGGACTGAAGCTCCACATCGCCACCTGCTGCTTATGGAAACTGCCTACATGTGCTCAACATCTGTGCCAAAGATATTAATACGATGGAAATCTTTGACAAAATATTCTTAACTCAAGGTCCATTCATAAGTTTTTCTTCCTGGAGCTTTCAGATGTATCTCATTAATGAATGTTTAAATTTTGATCTCATTCTATTCTTGTATATCCTATTGATGTCACACTTACAACCTCGGCACAGTGACGAAATATATTTTTATTTTATTGTATTTTAATCTGTTTTATTTTACTTTATTTTATCTATTTCATGTTTATTTATTATTTATTTTGAATTTTAATACCTTAAGATATTAGTAGTATAATGCACATTTTTATTTTATTTTTTTCAATTTTATTTTATGTATCTATTTGTTTTTATTGCTTTAAATTTACATACTTTTATTTCATACTCCGATTCTTACTTACTCTTACACTTACTCTTACTTACTTCCTGAATGGCTGTGAGGGTCCAAAGGACAGAGGGATGTATGCTGTAAAGCCCTGTGAGGCAATTTGTCATTTGTGATATTGGGCTTTATAAATAAAATTGATTGAAAATTAATTGATTACTTCTTATAATTCCCTGTTCTTTACATCGGAGTGACTTTAAGAAATCACAATTTACCCTCGGGGATCAATAAAGTATTTCTGATTCTGATTCTGATGAATAGTAAGTGGACCTTGAGTGAAGATTATTCTGTTAAAATACCATTCCCATGGTTGTACTCAAATATGTAAGATCTCAACACATTACCTTGTATAGAAATACACTTAATTATAAATCTATCCGTAGCATGTGTGCCAAAATGTGGTTTCTCACATTAAAAAACACAAAAGCAATTACAACTTTATTGATCAATTAAAATGTGATGTTTTTAAAGCATTTTATAGATAAAATGGTTAATTTTATGCCAAAATAAATGAATTAATAGATAAATAGATAAAAAGAATCAAACAAACAAAAATAACAAGATGTGAAACCATAGATGGATGTGTTAAACCAAGAGAAAAGAGATCATCAGGTCCATGCTGCCATCATGTGAAATTTTACAAGTATTACACCCATGAGATCAGAGCATCATTTGAGAGTGTGTGAGAGAGCAACTCCACATTAAAGAAACGTAACCTTTGGCAAGGTCAATTCCTGTTGAAGGCCACAAAAGAAATCTAGAAGAAAAAAAAAACCTGAATGTGACTTATTTGAAGGCAGGCAGATTTTTCTTTTTCGACCCATCACAGTATTTATCTTAGGAATAAAGCCGTACAGAGGATTCAATCACAAGTGTCTCTAAAAGTGTAACAGAAAATTTCCATGTCGCTGTTACATGCTAGTGAAACAGATGCAGAGAAAAGGCCTTTTTTGAAATGGGAACTAAAGTTGGTTTTAAGTGGGAATCAGAGTTAGCCTAAAAGCTTCACAACACATCCCTTCTGACCCGAGTGCTTTATACGAGCTAGAGTACATTTGGCAGAGTATAGGCTGAAGAGCATTCAAACCAAGAGCTTTTAGTTCATTTAGTTTTAAGAGGCCTTTCTCCTCCAACGCTTCCACCTATTCCGTCGGCATGCATAGAAATGTCCATGACCTCCACTCAAATGGCTGCTCCTGTTTTCTTAGGAAATATACAATCCTCCACTCTCTGTGCGAACTTAAACCCTCTCACTCATCCAGCTCTCTCTACTTTGCCGTGACCCCTGAACCCATCTCACTGCTGCAGCGCTGAAGTGACAGAATAGATGTAGAGGCATGAAAAGCCTCTTAAAAGTTTAAAAAAAAAAATAAATAACATACTTTGATGACTGGGAGTGGAGTGCAGGAAAGTGGTTGAAAAGCACACATGGGTTGGATGAAACAGAAAGGAAGAACTGGGTATCGTTTGGTCATGAAAATTGTGGAAAATCATAGGGTCAAGCTCGAGCCACTTTACAGGATTTTGCCAAAAAAAAAAAATTTTTTTCTTTTTTAATTTTGTCTCGAATAAGGACAAATATCAAACCTTAATACCTTTTTGGTTTTACTATACAATTTCTACTATGTTTTTTTCTTTTGATTGAATGGTTCCTGACTTAAATCTAAATTTTGCCAGCTATAGAGAGTATTCTATTCAGGCACAGTTTCCGTAGTGCTGCTTTTGTTGAGACAACATTTAAACTTTGAGCTAGACAAAAGTGTGTGTATTGTGTGAAAAAAAAAAAAGTTAGTATTTCTCAAGGTAAAGTTCAGAAAATTATATTTTAGTACCAAAAATAGGTACTGATATGGAAGAGTGTTAAAGATCCCCTCCGCTCAAAATGTGTTCTTCTAATGTTTATGTCTCCTAAAATGTCTGACCTTGACTTTACTGACTTGTATCGGTGCAAAGTTCGTCACTAGAGGTGTTTTCACATTCTTCTACTAAAGCAGGTGCTTGTCTATGCACTTCCCTAAAATCTGATATTCAAACATACAACAGGCAAGCTAGATTAAGTGCATTACTAATAAGAAAACCGATCGCTGTCTGATACAGAAAACATATGATGGGCAAAGGCGTCTGAAACCTCCAGCGCAGAATGAACTTGGCAGTACAGAGAGCAGAGATTGCATCAGTACAGTGAAAGTTTTGACAGCTTACTTGGCAATGTGTGCAGTTTTTTGTATATTAAATATCAATGACAGCAGACTATTTTTTATATAGCATCTTTTAAAACGTGTCTGGAGGGTAACTTTCAGCAATATACAGTTATAGTATTAGAGTGAATTCAAGTTAAAGGACCACTCCACCAACATTACGCAAGTAGGTCAATCTACTCATCATGACGAGTACAACTCAGCCTGTGAAATCTGCTATGTAATCCCTTTTGTGGCTCTGGAGTATGGAGTTAGATTTGTCTCATTAATACCTGTAAATGCCCAGACGGTGATCTACAAATATTTCTTGATCTGCACACGTTTCATAATTATGTGTGTGAACAGATCGACAATCTGTGTGTAAATGTGTAATCTGTAAATACAAAAAAAACACATTCCACAAATACAAAAAAATATCTGTGAATACATTAAATTAATTTGCAAATAATTGAAAAGCATTTGTGAATATCTTCCTAACATTTACAACTTTCGAACAGGCATTTGTGAACTCAGTTTTTATTTGTGAATCGAAAAAACATTTGTGGATCTCAGTTCTACGCGTGTGGATTTGCTTTATACACTGGAGGGAGCTTTCTAAAGTCTGGGCAAAATAACCCCAATGATGTCATAAGAGTTTCCTAGGATTGGGTTTGCAAACTACACTATTTTAACAGCTCAGCCATGTGTTACAAGCAGGGGGTGTGTAGTCTGACAGACACGGGAATTTTCAAACAATGCTGTGTTCAACTTAACCTCACAAGCTGATGCTAAGAATGGCATAACCAGTTGATATCAACACATTATGCTGTGTTTTGAACATACAAACACCATGGCAGCAAGTTCACAGATACATAGAAGTTGGACAATACTGTGTTGAGGCACAAATAAGTGAACAGTCTTAGTAAACAGTATACTGTTGATGTGCAGCCATCTTGGCTTTTGAGGTCAGAGTTGGTGAGGTTCCCCCGACTTCAGGGGACGTTCCAGTTGAAATTTCCCTTGGGAACTCGGAAATTCTGCCTTAATAGTGCAAGTGGAACACACCAGAAGGGTCAGATGAATGATGCTACTCACCTTCACCCGAGAGAGCAGTGTCCCTGTCCTGTAAGATTAAGCCAAACCCTGTTCTTTTGTCCTAAACCCAACCATGTGCTTTTGTTTCCCAGACCAAACCATGTGCATTTGTTTTTGAAGGAAATAAAACCGATGTAGTGCTTTTATTTTGAAAGAGACTGTATGTAAATGTTAAATTTACGGTGAACACTGAAGTGTATTTTGAAAGACGACAATGCATGTAACAGGCAGAACTTGCCACAGTGTCCCAGACAGTCAACAACTAACACACCCAGGGTACCTGCACATTGTATTTGGATGTGGAAAGTGCATGACCTAACGTCGATATGTGACAAGGTTGGCGTGAAAATGTGTTGATGCTACCCACTCGCATTATGAGCAATGTAGGATCCAGTTTTTTTAGGGATCTTGACTCTTACTATGAACTGAAAGTAAGCCTCTCGCAAGTCTCCAAACTTTATGGGAGTGTGCAATATGAATATAAAATCAATGAAGTGCTCCTTTAATCCAATCTTTAAAAACATTTCAAAAGACGTGCACCTTTCACTGAAGTTACTTTTTAAAAAATGAAACTTGTTGCAACAGCATCGATTGCTGTATAAGTTGAACTGCACACAGAAAAGCTACTTCTGCTGCTCAAGTGTCACACACACACACACACACACACAATCACACACACATACATACATCCATACACAGTGACAGATTCCTCCCCTGTCTTTATACAAGCTGAGCTGAAATCTCTCATCCTTCCCTTTTTGAAAAGAGATAATGATGCTCGTTTCACAGCTCAAAGAAGTCATTAATGTGTGACACAGCCTTGAATGTGGGATATCAAAGCGCCGCAGAGTGCACCCCCCTCCCGCCCACTAACGGACACAACCTCGTTAAGACGGCGGAGACATGAATTAATCATTAGTCCACCCTGTAATAGGGCAGGAAATTGTTAGCAGCAGCATCAGTTGTTGTGAGAAATGTCCCTTTGAATCGCTCAAAAGTATAAAGCTCCTTACAAATCTTTCATCTCATTACAGGATCACCATCACATTTACTCCAACAGATAAGCCGATGGACGCGCTCCCTCCTATCCTACCATCACCCGGCCTCTTTCACAGATGTGATGAGCATGGCAAGGTGAGAAATGGGAGGAGAAATTAGTAAGTCAGATATGACAAGGATAGATTTGTGTGAGTTCAAATGCAATACTGGGCTGGAAAAAAGAATCCTGTGAGCTGTATAGCTGTGATATAATCCCATTAAAAATACACTAAAGTACATCCTGACTACATAGCATAAACTGTCCCTGCACCAAGGGAACAAACCTCTATTCACATGAATTTCCCTTTCACAGGTCTCTCCCTCCAAGTGTGCCGAGACACATTTTTGCAGCACTTCGAGCATCATTTTTTTATTTCCTTTATATTTTTAGTGGGGGCAAGGACTGACAGAAATGAACTTTCATCCTAGTGTTGCACTGATGTGAAAAGGTGGGCTGAAATGTTAGCACTGTGACAAAGTGTTCCTTTCTAATGCCATGCTATAAAATGCCACGCTGAGTTATTGTCTTGCACGTTAGTTGTTTCTGCTCCTCTGTGTGGAAAAATCCTGCTGGTGCATATTAGTCTTAGGTTTCTATTACTTTATTACTGTCTGAGAGCAGAGTTTGTCTGATCCTGGGTTATAAGGTAATGTCTTGTACTTGGCAGAAGTTATTAGGCTGCCTGCAGCGCCCATGTTCACAGCTAATACTTAGGAGTAATAAAGGAGGATAAAATCCACCCATTATTGGCGGTCAGATGTTACAGCAATTCATCTGCGTTCATTATTTAAGTGAAAAAATCCTGACAGTTTCAGTAATTGTCCCTTTTTTGCAGACTGTGTCTTCAGAGGGAATAAAGGAGTACAGACACACAGCGGCGTATCCACCACCATCCCCTGGGATTTTTGTGCATCCCATCAAAAGACTGACCGATGTTCAGCTGAGGTTTTATGATCAAAGCACAGTAGCTACTGAAAAGGGGTGGTGTTGTTCACTAACCTCCCCATTCCTGTTATCAGGTGTTGAGGTTTTGTTACAAAAAAAAAAATCTCCTAGCAACCACGGCTAGTGCTGTGCCAGAAGAAAGAGCACTTTTGTAGAGCGGTTTAATCTGCCCTTAGAGGGCAAGAAAGCTCTGCTGATGTGGTGATTGATCTAGAAATCACTTTTGATTGAGCATTAACTGGTAATGAAAGAGCATCTGATACGGTTCATGTTGGATGCTGCTGTAATCTGTGGTTTATTTTACTGATTAGCCTTTGTGCTGAATACTGTGTGTGTGAATGACACATTTCAGATATTTGATATTAATAACATTATTGTGGGCTGTTAAAGTTTTGCAGTGAGCTGTGAAGAAAAACATCGTCTTCTTTGTTTTTAGCTATGTTAGCTCCGACTTTAGGTATTGGCAGGTTAATATCTGCCTGGCAGTCGGTTAGTCCTCCACTTTGGTCCAGACTGAAATATCTTAGCAATTGATGAATGCGCCAACATGAGCTTGATTTTGATGGTTCAACAAATATTGGATTGATTGCATAGACTGTATGCCACAGATGGACGACATGACCACTCCCAAAAAATGAAGCCAAACATTGGAATCGCCACCTGGTGGCTGGCTGCAAAAACACAAAGTACACGGAAAATAAATTCTTCCCAAAGATGGATTCTATTGTTTTAGGAAGTTCTTATCACACTCACGAATGTTCAAGTGTTAATTTTTGTGATAAATTAGGTTATTTAGTTATGTGATGCTATAAAAAGGGGATTGGCGTCATGAGTGACAGCTGTTAGTGTAACTTGGTGTGCTCACAATCAGTGGCACTGCTTGCGATTGGTTGGATGGTTGGATGGTTGTATTGGCGGGAACTCGATAGGATGGAGAACACAATGTCCAAACTCTGGCTCCAAATGAAGTCACCAGGGGCAAGATGGCAGCAGCTGTATCCAGGATATTTGGGCTTTATTTTTGTACAATGGGAGGAAGTTAGGTGCATTGTCCATCTTCATATACAGTCACGGATGGATTGCCAAGAAATTTGAGACACATTTTTCTTAGGAAGAATTGTAGCCTACACAGTTTAGGGATCCCTTAGATTTGTGCACAGCACCATTGCTGGGTTACATTGATAAAATACCTACAAAACTAATGATATTCCCATTAGCCCCAGGAGTACTTTGTGTTTAGTGCTAATTCTCACATTTTAGCATGTTAACATTTGACACTAAGGTGGCAAACATGGTAAATCATAAGTCAAAATATTGATTAAAAAGTATGTATAAATAAAAAAAACTATTCTACGACAGGCAGCCACACACCGCTGTCTGCAATATTCATTAGCATAGTTGTACTTATGGTAAACAATAAAAAACAGGCGTAACTGGAAATTAGTTTTCAATTTTTTTTTTTTTTTTTTTTTTAGGGGGGGGACAGATTTGTTCCCACCCAGTGTTGACTGCGTGGTAAGTACAGTCTCAGAAACCCTCAGAGTGGCTGCAGACTGTGTTTAATGCTTTTGCCGTGAACTGTGTACGAAAGTAGAGCTTCACATACTTTGTTTTGAGCTGCAGTAAATATTCACTCTGTTGCATCTATGATCCTCTTCAGGAGACTCAAAAGTGTGCTGTCAGTGCTCTTAAAGTGAATTCATTAAGAGCGATTCTCACTGAGCTCTGAAGTTAGTAGAGTAGTATTGTAATGGTTCTGTAAAGTGGCACTTTGCAAACATTATGCCAGCAGACTGTTAGGTCGCTAACGTGGTCATGAAGGTTTTTGGAGGGACAGAAAACGAGACGGTTGCGGTCACAGAAACAATATCTAAGTGTGCAGTGTTGTTGAGAAGTATTTTCTATCTTTGCAGCTTTATGAGCTAAATCTACCAGCAGTGTGATGCAACACATGCGAGCTAAAGCCATCTATTGTGTGGCCTGTTTGTTTAATCCAACTTCTATGTCTGTCAGGAAAGTGGGCAATTTGCAAGCTGCAAGTGCTCTTGATATAAAATGTTGAAGTAGGGTTGGCTCATTCCCACATTGCATCCCCACCTTTCCTCCTTCTCTCCCACTTTGGGTTGTTTGAAGTGCCGCTTGGAGAGCTGTAACACGAGTATCATTCACTGTAATGGTGGAGCGTCCTCCTCCACAGCCCTCACTTAGATCACTTAATCCACTTCAACAGTCCAGCGCTGTGCTCTGCGTGAACACAGCACGTTCACAATAGGAGGTTAGACTGGGACTTGCGTTGACCTGTCAGCTTGCACTAAAATGCCACACTAAAACACTTGAAACCCTTGTTTCCCAGCTCACTTAGTATGGATGTGGAGTATGCCTGTCACACAACTACGAGTCAAAATGCAGAGATTTTTGGGCAAACAAGTTGGTCACAATATATTCTAAAGAGGACATAGAAGATTCATTGTGATATTAGTGTTGTCTGCATCATTCATGACTGATGTGAGGGTAAAATGGGGGAAAATTACCCCCTTAAGAACAAATTTAGCCGACTGCAAAATTAAAAAATATTTTGAGTTGCATAAATCGACGCACTGTTGAAAGAAATACATTTATAGAGTATGAAAAATCTTGAAAAATGAAATGAATATGAAAATCTTAGTAAGGGGCCTGGGGCAAAAAGCCCTCGAGTTTAAAACAAACTATTTGTACTATATATGGGTGTACCCCAAATTTGTGCTAGTAGCGAATCCATCCATCCATCTTCATCCGCTTTTCCAGGGCCAGGTCATGGGGGCAGCAGGCCAAGCAAAGCACCCCAGATGTCCCTCTCCCCAGCAACGCTCTCCAGCTTCTTCTGGGGGACTCCAAGGTTCCCAGGCCAGAGAGATATGTACAGTAGTACCTCCAGCATGTTCTGGGTCTGGGTCCTCCTGAAAGTGGGACGAGCCTGGAACACCTCTAACGGGAGGCACCCAAGGGGCATCCTGATCAGATGCCCAAATCACCTCAACTGACCCCTTTCAACGTGAAGGAGCAGCGGCTCTACCCTGAGCTCCCTCCGGATGTCCGAGCCCCTTTCCCTATCTCTAAGGCTGAGCCCAGCCACCCCACGGAAGAAATTCTTATTTGCCGCTTGTATCTGCGATCTCATTCTTTCGGTCCCTACCCAGAGCTCATGACCATAGGTGAGGGTTGGGCCATGGATGGACCAGTAAATCGAAAGCCTTGCCTTCTGGCTGAGCTCCCTCTTCACCACGAGGGCAGAGCGCCGGCATCACTGCAGAAGCCGAATCAAACCGCCGATGAATCTCACACTCCAGACCTCGCCCGGTATGGGGACGCCAGAGCCCCTCCCTGGAGCCAGACCTGGGAGGGGAGCTTGCCAGCAAGCATCTGGCTCAACCCAAATAAATAACATGGAGCAGTAGCCCCATGGGCATTTTTTTGCTGGGTGGCAGGCAGGGGTGGTGCCCCAAATGTGCTGAACCCTGGCGCCACGGCTTGTAGACAATGTAAAAAAAACCAAAACACTCACCAGAATAAATATTGGCATTGTACGTTTATGCGAACCACAGATATGTTACATTTGTACCTTATTATGTAGCCGATATGTTGAAATTTTTATGTTTCAACAACAGTGTGGATTTGGCACAAAAACCACTTGGTTGTGACGAGGAAAAGATCACGTTTTGCTTTAAAACACTGATTTTAAACTAAGGCTGAAAATGGCACCAATGTCTTACTAAAAAACAACCACTTTTGTTGTTTCTTGGTCCCAAACAGTGGCCTGCAGCTTGGCAGCTTGAACATACAAATGTAATGTATCCATGGATGCAGAAATATACAATGCCAACACTGTCTTCTAGCAACTGGGCTGAGAAAATAGTTGTTCTAAACTGCAGTAAAGTCACTGGAATGAACCCAGTAGCCTTGCAGATACAATGTGGACACTTTATGTTTAAGCTTCAGCTTTCTGCTTGTGCGTACAGAGGATCAGAGGCAGGTTTAGGAGTTAAAAAGTAGGTTTGGGCAGCTAGATTTAGTGCTAAGTCCCGAGCTAAAAAGTAAACAAATCAAAGGACAAAGCAGAAGTTCTTGTTCTGGTTGTTTTGCCAGAAGACAGTGTTGCAAGTTTATTTCAAGGGTAGACAGCCATAACCTTTCATGCAAAATTAATGTCTGCTGCGGAGCAGGCTGTAGCCGGTGTAATTGTGTGGTACTAGTACTGGATTGTCAAGGAAACCATTAGAATATTAATGCCCTGGGCACGCACAGAAAAAGGCAGGTTGATAATGAGACCGTTAACAGGTTGCCAAACACAAATGTGTGAGCTGAGGGATGAAATATGTGGAGCAGCGGACAAGTCAAGTGTTGTGTCGTGAAAATTTAATGTCTTTTTGCAGGAAGGAAGGGGCCTGCTGCCGCTGACTGTGAGTTAACCTGTGTCATAAGTCCATCTGCACCCGCAATCTATTTTTCATTCCTGCTATGAAGTATCAAATACCATGGATACTCTAAAGAGATGCAGAAAATCTTTCTTTGATACACACTGCAACACCACAGAGGAAAAACAAGGTCATCATCTTCAGCTGGGCGAGCAGAGAGGAGTCAGAATATACTTTCAAACTAAATGTTATTTAGTTAAACATGGAACACAAGCTGCCTGTCCCATGCACAGAATGGGAGGTAACTAAATATATTTACTTGTGCTTTACTTGAGTACATCATGCTACTCTCATGCTCCTCCATTAAAGTTCAGACGCACTGTTGCACTGTTGAGTAGTTAATTTACTGACTCTGATTAATAATATAAAATATACTAAACAAATATATTATGATGTATTATGACAGGTTAAAATAAGAATTAATTGAACTCAAGAGTTAAATTTAAAAGCCATACCAGCAGTACGTAAGATAGGCCTACCTGAAAAACTTAGTTTACTACCTGCAACATTAAAGTGATGTTTATAGATTAATGCATCAATAATTATAATTCAATTTTATAATAAATGTGATGCTGAAATGGGCCATTCTGTAATAATGAGTACTTTGACTTTTGGTAATTTATGTGTCTTTTGACGCTAATACTTTTGTACTTCTACTTATCAGCTGATAATTGGAAATTTATATGATCATTTATTATTTCCAGTAATAATATTACAGCCAATAAACAGAGCTGATAAAACAAAGCCAAACTGCTTTTATCTACTTAATTAGTGCAGCATCAACACCGCCAAATATCACAAAGAAGAAGAAGAGCAAGCACAGTATGCTGATTAAAGAGCCAAACATGTTGGGGCCAGTTTGGACGTTTTTCACAGTTTCAGAGGAAGACAACACAACTGTGCTGCGGGTCTGATCCCTTTCTGTTACTCCCATTACCCTGGTTAAACACCTGGTTAGCACGAGCTAACGCAGAAGCAACACCGAGCTGCTAAACAGTCCCAACAAACAACACTGACAACGAAACAGCTTCACTCTGCCATTCAACCTGTTAATAACAATTTGATAATATCCGCCATGTGATGTGGTTAAACCCGTTCATCTCACAATGAACAGAGATGGAGAGAGAATGGATCAAGGAGGAGCTGCGGGAATCAGTACGCTGCGTGCAGCTCTACAATAATATCAAAGTGTACATATTTTAATAGTTAAAAAACAAAGGGAAAATCAAATTTTGGCAGGTCACAAATAAATGAACATATGGGAAACACAAAGTCTTTTTCTAAATTGAGGGATGCACTTACTTCAATTAACATGAGTATAATGTGTTGACATGTCTGATTTGATAGAGTATGTCAAAGCATTTAAATTTAAATCTTATACTTTGGCTCTATAAAACCCAAAGTATGTTTATGAAATATTTTGATGCACTGTAGTAAAATGAAAAATGAACATTCAAAAAGTCAGAAATGTCTCTTGTTTTGTGGTGTTAACAGTCGTGATGTGAGTTAGATTTGGTTTGAGCTATGGGATATTAAATCATCCACCTTTGCACTTCACCATAGCCTCTCTCACCCTCGGGTGTGCATAAACTACAGGCTATGAACTTCTTTTTAAAATACAGAAATGTGGAATTGTCGTTTATCTTATCAATATTGGCCATGAGAAGTAGACAGTGACTGGTTATCAAATTGGTTGAAAACAAAAATCCATATTGTAGATGACTTTTACTTGAAACAAAGTATTTATACGCCTTAGTTACTGCTACTTTTATTCATAGTGTGTAGGTTTTAGGGGGGATACTGGCAGAAATAAAAATAATATTTATAGCTTTATTTCATTAGTTTATATCAACTAAAACTAAGAATGTTGGTTCTACAATTGCCCAGAAAGGACAAACCAAACAGTCTCCAGATAGGACCATTCATGTTTTGCACTGACCACTGTAGTTCTCCAACAGATGGGAAAAGTTCCAGTGGGTTGCAATCTGCAACCTCACCACTAGATGCAACTAAACGCCACACACTAGACCTTTAAGTGAAGAATTCCTTCCACCGCTGGATTTTCTTTTACATCTGGACAAAGAATCATTACTGCAGAACTTCTCAGAAAGTCTCAGACAAAATACTCCACACAATAATTTAATAAAATCAACCACAGACTAGAAAAAAGAGAGCAAAGGCATTTTGTATTGAAGAGGAAAGAAAAAAAAAACTCAACTAGCAACAGGAAGTTTCTTTCCACTGTAAGCTTGAATTATTACATGTTTACAGTCAGTTTATAACACCTTCATGAGTTCAGTCAAGCTAAATGCTCTACACATCATTATTGTACGTAACATCATTTCTGTATCAGGTCATGTTAGCCAGCTAACTTAGATGAGAGAGTAACATTGAGGTTTGACTCTTGACGTAAGTATAACCAAAGTGTATTTCATATCTTTCCATTATGAATGAGGATGGAGGTTGCACAGTCGCTATTTAGTACAGAAGGTACAGATTTTATGACTTCAATTCGAGAGCAGAAAATGCAGCTAAGCAGTCAGCGGCAGTGAGGTGAACGAATCAACATTTGAATCTGAGAGCGTAGCTGACTGCGGCAAACACAGAAATGTTTCAGGTTTAGAGAGAAAGCACAGAATAAGGCAAACACTGTGAACAAACCAATATCATGACCAGTCCTTCAGAATGTACAGTGTCACTCTGCGTGTGTGTCTGTCAAAGAAATTACAAAAATATCAGAGTAATATCTTACATAGGGTCCCTCCTGTATCAAACTCATTACGCTTTGTCTCACAAGAGGTGGCTTTGCTGCAAAATGTCCCTTTTTATTCACACCAGTGCAGTTATTTTCAGTAGTTTCTTCAACTCAACTGTCTGTCTGTGTCACAGCCATAAAATAACTTCAATGTTTGCAAAGAAAATAAAAAGAAGAAAGAAATGTCCATCTTTAAATCAGCTTCTCCTTGGCATTTAACCGAAAAAAAAAAAAAAATCTTTATGGTGAAATACAGTGTCAAGCATTGAGCAAATGCAGAATGTGTCCTTTAATTCATTGATTTATAAGGCATTCAGAAGTGACAGAGGGTGCCCTTGAAAAAGGTAAGCAAAAAGAAAAATGGTATTGAGCCAGATAAATAGGTTGCAGGCTTCATGACACCGATGATAGCATAATAACATGTGCTATTCTGATGCTGAAATGAGTTTAATCCCATCAACAGTAAAAGCCAGAACCTCTCTCTGCTCATTGCTTCTTTCTTTTCCTTCTTAAATTCGTAGGTTGAGAATGTTTTTGCAATCAAAGGGTCTAGAGGTGTTATTTTATATACCAATCAGTCTCAAAATAACCTTGAAGAGAAGCAAAATGATGGATCCCGCAAGGGTTATGACCTGATGCTTAACCAAGACGTTATATGATTATGTCTAAGAATGAGCCTTCAAAATACAGAAGCCCTGAGAGGCATGTGGCAAAACACGTGGTGGTCCATTTTCTAGGTCTGATCTAAGCTGTTTTCTCTCGTGTGTTTGTGACTTAGGCTCGGACTGGGAAAAAAAGGTTTTGCCAGGATGATCTTTTTAAATCCCTCCTTTATTTGTTTAATCCGTGAAACAGGTTGCCGGTAATTTTCTTTCTTCCTGCAGGTGAAAATTTTTGAAAGTGTTTTATGTAGCATTACTCATTTCTGCTAAAAGAGGCTAAGTGCACCACAACCGCATGTTCTGAATAGGACTGAAAGCATTAATATTTTCTTCTAGGTGACCTTTAGTTTCTCTGTGCACTCTAAACACAAGATACATATTATTGTGTGTTAGCAAGTTATGTAACATTACTGGCATGTAGGGCTGCCCCTGACGAAATGTTTTCCGAGTCGGCCAATAGTCATCATTACGGGCCATTAGTCGACTAGTCGCCTGCATGTTTACGATATTAATTTAATTATTACATGATATACTTTGGGCGGGGCAACACAATGGTTTGAGTTGAAGGTGTGAGAAAGAATAGTATCAGTAACATTGTTAACACTGTGCTACATTACAGAGAAATACAAAACCGTACTAATGAACCTTCATTAATATAGGCCTATATTTTATCTACAAGTGCACGTCACACACTGAGCGAGCCGCCTGTTAATGACGCTGTGGGCTAATGGGCATGTAGCTACTTCCATGTTTCAGATGATACGTCATGTTTGTAGTTGACCAGTGAAGATGAGTTTACATATCACCTTGGGTTCATCCTTCACCTTCTCAAAATGATCCCACACTTTGGATTTCCTGCCCGACATGTTATTAACTAGCCTGTGGAATAACCGCAGGTACCAGCCCTGGAAATTAACCTGACTCCTGTCCAACTGCTGAGCGTGGACACTTCCTGTTTCTGTCCTTTCAAATTAAATTCCCACATGGTCCAGTCATATTGGTTTTGATTTATTTTGACATGGTGCAGCTCCTAAATGAGATTCACATTTGTTTGTTTTTCTGCGACTAAGCGACCACTGAAATCTTGCCTACTAATGACCTTTCTGGTCGACTAACGTTTGGTCGACTATTAGGGTGCAGCCCTAACGGCATGTCTTTCTTTTGGCTAGATTTTAACGATTTTATTTTAAAAAGGCAGAATAGCGGTGATTAAAATACATATCTGGTCAAAAGAAAGAAATGATGGTAAAGTTTTGAGTATTACAACAACAAAGACTTCGGAAAATAATCTAATATACACTTATTTCCACCCGTTCTCAGAAGAATGAAAAGATAGAGTATACTGGCAATACCTTTTTTCTAAGCTGTTCTTAAGTCATAAACACAGGAGAGAAAACAATTTAAATCAGACATAACAAATGGATACTACCTCTCAGGGCACCTGTACCAGAGAGTGAAGTTTAGTTATTAAGTTTAAAATGGTTGTTTAGGTTAATATGAGGGGAGGATGGTGGAGGTTACGTGATCACAGAATTTAACAGGGACTTACATCTCTGCCAATAACTACTGATGCACTATGTTTTTGGATACATGTGTTCTGTAGGTGAGTGTCATTTGGGTAGGTGGTCGTATAAGCTGCAAAAAATGGAACAGCAACAAGAACAAAGCTTGAAAGCAGAAAGAAGAAGTACAGTCCTTAAATCTTATGGTTAGTGGCACCGTGCTTCAAACAGTCAGACTGAAACAGCAGTAGCCATGAATAGTGTATTTCACATGCACGTGTTCAGGAAAGCAGGCGACACAAAGAGGAATTTGGTCCTGATTACTTCAAAATGGACGACAGACAATTGATACAAACCGGACTGGATAAACTGGGTGACCGTCTGTGGTCATTTGCTCATGACTGATCTTTTCTGATAAAAATCCATCCTTGAATGTTGCACTCAAAAACAGTAATTTTCAAAAAAAAACAACACTCCAACAACAGAGTCCATCACGTTTCATCACTGTGTAGTTTAACACTCAGCCGAATGAAATGGAGTCAGAAGCGCAGCAGCATAAAGGCACTGTGTTATTTCTACAAGCCAACAGAAGTAAATCCAAGAGAAATCACGAGCGTATCGCTGACAGCTTGTTTTTCAGAGAGGTGTCCAAAAGGTCCAAAAAAAGAGAGGGGAAAAAAATCCAGGCAGGAAATGGAGGGCTGGTTGACCTCCAAACACCAATCAAACAGTTTTACTGAAGTCTGTCAGACAGAATCCTGTGAGCATCCAGACGAGTCTGAACTGAGGGGGCAGAACCAAGAGCAAAGGTCACACAGCAGTGAGGGCACAGAGGGCAATCTTGTTAGTTTGTTTGTTCAGTGCCCACAGGGTCACAACACACAAACAAACACACACACACGTGCACAAACACACTGAACTCACACTCATACCTCAGTCAACATTGTGAGAGTTGTGAAAGAAAATAAGAACGTTGAATAATGCACAGTACAAGTAGAAAATAAATATTAAAGACAGGCTAAAAACTGCAATCTGCATTCAAAGGAATATTTTAACATTTTGGGAATCACGACTATTTGCCAAGAGTTAGATGAGAAGTTTGATACTACTCACATATCTCAATTGTAAATCAAAGGCCAACTGCACCAAGCAGCTATTTAGCCAGACCCTCCAGGATGTTGTGATTAACGCAAAGTGAGGCAATTCCCATAAATTCGCTGCGACCTTGACATTTTGTCGGATCACTGCAACTTTACTGTGAGTTCAGTCAGACAAGTCACGTTTTAAATGTTTATTTCAACAGCAGAACATAGTTAGAGTTTGGCATCTGGACGTCCGCCTCATCGCTCCCCGCGGATATGTTTTCATGAGACACTGGGGAGCCATGATTAAATATTCCCTCCTTAGCCAAAGCCTGCAGGTGGATGCTGGGGTGGAGGTGGGGCTGAAAGTACTGAGGCAGGGCAGCAGCGGCATAGACAATGCAAAGAAAGCAGCAAATAGACTTCAAAATAGGAAGAGTGTGTATGGAGACTGACGTATGACGTGTGTATGAATCAGTGCAGCTTGAGTTGACTGCCTGAACTAGCTCGCAGGCATCGCTCCACTTTGACTATTTAAAACAGGTAAAAATCACCTGTCATTGTAGTGCTGCACGCAGCGAATTGATCCACATTCTCTCTGTTGATTATGAGACTGCTGCTGCAGGAGTGTGAGCTCTGTGCCTGGGACAGTCACACACACAGTGACAAGGCTAACTGTTAGCATCACACAGCTAATGTTACCCAATGGTTATTAGCAGGTTTAATGACTAAGTTGAGCCGTTTCGGTGTCGGTGTGAGATTGTTGGGATTGTTTAATGGCCGAGTGTTGGATCTTATCCACTGCTGCTGTGTTAGCTCATGCTAACCTGGCCGAGAGAGCAGATGGAGGGTTGCTTCATGGGCGAGCCTTCAATGCCGCTTTGAACAGAAACAACTAATCATCAGCGATCGGCTTTTAGCCCCTATCCAATCCCCCTCCCGTCACAAAAAAAGATGCTAATTCTTTCAGGAAACACTTAAGGCTCATAACTATACTAACTAAATCTGAGACAGCACAGTGACTATTTTTTGCAAATTTTATTTGCCCTTGCATGTCTTTGCCAAAAAAAGGCCTAAAAACAACATGCATCACGCTGCTGTGAAATGAGGCATTATAGACCAAAACAATCCCCAAAACAGCCTGGAGGAACTGTTTAGCTTAGCTTAGCTTAGCTTAGCATAAAGACTGATAACAAGGGGAAACAGCTAGTCTGGCATGTCCAAAGGTAAAAAAAACAAACAGATCCTCTAAAGTTCACTAATTAACTATTGTAGCCTGTCTCATTTGTTCAATAGTTATGATCAGCATGCAGTTTTTCTTGAACGAAAATTTGATGTTTTTCACATGTTGAAGCTGATTTTACTGATTCAGACAAAAATATTGAACATGAAGTGTCTTAAAATAAAAAAATAAAAAAAGAGGCAAATTTGGTATGAGGTACTAACATACAGTGCCTGAAGGCAAGAGTGAGACAGAACCAAAATATAAAAAATGACAATACTGCATTTAAGGCTCACATTAACAAGAGCTGAGCAGCTTGCTCATGACTGATCAAAACAATCACCGTTATGAAAATATCTACAGGGAGTTGAGGCTGAATAAATTCTTGGATATACTTAACGAATGTTTGTTGTGTGCATCTACAGAAATAAACACTGTACACCTCGCAGATGTAATTGATAACATAAATGGTGGTGGCAGTAATATTGGATGTGGAATAAGGTTGGAAGCTGAACAGACGACAACAAGGACAAGTTTGAAGAGAAACTTTTCCCGTGATATTTACATTAAAGGTCCAGTGTGTATGATTTAAGGGGATATATCGGCAGAAATGGAATATAATATAATAAGTATGTTTTCTTTAGTTCATAATCATTTGAAAATAAGAATGATTGTGTTTTTGTTACCTTAGAATGAGCTGTTTATATCTACATAGGGAGCAGGTTCATGGAGTCCATCATGTTGCACCACCATGTTTCTACAGAGGCCCAGAACAGAGACACCTAAAACTGGCTCTGGATAGGCCACCGTAGTTGGCAACCTCTCTGTGATGTGCAGTGTTGGAAAAACACTGATTTTTTTTTAACGTGAAAGTTGTTATCTATAAATACAGACTTAATAGGAGAAACTTTGACCCATGCCTACGAATATTTTGGACATGTAAAATTGGTGATGCAGTTGGTGAGGTGGAAGCCTGATTGTAGAAACTGTTGAGTATTTTTCGGCGCACGCCATTTTTGGCTTTTGTCCGTATGTACATTTTAAGTATCGATCCTACGTGATGTTTTATAAATGACACCCAAGGTCCATTTGTTCCTGAAACGAAGAGACCTCTGCAGATAATGCAGCTCTAGGTAAAAAACTTCAACGTCTGGACCTTACGTTATCAGAGATATCATAGGTGCTAGGCTAGTCCATCTCCAGTGAGCCAAACAGTATGTGAGAAACATCAGAAACAAAGGTGAGCACACATTAGCAATTGCAGTTAGCTAACTGCGATCTGCCAAACAGTGTCAAAGAAACACTGATTTGTAAAATAAAATTGATTTATTCAGTGTTTTTAACGGTTTAAATCAGCTGCTAAGTTTGTTTTGGGGAGGAAGAGACCTCTGCAGATAATTCAGCTTTCGGTAAAAACCTCCTGAACAATTAACACTGAAGGAATTCTAACCGAGAGACGTTTCAACTGGTTGCAATCTGCAATCCTCACCAGTAGATGCCACTAAATCCCCCTAAATTTTATACACTGCTCCTTTAACCCAATAGCAACCCTCTCAAGTGTTACTATTTTTAGTTAAGCATGTTTATGTTGTGCCAAATCTGTTCTCAGAGCAGGTAATCTGGTGTCAGCTAGGAATGATCTGGCCCTGCGTCTTTTTGGGCCTTCAGGTACAAAGTACAAAGGCAAGTATATTATTTTCGTGCAAATGTGTTGGTAAACAATGAAGCCTGAAAGTGTAAATGAATGTTTTCCATCCAACACTACAACAACAGCATCCTCTCCAGATTCAGTGCATTCAGACATTCATCCTCACAACAACAAAAAGACACTCAAAAAAAAAAAAAATCTCTGTGCTTGGTTCTGCTTGTTTGTTTTGATCCACGGCCATCTAAAAGGTCAAAAGGTCTCTGTCCAAGAAAGACTCAGTCTTAGTTCCATTCAAATCCATTTTATACACATTAAAAATTGTACATGGAGACACGGCAAAGTGCCTAGATGGAAGGATGGTCTCGCCCTCCTAGTAGTTGACCTCGTAGACAGTCGCTTTCTTATCTCCTGAGCCCGTCACTATGTACTTATCATCTATGGAGATGTCACAGCTCAGCACTGAGGACGACTCCTTTGACTGTAAGGGGAATAAAAGATGTGTGAAAATATGAAAAGTGCACTTGAGAGTGAAGAAAAAGCCAAGAAGGGATGAAGGCCATGTACATGACAGACAGGTGCTGAACAAAGATATGATTTATTTTTCTGTCCAGTCCACAATATATCTGCAAAGAGTAGAGTGCAAGGTCTCACTCAGCTTCCAATACAACTTAATCTTTTCTTTTCAAGACCCCAACAAAGGTGTGTTGTTGAAATGTATGTGTCCTTGATATAAAGTGACTCTTACATTTTAAGATTTCTGATTTCGTTGTAATCAACACCTTCACTGTGAGTTTTACTTTATTTTACTGACCGTCTTCCACACACAAGCTGAAAGATGTTTGATGTCTTGCTCAAAGATATTTCCATAAACCTACAACCTCCTGGCTATTTCACTGCGCCATACGTGGCTCAGCTGCCTGTCAGCCATGTTTATGTTCTTGTGGTACGTTCCTTCACACTTACCTGGAATATGCTGGCTCCATACGGGGTTCTCCATGCGTTGAGCAGATTGTCTTTTCCTGTGCTCACAAACCACTTCCCTGCAGAGAATGGCAGAATACATTAGGCCACAATCAAGAAAAAATATTTGCCCCGGATCTTTAACAGGTCTCAATTACCTGAGCGTTAACGTCCAGGCCACACCGCCTACATCTATCTGTGTGACGGCTACCTCAGTGGACTGCTGCAGCCTGCACACATGTGGCATTCACACAGACAGCTGTGCTGCTGCGCGGCTGCCTGCAAGTCCTGTGCTTCTACATTGAGATTGCCTTTGATAATGGCCACTACTAATTCAAGTGCTGACGAAAAAGTGTTGAGTTAAAGATTAAATAGATCTCTTTCATGTCTGTGAGATATTTTATAGATATAGACTTTAAAACTGTGGTGAAATGTAATGTTGCTGGTATACAACAGGTTGTTTTAACCACACACACCATCCAGACATTAACAGCAAGATTCCCAATCTGTAGATGAGCGTAGCCACATCCAGATTTAAGGCCTCAACACGCTTTGTTTGTAACATCAAACTGTTGTTTTTGTAATGAGAAATTTGACACAGAACGCAAATATTATGCAGCGACACAGCAGCTTTTTTTTTTTTTTTGGCAGAATGAAGTCCATTTTTCTGAGCTTCCTCACCACAAATAAAGGCATCAACCTTGCACACTGTGTAGTACAAAATCATGACTATGGAGGACCTGTTGATTGTACAGTATGTTTCTTTGCACCCTTTATTACATGACAAATCATGTTACAAATTATTACATGACAGTGGTAATTTTGACAGCAGTTTTAGATTTAGTCTTAGTCTAATCTTGGGACGAAAATGCTGATTAGTTTTAGTCACATTTAAGTCATTTTTATCCTTCATAGTTTTAGTCTAGTTTTACTGAGGAAAATTAAAAGTATTTTAGTCGAGGAAAATCCATGACATTTCAGTCGGGGCTCAGATGTGAAGTCTGGCGGCTGGTGGCTACTTGATCTGCTGCCATTTAGTGGCTAACGCTGCTCCAGTGTGAGTGTTTTTTCTGTTGCTCCTGCTGCATGTGAAGTTAATAACAAGCACGGCGTTTTCGGCTTTCAATATCTCGTCACATCTTGTCTCATCAATGAAAATGAAGCATACATTTCATCTTTCTGTCTTTTCATCTGTCAGTTTTTATAATCAAGATCTAGTTTTAGCTCATCAGAGTCTTCTTTTCGTCATGGAAGTTATTGACGAAACATTTTCATCATAGTCTTCGTCAGCAAAATTAACACTGTGATATGACATCCTAAAATATGTCCAGATTGGCCATCAGCTCTATATAAAGCAGTGAACTCTCCTTCTCTTTAACGACTTTGTAAAATTCGGATGTACCCAAAATCTCCTCTTCTTTTGCTCAGTGATGAAGAGGAGGACAAGGTCTTCATCACTTGATAAAGTTGACACCATCATTTTTTCTAAAGAATGAGCTGGTGCAAACTTATTCGAACCTTTTACTGAGCAAGTGTTGCAACTGTCGCAAATGTGCATCGCTGCCTGTATGAAGAGTTCTGGTGAGTATTTGGTATATTCACTTCAGTTATTTGTGATGGCCTGAGTTTATAAAGGTTTTTTGTGGGATAAATATGATACCAGCATATAAGGCTCAAATACTGACAGTACGGGCACATTGTTTTATTTTATGACAAAACTTTTTTTTCTGTCTATTACACCTAAATAAACTCAAAAGTATTACAATGTAGAGACAGTTTTAAACATTAGTATGACTGTACATTAGTTATCTACATTACAGCACTGGCAGACAAACTGCTGGCTTCAAAATAAAACAAGTTAGTTGTGATGTAAATTTTGGGAGATCGGCCTGTGGGCTGACGTCACCATCTATTTGCTCCTGCAGATAAGTCATACTGGTGCTTCACGCTAAGACTTGCTGTCTGAGCTCATCCAGAAGTCTTAATTTTCACCACTAACCAGTCATTATCGGTTTGGATTTTTACGTCTTGGTCCAGCATGATTTCTGGCTGTACAAAGCCTTGCTCTGAAAATGGCCTTCATTTACATTGTAAATTATTGTAATCACATCTCCTACACACACCTGCCACATTTAGTCACATTTCCATATCCTTTACTTTCCATGTCGCACCATAAACATGCTACACATTGTAATTTTCTCTGCATAGTATCACTCAACGTAGTCAGAGCTAAAGTAACGGTTCACACAGAATTTGATCGAGTCAATTTCCCAGGACTCGGTACATACTGTACATTAATTTCCTTCCTTTACGACCTTATCAAAAACTAATAGGAACATGACTGCAGAGAAAATTGTCCTCAAAGATTTGTTTTTTCTTACCACAGTGAGCAAATCTGAGTGAGAGCACGCAGCTTTCATGCAGGTGGAGCTGGTACTTGTCAGGTTTGGTGACATGAAGGACCTCCACATTATTGTTCTCCATCCCCACTGCAAGCCACTCGCCCGTCGGACAGTATCCAAGTGAAAAGATCTGCAACCAAACCAAAACTCTGTTAGTTATACCTCATATAGTTTATAATAATATAATAAATAATCATCATCTCTTATAGTAGTCCACTCCTGATTTTTTTTTCAGTGCATGAAGGTGTTTGTGTCTGTGGGTGGCCACTGATATTAACACATCTATGGATGCTGGCAAATGTCCACTGTATGCTTTTCTACACCATCATGAGCATTTCATACTAATCTGTCAAAGCAGGTGGCAGTTTCAGCTTCTAAAATCGTATTAAGTATTAAGTATTAAGTGTTGAGAAAAAGCAGGTATGCATCATGAAACGAGGTGGGTGAATGATTCAGTCAGCTCTTATTTTTGGAGCCAATCACAACAACATTTTTTAGATCATGCTGACACCTGATGCCTTGATAAACCCGGTAACACAGCTGGAGTTTTTTTCTTCGCTAATTCGCTGGTGTTGAACTTGGAGGTGGAGGGGTTAGAACAGATATTATTGGATAGCATTAGCACTCTATTGGCCATGTCTCTCCCTGTCTGCCCCTGCTCTCTTTAATGCACACTCACCTCCTCCTGTGCACACTGAGATTGTGAAATTGGTCTTTTCTGGAAAATGGCAGTAATGGTCTATTATTGCTGCTCTTCTCCTCACTTAAAAAAACCTAAATTCTAACTGCCAGTGTTATTAGCGTTAAAGGTATTTGAGCGCAGGGCAGAAAACCAGAGCTCAGTCCCAGCCTTCATGGTGGGTTAAATGTTTTGAACTGAGCTTGTACAGTAAATTACTACAATAAAGCAAAGCCCGAGAGTGTAATCACACAAACTGCAAATGGCTGTGACTTGTACTGAGATGCACAATTTTCAGCTATCTGTAAATTCGACTTTAACCACCAAATAATGAAAATAAAAAGCAGTGCAGAACAAAACTTAAACGCAACTTACACTTGCAATCTAGTTCCACTCTACTGCTACACAAACTGTGATCTATGCAGACATTCAAAGGGACAGTTCACCCCAAAATCAAAAATTTATATTTCATTCTAACCGTTCGTACTACTTATCAATGTAGGTTGTTTTGGTGTGAGCTGCTGATTGTTGGAGATATCGGCCGTAGAGATGTCTGCCTTCTCTCGAATATACTGGAACTAGATGGCACTCGGTTTGTGGTGCTCAAAGCACCAAGAAAATAAATTTGAAAAACTCAACAGCAATGACTCTTGACAGAAATCATGACCCAGTTACTCAAGATAATCCAGTTGTTGTGAGCAGTTTTATGTAGGAACTATTTTCTTTATACCGAACTACACCTGCCAAGCGTATCACTACGCAGGTGGAAGCTTGCATCTACTGCTAGCTCACCTAGCACCACTGAGCTAACTAACGTTACAGCTCACGAGACCCATGTCCATGAGTAGATGCACACTTCCTTCTCTAGAGTTGCATCAGCAGTTCATCAGCTGGACTAAGTGTTGGAGCTCATCTGATAGTGGTCAGTGTGGTTAAAGCGCTGATAAGAAAGGGTGTGTTTGTGTGTAAAAACTGTCTGGTGTACCTGGGAGGTGAAGTCGTGCTGCTGAAGCTGTCGGCCCTCTCTCAGGTCCCAGGACCGCACGGTGTTGTCCAGGCCTCCAGTCCACAGCTTGGTCCCATCGTTAGAGATGTCTATACAGCTGGCTCCGTCTGTGTGACCCTGGAACTGCCTGCAGAAAAACACAGAGTCAGACAAGCCCATATCCAACAGTAGAGCATTTATCATCAAATCAAAGGACACATGAATATTTGTATCTTTTCTTGGTTGACACCAGCTCAGTCAAAGACCGTTTCAAGTTACACTTGCAGGAATTTTGGAGGAGTAAGAATGCAAGACTGATTAGAAGTGATTAAGTGATTAACACATTAGCCTCGGGAGAACTTATCACTGATACTGTGAGATGATAATGTGACGGGTTTAATTTAAACCTACACACTGTCTGACAGTGATTACACAAGGGTGAGAAACACTGCTCTCAAACTGCAAGGACCATTATCCTCCTGAGACCACGTGTCCTCATATGAGGACATCACATTTTGGGTTTTCTGCACCTTATACTTCATTCTGCTTCATTAAGACCTATTTTCCTCATTTGTGGACACTTTTTTGTGCCATCTAGTGGTAGTAAGACCACAATACACTAATCCATGTAAAAACAAGATGGCCGCCATCTCTGCCAAGTCAGTCTGCAGCTGATCCTGACACAAACGAAGACAAGGTCCAAAACCTGATTTTTAATTTTTATTTATTTATTTATTTTTTTACCAATTTTAGCAACAGTAACAAGCTACAAAGTACATGTTTGAGGACATTGGGATTTAATTGTTGTCTCATTTGAGGACGTTGGGACTTTATTGTCATCTAGTTTCAGGACATTGGGATGGAGTCTTGTTTTGTCATCTTATTTGAGGACATTTGGATGTAATCTCATTTGAGGACATTGGGACTTTACTGTCATCTTGTTTGAGGACATTGAGACTTAATTATCATCACATTTGAGGACAATGGGATAGTCTCCTTTGAAGACAATGGGTCTTTATTGTGGTCTAGTTTGAGGACATTGGGATGGAGTCTCATTTGAGGACATTGGGATTTATTGTCGTCTTGTTTGAGGACATTGAGTGTTAATTATCGTCGCATTTGAGGACAATGGGAAACAGTCTCATTTGAGGACATTAGGACTTTATTGTCGTCTCGTTTGAGGACATTTGGATGTAGTCCCGTTTGAGGACATTGGGCCTTTATTATCATCTCGTTTGAGGACATTGGGACATTATTGTCATTGACAATGTTTAGTTTTTTATGCTCATTAGATCCTACTAAATCGAAATAGTTAGGAGAAATTAAAAATGCATATCAAACAAAAGTTCAGGTCTAGATAGAGTGACATGTTAGACAGTGACCCTAAATGACGCATTGCCACTCAAATTAGCCTAACCTCCGATATAATTGTAAACTCTTAAGTTTGTTAGATGGCATTAGTTGTTGTAGGCATTTTCACTTTTATTGCATCAGGTTCCGACAACTACTTTTAGGTTGGTGAGACATTCAAAATTCGGTTTGTCGTCCAGCACTCATCAGAACCATCTCATATCACCCTCCCCAGCTCCATACCTAACCAGAGTCTGGTTGTGAAGATCCCACACAGCTATGTTTCCGTCAGAGCAGCAGGAGAAGCAGACCTTGGAGTCGGGGCTGATGGCCAGAGCGTAGCACGCAGGTGCTGATGAAGTTAGTTCAGCCTTGATTCGTGGAGTCGGTGTAGCCAAATCCCAGATTGACAAAGTACTCGCCTCGCCCCCGACGATGAGAGTGCGTCCGTCCGGAAGTAGCCGACAGGAGCGGATGTAGTTATCTCTGTTCTGATGCGACAGAGGCACAGAAGTAATTTTGTACAGTCATTAAAAAGCATCACTGCATAAACTAGTTGTTGTGAGCAGTAACAGGTAAAACAGTGCTAAACATTTTAAGCAAATATCAGGTAACACTGAGGTGTCATGTATGTCAGGTTCACTGCACTCACAAGGCAGTCCAGCTGGGACACCGGGGTCTTGTTTCCCGGGTGACTGATGTCCCACACCTTGACGCAGCCCTTGCCGCCAGTGTAGACATGACGTGTCGGGTTACTGATGGTGACAGCACACACCACCTCCCCGTGGCTGAGAGTATTGATCTGTCGTGCATGGCGCGGGATGCCGGGGCCGATCAGCGCGTCCGGGGGGAAAGGCACAGGCTGCATTTGTCCATCAGCGCTCACATGAAAGGAGTAGGCTCTAGAGAAAAGAGAAGGGTCGTGTGGAGGAATGAAGGGCGGAGGGAGAAGAGAGGTGAGAGTGTGGGTAAAGGTGTGCAAATGTGACAAAGAAGAAGAGATAAATGGTGATTCAACAGACTGGGAGGGAAACATACGGTTTTCCACCAGGAATGCCGGACAGATTGGGAGGAAGGCCAGGGACACGTATGTGGTGATGAGGATCAAATCCCACCTACAGAATATGAGAAAGCATTTAGAATAAAATTCAACCACAAACAAAGTACATAAAAACTAAAGCTGCTGGTTGCTGGTATCATGATGATTATCAGTGTCTCTGTTACTCAGCAGAAAAGTCTTCCCAAAGCCAGTCTGCTTGCATGCTGTATGTTTGAATTAATCTTTAAAACAAGACATGAACTGGCTCTTGCAGTTTGCATATTATGTGTCCTGAATGCTCTTTTCTGTATTAGCTGCACTCTAAGCTACAAAGCCCTCACACTATGAGCAGGCGAAAAGATGTCTAGGCATCGAGGATAGTGCCAAGCTACATTAAAGTTTTATTTTTAGACAACTACGTTATAAATGTTTTTTCACCTAGGGCTGCAACTAACAATTATGTTCACTATTGATTAATCTGCCATTTTTTTTCACGAGTAATTGATTCATCATTTAGTCTACAGAATGTCAAGAAAATGTGAAAAATGCTCATTAACATTTTCCAGAGCCCAAAGTAACGTCTTCAAATTGCTTCTTTTGTCCAATCAACAGTCAAAACCTAAAGAATCTTCATTTACTTTCATAAATGACGAAAAAAAGCAGCAAATTCTCATATTTAAGAGGCAGGAAGAAGCAAATATTGGACATTTTGGCTTGAAAAATGACTGCAGCGATTAATCGATATAAAAATTAGTTGCAGATTGATTTTCTTTCAATCGACTAAACGACTTGGCGCTGCAGCTCTAGTTTCAAGAGCATCTAAATGACAACAATTACGATGCAGATAACTGAAATTGAGTCACTGAAATGCTGTTGGTTATATGTAAGCCAGACTTCTTAAGGATGGTTTTAATGTTTTTCAGCCTACAATTCAACCATTTTAGATTTTTTTTTTTTTAAACTTTGTGCCCCGATCACATACTATATGGTGTCCACAGCTGTAAATCCAGTCATAAAAAACACATCTAAAGTAATCCTAATTGGAATAAGTAGCAACAGCAGGCAGATTAGTAGAATGATTAAACAACACACTGCATGATATTCTTTTGTTTTGTTCTGACTGTTTTTGTTTTCTATAAGAGAAGCTTGAAGTTAATTCCATACCAGACAGCTGGTATGTATGTGTACATATACAATGTGAATGTGTTTGTGTGTTTGGGTACCACTTGTGTGCGTCCGTATGCTGCCACCGCAGCAGCCGCCACCGCGCTCATCTGTGGGGAAATGTTATGCAGGCCGGTGTAGGCTGCTCCGGCTCCGCTCAGCTCTCCGTTCATACCCGGGTGGGGGACCATCCCAAATGGACTGGGGTACGAACAGGGCACCGCCAACGGTGTGCGGAGACCAGGAGCTGCAAGACAAACCACTGTCTGACACAAGTTGTGACATCTGGATCTGAGTTTAGACGCCCACTTTTATCTCTGTAGCGATGTGTTTAAGAACCTAAGTTCTTGGTTTTAAACAGCACTTCTGAGTCATATCCATTATCTTACTGACTACTTCTGCATGTACAAAATGTTTCTCTTTTATATTGTTTAAAATTAGATGTGTTTCACCTTTGGACCACAGATGTGGGCTTCTCTTTTCTGAGTTGTGTTTTGTGTACAGTGCATCCATGACAATGCACACAGTTGGTTGTATACAGGCAGGAGGCTGTCTGTCGCAAACTGTGGCAAAAGCCTCAGTTGAGACGCATGTTCCTAATGCACTGTATACATCTCCAAAAAAAGCTCCTAAAACCTGAATATTATAGGCACATCCCACACATGTTAATAGGAAAATGCTACATTCGCAATAAGGCTTAATTGAGAATATCTAAACAAAATATGGTGTTTACATTACCTGTAGTAAATCTGAATGTTGTCATATTTGTAATAATATGGAAATTTCAGTGTGCATGTAAACTGTCACTGAGAAGTTCAATGTTCTGTTCGCAAAACTCACCCAGCGTCTCAACTCCTGGTGGTTTCCCAGGTGCAGGCCTCAGGCTCGGGGTGGTGGTGCTGCTGGGTGTCGGGGCGTCAGAGCGGGATGTGGGGGTGCTGGACTTGGACACAGGCGTTGTGGACTTCTCATTCTACAACACAAAAAAGCAGCTTCAACTCTTAAAACGCTTTAAAAATTAAATTAATTTAAAAGTCTTTAAACACTTGTGTAAACACTGACTTAGATGAAGCAGATGTCTCTTCGCAGGAGGATTTTAGAGACACAGCCGTTTACAAATTTAATAGCAGAGCAGAAACATTAAATAATACAGGAACCATCCATGCTGTGAGTTTATGACTCATAAAATTGTCTTTGCCTATAAAAATGTATAAAGTGTTAAACGCTCTCTGAGAGTTTTTCTCTATATTTTGCCCTTTATTTCCATATCACTTCTGGTTTATTATCTTACATTCATTAACTCTGAACCTTTATTCTCTTCTATACATTTCTTACTATGATGACATTTTTCCAAATGGCTAAAAATAGAAAACTACCCTGAGAAATGATGAAAAAGAAGATCAGGGGGCTGTAATTACCCCAATGACTCACCAAATTAATCTCTTTGGATTTGGATGAAGGTGTGCTGCTGGAGGAGGCGATGGAGGACGGACTCAGCGGAGCATCCTTCTTCAATAGGCGGCTCTTGTCCAATCCGTTCTCCCGAGGCGAGTGGGCAGGACTTCCTCTCGGAGACGCGGGATCCTGTGGTGCGTGAGCACAGGCAGAGGCGAGAGAGTAAAATGGATTCATTTTTCCTGATCAGGTGACAAAAAAGACGCCTTGCTGCCTGAGCTGTGTCGTACCTCATTGGAGACGTCCACGACCAAGTTGTCGTCACTCTTCTCTCCATCACTTTCCTGTGAGGACACATAGAAGACACACACTTGACTTTCACTTTGAGGTGAAAACATTTTGGGGCAATTTTTGTCACAATTTTCTCTGAAATAACTTGAAACTGACAAAAGTAATCGGCTTTAACAACAATATCTTGTGTCATAAGCTTTTAGAGGCAATCACTGTAATCAAATGTTTACTGTAGCTCTTAATGAGACTTCAGCACCTGCACCTTTATTGGTAGTTTGGCTCACTCTTCCTGAGCAAACTGCTCCTGCTGTCTCAGGTTTGATGGGTGCCCTCGGCAAGCTTCAGCTCTTTTCATAGATGTTCGATAGGATTCAGATCAGGGCTAATATAAAGCCACTTTAGAATAGTTGAGTGTTTTCTCCTTATCCAGTCTTGGGTGCTTTTAGCTGTGTGTTTTGGGTCATTATCTGTGGACCCATGACTATAGACTGTATAAAATAATGGGCGTAGCTACTGTGGCATTTCAGACGACGCCATCTTGGTTTATAGAGCCAGAAGTGGCCATATTTGGACAAGAGGGTGGAGCCGTAGAGGAGTGTGGTGTGGATCTGACTCACAGACTCTAGTGACGCCTTGCAGACAGCCAGTCACTTTAAAGGGATATTGCACTCAAAAATGAAAATTCAGCCACTATCTACTCACCCATATGCCGATGGAGGCTCAGGTGAAGTTTTAGAGTCCTCACAACACCCTCACACACGTGAGCGCCGTGCACAGAGACGCAGTCAGAGCTACAGGCTACAGTGGGGCTAAAAACAGAGTTCAAATGACGTTTTTCCAAACAACTTTTTATGTCGGGGCTTCAGGACACTTGGATCACTATGGACGAGCAGTATGGAGATATTTTGTGGTTTCAATTATGTGTTTTTGGACGTTTGAATCTGGGGCGCCGTAAGCCTCCATTAGGTGGAGTTGTGCTGCTACCTCCTCTCCCCTTGGATCTCTGCAAGTGTTGTGATGACTCTAAAACTTCACCTGAGCCTCCATCAGCATATGGGTGAGAGATAATGGCTGAATTTTCATTTTTGGGTGCACTATCCCTTTAAGCTTTAACAAGTTGTAAATAGGTGAGTTACGTATGAATTCATGCCCATACAGTTGTCATGCATGTTGACATTAGCTATAGAGACCAAAACTGCTTTTTTTGTACTAGGCTGTCAACATGCTTGGCCTTTTTAACATGGGGGTCTATGAGGACCGACTTGCTTCTGGAACCAGCCTCAAGTGGCCATTCGATGAACTGCAACTTTGTCACTTCAGTGTTGGCTTCATTGTTAAGCCCCAGAGATTGCTGGTTGCCCGTGACCTTTGACTGAATCAGAGCTTCCTCCATGAAGCCCACTTTTGCTATAAAAGCGACAAATGGTGTGATCAGAAACTGACGCACCTTGACCTTGGAGTTCAGTCTGTATCTCTTTGCCAGTTATCCTTGGCTCTTTTTCTACCATTCACACTATCCTTCTGTTCAGTGTAGGATCAATTATCCTCTTGTGGCTTCACTGAGGCAGGCTGGCTACAGTTTCATGGACCTAAAAAACCTCTAAATGATATTTGCAGCTGTTGTCACAGGAACATCAAGCTGCTTGGAGATGGTCGTCCCGTTGCTTTTATCTTTACTGTATCATGAAGCGTTATTTCAATGAGTTGTAAGGGTACCAATAACTTTGAACAAATCTGTATTTAACTAAATTCTCCAACACTAAAAATACAGATAATCAGTGCTTTTATCAAATTCAATATCCCATTTATTTTACACATACAGTCGTAAAAAGGCCAATCGTAAAATCAAGGTTTTAATTAATGCTCTAAAAGAAGGCTGTGAAGGCGATTTTAATCATTCCTCTGGCATTACTCCTTTTGTATTTTTGCATGTTTTTAATTATCAGATAGAAGTGGTCGAATGGTTCCATTGTGTAGCGTCCAGATGGCTCGTCTGGCTGCAGAACAAGTCATAAACTGCAACAAGCTGAGTTCAAATCCCAGCTAAGACCTTTGACACATCAGGTCTCGCTCTCACTGTGTTGTCCAAAAACAGGAAGTGTGGGTTTGAGATAACGTCACATACTGTCTGTCAGGCTGCCTTTGGTTCACTGTGGATTTTATATTAGAAAGCTGGCACTCCTCTTTTTCCTCTAAAATGTTGAATATTTGAGATCAGAATTGAATTTTGACCAAAAGTGTAGCCACTGTAGTTCTGATCCCAAAACAATCAAGTTATGAAACTCTGCTTTTCCATTGTCTTACCCCAGGAGTAACAAGTTAAAATAAAAAATATACTTATCAAGTCATAAAAAATTAAATTTATGTTGACTCACATAGCGGGTAGAGGCCAGCTCCTTATCATCTGTCTTCTGTTTCTTGCTGTCGGAGGAGTAATCGCTTGAACTCCTGTGCTTCTCTCGGGGCCGAAAACTGGCCGAGGGAGACACAGACGAGCTCTGGAAGAAACAAGCAGGAGCATATACTTAGAAGAAGATGGAAAAATATTCTCCATTTTAAAAGACATGAGTGTCTAAAAATGTCTATGGACTGAGGAGTCTCTTTTGCTATATGTCTGTTGTGTGTATCTTTTGCTGTGACGTGGACAAAGCTGCAAACTGACAAAGTGCTGGTAAATTAACACAGGTAAAAGTTTTATCAAGAATACACTACTTCAGTTGAATAAAGAATCACTCACATAAAAATACGGATTTTGAGAGCCACTGATTATTTTTCAATGCACTGTCTTTATTAGCCACATGAATGGCACGGCTCAAGGTATGTCAATGTCAGTGTGTATCTGTGTCCTCTGCTTTGGTCCAGACAGAAATATCTCAACAACTTGTCAAACGGATTGCCATGAAATTATGTACAGACATTCATGATTCCCAGATAATGAATCCTGATGGCTTAAGCGACCCTGTGACTTTAATTTAGCTCCACCATGAGCTTAACTTTTGTGGTTTTGAGTGAGATATCTTCACAGATATTGGATGGCCTACTATTAAATTTGGTACACGCGTTTAATCCCCTTTAAGATTAAATCTAAATAACTGAAGTGATTCCTTAACTTTCCCTCTAGTGCCATTATTCGGCCATAATTTTACTTTGTCCATTTTTTGGCAAGTTTTCACACACTTACAAATTAAACTAAAGCCACTTTAACACTGCCTGTTCAAGGTGGGAATATCACGCCTTTACACCGCCTTGCTGTTCTGTATATGAGGTACGATTGCGGAATTAGGGGACAGAGTTGTCTCGCCTTTAAGCCACTAAAAGAAGTAATAATAGCACCCAAACAAGCTCTGTATAGGCACACAGCTATGACATTTTGACAACATGTTATGCATGCAACCCATCCGGAGAGATTTTAGAAGTAGCTGATAGCAGGTAGCGGCTAACTCAAAGAGGAAAAGCAGTGGCCAAAAATGTCTGCAAACTGTGAAAACGATGAAGCCCTGGAGCTTCTTACCCTCCGATACCTGCTAAACATCAGCATGTCAGCATTGTCATTCTTTACATTTTAGCATGCTGACATGAACATTTAACTTAAAATAATGCTTCACTTAAGTACAGCCTAACAAAGCTGCTGTATGTCTGCAGATCATATAGAAACACAGATGCATCATTGGCCACTGGATCGTACATCAATGTTGCTGGCATATTGGAGACAGCAAGACTTGCCTTGTACATAAATGCAAGTAAACAGGAGATCTGCGGTTTTCGTGAATAAAAATCATTATAACATTTACATTTCTCAACCGATTGCAATGAGTCGTTTTAATGTTCAAGAGTTTACGATCATGTCTTTGAGGATCCGTGGCAGCCAGCAGGAAACATTTTATTAGCAGCAAAAAAATAAGGGGAGCGGAAGTGATGTTCCTGTTTTTCTCTTTGATATATTCAAAGTTATATTCCTTAAGATTATTTTGTTTTCCGGAAAAAAGCCCTGACAACATTTACATTATATAATAAGTCCAGCATTCCTGCACAGGATTCTAATTGCTACAGCTTTACTGTTCGTAATTCACTAAATTCACTAAAACTAGTGAAGTGTCTACTCAAAACAAACCTGTTCTGAATGGGCTGATTGCTCATCCTGTGGTATTACTGCTTACAGCTTTTTCAAGAACCGCTCAACTTCAACATCAACTTCAACTCCACACTGTGTTACCTGAGTAACACACTTGGGCCCCAAACAGCTGTAGATATATTATGATGTTTAGCAATAAAAAAATATTGGATTGTGTTGCTACTTAAATTCATTGTACCCTGAAATAACATACAAACGGCCCCCAGAGCACTTAAAAATATGCAACTCAATGGTACACTAAATACTTACGGTGTACTTCTACATGTACTTCAGAGGAAAACATTACACTACTACAAACCTGATTTGCAAATCCTTCTTGACCTACATTCAATAAAATACAGTAAAAAAAAAACCAACACAATATTTTAACAGTTGCCCCTTGAACTACTCTCTACCACAGAAAAAGTCCCACTGAAAACAGTTGACAGCGTGTTCTGTAAACTTCCTGAGTAACAGGGTCACTGACATTTAAGCAAGCAGCAAAATCCATTAACGAAACCCATCCACCTCCCTATTACTGAGTGAAGGCAGATATGTCATAAAACTAGAGCAAATAAATCAAAACCTACTACATAATAGAAGAAGTAAGCAAGGAAATAAATTTTTATATTTGTAATCTGGGTGAACCAACCCTTTAATACTCAAAATTTGATTGCATTTAGTGCTGTCAATAAAAGGAAATTGTGTGTAGGCTGTGTTTGGGTGAAATCATTATCTATGTCAATAAGCACAGGTATATATTAGGTCTACTTTGTAGCTTACAATTTAAAGATATCCAGTGAGGAATCCTATTGAAAGACATAGTTAAAGAAGTGAAAAGTCCTCTCTGAGTGGATCCCTGAAGTGCTCTTAAACGGCTGAACTTTCCTTTCTAAAGACCATGATAGGTTAAAGGAGAATTAAAGACATCTTATGTTTAGGACAGGGTGCAAAGCACAAGTACAACTTAAACGCTACAAATCCTCTGAATGTGTCAAGACTTTTACTTTGAGCTAAATTAGGACCAATAGCACGCAGCCAGACAGCAATGCAAACAGCGCAAACTCAACTCAATGGCTGGATTTCAACACCATTTTCTTGTCAAAACCATTTCACTTTGACTGTATCACACAATAGCAAAGCAGCGCTGCATCCTTGACAGTCTGACTGCACCATCGTGGCTTGAACTCCGCTGCATTATTTTTGAAATGTAGGGGGGGAAGCAGAGGGGAGGGGAGTTGCTCCATTGATGTCTCTCTTTTGTTAATCAAATATGGCATCCTTTAAATACCATTACTCAAGGATTAATCCTCTTTGAGAAGCAAAGATCAAAATAAGGTCAGCTAAACATTTCCCCTCTTGCTCAGCCTGTCCCTGCTGATCTCTCCCTCCCTCTCATTGGGAGGCTCTCCTTACCCGGCGCACGACGGACAGAGAGAAGAAAAATAAAGCAGGACCTTTAACTCGACCTTTCCACTAACTCACGCTTGTAACCTTTCCGCTGCCCTTTGCCGTGCTGCAAGTGTTGATGACAAAGATTCTGTGGGGGAGGAGTGACGGTCGGCATGTGTGTGTCTGTGTGTGTGTGTGGGCCGGTGTGGTCGGGCAGCACTTGTACCTGTTTACACTTTAGTGCTCCGTATGTGCAAACAATGTTGAGATGTCAGTGTGTGTACAGGTGTCTCTTCTTGAGTGAGACAGAGCAGGTTGAGCCCCCCCGTCTCTGTCTCTCTTTGCAGACTGATTAGATTAATTAGCCTGCAAATTAGCTCTTTGAAAAACATCAAGGCAAATTAATTTCTGCTGCAGAGACAAATGAAGGCTCCGCCGGCAGTACAAGCACGGTGAGTGTGAAGAGCCGTGTGGCGTGACTGGGTGAAAGTATTAATTTACCAGCACATCATAATTATATTTGCCTCCCTGTTTCAAATTGATTCTTCAAGTCGTGATAATGATACCTGTAACCTTCACTGTTTTGCTCAATTTCAGTTCCGCAAAAAGTTTGACTTCGCTCCTGTAATGACCGGCCCAGAGTGAATAAACTTCTCTTAATTAATGTTGTCGAAGGGACAGTTCACCCCAACACCAGAAATACATATTCTTCCTCTTACCTGTGGTGCTATTTATCAATCTAGATTGTTTTGGTGTGAGTTGCCGAGTGTTGGAGATATCGGCCGTAGAGATGTCTGCCTTCTCACGAATATGATGGAACCAGATGGCACTTGGCTTGTGGTGCTCAAAGCGCCAAAAAAACACATTTGAAAAATTCAACAGCAATGTCTCTTCCAGAAATCATGACCCGGTAACTCAAGATAATCCACGCTGTCTTGTGAGCATTTTTATGTTGGAACTGTTTTCTTTCAACCGAAATACACCCACCAACCGTATCACAGTGGAGACGGGAGTGTGCATCTACATGTGTAGCAGAGTTTGCAATTTTTGTGTATGTAATTGCACTTGCTATTATTGCTATAATGTAGTTATGTGGTTACACCAGTTATTGGCTCCAGGGCGCCCTCCCTCAGAGGTAGCAGGTAAATGCCACTGCAGGTGTTGACAGACTGGCAGTTCATGAGAGACATGCCTGAGGTGAGTTGTCGGGCACAGCACTGCGTACAAATATTGCATATTAATGAGGGGAAGTCCACATTATGAACACACATACACTGTGTGGTATGGAAATGTAACTGGAATGAGTTATAAGTGGGTTGCTGTACTTTGTAAGTGATGAAATGTTCAAATAACGGCATAATGCACTTTAAGAAATAGCTTGCAAGCATCTGTGCTATTCTTTTGTAGCGTGCAGTGTGTGAGGTGCCGGTAACGAGCCAACAGTACGACTGACCAGTGCGTCTTCTGTTCAGGTACATATTTTTGTATTATTGTAATCGTATTAATAATTTACACTGCTGGCTGGTGTAGTTTGGTATAATGAAAATAGTTCCTACATAAAACTGCTTACAACATTCTGGCTGGTGGACAGGTGGGCACCTTAACACCTTTTATCTGCACACTCTCACCACACCAAGGTGACACAGAGCTGGTTGAAAATCAGCAAAGTATCCGTTTAAGGTCCTTGCTCAAGGGCCCCTCAGTTGCAATGCTTTTCCACTTTCAGCATTCACTCAGATTTATCCCCCCAGTCTGGAGACTGAACTGGCACAACCTCACATTTCAACCCTTTCTGCTACAGTGCGACTGCTCCCCAGATTTCTTTTAAATAAAACAGTATGATGTAAAATGTGATGCAGTATGTGTTTTAATATCATGTTATATGGCTCCACTTTTCTCCACTGCTGTTTCCAAAGCCAGGAATTGACTCTGAACCTCAGCTTTTGTGCCAGTGTGCTTAAAGTGGTTGGAGAAAAATGTGAACATTTTCATTTACATGCCATCAGGGCAAGACAAAAGCAGCTTCTGAGTGGTCCTGGCGATGTGGGGTTTTCTTAAAAACACGATAATTTGTATGCATTCACAGCAAATTTAGCATGTTAAATGGACGCGGTATTGACAGCGCCATTAGTCTAGATTAAATCTTCACTTTGTTTCATCTCCACTTTTCCTCTTTCTTTTATTCTTCCCTTAACCAAGACATCACTAGTTTGTCACCACTATTTGGAAATACTGTATTTCACTCCCTTTGTTTCTGCGCTTCCTTTGCTCACTAAAACGTCGGCTCCGTTCACACCAAAAAACCCTTTTCAACTTTAGGTTGAGTCAGTTGGTTCACTCAATAACCTCTGATCCTTCTGTCCGACTCAATTTGTTTCTTATTCTGCAGCCAACACAGCATGGACGGCCAAGCTGTACACTGTATACAGAGTTTTTAAAAAAGAGCATCCTGGCATGAACAAAGAGACTGACAGCAGCTTGCCAGTGGAAAAAAAACAGGACAAAAAAGTACAAAAAAAGGAAGTGTGATGGCCTCCGCAGCAGTCGCGCTAACGACAAGCTGCAGTATGTTTACTTTCAACAAGTGATTCATTCGAAAAGGTCAGTCTAACACTGAAAGCGGCCTCAATGGCAATTCACTCTCACCTTTTTTCCTAAACATACAGCACATAATCAAGGATGTTAACTTTATTAAAGAGAGGTTTTACCTTGAGGGATCATAACTAAGGCCATTGCCTTTACTACTCCAAACACGTCTCCTTTCACCACATAGTGGACTGGAAAGCGAACAAATACACATACAAAAAAAGCAAAAAAATTAACGGCATTGACAACAGAACTAACAATTAGCTTCATTAGATAAGTGTGTCTGACAGGCCTGAGGAGGTGAAGTCCTTGAACGCACCACGGCTACACAATAGACCATCTCTGTTGGCAACAAAAAAACTATGCAGACAGACACACATGTATGTCTGCACCCACATACCTTTATCAGTGCGCAAGGTGCTAACGCCAAGGACATTAAGGCACAGATGTTCATGCAATTCAGACACACTGTACCCCGTGGACTGTTGCCAAGGCAACTGTAGACCACTGACAAGGGGCTTATTGGTTTCATGAAGTGACTGTTGGCTGTGTGTTCTCACAGGGCGCTAATAAAAGGCATTCATCATTCTGGTCCCTCTATCTTTACCACTGATTTCTGACGACCTCACACACACACACACACACACACGCACACACAAAAGCACACTGCTAATCGCTCCCATCATGGTGCCTACAGCTGTGTGTGTGTGTGTGTGTGTGTGTATGTGTGTGTGTGTGGAGGAGGATATTCTACATGGGGGGCAGGAGATAACATATTAAACATTCCTCCTGTCTCCACCTCCTCCAAAACCACCAGAGAACACCCACAACCTGCTAAACTCATTCATGTGTGTGTGTGTGTGTGTGTGTGTGTGTGTGTGTCCGTGTCTGTGTGAGCGAGCGAGCTGCCGGAATAAAGAAATGCTAATCTGCTCATTGAGTATTCAACAAACCAAATGTTTGCCTTGGGAAAAAAAGCTCAGCTTAAGGGACTAATTACTACAAGTGCTGGATGTAATGTTGCTCTGTTGAACTGAATCTTTTTGCCCCCTCCTTCCTTCACTAGTCAGACGTGTGCTTTTTTCTTTTTGTTTCTTTTTCACGCGCTTCTTCTTTCTTCCTCTCTGCCTCCATTTGCACAAATCAGAATGTTTTAAATACGTATTTTGTTTGGTTTTTTCAGTTTATGTGGGGAAACATAAATGCAGAATGTGCAGAATGTTTTGATGACTGAGTGCCAATTTAGGGAGGCAGGATATGATTGAGGGCCGCACAGGAAAAGTGCACACATTACATAAATATCTTTTCCATCTAAATTCCACATTAAACTGCGGGGGACTAAATGCACTAAAATCGCTGACATTAGCTAACGTCTCGAGCTTTATAAATAGAAGATCATTTTTGGTGTCACTCGCTGACATGCAACCAGTAGCTTTCTACAATGTCATTTTTAACCTTACAGATGCTTCGCCAGGGTCCAGACGTCTGAATCCGCACATTCCACTGAGTTTGAGTTGACGGATTCATCTACCATCGTTACATAAAACAATGGTGTCTTGGTTTAAATAAAAAACAACAAATAAGTGCTGTGGAGGGACTTGAAAAGCCAATCAGCATCACAGGTGGGACTATCGCCATTGCCAAGCATTGACAGGCGTTGTCAAGCAGTGCGCTTAAACCAATGACGAGTAATAACAACAATGGCGAGCGCTATAAACAAGATAGATGCTGCTATCAAGGCTGCTCTAAATCGACATGTCTGCTCAATATCGCCCAACATCGTTTTTACTTCCCTCAGCTCCACCCTTAAAATCCCTGCAAAACAAGTACGGTGGCATAGCTACACATCATTCAGTACGTTTACATGCAGCTTGATAAAAAAAAAAAAATCGAATTACTGGCTTAGTCCGACTGAAACTGGACTCTCCGTAGCTCATTTGACTGAAAATCAAACTATTGCTGCTCATATCCACTTAGTCCGACTGGAGTTGGATGCAGCATTCTGCACATGTGCAATTTTTTCTTTCACAGAGAGAGAGAAACTATGAACTAGTGTAGTGGCTCCTTGAACTTTTGACACCACGGACCACCTCAGAAAATACGACCCTCTCCGGGATCATCACTATGACCAACATTAACATACAGTAGCACAGGCCTACGCGATTCAGGAACAGGCAGCTCACACAGGAAGCAGGTTTATCCCTAATCCGAAGATTATTCATCGCTAACTGTTGTCGGCCAAACTGCACAAAGGGTTAGCACTAGAACTGGCACTGTGCCAATATTTATCATACACCACGAGCGGCAACCCTTCATCAGGTGCTGAGACTTCAATGGCGCTGCTAAAGTAGCCACTAGCACTTGGGTTCAGTCGACTGTCATCCACTTCAACAGGGAAGCTCAAAATATTCTCCTTCTGATCCACACTTCGCTTCCTGATAGTTCCCTTTTATAGCGTGTTTTTAAGCGATTTATCTTGACTAACTCATCTTGCCATCACAGTTTAGCTCACGACTTATGTGCATGCTGCGTTCACGCTACAAAGCAGAGAGTGTTTGCTTACCATCTGTGGTAAATGTACCAGTGGACTTGTGGCTCAGAGGACACTGATGGTCTGATAGGGAAATTATGCCCTTAGATTCTGACTATTAAATAATATTTAAGTCATGAGCCATATTTATATTTAAAAAAAAAGTGTTAAAATGTGAAAATTAAATATGTTTCTATATCTACATACATAATGTATATGTAATATTAAACATCTCTGTTAAACATAGAATCATCTTCCACTAAAAACTGCTCTAGTTTTATGTTTTAATAAAACCTGAACATGCTGTACATTATCATAGAAACATTACATTTACACTGTAACTATACAACAAACAAGTTGACTACAATACTCAAATAAATGTGTCACTCACTTCATGTTCTTTGCATATGATATCAAATATTATCTCCAGCCACTAGCAGGCGTGTTGCAAATAAAAATGAATGAAGAAACCTGGTTAGGAATGTTGATGGTAGGAGAAGAAACGGCTGGCCAAATATCTGAATGTTTGTCTGTATTGCAATTGTGTCACCTGATGGTAATATTATTATTATTATTTTTTTTTTTTTTTAAATCTTTATCGCGCTTGGTTGAGTGAGCAAAAATGAGACAGTACAGCAGAAACACATCAGTATGTAACAGAGAGAATGAATGGAATTACTTACCTTGACCGAGTCTCTGTCTGAGGAGGCGGAGGGCAGGAGACAAGGGGGGGAGAAAAAAAAGACTAATTAAGGCATTTAATGTCTCAGCAACAAGCACAATCGTTCTTGAGCAAAGGTAGAGACAAAGAGAAACAGACAGATAATTAAAAATTTGTGCGTACACACACACACACACACACACACACACACACACACACACACACACACACACACACACGCACACGCAAACACACACACACACACACACACACACACACACACGAGGAAAGAGAGAGCAGTACGTCTAATGATGGATTGCCATTGTTACTGATTCTCGTGCCTGATGATCACATTACCTGAGCTATCATTACTGCCAGCTAAAGCTAAAAGTACATAACTCAGAATGTTCCTGTTTATTCTACCTGCTAACCTACAGCATGTCAAGGAAAATGTACTGCTGGGAAACAAAGCAGAGATGAACGATTACTCTGGCTGACTGTACTCTGTCAGTACAAACACCCTGTTTGCATAAAGACAGATGTATGAAACACTGCGGCAGCTGCTGGCGCAACAACAAGCATTCTGAAAGTTTAAAGATGGCCGTCAATCAACTCTCTCCTGAAAAATGTTGCTGAAGGCTTATCAAAACCAGCAAGAGGTTAAAAGTAGGGTTGCAAAGGTAAGAGATTTTCACAATAAGATAACGACAAGAAAGTATCACAGATTCACAGTATTACACTATTATATATATATTATAGTATTACACAGCTAAACTATTAAAGATTCCAAAAAGAGGAGCAGCTTCAATAGTGTGTTTTATGAACAGCCCCGGACTTCTTAGACTCTTTTAGCAAGTTACCGTCTCTGCAGAGGCAAACTGTGAATGTGCGATAGATATGGTGACAGATCAAGTCACAGATTACAGCGTGATGATTAGAGGAGAAATGGCAGAGCATAAAGGTCCACGTGGAAAAAAAACAATTCACTCATTTAGAAGGAAAAGAAGGAAATCACCTGTTGATTTATATACAGTCATGGAAAAAATTATTAGACCACCCTTGTTGTCTTCAATTTCTTGTTCATTCTAATATCTGGTACCACTAAACGTATAATACAATGAACACAACAAAAAATGCAGCTGGTCACATAATACTTTATGTCCTATTTGACATTCTTAAGCTTAATTGATTCCCAGGGTATATAAGAGGCCATTTCACGTCACAAGCAGCACTGCACATGCAAAGGCCTAGAGTGGTTTCCTGCTTACATTCAAGCCGTAGCACAACTCAGAAGTTGTCAGCTCTCACATAATGCCTAAAACAAAAGAATTATGTGAAGCCACAAAGGCAGCCATCTTGGCACTGCTGGAAATTGGCATGAGTGAGAGACAGGTAGCGAAAAAACTGAAGATCTCCAAGACAGCCGTTCATTACAACAAAAAAAAACAAGCTGAACATGGCACTACCAAATTGCTACCTGGCCGTGGCAGGAAACGTCTTTCTACCCCACGAGATGACCGTGCACTCATCCGTTCCTGTGTCAGGAATCGTCGTCAGACCTCCAGGGACCTTAAAAATGAGTGGGCACTGTCGAGAAATGTGACTTGTTCGGCAAGGACAGTTCGAAACGACTTGTTGAAGCTGGTTTGAAGTCACACAGAGCACGCAAGAAGCCCTTCATCAATGAAAGGCAGAGGAAGGCCCGGTTACTCTTTGCTCGAGACCACAAGGATTGGACTGTTGATGATTGGGCTAAGGTTCTCTTCAGTGATGAATCCAATTTTGAATTGATGCCCACTCCAGCCAACTTACTGGTTAGGAGGAAGCCTGGAGAAGCTTACAACCCAGACTGTCTTGCCCCTACAGTAAAACATGGGGGTGGATCAGTCATGATCTGGGGTTGTTTCAGTCTGAGTGGAACAGGGCAAATGCAATTGTGTGAAGGCCGAATGAACCAGGTCATGTACAGGACTACCTTGAAAACAGTCTTCTTTCATCAGCTGGAAAACTCTTTCCTGCCTCGAATGACTGGATTTTCCAACAAGACAATGCCCCTTGCCACACGGCAAGGTCAGTTAAAGCCTGGATGGAGAACCACAACATTCGCACCATGCCTTGGCCTGCTCAATCACCAGATCTTAATCCAATTGAAAACCTGTGGAAAATCATCAAACTCAAAATGGAGAACCACAAGCCCAAAAACAAAGAAAATTTGTTTGAATTTGTCCAACAGGAATGGGCTGCTGTGACAGCAGAACAATGTCAGAAGCTGGTGGAGAGCATGCCAAGACGCATGGCTGCAGTCATCAAACAATGGTTATGCAATCAAGTATTAACTCTTGTGTGTATCATGTGTTTAAAGCAAACAGAAAAGAAAACATGGAATGCTTAAAAGTAGTGTTTTTGGCGGTACAATGCCATAGCTATTGATGTAAGAATTTAAGTAATTTTGGTTATTATCATCAAGAAAACCATGGAAAATGAATAGTTCTTAGTTCTTAAATTAAACTCTCATGAGCTATTTTTGTTGTTATCATTATAATTGTCCAAACAAAAGTACCTTTAGTTGAGCCAGGCATTAAAATTAACAAGAAATTGAAGAAAACAAGGGTGGTCTAATAATTTTTTCCATGACTGTATATAGATCCAAGGGGACATTTTTGTATTTGGGAGCTATTTAAATGTATAATTTGTGGTAGATTTTATTTATTTATTAATATTGTATACAGAATCTGAATCTCACTTTTTGTTTAGTTTTTACTGAATATCTGAAGGTAAACTATAAAACTATATCACTTATTTTGCTGTAATTCTATTTTCTTAAATTAATATTTATTTATTTATTTATTGCTAATTTGTCATATGATCAGTCACCCAGCCATCACTGAAACCATTTTTTCAAAAAATGGAAGCATGTGTAAAAAGTCTGACGGAAAGTGTAGGAGGAAACGAGATGTGTAGGTGAGATTTTCCATCCTGCAGCTTTTTTTCCGATATAGATATGAAAATGCACATGGTATGATAACTGTCAATTTTCATACCACAGTATACAGTGAAACGGGTATATCATTACAACCCTAGCTGCAAGATGACATTGAGTCACATTTAGTTGAAGGTTCTTCCTCTGAGCAGAGAAAAAATACAATGATTATCAGGCCTGATTAGATTAGACGAGCCAGCAGCCTGAATGTGCGTACTATATACACATGATCAGCTGTTTGTATTTATTGCTAATTTCTCTGAAAGTAAAGATATTTCTCCTGAAAATGTCGTCTGAAAAGTTGCTGTATTTGTAAATTAAGGCGCCCGGGGGTCAAAATGACACTGTATTTGGCAACAATGTCAGAAAAAGGAAACTGCATGCATTAGAATAATAACCTGCATTTAAAAAGACAAACAAAGAAAGCTCATATTTCCTACATACTGTCCACGCTGATTCACAGGAACTCAACTGAAGGAATCAGATTGTTATTGATTGCTCCTAATGGGGATAAGCATTACCTGAGTTAGCAGCTGTTTGCTTTACTGCAGCTACAGGGCAAGGTTAACTGCTCGACTGCACTGTAAAAACCCTCACAGTCATGCTGCAACAGAGTAATTAAGAGCTGGCACACACGGTTTCCACAGACACACACACACACACACACAAACACAGTCTCTATCTACTGTAATTAAATGCTTGAGCTGAAAGTCAGCTCGCAGAAGAATTAGAGGCGTTCTGTGTGTACAGAAGAAAAGAGGCATCATGGTGGTTGTGTATCGCTCTCTATTAGGCCAATTAAAACAGCATAATGACAAATCAGTTTTTAATTGCTTTAACTGCTGTTCATTCAGAGTACCAACAATTAAGCATCAGCCAGTGCGAGTGCTGCTATAATTCATAACTTTGACTGAATATTCCAGGCATGTAAAATTAGTTTGGGGTCATTAACTGAACAAAAGATAAAAGCTTCACTATTTATGTCTATTAAACACATTTAGCATCTGTTTATGAATGACATAAAACAGCAAAGTCTGTGTCATTTGCATCAAAGCTCGACATGTTATATTGGGTTGTCTGTATTTTTAAATACTTCAGATAAATAAAATTGCATTTTAGCTTGTTATATATGTGTAGATATAACCTCAACGATAAAAAAGTTAAAATGAAGCATTGATAATTTATATATCCTCTTCTTGTGTGTTTACATCATAAGAACAAACAGTAAAGTAGAATGAAACTCTCAATTGTAATAAATAACAATGGAGGAGGAAGTAATCTCACAAAAACAAACTTCACATTGTGGCTGTTTAACACATAAACAACCAGGAATACAAGCTTAGACTTATTGCAGACATAAAGACGCCAAAAACTGCCCACACATGTACATAAACACATCAGCACCTACTGTACACGCACACATGCAGAGCAGGCCTTACCTCTCGGGTGTTCGCTGTTGTTGTCGTGGTGTTTCCTCTCGTCTTTGAGCGGCAGCTGGTGGCTCAGAGCAGACGACAGAGCCAGCAGGCTGGCAGTACCGGCACCGGGAGGCAGCGGGGGCTGGAGGCCCGCTGGGTGTGGCGTGAGCGGGACGGGGATGGCGTGGCCGTGGGAGAGGTGCTGAGCCTGGAGCTGCTGCTGCTGAATCACACACAGGAGTCATGATTAGTGTGATGCTGGATTTTGACAAACAAGATGCTGAGATGGGAAGACAGGAGGGACAAAATAAGAGCCAGGAAAGGAAAGAAACATTTGGAGCACCAAATAGTGACTAAACATCTGGAGCCTGACCAGGACTGGATATGAGAGATAATACAAACATTTTAAATCATACTCAATTTATTCTAGTCTCTGGGTACCTTAATATACGGCAGGTGTGTCAGAGGAAAGCACAACGTGAATAAAAATGAAAAAGCTCTCACTTACTGCTGGTATATTTTACTTTTATTATGTGAATAAATAAAAAAAATATCAGCAGTTAGCACAGTGTGTAGGAGGTGTGCTTTTTTTAGCAATCTAAAAAAGAAGAAGAAAAGAAATAAAAATGATATTATCACCCAATTTATTTTTATTTTTTTAACTTATTTATTTATATTTTGCTTATTGTTTTTTTAAATAATAGGAAATTAACATCTTTTAGACTCCCTTTAAGAGTAACGGCATTATTTTTCAACCTGGACCTTGATTTCTTCATGTTTTTTGTTACTAATGCGAAACAGGTTGCAATGTAACCACTCAGGGCGTGTTTGCAGCGTCAGTCTATGTCCACTAAAAGTGCCTGTTTTGTCACTGACAGGCTCAGATTGTTATTCTACATGTCTGGCAACATTATGAAAGGATCCCTACAGAGATAGACCCTCTTTTTGAAGAGTAAAATCCTTTTTGTTTAACCAGAAACAGCCCCAAAATCACCATTGCCAAACCCACCAGACTCCATTCAAATAAAGAGTAATTTTAGCGTATATAGAGCCAACGTATTTTCACATCTAACTGAGTAAATTAGGAGTTTATTTCAACCAAACCAAAGCTGGTGATTGGTAGAAAAGTGGAAAGATGAACCCAGATGTTTTTATTGGGTTTTATTCCGTTTCTGTCACTTTTGAATATAGTGTGTTTTGCGATAATAAAATTACTGTTTATATTATGGGGTCTGGTGGGTTTAGCAGTAGTGATTTCACACTTGTTATTGGTCAAACAAAAATGATCTTGCTCTTTAACAAAAATGTCTATCTCTGTAGGGATCCTTTCCATAATGTTGTCAGACACTTGGAATAATAATCTGCGCCCGTCAGTGGCAAAAACAAGCACTTCTAGTGGACATAAATGGAAATGTCTCTGAATCCGTTTTAAAAGTTGTTGTTTCCATCGGTCACTTTGAAACAAAAACATGGGAAAATTGGGTCCAGGTTGAAAAATACAAAAGTTACCCTTTAAATGTAACAAGATTTGTTCGAGGCAGGACATTTTGCATTTTGGAAATTAACTGTTCAGTGCCCTCTGGTGGACAAACTAGTGACACCGTGTCCAAATTACCCCAAAGTCATTCTCGGAACCCATCAGCTGTATTCAGCGCCTGACTTCTGGCAGACAGCGATACAGCCTCTGGGGGCAGACCCCCGATTTTTTGGCATTCCGGTTTGATTTGGGCGGAGAAGGCAAATTTCCATTTCTGACTTCCGTTTATATATAAGTAAATATGCTGAACCATTGCGATGGATTCAAAGTTTGCAGTGACGCCAATTATATTCTGCCTCGTTAGTTCACCGCACGGACCGTTTAACCTGGTAAAAACTGCAGCCGGCTTAAACGTGATTGGTCAATATCACGCGGACTACAAACAGCCTACAACCGGAAACCAGGGCTCTTCCGCTCTTCTTCCGGAGGCAAGATCTCCGGGGTTTGCGATTCTTAGTTACCCATCTGTCAACTTATAAGCTGATACTCCTGATGATGATGATAAACCTGTCTGATGATATTTGCTTTGCTGATGTAAATGACTGCAGAAAGCAATAAACAGGTGCTTTTGGGTTTGTAGAACGTACATTGTAAATCTCACTAGAAAAAAGCTGACCCAGGATTATAACATGAAAAATGCACCGGCCAGTTTACTTAACGTTGGTGTAAACTGGTCGTGTTGTCCATTCATCTCTTTCTCTTCAAGAGGAAGCAACTAACTGGTCCACTCACTGCATCAGTAGTTAGTGTTTAGTTCCAGGATCATCTTAAAACTTCTTTGTCTGTTACTCTCTCTGAACATTTTCCTCTGTTAGATCTGTATTACAGCATCTCCTGTTATTGTGTGTGTATGTGTGTGTGTGTGTGCAATACACCCACTCCTATGATGGCGTTGAGTTCAGCCATGGTGACCTGCTTGGCCCGCTCCACTGCCTGCACCACCTGCTGCTGATGCTGGGCGAGAGACAGACAGACAGAGACAATCAGAGAAAAGTGAGATATCAAAACAGCAGCTGAGGCGGAAAACAAAAAAAACAGACCTGTTAAATACAGACATCTGGATTTTTAAAGAGGGATTGTGATGGTTATGACCTCCGTGGACAAACAGAAGGAACTACAAAAACAAATTCCTCCTACACAGCTCTCTGGTATAAATGAAGATAACACTTTCCACATCTCTGCTGTTTCCATCTGAAGCCATCACTCAGCTTCTCCTATCAGACCGGAATCACAGCTAAATGGCAGCTGTCAGTCAGTCACACTGTAACATTACACAGCCTGACATTCAGTTATCAATCAACACTGCACTGATAATAAAACCTGACAAACTGTTGTACATCTCATTAAACCAGCCATAATGTTCGGTAACAGAGGGAGCTACAGGCTTTAACTGTGCCTTGAACCAGATCTACTTTAAATTCTATCAGACAAAAAGATATACCTCAGAGGCGCGTTTTACACACGCCCTTATGCCACGTTACCGTTCTGTATAAAAGGTACGATCCCAGAGTGGGTGACATTTCTAAGCGGGGAATGGAGGTAGCAATAGCAGTGAAACGATGGGATAGCCAGCAGGACGGCATCATGGGCAGCACGACTATGACATTTTAACGACGTATTATGCATGCAACCCACCGCGAGAGATTTAAAAAGTAGCAGATAGCAGTTAGCAGCTAACTCAAAGAAGAGGAAGCGGGGGAAAATAAAAAAAAAAAAAATTGAAGTCCACGAGCTCCTTACCCTCCGAGCAGAGGACCAGATTGGCCGCCATACATAAACGATTGTTATATGGATTGTTATCACACTAGAAGCCAACGCTGTTGTGTTACACCTCACGCCCGTCACGCCGCTTTTGATTCTGCGATTCCAGCATGCTGTCTAAAATCATACACAGGAGTGGCATGACGCGCCGTTGTTTGGAAATGCAAACAAATGCAACAGCAGCATGTCGAGGAAACGTCATAGCGGCCCTACAGCATGCTATCTGTGTAAAAAGGGCTTGAGTCATCACTGCTGTTTGCTCTTTATTTGGAGAACAAGTGCCCCTCCTCACAACGTGATTCACACCATGCGTTCATTAAATGAATAGTGTGTAAGATTAAGAGGGATATAGTGGCATCTAGTGGTGAGGATTGCAGACTGCAACCAGACAAAACTTCACTAGGTATAATAATAATGTGTAGAGGTCTCATCCTCTCTAAAACAAACAGACCTGCAGTGATTTAAACAGTTAAAAACACTGAATAAAGCAGTTTCACGTTATGAATCAGTGTTTCTCTGACAGTTTGGCTCGTCACAGACAGGCCACCAGCCAAGCATTTGCAAATGCGTGCTCACCTTTTTTCTCTGATAACATTAGTTCTGGACATTTATGAGGTTTTTAGTGCAAGCCGAATTATCCGCAGAGGTCTCCTCCTCTCCAACACGAACGGACTCTGGGATTTTAAACCAGTGATAACACCGGATAAAGAAGTTTTACGCTAAAAATCAGTGTCTTTCCAACACTCTTATCGAACAGGAGCTACTGACTATGGTGGCTGACATGAAAATGTGAAAGGCCCTGTCTAGAGCCAGTGTTTAGTTTGTCTGTTTTGGGCTACTATAAAAACATGGCAGTGCAATATGGCAATGTCCATAGATTTGGACCCTTCTTATGTAGCTATAAATGGCTCATTCTTAAGTAAGAAAAACACAATTCTTACTTTTAGGTGATTACATACTAAAGAAAACATACTTATTGTATTATTTTCAACTTCTGCCAAAGCATCCTCCTAAATCTCAGACACTGGACCTTTAAAACTCGGCCAATAGAAAAAATGAGCTGCTAATTAGTGTGTGCTAGCTGGTCGAGTGTGACTTGCACAGGCCAGTAAATCCCTTCTTTGGGGAGCAGTTTTTGAAAACCAAACAAGTGGAGGTCCAAGGGGACGGTTCATGATCCGTGTTTGCTAATGTATCCGAGATGTACTGCAGTGCAAGTGGCCAAACATACTGATATAAACTCCAATATCTTATGGAAATTTTCTGTGTATATGCGTATAATTATGCACTCTTTTCTGTAGATAAAGTTTCACTTTGGGGATGGTGAAACATTTCCCATCCATGCATTTTTCACTTAACGTGGTTATGGCACAGCTGCCATGACCACAAATTCTTTGCAATTCTGTTTTTTTATTTTTTGCCCACACATCTCAAAAAGGTGTAGCTGCAAAAACATCAACACAGAGAGAAAGAGACAGATACCCAGAGAGACAGACAGCTCACAGGGCAAAGTCATCAAAAGGGTAGAGAGCGAGAAAGACAGATCCAGCCGGTGAGAGGGAGAGCAGCAAAGATTCATCCAGGAGTGCCAAACATCAAAGTAGAGATGAAAGAGCTCATCCGGTGTGGAAATGAACCTGACCATTGAGTTCAGCTGCAACTCTGCACACTGAGTATAACCTGCCTGAACGTGACTCACACACGTGAAGAGATCCATCAGTCTGATGAATATGAGCAAACAGCTTCTAAACCATTGTTATCAATTATTCTAATAATTACAGACCTGTGATGAACATCAGATCTTCAATAACCAACAATTAACTTTGACATTTCAGGCAAATCAGATACATTTGTTTCATTATATTTAGAGTTTCTGTTACACTGATACTTGAGGCAAAAACAAATATCTAAAACACTGCTTTGTTAGCTGCACAGAATTATTACAACACTGTCTCAATTACTTTAACTCAAATGCAAAGAAAAATAAAATGGATAGCAATTTCATCCATACAAAAATTGGCAAGTATTTGTCACATTAAACAGACAAAAGAACTGAATTTATTAAATCAGTCTTGCTAAATTATGCAATATTTAATTTGGTGTTACTTCGGTAACTGCAGTGTTTCCCCTCAGATTTTCTCCCAGGGTGTCTACAGGTATCAGACAGTTGAATTTAAAGCTTTTTAAAACCTGTTCAAGACACCTTTCAACCAAATTTAGGACAGATTTTTGGACAAATCATGTTTTACTTATTGTATCATTGTAGGTAAGCATTGCAGGCAAGTAGTATGTGGTCTTGTGCAGAGGTGAGTGTTATGTAGGAATATGGTTTTTAGAGTGAGTTCAGTCAATCTACATTTTGCAACAGGTAAGTGCAAGTATGAAGTAAAATGACAGTATTGTAGTTTGTTAAAGATCTGTTACATTAGAAATGTGGCCTTTTACATCGAAAGGCTTCACTTGTAAATAAAATAAACTGAAACTCATTTTCAAAAAAAGAGAAGAAAAAAATGGATAAATAAAATAAGATGTTTGTAGAAGTTGCAACCTCACCTATTCAAGTTTAAGCCTACCCAATGACTTTTAAGGCCTTTTTGTTGTAACATTGAATTTCAGACATTTTAAGACTTTTTAAGGACCTGCAGACACCCTGTTCTTCAGCAGCGCTGCTGAAGTGCTTCAGTTTTATTTTGCGTCGTAGGAGCAATTTAGCTCGTCCACTGACGCGAGAAGGGCTTTAGACGCATATTTGTATACAGCTGTAGATGTTGAATTATGGTTAATAAAAAGCTTCCCATTCCCTATATGCTGTTAAAATTGCACCTGCACGTGGAGTCAGATATGACATTGAACATCTAGTGTGTCGATCAATGTTGTGATGCAAACATGACTTGTAAAAACAACTGATGACCCATCAGCAGATGGAGACATGAAATACAACACTTTTCAATGTATGTAATATTCATTCATTGTGCAAAATAAGAAAAAGCATGTTGGCCGATTCTGACAGCCCATTTTACACCCCATATATGCTGATGATGTGCCGATATTTTCTTGCATCCCTCGTCTACAAAAATACTTTTTCCTCTTTCTTGGAAGGAAAAAAGGACAAACATAGACATTTTATAATAACCTACAGGAAGTTCTTTATACGTTTTTCAAATTCCTGATTTAGGTAAAGACATGTCTGATCAAAAATCATGCTTAACAAGACTGTGATCCAGGGTTCAGTAAATTTAGTTACTTGACAGTTTTTGATACTTTAGGTTAAGGCCACATTTCTGTTACTAGATATTAAAGGAATACTTCAGCTCCCGTATGATCACATGTATATCACGCAACCCACGTTGCCTTGAATTTGGGAAGGAAACTTTGTTTTTCTGCCATTCCTTGGACGTTGAACGAAGAATCCAAAAACTGATAAAATTCTTAAGGGAGTCAGCTTTTAACAACTGCAAAACTATATCAAAACATCTGTTTCAAAACTCTCATACACCTTGTGCTGTGTAATCTAAGTCTCATTTATCCGGTTTAATGCTCAGTTCTTCCAAAACACATGAATTTCACAGCCCGTTATTACATCAATTCATCAAGAACGTTCGCCTTTTTTGGATTCGTTGTTCAACATAAGCAAAATTTTTCCTCAGGAATTTAAGGTAACATGGGATTAATACTTGACATAATACTAATTTGGCGGATAAAGTATTCCTTTAAGGTTTAAGACCAACCCTGTCTATACAGGCACTATTATTCTGTAGGTATCAGGCATTATTCTGATAAGCAAGTATCGCAACTGACACATCATCCTATTACTGGCAACAATCATCTTTTCAAAGAAATTTCAAACTGTGCCAGACAATGCCAGAAATGAAAATAAAAGCAAACACATGCACACACACGGTCGGTGTGATTTGCTGCACAATAATAATATGATTGTTGTTACATTTCATATGCACACCCAGTGAACGAGGCTGTGCATCAAAACAAAGCAGTAAAATCCGTTTCCTCTCCCTGCCTCCCCTCTCTGCGGGCCTCAGGGCTGTGTAGCAGCGCCACAGTCTAATGCCATTATTCCTAATCCACCCTAAACCCTCCTAATCCATGGCTAATCTGGAGGAGAGCTTTGGAGTCCACACTCACTCCTTCCTGCTGTTCCCACCCCTCAACACACACACACACACACACACACACACACACACACACACAACACACATACTTTCACCTCCTCCAGAGAAAGGATTTACCAGCTAAACACACACACACACACACACACACACACACACACACACACACACACCTAAAGATTCCATAATCAACACACTGTATAAAACACACCCACTACTGTACGTGCACACATTTACAGTGTATTTTGTGTGCGTGCAGGTGGAAAAATACACACACATACACAAAATGAACTCAAACACAAAAGAATTTTCTCACACACACACACACACACTCAGCCGCTGGCTCCTGCATATGTTAGTGGGAGACATTTAATAAGTTCAGAGCATATCTGCCTATCCCGAGCAGGGGGGATTAGCCCAGGATAATCTGTGTGTGTACATGGCTGTGTGCATGCGCACGTGTGTGTGTCCGTATCTGTCTGTTTTGCTTCACAATCCACCACACACTTCTCCTCCTTCCATGGGTCCTATCTGTCTCCCTCCCTGCGTCTCCCTCTCTCGCTCTCTCCCACCTCCGTCTTAACTCGCAGCGACAGGCATTTTAGAGTCTTACCTCTTGAGAGAGGAATGGGATGACTTGGGCGCAGATTGCGTTCAGCCGTTTGACGATCTCCGCCTGCAAGACAGAGAGGTGGGCGCAGACAACACAATCATCTTCAAATTCACCAACAGACAAGAAGGCGTCGTCCTCGTCACACAGCCTACAAATGCTCATATCAAGTCAGTGTAATGTGTGTTGAATTAAAGTAATAGCCCACATTATTTTCACATAATGGCCTGTAATGTGAAACAATCGTAATTTGATGCATTCTCATTGGTTGAAAGCTTTTACAGTTGCTGTTAGGAACACTGTCTGGTCACGTTTTATGAGGAAGGAAATGCACTCGACACGTTCGTTAAACCTCAAGGGTACACACAATGTGTTTTAATGAGTAACACTGAGTGTAAACATAACTTTTTGTTTGTGTACAAGAAAACTCCACAGGGCCCCTTTGAGTTGAACATTTTAATGAAAAAAATAAGAACTGGGAGGATAAAATGAGCAGTGATGGCCATGAAAAGAGTAAAACTACCAGAGCTTAAACTTCATCTGCAGAAAAATGCAAGATAAAAGACTTAAAATACCGCCCACACTGTGTGTTTTAAAGACCAACTTGCGGCACAATAATGAGCGCTTTGCACCAATCTCACCAAAACCATACAGAGAAGGTGCTCTCTGAAACTTTATTATTGAGTGATTACTGTAAGGCAGACAGTACAGGCCAAGAAGTTTGATGAGAGAGAAACTATTTAGAATTGAAAAAAACAAGTAGGTGATTTCATGTCAAACAGGTAGTGACTTAATAATGCTTTCCAACCTGTGTAACCTTTTCAAGTTAAGGCACCACTAACAATAACTAGACAATAAATCAAGTAGACGATGGACAGAAAATGAATCTGAACCTATTCTGACAATAGATTGTTAAAGTTATTCATCAAACACAAATGCCAAATATCTGGATCTGCCTCTCAGATGTGATATATGCTGACAAAATAAGCAACATGAAGACATACACTTGTTACTACCAGATAGTTGCAGCAATATACCGGTTTGAAGGTATACCGTGATATTAAAGTTGACAGTTATCATACCATGTACATCTGCTTATCTATGATATCTGCGAGAAAAAAACTGAACGTGAATCTCACTTTTATTTTAGTTATTTTCAAAAAGAAGACATTTTACACAAACTTCCACAAACAAAATCGTTTCAAGTTTCAGTCAATAAAACGTTTGTTTAACCAACAATAACCCTTCTGTTTTCATTCCTTTAAGGCTCATTGTGACTGATGATGATGATAAATTCTTTAATACCATGATAACAGGAGTCCACAAAATTTCTGAGATGGTTATCGTACCGTGAAAATCTCATACTGTTGCAACCCTACTACTAGATTATATATTTATAGATGAAACAATAAATTATTACTAAAAAAACTATAAATACATGAATCAATAGTGACAATAATCACAAGTCGCTAGTGATTTAATGTCATGAAGATTAAGATAGACAATCCTAGAAATATTCACTTACAAAGTGACCCTGTCTATATTAATTAGTCATGCCGTGTTACCTTAATTTGTTTTTTCCCCCCGTACATATTGATTGATTGTGTCCAACATACTGAGCATATAAGTAAATAAATAAGACTTGGATAACACTCCATTTGTAAATGGATGTTTTGCTGTTGTCAAATGTGGTCCCCAGTCATTCAATATATCAATGTTTTATTTGTTTTCTGTAAAGTTATGCAAGAAAAACGATATTTTCTTTACAAATTCAAGGTATCACGGCATGACTAATTGATTTAGAAATGGTCATTTTGTGGGTAGTGTATTCCTTTAAGTTAGAGGTCACCCAATCACGCTTTTCAAAATTCTTGGTCAGTGAACACAGATGTCAAACAAATGAAGTCCGACTCGAAAGTCACAGGTTTTTAAGAGACGCCAGCTGGTAGCTTTGTAACAATCTTTAGTTATTCAACATACATAAAACACAAGTTGATTGAGATCACTAGTTGTCCAAGAAAAACTGCTCCATAAGTTACAAGCAGAAGTTATTAGTTAACTCACTAAAACAAAAAACCGCTGCCTGCTATAAATATCATGTCATCTTTAGTGTCATTTGTGCCAAGATGACTTCCTGTGCACCCTGCTGCTGTCGAAACCATTCATGACAAAATAATGGAATATAATGTCTGTTCAGCAAAAGCCAGAAACAGAGAACAATGGGGTTTCAAACACAGAGCGTCAAGATATATCTACTTTTTCATTCCCCCCATTCTCCCTCCTTTCCTAAAACCTGGCGCCTGCGTCTGTTACCCACAACGCAACCTGACCACTGACAATTCAGCCAGACATTCAGCTGTGTTATTCTAGTTACAGCTAATTTAGTCTCGAGTCATTATAAATAGTAGCATCAGTCTAAAAAAAAAAAAAAAACAGGATTGGGCTGTATCCTTCAGTATCTCTGGAAAGTTATTCTGCTGCTGCACTCTCTGAACATCAGTCAACATCAGCCTAATGGATGATTTGTAAATGTAAACCCAGGATTTGGCCCTCTTGAGAATTTGGAGGAGTACAGAGAGAGGAGTCCACTTGAGCACACAGCTGAAGGTAAACGTGAGATTTTTGTCGATCTAATCAGCTAAATTAAGAGCCAACTACTGAAAAGATCATTCCAGCAAGTCCAACACAAATGCAGAAGAAGCTACATGTCAAGTGCTTGTTTCATGCGTATAACCTTGACAGAGGTGAACTTTGCTCTGGTATCAGTAGTAACAGAAGCCCCTGGAGGCCATGAGAGCAAACCTGCAGACACACACTGATACAAGCCCTTCAGACAGACGCACAAGCTACACTGCAGCAGGACGGTACGCACAAACACAACCGTGTGCGCACAGGCTCAGGCAAATACACACCTCCACAGCCTTCTCTGTATTCATCAGATGTTTTTACTGAACCCAAGGGTTGGCTTTTAAAGATTATACAGCACTCTCTCTCTCTCCACATCAGGTAGGATTTTTTTTTTTTTTTTGAACAGGAAATTGCCTGATCCACTGTCCCAAAGGGAGTGCTAGTAGTGCAGCTCAAATCCAAACACAAACTCGGAAAAAAAGACAAAGACTCACACAAAACGCACATTAAACAGCACACGGGGCTAAACATTACTTTCTTTATGTGTCGGACTAAATACGAACAACTAGATAACAAAGTCGTTTCTCAAGAGAGGTCACGTGACCTGCAAGCACCATTGTCAGAAGACTCTGGGGCTCTCTCTTGGCACCACCGATTTCACAAATAATTTGACTTCCAAAACTTACAGCAGTATCCTCCTCGGTCATTTGAACTATATAAGCCGTTAAACAAAAGGGAACAGTTTGACTTGATTGAAATACCATCAACAAAGCCATAACGACAGCACTGCAACTACTGATGTTAGCACAGAAGAAGCCATCTCCTTAGCCCCAGCTAAACAGCAGGATCACCTAGAGGCGGTTGTCATTCATGGGATAGTAATGCATGAAAGAATCTCTCACAAAATGTTGACGCCACGGACACTGATTAGGATTTGGTATCTAAAGTCAACAGAGTACAAGGACCATAAAAAGCCAAGCATCTCAGCAACGCCTCAGGGATACAAAAAACGTCAGCACAAGTTTACCCCTGTTCGAGGACCAAATGTCACATCTGGTAAATTGTGGCAAGAAAAACACAGACAAATACACTTCAGGTGCACAGGTAGGATAAAGGGAAATTTACTCAAGGCAAAGGTCAGGAACACGCTCACAGGTTGGCAACAGGATGGCAGTCCGGACAAACAAAACCAAGACAGGTGAGCAGGTCAGGACCAGGCAACAAAGAAAAGCAGGAATAGTTTGGGTCAACGTATCGCCATACACATAACATAAAGTTACAGAGGTTAGGTTTGAGGAAGGAAACATGGTGAAGGGCTTCTCTTAAAAGTTCACTTAAAGTCCACAGAGTTGTGAACACTGGTCTCCTGGGAAAGTCTGGTGTTTTGTGACCCATCCAACACCCAAACCTGCTACCTTTTCACACCAGTTCCTTCTTTACTCCCATGAGCACATTGGTCACGTAATCGCAGCCTTTCCAAACATGTGAGTTACACATGAATTCATGGCTCATGATAACAAAGGATATATACTAATTTTGGTGCATTACTTTTAGTAGGAAAATGTGCAACAGCGCATGAGAACAGCCTGTTCAGGTAATTGTTCAGATGGCTGGAGAGTGAAGGCATAGGCATCACTGACAGCCTTGCAGGGAATAATTGCGAGAGGGGCTGATGAAGGGAAGAGGTGACAGGTGAGCAGGTGAGCGGGAAAGGGGTTATTGAAAGTGGGTGGCAGGTGACTGGGACAGGTGGGAAGGTCTGAGGGCATCTGGTGGACAGCGTAAGGATCACCAGGACTGACACCAACAGAGAGGGCAACAACGTAATTGCATTTCTTCAGGAAATGCGTCCTGAAATGACACCATTACTTGAACCAAAAGTATCGAGACAGACAGAGCACATGAGATTTACACAGACTGCATAAGAGTTATGGAGGTAGCTAGCATAACATCACCAATTACTTTGTGGACTTCCATTTTTAAGCCTCAAGTCTGGCATTTTCTCAATTTTATGAGCCAAGGACACTACTGGCAGACAGCTTGTCACACCAAGCGGCCCTCCCTTTATTATGCATAACTTCAGTCCTCAATAAAATGTAAATGGTTAGTTATATAAAACTTTACCCCCATACAGTTGTCATAAATGTTTAAATCAGCTTGTACCAGGCTTTAAACGTGTTTATTTCTGCTGTAAAATAGGGCATGTCCATGAGGATTGACTGTTCTTGGAGGCAGCCTCAAGTGGTCATTCAAGGATCTACAGGTTTTGGCTCTTCTTCTGCCAAGGATTTACCTTGACTCAAACCTAAACGTACCTGAATAGAGAGAGGCGCTGTTGAGCAATTGACTAAAACAATCAAGATGGTTGCAGCTGACGTGGAGCTTTCTGGTAAGTACCATTTTCAAACTCTAACTGCAAAAACACTCGTTCACAGACATAATGATGCTACACAATCAAAGCTCATCTCTGCACTCTAGTCTTTAACATTTGTTGGTGGCTCAGCACTATGGCACGCATTTCATTGCTCTAATTGGTTGTAGGTCTATCTAATTGCATCCAGAGGTGCCACTGATAACGTTCCTTGAGCTGAAAGGATTCAGACTAACTTGCATTTGCAATTTGGTAAGGAGATGACAGGCTAATGGATCTAACCACTTTACAAGAACAGCAAGCAGCAGGTTTGGGCTTCCTAATGTTTCTACAGGAACTGAAAACTGCATTGAGCAGAACTTCGGGAGTGAAATCTTCAGGCCTTGACAGGATCGCATTCAAAGTATTTTTGCGCTTTTGGGACCTTCTTTGACCTGTACTTTTGAGCTCCATTAATTTTCTGTTAATCACCTAATTGATCTATTGTTCAAACTTGGTTAACCATTTTCACGCACTTTACAAGACACCAGCTTTCAGATAGAACATTTCAAAGTGCAAAGAGTAGCGAGGATCTGTCTTTACACTAAATGCAAATGCTACCAGCGGAGCTAACTGGTAGATTAGACTCTCGCCGTATCTGGTCAGCAAAACAGCAAAAACGTCCTTCTTGCAAAGGAAAGATTCAAGCACCGTCTTCTGTTATTCTTTTAGAGAAAAGGCCAAGTCTAACTCATTTATTGTAGCGGCCAAAGCCGTTTCAAACATTCATTCATTTGTTCATTCGTAGCCATCTTGCAATGTTTACTGACTGATTCCGGACTTCGTCGCCACAGTGCTGTTGTCATCTGTTTAGCTCGCCTCTGGCCCGCCTATATCAGATACACTGATGTGATTGGTGCAGCTCGGTTTCATGGGCATAGGTAATGAGCATCATTACTGATTGCCAGAGTGACTTGCTGAGCAAATTCAAATTATGCTCTCGCGAGAACTCTGGATTTCCAGGGTAGATAATATGTGAAATAAAGATACAATATAATTATTGGTAAAGATGTATTTTCAATAACTCAAATGCAGCCACAGTTCTGTGATCTATGTGATGCATTTTATCATTTGACGCATTCATAACTGGATTTTTTTAACAGAATTAACCTTGTCTGTACACAACACAACAACAAAATAGTTCATAATAAAAAATAAAATAGGCCAGACAAAGAAACCATTTTACCACCTAGCCTACTTTACTAGTACTACTTTAGTAGCACTAAAATCAAGGGAGAAATCAAATCAGAAAATTCAAGTGGGCAATATGCTACACTTCTGAAATGCTCCCACTGCAGTATAGTTTCCTACAGCGGACGGAACAACACTGGGTCACAGTCGGACCACAGTGCAGCTACAACTGGTGAAAATGTCCCTTTCTGTTCCGATTTCAGGAAAACTTGCGGCCACTACTGGCCAGTTAAGAGGAGTGAGGAGTCAGCAGCCAGTGATGGTATAAAACGGTGAATAAACCAGGTTTTTTGACAACTGTGAATCACGGCAACCAAGAGAGGTCCTTGAGTATACAGTCATAAATGTACACACAAGCTATGAGGTTGATCGGCCCAGTAGTTTGCAAGATTAGCTGCAGACAGATGGATCCAAATGCACGCACACACACACAGACACAACCAAATGCATGATCTTCTTGGGGCTTATGCCTGATAAAGATATAAAGCATTTCCTGCTATATTTTCAGCACAAATAGTGCTGTACGAATAAGGTTTATTCTTATACACTGTGTTTAATACTTTGGACGTGTTCAGTGTTTACGGACCAACAGTCCAGGGCTGAAAGTTGACTTTAACATGTCTGATTTTATCTTTCCTGGGGCAAAATATGAATCCTCTGCCAAAGAAGTTGCACCAGCTCAGGTGAGCATTTTGCCAGTTGAGAGCAGATACTTCAGAATACAGGTGTAGCAGACATGTTCAGCCAGACAGCAGACAAGACAGGAAAAAAAAACTGCAGAAGACTTCAAGCTGAGCCTTATTCACTCCGCAGACATCTGCAGTCATTTTCAAAGATTTGAGGGGTAATGCACTGAAGAGGTTCCACTGAGTACTTTGATTCATTCAGTGTTCACGCTTGATGATCCACTTACTGACAACAATGTCAGAAAATACCCTAAAACATCTTCGACATCCAAGGGCTCTCATTCTTTCTGATGATGCGTTGTCATCACTGAGTGTTGTGCTGAGCTTTTAAGGCAAGACTTCACAGGCAACACGTGAAGATCTTAAAAATATCTTCTGTAACACACAGGATGTCTGAGCACAAGCTATCATTAGAGTTAGGGAACCATTTAGTGTCAAGCAGATGGGGAACTCGAGGGAGGGTTGCAGTTCAACTTACCTGTGATTAACACAGCGCTGCAGCCGCTCGCGCTCCCACAGACAACCTAAAACACTGACATTTTCATTTTATATTTAACGTTTATCCAGGGAAGACTTGCTGTGCACACATGCCCTTTTTCAGCTTGGTTCTGCTTCAGATTCATACACACCGGGGATCTGCCCGGTACATATTAGCCTCTGAGATACTCCGCTATTGGATGGTTGGGGTTTAAGTGCCTTGCTCAAGGGCATCTTAATGTTATGTGCTGAGGGCAAAGGAGGCCACGCTCAGTGTTTGCACCTTAAGAAGGGAATGAATAAAAGAGCTGCTTCCTCTGGTCTAGCATTAGGATATGGATGTTCAAGGACGCAGTGAATGGACAGCGGACAGAGCCAGAGGTGAAGGTCAGCCTGTATGAGATATGACATCTGCTTGGACATAAGATCACTGCTAGGCAATGCAACGATTGATACAACATCACCTATGGTAAATGGACTGCATGTATATAGAGCCTTTGTGCCAAAGTAGACAAAGTGTTCTACAGTTTGCTTTTAATTCACACACACATTCACACAATACTGGTGGTGAAGCTGCGATGCAGGGCACTGGCCTGCCCATCAGGAGCTCAAGGCACTTTGACATGTGGACAAAAGGAGCTGGAGATCGAACCACCGACCTTGTGATAAAAAGGACAACAACAACAAAATTTGGCTCTGTAAGTGGGGATAGGATTCAATTCAAATTAATATCCCAATGTAACAGAACGCAATTTCCAAACAGCAAAAGCTGCAATCTTTTTCATGCTACATGATCGAACTAACAAGTGGGTTGGAAATATGTGGTCCTGTGGACTTCATGTGCACACACAAGCTGCCCTATATGCTCAACATGACATATGTGAACACACCCAATCGCCAGAAAAAAATGTTTGTATTGTACGTTTTTACATACTACGGATAGGTCACATTTGTAGGTTGTTTTGTAGCGGATACGTGGGTAAGTTTAGGCTCAAAGATCACTTGGATATGGTCAGGAAAAGATCACGTTTTGACTCAATAAACACACATTTGAGACACCTCTGAGAAAAGCTGTGATGTGCTGGTGAAAAACAGCCAGGATTTCTGCCACATACACTGGTGGAAATGTTGATGACGGTGGCCACAAAACAACCGGTGTTCCTGGTTTCTAACAGCGGTCTGCAGCTCAGCAGGCATCTCGCCTAGGTGACATACCATCCACCATTCTCTCCACTTCCCAATGACAAAAGTCAGCTTATATATTACAACACTTTAGAAAGTTGATATGATACGTATGAAACATGCAAATGTAATGTATTCATGTTTTGCAGAAAGGTGTAATGCAAACTGTTTCTTCTGACGATTAGGCTGATGAATTAGAGTAGATGAAGAAAACAAGTTGTAAAACACTATGTGCAAGCTGTTATGCTCGCAGTAGTACCATGTGAAAATGGCAAAGGCTGATTTTAAGTCAGTACACATGTTATATATACCATAGTGGTAAGAGCAGCATATTGTGTGCATAGCAAGTGTGTGGTTGAGCGAGCAAGCAGGAGGCGCTGGATGCCCTCAGAGCAGACAGGTGTTGGCGATCAGAACAGATAACAAATTAGCTGTAAAGCTGTCAAGAGGTAGCAAATGAACAGTGTAGGTTTCAATGTGCTCATGAGTAAATGCTGCAGCCTATCAGGATCAGGTAAAGTTCTTGCTTTCCAAACTGTTGGGTAAAGTGAGGGGGGTTGTTCCCAGCATCAACATCCAGACCACAGTCTGGAACCTGCCTGGAACAATTACAACATGTTTACAACCCTACAAGGTTTTGAGTTATCTAAATATTTCAGAGGGGTAGAGCCATTGTCAGTGTGCACTTTAGTTTTGTTACAATACTGCTACTGACATGAAATCAGCAATATTCATATTTATTTTTCAGGAACGATAATAATAATACAGATAAGAAAGGAGATGGAGGAAGACAGGGAAAAAAATGCAATGGCAAGATTGGTCTACAAATTTCAATTAGATTATTTTCCCATATCGTTCAGCTCAACACTTTCTTATCCCAAGTCATCACATGTTGCTGCTTTGTCCGTTGCCTGTCATATCTGCTAGGTACTAGGCACTAGGTATCCTTCTGCATCTGCTGTTGACATTCCAGGACACACTGCCAACACTGGGACATCATCACATGGTTGGGTTAAAGCAACTAAAGCACATGATTGGGTTTAGGTAACTAAAGCACATGGTTAGGTTTAGGAAAAAAACATCTTAGTTTAGCATTTGAGAAGCAAACACTGTCCAGGGTTTGTTGGACCCCTTCACTGCCCCTTCCGCACACCCAGCAGGGACTTTCCAGCTCCTTACATTGCATTGTTACCATCAGCGTTTCAACCTGATGATGTCCAGCGACATACTGATGCAACAGGTGCCATCACAGCCAATCTGTGGCTTATCATAATAATTCAAAAGATCTATTCCGGCCAAGTTACATCCTGATGCCGCCCAGCTGCATACCACCATCAAGAAAGGTGGCTTTTGTCTACAACTGTAGTATCTGCTAACTGAGTCTTCTTAATAGTCTGATACTTCATACAGATATGAATGAAAACTGTGACACATAGTTTATAGACACATAGTTTTCTCAATGGTAATATTTAGTCACTTAATTGATTAATCATTAAATAGCTATTTTGATAATGGATAAATAAATAATGTAATACATATAAAGAAGATATATATGTATAAAAGATAAAGTAATTTTGTTTTTAAAGTAAAAAAAAAAAAGCCAAAAGATTTTTTTTACTGGACCAAGCAATTAATGAATAAATCAAGCAAATATTAAACAGATTAATAACTAATGAGAATAATCATTAGTTGCAACCCTAATGTACTTTTTAGCAAATAGGCTAAAACTTGCTAAACCCCTGATGTAGTACTTTAAAACTGCAATGTTTTTTTTATCTTGAAAGATCGTCAGACAAACACAGAAGTGTAAAAATAAGGACTGATGCAGATCTCCACTAACAACTCCACAAGCTGCACCTGCAATCGATTCATTTTTGAAGAGTTGACCCTGAGATGTTGGCACAGAAAAGGAAACAAAAGCACTGGAGCAGAAAGGGAAATGGAGATGCTTTTCCACGAGGCAACACAACCAATTTCAGGTGACATTTTACATCAATGGCAGACAATCGTGACTGTCGGCCAGAGTGCAGGGGGATGTCAGCCTGTTTGGCCAACACGTCTGTTCACACTACAGAAACCAAAGCAAAAAAGCAGGACTCCTTTTTTTCCTCAAAGAGTGTCCTGTGGTTTGTTGAAACCTAGAGATTTTTTCTCCTGCAGCGGACAGGCCTCGACTTCGACCTGGACCTGTCACCGTCTCGACAGTGAATAAATAACAAGAAACGACTTGCCAGAGAGTCCACTAAGGTTAGGACTCAAACTCAGGTCGATCCATGGAGCTTATTGCTAGATTAGAGGACTCTGTGGTCACATAAAGCCCAATAACCTCTGAGGCGAGATCATGCGCGTCGAATTTATCTTTGACCCTCTGTGTGAGTCGCTGGAGAAAATGTCCCTCTGGTTGAAAACAGAAAAACCAGTCAGCAGTAACTGCACAACATCAAGCTTCTTATTTCATGGTTCGCTCCTTGTGATCAGATCACCAACATGCACTAAATGCTGTGATCTGCTTGAGCCACTGACTTTTAAGGGCTACTGCAAAAATTGCCACTGAATATGCTTTCATTATTTACCTGAGAGCACCTACTTGCTATCTCTTAGCTTCTTGGATTACCGTATACTCTTTGCGATAACAGAATGGCGAGCCAGCACAGCACAAAAACACACCAGAAATGAACACTTATCGCTGCAGATGTTGCTCAAACCAACGAAAAAAAAACAGCTCAAATACTCCCACTTTAACTCCTAACAACAAAGAAATTAGATCAGGCAGGAGCCCTGGAGTCAGATTGGGTCAGATAGAAGATCAAATGTCCATCTCCCCTGTGGAGCTTTGTAAGCACCACATCAGCACCACTTTTCACCACCAGCTAATACACCTAATGGACCCCACCATATAAAGGCTGTACTCCCTTGTGACTGTAAGTGTGTGTGCATGTCTGAGAGAGTGGGTGTGTAAAAGACAGAGCTAGATAGGTAGGGAGGGACAGAGGGGAAAAACAAAGGGCGTTATACAGAGAGAAAGTGAGAGCAATGCTGTCGTGGTGCGTAAACAGTCTCAAATGTCTATTTTTTAGGGTTCAACCTAAGATCAAAGTTCAACTTTTGGAATACAGCCGCACAAGCCAAAAGCAACCCACAGCTGGCGGGTATCTTTCCTTTCTGCCATAAATATCAGTCTATAAATATGGAAAAGTTGGTCACTTTAGTGCAGACCTACCCAGAGCTCTACATCTGTCCCACTGACAATATTTTATATATTTAAAAGACAATGTCTGGAAGATGATCAGCTCCAAACTCTGGATTTCTGATCAGTAGGCTGTGAGACAGTGCTCGTTATGGTTGTTTTGCAATGTCAGGTGCAACCTGCCTTTAAAGTTGGCACAAGAGGAGCATTCAGCACCCGACCTTGTGTTTTTCAGGTAGCAAAAGATGGCATGTGTGTGAGCCCATAGTTACGATCAAATTTACAACATGCAAAGCTGGAATTTGCGACAAAAGACCATTTCCTCTGCTGTTGATTTTTGGCTCATTTCACCCATCAAAACAAACACTATGAACCTTTGTCACAGCAGACATTTCCACCTGTCATAGCTGGAAAAGCACAGGTGCTGCTGATGACAATATTGTAACACTAACTAACGGTGAGCAGGCATGCACAACATTAGGACCCTGAAATCACAACAGCTAAATGGAATTCAGCCATTGTTAATTTCATTATTTACACCTGTGCCATGTCAAAATTTCCTCCATGAAAAAGGCCTATACTTGCAACCCATCAGCAAGAAATTACCCCAACAGTCATTTGCGACGTGTGCTGCTGTCACTGTTTGTGATCTGTGTGTAGAATCTCAACATTCAATAGTTTACAATTATTAGAAATTAGACTGAAGGCAACCAGCAAGGACTCTAAGAAACGACTGTACCCTGCCAAAATAGACTGTCATGTAACCCTCCTGTAAAACTGCAATGTGTCATTTTAAAGTGCAGTTTATACTCCCCATAGTGTCCCCTGTGTGAGCTTCACATTAGAAAATCACATAATCGCCTGTTTCACATTGAGCGCAGAGACTCTGAAAGTTGTTGTAGCACTTGGACGCGCACCTCTGAATTTTTGTTACTAGGCTTGCTGCAGTTTTTAGCTCAACAGGGATGCCTTCCAGTAAAGACTACCTGGCAGGTTTGCATGGACAGACATCTCTACGACTCTTCATTGAGAGACCACAGGTGCAGACAAATGCCTTCAAATTACTGGAAAGAAATAGCCACCACACTGGGGAACTAAGAGGCTATTTGCCGCAGGGCGTGGAAGAACAAAAAAGATCACGGTAAGACCTAAAAAAAACGACCCCTTGGAAAGAGTGGCAACCCGAGGGGACACAAAGCAATACTATAATTTAATAATAAATAATTTTGAGTTGGAAGAAACCTACAGTTATAATTACAGAACTCAAATGCAATGTTCGGTGGTACAGCAGTGTTTTTCTAGTGTCGCCAGGCAGTTTACTTTTCCAGTAATGTTCTTCCGGTAACCCTTGCTGATTTCTTGCTTATCCACAAAATATTTTGTTTGTTCGCCGCCTGGCATTGTGAAGCACATTCATGCACACTCATGACTCGCATCTACAAGGTTTGGATTTTTGTTCAGATTAATAAAACAAGATGCAAAGCGTTATGTAAGCCAGTCTTTACGTTAAGCTAAGCAAATCGAACTTGACAGATACAGAATTGCTTTCAATTTCTAATCTTATTCTCGGCAAGAAAAAGAGTATTTCCCAAAACGTCGTTTTGCTCCTCAGTTTTCTCAAGGCCGCTTTCCTTGATTTTGTGACCACCTGGGCGAGCAGGTCGTCCACTCTACGGAAGATCGGCTGTTCAATCCCCGGCTCCTCCTGATGGCTGTTCCATCAGTGTGTGAGAGCATGAGAATGGTTACTGGGTAGCAGGTGGCACCAGGTAAGGCAGCCTTGGCCACCAGTGTGTGAATGGGTGATAGTGATGTAGTGTAAAAGCGCTTTGAGTGGTCAGAAGATTAAAAAGACGCTACTCAAGTGCAGTCCATTTACTATTTGTGGCTCCTGGCCCCGACTTCAGAGAGCAACAAAATGCACTGTCTCTGTTACAGTGTCACCAGCCTGCCACCATGTTCACCCTGAACAGAGGTTGAATTTAAAGTAAAATCTAAATTTGAAGGTTATTGAGATGTTTTATATGAAAGTTTATGTTTGTAAACCATCAGAAAATATTAAGAAATAATTACAGCACGGTCTTATTTACTGTAATTCAGAGGTTTCAATGTGCTTTTAATGTTGCACTAAATACATTTTCTGGAAGTAAGACGTTATGTGACCGCAATCCTCAAAATGAAACGAATGGTCCCCTATCCGCTGCAGTAGAATGAGTTGTCAGACCTGGTTGGCAACACTGCCACTCTTCAGTATCAGAACGTCTTATTACTTCCTTCTTTCACCACTTTCTCCTCCCGCCTCCTTCCCCATCCCTCGCTCGCTTTATTTCTCTTTCAGCCTTGCTAATTTGCAATTGATTAGCTGTCCTCTCGCAGCTCAGGCTCATGCTCTACACCCCTCATACCCTCCTCCCGCCACATCCCTCCTCCCAACCTCCCACCTCCCCGCCCGTCCTCTCCTCCATCTATGAGTCAATTTCTCTTTAACGAGGGCACCAGAGCCCTTCTCTGTAAATAAAACAGAGCCTATAGCCCAAAATCAATGGGCCTATTACCCCCAGAAAATGCTAAACAAGCAGTATTAGCAATTCACTTGGTAGCCGAGGCCGACTGCCTTAATGGGACTGACGCTCAACCCCCCCCCCGACAACAACATCAGCCCCACCACCACCACCACCTTCCTCCTCCTCCACCCCCACACTCTTCAATCTCGGCATCCACTCAACGAGCCGCACACGTTGTTGTATCGTCATATCGAATGCCCTGAATAGAAGACACACATTAACGCCCATGCACGCTGGTGTACACAGCCTGCACATCGAAATCCTTTGCTTCCAAATACACACACACACACACACACACACACACACACACACACACACACACACACAGGGATTCACTCTCCAAAACTGTTTCCTGACAGAAATCATTGGGCACCACACAGAGCCACAGGCCACATTTTACCTCTTTTTATTTATTCTCCCTTTCCACCAATAAACACACACACACACACACACACACACACACACACACACACACACACACAGAGCAGAAGCAGCAGCAGACAGCAGGATTTATGGTAGAAACCCCGTATTTCATCAGACAAGTCTGATTAGTGTGCCAGTAAAAGGCTGCATGTGTGTGCAACATTCACACAAATACACACAGACACACTACAACCAAAACAAATGCAAAGACTAACACACACACACACACACACACACACACAAGTAAAGGTCTACAATATACGAGAACACACATGTACGCACACACACAGGGCGCACAAACACACGAATAGCACACACTCAACTAAATAAACATCTACAGTGTGCATACAGACAAATACACACGGACCCACACACATGCTAAGTAAACATGTACAGTATACATACAGGCTGTTATACAGATCCACCGCCCCTCACACACACACACACACACATGCAGCAAAGTAAACACACAGCATAGATACACACAAACAGAAAATCATACACGCAGAGAAACAAAGGCCAAGCATTTATCACATCCTCTCGTACCCACAAACACACACATTGGCACACGTGCTACACACACCATTTCTCTGGAAATGAACGTGTAGCTGGTTAGCTGTGGCCCATTTAGCCTGGCAGCTGATGTGTGGTTAACACAGACATTTATGCTAATGACCCTCCGCGTTTAAAAAAAGCCAGCAGTAATGTAAAGGCTCGTTAAAGGCCAAATCCTCGTTCACTCCAGTCATTTTTCAGCCCATTTTCTCGTTCAATTAAACTGATGAAATCATTATTCACACACGGAATTACTATTCAACCTCACAAGGCAAGCGAGCTGCTCATTTTTTCACCCCTGTAAATCACATTTCCATTTTGAAATGTAGCACCTTTAATGTACATTCTGGGATGATTCTGCTTTGATACTGGCCCCCAGTTTGTGTCTCTCATGATCTAACATTACATTCAAGTCACAGCTAAGCGTCCCGTTTTCCTAAAAAAATAATTACCCGCCGATCTTTGAAAAAGCCAGAAGGTTGTTTGATAAAACTGACCGCTGTGCTGAAGGTATTTCCAGAATCTTCAAAGACTCTTCGAACCGTGTGGATGAAAAAATGATTCTGTATGTTGCACTTTTCAACCCGTTTCTCAAGTTGCGACTGTATTTCCTGATACAGGCAGCTGGAAATGGCTCTTTTTGTAAAAGGCAGGCAAAATATTTCTGCATTACTTTGCACTCTGGCTGCCATCTTTATTTGGTGATGATAAACCTTATCAATTAGTTCTTATCCAGATGTTTAGAGGAGTGGAAATACCTTTAAACAAAGCGGTGAGTTTTTTAAACATCACCAGGTACATATTTTTAGGGATGGTTAGCTCTATAGCTCGAATGCTGTACATGACAGGCCCAAACTGTGGGACTAACACTAAAAAATCCCTAGCAGAGAAATTGTTTACCTACAACAGGTGAGGAGGTTATTATAAATAAATATGATAAATTAAACTGTAAGTATTCTTGCAAGTTTGTATGTACAAAGCGTGGGGCCTCGAAAAACATGGCGGGACATTTTAAAACCTGTTTTAAAATTCAAAACTGCCATCAAGTGACAGCAGTGTGGCCTTTTTTGTGTTCACCTTTTAGCACTGGTAGTAATAATTAAATCATTTTCAAATGTGCCTTAAAAGATTTTGCATAATTCAGCAGCAACTACAGATGTGAAAAAAAAATTGAAACTAAAAACTCGCGTTAATCTTATCGGCCATCTGCATTTCTTCGACACCTGCTCCAGTGTGATTTCAAACAGTTTTACATCTTTTTTACATCTGAGTGAAAACGTGTCCTACCTGCTTGTGCATCTCGATGTTCAGTCCGTACGACATCTCATAGTACTGAAAAGAAAAAAGATCAAAGCGAGGTCAAACAAACCTGTTCTCTCTCTGTTCCTCTTTTTGCACACACCCCAAAAATACTGATGCACTCATGCACACACACACGTGGTCAACGAGACTCACCATGACATAGTGTCTTTGCATCTCAGTTTTCTCACTGGCCAGCTTCTCACACTCCAATTTCAGACTGCGAGGCAGAAGGAAAATGTTATGTTAGTGTGTACCATGATCAAACACACACACACACACCGAAAAATCAGTTATGACTTTAGATCATGACACTTTACATAATTCACAAAATGAGACTTTGAACAAAATAAATTAGAGGTGTCATCTGCAGAATGCTGAGCATCTAAGTGACTACATCCTGTTACTTTAAATTTGCATTTCTAAATCTGAGTGCAGAAAGTAAAAAAGAAAAAGAAAAAATAGTAACTTGGATCACACCAGTTTCTCCCTGCAGGCACAGACACTTACTCAGCAGGTGCAGTGCAGTAATTAATGGATCAATAAACGACCACACAAACCTCATCATATATTTTTTACAGCGTGAGTGGATGCCCCAAACTGCACCATCAACAAAAAAGCAACCATATAATGAGGATCCATTTTACAACTGTGGTTACACAAAAGCTTAACTCTTTCAAACGCTGTCTGTTACTGGAAAGCCTCATTACGACAGCACGCTTTTGCTCATGTAATTTATGAGCAGGCTGGCAGGTAAAGGTAGGATGCAGATGTCAGACAGACAGAGACTGAAATGTGAACCAGCTGAAGAATTTTGGCACAGTGAGATTAAACGCGTGACTCTTTACTGCCTTAACATAGGCTTTAATTTAAGCTTGATGATCATGATTTTTTGCCATCAGCCCAGAAGGCTGGAGAGTTTACTCAGCCAGCAGTTCAAACAATATGGATGACAATAAGCTTTTTCAAATATTCAAAATGTTATCACAAGTCACAGGAGATTTAATAATTAAGTAACCTCAAAGAAAGTTTCAGAATACATTTTACTTTCTTCTAAATCAAGCTTCAAACAAAAAAATCTCCAAAGAATTGATGTGTAGTCAGCGTGTGTGTATCTGACCGACCCTTACTTCCTTTTTTCCACCAAATCAGTGTCTCCCTGCACTTTGGATTTCACACATATGCAGCGGTTTGATCACAGCACCATGCATGCAGCACAAACTGTCCTCGGTTCAGCTCATTCAGCTCCGGGATTGGCCAGCAAACTGGACCGCTAGTTCATCTCACCAGGTGATTGGGCCATAATTACAAGGAGGCCAGAGGTGGGCGATTATTATGCATTGGTATCGTGCTTATGGTTCTGCCCCCAAGCAATGTATTTCACACTTCATCATGTCGGGTGAAAAAGTATTTCACGCCACTTGCGTTTCGCAGAGAGAGACGTGCATACCAAGGTTGATAGGGTTTACCTGCGGTTGGTCACCAGCGATAGATGGACCTGAGACAAATGTATTAGCATGTTCAGAGAGGTCTAAGGAGAATTTGGAAAATGGGATCTCCAGATTTATGTTTACCTCAAACTAACTGTTCTATTCCTCAATCAAATCCCAAACAAAAATCAGTCTCTGTCTTGTGTTTCATGTCGTTGCATCATGCATTTTCAGAAACATTTTGGTCACACTGTGTGACTGGTGCAAGGAAGGTCAACATCACAGCAATGATCTTTTTTTTTCTTCACATAATCTGCCTGGTTTCAGTTTATTTTCATTATCGACTCATCTACTGATTATTTTCTCAATAAACTGTTTGACAAGGACTCTTACAATAATTAATCGACCAATCATTGCAGCTTTTGGACCCAGAAAAACACACAGATCAGATTTGCAATCACTCCTCAGCTCAATGCAAAGTTGGAACGCTTCATTTTTTGTCACTGCTTTGCTGATGAGCAGATGTGTCCATGTTTATGCCATGCACCATCCACACTCTCACCTGTGATACTGGGCTTGCAGGAAGTGGAACTCCTCCTTGATCCGGTCGCAGGACTCGGTGACAGTGAACTTTAACGGCTGCCCCGGCTGGTGAGGGACCTCGACCCAAACCAAACAGCGTGTGAAGGAGGGGAAGAGAGGAAGAACTGAGCCACCAAAGTTCAGTGTCACGACACACACACACACACACACAAACACATGCAGAGACTGTAGATGACAATAGGCCTCTGTGATAGGGACGGCCTTTTGCTTTCACTCAGTCTCTTTACACGTTAACCCACGCACACTCACAGACACACACACACAGCTGCAGCACTTTGACAATGAGCGCAATTGTCCGTGCGAGCGCGCAGTGGCACGGAAACTTGATCTAAACTGATTACGCATCAGGCGCGCGGCTGTTAATCTGCGCTGTTTTGACACACTGCCTCCGCTGCTGCTGCTCTCTACTTACCGGATGCCGTGCCGGGGGGTACATCTTGCTCAGATCTCGAATCATTAAAAATGAATTGCAAAGTTCATCCACATAAACACGAAAACCAAATGTGTGAGCACGGATCTTTCCCCGTGCGTAAAAAGGTCAGTCAGTGGTGGTTTTGCGGGTTATGTGCAGGTTCCGTGGAGAGTAGGAACATCCTCGGACCTCTGTCTGGCCGTCATTCTTTTAGACACTATCTCAAAAGTCCGTTCAGTGTGGTAACAAAAGCAGGAGTTGTCTCAGTCTTCTCCAAAAAAAATCTCCAGCGCGTTATTCTACGCGCACAAAGCTTAATCTTCTCCTCCTGAAACTAACAGCGTCTCCTCTATTTCCTCTGATTTTCCCTACAAAGCATCGACTTTTGACACCTCATGACCTTGCTTGTCCGCGACTGAGCTTCTCCGCGGCGTCCCGTCGTCACGCATTTATCGGTTAATTTCCTCCAGCCTCCGTTAATGTTCACATCCTCACACGGCACCGGCGGACCGAGCACCTCACCGACTGTAGCAGCCTGCCACTGCGAAGCCAAATTTAGAAGCAACCAGTCGTAGGAGCGCAATTACATATTCACAACAATTATAAGAGCCCGTAGCGTGACGTCGGGACGTGTAGTTTAATTCACATTAGTCGATAATAAGCACTACAGATGTGCGTCTGCTGTAAAGAACTACAACTTCCCGGCTCCTCCGCGAAGCCCCTAAAGCCAATGGTGTGTGGTCTGAAGGAGGAGCGACCATTAAAGGCAGCCAATGGCGACAGATGAGAGCACACACCGCGCTGCATCGTCCCGCCAATCACCCACATGTCGTCCAATCACCTCCAACAGGATGCAATTTATGCAGACTCCCCACGTGGGGGCCTCGGTCTGCTACTAAAAGATGTCACAGGGATTAATCTGGAAACTATCTGTTGACTTATGTGTTTTTTTTTATAGAGACTTCCAGGCGGAGGCGAACATATGGCCCCTAGGTGTCTCATGTTTTTCCTGTTTTTTAATTGAATCGCCTAATAAAACAGTCTGCTATTATGTCCACAGATTGCACTCACAGCCCTGCAATTAAATTCTCATTGAGCTCCCTTGTATGTACTGCCCCCCTCTGCCTGCTTGTGTAGGATTTAAATCATATAGGGGGAGACAAAATAATGTACACACTTAATTAACTTCAATTTGAATCATTATTATTACTGCTACAAACGTGGGTTAGATTAGGGTTTCTCGGCCCCTTTTATACAATGTCTCTCAGACATGCTGGTTTTTCAAGGTTTTCTAAAATGTCCCTGATGACATAAAGAGTTTTTTCTGTCTTTTGACTGGTGCACCTGCAGTTTGGAAACAGTGGAGGAAATACTATGATCTATTGCTTAAGGAAAAGCAATAGCAATACAACTGTGTGGAAACGCTGTGGTGCAAGTGAAAGGTCTGCATTCAAAACTCAACCAGTGTAAAAGTAAAAAAGTATAGCATCAAAATATGTGTAGAGTATTGCAATTATTGAATGGAGTAAGTACAGTAAATACATCACTTTATTTTTGCAGCTGGTAAAGGTGCCACTAATTTTATTTACTTTACATAATGCCGGGCAGTTTGTGAATTTCCATCCATGGTTTGCATCAACTGAGTCTTATCTTCATCTATCAGGATTTATTTGTTGATTGTATTTTGTATTAATAATTTAGAATCTGCACAGTGGCGACCCCAAAGAAGGCCAGGGGGGTCATGGCCCTGTGGTATAATTGCAGCAATTAGTAACGGGTACAATTACAATTGTATGTAGGTCCCATGTGGCTAGTAAATGGCCTGAAAAATAGGCCCTATATGGGATCGTTCCCATATTGGCCCCATGTCATTATGGAACTCACAAGGGTGGGTTCACCTAAGTGAGCCCCAGATAAGGTGCCCATTTTGGGCCAATACACAGTTGCAACCCGGGTAGCCCGAGCATAACCATGTGGAGCCCACTTGGGTAAACCCGCCCATGTGGGCAATTAGCATGGGGTCAGTATGGAACTCATGGACAGTCCCATATAGGGCCCAATTTACAGCCCATTTAGTTCCCACATGGGCCCCACTGGGTCCTGCTGTGGCATGCTCATTTCTTAAACTAGCTATTGATACCAATCACGGCAGAGAAGGTGGCTAAATAACACTTTCAAAGACATCCGTTTGAACTCTCACCTCAAGATATCTGGATGAAAATGGGTTCTATAGGTACCAATGAGTCTCCCCTATACTCGATTAGGCTTGTTCCCAGTAAGTGTTTTGCTCCTTACAATCACTGTATTTTTTTTTAAAATTAAAGCTGTATATTTGTCTTTTTAAGAGAAAGGACAATTTTAAGACTTCAACAATGAATCACCTGAGTACATCAGTCTGCGATTCCTTTACTCTTCACACTGGCATAGTTTTCAACTAACCTATGTTCTTGAACAGCATAATCAAATTCCTGAAATTGGGAGTGTCTATGGAGTGTCAGTGTAGCTTGTAGGGAAGGTGGCTAAATAACACTCAAAAGTTAGGGTGCATTTAGTGAAGGGCTAATCTGCGATTTTCAAAGGAGTCCCTTTCAGTTCTCACCTGAATATGTTGAACTGAAAATGGGTTCTGTGGCTACCAGTGAATCTCAACTAAAGGTTTGTTCCCTGTAAATGTTTTGTTCCTTACAGTCACTGTACTCCTTTAAATTAAAGCTGCCTGGAAAAGGACAGTTTAAAGAACAAAAAAATCACCAACATGTGTATACATAACACATTAAAACAGGATTGATTGTACACCACCGAATCTGCAAAGAAACGGGTATCTTAAATGAAGTTTAAAGTTGTAGAAAATAGAAATAGGTCCAAGTCATGCAAAATGACTTAAATGAGCTTAAGAATCAACCTACATAAGATTTTTGCCCTTTTGTCTGCAATCCAATTTAGGCACCTATTGAAATACAGTCTGTTATAACTCTCTACCTCTTCTTCACACACAGTGTGAGGCAGAGAGTGTATGCAGTATGTCAGCCTACATTTGCAGCTGTGAGTAGATGTTTAGTGTGGGTAGATGAAACGCGCTGTTGCTGGGTCAGCAGCTCGCTTAACTACTGCGTTCAGTCATTTAGCTGCACTAACTGACTGTGTCAAAAATCTTAATCATCTTCTGCTGCATTACGCTTCACATTCCTCCTCTCTTTCTCTGAATTCGTTATCACCTCTAATAGCTACATTTAGAATCAGATCTGTTTTCATATGTGTGTCTAATTGTGTCGTAAAGCCGCTGTGCTGCTTTAACACGATGAAAGAAGACTTCTATCACTGTTACGTCTCTTATTTTCTCTACCTCAAACACACACAGGCGTACAAATGGTTATCCACAATGTGACACCACATCAATCCTCTCTCCCCGGGTCAGTGTGTCTGCCTGTGTCTCTCTGTCTTTCCTGTTGTCTCTGCCTCTCCCTCATACATACAAGGGATTGTGCACACTGCCTCAGCCATTCAAATACACATCTCTATCTACCACACATACAAACTAATATCTCAGGTAAGCACAGAGCCTATAGTGACCTGCTGTCGTCTGCGTGAATCCACTAAGGCTCAGAAAAGGTAATATCATGCCCTCCCTCTTTCCCCTCCACGGGCTGAGCTGTGATGTGGGCGAGCAGGGGAGGTGCAGAGGTGAGGGAGGGGGGCAGGTGAGGAGGAATAAACAGATTTATTTGCCTGCGCCCCTCTCTGATTATTTTGCCCCTGCCTTTTGTTCCAGACCTTATGAAACCCAAATGTCAAGTGAGGCGAGGGCCTCATATCGAGCCCTGTCAATCACATCCCTCTGCGCACCTGAAGCCCTGACGCCGGATTATTGGCTTCAACACAAGGGCTGCCTCTGCCGCCCGCACGATGCCTCAGACGATTCAACAGCCAAGTTTTTTTTTTTCTAAAGAGGAACTTCATTTGGCAGCTGATGCGCAGGAGATTGCACAGGAGCAGATTTTGAGGGTAGATGGGTAGCGAGCTGGATGTGTGTGTGTGTGTTCTATGGGGGGGCCGAGTGGCTTATCGAGGGAGGGGGGGATTAAGGAAGAGGAGGTGGGCTTGGCGTGGGTGGAGGTGGGGAGTGGGTGGCGAGAAACCCCGGCCTTAACATCTTGCTCAGTGCACTGATCCCGACTAGCTATCAGGACCTGTACATATGTCTCTTAATCTCACTGCAGCTCCAGTCCCCTCTCCTTTCACTCACTCACACACAAAAATACACACACATATCTGCTTATATCACATGTTATACCCCCCCACTATTACTAACTATAACACACACGCACGCACACATAGCCCACTGGTCATAGTATTTCCCTTTGTCAGGTTTTTGAAAGAGCACTCCACCTATTTAGCATTGCATTTCTACAACATTGTCCAACACATTCTCAATCCGACCTCGTAACATATGGATGTGCTTAGTCATGGACTTTCCACGTCCAAATAACATGCAAGGTTCCCAAGGTACCTCTGTGACACCGTGTTAAGTTCTGCCTGTTACATCCATTGTCTTCTTTCAAGATACACTTCCGTTTTCACAGGAAATCTAACATTTACATAGGTCTCTTTGAAAATAAATGCACTACGTTAGTACAACACTGCGAACTGACGTTTTTTCGCATGTGTTTGGGTTTAGGCAACAAAGTTTAGGCAACAGCCGCTCGTAAACTATAATGGCAATTGGCTGTGTATTATGCCGATGTTCAAGGACTCCTTTTTTTCGTTGGTTTCTGATCCCGCAACTCACTGCCCAAGTGCCAAATTTCAATGACTTTGGGGTGAGACCGAGCTCCAATGTCAGATAAAGGGAAAAAAAATCTGATACAGCAGAACCAGAAAACGTTCGACTCCTACACATTTGCTCAAACACCATGGATGCTGTCAATATCTTTCAAAGCCTTTGCAAGGTCTAATATGATTGGGGATAGAAAATGAATGATTGAATATTATATAATACAGAAAGCTGCGATTGTTGTTATGGTGACAGCTCACACTGAGTTTAAGAACTCTGGCCGCGGTCAAATGGTCCTTTTTGCTCAGGAAGGTTCGTAACTGTGTGAAATGACCCTGAAGTATCTGAGCGTCTGCCACGATAAGGTCTGTTTGAATTGCCTTAATATTAAGTAAAGGTGCTTCAATGCTCCCTTTATAATCTCTTTTAGCGTAGACTATCCTTTACAAAAGGAAAGGAGATAATGCCGTCCCACAATGCCTTGCAGCAGCAACATTTAATGCGACATGCCATACCTGCAGTTCTTTGGGAAATCAACTATTTTGTGACACTATCCACAACCTGTATGACTCATAACACCTTAAAGTCACATCATCTGTTAATCTGTACCCCTATAATTTGTATAACATCTTTACTTCATTCACCTGTCTCTGATTGAGGTCATCAGAACCTGCTACTACCACAATAAATGTGGTTAAAAGTATTGTCGTATCCTCTGGAATATTTTTTCCTGCCTCCTAAATGCACTGCAAATGTGCACATCGTGTTGGTAACTTATTCTGAGCAGTAGCTCTATTTGTCAGGACGCAGGGAGTTGCGCAGTGGACAGCCGAGAGGCAGAGAAGGATAAACAGCATGCAGATTCACATCTAACTCGGTGAACTAAGGGTTTATTTCAGCCAAAACAGAGTCTGTGATTGTTGGAACAGTGAAAGGAACTAAGAGGTTTTGGTGAGTTTTATTTTGCTTCTGTCAAATTTAAGTGTGATTTATGATGAGTTAATGAGGCAGTTCAGCTTAATCTTAATTGGGTGAAAGTGAGAAACTTTAATTGGTGTACTTTTCATAGGTCCTTTTCTTTTATAAGTTTATTTCTATCAATAAGATTCATATGAAGGCTGTGAAATCTCTGCTCCAACACATCTCCCAGCTGAAACTACGAGGCGGGATAACACAAAAGTTCACTAACAAGTTACTTTCCTCAGTTAGTAACGCTGTAACGTAAATCCAGCAATTCTCGGTTCCTTTGTAGCAGCATGGCAGGAGAGATAGAAAACAAAAGACATCTCTCCCTGCTTTCAACTACTCCAGTGCTCGTTTGGTGAGTTCACAGCTTGTTGGTTTGATTATACAGAAGTTTATATGGAAGTGAACCTGCTACAACCGTCACTGTGGCAATGGTACATACAAATGGCCGCCATTTTGATTTCGATGGGATTTTAATCTCTATTCTAAATGGATGATTAAAAAGAACTAAACTTCAGCTGTTGCATTGCAGTAAACTTCAGATTGTTTTTTAAACTTGCTAACCTTTACCATTTTCTTGTTGTCAACATTGTTTGTACGACATCAGACAAGCTAAAACAGTTACCGTCCAGCCTTTTGATTGGTTTGAATGATAAATACACTGGTACAGCAAGGTTCACATTCTACAGATGGACAAATTTATCCAAAAGCATGCATACACAACATCGTATCAATTATGCTACATAAGTATGTGGTGGTATTTAACAGCAATGTCAACTGTGTTACATGTATGCACACTGCGGTTTTAATGAACCCTTCACAAACATAAATAACTTCCACTTTGCTCTCATTATATCCCCTGAGATGTTATTTTTCTCTGTCTTAAGTTGACATACATACATATACATGAGCATATAATGTATATATACATGCAATTAGATTGAAATATGATCTGTTTTCTTTGAACATAAATAACAGGAATAACTAAAAACACAAGTATATATAATAAAGCACAAACCTATCATCTCTAATCCCTGCTGAGATGTTGTTACTATCACATCACATCGCTATATGTTGATCAAATGCCGCTCTGTCTCGCAAGCTTTAAATGCCACGTACATCTGAACATGGCAATTAAACTTCAAAGCACTATTAAATATAGAAATCACACACACACACACACACACATACACATACACACACACACACACATACACATATCAGGGTATGACAAGGCAAGTTTATTTATAAGGCTCATTGTAGATGCAAAGACAAATCAGAGAGCTTTACATATATGAGAAATACAACGCCTGATGCAAATTTCAAGGATGGAAAACATTTCAAAATAAATTAAAATGATAAAAGGTGACTTCAAAATGTGGACGCTCTTCTTGCTGTGGCAATGAAGCTGCAGGCTCCTGCTGTTGTCCTAAAGGTCAGCAGAGTTACAGAGGTATATTTACTATACAACAAGCACAGTGGTATTGTCCTTTCACACCCGCATCGTCCTCTGGGTGTATTGAGCACCTGTCTGTCATTGTGTGTGTGTGTGTGTGTGTGTGTGTGTGTGTGTGTGTGTGTGTGTGTGTGTGTGTGTGTGTGTGTTGGAGGTTAACTGTCTAACTAATCATACTTCAGTGAGCACTAACCACTGGTCCGTGTTCTTAAATCTCCTGTCCTTACAGCAAGCCGCATCTAATCTCCCATGCTCGCCCCTTTAACACGTCATTAATCCCCGGCGGCCGCCCCTTTGAACAGGGAGCTTGTGTGAAGGGATAACCAGGCCTCCTCAGACACAGAGACGGAGAGGTGGAGGCAGCGCTGGATTTACTCCGCTACCAGCAGGTTAATCCTGCCTCCGCACAGAGTGAGCAAGGGGAGGCGGTGTATGTGTGTGTGTGTGTGTGTGTGCTTGCGTCTTTATTGGAGACAGTTAAGGATCGGCTCCATCACGGTAACGACTCTGGGGGAACATCAGCATCTGGTGCTCAAAGTCATCCAGTCCCCCAAAAGGAACGTACAGATTGCTGCCATTTCTTTATTAGATTACAAATGGATGGATGCAAGTGTTTGTGCTGATAAAAACCAAAATAGCATGCAGCAACCAGATGACAAACAGACCGGGACGCTGAAGGCAGGAAAAGGGAGACAGACCTGGATGAAGAACAATTAATTAACAGGGAAGTGGTGAACGGCTGAAAAGAAGAAATCCTGAGGGCCTAAATAATGCAGCGAGCTAATCAGAGCTACAACATCCCAAAACGCACATGACACCACTTTATGGCAGACATTGTAGAAAAAGTATTGTTGGTAACACTTTAAGTCCCTCTATTCAGTATCTACAAGCAGTATAAACACTGAATATGTGCCGACAACAAAGAGACTGTATTGATAAGCAGATACAAGGTCATTTTATTGAAGGTACGATAATAAGTTCTTCTATGACGAGAACTTTTATATTATGTGTTTACATAAGAGCTTCCACTTATAGATGCCCACAGGAGGAGTACATGAAGAATATGAATAGCTGACATTATTAAACAGATATATCTGTTAACAGGCCAGCCACAGAATGGCTGTGCCCACAAAAAAAGGTCCATGAATGGGCCCTCCTTAAAAATGCTTTTCTCATATCAACACATGTCCGTGCCTTCTTTCTTCTAGTTTAGATCAGTAAATTACTAAGGTAATGGTCAATGGAAATTTACCATTTACATACAGTCGCTTTCAAAAGAAACGCACTACGTTGGTACAACAACGCCAACTGACGCATTTTTTACTCCAACAACTAATGCATGTGGTTGGGTTTAGGAAAAAGAGCAGGGTTTGGCTTTAGAATCTTATGGGACGCTCTCCTGGTGAAAGTCAGTGTTTGTTGGACACATCCAGTAAAAACTCAGACTTTACTCAGGCTCTTGTCCTGCCATGCATCCCCCTGACGCCGCCGAGCACCGTTAAGCTATTGTGGCGACTAGCCGCATATCGACAACGTTAAAAGATGCCTTTTGTCGTCAGTGTCTGACGCCACGAGTCACTGCCCAAGCGCCGGATTTCAACGACTTGGGAATGAAGTTGTTTTTGACACTTTAAGCAGCTGCCATAGTATTAGTAGTAGTTAAGTGTGAGGAAGTCCGCACAGGGTCGGTGGGAGGCAAGATGGCTCGGTCAAACAAACTTGTGACTTTCACCCAGGAGACTGACCTAGAGTCATTTTGATAGCAGCACAGTGTAATAGCATATATAGTATAATCCTTATGTTTTAAGTTTATTTGAAAAGCGATTGCATTTAATAAGTGACATTTTTTAATTTTTTGTTTAAAAAATGGGCTTTTTTTTGTAAATGTTTTGTTTCCTTTCATTTTTTCAATAGACAGAATGGGAGTTAAGAGAGTAAAGTTACACATTGCCTGTTGGTTTTCATACCACTGCTTAAGGTGCCTCTGTGCATCCGTATCTGGCACAGAGGGCCACTGACCAGGCCTCGATAACTGACGAGTTGGGAGTGAGAATGTGTTGTATGAAACAGGCTATATTTCAATAAGCAATGATTAATAGTTTGGTTTTAAATAAAATGTTTTTATCATTGCTTATATTTGGATAAACATGATTTTTACTGGCCTCCATGGGCCCCCTAGCAGCTGGGCCCCAAAAAGCTTTCCCTCTTTCCCTCTTTTATGGGCAGACCTGTTTGCTGACAGCTATATTATTATATGTCGGGAACCATTTAATAAAAGTTTATGTACCTTACTGCTTATAAATGCTACATAAGGGAGACTTGAAAATACAAATAAATAGTGAATATTTTGAGCTTTTATACGTCTTATAATTGTACTGAAAGGCATCAGTCCAGCTCGACTCACCCATGTTCGTTCCATTGTAGCAAATCAATTCCCCAAATGTATGTTTAAATAACTGTGTTGTAAATGTAATAGTTGCTCAGTTTAGTGTATCACATTCACAAGGCGACACCGAGGCTGCTAACTTTACTTTCCAATATAAAAAGTCCTTTGTCTGCTGTGCAGTCTCGGATATGCAGTCGGACTTTTAACATTCTGTCTCCTCTTCAGTCTAAAAGACTAATCAGCCACTCTGCAGGGCTCTGGCTGCTAACCAGGACTAATTCTGCCTCCTGCTGGCTGGTGACACACACTGGGACAGCCATGATTGGCTGTTTAGCGCCAGGGGGTACACCTCTGATTGTCTGCTTAGCATATTTTCTCCCCTCATTCTGATGGCACATACTCGCTCTTATCCTCATTGCACGGCACAAAGCAATGGAAACGTGGAAGTTATAGATGTGTGTGTGTGTGTGTGTGCGAGTGTATGCCACAAGAGTGTGTTTGGGAAAACAAAAAAATTCATCGCCAAGCTAACCCTCCCACCTCCCCTTTCCTCTCTCCTTTATTGTTCCCCCTCTCTCTCTCTCTTTTTTTCTTCCTCTCTTCTGGCGCGGCACAGATCAGATAGAATGTCACCTCTACAAACTGCCGCGAGCTAATTAGCTGTTAGCCATGTTTGTGTTCTTGACTGATGACAGGATCATTTACTCTGGTCTCCAGCTGGCTCTGTTTGTCGGAGCCATCTCATTAGCATGGCAAATTAGTCCCACTCAGTCAGGGTTCTGCCTCACCCAATGGGAAGTGATTGGAATGCAAATCAATCAAGAGGGCGGGGAAATGGAAATCACTAAATTGTGGTGAAGAGGCCAGAATGAGAATGTTGTGTAAACTTTTATTTTGGAGGAGATAAAAAAAAAAAAAAAAATCAAGTCAGCTTGTTTGCTGGAAATTAGAGACAAAAGCAGAAAAGGTCAAGACTGAGCCAATTTGGGATGGATTTGTTACCAGCAGAGGCATCCAAGGGAAAAAAACATTCAAGGGCGATGCCTTGCACTGTTGCATGTGATTGTTATTAGTCTGAGGAAATCGACTGTAAACTGTAGGAACATAACTCTGAATTTGTGAGTTTAATTCCTCTAAAAGCTCAGCTTCATTCCCAATACCAAAGCCCAGATTTAATCAACAGCAGCCATTCATCAAATCTGTGCCAGGCCAACCAGGTACAGTATGACTCTGAATTAAATCAAATGAACCAGACCTGGGGAAGAAATAAAAATATATCAATAAACAAACAAGGTTCAGCATATTAACAAGGAGCATTGCCTGGCAAAGGAACCTTGTTTGTCATCATTGCTTCGTAATTCTGCTAAGTGAGCCGTTAATACTTTCCCGGCGTAAAACAATCTCTTTAATTTAATATTCTGTCATCAGGTTTTCCCCCTCATCAGCAGGAAGTTATTGATCACTCTCAGGGCTGCTTTCACAACAAGACAGCTGCAATTTTCTCTGCACGTCATTCAAATCAGTCCGTGCATTTACATTTCCCTGCTCGTATGGCCGTGACTTACCATTTGACTGAAGTGGAGGAAAGTTTGCGGAAAGCATATAGCACATGTAGGAACCTACACTTTTTTTTCTTCTTCGCCCAGTACAGAACAATAGATGAGCGAGCCACTGGGGTTTACTAGGTACATTTATGTTGTTAGAGGTGCAGGAGGTCTCTGTCTCGCTCTCTCTTTTCTGTGTGTGTTTTACTCCTTCAAGTCAATCTCTGTGAAGCTGCCGCTATCTCCAGTTTCATTTGTCGACAGGTCTGGCAGCAAGGAGGGAGGGGAGGGGGGAGGAGGGGGGTGGCGGTGGAGAGAAGGATGGAGGTGGAGAGAAGGAGGGGGAGCAGTAATGTAAGAAAATTGGAGGATTAGACGGCGAGCCCTCTTCCTGTCTGCTGCAACCCCCCCCCTTCTCCTCCTCCGCCTCCTTCCTCCTTCTCATGCCTCCATCCAACCCTCAGACTATAATAACACAGCCTGACATACTGACGACCAGCCTCCTCCCCACCCCTTCCTCCCCTCTCTCCGTTATCCCTAACAGATCTGTCATACCTCCTCTTTCCCCCTGGCTTTCTCCTCTTTTTTACAGATCTGAAACCCGGACTTTCTGCCTCTTACTTCATCTTTTTCAGTTAAAAGCAGGATTACACTCTATTTGCGTCTCTCTCAGCCGTACCCTATCTTTCTCACTGTCATTCTCAATTACTCTGCTCCCCTCCTGCCATCATCAGCTTCTCTAATCTTTGCCAAGACCTGATCCATGCTATAAAGTAATGTGCGAGATCTCTATATCTAAGTTTGAGGCAGATTTCCATTGTCACTGTGTTTTTGCATGCTGGGTAACAGAGCGTAGAGATGTGGCGCTGACACGACACGAGGCAAAGAGGTAGTAGTAGTGGCGGTAGTGGTGGTGGTGGTGGTGGAGGTGGGTTGGTTGGAGGGGTGAGCAATGAGTGGGAGTTTCAGAGTGTACGTGGAGGGGTCTGAAAGGGCCTAAATGGATCTGCGATTGGACTCTCTGAGGTCGTCATCAGCCCAGATTGGAGGCCATTAGGGCCTATTTAAAAGAATTACTTCCAGGATGCAATCAAAAACCCTGATAGGTAATCAATGGCAACTAGATCAGGGCACAAAGGCAGTCCATGTGTCTCAATCAGCCACCATTCAGCAGGACAGGGAGATCAGTACTGGCCAGAGACTGCATTCACTTTCTGAAGTGCATGCATGCACACACGCTGCACGTAATATACAATACCTGAGATGCATGCATGCACACAAATACACACTGTTAGAAAAGCGTACAATCACTTGGATACTATGCATTGCTAGAATATTCACACACACACACACACACACATGCACACACACGACAGTAAGTTGATCTGCAGATGGACATGTTACTCTGATCTGCTTCCAGACAGTGATTTATCAGGAGGCACATAATGCCTCCAACACCACCCCCTGAGATTTAAAAGAAGAATTACAGGACATAAAGGAGAGAGATGGAAAGAGCGATGGATGGAGAAAGAGAGAAAGAGGGAGCACAAAAAAATGAGAGGGGAGGAGGGAGGAGTAATGGGGGAATAGGTAAGAGCGAAGGCAGGGAGGAGGTTGTGGACAGACAGGTTGATTTATTAGAACCTTCTAGTTAACGGAGCTCCTCTACACATGCACACACACACACATACACACACACACACACCTGCAGCATCCAGTCAGAGTGATGAGTGGGGAGAGGTTGGTAATGCTGCTCAATGATGCGTGTGGCGTTTAGTTCAGTCTGAGTGCGCCCGTTTCTCCAGCCATGCAGGCTCACAATATGCCCCGGCAGGCGGACAAAGAGAGAGACAGAGAGACAGAGGGAGGAAAGAGAAGAGAGAGAAAAAGCACCAAGGCCACAAATTGGGTCAATATGCCTTGTTCATAAACAGAGCAGAACCCTCAAAGCACCCCTGGCACGCTGAGGGGCAAAATTAGCACCCACATCTGAGCTGCAGGGACTTCAGGGTGCACGCAAACATGCACACATACATATGCAAACAGAGACAGTCGCTCAAGAATGTGCAATAACTCAATTTATTAGGTTATATACACCAGCGCATATAAATGCAGAAACACATATACCAATAGGAACAATAATAGTCCTGACATGATAAAACACCATCAAGAAGGGGATATGAAACACACCGCGCTCCCTGCAATAAGATTACAGGCTATCAGCCCTCAGTAGATTTGCCAGCGGGAGTCCCCAGTATAATAAAATCAGATTAAAGGACAATCATATTTATTTCTAGTATATACAATATATCAAGGTTGCTCAGTAGCTCTTATTGTGATAGGCTGTGAAAAGGCGAGCCTCTGTGTACTCTCCTTCTTCTAAGTTGACGTTAGGCTGTGTTTAATGAGCTTCAGGTGTCAAGGAGTCGGGAATGTAACAGGATATGTTGGCGAGGCTTATTGATTTATTGTTTTTCAAAGAAGTTTTTGTACTTTTGTTATTGCCTGGCTGTCACCGGTAATGTCATTTCAGAATCATTTCAGGTGAATAAAAGTTGAGGGACGGTGTGTAAATGTGAGCGGGTGATTGCTCTGCAGCTGAATAAAATATTAGAGAATAAGATGACTTGGATAGGTTAATGTGGCTGCTGACACATAAACAGGTCTCCTGCACTGGTGTGTGAGCACATGCAGAGATTATGATTTATAGGGTTTATATGAGACATGGGAGTAAATAATTAACTTAATTAGTTTTATTTAATTATTACCACCAGTGAAACCACTACTGCCAGTTCTGCTTCTGCTGCTACAACTACCAACACTAATACCTTACATAGGTGCGCATAACAAATCACAGTAAAGTGCTCATATGAGGAAATAAATCACCACAAGTGTTGGCTTTGGTAGCCTACGCTTTTTTGCTTTGTGTACAGTTGTACTTCATGGATAAATGTTACTGAGTAAAATGATTTTTGGCGCAGATGCTCTGCAGTAGGTGGTCAAACAGTCCGTGCAGGTGTCCTTCCTCATTAATTAAAACCTCAGAAGGTTACATTTGCCGGAGATATACACAAACCAAAGGGATACTTTACATAGATGTGAGCTTGTAACCCAAAGGTTCTCTTTATAGATGTATTGTAAAATGTGTAAAACAAGATGTGTTAACCTGCAGTAAATTCAATAAAATGAACGACAATGTACTGTGATGCAGATAATGTCAGGGTTTCGGATCCTGCTGACAAAAGGTTTATTGCATACATGCAAGACAAACATCCTGTAGCTAATTATTTTGGTTTTACAGTTACTGTTGTTTTTAGCTGCAACTAGCAGCTCTGTGGCTCATTCTGTTGGTTAATTGATTTGTCAATTGGTGCACATACTTCCCCACCCTTTGGTGGTCACAGTTTTTGCCTAGGAGCCTGAAATTTGGCATGGATGTCTCAGATATTGCAAATTCAGGTTGTTTTTTTTTTTCTTTTGGACTAGACTAGACAAGACAAAGGCTAGACAAAGTTAGCAAATGGCTGGTGAACATAGTGGAGCCTTTAGCAGCGAAAGATGCTGATCAAGAGTTGATGGAAACCAAAATACAGCTAAAGGAGAGTGAATATTAGACTTGCATTGGCTGGGTGGGAAGACTAAGCTGAAAAATGAAGCCAATGTGGAAGTGCCAAAAAATGCAGTTCCTTTAATGACCACTTGAGGCTGCCTCCAGAAGCGAGTCAATCCCTGAATTTTTATACAACTCAGTCATTCATTTTAAGGCTAATAGTTATTCATAATTAAGGGTGGGGCCATCTGAGTGCCACTGCTCTACCCTTCCATCCAAATATGGTCACTTCTGGCTCCAAAAAAAAAAAGATGGCAATGCCCAGAATGCCAAACTCAAGGCTTCAAAATGGCAGTCCGCAAACCAATGGGTGACATCGCCCTAGCTACGCTGATTATTTTATACAGTCAATGGGGACGACGCATGACTCCAGAATAATGCTAATGTTGCTCCGTATTTGCTGGATGTGTAAACTGTTGCACTGTATATGTAATTAAAACAGATATTATGTCATTGGTGTGTTTGCAGCTTGTTTCTGCTGCGCCCAAGTGGTCAAACACTAGTTCATGCAGCTTTAAAGGTTACAGAAAACACAAGAGTTGTGTGATGCTATGCAGACAAATGAATAGTAATCAAAGCCACTAGGCATCAACAAATGCTACTTATGAAACATACTAATACAATTAAGAAATGTGTGTTTATCTTGTAAATTCAAGACCTTTAGATAAACAGAAATGATGCTGTCTTGTGTGAGAGTTATGTTCGTTTGACTTTTTAATTGTTTTAACTTTAAATGCCAGAGTCATTGCTCATGTGGCGAGGAGACTGAACACAAAAGCCACCAGACTAAACATAAACTAAAAAACAGAGGGTCACTTGAACTGTACAAAACTGAGAGTCTAAATTACTGCAAATGAAATAAACACACTGACTAATGTCTAAAATCTGGCATGCACACAAAGATTTGCATTTTCCATTTATTGTACGTAGTTTAGCTACAGTAAAGCTCTCCCATCAGGCAGAAGAACAGGCAGTGTTAATGCAGTGTTAGTTCATCACTCTCACTGCAGTGTTTGAGGTCACTTTGCACCACAGCATACACTTAATTTGCTACCTGTCTCTTCACTGAGGATCTCTTTTCCCTCTATACTTTTGCCTCCACTGAATAGAGGGTCCGTGCACTCTGCACCCAGCCAGCTCTGTGCTTATGCAACCAGCTGTTTGTCTGCTTTGCTCATCCTGTCCAGGGAAAGCAACTGTCTAAACAGCACTTGTATTATTGGACTGTAGAGGTTGTTATCGGAGCCTGATAATACAAAGAAGGTTAGGAGCCCAAATAGATTCGTCTGATTCCATCAGAGGTAGGGCTGCTTCTTGTGCATTCATTAAGGTTGTTAAAAGAAGTTATACTTCTGTAGTGGCTGCAGCATCCTTCGATATCTTTGTCAGATTTTACTGTCTGGTAAAGGCTGGTTATAGTGTGTTTTCTGTTCAGCCTCATGAGGAGAGACCATAATCTTTTTAAGCCGTGTGTGCCACCATTACAAATGCGTCAGTAGAAATGTCAAACAAACTGAACGCTAAATGCGATACAATTTGTTGCAGTTTGTAACGCCAAAGAGAGAGATTGGATTTTTTAAAATGGGGTTGTATGAGGCACTCGTTAGTGTGTGAGCGAAAATATATGGCAGTCGGTACACCCCCAGATTGGAGAAGCAGACAGGAGTACCAACATGGAAGCAGAGCAATGCACCTTAAAAAGGCCCATCTAACACAACAAATATCAGGTTAAATTAACACTATAGTTATATTTCCACCATATTAACTTGCTTTTGGAAAGCCCTTCCTGACAGGGAACTGAAACCATTATCTATGCTCTCTTTAAAGCTACCAGGCTCCTTCGACAAAACTTAACTCTGTACACGGGAGCTGCTGGTCTACCTCTGCCTTGACTGGTTGGTTTGTTTGCATTATTGCTTGACTCTGATGAATCTGAACTAACCCTTAAAAACACCAAAGAAGAATAGGTGATCACTTTAAACAACTGCAAAACTAACGCTTCAAAATTAAAACATTCGTTTACAAGCTGTCACACAACTTGTGCAGTATAATCCAGCGGCCAGATGCATAAACGATGTGAACGCATTAAAAACATATGTACGGCTTTTCTCACACATAAACTGGTATAAAAGGAAGAATGAACGGTGAGAATGTAAGTACCCAACACATTCTTCAGACCACGCATACGCAAGGTTTCAGTTGAGACGGATGCAGATGATATGATGCAGGGATAACGCTGTTTTTAGATTGTTTTCCAAGGTCACTGATTGTTCTATTATTTTTGCAGGCTGCTTGTCGTTAAAATATTAATCAAAGGCACATTTATTAAGTTCATTTTGAATTATTTATGAATGATGAATTTCATGATTGTTATTCACATTCATCTCCCAGGTTGGTGATTGTTTAATGTCATTCTGTGAAGTACTTTGTAAAGTCAGTTTCTACAGGAGCTCCATGAATTAATCATTGATAATCCTTCTGACATTTAATAATAATGATGATTGAGATTTTACCGCAGAAATGTGATGAATTACTGGTACAGATGCTACAAATTGCCACAGCTGTGTGTGTGTTGACAGCTGCTCTGGCACCTTTGGAGGCCCTTGCCGATGCAACACAGTTGGTGAACTGCACTTTCTTTCATACTAACAGGTCTAATGTTTAAGGGTGTTTCTACATCCATTTATAGCAGACTGTGAGTGTGGAAATGAAACTTGTGAATGTGTGCCTGCTTCCACAATGATTAGGATTTAAAAACAGAGCACTTAGCAGCTCAGTGATTAGAGCAGGTGTCCCATGTACAAAGGCAATGTCCTTGCTGCAGCGGCCCAGGTTCCATTCTAGCCGGAGGCCCTTTGCTGCATGTCATACGTCACCCTCTTTCTCCCTTTTTTACACTTCAGTCTGTCCTGTCAAAGGTATCAGGCAAGAAATTAAATGAAAAGTTGACCTTATCTGGGCTCTTTTCCAAGCCAACAGACTCAACTTACAAATCCAGTAATTTTACCTCGCTGAACATGGGAGCTGCTGGTCTGCCACTTCCTCTGTTTGTAGTTTGTTTGTGCTGTTGTGTGACTTTTGAGTTTTAAATGGCGAGTTCGGATTTGCCAAAGTCAAAACAATAATACAAACTACAGATTGCAGCTCTCACATTCAGTGAGGTGAAATTACTGGTTTTGTCAATGGAGTCCAAGCTTGACGAGAGCATAGATAAGTTTCACCATCAGTTCAGTTTGCATCAGAAAGGGCTGTCTGTTTGGGAAGGACTGAGCATATGACTCAGACTTGGATCATACTGCACGGATTGTGTGAGAGTTTGTTACAAATGTTTTGATGTAGTTTGCTGTTGTTAAACGTGGACCGAAGGATTTTCTCCATTTTTGAATTCATTCTGCACCTGAGACATGAAAGAAAAACAAAGTTGACTGAATTCAACAAAACACGGGTTGAGTAATTGATAAACAAATGGTCATTTAAGTATTCCTTTAAAAGAGGCAAAAGTGTATCTTTTTTTTCTTGCTTAACTCAAATACCTCACCTTCATTTTCCAAAGAAAAAGAAACAAAAAGGTACCGTATTAATCTTAAAATATACAACCTCTATCCAAGCCTGCATTTATATTTGTAGTCTACTTTTTTAAGCTCTGGGAAATTGCAACTGTGCCTAATTATTCTCAAATTACAGCCTAAAATGCAGAACTGTGAGGCTCAGACTTTTTAGCGCTCCTCTCGCCCACACGACTAGATGTCCCTTTCCTCTGCCTAAATGCCACACAATTATGAGTAGCTCTCGGCTTGGCAGGCCAAGATGGTTGGGGGTTGTTGAGGAGTGAGATTGCATGCGTGAGTGCACAAGCGTCTGTGTGTTTGTGCTGTGTGTACATTTGTGTGAACAGAGAAGTCATCTTATTTACCCACCTTGGTGTTAGGGGTGGCCATCGCCCGCCCAGCTAAATGCCATGCAAATGCTGCCGCTGCCGTCAAGCTGCCAATCACAACGCTTTTGGCATTCACGGCATGCCGCAGGAGCATTTACAGCGTCTGTGATCTTTACTAAATGAGAAATAACCCTAGCCTGTCCAAGCTGGCCGCGACGTTTAAACAACGCTATCCCCAAATTCCCACTGGAAAAATGCTGTGAAGTGAAGACATCGTATTGTGTCAGAGGAATGATAAAGAAAACAAAGGGGGTGGAGGGGAGGTGGGTAGATGTGTGGGTGGTAAGGGAGGTGTCTTACTCCCATAGTACAGCCTCATTATGATGATGTGATTTGCTGGAATGGCAGCAGCGGCTCTCGTCACTAATACCAGCTCCCCTGAGCCACGAAACAGCGCTTTATTAAACTTTATGAAAGGCTTAGCTGTCCAATTTATGAGCCTGCCTGCTGAGGACATGAGCGTGCAGAGACAGAGGAAACACTGCAGCACTACATCAGATGAGATTACACAGAACAAAAAGTTTTACCCCTGACAGTACTTTTTCCTCTTGCTTTATTCTGAGATGCAAACACAAGACATTGTGTTAGATTGTTCTTACAAGAAGTGAAGGAATCAGATCAGCTCGCTAACTAAAAGACATTCCTATCAGCATGCATCCGTGGAAAGAATCAAAACTCAACCTTTAATTAAAACTTTTTGATATGCTTTTATAGAATTAGAATGATGAGACAAAAACATTTATGCATCAAAGTCAGCCCGATTTGCAGAGCTAGGTTATCTTCATTTGTCTATTCCAGTAATGTGTTGAAAACTGGCTTTAAAACTAAACTACAACTTTTAAGACAGGCGGATTTATTAAAAAAATATATATAACTACAAAAACTACACAGCCAACAATAAACAGAAATTAAAGGCCACATTTGGTTTTCATCCTAAATCTCCAATTTGATTGCAAGACGTCAAATAGAGAGTTGGTGTGAAGGAACATAACCACTGAGGGCTTTGTAAGTTATCAGTTAGCAACAAGTCTAACGATTGCCACAGTACATTTGTATATGATTTATTCATAGACTGTCTAACATGATGGACATAGCTACAGTGATGTCACCCATTGGTTTGTGGCCTCCCATTTTGAAGCCTCAAATTCAACATTTCAGCCGCAGCTATGATGATTTTTTTTAGAGCCAGAAGTGACCAAATTTTCCAGTCTCTGAGTCAGTTGACATAGCCCTCCTCTAATTATGTTTAACTTCAAGTCTTAATAAGATGTGAATGGGTACGCTGTGTAAAAAAAAAAAAAAAAAATCAGCCCTGTACAGTTGTCATGAATGTTGAAATTAGCTATTAGCCAAAACAGTTTTTTGTACCAGGCTGTAAACATGTTTATTTCTGCTGTAAAGTTGGGTTATTTAACATGGGGGTCTATGGGGATTGACTCACTCTTGGAGCCAGCCTCAAGTGGCCATTAGAGGAACTGCAGCTTTAAGCACTTTCATGTTAGCGTATTTTTCAGCCTTGGAGGTTTCCGCTTGATTTAGTGTTAGATCCATGTTATATTTTTTGGATGTTTGAAGTAGAAACTATTAGCAGTTGTATTACCCAAATGTTACTGTGTTTGCAATCTAGAAATGACAAATGAATAGTAATTAAAGCCACTGGGCATCAACAAATGCTACGTTTGAAACATACTAATACAGTTAAGAAATGTGTGTTTATCTTGTAAATTCAAGACCTTTACATAAACAGAAGTGATGCTGTCTTGTTTGAGACTTATGTTCGTTTGACTTTTTAATTGTTTTAACTTTAAATGCCAGAGTCATTGCTCATGTGGCGAGGAGACTGAACACAAAAGCCACCAGACTCAACATAAACTAAAAAACAGAGGGTCACTTGAACTGTACAAAACTGAGAGTCTAAATTACTGCAATCTAGAAATTAGCCCAAACAAGACAATTTAAAATTTGCCTTCATTCAGAAAGCTCAATCTACATACCCGACCCCTCTATTGCACATTCTAGCCTAGGAGTAGGCTGTCTCGATTCTTGTTAGGTAAACTCTTGCACCAAAATGGCCCTCTAAACAGAGGTCTTTCAGAAGTACTGAGTGTTATGAGAAATCGCCTTGTGAGTCACTGGCATGATGGCTGCACAACCAACAAAAGAAACCCACAAAATGTAAGTATTTCCCTCCCTAATAAATATTTTAAAAGTTTGATCAATCAATTCAATCAATCAATTTTATTCATAAAGCCCAATCTCACAAATCTCAATTTGCCTCACAGGGCTTTACAGCATACGACATCCCTCTGTCCTTAGGACTCTCGCAGCAGATAAGGAAAAACTCCCCCACCAAAAAAAACCTTTAACAGCGGGAAAAAACAGTAGAAACCTCAGGAAGAGCAACTGTGGAGGGATCCCTCTTCCAGGACGGACAGACGTGCAATAGATGTCGTACAGAACAGATTAACATGATAAATTAACATTATGATGAGAATTATATATTCTTAGTTGAGCAGTACTTCAATATACTATGGTTCTTTTTTTTATTTTTCTAACAAGCATAATGAAAAAAAATCCTCTCTTACACACCTGAGAAATAAAGATGGTGATGTATAGTTATAATAAGATGAGGCTGATAACATTAGTTCTGTGCTATTATGAATGATGTATCTGGACTTGCAGAATCGTCTGATATCAACGTTATGTTGGGTGAGTGAACTGATAGTTTACTGTATGGTGATGATGAATTAGAGTATCCGTTCTAATTCTCTGCACTGCGGCTGCAAAGACTACTCATGACAGTCATGATTATACACAAAAATAGTGCCCACAGAGCTGTGTGCACCTCGCTCAATCCACCACTGGTGGCAAAAACGGCCTCATTAACTCCTGTGTCTTTGCTGACATTCTGTTATCACACACTGACAGACACACACAGATAAACACGTGCATTAAATATTCACTAAAGTGTTTGTGTTGGCAGAGAGACAGCTGGGCAAACACACACATTCATGCACTCACTTGCACACACATGAACACAGATCCCCAGGCAGCAATTAGTCGTGCCCCGTAAGAGCCCCTCCACCCCACCACCACCCCTCATGGCACTAAACTGTAGGTGTAAATTTAAATTTGTCTGAATGCACTGACACTGATCTCTCATCATACATGAACATGACAGGGTCACACAGAGGCAGAGACAGATACGCTCACTCACCTGCACACTGCACACACCAAAAGATCTCAAGAAGAGATCCGATTAATCACCAAGTTTATGGTGATTTGGAAGTGAATGGAAGATTTGATACATTTAAAGGAATAATTTGGCCATTTTTTAAAATAATTTAGACATCCTGTTCACACTATAGTATGCATATTATATGTAATCAAAATTAGCACAATGTTCTTCAAGATAGAAAAAATGCTCAAGCTCATTGCCAACTACAGTATTAAAGGACACAAACTTTTGAGAGCTGCAAAGTTTATAGCTTATATTATCAAATCATTTCAATAGTTACCCAAGGTGAATTTTACTTTTATGCCAGCTATTACTTTTGAAGGTCTACAATGACAAAGTGCCACCCTCGTCTTTCATACATTTCTGATTTAAAGGTGATGATCTCAAGACAAATATCAGTTGTGTTAAAGTAAAGAAAGAACAAATTCAGTGATGTTCAGAGTTTAACTTATAAGACGCACCAAAGAATATTTACCAGGAATCCACAGATATGTTACATTTGCACGTCAGTATGCAGTGGATACGTTGAAACTTAACATTCAATGATGCTGTGGTCAATGTGTGGTTCGATTTAGGTACAAAAAGACTGTGTTTTGGTTTAAAGAAATGGTTTTGGGGTTACAATCCCAGTAGGAAAACAGCAATGTCTCAGTAACTAGCAACTATTTTTCATGCCTAAAAAGCTCCTGGAAACACAGGAATGACTCAATCACAACTCGTTTTGTTGTTGGTCTTGAATAGTGGTCTGCAGCTTGGCAGACACTAGTCAACTCATATATTCAGGGCCGTTGCAACAGGACAGGCAAACTAAGCAATTGCCTAGCGCCCCGAGCTGGAAGGGGACTCCCAGTGACGGCTGACATTGGTCCATATCAATGACCATATGATGGAACCCCTAAAGACACTGCAACAACACAACACATTGGAATCCCCCCTAAGCAGTGAAAGTTATTATTTATTTCTTTTTTTTGTAGCTTAGATTTGTTTATATATGCTACAGTGATTTGTTTTCCACAGAGCTCTATGGTGCAAGCATTTTACTCACATTTGCGACTAAAAATAGTTTTGTGCAAGCAAAACAAATCATTCAGGAGCACGCTGTGCGAATCCTGCCAGTTGTGGGTTGAACGGGGGTCACAGACGCCGTTTTCATGTCAAATACGGCGCAAGATAAGGGCTTACTGTCAACGGAGAAGTCCGGTTCCAGGTCCAATAATTTCCTCTTTGTTGATTTCATGACTGCCCAGAAATACCTGGACAGCCGAGCCGTGGCGGCACACAGGTATGTGGCCTGTCAGAGGAGAAACGAGCCGTTCACATTACTCTTTGTGCCAGGTAACAGTCCACAAACCTCACCGCACTTTAGGCACTGTTCTTTACTTGTCTGTTAATCACTTATTGATGCTGTTTTCCAAGGTGCCTCTTGCCTGGGGCCCCCCGAGTGTCTTGAAGTAACCCTGCATATATTAGGTCACTTTAAAAACAGTATGATTTGTATGAAATGTGCAAATGTAACATATTTGTGGCTTACAGAAATATATACATTTTCTTCTCATGACTGAGCTGTTAATATACAGTTTCTTAGTTTAGAGCCTAAATTAGGTTACAGAGAAGAAATCTCAGTGGTCACCTGAGGAACTGATTAATTGCATTTTTGTTTATACAGTAAATGTTATTAACTGCAATCCTAAACAAATCTAAAGAAGCTTTATTCTATGAATCTGCAATTTACCTGGGTGAATATTTATTCATTGTTTGGTTATTATTGGTCACTTTATTCTCCCTAAATGTAGACAACTTTAACACCATTGTGTGCAGTAGGTTATAGCATGTTCAGCTATAACCTACTGCGCACTGACTAAAAGACCCTTTCAATTACACAGGCAACTAATTAAATTAATGAATTTACTGCGAGCATTGTCTCTAGCCCCACTACTATTACGGCCATAGCTCTTTCCAGAAAACTGCATGAAAATTTAAAGGAAATTATGTTAAAATGTTATATTCCTACAATAAAGTGTTAAATACTTAAACAGAGTTAAACTGATTCCAAAGTGAGAAATAATATTCTCATGCCACTGAAATTTAAAAAAAAAAAAAAAAAAAAAGTATATATTTTTTGACTAAACCCACACGAGCTCTTCAGTAACATGATTATTAATTATATTAAGGCATATGACAGGCATAAAATTCAATCCCATAAAAAATGTTGTCGTTGTAGATTCTGCACATCAGTGTTTGTTAAATTTGTACATTTATGTTTAATTTGTAGGTTTCATATGTAGCAGATACGTTGAAACGTAACGCTTTAATTTTGAAATTTGTGTTGGGACAATGTTGTGGTCAACATGGGGTTAGGTTAAGGCACAAAAAACACTTGGAACTGGATTAGGAAAAGATCATGTTTTGGCTTAAAATACCTGGTTTTGTGTCCACAAACAGGGCAGGAAATGTTACTGGTCTTGGATACTGGCCTGCTGCTCACGCCACCCGCCATTCCCTCCTGCTGATGATGTAATCTTAACTAGCCTTCATCACTTTAGAAATGTTAATCTGAATGAAACATACAAACGTAACATACCCATGGTTTGCAGAAACATATGCCAACATTTTATTTTGCCAACCAGGCTGCTAAAATGTTGTACGGCACTAATGAAAGTAGGTTTTTGCTTTTGTTACAATTATAGCTGACAACAGCAGAGAAAGAAAGAAACCATTTTTGTGTGATAGCAATGAGATAATTGACTCCGAGAGGTTGTGGCAAAGTCTCATTGGTTGAGGTTAAAAATATAAACGCCTTCAGTCAGATGAGTGAGTAGGAAGTGGGAAAGGAAAACTCTTTATGAACAGAGTAAGCATGAAGATTTTGCTGATCCTAATTTCCATCGAGAGAGACTAATTGAGAGTCGATCTTAAGCAATGATTAAGAAATCACGTTATTTGATAATGTGTGAACTAGAAAAAAAAATAAAGAGATATGTGAGGAGTCTTTGGCACTTAAACGCATCACGGCATCACATGGGGTCTAATCCATTTCAGATTAGGAAGGAGTGAAAAAAGTTAGAGAAACCTGGTTACCACTAGAAAATTTCTGTTAAACACAATTATGTATCCATGTAAACCCTCTGGACACAAACATCAACCAGATGTTTGCATGACAAATCCAGGACAGGAAATGTCCCTCAGCATCGAAAATATGGAGTAATCAGAATAAAACAGATTCATCACATAATTTCTTGCATAACCTGATTCATCACAGTAATCTAGTTTGCACACGCAGCCAGTGACTCAGCTAAACCATTAATAAAAAACCAAACCCGCAGTGATTCCATCCACCTGAATAAGTTAAGCACACTTGTACCACAGTGGCGCTGAGTGAATGAGTGCCAGCAGTGGCAAAATGACAGCGTAACACTAAAATCAATGGCACTCTGCTGCTAATGAATGACAAGGCTAATTGCGGGAACGGCTTGTTGCTCTTTGGTTTAGATAAATACTCCGACAAGTGAAGTGCTTTAATTATCCCCAGTGTGTTTGTGCCTGAGCGCCGCCGCTTCACTCGAGATGCCTGCCGAATGAGACAAGCTAATTAAGAGTGATTTCCCCGCTCCCCACTCATTAATAACACAACAGCAATTAAGAGGAGCTAGCGGAACATGGTGCATTTGGTGCTAATAAGATTAGCCTCATGGAGCAATGAGTTTACGAGAGAGACAGAGACGCACACAGACAGGGGAAGGTGAAGCTGGGAAAGAGATTCAATTGAGAGAGAAAGATATTAGGAGGTGTTGAAAGGGAGTAGAGAGATAGTGTGGCGGTAAAGAATTGAGAGTGAAGAGAAATGAGACAAGAGGAGGAAAGGAGGCAGAACAAAAAGGTGGTAGGAAGGAAAAGACAAATGAAGTTGAATGAGGAAGAGAAGGACGAGGAAGGCGCAGAGAAGGAGGAAGAAAGAGACGGAAAAGAGAGAAATAATGTGCTTTGGATTCAGACAGCCCATTTTTTTTTTTCATTTCCCTGCATGAATCACCAGATTGGCCTTTAAATGAGCTGTTGCATAAAGGACATTCAGTTTCATGAGCTCCCTGAATAATAGCAGAGGCAGGGAAGAGACCGTGCACCTCTGATCGTGACAGCGTTTAATTACCAACAATACTTGAGCCTGTGTGAGAGAGATTATGGAGGTAATAAACAAATTCAGGATGGAGAAGAAAATGCAGTATGTAGGTTATGTTTACACTCAGGCACCAGTTCATCACATATGGGTACAACAATAAGTACACGGGACATTAACATGGTGAATTAGATCACCCCTACAGTGAGTCACATGGCCGTGGTTTACTATAAAAAGCAGGCCGACAAGCTTCAAGGGGTGCCTGTACTTCTAAACGAAGTAATAGGATGAGCTAAATTATGGGCCTGAGTATTTTGAAGCAGGACACACAACTGCTGATGTTTGGCAGTTTGACTCCAAAGTCCACGGCCATGATAATGTCTCTGTGAGGCTGCGGGGCTTTGAGCTAAATGCTAATGTTAGCATGCTACATGTTCCAAAATAACAATGCAAACATGCAGCAGAAGATGTTACGTCAGTCAATGCAGGATTACACAGGCGTGGTTGTCTTTGTTTTACATGTCAGAGCCAGTCAGGAAAATTAAGTAGGGTTAGGGTTAGCATTAGATGAGAAAGAGGCCACCTCAGGCCAGGTGAGGGAGAGTCCGGCATGTGCCTGACAGCTGTCGTTACACTTTAGAGCTTGTGAAGTTCAAAAGTTGGACCAGTTACTCAATACAATAATCCAGTGTTATAAGTGCTTTGTTTAATTTTATTGTGTGTTTGAAATTATAATGTTGAGATATAAGCTTTTGAAAACAACGTAATTAGAAAAACTACACAGGAGGCAGTCGCGTTTGTGACGTCATAGCTTTCACTCGCTTCCTGCAGCTTGGAGTGACTGTAACCTGGCACAGAACACACAGACATATTCAATCATAAATCGATTAATCATAAAACAGTGGAATTTCAGCGGGGAGGCCGAGCTGCAGGAAGCGAGCGAAAGCTATGACGTCACATACGCGACCTCCTCCTGTGTACTCTTGAGTCTTTCTAATTAAAAAGCTTATATCTCAACAGTTTTACCACAAAGTATGACTTTCTTGAGCTTAAAATTTTAAGTTTTAAATTCATTAACAACATATTTAGATTTCATGTTGCAACTCAAACGGGAACAAAAGATAATATTGCTCTCCTCATTCACTGCCATTCATATTTTTTCCGATCTAAGGTCCCATGAGCTCTACCGGAAGGGGCGTGACTTCAGCACTCTATGTCACAGATTTGTTGGCATTATCTCTGACAACTCTGCTCCAGCATACTGTAACAAAAATAGGTTTCAAGACTAGCAATGCAATTTATACCAAATTCCTACCCTGCCTATGGTAACTTAAAAATTATAACATCAGACAATATGTGCCTGTTTTTAGGTGGCAGGAGTGAAGATAAGTCACCCTTAATATTTGTTGTGCTATGGCCTTAGAATGATGAAGACAGTTGGTGAACAAATTAATACAAAAAAGGATGTAGGCTCTACAGGATGATTCATGCCTTGACATCTATCATGTGTTCATGTGTCCAAAAGTGTTTTTGTTGCAGATGAGCTCACTACATGGAACTCCCTATATAGTGAGTAGGGAGTTGTGAATGAGTAAAAGGTTTTGGCCTATCTGTACCGAATGCTGCGGCAGCTCACTCAAAAAACCTAAGCTATTTGTCAGCCTCTTGATGGACTGAGAGGAGCAGTCAGGGAATTACCAAAATCATTAGGACTCATCATCGGGACACTATGAAAGCCTGTGCAAAATGTCATGGGAATCCATCCAATCGCTGTTGACCTACCAAAAGAAATACCCAAGTGGTGGACCCATAAAGCGCCTGACATTACCATGATGTTAGAAATGCTAAAAAATAATTTCAACACCTCGGCAAATAAACCAAGTTATATTGTATTTCAAAACCACACTTAGAGTCTAAACTTATAATGACAGTGGTTCTCTGTGCATGCTGCTTGTGTGATTTCCAACTTTGCACTTTGTAATTAAAGCACAAGTCTGTGTTTTGTGCCGACACTGACCTTGTGGCTCTGTTGAACAAACTAGCTCACATACAGTATGCAGACATTCTCGGGTACTTTTCCTGCCTGTTGCGTCTTTGAAAACAAACTGAAACAAAAGAGTCTAGTCAGTGCGTTCATGAATACAAACCTTGGAACAAAAGATTCAAAACAAAGGACTATCCTAGACTGAATTTTTATGCTGTCCGTGACCACTACATGCAAGTTTATTGTGCTCTTGGTTCTGGAGGAGCTTGTTTGACCAAGTTAAAGCTGCTTTCATTCATATTTTTATATTAAAATCAATTGATGCAGGTTTAATGATTGATCCACGAGGGAGCTACTTAACAATAAAACAGAAATACATACATGTTGAATAATTGATCTGTACCAGCTATGATGTCAAACAGATGCACTTAATGCACATGAAGTCACCATATTCCACTTTAAAGCTATGTGAATTTTCCTATGGGGCCTCTGTGTGCAGCCGTTTTGTGGAAAAGTGTACTCACTGCTCTGTAGTACACACTGAGCGGTTCCAGGTAAAAGGAATAAACTAGTTCAAGGATAAATTCTGAATTGAGTGATCTTCTTTGAGCAGACAGTATATACAGTATCTATAGAAAACAGACCCAGCGGCAATGCAAACTGTGTGTGTGTCTGAAATAGACTGTATAAAGGATGTCAGTCACAGTAACTTTTCATGCTGCAAGCATGGAGCTCTTGACAAGAGACTCAATCAGCAGCACTAAAGCCTGCCTCTGCCTCCTCTGCCTCTGCCACACTACTTTTGTGTCGACTAATCTCCTCTGTAGGATGTAGAGGAGCCATTTGATATTGTCTTCCCCGGTGTTTTTCATTATCACCGTCTTACTGCAGCCTGCCAGTGGCATTACCTCGACATTAGTGGGCTTGACAGGACGAGAATCACCACACAATCCTGTCACAACCTCCCATCTCGGCTGTAACCCTACTCGCATTTCAAAGCCCGTCTGCCTCCTCTTATTTTTCACTTGCTTTTTTTTTCCTGCTTTGAGGCGGATCTGCAGCAGGGTCACGGACAATATTTTTGGGGAAATTGCTGAGAGGTTAGGCCATTTGCTGGAATCCAAATTGCATTTAGACAGAGAGTAGAGTATAAAGAACTTGTCATAGAGACACAAGAGCAAAATATCCATTGGAAAGGCTGAATACAACGCATAAAGCTCTATAGCATTGCCTCACATCTCCTTCACAAATCTCCCTCCTCTCACATCTGGAGGAGTTGCTGAAATTAGCTCAGTTTCACCACTAACGAGGATTCTTTCCCAAACATTACCCGTTTTTCCTTCACTGTCATAAACTCACATTGCACAGTCCATTTCACAGCCACAAGCACAAACAGCAGCAAGGTTTGTTCAACACAGTCATGCACTTGCAAACATGCACAAATTGTTGACAGGCTTGTTCCAATTAATGCATGACTGCTATCAATTATTGCACCCTCCTGTGGCTGTTGTGGCCCACAGCAGTAGTTTTTTTTTTTTTTTAAATGAACAAAATTCTACAGTTTCATCATCAACACTTCTAATGAGCGATCTTACATCAGTCAAAGAGATGGATTTTATTCTTCCCATCCCTTCTTGTACTCATGTCTGCTTATTTGTTACAGTTCCTTCTCCAGTTTTAGTAAGATGGGCTTTACAGGTTTACACGAACACAGAAACAGAGATATTGGAAGAAAGATCTCACACTATCATTTTGCATCATTTGCTGTTCCTCACCTGCCTCAGGCAACACTAGATCTCACCGTATGTCAGCCTGAACTTGAGGTCCCAACCCAACCACGTTGAGATTTACCTCCCGAGGTTAGCGTAACAGCATATCTACCCAGATTTTCCTTTTCTAAGCCTGATCAGCAAGAATGCCTTTTAACCTACCTATCGTCATGGCTGCTAGAATCTTAAATCACTCCACAGTGAGTCAGTCCACCACTTTGGGTCAAGGTGAAATAGTTCATCTATTTGACGGATTGCCATGAAATTGTGTACAGTCATTCATGGTGTCCAGAAGATGATTCATACCAACTTTGATGATCCTCTGACTTTTCCTCGAGCGCCACCATGAGATCGTTTGTGGCTTTGAGTAAAATATCTCCACAACTCTTGGCTGGATTTTCAGATTTTTCTTTTGTACAGACATTCATGTTCCCCTCAAGATGAACTGTAATCACCGTGGTGATAAATCACAACCAGCAACTGTGGTTTGTGACTGTATATTTGTAAAATTAATGAAAGCCTCAGCTGTACTTTGATTTTTGCGACACCGTAGACCCCGTAAAGCCGTTTTGAGGACTACTTTTTCTCCGTGTTTGTTTGGTTGTTTGCTTTTTTCTTTGAGCCAGAAGTGACCATATATGGACAAATAGGGTGGAGCTACGGAAGAGCGAGAGGTGAATCTAACTGAGAACCAACTTATCAATCACAAGGTAGCCGCAACCTAAATCATACCTTGCTTTATTGTCTATTTTAATCTACACGACACCTTAATTTACAAAATCATCATCACGCTGTACTGAAGAAGACTTAAACCTAGCAGTTGAAACCATAAACCTATCAGGAAAATCTTTACTGAGGTAATAAATACAGTGAGAAAGACATCATAGACATCTATACAATTTGTTTTCTTTTTACAACAGTGGAGTTGCCCCCTGCAGGCCATTAGGAAGAACGCTTGTTTAAGGGAGCATTTTCTTCACTTTCAGACCTGAAGATGACCTGAAGATGTGCTTTGTTTCTTACCACCAAATAGGAATGGACTGCACTTGTATAGCGCCTTTCTAGTGTTTCGACCACTCAAAGCACTTTTACACTGCGTCACATTCACCCATTCACACACACTGTCACACACTGGTGGCCGAGGCTACCATACAGGGTCCCGATGGAACAGCCACCGGGAGCAATTTGGGTTTCAGTATCTTGCCCAAGGATACTTCGACATGCGGACTAGAGGAGCTAGGGATCGAACCACTGATCCTCAAATTGGTTGACGACCTGCTCTACCTCTGAGCCACAGCGACCCCAGTGCTAGCCTGCTAAGACCCTAAGCTAGAATGATAAATATAAAAACACTATTCCTGCTTAAGGGTGGAGTTACACGTGAGTGAATGCATGGAAGTGACCATCGCCCACTGAGGCAATACAGAGATCTAGCTTGCAGGCTAATGTTAGCTGGCTTGCTAATAAATACTGCGAAATATGATGTTATATTGGTACATTTTCCATTTTCTTAAATTCCATGCCTGTCTCTCGACTCACTGCCAGTCACCGATTTTCAAGGTGCCATCTTTGACATCATCACAATAGACATCCTCTGCTGTTCTGAAGCGTCATGGCTATCAGACGCTTAGATAAACTAGGAGCTGAGGTAAAAACATTCTGGAAATAAGCCTAAATAGTACATGTGTCAAAGTGCAGTTATGTTAATACAGAAAACCTCCGGTCTTGGAACACAAAAGATGAGCCGCTAAGATAAGCTACAAGCTAAAGACGGAAGTAAAAGAGATGAAATGTGTGCTAATGTCCATGTGGCTCCAAAAGGAGGGTGACTACTTCCTGGTGGAAGCATGAAGCCTTTCAAGGCCTCCATACAAGGGTCATTCCTCGCTACTGGTAACTTTTCAAGGTGTTAAGTTTTGAAAATAGTATTGTGAATTTTTGATGTTTTTAACATGTCATTAGGTAGAAGACATGTTTAACCTTGAGGAATTTGTATTTTTAGAGCTCAGGCACTTAAATGATAATAATTATGGATGGATTGCTGAGACATGGATCGTGCTAGAGTTCCACCCTGTTACGGACATATACATAAGTATTGCTAAATGTTAATAATGTAAATATTCAACAATATTTATCAGCACTTATACCTTATGTGTCCCTTATTTCATAACATATGTTTTTTAAATTTGAATAATGAAGATACAGGAATAATTGTGTAGAATATAGGCTTTTTGTGTAGAAAATGTCCATGTGCACACCCAATTTAGCCAAAATGCTCAAGATAAATAGATATGTGCACAATAAAACACATGTATTCTCATTGTCTCTTTCAGGACTGCAAATTAGCGTAAGAACATTCTGAAAAAATACCATTGTTTTTAGATCATTTTAAAGAAACTGTGTGTAACAGGGTGGAAACAAGCGCCACAGGGTGGAAAGTACCGTAACAGGGTGGAATTATCAACAATGATTAGCTGTAACTTGCTATTTATTGAACGTTTTTATTATATCCACATACAATACCATCAAGAAAATAGTGCAATAGTGCCCCCCAGTGACACCACCACCACACACTGGCAGTACTAGTCAAGGTTACAGTTAAACATATTTACAGAAGATGAATTCATTCATTTGGACTCTAAAGAGAGAGTAATTCATTGGAGTAATTCATTCAGTCTTTCATTTTCATTTCATTTATAACCATATAACAGACTAATCAATTCATTTAGAGTAAATAATACAGAATTTCATTCCATTTTCATTTCTAACTGTAGAGATATTCATCCATTTAGAGTAATTTATTCAGTATTTCATTTCTTATCATTTAAGACCAGAGTAATTCATTCAGTATTTCATTTTATGTCATTTAAAACCAGAGTAATTCATTCAGTATTTCATTTCATGTCATTTAAAACCATAGAGTAATTCATTCAGTATTTTTAAAATGATAAAGCCCAATTAATGCCCACATTCCGCAAAAAAATATTCTATAGGCTTTATATTGGCAAAGAACAGATTCATTACAAATTAGTTCATTATATCATAATATCTAATAATGATCATGAAATGTACATATATCATATTTTTATTATTAAATAATAACGATAGTTATGCTAATATGGTCATAATAAGAATAAATAATAATATTATTACTTATTATTGTTATTGTTATTATTATTGTTATTATTATTATTGTTATTGTTATTATTAGTAGTATAATAATAATAATTATTATTATTATTGTTGTTATTGTTATTATTATTAGTATAATTATCATTAATACTATCATCATCATCATCATCTGAGAGTGCATATTCTGTATTATTATTAGATATTTTCCACCCTGTTACGTTCCACCCTGTTACGTAACAGGGTGGAATATTTCCAACCAAAGTAGACCTGACCAGCTAGCACTCCAGACCTGACTAGCTAGCTCTCCAGATTTAAACAGTACATAAATAGGGACATCAAACATATTTAAAAAATTTTCAAATTTGTTTTTACTTTCTCAACAATTTAGTGTAACAGGGTGGAAATTTAAGAGTAGGACATGTGGATTTACACTATAAAACATGCAAAAACGGCAAGAGATGTTGATTCTTATCGCTGACTTCTCCTTCAAATTTCCCACCAAAAGGCTGCTTCCAGTTCCTGCGTGTTGGATCATGGGAATTGTAGTTTTACTTGGTTTGGTAGGCTCAAAACCACAATGTAACAGGGTGGAACGCAATTCGGGGGACACTCAGTAAATTCAATGGAACACCTAAATAACAGTGATATAGCCACAAACATATATTTAGAATTTTAATTATTTAATCTTGATATATACAATAATAAAGCTATTTTTGTAATTATTTATTATTTTAATGAAATATTCTTCATTGAAATATGAAAAGTTGCCTTGGGGACATGGTAAAAACGTGTGTTTGTGCCTAAAAAGAGGTATATAAATATAAATATACATTTTTTTTCAGGCAATATTCTGTGTTAATATTACATGGGAGACCTCTATCTGTAATAAAATGTATTTCATATTAAAATTTGGTTTATGTAAAGTAAGATACGAGGGGCTCTGTCCCAGGGACTGGAATGTTACCAATAGTGAGGAATGACCCACAAAACGACCATGCACAACGACAAACTGCTGCTGAAAGGTTTGAGTCTCACAAAGCTGCAGATATGAATGTAAAGAAAATGATGAGGCGGTCTCTTATCACACTGACAGAAAACTCATCTGGCTTAAAGCAATACCTCACTCTGGAAGAACATTTTTACCTTTCAGCACACAACCCTCCGCAGCAGGTCCAACATCTCCTGCTCTGGGGAGCCACAGTCAACACCAGCATTCAGACTTTCTCCCCTGCTCTTGGTATTGATATTTGCTAACAGCCAAAATTACTTTTTGGAAAGAATCATCCGGGATGTTATATAAAATAATAACTCCTGGATCAACTTTACCTTGTGTTTCATTACATTTCAAAATGAAAGTAAGAAAATAGCTAGTCGCTTTTTTTTTTTTTTACTCAAAAGGAGTCAGTTTCAGAGGTGACACTTTATGATCACCCACCATCGAGGTAGTTTTCAAGAGGCATATTAAATCGATGAGGGAAAAAAAAAGAGCTTAATGGGAAATATCACTTAAAGGATCTCGCTTCTCCGAAAGTGGGCTGCAACATAATACAGATGCTGAGCCTGAAAACGTTTTGAGAGGCTACAAGGTCAATAGTTCAATTCCCACTTATTCCACCCATACAGCCATTCATGCACTGATAGATTTGTAAAGGATGAAAGAGAAAAGCAACGACAAAATGGTGCGTCTCATGCTCTATTAACTTCATGCCCGGTACACACTAATAGCCTTTTTACACAAGTCTGCATCAGAGTTTTTCCTCTTATTCACCTGAAATAAGCAGCTCCTGGAAAGTGAATTATAGCATATTCCTTACAACATGCTTCTCTGTGTCTAATATGGATATTTTTTTAGCACTTGACATTTATTTTTAAAGGCATAAAATTTGCTAAAGATGGTTAGACAGTGAATTATAATCATGCCGAGCATTGTTTTTTCGTTGAAACATTATTGAGCAGAGGTGTGTATTTTCAGAGAGGATGCTGATTTTGTTCTTGAGTTGAGAACCCTTCGCTGTTGTGGTGAGCTGACCTTATCAGAGGAAACCACACGGATGTATCTGTGTGTGCGTGTGTGCGTGTGTGTGTGTGTGTGTGTGGGCGTGAAAGCAAGAATACAATATGACTAAATTTTGTGACTCATTATCAGCAACCAGATGTTTCATACACGCTTTGTTTGTTCGTTCTTGTGCATCTATCACCACATCACATATTGGACACTATTATTATTCTATCATTATATATTATCTACCATATGTCAGTCTATGTATGTATATGCTTTGACAACATGATTTAATCCAAACTGCATGCCAGTAATTGAATGCGGTGGGCGACACCAAGAATCACTATGAGAAGAATCAGACCCGATTTGATTGCCTCTACCTTTGCAAACACACGTTTCTAGTTGAACACTTCCACCTAGGGGTCATTTGCAGCAAAAACAATTTTATTACTCTAGTTTCATTTTTGCTCAAGCTTGTTTGCAGCACGTGGCTCAGGCGACTCAGAGACTTTACCAACGAACCAGAGACCTCTCAGGTCATCTGGGACAGGACTGCTTTGTTCCTCCAGAGTTAAAACTAGCAGCAATTAGTTTTTCACATATCTGAAACAACTCTCAGTTCTTTTAAATCAAGGCTGAAGACTTTTCTGTTTGCTGCTGCCTTGTATTAAATCAAAAATGTATTAATTTCTTACATTACACTGCAGCTTTTATTCTTGTATATTAGTATATTTAAGCTTGGTCTTACGGCAACGTCTGTAACTCTAATGCCTTTTTAACTGTATTTAAATGTCCTTTTCTAATGTGTTTCTTTTGCACTATGTCTCGATGTTTTTGATGTTTAATGTAAAGTACTTTGTGTTGCCTTGTTGCTGAAATTGTGCTATATAAATGAACTTGCCTTGGCGTAATATTCTGGCATCCTATGGGTTACGAGTTGGTGATGGAATCAGTGTCCATTATTCAAAAACCTTTAATAAAAACAAACTTTCAGAAATGGCTGAAGACAGAGGCACCTACAATTAAGGACTTGGATGGATGTGATGGAGAAGTTCACCTTTTCTTCCAGATTGGAACTGGAAACTTTTTCACATGTGTTGTGTATGAGGGGAGGAGGAAAAGGACAGAGATGATTTTTTTTTAAATATTTATTTACTTTTCCTTTTTTTTTTTTTGCAGTTTTATTAGCTAATTTTTTTTTACTTATTTTAGCATTTTTATTGCCTTTTTCCTTGGTTTCCTGTTTCTTTCTTTGCTATTCTGTCTAAAATGACTGATGGAAGAGGTGCAGAAAGAGAAATATGCAAGTGTAGACGTGATCTGTAAATACACAGAACAACACATAAGCATGGATGTAAGGGATTTAAGTATGGTATGGTACCCTTTACTTTATGTATGTGGGTAAGAATGTAAATGTATTTTTTGGTTGATTGTTTTTTTGTTTTGATATAAAAAAAAAACAAATGTAAATAAGATACTTACATTTATCTTGATTTTAATAGACTTTTTTTAATCATGTATTACTGTAATTTGACCTGCAGTATTCAGGTTCAGCTTATTTATTTAGTTACCCATGATTTGATTTTATATTCGATTATGTGATCTGCCTCATGTAGAAGAGTGCCCTATAAATAAATTGTCATGTTTTGTTGATTGTTATTATGTTTCAGATAAATACCAGCTACAGTGTATGCAGGCAGTGACAACAGACGACTGTTTGCATATATTTCGGATATACATACCTATACAAACACTCTCGTTGGTGGACCCCATCACCTGAAAGCATCTTCTTTGAGGTTCTCTTTAATTCAACCAACACCACCCCACACCAGGGCTCCAACACCTTCTCAAACATCAAATTCAACAACTTTTTTAAGGACTTTACAGGCCCAGTTCCCTCAAATTCAAGGACCCAACACAGCATTGTTTAAAACAAGAATAAAGGTAACTTGACAGCGGGCTTTACAGAAGCTCCAGGGGAACAATAAAAAGAGAAAGAGTCTTGAATGCGTTAACACTTCTCAATTGTGCTGTTACAGTGCAGGCAGGCAATGTGGTCTCTTGCCCTCTCTAACAAAGCACAGCAGAACAATATATTGTGTAAGTTGGGCAATAGAGACAAACTTATTTCTGAGTTGAGGAGCGATTCTTGCACAAAATATATAAATTCAAGCACTTTAAATGACCTTTGTCGACTTCAAGGCCTCATTTTTTTTCTTTAAATTCAGAAACTTGAAAGGATTTCAAGAACCCATGGGAACCCTGCCATATGATCCTCACCCGCCTCTGCTGGAAAAAAGTTACAATGGCAGGAGAGGACAAAATTCTCACTTTAACAATAGACATGCTCACTGACAGACAATTTAAATATGACAAAAACACCTCTATAAAAAAGATAAAATTGAACTACATTACCCCGTTCCTGTCCTCTACCACAATAGCAGGAATACAATTATTGTTTTTGTCTCTTTTCTGTTTTGCTTCTCCTCCAGGGAGGTCAAAGGTCAGGGTCAGACACACTCACGGCTCCTGGAGCTGATACGGCTGCGGTGTCTTGCTGAAGAACAGAACTCAGCGGGGTGAAGGCAGCAGGGAACTGGCCTCTGGACATCCAGATGGAGGACGGTCTCTCTCACCATGAAGCCGTCCTGCCGCCCTGCTGGTGTTATGTAGACCTGGTCACTCCTACATACTGAGCTGTTTTTGCTGTCAGCAGGCAGTGAAGTAGGGGACTGCTTAACCTCGCTGGCAACACACTAACTGCGCTTGTAAAGTAGTTGTGCTTAGTAACTTCATAACAGCCTAAAAGACATTTTTCACAGCTGTGTATTGATGAAAGTTTCCGGTCTGTTACACCACACACAGCATCACTAGTGGGTGTGGTCAGAAGTGTGCTTGGGGGAGAGTTACTGTCCCAACCGAGGGAGTTCAAGGATTTCAGAGTCTTGTTAACGAGTGAGGGTAGAATGGAGCGTGAGATGGATCGGCAGTGTGGTCGGCTCTGCAGTGATGAGCCAGAAGGCAAAGCTTTTGATTAACTGGTCCATCTCCGTCCCAACCCGCACCTATGGTCATGAGCTCTGGGTAGTGACCGAAAGAAGTGTGCTCTTGTAACCTCATCTATCAGTGATGTGATGTGATCAGATGCACTCATACAGAGATCAGCTGCTAGGATTGTTTTTTAAAAGGCTGCAATGATTCTGAGTCCAGGCAGTGTCGATATGCAAATTAGAGTTACTAGGAACACAACTTTGTTCCACCCACACCACAACAAAACTAGACATACTGATTCATAATATTATCAGCAAGCTCTTCACATTTCCATTCACCTCCACTACACTGGGGTGGAGGCAGACACTGATATCTTAAAAACCTGCTCCGTTAATAATGTTTGCAGTTTGATATGGCAACAAATTTGACCAATGTTAGCAACAGTAACAAGCTAAGATGCTGTTAATTAGGAAGTACTTGTTTGAAGATGTTGGGACTTAGTTATCGTTGACAAGGTTTCCTTTTTTATACCTTATATCGGTCCTACTGATCCCAAATAGCTAGGAGAAATTAAAAATGCCTACCAAACAAAAGTTCAGGTCTCAGGAGGATATTAACCCATGTAACCACTTCAGCAAATCAAATCGGTGATTCTGAGCTAATACAGCACTGAGTCAATTTTCTAACAATATCTGAATGTGAATATCCTTATAAAATCCCTCATTAAATCAGAACCAGGCTGGCATCACACAGCTCAATTTGGTTGTGTAACACTGCTCCTCTGCTCTCAGAATGAGAAATTATCGCTCATTAGTCGTGTTTCAATTCAGCTGTCAAGAGAAATTTAAGCACTTTTGAAATGTTGCAAAAAAGAAATGCAAATCAGACGCGTTTCCATCAACAGGTTTGAAGCAAGGTTATTATAGTTCACTAGAGCTGAACGTTTTAGTTAACTGAAATGAAAATAAAAAGTAGAGTTTAGGAAAAAAGTAAAGTATTGGAAATAATATTGTGCATTTACAAAAGTGACTGAAATAAAATATCTAAGTTTAAGTGTTTGTCAGTTTGTTCACATCTGTTAGAACAAGCATGATGAAGCAGTGATGCACATGGGATGTCTACATGACTGTGAGCACACTGCAGAGGCTCTGCGGCGGTATTCCTGCCTGCATATCCACATTTGGGGGGGAAGCTGACTGCCATCCACTCTGTGCAATATATTGACCGTGGATAAGTACCTCACACAACCCCACCTCAAAACATCCAACCTGTCCCCTTGAGTGTAGAGCCACTCAGCAGATTGTTGGCAAGCTTTCCCCAAAACACATTAAGTGTGGCACGAGTGAAGAAGGCAATTGACTCAATTAAAAAGTGCGTTGTTTATTGTAATATCTGAACTTCTTAGTCAAATACGTCCACTAAAACTAATACTGAAACTGAGTAAACATTTTTAAATAATAAAAACTAAACTGAATCAAGCAACTTTTCTCTGAAAACTAACTGAAACTAAACTAAATTACAAAACAAAAAAGAAACAAAATTAAAATAAAAACAACAGAGTAAAGCGAATAAACAAGGCTACGAGATGTGTAGGCCGGTGGTTCTTAAATGGTGTGATGTGATGCAAATCCAGGTGTACTGGAACATTTTGTGATAACTACACATTATAATTACAAAATTCAACTGGGCCAATACAAAAAGTTATGGATGAATGTAAGTGAAAGGTTTGCTACATCAGAAATTACTTGGCAAAAGCGTTTCTATATCTCGTTTATTGTTTAAACTCTTTTTCGACTGATGTAAAAACCACCTCGGGGCAAATGTGAAAACTTTTTTGTGCAGTTGAGGAAGTTTTATCGAATTTTGCCGGTGACGGATACTGGTTTTAAATGATGTAGTTTATAATGTGATTTATAGTAAAAGGCACCCAAGACAAAAAATTATGCTGCAAAACTTGAATCTTGCCAAATTAGATTTACTGGAATGTAAATATATTTTAAACAAGTAACAAGACTTACCTACAGTATGTACATTAAAGCACTGTTAGTCAACAAATTCATTAAAATAGTAATTCTACGAAACACACATGTATTTTAAGACATTACTGGCAGCAGTAGTGGTTAAAGCTGATTAGGAACAATGACCAGGTTTTACAAAAATCTGTGCCTAAAGGTGCACCTTCAGGATCCAACATGGACCTCAGCTACAAGTACCAGAGTTTTATTTAAAGTACTGGAGTAGTAAAATGCCACTGTGTGAGATTAGCTGACTGAGAGACTGGCCTGTTTTATTGGTGCTCTTTCAGGAATTCTTTCATATAGGTGGCCAGGGTCTCAGTGTCCTCTAGTGTTACAGCGTTGTACAGAGACGCACGAATTCCTCCAACTGACCTGCAGAGGGAGACAGAATGTCATGTCTGAGGTCTACACACAGAAAGGTAAAGTTAACATCTAACTTATGTCGAACTTAATCTAACCTTACATATGAAAAAAAGACATCAGTAATGTCTTCAGTAACCTACAAAATCTAGCAATAAAGACAGTATTAATGCAATGACGTGAGGCATGTGTCTGACTAACCTGTGTCCTTTCAGAGATATCATTCCACGTTTGACCGCACCGTCCAGAAATTCTTTTTCCAAGGCTTCGTCTCCTTCTTTCTTCCCTACACGAAACGGTACGTTCATACGGCTGCGACAATTCACATCTACGGGACACCTAGACAGGTGGACACAGCGGTAAGTAGTTAGAAGTTTAATTTTTCACTTCATTAGGTTACATTTATTTATTTATTTATGTAACCTTTATTTAACTAGTCCCATGAGATTGAGAATCTCTTTTACAAAAGAGACCTGGCCGAGGCAGCAGCCAATCAGAGCACATTTAAAAAGCAATGAATACAACATGTAATATAAAAAACAAAAAACAAGCACATGTCTCTGTCACCACATTCTTTCTGATGCCCTTAAATTCATAAATAGACATAAGTGTTTCTAATGTTAGATCTTTTTGGAGATTGTTCCAGCCCATGGTGCAGAGTAGGAGAATGCAGTTTCCCCCAGATCTGTTAAAACTATATAAAGGGAGCGTCCTTATAAAATTTCAACATACATGCATTTTAGTTCTTTTACATTTTTTCTTTTACAATATTTATGTTTTATACAGTATCTGGATATGCATTTTGTATTACATTAAAATATGTTAAATTCACATGTTGTGACTCTTGCAGGTATTTTCTTAGGGTTGTTTTATTTTCCCTTTAGTTATCAGGGCTCATGGTTGCCAGGTTACAATTGGCAACCATTGAGAAATCGTGGCCCAGTTCTCGGCCTTTGGTTGCCATCAGCAGCCCAGCACAGCAACCAACAAAACATGCAACCCACAATAAAAACATTTTTAACAATTGTTGCACGAGTGATATTTAAAAATTGAAGTAACAGTCAGAATCAGACAATGCCACATGTAACAACTCTTGCGTTGATAAGTTTATTCAAGTGTGCACAGGCATCTATTTTAGAGACGCTGGTGGAGGAGATGAAGTTGTTCGGGCGTGGTGTGATAACAAAGACAAACCAATGTGCAAATTGATTTCACAAACTAAGAACCAGATGAACCTGAACTATAAATAAACAGCAGATTTGTTCTGGGCGGTGAAGCATCGCAGCGTCTTTGAGCTGGATGGAAAGTGATACTGTAAAGCATTTATACAACACACCTTGTTAAGTGACGCTTAAAGGTCATGTAGTTTGTATAACTGCATAGTATCTTAATTACTTAAAATATAAGGTGACTAAAAATGGCAAACATATTTTCCATTTCGGCCTGGTTCCAGCCTCACGGCCACTTTTGATATTTAGCGTTGAGCTGTGATTATGTTACGAGAGAGAGCTCTTATTTCAAAGGCAACTTGCCAGGGGCTTAAATACACAGCAAAAACACCGAGACAATGTCAACACTTTGAAGTACTGTGATACTCACTCATAGAAGCCATTAGAGCTGTTGATGATGTCATAGATCATGGAGGACTTCTGCTTGTTGAGCCTCTCCATGGCAGCGCTGCCGCCGTTGTTCTTGATCCACTCCAGAACCAGACCCATGATGTAGATACTGAACCCACAAAATTAAATATTACTAACTAAAAATATTAAAAAAGCAACCAGTAATTCCAGGAGACACAGAAATGAGTAAAAAGTTCAGCTTTGTTTTTCTAAAAATGTGACACATGTACATTTTACAAATGAATTTTTCTCAGCTGGCAGTACTATACAGATAATTCTCAATCTGTAGGAAACATGGAAGGTTCTTATGACAAAAGCAGAGGTGAGTCTGTACCTGAAACACGGCGGCGTGTTGTAAAGTGAGTTATTTTCAGCCTGCACCTTGTAGTCCAGGACAATGGGACACTCTTTGAGCGCGTGGCCTATCAAGTCCTCTCGCACGATGACCACAGTGACCCCGGCACAGCCCACATTCTTCTGAGCTCCGGCATAAATCAGCCCGAACTACAGAATGCAAGAGTTATGACTTTGTTAATCCATCCTTGTGGCACAAAAACTTGAGTTAAATATGGGTGCTTACATGGGTGCTACTCCCTTATCACGTAGGGATAATAAATGTTTTCCTGACTTTCCTGAGTTAAACATTTTATTCAGTATCATTCTTGTCCTCACCTTCGATACATCCACAGGTCGAGACAGGAAGTTGGAGGACATGTCACTGACGAGGACCACCCCGTTTGTTTCAGGTGTGAAGTTGTACTCCACGCCGTGGACCGTCTCGTTGCAGCAGTAGTACACGTAGGAGGCCGAGGGGTTCAGGGTCCAGCTGCTGGCGTCGGGGATTTCTGAAGGGAGCGACGACAGAACATTGTTAAACAAGAGCAACATGGTTAAACTAGTTTCTTTGGTGATTTTTTAAAGCCGTCTTTCGGAGATATTTTGTCTCCAATTGCCAGAGTGACACAAAGAGCGGCAATGTTCTAACAAATAATTTCCCTGACACTTACATGAAGTTTAAACTTGGACTAGTCGACTAGTCGAAAGAGAATCACTCAGAAAACAGTCAAAATGAGCACCATCAAAAAAGTAGTGTGTATATATTAAGAGCCATTTGAAATCGTTAAACACAAATGCTGCTGAGATGTGTGGCGCTTTGGACCGTGCATTATCCTAAAAAACATGACAACAAGTCAATAAATACAAGCTAAGAAATAAGAATTACAATGTATTTAAAGCACGTCTCTTTCAGCCTGGAGAGAAGACATTCAGGCAGTGCGAGTGTGTGTGTAAGGCTCGGACTTTCTTTCCATGTTGAACGTCTGCTGACAGCTCAAAAGTTCCATCCATTGAGTCTGAGAGCGCATGTGTGTGTTTGTTCTTGGCTTTGTGTGTGAACAGAGAGAGCGAGGCAGCTGATGATGATGATCAGAGCCGCTGCGGAGTCTCACATGCCGATCCAACCTCCAAACTAAGTTTAACCAGCTAGTGTTTCTGGTAACAAGTAGCGAGGGGTAGCAACATTTAATGGACTAGTGGACTGACTGCAACCATCCCTGGCAAACACCACATGTGCCTGTTGACTTTCCGTCTGAAGAGCCACATGTTCAGACGAAAACGCAGGTTGGAAAGACTGAAGAAACGAGCCATTTAGAGCACAGAAGGCTCAATATATTTTGATTTTGTATCACTTTTCTTTTAATCCATATTGTTCATGAAAGTAATTTACATTTAATTCCAAAAACACTGTAAAACTGCCTCCAGACATTAGAATAAACAAGAACCCCACTGAAAACCCCAAATCGGACGCAACCATGTGGAAAAGGCTGCTCGCATACCAGAGTCTTTTATTGGTCGTCTGCTCTATTGTTTATTACCTAACAGCCTGGGCACACAGCCAAGTTCTGCACAGGGATTGTCCTCATGTAGCAGCAGCATCAATAACCAACTCATAAGAGCCGAAACTATTTTTTGATGTGGTGATTAGAATTTAATTTAAAAGAAAAAAGAAATTAGGAGTTGTCATATCATCCTAGAAATGACTTGCGAAACCTCCATTTTGGGACTAAACCTTGTCACTGGTACATGTTTGCTATCAAAAAGTTTTTGTTTGTGGCAAAAGAAAATTATTATTCGTCTGCCTCTGCGTTAACACAACATGCACACACACACTTACTGGTGTAACTGTTAAGCTTTGGGTGGACAATGTTGACTTTGCCGTATTTCTCCGCTTCTTGTGCTGCTTTTGCCGACCACGTGCCGGTCACCAGGTAATCTGCGCACCTGTCCTCTTTAAGACCGATCAGGTTGAGGGGGACAGCGCTGAACTGTCCAGTCCCGCCGCCCTGCAGGAACATCACCTTGTAGTTGTCTGGGATGTTTCTGTGAGGACGAAAAGTTAAAACAGTGTAGAGACGTTACACTGATCCTACCTTCAACAGACACAGTATATCAGCATCTGACACACTGGTGTGGAGTTTCTCTATAGTTTATCTTTATGGTGTGTCAATGTAAATACTAAAATAACTGTTAGAATAAACCAGGAGTTAGCAACCTGCAGCTCTGGAGCCACATGCGGCTCTTTAGCGCCTCTCCAGAGGCTTCCCGAGGCTTTGACCAAAAATTAGGCCACATGAAAATAATTCACAGCCATTTTTTAACATTTTAATTTTCAAATGTCTTTATTGTAGGTCCAACACATGGTTTGTAAAGTGACAAACTAATTTAAAGTTCGCAAAGACTGGAGCATGTTTCAACTCCTCCTGATGAATCTGTCGTTAAGAACTGTGCGGTGAAACACGCCTACTACACAAGCAAACACAAGCCAACCCCACCCTGAACCATTCTGGCACTCATCAGCAGTCTGAGACACAGGCAGTGTTAGCAAAGAGGGACAGGACTTGGAGGAAGATGAAAGGGAATGTGCAGATGATAATTGATGTGGCAAGATCATCATCTCCATCATTCTACTTGTCTATAAATCATAATTCACTCAGGCATTCTTCTGTATGTCTGGGTGTGCAGGGTTTTTTGTCCCTGCTATATGGTGACGATCAAACAAAAAGACGTCACCCCAGACGGCCTGGGTAGAATGGTGCCGTCTGTTTCCATGACGTGTATATTGTGAGAAAATATTTGACACTCTTGTTTGGCAGTTGTAGTCACGTGAAACAACAAAAGCAGCACTTACAACAACTCTCGCAGGAGACCCTCTGTCTTGTTGATGATTTTGCCGAAGTCTCCTGATCGGTGACTCATCTCTGGTTTGAACAAAATCACAAACATTTGAATTTAATCTCACCGTCACTGGCATTTACTCACCTTTCAGCACATTTCAGTTATATCTGATTAACACATTTAACGCTGACGCACATCCGTAGGACAGATTCCAGTGAGGAAGCAGCGCTCAGCTGCGATGGCTGATAACAGTGTTGATGTGCTGCCTTGATTAGATCGATGAAGTTATCGTGAATCTGACACAGTTTTACAGGGTGTCAGAAATATGTTGAGTAACCGTCTTCCAAGGTCACAGTCTTTTTACGAAACATTCCTCCTCTGTGGTTAAACAGGAAACAAAGAGGAACTTCTACACTAAAAATGTCGGGGCATACCTATTTGATTTGGTAAATTCAGACAGCTGAAGCCTCACGTTAGCTGCAGATAAACTTGTCCCCCATTTTTCACTTCCACTGAAAGCACATGATGAAGGGATCTCCTAATGTCCAGTATTCGTAAAAAGGAGGAATGATTACTAATGATATACTTGAGTTAATGGGTTAAGATCTTTCGTAACATTGCTGGAATTCAGTAGTTTTGTCTCATAATAACTCTACTACTTCTACTCACCAAGAACGCTGATACCGAGGCCGCTATAGCTCAGGAGCTCCTTCTGTGCTTGTATCAGCACCTGCAGTATAAAGCACCACATATTAAGTATTTCTCCACAACTTAAAGAGGCAGTTCACCCTAAAATCAATTATACATATTTTCCCTTATACATGTAGTGTTGTTTATCAGTCTAGATTGTTTTGGCGTGGGTTGCCAAGTGTTGGAGATATCAGCTGTAGAGATGTCTGCCTTCTCTCAATTATAATGGAACTAGATGGCACTCGGCTTGTGGTGCTCAAAGAGCCAAAAAAATACATTAAAAAAAGGCAAAATGGCTTCCACTGTAGAATCTTTTAAGTCCTGCCTCAAGACCCACTTGTTTTCCTTTGTATTTGATTCTGGTTGACATGTAGACCTGTGTCTTTTTATCCCTTCAGCTTGTTGTACAGTCTGTATCGCTTCTGTATCTATGACCTGTATATTTCGTATGTCTACATCTTGTATATTCTTATGTATATTCTATGTGGATTTCTGTATATTTCTGTATATGCTGTTGTGTATTTTTGTGCAGCACTTTGGTAACTTGGTGTTTCTGAAATGTGCTATATAAATAAACTGGACTGGACTGGACTGGTGCGCAGTTTCACGCAGGAACTATTTTCTTTCTACCGAACTACACCCACCAACCGTATCACCACGCAGAAGGAGGCAAACATGGCTAACCTAGCACCACTGAGCTAGCTAACCTTACAGCTCAGCCGAGGAGGACGCCATTAATGCTTACATCTGCAGCTTTATGAGCACAAGCCTCTTGTCCATGAGTAGATGCACGCTTCCTTCTTCGCAGTGATGGTTGGTGGGTGTAGCTCGGTGTGCTAATGTCTGAGCACCACAAGCCAAGTTCAATCTAGTTCCATTATATTTAAGAGAATTGGCAAACATCTCTACAGCTGATATCTTCAACTCTACAATTTACACCAAAACTATCTGGACTGATAAATAGCACTACAGGTAAGAGGGAAAATGAGTATTTTTGATTTGGGGGTGAACTGTGTCTTTAAAACTGTATCAGACATGATGATGATCTGTAAAATTACAATAGACAAAAGTCAAGTCCAAACCTCAGAGGCAAACTAAAGGATAATGACATGTTTGGTCTTTGTAACCAAAGTGGTGTAATGACACATTAGGTCTGACAGTCTGGCACAATATGGGCCATCGTGAACATTTTAATTTCACTGTAAATTAGTGCTTAGTGCTTTATCCAAATCAAGGCAATTCAGATTGTTATTTGATTTGTTAAAAGATTTGAGATGTCCATTGTGCATTGCTGTACATTTTTCCAATTTTTTGTTTGTTCCAGTGCTCTGTTGTTGTTGTTTTTTTAATGGTACGTTGATTACCAAAGACTCTCAGCAGTTTATAACCTCAGAAACTATGCTTCATGAAAAGGACCAAACACACAAGTGACTTCACAGACCTGAATATAATTGAGTTTAGTAGAAGCCTACCAAACTCAAATACACACTGAGACTGTGTAAATGTTTGTCTTCCCCTAAAACATGTTTGATAAGTGCTTTGATTCATTTCTCTGACACGTTAGGATGTTTTTGTGCCATCTAGAGGTTTTGTCTGCTGCTGCCAGGGCGGCACAAAGGAGCAGGATTCCACATGAATGAATGAGGCTGATGCAACTCAACACTCAGTTTTCAGCCGGAGCGGAAACAAACAAGCGACAAAGCGTCAGCAGCTCTCAAACCCACAATCATTATGTCACATAACTGCCTGCACGTCTCTGGCATCAGCAGGGCTCAACACTGCCGACAGATTTACAGTAAATGCAGAGTGTTAAATGTTGCATTAAATAATACCGCCAGCTCGTCTGTTACAGCTTGTTCTCGCATTATTATCGTTACGCAAGCAAAGTGATGCAGATCTGAGGGTCTGGACTCACGGATTGGGGGAGTTTAGCAGGTCCGGCTCCAAAGTTGATGGTTTGTTTCTGCTCCATGGTGTCAGAGAGATTTCCTGGATGTTTGATACGGCGGTGCGGATGGTGATCTCCTCTCAGACGCGGCTGTGCTTCTGCGCTCCTCCTGCGCTCGGCGGCGTGGATGCCAATTATCTGGCAGAGTGTGAAATGTGGCGTTCAAGTGCGCCTCGTAAACCCGTGTTGTCGGCTCACAAGATAGACTTCACAAGTCATTTTTGGCTTCCGACCTCTCCTGCTCAATGTTTTAACTTTTGATTTTTCTCCTGTGTGTTATTCTATACGTGTATATGCAAATAAATAAACTAAACTGCATACAATAGAATGAAAAAATGTCCAATTTAATCAATGATGAATTAGAAATGATGTACATATTCTGAGATTTTGTGACATAAGGATTTCTTTTACAGAAACGTAAATATGAAAACAAACACAGCAGTAATAAATGTATAGCGTAATTTATGTATTTTATCTATTTATGTTTTGTTATTAAAAACACATCAGCAACAACAGATTAGGGGAGCTACACTAACAACACACTACAGGCCCGCCACAGGGTGCCAGATGCCCCCAACAGTTTTCTAATTCACAATGAAAAAGAAGGAGAGTCATAGTGGGAATTTTTTCACACTTGTAGTGTAAATAAAGTGCCAAGGTGCATAAAAAGCATATAAAATAGAACTTGTTCATCAAAAAAGTTCCAGGAGAGGATCCATTGGACCCCAGACAGGTGTTAGCAATGAATTCAGGCTAAGCCCCGAATACCCTTAAATCCTAGAAGTACCCCTGTACACCTGGCCTGTGAGCGAATTTGCAAATTTTAGGGCCGTTTCATAGTCGACGCAAGCAACGCACCTCCTTTCTTATTCAACACGTTGAACGCAAGAGACGCGGGCGACACTTGCAATACATTGCTCGTGCAATAGGGGGTAGCAGAGTCACCGGCACATTCCGGCTAGTACTGCTGTAGCTAGCTAGTCCTGCTATTTTATTACAGTGCAGGGCACTAGAACTGTCGTATAAATGGGGGGGTGCCCGTATGAGTTCGCAAATTTTTTCCTCCCTGCCCACCATATTTCACACCTGCTTCTCCTGTGAATAACAAAAAGTGCTTAATTTCAAGTACATCGCTTGCATTATCACCCCCGCTGGCAATGCATGGTATTACACACGTCGCTGCATCGCGTATCAAAAAAATGGACAACACATTTTGAGACACAAGCACACATCATGGCGGCCAATGTGTCTCAATGCGTCCCAGTGCGTGCCTTTGCGTCGACTATGAAACGGCCCTTAGGATGGCGGAGGAATAGCCCGCCTTACTCTGCCTATGACCGGCTTACCCTGACATTCTTACCCTAACCTTAATCACTCCCACTACTACCACCTAACCCTAACCAATCCAACCAACGAAACAACAAATACTAGCCAGACATAGGGGACAAGGGTAGCTCATTCCTTCACCATTTTAGGATTTGCAAACAATGTGTGTGGGGCTTTTGCAACTGGTCACCTGTCATTTTGCAAAAATGGACCCCAAGCAAAGCAACATGAGCATCCCTGCTATAGACAGGATCATCAGATTTACTGGCCAAGTATGGTAGATTTTAGGCCTCTATCAAACAATGGCTAAGAGACAGACACCAATTGGTCACAAAAGAGGCCAAATAAACCACATGCTACACAGGTCAGAACATCTGCACTAACCTGTTGGGGTGTCACAGGGCTTAAGCTGCTGTCAGGCTGAGAAGTCTGTCTTATGATAGTAGTCAGGTGACCATAGAGAGTCTAAATAGAAACAGTTTTCTGTTTTCATAGCTGCAGGCATTCTTAACGTTCATACCAGCCATTAAAAGATCATTTTCAAGTGGCAGTGATGGGGGACAAAATCAAGCTATTCCACAGTTCAACAGAAAATTTAGACTATATGAGTCTAGTGTTGAGCTGCAATGGAAAATCACTGTCATTTTGGATTATACCTCCTTTATTAACCTAATCCACAGTGTTAAAGCCTTTAAATTGCTTCAGGTAAATTTTGGATTACACTCTTGCACAAAATGTGACCTGTGGATGTTGTCCGATAAAGGGTTAATCACCAGCATAATCACGAGCAGGAAAAACCTGTTTCATTGTTCATGTTGGCACCTGACTGGTGTTTCATCAAACACTGTGAACCTGTCCTTCAATAACCCTGTTCTACCCAGGTGATAATCCAGGCTGGTGCTGGGGTTGTGATTTATTCCTGCAAGTGCACTCTGTGGAAATCTTATTTTTTTCGGCATCACCTGAAGGCAGCACAAGGCCCCAAATTCCTCCCGAGCCTTTCTATTGGCTGGTGTCACATGTGTGTCCGGTAGACGGCTGTCATTGGTGGATTTCGATTTCGATGTGGACTGATTGGCTCCAATGTCACGCCACAAAAATGCGAGCGCGCGCCAGACACGCACGAGTCAGACAGACAGAGGTTTAACTATTACCAAACAGCTTTTCATTATAAAGCATGAAGATCACGGTAAATGAGGTGTCATGAAAGACTGTTTAATAAACTACAACCCCCAAGAAAAAATATTTAAATATGTTTATGTTGTTTACAGTCTCAAATGAAAACAAGATCCCTTCTACAAGTAATCTGGGAAATACACTGCAGCAATAACCTCTGACTGTTCTTTTCACAATGTCACTAATAAATCAGTGGGTCCTGCAGGAATTTGGACATTTCAAAATCAGTGCTGATCAGTAGTTATAGTAAGCTACAATGTGTTGCTGTGAAGATACAGGTTGTGTCTTTAGGTACAGGGAGAGAAAGGATCTCTGGGTAATCACAGAGGCTCTGAGAGGAGCAGGAAAATACCATGTGTTTGAGGGAACTAAACAAAATGACAATAAGTGAAACCACACTATTGACATCATTTATTTTTTTTGAAAAGGTCATTTCATGTATATTCTAGTGTACAAGTAAACAACACATCCTATTGCACATATTACCATCATGTACAAGTTTTGTTTTGTATGTTCTTCCAAGGGAAGAAAATACAAAACAAAAGTGATACGAATAAAAAATAAGCATATACATATACTTACACGAACGTATACACTTAAACACACATATACCTGTCTGCATGCGTACAGACAGTACACGAGCAAGAACTGAAAAGGCTCCATCACCCTTCGTCTTTAACCTGGACTCTGGAACAGTTAGAAGACCCAGACAAGCAGACCCGAGGGGCCTGTTTGGACTTGTATGTGCATAAAGGCACTTTAAAATGGAGTCTAAAAGAGACTGGAAGCGAAAATAGGTGGGATGTGTGATGTGTTTTGGCAAATGGTCAAGGACAAATTACCTGTATAAGCGTGCAGACTCACAGACATGAAGCATGTTTTAGGAATTTAGAGGAAGAGGAACTGTATCCAGCTGTTGTGCATGTTTCTCTCAACATGCACAAGCAGACAGACAAACACAACCTGAGCATACACAGCTGAACTCGGAAAACAATTGCATGAAACAGTAAAAAGTGGTCATGTATGCACCCTGTTCCTCTCTTTACAAGCCGTCTGTTCACGAAGGATCCTGCTGCTACAGATGTTAAATTGAGTTAAACCTAATAGTATCCTGTTTCTAGAGGGGCACGCATGTGTAAGCACGCCGTACAAAGATGAAGCTCCACTAATGAGTGCCAGAACAAACCTCAGTCCAGAAAAACCTGCTGATACACAAACAAAATACCAGACACACTGAGAGAGGAACATGACCTTATACAAGAAACAGGTGATGATATGTTGAACTTTGAAATCGTTAACAGAACAAGGGTGATGCTGATTCACCAAAAGATGGAAAAAATGATTTAAATACGTTTTTTAGTCTCTTCATTTAATGTGACTGCATCATTGGAGCCAAATAATTACAGGCTTGCCTTTGGTATTCCTTCTCGATATCGAGTTTAATCTTTAGGCCAACAGATTTCACAGTTTCAGTTGTAGCATATATCTAATATTATATTTCTGTACAATTTAAATACCTAAATCAAACTGTATGTCGTATGTAATGTATGCATACAAATATGAGGTTTAAATATAAATATCTCTAATACACAAACGATGATCAGGTCATACTGCTGAGTGAGGGTACTGGCACTTTCTCGGTCCAGTTCAGGCACTGCTGACATCCAGTAAACTGATTGCATGAGTTCAGCTAAATTCGAAATGTATGACTAAGACAGTTGTGGTTCAGAGGCTTGTGAGGGTCACGAGAGGCTCCTGATTGGTTTTTCCTTTTAAAGAGGTCACATGACAGAGAGTGCTCTCACTGTGTGTCACTTACTGGTATTCTTACTTGTGTGTGTGTGTGTGTGTGTGTGTGTGTGTGTGTGTGTGTGTGTGTGTGTGTGTGTGTGTGTACACTGCTGCTCTCATCTCCAGAACAAACCATAAATAAACAATGAGCGCACAGTGTCCGAATGCCCAGCGTGGCCTTTAGGACCCAGATGAAAGAAAGTGCATCTCTGCCTCTCCTTTGGGCGCCTGACGATCCGTCTCTCCCGCGTCCTCTGCGTCCATGTTTCCCACCCTGACTCTCCCCCTCGTGCGCCACAGAAACACGGCGGGGAAGGCGTGCTTGAAGGCCTTCCTGAAGTTGTTGCCCATGAAGGCGTAGACGAAAGGGTTGACGGAGGAGTTGGAGTAAGACATGCAGTGACCCCAAATCTTCAGCTGAAAAAGATGAAGCGGACTTAGATGAAAGGGATCGATCATCGGAGTCACCACAGTCCTGTCGTACACTATCAGTGCACAGATGCTACCTAGCTACATCATCAAACACTGTGGAGAGTAAATCACCTTGTATAGAATGTAACTGCGGAAGCCAAAAGCTTGCAGGAGGATGCAGACCTGGATGGGGCCCCAGCAGATGAGGAACAGGGCCACCATTACGACCACCATCCTGGAGACTCGCGCCCGCACTGATGCTGCTCGCTCCGCTTGAGCCTGAAGCTGGAATTAAGAAGTTTTAAATACATTCTGCTCTCCGTGGATTTAATAATAGTAAAATAAAAAAGCAACTCCATGAGTCCTCTTACCTGGTAGCTGCTGTCGATGGGATTCACACTGGACTGCCCCATGCGCTTGAGCATGAAGGCGTAACAGGCGGTGATGGTGAGCAGGGGCAGCAGGTAGACAGCCAGGAAGCTGTAGATGATGAAGGCTCTCTGGAGGCAGGCCGAGGGGAAGACCTCGCTGCAGTACGTCTGAGGGCCGAACCAGTATCCCGCTTCCAGGCGCTGGTACACAGCTACAGGGATCGACAGAAGTAAGGAGCCTGGAGAGGACAGAGGACATGAGTGTGTGACTCAGAGCATGAGTTTATTGCCACTAAATGCTGGCTACAAAACAAAAAACAGAGCATGTGGATAGCAACTGGAAAATCCCCAATTGCAAAGTGTAATTCAGGGAGTCAGCGTATCACTGTCGACCACACAGGTTCAGGGCGTGTAACATCATCCACTTTCACCAAGCAGTCCCACACAAGCTGATTCTGAGGACTGCCATTGGCCCATGGGACGCACTTTGAGCAACTGTGCATTAAGGAGCTATTAAACTTAAACATGAATAAGTAAAAGGGAAAGTTTCTGTGATTGGCAGGTTTTCAGTCTATCACACTGAGCTATGATCGTTCCCGCTTGCATGTACAAGCTACATCCATACTTTATCCTGTTGCCAAGACTTGAATTAAATGACGCCAGACAATCGACAAGGTGGTGACAAAAACTAAACCTAAATTCAAAGCTTCAATATGTTCTTTACGTCTGTCTTTTTCCGCACAGTTTCTATTTTTACTGCGACAAAGGCCAAAAAAGCCAGTGTTTTCTAAAGCTCTCATTGCAGAGGGGCTTATGACTACAGAGGCCATCGGAAAAAACACAAAAACGTGAATGGCCCTGTCTAAAGCCAGTGTTTGGTTTGTCCATTCTGGAATACTGTAGAAACACTGTAGAATCCATAGGTACAGACTTGGTCCCTGTATAGATATAAACAGCTCATTGTAAGGTAACAAAACACTACAGTTCTTATTTTCACACTAAGGAAAATATCCATATTATATTATATTCCATTTCTGCTAATATGTCCCCCTAAATCCAAAACACTGGACCTTTAATGCAATAACTAACTAATATCAAAGTGAGGGGGTTTGAAAGGTAAACAGAAGCTTGTGTGTGTGTGTGTGTGTGTGTGATACCTATCCAGATAGACACAGAGACGGCCAGAGCCATGCGTGGAGTGCGGTGTCGCAGTGACTGCAGAGGGTAGACGGTTACGTAGCAGCGGTCCACACTCATGGCTGACAGAGTGATACATGTTGCCTGAGCAGTCACCTGAAACATGAGGAACACAAGAAGCTTTGACTCTGTTTGATACTTTATACTTATCATTTTCATTTTCACTATTGTCTTCTCTGGTACGTTTTCAAGTTGTTGGGGATTTTTTTACATTTTTTGAGAAGCTGTTTATTCTGCACATAGTATCATTAATGCTACTACGACTTGTGGACATTTCTAAATTATTATTGCAGTACTATAGCATTGTGTTTCAGTCACCATGCCGTGACAGTACTCACACCATGGTCTCCAGCAGTCTCAGGCCTGTTTAATTGTGTGTTTATGTGTGTATCTCACTTGTTGAAGGTAGTTCACCAGTCGGCACATAAACTCTCCAAAGATCCAGCTGGGCAGTGGGTACAGTGTGGCAGTGAAGGGCACGCAGCAGACCAGAAACAAGATGTCAGTCGTCGCCAGGTTTACTGGAAGAGAGCGTGAGAGTGATTCCTCAACACAGAAATGTAATTCGAGACATGTTGAGGTGACATGCAGAGGCAAAAAGGCCATAACTAACTGCATTAATATCATATTCCATTCCTGTCGGTACATGCCCTTAAATCCTACGCACTGGATATTTAACAAATACTCAAAAAAGTACATGTACACAAAAACAACAGTAAAAATAATACATGTAATTTGTTGCTCCCACCCTTTGGTCCTCATTTTGTTTGTGTCAAGGACACACATGCATGTGGGTGACATGATACACAGTCCTACCGATGGTGTCACACTGTTCCTCTTATCAACATGTCGCTGTAAAATGCCAAAGATAAGCTGCAATGTGGCAGCAAAGGCAGGGCAGAGAAGGACTGCTGCAGGTAAACATGGATGTAAACAATTAGGGATTCAAAATATTTAAAAATCAGTTTTGCAAATGTGTCATGAGGAAGAAAATACACTCAACACATTTATTAAAAAAAAAAAAAAAATACAAAGAATGTGTTTTGGTGGCTCACACTGGATGCAGACATAACTGTTGATTGTTGACAAGAAAACTCCACATGGTGGCTTTAAAGTGATTTATTCTGGCCTGCAGAGAGAGTCCTCTCATCTGTTCTCCCTTTGGGCTTTGCACAGTAACAATTTCCTTTGAGATTTCCTGTTTGTGCTCTATAACTCCTGTGTGGGGGAATCTACCTCTGATGTTTCTTTCACTGGACACACTGAAAAAAATACTGAAAACGGTTAACTGGGAACTGGCCCACTGCAGGTTGTCTGCTAAGAACTTCACCAGAGGTGTTTCGTGATATACAGATTAATAACAAGTTGACTATGATGTTGTATGTGGTTCTGAAATGTAAGCAACTTATAAACAATGTATAGGCCTATATTAATAGGCATCAGTATGATTACACAGGCCAAAGACTCCCAAGGCAAAAGATAGACATGTTACCATTAACATCATCACAGAAATTCTATGTTGTAGCCACCAGCAGAGAGGATACCAAAAAAAAAAACAGCTGGTCTTACTGCACTTCAGAAATGTTACCTATGTAAAAGTTGGTGACGGTCTTCATCTGCTGGTGCTTGGTGACCACATGGATGACCAGCGAGTTCCCGACGAGGCCGACCAGCATGATGAGGCCGAAGAAAGTGGGGACCAGCCAGGCGTCGACCAGCACCGGTGGCCCCTGGCCCTCCAAAGCTGCGGACACGTTGCATACAGACCCACAGTCTGGACTGTGATTGGCTGCTGTAGGTTCCTGTACCATCTTCACAAATCAGAGCCAAAAACATTTTATGGTCATGAGGAACATATTTCCAATGGTAGTATGTCAGCTTATGTTTCTGCAGTGTCTGTCTCTCTCACAACATTTAAAGGTAACACAAAAAATGACAACATCTAAGTAAATAAGCTTTTTTTCTATATAATAAGCATCTCTTACCTGTGCTGTATCTGTTTGCTTCAGCAGTGTTTCTGTCTCTGCTCTGTAAAGCGAGCTTTAGTCCCGTGTCGATCCGTGATGGGCTGCTGTTCTGTTCTCTGCAGGTCTGAGATGAAAGCACTGTTATAGACCACCATAACTGCGGAGGGGAGGGGGAGTTTGGAGGAGACAAGAATCACTTTAATTTGCGAGCGTTTATGTGAGAGCGAGAGACAGACACTGAGGTAGCAGGAGCTTTTAAACTACATCTCCATCATCGCCTGTAATTACCCAGGACCGGGCATCCTGTGAAATGACTTTCACATGTAACGAGGTCAGTGATGTTATCAGAGCAAGATCTGATTCTCAGATAATAGGTGTCACATGCTCTCCAAACTCCTATCACAGACTGAAGTTATTTCACCAAATTGCATTTTATCAATCAATCATTAAAAACAGTAGGATATCATAATCAGTGATACCTACATGTAGGCCTAAACCAAAATGAAAACAGATGAGCCACAGAAGCAGCCGGGGGTCGTGGTGACAGTACAGCTTGATCTCCTGCACATCACTGCAGTTTTTAAAGCTGTCATTATCCTTCATGGCCTTTGCTGCAAAGTGACAAGTAGCAGACAGTGCCAAATGCACAGCGTGACACAGGTGGGGATTAAGTGTTCAAGTACAGTGGTGATGATTGTTGTTTTTGCAGCAGTTGTTTGGCAGGTTGTCCCGAACTCTCCTTTCTTCTCGAAGAAGAAGAAGTGCAGGATCAGGAAGGAGGACACCAGGCTGCTTTAAAACAGACACACTGGAGTGATCAGTCCCAAGTGAAGAAAAAACATTCATTCATTTATTATCTGTAACCACTTATCCATCCCAGGGTTGCAGGGGACTGAGGACAACCCCAGCTGATATTAGGCAAGAGGCGCATTCACCACAGACAGGCTGCCAGACTATCACAGGGCTGACGAACAATTATGCACGCTATGGGCAATTTGGTCACCAATTAACCTGCATGTCTTTGGACTGTGGGGGAAGACGGAGCCCCTGGAGAAAACCCACGCTGACACGGGGGGAACATGCAAACTACACACAGTTTATTAAACCCAAAACCCTTCTGGTGTGAAGCGACAGTTCCTGCAGCAACGTGCTGCAAAAATGGTAAAATACATATATATATCCATTCATCCATCCATTTTTATCTGCTTATCAGGGACAGGGTCACGGGGGCAGCAGGCCAAGCAAAGCACCCCAAACATCCTCTCCCCAGCAAGGCTTTCCAGCTCCTCCTGGAGCAACTTCTTGTTCATCCTTGTCTTTGTCGGTGCTGCAGCAGTGATCAGTCTTAAACACACAAGTGCAAAAAACAACTGTCAAACTCTCTTTGCTGGTTTCAATTTGATTTTATCCCTTTTGTGTCTTTTTCTTTAACTAAGTGGTAAAGACGTGGGTTTTGATTAGTCATGGTGAGCAGTTTTCCCAGCCGTCTGAGAATTCCTCAGGACTCCAGATTTCTTTGAGGCACCTCAATACAGCTTCCTCTGGAGGTCTGTCAGGTCCTCAAAGAACCAGTCAGTGGTGGGCCGCAGCATTACAATTACTAAACGACTTACTGTTAATTTTCTGATTCTTCAAAAACACTCTGATTTCTTTTTCTTTTCTATGCTCCATACAGGGTAAGAACACAAGGCATTCATGTGTCATGAATCAACTTAACAAGCTTTGTTTGCAGTGATTGTGAAACTGTTATTATGTGATCAAAAGAAAATGATGTCTCAGTTTTACTATGGTTACATCCTCTTTTCACATTCCGTTCATTTACACTTGGTTCTTGTGACCTTAAAAATCATTCAGTTGAGAGGAAACATAAAAAGTGAAGACCTTAACAAAGCAATTTCCAGATCACAGACAAGTTCCCTCATTATCCAGAAAATCCTCTCCTTTATGTCCTCTGTGACTCACCACATGTCAGAACACAGGGTCAGTTATGAAACAGCTCTCCTGCAGCTACAGCGTCATTAACAGGCACTTATTGTGACATTTACTGTCGAACGGGGCAAATCTGTGGCAAGACATGGGCGTCATCCTTTTTGTATGTTTTGCTTTTTTTAAGAAATTTAAATCTTTACCAAAAAAAGGTAGTTTGTTTCAGCCTAGTTGTGTGGAAGGAGATGAATAAGAGATCTATATGTATTTGTGAATGTAATGAGTCAGTTTTCTTTTTACCAGTCTGGGGAAACTGTTCAGGCAGCTTCCTCTGAGGTTCACAGTGCTGTTTGGCCCAAGCCTGCACACCCAGGATGTGTGGATGCATCATGTGCTCTTCAAGCTGTTGTCCAACAGAGGAGACTGAGTCAGAGGGCAGCATGTTCCACTTTGCTACCAGGAGTGCAAGGAGGGCAGAGTTTGAGGATGGTGAACTGGGCTGCAATTGTCCTGAGGCAAGTAATCTTTCTCTCAGGTGATCCCACCTCTTAAAGTCTCTCTTGGACAGCTGGCTGATGTCTGCAGGGAGGATGGCTCTAGATCTAAAGGTCCCTCTGGTGTTGGAAGTGCCTCTCCCTGTGTTCTTTAGGGTGGATATGGTGGTGCTGATGTTTCGGGGGTCAGTAGGTGGTGATCTGATCTCAGCCAAAGCCTTTAATAAATCTTTATCCGTGACTTTATTTCAGTGATTTATATATATACACATGATGTAAATCTAGTTTAAATGGGTGGTTGTGGATATTTTTCTAACACTTGCCTTATTTTCTTTGTAAACATAATGTACTTCATAGCACAAATTGCCAAAATAAAATTAAAAAGGAAGCTCAGGACACAGATATGCAAAGGGCCCCACCACCTGTCCTACACAGGAGCGAGACACAAAGACTTTGTGGTGGTTTTGCATCTCTTTCTAGTCGTGAAGCATCTTTTTTTTGTGGGTTTGTATTCCGCGTCTCTTTGCGGTCATTTTGAGTCTACTCCTGGTTCATGTGGGGTAAATTTGATAGCTGACATTTACAAGTGAAGGCTAAGGGCCCCTCTGGACCCTTTTAAGTGATCCATCCGCTGTATACTGTGCTACCAGTATCATTTCTCGATGCCTAGCCCCCATTCACTGCATGCCAAAACAGAGGGCAGACAAAGTTAGCAAATACAGTGGCACTGTTAGCTGCTAAGGACCCAGATATTTTCCTCAGGAGTAGATGGAGACCAGTATCAGTCAAATGCGAATTGATAACTGGACCACAATGCATCAGATGTAGTGCTCCAAACTCCAACTCCAAAATAATGCTGACAGTTACTCAGCTGCTGCTGTGAACTGGTGGATATTTGCTAACATGTTCATCAGCTTTGGTAATAATAGTTACAGCTGTATATGTTCTGTGCTGCTGCCCAGGTGTGCTGCACTGCTTAACAAAGTGCACTGAAGCAGAGAGGCCTCTGGTGTGGGGACTGCTGATCCTGCTGCCTCTCAGCCGTGGATTTTTGTTGTCTTGTTTTATTTGCTACTGCATCCCATGAATTTGTTTTAAAGGTGTCTTATGTGGTTATTTTGGGTCAGTGGCAGAGTTTAGTTTGTCCAATAGGGCCGCCCAAGGGTGGGGGGGCTCGTCCGGGAACTTTGTTACACTCCATCCTTGGGCGGCCCTGAATTCTGTTGTTTTCTGGGTAACTATAGCCACAATAAAGTTTATCAGACTTTATATGATTACACATTACAAAGGGAAAAACTAAAACCAGAGTATCCGTGCATTCCTTATTTGTCCATTGGTGTTTTCATGTGGCCAGTTTGTACTGAAAAGTAGGTAAATCTGATCATAAATATGGTCTGTTAATATAATTTTCCCACTACCTTAAGCCCATAAGACTGTCTGCTGTCAGAATCTCCTGTCCATGACCCTGAGGCACCTTAAAGAATCAAAGTGCCCACTTGTTATTTCAACATTAAAACCATAAACGAGGGATGATGAAAATAAATCTTCAAAAATAACTGTACCTTCTCCTGCTTCCGCCTGGATACAGTCACCAAAGAAGTGACAACAAAATTTCAGTGACACAGAATCCATCTGTTTTTCACAAATGAGCCATCTCCATGACAACTAGTCTAAGTTTATCAGTTCAGTCATGATGTACCAATCACCCTGGCACACCCACAGTCAAACTGCTGAACACAAAACAGTGGCAACACAATTTCATATCATTGGATTCATCTATTTATTATTTCATATGTACATGGACATATTGCACAGTACAAACACAAAGTCCTGGCTTTGAACAACGCAAAAAGAAACACAGACCTCATGTATTCTTGTGTGAGGAATACTTGTTTTGTGCGTTATGAATTTTTTTTTTTGTGCGTTTGTGTGGTTCAAGGGAGATATACATTCTTTATATTTACACACAGAGATAAATATACACTTTACAAACTAATAAAGCAGTTTCAAGACACTCACACTCGTCCACTTCTGCATACTGCGGGGTGCATGACACTGGGTGATGGGACACTGTCTTACAGTGTGTTAGTCAAACAGGTGATGTTGGCCTGTAGATTCTGGTGGACAGATTTAAATTTAAAAAACAGATAACTAATAGTATCAAATCCTACTTACACATGGGCAAATCCCACCTTCACTGCGCATGTCCTTGGGGCATGCTGTGCCATTTCCTGCTGCATACAAGTCATGGTGAAATTAGACTGGATCTCTGAATATAATGAACGTAAAAGTGTAAAATGGCAGCTAGTCACAAAATTAAAAAACATCTCGCCTTTAAGGTCCTTCTTATTTTTAGATGCAGAGCAGAGTAAAAAAAGCAGTTGTCTAAATTGAGGTATGTGAACCTAAAATCAACATGTTGAGATAGTTGTGACTACACTGATTGTATTAAAACCTTCCTGTTAGTATGAATATGCATACGTGGGCTTTACGTGTGTGTGTATGCGAGTGGTCCGCAGGAGGAGCAGTGGTAGTAACGCAGCACGTCCACATGTCAGAGATTTCCTGATGCCTGACTTCCTCATCAACATTCAGTCTCTCAGTCTTTAGGGGAGGGACAGGGTTAGGAGCAAGACGGGGGGGTGGGGGAGGCAATGGCTCCATGATGCTCAGATGTTGAAGCTTTCTCCACAACCACATGTGCCCTTAATGTTGGGGTTGTTGAAGACAAATTCACTGGACAGCTTCGACTCCACAAAGTCCATCTCAGTTCCCAGAAGGGTCAGCTGAGCCTTCTTCTCTATGAACACTCTCACACCTGCAAGACAGTAACAGTAGAACCATCACTACTCTCAAACTTTAACCTTGGCATCAATAGTCAGCAAAAATGTCCTGGGTTTTTTATGTTGTAAACAGCAAAACAGCCTTTATGGTCTACTTGGACTAAATGAGGATAAATCGTACATTAATTAAATATTCAAACCCATCCATCTCTTTGAGCCTATACACACTGATTCTGAACATTTCATATTTCCCAGTGCAAGGTTTCTTCTCCAGCAGCTGATTTGGATTCTGCGAATATCAGCGGCTGATAATAACAAGCCAGCCAATAAAATGATCGACTGATCACGTGGGCAAAAATGATTATCTTCTAATTCTGTTCAAACTGTCACACAACAATATGGACACTGATCGACTGATCATTTGGTCTCGCAAAATAGAGTTCTCTTTGACAAACAAACTAAAAATCATTAAGTCCAGTTCAGACCAATAATTCGCAACAAGACCGTTTCAGAATGTTTTTGCCATTTCGTCACTAGAACAAATGCAACTGTAGCCAGTATCTCACTATCATTATTATTCTCATTCAAATTTTAAGAAGCTACAAATTATATTCAGCCACAAAATAAGCCTGAAAATCTGGAAAACAAAGCAGAGGTACGGGAAGTTGTTGCAAAGAGATGACACACTGTCTCATCTAGTTGCACTGGTGTGGACCGGCAGGTTTTTAGAACGTTGCAGAATGATGCATTGCAAATAGTTGCATGTTTCAACCCGTCTTGTTGCAAATCTTTGGTCTGGATTGGGCTTTAGACAACGACCATGAAAGCTGAGGAACCTGAGGAAGGCATCTGATGAGGTGTAGCAACTGAACTGGCTTGTGCTGGTGATCAGCAATAGCTACAAAAGAAGCCAAATGTCGAGGATCAGCTGTTGCTGTCACTCGATGCAGCGCTGAAGGACTGTCTCTGTGAGCCACTCTTCTCCTTCTCTGTCCAGATAGCACAAGGTAGCACAGCAGGCTGTGGTGTGCAAGGTTTAAACACAAAAAATCATTATAAAATATTTTGGATTTTTGTTATGATATTTCCTGTCATCCCTGGTGTGAAAAGGCCTTTTAACTCGCCAAAAATATATTTTTCATTAAAGCCACTAAGTGTGGAACTTGAACTTTTCCATCTTTAGCACCCTCAAGTGGTTTTATGAAAATAGTATCAGCAATTAATGCTTTGAATCATTCTCAAAACCTTGATGTATTTGATCTTAGTTCTGCCTGTCTTCATCACTCAAACATTATAAATCTTTTAGTAAAAGGAAAACACAAATAAGACAAGGCTTACCATCCTGCATCACTTCCTCGTCAGATTTGCCTCTTTCTGTGGCGTAGTCCAGTGTGTAAGTCATGCCATTGCAGCCACGTGTTCTCACTCCAACCTTCAACCCGATCTATAAAGAGCCAGACCGACATTACCATCCAGTGTCATTTACCTCTTCACCAACCACTACTTGACTGTTCCATCAGTTTTTAATGCCATGTTCAAAGGCAGACTGAAAAAACAAAAACAGCCATCACTGAGAGGGCGTGATATTATTTAAACATGGATATAACCACACAGTCACAGTAAGCAAGTGTGTAGAGTATGTAGAGTTGCTCCTGTTTGTACACATGAAAAGTGCCACAAACTGTTCTGTAACAGACGAAAAAAGAGCTAGAGGGAGAAGTTCAAACCAAGCTCACTTTCTCAGCTCTGGACAGCCGGCCAATCACCGCATGAAATGGGTGTTACTCAATTGCTGAGACTGAAAACAATACTGCACCCTGCTGCCATTGCACAGGATGTGGAGAGGCACTGTCTGTTTGATGATATGATGTTTCAGTGAATGTTGATTTGTCATTTACTCACATATTCTGGCTTGTCCTGCAACAAAAACCTGATCTTGTTCACAGCTGCTGGAGTCTGAAGAAAAGACAACAGAAGATAAAAAATGTTAATTCATACATTGGCTTCAGTGTATTTTTGCAAACTGGTGCTGGTTTATGTTTCTATGACTGAAGTTTCTGTTGCACAGGCGACCACTTCATCTGGTCTGAAATTACCAAGTACCTCCAGTATAATGAAATAGCCTGCACTCCTGTAGCTCGTGCTGTAATTGGATGTGCGTAGGTGCAGGAAACATGGAGCACAGTGTTTGGGGCTCTTATGTGCTGGCATTTAGGAGACTCAGGTGCACCACATTAGCCACATGGTGCTAATCCCTTAAAGCCGGTGTGCTCATCTCTATGTGTTAAATTGCTGATGCCAAATGTACAGTGCACCCTAATTGTGTCACAGCCTGGAGTTGTCTCATCACTACAATGTCAGCTAAGTGAAATGATAACTCCAAAACTTGGCCTTTAGGTCACAGAGTGTTGCAGGGACAATGTGTTCTTTGTAAGCCATCCTGGAGGTTAGCATCATGCTGGTTTCCTTGACAAAAGGCCTATGATATATTTCCATTGGATTTTGGATTACTGCAGAAAATAAGCTCTGTGGCAAACAAAAGTGTTCGTGTTTGGCATGACGGCATTTAACATCCCAGACAACCTCTGTAATCTCATTTAGCCATCTGTTAGCAGCTGCCTTTTTTAAGACAAATAAGACTTTTAGATTTTATAAGTGGTGTATTTACAGATGTAATTTATGTTGAAGAACAAAATGTGAAAATTTCTTCAGGGTGTGTTAACCACAGACCTTCCTTCAGACATCTAACCCAAAACCAATACAGAAAACCCACAGACTTCAAGACAAGGGAACAGGAAGCAAAAAATGCTGAGTCATTTCCAGGTTTTAGGGCTCATTACCGCAGCACTCTGTTGTCTCGTGTACAGTTCATAGCAATGTATGTATTTTGCACTTTTTTTCATTTCAATCTTAGTTAATAAAGGCTAATGGCTAAACACACAACTCCTGTGGCTTATTAATAGGTTACATCAAATTTAATGCTCCATTTTGTCTTATCATCATCCTTTATCTCTTATAGATTAAGACAGTAACTACAACAGAACCATTTAATGGCACATCATAGTTAGTTAGTTAGCTTGCTACCTTTATCAGTTCAGACCACCACACCCACACACACACACACACACACACACACACACACACACACACACACACACACACACACACACACACACGATATCACCATTAGCAGAGCACATCAGACTGGTATTGACATTTTTATCACGCCCATAATGACAAACCATGACTCTGCTGAAGCAACACTGGGAGAGTATTTCATGACAGTTACCGTTACATTCATACTTTTCCATTAACTACTGATTATTCTCTGGTATGTTTACTGTATTAGACATTTACCAGTGAAGAGAGGCTTTAGGATTACGGGAGAGATTTATGTCACAAATAAGAGTTGATGAGTTAGTTGACAAATGCGTCATGTTTCTCCACTCAATAACAATTTTTTAATTAAATTTGTCGTCCATCATGTGGTTTATATCCAAGACCTCTGGCTCACTGAGACATCACCCCCTTATTTCTAAAACCTTGTCTTGTTGATGTCAAAATGTACAGAAAGTATGTAAACTTAACTATGGGGCTTATTTCATGCACACTGCCCTTGTATCTGCAAAAACTGCCAATTTTAAACATAAAAGGTGAGTTTAGTGGCCACAAAGAGGGAAACAGTGTTTGTGAAAACAGATGTATAGTGTCAGAAGGTTTAAAGGTTATATTCTATGATGGAGAAACGAGTAGATATTTTCAAAGTTGTGACAGAGGGCTAACTTAACGTGTACGGCTTGAAACTATTGTCGGTATTGTGTTAAACTGTTAATGCGCAGTTAACTGTCGCTATTACCGAACAGATTAGGCGATGACATTTTTGTTACCAAACAGCTTAGCTTAGCAGTTAGCATTGGATAGCATCGGGTTCAGCCAAGAGCAATTACTGTCTTGCAACCTACAGCTGTCACAGACGCCCTTGTGTGTGCATCGGCTAATATCGTCACAAGCTCACCAATACGATTAAAACTAATGCTACAGTAAAGCAGAGGAAACCAATTTATAACTGCGCACAACGTTGAAGTCACAGACGGTTAGCTAGCTTAGCTAACTTTGGATCACGTAACGTTAGCATCACTGGCTAACGGACGCCGGGTATGAAGGACGCAGTTCGTGTATTAACACTCCTGAAGGGGCGGAAAAAATATTTTGCAAGTCAATTTATAACCACAGTTTGTTACTTACCAGTGTCAGTGCGGCTCTTGTGGGCAGAATCTTTCTTTTGCTGACCGCTCGGACGGTCGCTCGCACCAAGGAGGCAGACATGTTGCTCACTTAAAAATCAAAACATTGAATTGCGCAAGCGCGTGAAAGCAACGGTAGTCGCCCCAATTTCCTCGTCGATGATTGGATAATATCATGAGTGACGGGTGCGACAGCCAATGGGATCACGGAAAAAACTATGAAGCCACACAAGGGCTCTGGAACAAACTGCTGCTGTGAGCTCTGCTTGTATCGTTACAACACAGTGTTGTACTTAAACTTTTCAATAGATAATAAATTAATATCATAAAAATAATTATTTTGAAAAATTGATCACAACTGCAGGTCCACTCAACACATTTTCCCAGCGCTTTTAATCAACCGTGCTATTTTTTGTGGTGTTTTTTTCTTGTATTGATTTGATAAAAACATCTACTTATTGCTCACTTTTAATTACACAATCCGAGTTTAGTTTCTCATAAAATACTTAATAAATTGTGCAGATGTTGTGTTTACTGGCTACTGTATTAGCTAAGATGTGTTAAGCAAATACAGAGGAAAACAAATAGGAGTCACACATCATTAATGACTCTTGTGTTATAAATTCAGACAGTTCAGTATCTGGAAACACTGTTTTGAAGACAAAACATGGTTTTTTAAAGAATTATTCCACACTTGGATTTGAGTTCAGTTTAATGAATTCTTTGAGACACAAAATGGATTGCAAGCCAACCTTTCCTGGCATGAACGGGGTTTCCTTAATTACAAACTAAACCTCCCATTTGAGTCCAAAACAAGAAATGCAATAAAGCTGGCATTAAAACAAAGCTACTTTAAAACGAGAAATTGGATTACAATACCGTCAACAACACATTTCTTTTATTAAAATTCAGCCATATTAGGACAACAATAAAGCAAATCCATCTTCAAAGTTGAATGATAAGCAGGTCTTTGAGACATTAACTAGCAGCAACGTAATTAAAGGGTGTGTACCCTCACACAGTGCAGCTACCAATCTGTGGCACCAATACAACAAAATTAAGCCTTGGTGGCAAATAAATACATTTATTTCTTCACTGAACTAACTGAGATTATCTCTAGTTTAAGAGTAAGTGAACACAGTGTTTGCAGCAGTGTACACCATCAGCTGGACCAGATATTATGTTGTTTTTTTTTAACTTCACCACTGAGTGTAAGCATGAAACATTTTGTCAAACTTCCTCAACTACAGTATATGTTCTTGCACTATAGTTACAACACTTCCTAGCATGTGTGGAGACACATACGGGTCAGGGTTAGCAGTTTCACTGTCCTTCAATTCACACTTAACAAAGGCAGTTGGGGGGCAACATGTATCTACGAAACAGCAGTGGATCAGCAGTCTCAAAAAATAAAACTATGATCCTGAAAAAATATCTACAGGGTAGTTTCTCTAACACAGAGACACATTAACACGTAGACATATTGTAGGTAGAGCTGCTCTCAAGGCTGAAGGAGAGATGGACTGATGGACGTCAGTGCAGAGGACAAATCAAACAGGATTTAAAACAAATTCCATAAAAAAATAAGATCCTGGCCATTACGTACACTGCCATTCAAAAGCTTTTGAATAATCTTTTTTTTCCTATTTTGGGGGTTAAATCTCAAGAAATATAACTGGAAATTCATCCTAAAAACCTTGTAATCATAAAATAACAAGTAATTGAACTGATAAATGACTTCTTGGCTTGATGATCTCAAGCCACTTTAGGTCTAAGACAACAACCTATCACTTGTCTTACAGCTGTAGCAATGCTTACAAACACCAGACTGTCAGGACAGTGTAGCCAATACAGTGTCAGAAAGTGTTAGCATCAAGTTTAAGACAAATATAAAGTACGTTGTCTGTAAAATATGCCTTATTATGGCAAATGAAGCAATTAACTATAAGTCCTGTACCAAACACTTCTCAATTACTCACATAGTGTAAGAGATTTCACACTGACATTGTTTGTAATGTAATGAGTATAAAAAAAAACTTGACTGGCAGTGTAGGTAAACAAAGACATGAGGTGCATGCATAATGGCTTCTCTTGTTAAAATGAAAGCTTTAAAAAGCTCCTCTTACAAGGAGAGCTTTGGGGCGGTGGGGGGAAGAAAAAAAAAAAAAAAAAAAAACACATAAAAAGGCCCTATTTGGCTTCAAGTCGAGGCGTCCTGGCTTTGGCTTTTAACGGGCTCCCATTGGCCCGACAGTTCCATTCAGATTCAATGGTTTCTGGACTTTGGGTTGCTGCCTGCCTGGACAAGAGTAGAACCTTGTGGTTTGTGTAGCCACAGCTGCTGCTGCTCATTCCACCGGGCTCTTCCTGTGACCAGAGCGACCCAAATTTCGGCAGGCTAAGCTACCTAAAACAAACAAGAACGCAATTGTCAAAAATCATTCCAAAACCCCCACGGACAGTTTTATAATGTTAAAACTGCTTTATGAGGCTAAACGTCAAATAGGGCAAACTGCCCCATTTTGATAAACTGAGCGCTGTATTTGTTTTGTTTGCTGCTTTATTTGCACAAAACTATTTCAGGTTACAAGTACGATCAATCACAGAACATGTTCGTGGACTATAATGAAAACAACAGAAAAAAACAGGAGCAAAATGCTCAACTTTAGCCCAAACATGAGCAAGCGTGCAATCCAGAGTCCACAGACAGATGGATGAACCTGAACCTGCTGCAATGAACATGTCTGGCTCTCATTCTCTCTCCTCACCAATCCTACAACAAGACAGTTGACCCAAAATACAAAAACACTGTCAATTGTTTTTACAGAGACTAATTCTTCTGTACAGAGTATATGAATTATAGACAAGTTTTGGCTCAAACAGGTTGTTGGGGTCAGGCATATGGGGAAAAATAATTCAATCATAGGGAGAGCTGCATTATTAGTGGCAGAAAAAAATTTGTTTTTATGATAGGTGAGGTGGAGTATGTTAAATCACCTGTAATTCAAGACAACTGAAAGTACATTTCTAAAGAAATCAAATTAGCTATACGGTGACACTGACAATTAGTTACTGTCACAATGAAAGGTTGATCGCCTAAGGATTTACAATTAAAGCAAAATAAGTACAGTCAATCTACATACCTGCTTGTGGACTTAATATCACATTTTGTTGCTTTCTCTTTTTCTTTTCTTCTTGTATTGGTGAACCCTAAGAAAGGGAGATAAACAGTGTAGCAGTGTACATAAGTCGTCTACCAAAGTGTCAGTAAAAACAATATTTTTCATTGGCTGTCACAAGATCATACCTGTCTCTCCTTTTCTCTCAAATTCCTCAAGTGGACTGAAGAGGGAGAAGAAAAGCCCTCCATCTTCACATTACCTGGTAAATGACAAATAAAATGGAGGAAGAAGTCAGTTGTTTCCTTTGAATCTTTATGAATTATATCAACGAACAATGTTGTACTTCATATTTTTTATGCATTAGAAAGTAAAGGAAACTTATGATAAAAATAATAAAATGATAAACTTGGTGTGAACCTGCAGGGTTTCTGTACAGCTGGCAGTCCTTCTTGATGTGGGCACTTGACCCACACAGGTAGCAGCAGCGCACCTCCAGTGCATCTCTTTTCCTCCAGTGCTCGCTCTTGTGTCTGACCTGATCCTCTGCTGCATCCATTTTATCTCGCAGGTGCTCCGGCCTTCTCTCCGAGTCCCGCCTGTGTTTGGACCTGGGCCAAAAATATAATCCACAATATGTAGCTCCACACATGGTGCAGATCAACAATTATAAACACTGCGACAAATTCAGGTATGCATTGTGATTATACCTACTTCTTACGCATGGGGCAGTCTTTCATGAAGTGGCCGATCTTGCCACAGATGCGGCAGCAGCGATCGTTAGGAGCCACCTCTCCCTCAGTAAGGACTTCGGGATCAAAGAAATATTCCTGAGACAGATAAAGACAATTTATGATATTTGAATGCTTCTATAATACCACTTCAGTAAGGAAATGTTATGTTCAGAGAGCGAACACTAACCATCAGACTGGGGTACACGGGAGGGAAGATTCTGACTGGTGTTCCAAACACTTTTCTGCCGTTGATGAAAGCCTTCATGATGAAGTTGGTCACTGTTTTAATGACAAAAAAAGACAAGAAAATACATTAGAAAAGACACCAGGGACAAAGGCAACGAGACAGCCGAAGATAGAAACAGACAGATAATAAAATAACAATCATACTTTTCCTGGACAGACCAGCACCGAGATTATGATTCAGGTCAAATGGATCTGGAATATAAACAGATTAGAGAAAGCAGCACAAATTAACAATGAAAAATATCTCAAAGCAGCCACACAGTAAATTCGATTCAGAAAACAATCTTACAGTACTAGTCATTAACACTGATGTGAATTTAATGAACTGAATGGAGCATGTAATAGGGATTCCCACAGTGTTGTTTGATAAATAACCATCTGCTGCATCTACCTAGTGGAACAATACTTATGCTTCTGTATTTTCTGTTATTCATTTATTGTAGGAGTCTGGACCCTGGGTTTGTCACACAAGCTGACCTTCAATGACAATGTATTTGGACGTCCACTGCTTGTTGAAGGTGGTGAGGCGGTTGTGCAGACGGATACAGACAACGTGCTCTCTGAAGTCGAATTCTTCGGTATAAAAGCGGAGGAGGCCGAGCCACAGCTCCCCCACCGTCTCAGTGTTCTTCCCAAACTGTGGCAATCGACTGGGCTGCAGGTAGAAGAAAGGAATATCCGCGTGTTATCAAAGCCCCGTTTCCACCAAACACTTCTGGTATGGTACCTTTGGAACCAAAAGTAACCCTTTAGACATCGTGCCTAGACCCGAGCATTGTTGTCACTCACTGCTCCGTCCAGCACTAAATGTATTTCTTCATTACCTGTGACACAGATGCAAGTCTGCACCTCGTTTATCGTCCACAGAACCAGGGTGGCATTTTCAGAGCAAAATAAAAACAGGCTGCAGTGAGAGTCTCTCTACATGATATTTAAAAATAGCAAGTTTGTGCATTTAGTCCTTCTAAGACAAGCTCAGGGGTTTGGTGTTGCCGGATCCACAACTTTTCACAGTGGAAACAGAAAAAAAGCATATGATCTGAATTGAACAGTACCATATTGCTCAGTGGAAACGGGGCTTAAGACATGGTCTGACATGCGTCTTCGCTTAACTGTTTACAGGGGCACTCAGACAGAATATGTCAAAATACAAAATACTTACAAGTGCTTTTAAATCGTCAAAAAAGTACACGTTCCAGCCATCGACTAGCACCTCCGGCTTCTTCTTTCCATCATGTATCTGCAACAAACAACAGTTGTGTGAAGTTGAACATTTGCAGATTCTTGACAAATTTAGAATTTACAATAAAATATAGTTTCTGGGTTGGTGTCATACCGAAACAAAGTTAGAACCTCTATTTTAACAAACTATTATCTGTACCTCTTGCAACACGGGGATAACTGGTGGGTCTCTCTGCTGGAGAAAGTACAGCACCATAAGGGTGTAAGCGTAGGACGAGAGGCTGCCACGTGAAGCGTCCCCAATGTCACACATCTGTAATTGGACAAAAATAAATATAATGTAATACAATATGCATTCTAATAATATTATGTGACAATGGAGACACACTAAGACACCTTGAGTGTGTAAAGCACACTCACCTTGGCAAAAACCTTCATGACGTAACAGAGGATCTTCACTCTCCTGTCAATGGCAGCATACGAAGCCAGCAGATGTGTGTTGTGCAGGGCCTGAAAAGAAAAACGTTTGTCTAAGGCATGACAATATAATTTATTCAATAGCAATTCTGAGATACAGTGAAACAGAAGGCCTTACCAGAGTGTTGTACAGGCTAATGTCTCCCTCCAGGCCGGTGCGAATATGGTAGAACTTCACGATCGGTACTTTTGCTGTTGTGATGGGCAGGATGTTCTTCAGACCTGTCGACACGGCGCAGATGTGTGAACAGATTAAACGGATGCATTGACATTTTGTGTTTCAAAAATTCTTATTCTGTATTTTACTTGCGATTAATTATTTTACTTTATTTATCCTTTATTAAACCAAAAAGGTCCCACTGACATACAATCTCTCTTCTGCCAGGGAGTCCTGGTTAAAATGGGCAGCAAAATAAAACATTTCATACATCAAGTATAAATAGGAAAAGACAACATCACAAAACTAGAATTAAAGCCTTGCGGTTTTACACCTGTGCGAACTAGTTAAGTTGCAAGTCCAGTTTACACATATCTTCCCCTCCAGCACCACTGAAGACCTTTACAACCGCCACGGTTTCAAGATTAGTGTCACCAAACGGTATCTGACCAAATGTCGCCCCCTTCTGGGAGGTAGAGAGTGTCGTTTGCCGCACAGATTGTGATCTTAAATAACAAATAAAAGTGCCTTGACTTATTACTGACCCTGGTGCTTCTTCAGCAGCCTCGCCAAGCTTTCAATAATAGTGATGCAGTCCACATCCTGGGGAAGAAATTCATGGGTTAGAGATCAAAATAAATATCAATGACAAGTCTGTATTATCAATAGCTACAAATACATCATAATTTAATTGAATTGAATCTAATCGTCGATGAATGTGGCAGAAACACTGCGCACCAAATTACCAAAATGCTGACTTTAAATTAAAATGAAATATCAGTACAACGTAGTAAAAGTTCAAAAGATAACCCACATCCATGGTGTCCTGCCCCTCCAGCACCATACAGATGTCGAGGTCACTCTGTCTGAAGCCAAAGCCATTTTTTGATGATCCAAACAGCTGTAGTCGAGCTCCTGTCCAGCAAAAAGACATGATTTGTCAGTTTCACCATAAATTTGTAGTCTAACATGGCCAAGTCAAATCAATGCAATATCATGCTAGTTCAAGTTTGAAAAATGAAACAGTGCTAAACAGTGAAGATGGTGGTTTACTTCACCAGCAAACTGTCGTCTGACAAAGGTCTCCAGGTCCTGAAGGATGTGTTCTCTTACACCCACTTCCAGTTCGTCTGGCGCAAAGTCAGCTAAAAAGGAAACGGACTCGTCAGATCTCAGTCTATGTCATGAACTGCTTTGTGGTTTTGTTTTTGCCATCTAAACTCATGTCAAATCATCTCTTTATTTGCTGCTCCGCTCTGATGACACACCAGTGACAGCTGATTTCTTTTGCATATTTTTTGACAGCAAGAGAAGTTTTGTATGTTGTTTTTTACTCTTTAGAAACATTTTTAGTCTTGTATAGAAAAAAAGACAACTGACTAAGAAGGCAGGACTTTGGTTGGGTTCTGTGGCCATGATTGGTTGTTTCGTCCCATCAGCCATGTGCAGCTAAGGCGATGCCACATGGTGCAGCTCGGTTTCTTTTCAATTAAGAGTGTCAGCAGTAGGCAGAGAAAAGTCACCATGGATAGCTTGACTTTGGGACTTCAGTAGCTGGATTTTGTTGGTGAGCAGTCCATTGCGTGTGTACAACAACATGCTGTATATTCTTTATTTGTCTCAGAACCACACCCATCTACCACCTTGCACACCCTCAATATGTGGCAGCGATAAAGAAATCATTCCAAGTGTGTGGTTCAAGGCCTCAACTAAGAAACGGCCCTGTAGCAAGTCCACTTTCTACATAATCACTGACAGCACTTGGGACATTAACAATGTTGTTTATGCTATGATTGGACCTCACAGTGCACATCTACTCATGAACAGGTGGCCTTCAATAAGTGAAAACGAGCAATTTACAACAAGGCTGTGCAGTTAAGAAAGTTTGCTGAATCCAGCTCAGAGCACTCAAATTTTCAAAAAAAAAAAAAAACTTTCTTGCATAAGCCTCACTGTTCATCAAATATGTTTATGCAACATGAAAAAAAATTTAACTTCTTTATGGAATCTCATGATACTCACTGTAGCACTGCTCACAGACTTTGTTTAGGACACTGAGAAACTCTGGCGTCATCGGGGGCAAAGGATCCAGCTCTACTTTCTTGAAATCTTCCGGACAGTCTTTCTTCAGATGTCCATCGCGTTTGCACAAGCTGCACACCACCATGTGTGACTGAGACAGATTGAAGGATCAAAGACGCAAAACTGATTTAAAATGTTCACGTAAGTTTTACATTTGTCATTTGTTGACAAACTGCATGTAAAGTGACACAAACATGAGGCGACACTCACCTTGCCTCTGGTGAAAGCTTGCTTGGTGAACTCATAAGACCGAATCTTCTGTGGTCGGGTTTTATTTTCTGGACTCTCATCCTTAATTGTATCCTCACAATGTGGAGGCGACAGACTCATAGGTGCCAGCTCCAACTCTTCCTCCTCTTCCTCATCCATTGAAGCAGGTGTGTCCAAATCTGGACCCTCCTCATCAGATAAAAGCTCCTCCCCAGAGATCTCGTCCACTGGGAAAATCTCCTCATCCTCTGTGGTGAAGCTGTCCAAGTGCTGTCTGTTATGTGTGTCCACATCAATGTCCTCATCCTCCTCATCCTCAGACAGACTGCTTTTGCCCGGGTCCACTTTTTCCTTCTCTCGCTCTTCGTCTGAGTCACTGTATTCTTCGATCTCCTCCTCTTCCTCAATAATGCAATCAGAGTCTTCAGGACCGTTTTCTACAACTTTAGATTGACTTGCATGCTGTGACTGAATGCTGAGCTGACCGAAATCTGCTAAACACGCAATGTCTTCACACAAAGCCTCAGCGTTTGCTCCTTGAGTGGGTCCACGCTGGGCCTTCGTCTTGTGATTAGCAGTTGGCGTGTTGACTGGCAGTGCAAAGTACTTGTATGTAGTTTTGAGGCAGTGGAGGATGTATTCATACATTTGCTGGCTGTTGACTGTGCGGGCCACATTTCTCTTCACAGCGAAGGGGTCTGAACACAAAAACAAAGACAATCACAGTTGAAACACCCAAGAGTTTCTTTATGTAAAAATTATGTTCATCATTTAACAAGCTGATATACTTATATTTGCAAATCTAGGGCTGGATAACATTTGTCAGGATTAAAAATTCCATTAATGGCTACAACAGAACTAAACTGCGAACACTGAATCACAAAAGTGGCATTTCATTTCTTTGCTGCTTGTTTATTTCAACCTGGGAATCAGCAAAGGTCCATGAGTGACGTTCCCAGTACCCAAAAGCAAAAACCTTCAAATTCAGGCATCAAAACGAGAAAGCTTCTGACCCTCCACAGCAATGCGTTTCTTTGGCCAGTCTTTCATCTCTCGGGAGAGGACAGCACTGGTCCGCACGCTGATCACATTGTCAGCCAAGTTGAACTCCAGCGAGTAGAATCGAAGCATTTCCACCCAGAGAAGCCCGACTTCCACAGGCGGGTGAGGGCTCTGAAACACCAGCGGTACCTACAGGGAACACATTACACAGCACAAACTTTCAGGCGCTAGTTAGGATAGTGGATTTAAAAAACCTTATCACACATGCCAGACTGTTTGCCAGATTTATTCAGAAATATGCTTTCGATCTAGCCAACTCACTTCTTTTCCCTAATTAAAGGGTGAGTCAGCAATTATGGAGAAAGGCTGTTATTTGATATTTTTCACAGTAGTTAAAATATTCTAATATCAAGTTGACAAGGTCATATCGCTGATGTTATGTGTTTTATTGCTTTCACGGTGTTGCTCCATTCCACATGGGCAAGGACATAAAGAGGGAGCGTATCTGGCATGGTGTTGTGCAGCTCAGTCCGAGCCACTTGCTTTGTTTCCCAGTTACAGAGCCGAGGAAGTTTATGAACACTGTTTTTTTTTTTTCCAGCACATAAACAGAACGGATAGCTAGCAGACTGTGAAAAGATATTCACTGAATTTGACAAGTGTATTGGATTAGAATCGCTGACTGCACCTGTAAACATCAAGACGATCAATCTCTTCTTCAGGAACTACTTTTTGGGTTTCGGATGCCTCCAAATGTAATTTAAGTAATAAAACATGACAAATATATTAACTTTAATTTGACAAATATAAACCTGTTCACTAAGATTATCAATTATGGTACCAGAAGGTTACAGGTCTCTGCAGGTTCTTTGTTTTTGGTTACCGTGATGGAAAAAGAAAGCACCTGGTCTAGAAACAGCGCATTAATCATAAAAACTATAAATAAACATATCAAATTTCCAAAAAACTAAAAACAAAGAACCAACACACTCCTCTAAGAGAACAAAACACATTAGTGTCTCCGTGATTACCTTTCCCTTTATGCCATCTGTTGGCTGTTCTTTGGAGGAAGGAGTGTAAGCCCAGTGTACATGTCCATCCTCCGCATGTGTGAGATTGAAGTCTGACAGCCTGCTGAGTGAAAACACCTTAATCTAAAAACAGATCAGATAATTAGATTAGTTTCAGTTGAAAACAAATGACAAATACTGAATTTAATTCTGTGTTTTCTTTCAGGGTCAAGATGACAAGAAACACACACCTCTTGTCTCAGGTAGGTAGGCAAGAGGGGCTCTTTGCGCTGCTGTAAGAAGTAGATAACCATAAGGGCGAAGACGTACGGTGGCAGCCCACCCTCCTCTGCACGGTCGATCTCACAGATCTAAACCAGAAGCAGAAACATGAGAATTAAATGTGATATTTTACATGATAAATGTAGGCATGAGCAGCTTTTACTGGTTGCCTGGCTAATGTAAGCAACAGGTCAGGGTCTCAACTGGACACATACCTGGGCCCAGCGTCTGAGGCCCAAAACCAGTGGGAGGAGGAGATGCTCCCGACTGGACAGAGCAGAAAGATAGGAGGTGGTCTGGAATGCGTTTTCATTCCCTGCACTCACTTTGCAGATCAGGCCACTGTTAAGAAAAACAGTTTCAGTTTCAGTTTACTGCTCTTAGTGTGTTTGGAAATGTAACCTTGATATGAACAATGGCCTTTTTCTCTCTTTAAAAAAACACTCTGGCTGTTTCATAATTGCTTAATGATCAATGACTCCAGAGTTTCTATAAATATAGAGTGTGATTAATTAAAATCAGACAAATAATCCAGCGACTGAAAAACGCCCACCTCTTTTTCTCTTTACAGATGACCACAGGCACCCTGGCGTGAAAATCCGCTTCCATATCAACAAAGAGAGCTGAGAACACAACAAGACAAGTTACATTTAAAATGTCCATGACAGTCTAGCACATGGTTAACTTTCCTATGGTGGCTTTTTTTTATTTATTTTTTTTAAATAAAGGAAAGTCTTGCAGTTAGATGAATAAGGGGTGACTCACGGCTCACAGAGAGGCTCTCCTTGACCAACAACAAGACGTCAGGCTGATGCATCTGTGAATACATTCCATTTAAAAACCTTTATACAACATAAATACAATATAAAAAAAACAGACATGAATGTGGCATGTCTCACAAAACACGACTTCCACAAAACAGTAACCTTCAAAGATGATTAAAAAATGCCAACAACAACAGCACAACTTTCCCTTTCTCTACTGCTTTCTCTAGATTGCCACACATATGATGTGATTGAATATCTAACACTAATATTAACTATGTTGAACCTCAAATGTCTTATCAAACTGGACTAATAAAAGCTGTATCTTTTCCCGAGAGTTGTGGGAGCGTTTTTGAAAAAATGTGACAACACCGAATTAAAAACAAACAGAACAAAAAAATACAGTATTCACACTATCGAACTCACACTGGGCTACTCACGTGAGGTGGATACTGAATGTCAATGTTGACATCAGAATCCTTAAATCCAAACTTAGTGCAAGATGATCCATAGAGCCTGAGGTTGATCTCTACAAGTAAGAGAAAGAGGGAGGAAATAATGTTATTAACATTAACAGAGCCAACAGCCCGTTTGCTTCAAAGAAGTATCACCATGCCTCTGTTCTTAAATGTCCCTGGGTGACTTACCAGGCAGGACGGACAGAAGGAGATCTTGCATCATGGAGACAACATTTTGTCTCGTCTCAACATCCTGGTCATTCAAGCCATGATCCCGAACAACAGCCTCCAATGCCGCAGTCACTGCACTGATCTGCTCCGGACCAGGAGGCAGAATCTCAGTCAGCATCACCTGCTCTTGCCTCTCCTATAAACACAAACAAGCAAATAAATCACCGTTTTTAATACATTAAAATGTACAGTTTCACAATGACAGTATGACAGCATCATCTGTCTACAAAAGTTTACCGCATTTATAAATAATGAGTTGCATAATAAGACCATTTCTCACCCTGGCTCTCTTCTTGTGCCGCTTGTCTCTGATATGTCTGTAAGCGTCAGACACAGACTCCAGCAGAACATCACACAGAGTGCAGGTGTAAGGTGCACCGGTGTTGTTGTGGGACTTCTGAACCCATTTCAAAAAGGAGGCAAGTACATCAGACATCAGACAACAGCTGCCATAATTACACCTTCTTGTTCTGTATCACTGAAACAACTCTTATTAGAGAAAGAATGCCTTGTCAGGGTAAACTGATCTAGAGAGATTCATCAAAGCAAATTAGGGGTGCAGCTATTTTCATATTTGATTACTCTGCAGTTCTAAAGCATATATAGACAATTTGGGCTACCACACTGGGAGTCTGTACCCTCTTCGTGCTGTAGATCTCATCTTTGTTAAGCCGCCTCTCTGCTTGCCGTAGGCTGCGCAGCTCTTTGGCTGAGAGTGTGGACTCTTCAATCACAGGGCCCCTGTTCTCTTCAGCATAAGCTTTATTCTTGTTCCTGTGTCTCCGTCTCCTCCCTTTGGAAAGAAGAAATACGGGTGTCAAAAATGAGTTGAATGTGTTTTAAAGAAGAACGTTAATCAGTGATGTGTTTATGTCGTGGATGATGGAGAACAGCCAGTTTTTAGGGTCAGATTCAAGATAGATTTTAACAGAGTACATGTGTACAAGTGTCTCCTATTTTTACATTACAATTATTTGGCTGACTCTTTTGTCCAAAGCGACTGATAATAAGTGTGATAAGTGCAATCAACTATGTGGGCACAACCCCAAGAGTGCAAGAATCAAGTAAGTACATCAACTTTTTAGAGATGTCCATTGAGACCGCTGCATTAGGCAGACTGCCTTTTTCTATTATAAGGGGATAATCTTAAAAGTGTTCATCCCTTTTCCCAGAGTCTGATTTCCCAATCCTGACCTGATTTATGAGCACCGCCATCACTGTCCTCTCTCCTCCCCTGCTCCCTGTCCTCCCTTGGACTTTCTCCCTGGGCACTCCTCCTCCAATGCTGCTGCGGCTGCAAGCGCTCTCTCCAGTTATCTTCTCGACTCCCACCGCTGTTCTCAGGACCCGAGAACCACCGCAGGTCATCTTTTTGCGAGGGGCTGTGTCCACCTCTGAATCCACCAGGGGAGTAGCTCAGGGGCCCCAGCCCTCCCTTCTTGGGACTGGCTCTGTAGGGTCCTCCCTGGCTCTTGCCCTGCTGACCTCCCTCCGATCTGTAGTTCTGTCCTCTGCCCTGGTCCTGGTTCCTCCAGCTTTCTGCCCTTTCTGCTCCTGCTCCCCTCTCCCAGCCGCCTTGCCTCGCCCGGTACGACCTGCCCGAATTTTCCATGGTTCACTTGTGTTGTAACTGCAGAATGAAATGACCAGTTAACATGAAAATAGTCCCTTGTGCAATCAAAACATCCTGGACACACAATGTATCAGCAGAACTGTCTATTAAATGCTTTACTTTGTTAGCTGGCCTTACTTTGGAGAAGCAGCATACCATTTGTGCTTCCTTTTTCCATTTCTTTGTGCAGAAGCTTTTCTTGGCTGCAACTGCTCATCATGTAATTTAGACCAGACTGTTGCACAACTTTGCAGCTGGATAAAACACAGCGACAGTGTGAACTCAATGTGTGAGTTGAGCATGCAGAGATCTGGCGATGACTGTGCCATGTTCGCCCTCTCCAACACTGCTGTCTGCCTTAACTCCGGTTAACCGTTAACAGACTTTTATTAGCTGTCAACTTCGGCAGCAACGTTACTTAACCGAAAATCTGAGTGAATCTCAGTGGAAAAGCTGAGTTAACACTGGCGCTGCTCGTGTTACCAAACACACCACTAACTAATAAAGGCATCACCGCGAGGTTAATTGAGGAGATGTTTACACAAATGTAACGTTACCCAACGACTCGAGTTACCTGGCTAACTGTAACGGTAGCTAACCAACCCAACGTTCGCTGACTTTAAGAGCTTGTTATTGCATGCTGTTAGCGTTAGCTAGCTTCCTTGCTAATGCAGTCTCCTCTGCCTGTATCGTTACTTCCTCCTCCTCCGTGTTAACTACGTTTAACTTTGCCACACACGTAGCCGACACACCGTCAACACAACCGTGTTAGCCTCCTAATTTGTTCGCTAACTTACCACATACAGCCCAAGCAGCTAGCGTTACTGTTAGCTTAGCGAGGACACATAACAGCTAGCTAACCAGCTAGCAGCAGCTACCGTTACTGTTTATTTCTTAGTTTTTTGTGACGCGGCTCAGCCTGCAGCTGCAGCTTAACAGCCAGCAGTGAAATGTCAGTGATAATCATTAACAAATAAGAGCAGAGTCATTGAAATACCTTCAGTAGGGGTGCAGAGGGCATTCTTGGAGCCTTGTTCAGGTCTGACTTGGCATGATCGCTCGTCTCGCACTGGAGTTTGAAAGATGACGTACGTGCTGTCTGTTTTGTAGTCGTCAGCGTTTAAGTTCCGCCCACCGCAAAGTCTGGACAGGTCGCTGTGATTATTAATATCACACAGATTTAACTGCATAAAATACCATGTAGTGCTAAACACGATACATCACTGTGAGCTGCGTCTATGCTGCGGTTAAAGTCAGTAGAGAAAACTTGCAAAACTAAAACTGGCGATGAAGTGATGCCATTGTTATGGATAAAGGATGACATAACCTCAGCCTACACCCATCTCAGCTATTTTACAACACTGTTTTGCAACCTTCCTTGACATTGCATGATGATAATGATTATAACACTAATGGCTATAATACATTTTAGTATAAAAATAACAGGGGATGCCCTCACCTTACAAAAAAATAAAAGCTGAAGTTAGGGTTTTATTTGCTTTAGTTGCTGGATTATGGTGATTTGTTGCACATGAACTGCTCATTGTTTGCACATGCTAGATACTGCATATCATAGTGCACTGAGATTTGTGACCTCTCTTCCTTGTTTGACCTTTCCTGTGCTCCGTCACTGGTATTTGCCCATTCATAAAGCCACCTCCCTTCATACATTTGTGCTTTGACTGAACAGAGATCTGGCTGTAGCTGCAGTCTGAGATCTCAAGGTTTAATTTTGTTTTGACTGAGCTGGCTGCTCCTCACACTTAATCCTCAAAAAGATTTGAAACTGTCTCTGCCTGATTTTAAAGCTCTCCTAAAGATGAATAAGTCGGTTGGGTCTTGTCATTGTGCATATAAGTGCTCTAATATTTCTACATGTTACTGTGTATCTTTTATGGTTTTTTTTTTTTTAATTTATTGTGTGGTTGTTTGGCTGCAAATTCTTGTGTGCTGATCTCAACGGGACTTAACTGGTTAAATGTGGGTTAATTAAATAAAAATAAGATAAAAATAATAATGCATGTAAATACATCACTTTGATCATTTAACATTTTTTTAGGTGCAGCTACAATCACATTAGGCACATGTGGTTTTCAGTTATTTTATTGTGAAAGCAAACAGCAGCTTCACATGCAATAGGCTAAAACAACAACAAAATGGATGTAAAACACATTGAAATTAGTGTTTCCAGGCTACTTTTCACATGCAAATCTTTTCAGGCACATTCTTTTTGTAAGGATTTATTATTTTATTTCGTGAAACAATAGGCAGCAAATTATAGCCTGACATATGGTTTCAAGGTTTCGGATAATTAATTCCTACTTGGGACAAGTAATTGTTTGGCCTCGGTTGCCGGGGCAACGGGAGAAAGGTGCGCTGCAGGAGCGGGGACGACCCCGGGAAAACTGACGTGGGCCTAACCAGACGCAACTCCCCTCCTCACCATCCAGGAGACTGTTGCTGCTGCTGCTGCTGCTGTGTAGCACCTGGATTCAGTAATACACAGCCAGTCCAGGCTCCAGGGAGAGATACCGGAGATGGTGTCATTTGTGAGCGGTGAAAGTGGCACTGAGACTGTTTACAAACGGAGACGGACAACCGGCACATCTCCTCCAACAGAAGCGCTCACACCGGCCCAGCGGCGGCAGACTGACCGGCACAGGAAGCAGACACTCATGTCCAAGTTGAGTGACTCCGGTTTTGAGGAAGACTTGGGATCCTCCCCGATTTCCTCCTCGGCTCGGTTAGATGCGTCCCCACTCCGGGCAGACGAGCCTCCTGCAGGACAGCTCTCCAGCTGGTACCTGCAGTACGGTGACATCGGGTTCAAGATCCAGAGGGAGAAAGAGGCGCAGTTTCAATCCTGCAAAAGCTTGGCCCGGCAGCCACAAGTAAGACACTTAATGCAATGTTAAGTCAGGTTCAATGTAGCCAGATGGACTAAATAGAAACCACAGAATAGAGATATGTTTCTGCAGTTTTCTGCATATATTTGTGGTGTTAATATATTTTTGTAAAAAAAATAAAAGTCCTCTGCTGATTTATGTTTTTAGTGGGGAGGACAAAGGCATGTGTTCCTCATTCATTCCTGAAATCTACACCCATGCACACACTTTTGAAACCGAACCCAACCCCCTGGAAATACACAATATGTGTAACTATTTTCATATGAATTGGGTCACTTACCTGCTCATTTTTAACACACTGTCCACCAAAAATGCTTTTCAGATTTTACACAACTTAAGAAAGCAGCATCTGAAATCTAAAAAAAATATTAGCATTGACATGTAGCCTATAGGTAACATTGCCTGCTGGTGCTTGAAGACACAGCCGATATTTCAGAATAGTTGTACAGTTTATAGTTTAATGATTTATTGTGCCACCAGTATGACCTTTTGAATCTAATCATATGGTTTTCACTATCTCAATATATCTGCATGTTTTCAATAAAATGACTTGGAAATTAAAAAAAAATGCAACAGCAGGCTACACAAAATGTTTCATATTTCTATATGTGCCAACAGAGGACAATTACATGCCATCTTGTTCCCTCTATTACCAGGTATCTGCTGCTTATACTAATGGAGTCTGTGTTTTACTTGCAGCTGACTGCAGAGGCTCGGTGTAAGCTCATCAGCTGGCTCATCCCTGTGCACAAACATTTCCGTCTGTCCTTTGAGTGTTGCTGCCTGGCAGTGAACATCATGGACAGGTTTATGGCATCCACACCGGTAGCTGCCGACTGCTTCCAGCTACTGGGTGTAACTGCACTCCTGCTGGCCAGTAAACAGGTGCATCTTTGAGTAACAGTGCTCGAGGAACAGATTGTGTCTTTGGGATTTCACTGAACTCATTCCCTTTCTCTCTGTGTCACCCAGGTGGAGGTGTGCTCGCCGCGGATCAGCCACCTCTTGTCATTGTGCTGTGATGCCTTCAACAAGGAGCAGCTCTGCAACCTGGAGTGTCTCATCCTCCTGCGTCTCAACTTCCGCCTCGCTGCACCCACCCTTGCGTTTTTCCTGGACTATTACACCAACTGCAGTGAGGCCGCGCAGCTTGAGACTGACAACACAGGTGGTGACAGGTTTGCAGTTATGAATCCAGACACAAAAAGATCTGGGCAGTGCAGCAACCTCGCACGAAAGGTGTGCGAGCTGAGTCTGGCAGACTATGCTTTCAACAAATACCCACCATCTCTGACTGCTCGCTGTGCACTGAGGCTTGCCAGTGAGTTACTGGAAACTGAAGAAGGGCTTGTTGAGCATGTACCCATCCAGTCACAGGAAGACCAGAGGATGGTGGATGAACTATGTGTCCAACCATCTGGGAGCGCTGAGGTGGACTCTTTGGCAGCGAAGAGCCACTTCCTGTCTGTGAGTCAGGGCAGCTACAACCACAATCTGGTCAGGAATGTAAAGACAATCTGAAGCTGTTGGTGTCATTAAATCAGGAGACACTGGAAGTGATGTCAACCATGTGACTATGAATGTGCCACCATTCAGATTTTAGCAAAATGCCAAATTGCCCTCCACTCCGGGGGAGTTGATTCTTGGGGTTATTTAAAGGTGATGTTCTGTTTATGCAAACCTCATGTATACCTCATAGACACTCAGCACAATAGTTTTATTTATTTTCTATTGAAAGTAGGTTATTGTTTATCAATGAAGTATATTAATATATTCTGTTTATTTCAATTAATTCTAAATCAAAGTCTTTATTTACTGTGTATGCACTGACTTGCTGCAAGTTTACAAGATATGTTACTGTTGCAACCTCTTTAATGAAGGACCTGGAAAATGTGCTGTAATTTTTTGATTTGTTTAAATTATAAAATAAATGATCAGAAAATGAATTTGTGTTTGTCTCTGAATGGATGATAAAATATAACAGCATGATTCAAACCCAGCTGATGTTTGATGAAAAACCACAAGCCCAGTCAGATGAAATAAGTGAAAGAGACTGGATGACATATGAGTAAGAAATTATGCAAAATGCACCACCTACAGTTTGATACTGGCAACTTTATCTGAAATAAGTGGTCATATTCTGCTGAACTCAAATGACTGCTCTGTTAGATTGCTGAAAAGCAGACAACAGGAGCCAATTCTTTCAAACTGGCATAGATCTAAGCGAAGGCTCTCCAAAGGGATAATCGCAGAAATAAATACTTTTCAGTGTAATGGATTTTGGTGGCTTTTATTGTAGCTGTGTGTCTGGAGGTCAGTTTATCCACATCCTTACTTCCCATTGCTTCACTAGTTGTAACTGACCTCTGCCAACACAGCCTGGTCAATTGAGGGTCTTCCTCTGCTAATCCATTACGCGTGGCATCTCAGCCTGCTGACACAGTGTCGACCACACAGGTGCATTCAGCGTTAAGGGTCAACTAGGCTTACTCTTGTTTGTTTACTAATCGAGGCATTTGTCACCAGTGTTTGCTGAGCTGTCTGCTGTAATTGCCCTTTTCCTTTTCCACTTCGCTTTAAATGTGGCAACAGGCCTTGACCTAATTTGGATAGGGTATGGGTTCTATTTTACGCACAGCTGAGTAGAAATTACGCACCGAATGATGTGGGTATGAAACAAAACATTATAGTCTCGACTATGCAAACAGGCTGGTCTGTCTTATGAAGGCTGTCAAAACAAAAGCCAAAGTGATTTTATAAAACAGACATGGTTGGAAGAAGTCATGCCGGGCCATGCGCCTCTGGCATGGCGCAGGGAATATTTGGCTGCAGGCAGAGGGAGGGCAGGTCTGACGCAGAGAGCACCTGCTGTAATGGCGCCGTTATGCGCGGTACCACTTTACACTTCAGACCAGAAAACCGTTAGACTGCACCAATTTAATCTCCGAGGACGCTGTCTCTCCCTGGAGACCAAATAAGTGCTTTTGATTGGGCCAAAACTACGAGGCCGCGGCATGGAGAGACACAAACCGGGAGAATTTCCTGTATATCAGCTCTACTTCAAATCATGGTCCTTCAGTGTTGCAGCCAGAGCTGTGCTGATGAAGATGCAAAGAGACAGGAAGGTGTTTGGCACTGTCTGCCCCAACCACATGGGCCAACAGGGTAGCAGAGCTGCGGGAAACAAAAAGGTATGGCATATTTCTCTTTATGGCAATGCACACAGTACAGCTCTGTATGGTGATGCTAATAGACTTTCTACTTGCAGGGTAAGCTGGTGCCAAGAAGCAGCAGTCCAGTCAGTGTGTACGCTGAGCTCCCCTGCATTATCGAACAAGGTATGCGCATCGCTGACATTATATTTAAACGTCATGCACTGCCTTTACGCATAAGAATATAATGACAGCATGTGTAGAAATGATCTGAATCTTTGTTTGTGTTACAGCTTTTTCAACAATTGCATGGGATGATTTGGAAGACTGTGCGTCTGTGGTGAGAAGGGAGAGCGACTCCCTCGGCTCCCAGGTGAGGAAAAACATCATCAATATCAGATCTTATTTCTACTAAGAGATCTCAGGTTTTTGTGACAAACGACTTTTCATGTGAATCAACGCATTTCCAACAATTTATCTCTCCCAGAAAGGAGATGATATGGTGGCTGATCTGCATCACGACAAGGCTGTTAATGTTTGACACGATGTGCTGGAATTCTGCACGAATGAGACTGTAGTTTGCTCATGACACGCAGGCTACCGCTAATTGGCTGGACCTCCCAAGTTTTATACACAAGCTGCCTCTTTGGCACAGCTCACCGTGCGCAAAAAAACACATTACGCGACGGCACGCTCACTAAAATGACCACCCAGACATATGCTGCCATAACGCCACATTACACTGCTTGGTCGTGGTGGGACTTTCAGGTCTGTGGCTGTTGTGATTTCTTTGTCGTCTGAGTTTTTAGTACGTATATGTCTTTAATCGTTTATTTTACTCGCCCACAGGTGAATGAATCTGATGCAGATGACCAAGACTTTGGAGATTATGCGCTGGATTTCATGGCAGGTGAGTAAAGCAAAGCATGTTGTTCCTGCAACTATTGTAGTCATAATCTCGTCACCATCTTTTTAACGTTGAGAAAATCCTCAAAACTAAGACATGCTGATTAAAGCCCTGGGTATTTGTCTCCTCTGTCAGAATCTCCTGCCACACTGGAGAGCAGTCTGTCTCCAGCTGAACTGGTACCATTTCAGGGATGTGTCATACCCCCTCTCACCCCTCAGCAGTACTTCTCTTCAGACGACAGTCTGGTTCACTCCTCCACAGAAGCAGGTCACTCATCTGCCCAAGAGGGAGCTCCATGGAAGGGCATCGCCCAGTGCCAAGGCAGGGTGCTGAGAGACTCCATGGAAGTCAATAATCAGGTGAATCCTTACTGTGATGATGTCGGTGCATGTGAAAAGGCAATGTTTGTATGTGATTTGTGTTACAGTGCATCTGAATTATGCAATGGCAAGATTATTTTAAAGTTATGCAAGAAACCCCAAAGCCTTGCAAATGACCCTACTTTTTTGGTTGTGTCATGACTTTATATCTCTAAAATGATGCTGAGAAAAAGACCTGAAAGTTTTTGTTTTGCTTTGTTTTTTCATTAGTGAACCCAGGGGGCAGTGGCGCCCCCAGAACTTTTTTACTGGGGTGGCCAGATAGGGCTACTGAAAATCTTGGTGTGGCACACCAAAACCAAAAGCCATAACTGAATTTTAGGAACTCTATTTTGCTGTTGTAGTGTATAGTCTATTTGAAAATAATGTCCAAATGATAGTTAAGGGACTACATACTGATATTGTCTAATGTGCATGGATTAATAGTGATTCAGTTGTGTATGGGTACCCACAGAGCCCATTTTTATTCAGATATCTGGAGGTGAGAAGTCAAGAGGCTGGTTTGAAGATTACCATGCCAGTTTTTCCCTCGCCAAAATCTCTCGCCCCTTACCCACAAGCTAGAATGACATGGTTGGTACCAATACATGCCCTAGGTTGTCTAGTCGTCTAATTGTTTAGGCCACAGCCACTTTAAGAATGTCAGCTTCCAATTATCTTTGCTGGGGAGGTGCCACTGCCACTTTGGTTTAAAAAGATGTGTCCTAGATAGTTTGTGTAAACCACTTTAAAACATAATTTAAAGTGGAGTTTCATATTCCTTCAGTATATAAACACAAAGATGCACGTACATTGGTTATGCCAAGGTAAAGGAAAGAACTCTAAGTGTGAGCAATGTGTCTTTTTGTCTGCAGCTGCATGAGACTCTACACCGGAAACAGGAGGAGATCGACTCCCTTCAAGAGAGAAACCTTCACCTCAGGCAGCTGGCTAGCCGTGCAAAGCACCTGGCCTCAGTGCTTGAAGTGAGTACAGCGATGACATTTTCAGCCTGGATACAATATATAACCTCTTATGCATGAATGATCATACATTACCCTTTACTTCTGTTGGTCTTCAGAAACTGATGACAGTCCGAGACCCGAATGTGAGAGAGCCAGTGATGCCTTGTGGCGATAAAACCTCACTGAGTCCTTGTAAGAGGCAGCGGCTGGATGAAGGATATGAAACAGAGTCCTCTGACTCAGTGGAGGAAATGCTGAGGGACGTCAGCACACGCTGCAACGCTGTCCTGCACAGCGCTGCAACTAGAACAAGACTACAGCAGGAATCAGAGACTATACGCATGTACGGTGCATTCGCAGGCCTACAGACTTGTATATCCAAAGACAGCAGTGTGACAGCAGATGGAGCGCAGCCTGAGGAGAGTGTCTCATCCTTCAGGACTTCTATCAGAGAACACTGCACCATACGGACTCAGGTGTTTCCTCATGGACGTGCCTTCACCACCAGGACTCAGCAGGGAGGATACCGCTTCCGCTGGGTTCCCGACCACAGCTGAAACCACTGTTACCACATGTAAAACTGGAGCCATTAGTGCTAATTACTGATATGAAGGAAGTGTGGGTGGGCACTGACTGTTAATGCCTAACTTATAATCTATATTGAAAGCTGTAAATGATTACATGATGTCTTCCTCAGGTAGCTTGTAAGCTAATCAGTCAGAGGTGGTGTCTGACAAAGGAAATGATACTGCCACAGCTTTTGTGTTCATTGTGTTTCTGTTTACATGCCTGAAAATGTAATAATATATCGCCAAACTATGAAGTCCATGTTTATGTTCACACCTCACAGCATGTTTTGTATTGGAAAGTTTGGAAATAAAAATTGTGTTTGATAAAGATGACTTAAAGAGCTTTTTTTTATTATGGAAGGAGGACTCACGTGATGTTTACACAAGTGGAAAGAAACTGTTTTCAACATGAACTTTCTTTGTTTGAGCAGTGAAACAAATGTGACCCCGTGACCTCCTTTAACGCAGGTACTTCCTTCCCTTTTGTCTCTGTCTGAGTGACTGTGTGGTCTGAAAAAGTGAACTGAGTCATGATGCATTGCAGCCAGCATCCTTGTTTATATACGTCTTTTTGGAAATTGGTTTTCTTTCCAGATTGCATGACTTACTGCTCTTCTAAACCACACAGGTTACGCGTCAGTTGTTTAGTGAAAAAAGTCACATTCTCCCCGAAACATTTCTTCTAAATCGTATTTTTTTTAAAACTTGGATAGAAAAAAAGGAGGAAATCGAGATAAACCTATCTTAAAAGGATGTGACCTCTTGACCTTTCAGTATCTGTGATGTAATCTTTCTTCACCATCACCTTAAGGGCTTTAGCTGTAAAAAGTAGGTTTGCGTGAGGCGGACTGGTCCACAGGACAATGTCAAACCTCAGGTCAGACACCTGTTTAAACTGCCCAAACCTGGGCCTGTTTACCTAAGAGCAGTGAAGGCAGCACTGCAGCATCGAGGGCTGGGGACACTTGCTGCTGTCACAACACAACAACACAAACAAAGATAAGGACCTGATAAAGAGATAGAGGTCTGATAAACACAGGCTTGACGCTTCATTTTAACATCTATCTATCTATCTATCTATCTATCTATCTCTCTCTCTATCTGATATAACATTAACTTACAGAGCTATGTGCTCTCTGGGGAAGACAGGCAAGTTATCCAATGTCACTTGAACCCCAAAACATGCTGTATCATTATCACATCACAATGACAAAAGCTCTCTGGTGCCCACTCAGCTACCTCTATACTGAGAGGAGTGTATGAGGAGAGAAAGAACGTGGAAAACCAACAAGTCCATGTCAAATCAGCAGGAGGAGAGCTAGTTATTGTTGAATCCAAGCAGCCGGTGGGCACAATGAACAGCTCAGGGAGGGTGCAGTGATTGTGAAGCTTTCAAGCTCTATTTAGTAAAAATGTGTACTGGGTGAAGGTAAATTATAATGTTCTCATGCAACACAGTCTCACTCCAACCTCGTCAGTCGTTGAGTTCTGGGACACAGTGCCAAGTTATGCCTGTTACATGCATTGGCTTCTTTCAAGATACACTTCTGTTTGCACAGGTTATTTAACGTTTACATATTGTCTCTTTCAAAATAAACACACTGCATCAGTACAACACTGTGAATTGGTTTTTTTTTTCCTTCAACAACAAACACACATGGTTGGGTTTAGGAAAACAGAACAGGGTTTGGCTTTAGAATAGACTACTCAAGTAAAGAACAAGTAATAGTTGCCTACATGAGTTACTCCATTGACTCCACTTGCTGACCACGGATTTGATCAGTTAACACTTTAACTTCCTGCTGCCAACGTAAATCAGTCAGGTCGCTCCTTGTCAGCCTTAAAATAACCGCACAAACCTTCACACCCAGACGCGCCTTCAGCCACTTTTACTGCAAACAAATCCGTTTGTCAGTGACCAGCAGCGCCGTGGAGAGCGGCCACAGAGGGCGAAGCTTTGTTTAAGCTGGTTGTGACACATTTGACCGGTTAAGCTACCGCCAAACTGCGGGGGACAATGCGGGAGGGGAAAGGAAAATACACACACAATGAGTTTCTAAGGCGACTAAAGCCAAACCTGGAGGGAGGCTGCAAACCAGACACAGCCCCGCGGGAAAAAGAAAAATCATTCATTTTTCCTGAAGAGGAGGGATGCTGATGTGGTGCAAGGCCTCTATATAACGTTCACACACTGAGGACTTTATGCCAGCCAACTGCGCAATTACGCATAGTGTACACTTTGAAGGGAGCAATTCATGCGCAAAGTTGGGGTTTAAGTGTTATTTTGTGAATGTGAGATGGAGAACACCTACATTTACCTTTAATAATGGACTCTGATAACTGATTATCACAAATTAAACATGCACATGGCCCTTTAAGTGTCAGAAGTGAGATAAACTGAAGTCTATGATATGAATATAGGGCCTCATGGCTGCCTGCTGAGGGAGCTCTGATGGAGCTGCTCACACTCAGCATGTGTCTGCTGCTGCGTGTCATTGAGAGCACGCACCTGTCGCACAGTTTCCAGGCTCGAGCTCGGGGTGTGAGCGCATATGGAAGTGGCAGGTGGCGAGAACGTGCGCAGCTCGCGCCGTTCAGCCCTCTTAGCGCCAGAACAGCTCATCATTAAAACGGCGTGGCCCGCGGACACTCGGCCTCCTCCCGCAAAACCAGGCGACTGTCAAACAGAAGTTACATGTAGGCTGTATTACTACACTGTTAGAGCATATTACAAAAATATTTACTTAACTGCTTGAATTAAGTTAGTGTTGGTGTGGACTTTTTTATTGTGAAAATTGTATACAAAGACTGACATTTTATTCTAACTTTTAATATTTTAATTATAATACTTATCAAATAAACAAAATAAAATATTTTGCATAAACCACAGGGTCTTTCATATGATTTAAATTTTAATTTAAATGTATTGAAACATTAAACTTAATAAATGAAATATATATTTAGCATACAGTCCAAAATCTTTCATGTTATAATTTGATTTTTTGTTTGTGTAGTTGTCTTATGAAATATTTTACTTAACAAATAAATTAAAATAAAATATTCTGTGCAAATCAGTCTTTCGTTTTATTTAAATGTCATTTCAATGCAGCTGTTTATTAAAATAAAATTATTAATAGTTTTCGTTTAGTAAGTATCAAAATATTTCACTAGACAAATAAAATTTTTATTTTGCATAAACTATAGAATCTTTCATTTTACTTATATTTAATTTCAATGCATTTGGTTATCAAAATATGAATACTTAAATCAAAATGTTAAATATATTTTTCATACACTCCAAAATCTCTTATTATTAGATTTCTTTTTCCACTTTAGTTGTTAATTTAATATTTTACTTATCAACTAAAATAAAATAAAAGTTATGACCTTTTTTTGCATAAACTGTAGAACCTGTAACTGCCACGAGGGCTATATTTCTGTTTTATTTATATGTTTACATCCTATAGGCAATAATCTCACAAAAAAACAATGATTCATTGTTACTATGACAATTTTAGCCTGAACAATTTATTATTATGTCTTGAGGGGGAAGAAATGGCTTTATTAACGGAATATATAGATTCGTATTTTGTTTTCAGTGTTTTAACATGATTCCTTAATCGCCACCTATCCTCATCTCTTTTCTGTCAATAATAATAACGCTGTTTAATCGTCATCATTGAAATCTTAATTGAAATAGTATTTTCCGTAACCAAACGAGGCTGAGTCTGGCAGTTCAATGATAGATTGTGTTTGGACACTAAAGAAATAAAAGTCTGTCCTTGTCAGGGTCATTAACTGATAACATGTTGCCGCCTCCACCTTTACAATATTACCGCGTTGCTCTTTTTTTTTTACTGCGTTATTTGTTTCCAGTAGAAACTAGGACGCGGAGAGAAAGAGGGAATCCCTTAACAAAACCACTTAATTAAAAAAAAAAACCCTCAAACCTATCGGCCAATCGCAGAGCAGAGGACGGTGCTTCCCGCTCCACCGTCCGCCGGGGGACAGTATTTAGGAGCGCAGCCCGGCCAGGGGAGACAGACAACAGGTGCACCGGGCATGAGCGGGTCCTCAGACCGGCGGAGAGGGAAGAGAAGTCATGGAAAATGAGGATGAAACTAACAGCTGGTGATCCAAATGACTAGGTGAGTACTTCATATATGATAATATTGAAAGTAGCCTGTTGGGTTTTTCCTTATCACATATGACCTGTTGCTGCTGCTTCCAGGCAACCAAACTCTAAACACATGGCTGTGTCTCGTTGATACAACACCTACAGCAATAAGTGGCTAAATGTAACTCATTTTAAAGTTAGATTATTCTCAAAATACAGCTATTTCTTGTGATTAATCACAACATTAATACAACAATTCCCAACTTTCTGAATAATCATTTGCAAAATAGAGATTCCAGTCTATAAGGAAGTTGATTTAAATGATTATGAGCATCTCTTTGACTAAAGTCTGTTTGTTTTCATCACCAGGACAATATGAGGAGAATGCTGAGAGATTTTGTCGGAAAGAGAAGATGCTGCCCCTTCAAGGTAAGAGGGGACATTAAGGGAAAACCTGCATTAAAACCATCTGTACCTAACTGTACTGGCTGCATCCTCTGAGCTGGTGGTGACAGTGTGGCAGTGTCCTGCTGCTGGCTGTGCTATCTGATTTACAGCTGTCAGCTGCACTCCTCACTGCTGCTACCGACTGACCTCAGACAGCCCGCTGACTCCAGCCGCCTAACACACTTGACTCACGTTTAATAAAAAGGCAGCGGCTGAATGAAGCCGGGAGAGTGATGGAGGAGTGATGACAAAAAATTAAGCTCTACATTCAGCACAATGACAAATATTCAGCTCAACACCAGTTTAACAGTCAAATCCATTCATTTGCATTTACAGCAGGATGATGAGTTGTGGCTGGTTGGGAGGCAGTGTAATGTTAGCTGACGTTTCTGTTGCCAGCTCACACTGCTCTGCTACCTTAACAGTCACATTTGACTATATATTTATTCCCTGGATGCTCACACTCATGCACATTTAGACGATGTTGGTGGATCAGAAGATACTACAGGATTTTGAGATGTTTAAAAACTTTGCACAGGAGAGGACGAACTTTATTCTGAAGTGGAGGCTGACAAATGTAGAATATCTCCCAGTGTTTTTCAGCTCTCTTATTGTGGGTGGCTGGTAGGCAGTGTCTTGTTAGCTGGTGGATTGTGTGTGTGCCAGCTTACCTGCTGCTGCCCTCCAACTGTCCATTCAAGTCCACGCCAGTAAGCCAGAAACAGCACGTTGGGTTTCAGAACTCCTGTTTTTTTGCAATTCATTCATCCATTTTCAAAATATTCAGACTGAGAGGCGAGCAAAGACGCTGAAATAACTGTTAACTGTCAAATATCAAAATCAAATATAGAATATTAGCACCAAAATGCATTTGTGTTGCATTACTTGCATGTTGGCATCAACATTCTTTACACTATGTCATTTAAAGGTCTAGTAATATGAATGGATGTAAGTGAGGGGTGACGGTGGAAGAGGGATGTCTTCGGTTAGGCCGGTCTGGATGGATGTACTGCAGATCGGGCAGAGGGAGACTCAGTGTGGGGGGTTCTGTCTCAGGCGTTTTTCCACCTGAGCTGATTACAGGCCCCCAGACGGTACCTAGAATGAGACATGGGAGAGGTATGCACCAGGTTGGATAAGAAGAGATGAGGGGAGAAGGGAAGAGAGGATAAGCAGAGGAAAGGATGGGGTTGGGTTAAGGTGGGGAGGATGATGGATGAAGGGAAGGGAACGGGAGAGAAACAGCAGGACGGGTTGACCAGGTATAATAGGCTTGGCAGGTAATCAGAGGTGAGGTTGAAGTGTGGCCCTGTTTACAAATTAACTTCATGTCAAATACGGACTCAAATTAGTTATCAACATTTTGCCTCAGAGATGTTCCAGTACCATTTTTGCCTTCCTGATACCATTTCCAATACCTGAACTTTCGTATTGGCCAATATCGAGTACTGATCCAATACCACTGTGTTCAAAAAGATACAGTTTTAACAGATACAAACCCTGGCGCTAGCTTACATTGTGTACATACTGCCTTTTTACTGGTAAGACTTTCCAGAAATCTTATATTTCCGGAGAAATGAAACAGTGATTCCAGAGAGAAGCAGACAGAGGGGTCTACAGTCTGTGTTTGAAGGATATATCCAGGATGTCAAACTGACTCAGCAGCAACAACAGGTTAAAAAGACAAAGATAGTTAGAAGCTAAAGCTGAACTATAGGCTACAGATCACAGTGTAAAAGTGAACCACCACATCACTGCTGATCACCACACAAGACAATGAATATAAAGGGAAACTTTGCTGATATTGAACCAGCTGTGTGGCATCACAGTGTGTGCAGATGAACAGTGTTTGGCTTCGCCCCAGTGCCACCACCTGCAGTTGGACCTCTGCTGTCGGACTGTCGGGGATCTCCAGGGGAAGTCAAACAATGTTCATCTGCTCAAAATGTGATGACACACAGCTGTTGAATTTCAGCAAAGTTTCCCTGCTTCCCTTCACCGGTTCCTGTACAGCAGGGTCGGTCTTTGTTTCACTACCATAATCATTAAAAAAAGCAAAAGCAGCATGTGTATACATTCAGTAGGCTATATTTTCAGTAGCTAGCTAGCTAACTCTACACTTTTCAGGGTCTGATTCTGGTTTTGGAACAGGGAAGAAACGTCTATCTTTTTCCAACCTCTTCAGGTAACAAGTATCATTAACACACGACGTGCCCCAGACACAACATTTAGCTCCAAAGCCACAAAACCAGCCTGAAAATGAAGGTAATCTGAAACAACTGTGTAGGTTGTAAGGCTGCAAGGAAGTACTGATATCTGGGAAAACCGTCATTTTATCTGGGTGTGAAACTACTTTAAAATTTATGAATAAATTACGTGGTATCGGATCGGTGCTTACACTAGTACTCACCAGTGCCCGATCCAGCCTTTTAAGCAGTGTCAGAGGCTTTTCCGATTCTGGTATCGGTACTGAAACAACTCTGTTTTTCTTGATTTTAAAAACATGACTGGGACAAAAGATCCTGAACTCATTCACTAAATCAAATTATTATGAAATTATTTTATTGTTGAAAGGATGTTTCACAATTTGAAGGGCTCAAATTAGTCAAAATGGGCTAAATATGCTTCACCAAAAGAAATCGATTTAATGTAAACATCAGAACGAGATGGTAAAAGATACAGCCTAAGCCAAACTGTACATCTGTAAAAATCCAACACTTCAATGGCTAAACAATCCTTCAGCTGCAGCAGTGGTCATTATCAGGAATGTTCATTATGATTGTTGCTGTTAACCACAGGATGGTCCCCACACACACACACACACACACACACACTCTGACTTGTCTTGAATGACTAAAAGTGAATCTTTTCATCCTGCCTGTTTCTGGAGACGTCACCCAACCACACTCACTGCAGCAGCTCAGAGTTCAGTCATTCCTTGCTGTCAAAGCACAGGAAACACCGACACACCACACACACAGATGTGTCCAGCATCCATCTCCATCATAGCTCCACCCGTTTCTTCAGGATGATTTCTCGCACCAATGCTGTGACCTCTTGTCGAACGCTCTGCATGGGCTCGTCTGCTCGCCAGAACCGCACCACTTTCCCCTCTGGGTTCACCAGAAACTTCCAGAAGTTCCACTTGGGAATCTTCTGCACAGAATCTGAAACACAACACATTAGCGTGCACTCATTAAAGCTTAGTTGGTAACTTTTATCAAGAAAAAAACAACTTTTGTTATATTTGCTGAAACTGCCTACTCTTTTGCCTTGTAGCATTTCTAACGGCCTTACTGCTCGTGAACATAAAAACCAATCAGAGCTGAGGAGTCTTAAACGCAGCTAACAATCATGTCAATCACTGCTCATGAACTGTGGTCAAACTGTCAAACTAGGACGCACTGATCAAATATGAATCAAGATTCTGTTACTGCATTGCCTATTTCTCCCCTTAAATGTTTTCAGAAACATTTTAGTGTACTGTTTAGCTGAAAAATAACAAAGTTGGCCCAGCCGGTGACAGTGCTTCGTACTTTCCCCCCATTTCCGACCATTTTCAACATGGTGGCCAAGTCACAAAGTTTCTCAAATTACAGCTAAACAGTACACTAAAATCTGTCACTGAAAACATTTCAGGCGAGAAACAGGCAATGCAGTGACAGAATTTTGATTCATATTTGATCAGCACTGCCTAGTTTGACAGTTTGACTGTACATGAACAGTGATTGACAGCTGCTTTAAAGACTCCTCAGCTCTGATTGATGGTTTTTGTGCGCCATTATAGATTCTAAAAAGCAGCAGCAGGAGGAGGAGAAGAAACACAACCTTTCTGTCCCATGTACTTCTTTCAGGATATAATGACAGTTTAAGCGACAATGACAAAAATATTACAAAAATGTAGCTTTGATGGTGCATCTTACAACCAAAATTCAGCCAGAAGCTAATGATGCTCTGCATGTCGTCATGTCCAGAGCTTCTTATGAATCAACTTGTAGATAACGATTATTGCTCCTTTCTTATGTCTGCCTAGTGTCGTACTGCCAGACTTATTTCATGGTGTTGTCTATCTGACTGAATTACATTTTTTAGGTGCATTTTTTATTTTTGTTTTTTTAGGTCTAAGTTTATGACTTGTAACCTTGCAATATAATAATTGCCCTTTTGCTTTTCTTTAATAAGAGCGATTGATATAGTTAAAATATATATCAATATACAGTCTGTTAATGTATTGTACATTTCCTAATACAGCGGCAAATCACGATTGGTCATCACATTGATGCAAAAATATTGACGTGACAACAATCACGATATAAACTGTATAACAAATGATTTTAGGTATCATGTAGGGTTTCACGGTAAATAGTGGTATGAAAATTGACGCTTCACATATTATGTACATTTATTCATATAGTGTTGAAAAAATGCAACCAGACAGAGAATCTTACCTGTGTGTGCTCCATTCCTCCTCAACAACCTGTCAGACATTTTACTTCCATCTTTAAAAAATGGTTTGAAATTTCAATAATAAAGCATTTGTTCAACCAAAAAAACCTTCTCCATTTTATTCCTTTAAGGGTCATTGTAACTGATAATTTTAATGATAATAATTTTATTTTATTATATGCCGTAACCAAACCTTGATATTTTCTGAGATGGTTTTCATACCCTAAAAAGTTCATACTGCTGCAGCCATAGTATCATCATACACTGATGGAACTGATGACATGCACACACTTAATATGACAAAGTTCAAAGAGAATTACATTTCTGAGGTCACTGGGATGTACAATCTCAATCTCATCTCTAAATCCTCTTCATTATCAAAAACTGATTATTTCTGCTGTATAAATCCACATTTAAACCAAGGCAGGCATTAATAAATACCAGATTTTCCATTTCAATTATTTTAGGAGTTCACAGACGATGTTCTTTCAGATGCATGTCTATAAATATAAACTGAACCTTTTCATTTTGCCTCTGAGGAGGTATAATTATGTATTTTGTACATTGTGGCATGACAGTTCTGGAAGGCAAGTGTTTCAATTACTGATTACAGCTTCACAATCGCAATGACCTTTACATTATAAACTGAATAATATAGGCTAAGTAAGAAAAGAAAACTGGGCATCTGTGCTTTATACACAGAGATCAGCCTCTAATAAAGATTAGATAGTGAACTGATTTGAAATTTGACGGATTACTTGATCTTAAAATTAATCTTTAGATGCAGCCCTGTAGAAAAGTGTGGTGCAGTGAAAGTTAGGTCCACAGTGTACTTCCTGTCAGACAGCTGCTTAAGTTTAGCCATAAATCACCCAGCCATAATAATAATAAACCATCATCAAGTAATGCAAATACAGACTGATCATAGTGTTGGGGTACTTTCCCTGCATGTATCTGTCTTTTTAGTGCGCCATGGTGCCACACAGACAGAGGTGGTTAGGTGCTGACCTGTGAGGAACTTGAAGGCAGGGTCAGCCTCTGAGCCCATTATTTTGATCCTGCTGAAGAAGGGGAAGGTGACGCCATAGGTGGACTTGGCGAAAGCCTCGATGTCCCGGCTGGTCCCTGTCTCCGTGTCCCCAAACTGGCCGCAGGGGAAGGCCAGGACGTTGAAGTGAGAGGTGCCCAGCTCCCGGTGCAGCTCCTGCAGAGACAAGTAGTTCGCCTCCGTCTGCTCGCTGTGACTCGCCACGTTTACAACCAAAGACGCCCTGCACAGGAGAAGGAAACACAGGGTGTAATTATTACCAAAATACTTCAATAAAAACGTCTCATGCATTAAAACACAAAGTCAGCTGACTGTGGATAAGCTGGACAGAGTTTGCACAGATTTCTCCTCATGCTGACAGGACTGGTGATGATGTGGACTTACTTTTTCCTCGGTACTTCTCCAGAGACACCGTCCTCCCCTTCGCGTCCTTCACCTCGAAAGAATAAAAATCTGTGGGTTTTCTGGGCTTCATCAGCTGAGTCTGCAGGAGGAACAAACACCCGACACCCACTGTCATGCTCAGCAGCACCCCTAACTTCTTCGCTTTAGGGTTGGAGGACTTGGTAGGGTAGCCCCCTAAGGCCTCCATCTTGGAGGGGGAAGAAGGAGCAGAGGACGGAGCGGGGGCTCCTGGAGGAAGTTTCTGGGCGGAACAGTGGAAAACAGCTGAGTAAAGTTAGTGAACATTACGACAGGAAGCCTGGTGCTACTTCCTTTGAAAGAGGAAAAACATTTAGAGCAGGGTGTCAAACTCATTTCAGTTCAGGGGCCACAGTTTGGACCAGTAAAATCACTGCGTAATAACCAATAAATAACCATTTTTAGTGTGAAGAAGTTCATTCTTCAAACGTGCATCCATTTACAAAACAAATGATGAACAGCCTGCAATATCCCAAGAAAAATGATGTGCATATTCAACAGTATGTCTCAGATATTCCACATTCACTCAGTCTATTACTCACTTTCATTACATGTGACCTTTTTCATAATTTCCCACTAAAGTTGAAGCTATTGAAGAAGCAGATTTATTCATCCTCTGCCTTACAAACCATTTACAATCTGAAGTCTTGTCAGTGCCTCAACAGCAGTATTCCACCCATAATTGTTTTAAGATAGAAGTCTGACACAGATACTTTTGTACTGAAGCTGCTGGTTGACGTGTGTTTGCACATTGTTCAAATACAGCATGTCACATGAAGTATCCACTCACCGTTCAAATTATTCCTGAAAACTCTCAGTCTTTGCAAGTGCGTCAACATTAGGTGTGCCAAGTCGTCTCGTGGGCCAGATTGGACCCTCTGGCGGGCCGGTTCTGGCCCCCGGGCTGTATGTTTGATGCCCCTGATTTGGAGTTTGCACTGCGAGATCCTTTGCCTGTTTACTGGGAAAATCTACACTTCGGTATCTACAGTTATAATTATAAAAACTCAAAGAATTTAAAGAAAGAAAGTATTTATAAATCCAAATTTAGCCATTTAAACTTTTATTTATAGTATTGAAGTGAAACTAAACAGTACACTGAGCCTGTTTTATGGACAAAAACATTTTTTAAAGTTTTTTAATCTTAAAAAATGTAAAGATTTGTCCTGGCTCTCACATTATTGTGTTTGTATGAAGATCTTATGTTTCAAAGCCTGAGTCCTGCAGCTCCTCCCTGTTGTGTAGCCTTCTATGTCTTCAAGCGCCAATGCTTCAGAGCACAGTGGAGTATTTCAGATAAATATGTGGTATTTTCCTGATGATGTTAAAGCCTTTCTACCTTGAATATAATTTCTAAGATAGATGTTGAACATGTTTGCTGTTGTGTTTTTGAAATACGGAGTGAGAAAGCATGTTTGATCAGGGTTAAAGGTCGTCAGGGGCATAAATATAGGCAGTGCAGGCAGTGTGGTTGCACTGGGGCCCGTGGGGTGGGGGGTAAGATCAGGAATCATAGGTACATTAACAGCAGCCAGTGTGCACTCAAACTGTCCACACCAGCCTAATATTAACAGATAAATAAATGAATAAATGAAAATAAAGAAAGAGTAGTATAAATTCAGAATGACATATAATTTTCTTTTTTGCTTTCTGTCTCCTCAGGCACAAAACAATGCCCATTACGTCTCCTACAAGCGGTTCAGGAGGAGGATCATCCGGCAGAGCAGCAGTGATAGAGATGGTCCTGCAGCCAGTACACCTCTGGCCACTGGGCGGCAGCATGAGCCCAGCTTTGAGTTTGATACAGTCTGTCAGAGGCTGGAGCTGGATTCTCCACCGAGACACCGTGAGGCAGCACAGAAAGTCCTGAATGGACACAGTCGAGGTATTTAAAACATCACATCAGGCCTCAATAAACCGACTGCCTTAACGTCCACCTATAGGCTATGTTAGGGGATGAAAATGGCTTATTACAAGGTATAGGCTACATTGTTTTTATGGTTAATATGAAACAGCAATAATGCTACACGCTACAAAATGCTTGTGTAATTTATGTGTCAATATATCGTGTGTCTCACAGCATGCTTCAGATGTTACACACATGGGGTCAGTGTTGCATGTCACAGCTGAGCAAGCAGTTATGCAGTGTAACTTACGTACAGTTCAGCTTCAAACAGGTACCATGCCTCAGTATGTTGTCTTACAGTATGACACCATATTTCAGGGCTGATTGTTAAAACAGTATCAGTTTTTATTAGAATAAATGAAAGCAGGCTGATAAATCACCAGCAGAATCTGTTTATTCTCCTAAAATGGTGCCAACATTGAATCTGTTATCAGTCAAAACGTCAGATATAATTTTGTTTTATTGTTAGAATACATAAAATTACTACACATACTCCATTACTGAACAACTGTAGGTAACATCAGGGCCACAGACCCTCATGCATCCACTCTTTGTGATCGTCAGCATTATGTGCAGCTGTCTCACTGTGTGGATTCATCGCAGCACTGTTTTGTATGTCATGTTTTCTGAGATATCATCACTTCTTCCAGTGTTGGTGGGAGGAGCGTCTCACTGTGGGGCCATCACACCACCAAATACACCACATGACTCGGGAAATGCCCCAGAACAGGTTTGTTTAAGGAACTTGTACCTGTGCCACTGAAGATTAACTTTGTTGCCCCACAGTGGGAAATTCATCTTGGGCCCTGCACCCATACTGCAGCCATAGAAATAAAACATACAACATAGTACAAAGACAAATCAATATTATAGGTTTTATAGTAGGTTTTACACTCCCTGGTGCAGGCTGTCTTTCTTACACGATCATATCAGTGATAATGTTGAAAAGTGTGCGACAAGACCAGGTACAAAACGTAACCCAGTTATACCCACATGTACAGTATAGAGATAACACCAGCAAAATACTGTACATGAAACATGACATGACTCTGTCAGAACAAGATGTCTCTGAAAAATGAATATTAACACCATGTAAAGTATAAAACCTAAAGAGAACATTTTTATTGCAGGGGTGGGTGTGGAGAGCTGCAGTTCAAGACCCTGGAAATGGTCAACAGGCTGGTACGGCATGAATGTTTTTCCTTTACTACATTCTTACAGTGCTTTAAGACCCTCACACACACACACACACACACACACACACACACACACACACACACACAAAAGATGATTCCTTATCTGAATGGCCTGCAGCGCAATAATGCCGTCATACAAGGAAACAAGAATTAATGGCAGAGAGTGAAAATTAATGCAAACCAGTAAAGAAAAGATGGAAGTTTGGATGTGAAACTTTGTGTATGTGTTTTGTGTAACTGTGTTTTATGTAATATTTTTCCATCTCAGGCTCTGATGAGAGAAGACATGCTTTGCCGCCATTTGCTGTTCTGGAAGAAGCTTCTGTAAGTCTGCAGGGAAAGTCAGTGGTGAAGCTGGCAGCTACGTCACTGCTGGACGACTACTGTAAGAGAAGATAAAAGTCCTGCAAAGGAAAACTGAGTCAATGTTCTTCTTCTGTGTCTGTGTTTGACAGGACAAGGCTGGTGTTATTCTGGGTTTCGTATTGTTGTTTTGGGGTTTTTTTGGTCAACAAATCCCAACCAAGACTGACTCTAAATAGTTTTCACTCTACCCATCCTCTCTGTGAAACTCAGCCTGAGGCCCACAGTTTTCATTTCACCAAATGTTGTAAAGCAGCTGGACACTGTTTGTAGCAAACACTTTTAAAACAGGAGGAAATTGCTTGATTTTTTTAATGAATTTGTGCTTAGGCACTCAGGGGGAAGTTTAAATTCTAAAACTTTATATTGGATGGTTATTTTATGAGCTTATTTCAATATTTTTTAACTGACTTTGTCCTTGACTGACAAATTTTAGGCAGATTAAACAATAAAAAAAAATAAAGCCACAAACAGAAATGTATTAGTGCCACTATGAAGAAGGCTTTGAAACAGGATTTAGAGCTGCATGTTGGGAAATAAAAATATAATGAAACCATTACCTGAATAAACAATATATATATATATATATATATATATATATATATTATAATATATATATATATATATATATATATATATATATATATATGCATTGAAAAAAGAAAAGGTGAAAAATTAAGAGACTTCATTTTTAGTTTTTGGGAAAAAATAACTGATGGTGGTGGGGTGTGTGTTGGTGTCTTCTGTACTAAGCTTGAAAGAATCATCCAGAAGGCCTCACTATTTTTTTCTGACTTCATAAGGTCACATGACCCTGCTGTTGAAATAAACAGACATCTCAGACTGTTGTTTTGATTAATAAACACATATGTGGCAGAGCATGCTTCTATTATTCTGTAAAGTCTCATTGTGTTGTCAGTATTTGACTCAGCCTCACCTCTGTAGCCCTTCTCTCTCTCTTCCATCTCTCCCCTTTCAGACACTGATCTTCTCGACTGCAGTTGTAATGGTATGATTGCATTAGCACTGGGCTCTTCTGTTTACCTCTGGAATTCAGAAACTGGTGCTATGGTGGGATATTTGCACCCACCCGGACAAGCACACCGTCAGACTCAGTCCATCTCGTGTCTGAGCTGGAGCAGAGACGGCAGAGCTCTCTGCGTTGGGACCAGGCGGGGGGAGATACAGGTAAACGCTCTGCAGCTTAAAGTAAATGAGAACAAAGAGGGTGGAAACTGATTCATGCAGGCTGTGGTATGGGGGGCCTGTGTGAGGGGAAGGGTAACACCTAGTTGAATCAGCAGGATGACTGTTTGTGGTGTGTCTCTCTTTTTGACTTCGTAGCTGTGGGATGTTGAACACCAGAACATGAGATGTCTACCGCCACACACGTCTGTGGTCGGAGCGCTTTCCTGGAAGCAGCAGTTACTCAGCAGGTTTGTGTTCCCACGACCCAAAATGAAAGTTATAAAGAATTTCAATATCATACTTAACTCTATAAACTTCATGAAAGCAGGAATAACATCTACAGATCTATACTAGTTTAATGCTTCAGCAAAAGGGAATGTAGCTGGGGTAAAAATGGCACCACAGTCAGTATGAATATGAAGTGTGTAGTACTTATAGAGGGTAATGACAGTTTCCACCATCTTACAGTGGCTCTGTTCTCGGACGCATCCACCACCTTGACCCTCGGGCTCAAACAGCTCTGGTGGGCGCAGCTGTCCAGAAGGAGGCAATCTGCAGCCTTCAGTGGTCACCAGGAGACGACTGGCTCGCCAGCGGCTCCACAGAGGGCCTCCTCAGTGTATGGGATAGTGACATCGCAGGGCTCTCAAGGTCACGTCAGCCAGTCACTGTGATGAAACAGCCCAGTGCTGTTAAGGTCAGTGCATACTTCATGATTGGAAATCAAAACATTGCTTTTGTAATCTTTTTAGATTGATGTAGTACAGTGCCACTAAGAGGAATCACCCCCCCTTGTTTTTTTGGCAAGTAATTTAGATCACTCTGTAGAGGTCTGTTTTGTCACTGCTCCGAAAGCTGGTCAAAGTTGGGGTTAGTTTAATATTTAGAGACGAATTGCTGCCAGAGAATACGTGCGGCCAATTGGTAAACAGAGTCCTGTGACATGTTGACCAGTGCTAAAAAGAATCTTACTGCCTGAAACACATGAACATGCCTCTGCAGAAAAAATGTAATTATTTGGACAAGATGCACACAGCTTGCCATGTGTTTGGCATAAAGGGTGTTTTTCTGTTGTTCGATTTCGCAAAAGCCACCTTCACAGAGCTTTTTATAGGCTCTGTATCTTAGGTTTCACTGGTCTGACTTTCATTGAATACCAAGCAGTAACCTCTGGGGCTGAAAAATGAAGCCAATGCTCAAGTGCTAAAAGCTGCATTTCCTCGAATGGCCACTTCAGACTGGCTCCAATAGGGAGTCAAGACACCCATGTTAAAATCTCTAAAAAAATGTTTACAGCCTGGTAAGCCTGAAAGATTTAGCCTAGCTGTTGTTATTCTACAGAGGTTTTAATAATACTGTTAGTTGATCCTGCAGCCATTCACTGGGCGGTCTGCTTAAACCACCTCACAATCCGCTGACCATTGTGTGCTTTTGTGTTCATTGTGTTTGTGTGTTTAGGCAATGGGATGGTGTCCATGGCAGAGAAAGATGATCGCCACGGGAGGCGGGTGGAAAGATGGAGAACTGAGAATCTGGGACTCAGATTTGGGGACTTGTGTGACCTCTACCAACACAAATTCACAGGTGCTTAAGGCTCAGAGTTTAGCAGAGATATTTTTACTGTGTGTAAAAATCAAGCAGACTATTCCTAATGACTCCTATTGCAGATCTGTTCTCTGAGATGGGCTGAGAGGAAGAGATATCTGGTCACAGGTCACGGCCTTCCTCATCACCAAGTCAGCCACTGGACCTGGGGCTTACCTTCCCTCAGCCCCATCTGCCAGCTCACAGGTGAGAGGAGCTGAAATATGACGTACAACTACAGCCCTCAACACATAGGAATAAATTAACTGCATGATTATATGCTGAGCAATATGAATACAGCAGCATCAGTGTGAGAGTTGGATCCTTGCTGAGACATTTACTACACATTTTGTGCTGACTCATTCATGTCCTGGGCTTCTAGTGAATGTGAAACTATGAATTGAAGACACACTACGTTTGGTATGTCAGTTTCTTGAGGTATTGTGAATTGTCGGGGAGAAACAGTTTTTAGAGACGAAGGGGAGAAATTAATTTAACATCAATGTTTATTCATGTTGTTTCATTTTCAGGTCATTCTAATCGAGTCCTGCACTTGGCCTTGAACCCTGACGGCACTCAGATTTTCTCTGCTGGAGCTGACCAGCAGTTTCTCATCTGGGACACATAATTATCAACATTACTGAACATTGAAGGTGAAAGCTCTTGACCTGTGTAACATCCGTGTTCACATACAAGTGGCTTATTTTCTTGGTAATACCACTGGTTAGAGAATGCACATTTCCTTTCCGCTTCTATGAAATAACCACAGTAAGAAACAACAAACCACAGTCAAAGTGGACTAAGATTTAAAGGTTAAATGCCTTATCAAGACGCAACCAAACCTTTTTGTTTTGTTTCACTGCTGATAAGGTTATTTTTTGATGATTTGAAAAGGGACAACAGGATTTTCATAATACCTCAAGTTAAAGACAGAAAAGCACCTCGATCCATTTTGAGCTGCGAAATCTTCCCAGCTCTCCCTTTGCACTGTCTATGCCGCTGCTGCCCTGCATCATTACTGCTGCTCGCTCTCGACCTCCACCCCAGCATCCACCTGCACATTTAATCATCACTCCCCAGTATCTCATGTAGTGAGTTGTCTGACTGAACTGAAATAACAATAAAACATGTATCAAATCAACAGCAAAAGACAGGAGTTACATATAAAACCACACAAAAATTATGCAAACAAATACATCTAATGCTCGAACAAGAAGGGGGAGAATAAAGAAATGTTTTCAGGCATGATTTAAAAGCTGAGGCTGGGATGTAATGCTAACAGGAAGACTGTTAAACCAAGGTGCCGGTATAGCAACAGCTTGATCATCTTCATGACTTTAACCTGGACTTAAGCTGCTTTCTGAACAGCAAGCTGTAAAAAAAAATCGCTAATGTACTCTGTAAAGCCTTGCATATAATGAGAAGGATTTCAAAAATGTTTTTCATAACCAATGGAAAGAAACAAGACTTTGTGTTCAGGCTCAGGAGAATGTTTTCTCGTTGTTGTAGAAGGTTTCATTTTGCAAGAAGCTCACTTTGGAAACAAATAATGTGCACATTGGACTTATTAACACTTATTCATTTATTCATGCAACTTGTAATTAATGTTTTGTTTCATGTACGTTATGCTGTAACGTCCTGAGATATGTAACACAGTAAATATTGTTATATATGCCACTGATATAATGTCATTTCCGCGGGTGAGTTCAGTGTGCCCAGGCTGCCACTACTTGATTTTATCTAAGTTTCCGTGTAACATGTCAGGAGATGCAGAATGAAGTCTTCCTGGCAAAGACTTGCGTGTTGAAAGATGTCTCGCCTGCAAATATGTGACCAGACTAGACGTCAGACTTCGCAAGAAGACTTTGTGCAAAAGTGTCTGTGGTGAAGACTTCCTTTAAACAATTAAAAGAAAAAAAGAAATATAAAGTAAGACCCCCGTTGAACGTGACACTTCACTTGGTTAAAATGTTCACAGGCACAGAGGTGTGGCTGAGCTGGTGCAAGGTGAGGTTTGTCACCACCAACTTGTGATTCTCAGACTTTACCACCACACTTTCCATCAGGGTACAGACTGATGATCAGATGCAGAGTTAATGATGTAAAAAATAAACATTTAAGAAAACGAATTATTACAGTAGACAACACAAAATTAAAACACCGAGATGTAACAGTAAAAGATACAGCAGTGTCTCGTGTGGCTAGTCTGTAGCCCCAAGGCTGGTGAGTGTATGGTAATCTTGTTGGCATATTTAGATAATTACATGGCATGTCAGTAATTTATAAAACTGTGATGAAAAGTTTCTTGGATCCATCATTTCTACGTCTGACTTGCTAGTGAGTGAAAGCTCGCTGGTTCTTTTTGCAGTATCTCTAATGGGGGCATTTGACTGATTGATTTTCCTTTAGTGTAACCATCAAGTCTAAATTTCAATTTGTCCAAACATTAAACATTAGCATGTTAGCATGCTGACCACTGTGTACAGACTCACAGAGCAGCTAGCATGGCTGGGAGCCCTTCTGTGTAGAGTTTGCATGTTGTCTCCGTGTCAGCGTGGGTTTTCTCCAGGTATACTCCGGCTTCCTCCCACAGTCCAAAGACGTGCAGGTTAATTGGTGACTCTAAATTGCCTGTAGGTGTGAATGTGAGTGTGAATGGTTGTCTGTCTCTATGTGTCAGCCCTGTAATAGTCTGGAGACCTGTCCAGGGTGAACCTCACCTGTCATCCAATGTCAGCTGGGATAAACTCCAGCCCCCTGCGACCCCTAACAGGATAAGCGGTTACGAAAATGATTGAATGACTAAACGGTTTGTTTTATGCTGTTATTAGAGAGATTAAAATGGAGTGATGACAGGACACAAGGGAATAGAGAAAAGGAGAACAACATGTCGGCTCTTTGTTGATGCCTTAAAGTTTAAAGTTTAAACCACCAGGCTGCTGTGGTGCCAAACTGTGTCAATCTTTAACCGCTGTTTGTAAGTGCTGATGCTTTGCACTTTTCACTGAATGTAAACCTTTTAAAGTGCAACTCTAAATCTAGTTCTCCATTCCTGAACGTGAAAAAATAAACCAACAAAAGCAAAATGAAACAACATCCAATGACAAATCAAGCAACAAATGAGCAAAATTGAAACAACAAAATCTGGCTTGTCATGTGCTGAACTGAGACCGTTATCATGCAGGTTATAGAGTGTTATCTTAACAACTCTGAAGCTGTACATTGAAACTGTGACTTGGATAAACTGGCAAAATAAGAAGTCCCACTGTAAATAAGTGTGTGTCCCTACTGCTGCTTTTTATAGCTTTAAATATCAGAGGTCCAACTTGATTATTCAGACCCTTAGCCACTGATTCTTCTTTCACATCAAAACTGGTTTTCATCTGAGAAAACAAAGCAGAGGCTAAGCTCACCCACACTTTATTTTCCTTAAATATTTCCACTTCTTTATAACATGTCATGCATTTTTAGAGGCTGTCGATTGTTCTTTAGTAACTCATTATAAGATTCAATGTCAAAGTTACACAGTACACAGAAACTTCGAAATTGCCAGTGCTTAAAATAGACTACAGGGAGGAGCCACATATCGTTATTTTTAGCACCTCACATAAAAGCTGAGCACCTTTCTCCTGGTGTTCAGTTTCATTGTTGTGCCCATTCAAACACCAAACTACACAATAAGCTGTTTTATGTTCAACACTATTATGAGAAAGTTTTTTATAAGTGGTGCAAAAGTTGAGTGACACCCAGGCAGGTTGTAAATGTGTGTATGGAATTACAATACAGTGGTAACAGCAGAGACTCATTGTGAGGTAATGAAATTAAAAACTTCCTGAAACAGGTGAGCAAACAACATGGCCACTCCCACTTCCTCCGCCTCTCGCATCACCCCATAGTGTGAGCCTATTTTATAAACATCCCAAGGCAGACGAGAGGGAAAGAGGATGTGTTACATTTTGCAGAACACATTCACTCCAGGAGAAAAGCAAGGATTTTACTGTATGTTTGCCTATGAGACGCAGATTCTGCAGCAACTGGCTCTTCTGGGTAACTGTTGTAACTTTGGTCAAACTTTGACATTGCATTTTATAAGTTGTTTGTAGTTTGAATTACTTCGTACAGTTGTTGTTTTGCATCTCTTTCTGGCTGTTTTGCATCTTTTTGTTGTCTTTTTGTGTGTCTTTGTGGCCAGTTAGTGCCTCTTTGCAGTTTTTTTGCATCTCTTCGTTTAGCATCTTTTCGCTGTTGTTTTGCATCTCTTTTGTCGTAGTAGTCGTAGTCTACTTCTTATATATTATAGCTTAAAGCAGAGCGATGCTATTGTTCTGATTTAAATGCTTTTACAGATTTTACTGTATTTGTATGAAATATTATTGTAGCCTAAGTATGATATGAGGGAAATAATTAGCAAAAACAACAGTTCTATTGGATTTGTTGGCCAATACTTAATGTTCAAGGACTGATCGTGGTCACATGCCCCTTCAGCTGTCCATGCACAGGTGCACAGCCATGAAATCAGGCCAGAAATACAGCTGACGTACAGTGTGCTGAGGCTGTTAATAACTCAACTATTCTCCCCTCTGTTAATGTGCCCTGCCTCAGTGGTGTGCCATGACTTAGCAGTGGGCCAGGCCATCTCCCACCACTTCCTGGTGCAGAGACCTACGTCCTGGTTCGAAGCCCGGGAGTACTGTCGAAAGCATTATGTCGACCTTGCTGTCCTGAGCACAGAAGAGCAATACTTCACTCTCCTCAGTGCCACTGCTGCAAGCAAAATGAGCTTTTGGCTTGGCCTGCAGCGTCAGAGTGTGTCCAGCGGCTGGAAGTGGGTGGACGGAGAGGAGCTGAGCTATGAAGACTGGTATAAGATAAATTATGTAGGCCGCTGTGCAAGTTTGGAGGCGATGCTGAAGAAAGACAAGAAACTGCTGGCACGCTACTGTGACGAGCTGCACATGTTTGTCTGTCAGGGTGAGTAATGCTTCTTGATTGTACGATTCAGACAGTGGTGCCATTCATTATGTGATGGTATGTGACACCTTGTTTTTCCTGCTTTTACCTGTCAACCATTATTGATAGAAAAGGAGCAGTAGTTCTCACAGAAGCCATTTTGGCAAGTCATATTAGGACGTGCAAAGAAAAATATCAACAATGGTTGAGTTTCATTTGGCTGCTTCAGTTTCAGGTTTCCTGTATAACATTCAATGTCATGGCCTACTGGACTACATAATATGTTAATATTAAATAACACATAGGAATGCAAAAGATATCAGAATAAAAGAAGATAGTAAGAGCATAGAAAAAAAACTGACCTGGCTTCATATAACCACTATAATAACATTAGATTCCTGCGATACTGAATCTTAAAGTAGCCGTACCCTAACCCCAACTACTCATCTCTGTGATGTTCAGTGTCCTACTGTAAGACCTAACTCCAACAACAGTGGGGAAACATTTTTTTCCAGGAAACAGACTCCACCTCAAGATTACAGGTGTAGGTTGGCCTAAAACTTTTCTCTGACTTGTTCACTCTGACTCACAGGTCCAGTTTCTCCGCAGCCAGTGAGGGTGGACTCAGTGGGCTCTGATCAAGTGATTCTCAGCTGGAACGTCTCAGCATTTATGCAGATGACACCACACTACTACAACGTGACGACATGCACCAACACATGTGAATCGCTCCTTGTCCCATACACCAATGGCTCTGGCTTTATGAACATCAGCATCTCCAACCTGACTTCAGCCACTGAGTACTTCATTGAGATTTTGGCTTTTATTGTTCGGCCTGACAGTGCCACCGATGGAAACATGACCCTTCAAAGTCACCCAACAACCTTACAAGTCAAAACAGGTACAAAGGACTCAAATGTAATTTATGTGCAGTGAATTTTGTGTTGCTTTAGGTTTCTTACATAAAAATAATAAACACTTTTTGGTAATCCATTCATGGGATAATGGACAATATTCCTTTATTGCAACACTACCAAAATGTAAGAGATAAAGGTCTTGATACCAATGGCTGGTCAATACTTTAACACACTAAAACAATCTTAAAAAATGATGGTCTACATGATGCATGTTTGTCTTTCCTCTTTCACAGTGGACTCTATTAGGAGGCAGCACAAAGCCATCATCATCATCCTAAAGCTGTTAAAGTTCATATCTCTGGCTCCTCCACTCTGGGTTTTCTATCAAATCCTGAAAAAAGGCAAGTCTCCCCAATCATATAAAAAATGAATACTCCTCATAATACATAGACATGTGAAATATTTATTCTCCACATGTCGTTCTTTATCCTTCCCTAGGTGATTTCAAGGAGTCAGATCATGACGTCTTAAAGGTGGAGCTCTCAACCGAGGAAACAATTGTTGATCTGATCCCTGAGAAAACCAAAGCAGTCGGGTAGAAAAGGAAAAAAATAGAAACATGACTGTGATCGGGGTCTAGGTGACAGAATATTGACATAAAAATTATCCACATGTCATCATCTTTTGCTCCATTGCTCCGTCCTGCTCCATTTTTGCATAAACCAATCTCAGTATTTCCACTAGAATAATTTACCCTGCTGACGTTTAGCTTCTTCTTAGACACAGAGCCTAGAGGCAGGGTTCATCCTGGACAGGCACCAGACTATCACAGGACTGACCAATAGACATGGATAGCCATTCACACTCACATTCACACCTATGGGCAAGTTAGCGTATCCAATTAACCTGCGTGTCTTTGGACTGTGGGAGGAAGCCGGAGTATCCGGAGAAAGCCCATGCTGACAGGTAGAACATGCAAACTCACCACTTCCCTTAGCTGCTTAACAGTACAAAACTTTCAGCTACACCTTTGAGAACTCACTTGTTGCACAGAGGCACTACTGAAAGTTGATATGACTCAAAATTTAGATATTTTTGCATGTTTTTGTTTTTTTCTTGGATTAGTTTTAAAACTTTATTGAATAAACTTTTCAGCATGCATGCTATACAAAAACTGAACACTTAAAATCTTATAACATTCATGTGGCCATAGTGAAACATGTGGGCCTAATTAAATGATAACGGTCTGTTCCTCAACCGTTTCTGTACAGAAAAACAGTTAGTGCTGATTTTGATCAGTTTCTTAATGCATATGACATGGATCAAGATTAACAGAGATGTGAATGTGGGTTACCCACAATATCCAAAGTTATAAAACTAAGAAAATTGCTATTTTCTCGATAAATTTAATGTATTTTATGTCCGTTATTGGAGTTAATTCTGATAAGCAACTATGTTGTTTAACTGTACACAGCCTGTGATGGTCCCCCATGTTTATTTACTATGTCCATGGAAAGCAGTCAGCAGAAATTGAGGGTATTTTTGTGTCATATTTCTTAAATAGTATAGGCTGAGCATGGAGCAATTGAGCAAATGATCTTCAGTGGACACGTGGATGATTGTGGTGTCACAACATATCCTCACAAAAGGTTTGTATGATATCTAATGAATTAGCGCCCCCACAAATTACATTACCTAACGTTAAGTTACATAGATTATGGTTAGGCAAGTAAAGTTTCTTTGGTTAGATTTAGGAAAAGAAACATGTTGACTGCCTAAAATAACTCAGGGTTCACCTGGTTGGTCTCACACCTGTCTCCTGGAGGAAAAACCTGTTGTATGATCCATCCACCACCCCAACCTGCATACTTATGCAGGCAACTTATTTCTTTACTTCTGTCAGCGTGTTGGTCATGTGATTGCAGATTTCCAAAGTACGTGGGTTATTCACATATTACTAGCTCATGTTTGATGGGAATATATAAAAATTTTGGTGCAGTACTTTTCAGTACTTTTTTTTTTTTTTCCTACATTTTTTCTTTTGTTTGTTTGTTTGTTTGTCTGTCTGTTTTCATTTTTATTTGGTCTTTTGGATCCATAATATGACAACTAAAACCTCTCTCAGGGATTATCCACTTAGTGTATTTCAAAGGGCACAAGGTCAGTAAATTTAAATTAGTCCAGAGCTAGCTAAAGGTAAAGTTTATCTGGCATCCCTGGCCTGATGTTACAAAGGACCCTAAAAGTGATCTAAAGCCTTAAGAACATTATTTCAATGAAATTATATATGAGAATATTGTAGTTCAAATTCAAATTTCAAAGAAAGCATTAATGTGAATGTGGCAGCAAATTCTAATAGTATTAGTCACGGCATTTAGCTTTATTTTTATTTTTGCACTTATGCTGCTTTTATCAACTTTTTGTTTTTATTTGTTTTGTTTTGTTTTTCAGTATTTTTTTTAAACAATATCTAAAATTTTGGCCTCTAACCACATGCTGATCAAGTCCGATTATCAGTGTTTATTATCATCATCGGGCCTTTGCTGATATTCATTCATTTGGATGTTTTGGAGCCAAAGCAAAAATTTACAGTATTGTGATACAAAAATAAATAATTCTCAGCTTTGAAAGCTAAATCTAAAGCACACAGTGAGGTGACGGCAATGAACATGTTTATGTTTATATAAAGAAAGTATTTGTGACAACAAATCTTGCCATTTTCATGTGCCTCACATCTTTATCTTTAACTTTTAAGATCTATGGTGCATTTAGGATGATATATAACATATAATATATGTTTTGGGTATTGGACAATATTGTGTTCTATAATAGAAATATACTGTGTAAGCAACTTGTTGCTATCTTCGGTAGCTGCTCATGTAACTAAGTGTCACATGAATAAATATATACTATAAGATGGTTGGTATGACTATTTTTTTTCATATTTGAGAAATGATTAAATCAAAAGATTCACATTTTGGGAAAGACGCTTCTTTGTTTGTTGGTGGAGAGTTAGTTGAACAAAATAATGCCATTCTCATGTCTGTACGATGAAGCTACAGCTAGTTAGCTTAACTTAGCTTAGCTCAGCTTCTAAAGACTGGAAACTGTGGGAAACAGCAAGCCTTGCTCTGTCTGAAGCTGGTGAAATAGACATCAAAGATGTTTTGCTACAAGTAGGAACTGCAGGAGCTGCAAAAGATATGGTATTTCGTGGTGGTTAGAGCATCCACATTGCTGGAAACCCTTTTGCAGCAACAGCAGGTATCTTAAGGTCACAAGCCTTTTGCCCCTTAGCCTGCACACCTCGCCTGAATGGGGTAGTGAAGACCGATTAACCTTCACCTGTAGAAGGGATCCAACTGTGGGCTCTCATCAACCACAACTATCTTGAGCTGGTCTTGACTACCAAGGTTATCTCCCTGCTGACTTACTTCAGATGTTTGGGCTCCTCAGGAGGCATCCTCAGATGAACCAACCACCTCAAAAGGAGCAGCCGCTCTACTCCATATGCCTGTGCTCCTCACCCTATCTCAAGGCTGACCCCAATCACTCTACAGAGTAAACTCATTTTGGATGCTTGTTAAGTGAGCTCACTTTTTCAATCGCTACCTAAAGCTCATGATCATAGGTGAGGGTTGGAACATACAGATAGACTAGTTAATCAAAAGCTTTTCCTTCCACCTCAGCTCCCTCTTCACCACAACAGGCTGACATAAAGCCGGCATCATTGCTAATGCCACACCAAACTGCCACTCTCCATTCTACCCTCACTCATAAACAAGACCCCAAAATATTTGAACTCCTGCTTGAGGGGAGCAAGTCTCTCCTAACCCTGAGGGACCAATCCACTGTTTTACAGCTGCGACCCCCTCAGACTTGGAGGTACTGACAGACCGTTTCACACTCAGCTGCAAACCCCCCTAGTACGTGCTGGAGGTTACGATGTGATAAAGCTAACAGAACCACATCATCTGCAAAGAGCAGAGGTGCAATAATGAGGTCCTCTCCTCCACTGCACCTTAACATCCTGACTATAAATATAACAAAAAGATTCGGCTTATAGGGACAACCTTGGTGGAGGCCTGCACCAACTGAAAACATGTTTGACTTTGTGCCAAGTGTGCAGATACAACATTCATGCTGGTTATACAAGGACTGGGTGGCTTGTAGCGACGACCCCAGTACCCCATATTCCTGCTGCTCTTCTTTCTGTCCTTGTATTTTTTGAATTTAATAATCATTCACCTCCACAAGCCTGGTGCCACCTCAACAACTATCTTCCACTTGCTCATGAATTCCTCTGAATCATTATGTTAAGTTATTAACACATATTCATAAGTGTAGCTGAAAGGTTTGACAACAGCCTCCAGTTTTAGCCGTTTCACACTGGGCCCACCCGCGGTGAACCGTCTGCACACTGATGATGTGACCTGCTTCACATCACAGCCTGTCAATGAAATGGTGCTAATGACTGGAAAATGACAAAGAAATGTAACCACAAGGCTTCTGCGTGACGATAAATTGCATTTATTCTCATGTCATGCTTGCATCTGTTCTGCTGACACATGCATTTCCACGGTCAGACCACATCCTCGAGCTCAACACATAAAGATGAGCGTGTGCATCGGGGTGGGTTTCAGAGCATTCACCATCACATCAAAGAGAGAGATCAGAAGAAATGTTCTGCCTGAGGGGTTTCACTGTTTTTATCTCTTGTGTTGTCCTCCTCATTGTCCAGCCCAGTGAGTAATCTCTTTTATTTATCACAGTCATTTACATCTGATCTCCTTTTTATTCATGTAAACATACAGAAAGTAATGCTACTTTCAATATTACAGTGCAGCCAGGGTTGTGTTTTGTTTGGATGACCACTTACTGACTAATTCATCTACTCTTTTGTTTAACTGATTAACGGAGTGTGTGTTGTGTTTTAGGTCATGGTTCTGAGATTATTGGTGGGAAAGAAGTGGATCCCCCCCACTCGATGCCTTTCATGGCTCTGATGGAGAAGCCGATCTGTGGAGGGACACTGATCCATCCAAAATGGGTCCTGACTGCCGCCCACTGTGTTGGGTAAGAACAAGATACATACATTTGAAAAACTGTCAAATCTCATGATATGCACAGAAACTAATTTTGATTTTTACTGATGAAAGATATTATCCACGGGCGATTTACAATCTTACAAGAGTTTGAATTTTATGAAATAAAGGTAACCTAATCAGAGACAAAAGCATGTGAAACATATATTGGTGGGACTGCGTTGCATACTCACATGTGTCGAACTAATTTATTCTTGTTTTGAGGTGAGTATATGTCAGTACACCACAGTGGTTTCTGCACTGAGTCATTGTAGGGGGCTGCATCTAGATTATCTGAATGATAAAGGAACAATAACGATTTTATCAAGATTTTGCTTAGCAAAATATATTCCGATAGAACTGATTAAAGTGCATGATGGACAGACTTCTGGTAAGGAAGAAAGCAAAAATGTCACTTTGAGAAACCACAAAGGACACAGGATATGCTCTTGAGCCTTGTGACATTTGAATCTGCACTTAAGGTGAACTTTAACTTGATTTTTCACCTGCACAACAGGATCTAAGAGCGATGCCAGCTACGGTTCAGATAATGTTCTTTTAGTAAAGTTCCAACTTTCATGTTTTGTCACTAGTTTCCTCAATAGTTCTCGTGGCAAAACAAGCAAAAGATCAAGTTTGAGAGCAACTGCCATCCTGTATGTGAATTTCTGAACAAGTCCATAGATGACACTGCTTTTAAAGCATATTAGCCTGTTCCTTTTTCTTGCACCAAAGGAGGCAGAGAATGAAGCTAAAAATGTAGTGTGAAAATAAACATTACATTTTACATCAGCCCACACCCATGAGTCAATTTTGACACTTTCAGTAACCACCACACAGTCATATCACCTCTCCATTTAACTTCCACTAAAGTCCCCGTACCTAGTTATACTGGAGAAAAGAAGCCATATCCCGACCTTATTATAGGTCGTATTTGATGATGCACATGTAAAGATGCAGCTGTAATAAAGCAATCATTTTATCATTATTTATGCACTCCTAGCAGATTCAACTTTAGGGCATGTGAACTAATAAAAATGTTTCTCGCTCTTGCAGCATTAAGAAGGTGTTACTGGGGGTGCACTCCATCAACGGAAAGGAAGAGGACTCCAGGCAGGTCATCAGTGTTAAGAGCCATTATCCTCATCCCTGCTTTGATGAAAAAGAAAAGGTCAATGACCTCATGCTGCTCAAGGTAAGGCGAAGCAAAGATGCAACAACCTGCAATTTAGGAAAGTTATTCAAGACTGAGAAACATATTTAGAGCAATTTGTTTGAAGTTAACATCTAAGATTGTTTAAAGATGCCAGACTGCACATCAAATTTAATCCAAGTCAAATCATTGTCAATGCAAAGGCAGGCAGCTGCATATCTTAAATGCTTACTGGCATTTTTCTCCAAATATAGACAACATCCAAAATCAGGTCAACGTGATTCGACTTGAACAAACCAGCCTTGTAATGACAGATCTGCTGCAACTGTCTGTAGCTGAGAGTTTGTTTTTTTTACCCATAACAATAAAAAAATGTTTCAAGAAGCACAATACATTTAGGGAAGGTGGAAACATTTTCAAGCACCAATGGGCTGCTGAAAGCACATTATATGGCTGACAGGCAAAAAGAAAGGTACAAAAGATTTTAAAAAAAAAAAAAAAAAAAAAAAGAAGAGAGAAACAAGAAGGCTGATTGCAGTCCGAATAGTCAAACACACCCTGGAGGGGCTCGACAAGTAAGCAGGCCAAAAAAACGAGGAACAGGACCAGGAATACATCAGGTTCAGGTGGGTAGAAAGCAGAAACACGTGAGTGGAAATGGGCTGGTTATACTGTGGGTCTGATGAGGGAAAGTGGAAACAGGTTAGCAGGTAAATGAGAGTCAGGTGACTGGGACTGGTGGTAAAGTCTGAGGGCATCTGGTGGACGGATGGGGAATGGCAAGTCCAGAGAGTTTCCAGGGAATGCATGGGCCTGGGTGAGGTAAAAGCGCCTGGAGACAGTGAGAAAATAAAAATAACTGCGGCAGACATTGTGACAGGCGTTCGTTGAAAACCTTCATTCCCTGTGCTAAAGGCAAAACACTGACAAGTCAGCATCAAAACACAATGTTTCCTTTCTTAAATTTCAGCTTGCCAAACCGGCGAAGCAAACCAAGACAGTGAAATGTCTCCCGTTGGGCAATACCGTCAAAGAACCAGCAGCTGGCAGCAACTGTCTGGTGGCTGGATGGGGGAAAACAAACAACATTGCCAAGAAAATTTCAGATGTCCTGATGTCTGCCAACGTGACTGTGATCGACAGAGTGAAGTGCAACTCTCCTGAATATTACAATTTTAACCCTGTTATCACCAAAGGCATGATATGTGCTGGTTCAGATGGTAAAAAACAGGTTGACACTTGTCAGGTGAGTACACTTTGAATTTTTGTGTCAAGGAAGAAGCCACCTTAACCACTGTGTGTCTAAAAATGACAAGTTGTGTGTTTATACTCTCTCCAGGGGGATTCGGGAGGACCACTGTTGTGCAACGGCGCGCTCGTCGGTGTCACTTCTTTTGGAAGGAAGTGTGGCCAGATTAAAAAGCCCGGAGTGTACTCGTTTCTCTCAGAGAGTCAACTCAACTGGATCAAAAAGACGATGAAGAAGTCTGAAATGGAGTGAGACTTTCTTGTTCGTTACTCTGTATAAAGCTTGTCTATCTTTGTACTTTTTGCTATACGTTCACTTTATCATAAGTAGATACACCGTATAGAAAAAGGGAATCGCATCGTAGAAACTGTGAAAGTGAAAGTGACATTTTTTAAAGCTGCAAATCCGCAGGCCTGTCCCCAGAAGATGATGTTGGCAATGTACGTTTCTGCGAACCACAAATACGGTAATTGTGTGATCGTGAGGTTGAGGGGATGGGGGATGGTGCAGACCACTGTTCGAGACCAACAAACAGTGAAACCAGGTGTGGTTTAGCAAGTCATTGCTGTTTTTCCAGCTGCTTTTTAGGCTCCAAATGTGGGTGTTGTTTAAGGATCTGTCACTGTGTTTCAAGCACCTTTTCAGGCATGAAAGTGGCTGTTTTTCACCAGACACTATCCCTGCTGGGATAGTGTCAGGAAAAGCAGCTGTTTTCTGTAGAGACATTGCTGCTTTTCTAGATGAGATTGTGCCCCCAAACATGATCTTTTCCCAACCACAACCAAGGCTTTTTTTGGCCTAAACCTAACCACACGCTAAGTTTGAGGGTATCCACTATTTAATAACACGTTAATTTAAGGTATCAGTGGTTTGCAGACTCATTCAATGCCAGCATTGTTTCTGTCTTTTTCTGGGGTGACACCAAGGAGCTAAGATGAAAGCAAAGAATCAAACAAACCGCTTCACCACTTCCTTCATCAAACGCTTTAACTGATATTGAGGCTTCAGCTTTGTGGAAAGATTTTATAATAAAGGTTCATTCTTGGGCACATTATTCCTCATTATTGATTCGTATTGTTACTGCATGAAACCTTCAAATAAATGACATTTTCTACTATCTTTAAGGCAGATACATATCTCTATCTTTTTGAATGACTCTGTCTCTTATTGCATTTTCATGACAGTGGCTACAGTACAGTAATTTCACACGTTCATGGATTTGTGTTTCAGTTCTCTGGTTTCAAGTCATGTGAGAGCAGTGTTCACATTAAAAGCCTTTGATGTCTCAGTGAACATGACAGAGTGTTTTCTTTTTTTGTCTTTCTCCTCTGTACGTCGTCTGATTGTAGGTGAAGCTAAAATGCTTCATGCGTGAGACAATTACAGTAATGTCAGTGCAGAGAACATAAAGCTCTGAACCATAAGGAGAAAAAAAAGATCTTGCAGATGGTGTACTTAGACCAGACCACAAGAGACAAATTCACACATCGTCTTTGAAGACCCCCGACAGGAAACGTGCAACATGTCACACAAGAGTTGCAAAAGTGCCTTAAATCAAATACTGAAGGAGACGCTAACAGTGAACACACATCAAACACACTCAAAGGAAATGTTTGCCGTTGTAATCAAATCTGGCACAATGACATTTTTGGAGGGATTATTCATCAGCCTCTTTGTCTCTTATCTTAAATACTGCTGTTCTCTTTCATTACTGTGGAACCCATTTGTCTCTGCAATATTTGCTCCCCACTTTAAATTCCTGTGAGCTTTTCCTGTCACACAGAATTTGGCTTAGACTGCCAGTTACATCTACTGTACACATGCAGTCCTCCCGACCTGGGAGTTTTCATGCTGCATCACTAGGTGGTGCTCTCAGCTGGAGTTGAGGAGCAGTAATACAGAGAAGAGATGTCACTCAGATGAGAGTGGAGATTAGTTCACTTCACAGAAATGAAAATAACTTTAATAATTAAAAAACCTAGCTCTGATAATAATGATAGAAAATGTCATGTTTATTGTTTGTTTGTTTTTCATCCTAGTAGCTTTGTTTCATTAATACCTGGTCTTCCTGAAATCCACATTTACAATAGTTCAGTAAAAATAGTACACATTAGACAAAACTGACAAAATACCTTCAAAGCATATCCAACACAAAAACATAGCTGTACGTCTGTGATTTCCAACCCTTAGCTTTGGGATCCCTGAAGAGGTGAAATGGCCGATTAACTCACAAGTTGGGAAAAGGAAGCAAAGGTTAGAGGAAAGTCTGAAAAGATCAACACAAATTTGTGAAGCAGAAAGATTTTATTTCTTTCAGGTTTCTCTTGTGGCCCTTTGTGGGAGTCCCACATCTGTAAACATTGCTCTACATATATGATTTTGGAGAAAATTTAGGCTGGTAATCAGTCAAAAACATAAACTTAAAAAGCTCTATATAATATTCAGAGCGAATTTATGAGGCAGCGGTTTTCCTAAAAGTGGAGGTGGCTGAGTTAGTGGCTTGCTAGATTTTCCGTGAAGCGCTGGCCACTTGATTTCGGCGGCCATAATAACTGATTGAGCAGTAACAGGAGGCCATTACTCCACTTTTTTTTTGTTAGCAAATGTTGTTTCCACCTCTTTTCATTGTCTGAATATTGTGTGCAGTTCCTTTAAGGATTATAGCTCTTTCCATTAGTATTACATCTCCAAAGATCAACACCAGTCCTATTTTGTTTCATACACCATTTCTTGTCAAACATATTACTTACTTTCTGCCTATTGTCCAAGTGATAAAACACATGGACTTGGAGGCCTACTTCTCCTCAGAACTGGGTCGGATTAATGCTTACTAGTCCCAGTTACACGCTATTAAATTGAAAAAATTTTCCAGTCATGCTCAGTGGGGCTTTGACATGCTAACACATCTTACTATTGTATGTTAGCATGGTGACATGTGCTAAACAGCACTAAAAACAATGTGCAGCTGAGGTTGACGGGAATGATACTAGTTTGGCTTGTAGCTGTAAAACAAAAAATTTAAAATTTTAACTAATAATGCTGCCAGCGGAAAGTTATCAATATATCCTGAGGAGAACGTGACTCTTGATTCCAATTTTCCTGATAATTCACTTAAAATGACAAATGTGAGCCTCATGGACGCACTATGAGAAAAGTCAGGGGATCACTAAGGTCCGTAGGATTCATCCTCTGGGGACCATGAACAAGTGTTGAAGGTTTCACAGCAAACCATCCAATAGTTGTTGAGATACTTTAGTCTGGAACAAAGTAGTAAGTCAACTGACTGTGCCATCCATAAAGCACGCTGCTGCTGCGTGACAACCTGTGTTATCTTGCTGAAATAAAATTGTGTGTGTGTGTGTGTGTGTGTGTGTGTGTGTGTGTGTGTGTGTGTGTGTGTGTGTGTGGGACGTTACAACTAGAAAAAATACTTACCTTGGCAGCTAACCTGCTCTCTTGTGAGGGTGAAGAAAAAAATGTTACCACACCCAAGAAATTCCAGCATGTCCTTTATTTGAGCTCTAAGTGAATTATCACTGACCAACCATCTGCCGTTTGTTTACTCTGTTTCCATGGTCACCAACAAAGGCTCACGGGCCCACCTCGGTGCCACCGAAACTATCAAAGCTCACCACACCCTTATTAACGGATTTTGTCGAATGGATGAATGCACGGCTGTTTTTGAATGTTTTTGGTGTGTCAAAAAGCCATTTTTGCCATGGAGATCACACACACACACACACACACACACACACACACACCACAAACACACAAGAGTAAATGTTTACCTGGGCTTGCATCACCTGTGTGTGTTGGATGAGCTGCCCACCTTGCCTCACCTTTCCCTCACTTACTCATGACGTGATGACACACACACACACCCACACACACACACATACACACACACACACACACACACACACACACACACACACACACACACACACACACACACACACACACACACACACACACATACTCATTGAGTGAAATCTTGTTTTATAAGGGTGACTGGAAACTGGCAGGTGAGTCAGTCAGATTTTTTCAAGAGTTAGTCTGACATTTTGGAAAATACACTTAACTTTTTGGCACAGCTGGTTAGCTTATCTTAGCATAAAGACCGGGCACAGGGAGAAATATCTACCCTGGCTCTGACAGATGTTCACAAAATGGTTTCCCGGGTTCTATGTTCCCCACTTAACCCTGCAAAAAAGTTTCTATGTTCCCCGCTTACACAAAAAGGGTTCTATGTTTCCCGCTTGGTTGAGCGGGCAACATAAAACTCGGGAAACATAAAACCTTTTTTGTGTAAGTGGGGAACACAGAACCTTTTTTGCAGGGTTAAGTGGGGAACATAGAACTTGGGAAACATAGATACGCTCCCCACAAAATCCACCTACCAGCACCTCTTTTGGTCACTTATCAATCAATTATATCTCATACAAAAACTAAAGTGTAACTGGGCAATGCTTTTTGATTGGTTGCACATTATTCCACTGATTCATATTTGGCAGTAACGTGCCAAAATATGCTGCAGTGCAAAAGCAAAATCAGTGAAGAAGATGACAGCAAGTAAGTAGGCATGGACGTGAACAATTCTAAATTTTAAATACTTAAAAATTATCTCAGATGTTTTAAGAGGAAGGACATGCAATCAAATGTTTTTTAAACTGTTTATGTGTTTTGGTAAGTAACACACAATAAATTAACATATCCTCATAGAAAGGTTTGTATATGATATCCTATGAAAATGTACACACAACAGTTAGTATGATATGCTGAGAATTAGCGCCCCACGAATGACGTGAATGTCCACTCATGTTATTAACATAAAGTTTCAGAGGTTAGGTTTAGGAAAAGAAATATGGTGAGGACGCACCTTAAATGACTCAAAGTTGATACGGCTCTGAACATGCATCTTAAGAAACGTCTGTGTTTTTGGGACCCATCCACCACCCCAACCCGCCTCCTTACAAAACCGCTTGGGATGGCTTCCCTGTTTACTTCCATCAGCGCATTGGTGATGTGATTGTAGCCTTAGGTGCATTTCTTTTCATATTAAAATATACGAACACCATAAATGTATACATAACATTAGGTTGATTACAGAATAACTCCACAGTGCAGCTCTAAATTCTGAAGGTGTGAAATGTTTGCAGATTTGAAGCCGGGACCTGAACTGATCGGAGTTTGGAGATGATGTGGAGCCGATGGATTTGAAGGCTACAATGTTCATTTTTGTCATTTCAGCCAAATTCAAATGCTAGAATTATATGTAAATCTCTTGGGCCCTGTCTACATGTATGCAGATATTTTTAAAAACTTATATTTTCCACCTCCTTTTTAAAAAAAATCTGTCCTGGTGACATCATTAAAACTCATGCAGTGAAATGATATCCAAGCCTTTATTACAGTGGTTGCCAGCTGGTGGGTCAAGGTCCAAAAGTGGGTCACAGGTCCATTCTGAATGGACTGCAAGTGACTTTACATGTGTCAAGTGTTTAAAAAAATTACAGTACAGTGAATTTCTCGCACAGAGCTTTCATTTTGAAGTGCTGTTTCTTGTTGTTGAGTGACTGACTAATGGACAGCTACTCGACGGAGACGGCAAAGTAGCTCAACGACATGGCCAAACGCATTACTAAGGAGAAATCTGGATCCCGTGGCTGGACCAGCTGAGGACCACTGCTTTATTAGACACTACTTGCAATCGTTCCCAGCGATACCACATATGTCACCAAAATTTGAGGAAACACAAAGTAATGCACAAGACATCTAGACAGACATCTTACACAATCTACAAACTACTGCTTTGAAATTTGCACAAACATACATACGTCACTGCGATATGTGTATGCCTGTCCACTGGTGACTTAATAATGTATGTAAATCATAAACCTGACTTTAATGAGACCTGTCAGCTATTTTGGGGATGAATATTTCTCTACTAATAACTCTCACACAGCTCCAATAATAGAGTCAAGTCATACTTCAAACTGCAGAGACATTAAAGAGCAGACAGAAGTTTGTTTGGATAGTAACTCTCGCCTTTGAAGGTCAACGTTAAGCTTGAAATCCACTTGTCTTCTTTTATGGCATTTTCTCTCTTTGTGGCTTTAACAAGCTTGTGTCTCCCTGCATTTAAGCGCTGCCCTCTTTGCGTCTATTCTATACCTCTTTTGTCCTGAACCTTCTAATTATAATCAAGCCTTTGTTTGTATTTGTGTGACTTCATACAAGTTACCTGGGCATTCTCAAAATAGCTCAGAGCCAGTGCACCTGTGTGAAAGCATGTCATCTACCCACTCACAAAGCTTCGGACGTCACTGCAAACACACTGCAGTGCCATGGCAACACAGTGGCTGGTGTAATGGCAGTGTAGAGTTTAAGAACATGTGTTTTTTTCTTTAAGAATAAGATGATTTATTTTGCAGGTGTCAAACGCAGAGACAACATAAATTCTGCTTGTCACACACGCACATAGAAAGACCTTCCAGCTTCTCGTTCTTTTGTGTTGCTCTCAAAATTCTCTGAATTCCTGGCTGATGTCACGCAAAGCTTCCCTCAGGGTTATTCTCGTCTGCTCAATCTGTGTTTGGCTAAAAGGCCGAGGTGTTTGTGTGAGCAGGCCGCAGAGGTATGGGGTGCATCCACCGATGGGAATGTAAACACAAAACTCGTGCATAAATAAATAACTCTTGCACATAACACTGAGACACTTTATTGGTGATCAAATTCCATCCCTTTTCCAGAGTGAGATGAAGAGCGTTTCTCTGACCTATAACAACAGCAGTGCAATAAATAAAACCGAACCGCACATATTTTGCACATAACAGACATCATAACAAGTCCAACATACAAACATTCATACAGTCGTTAGCAATAAATAATCACACTAAATAAATTACATTCTAACAAATTCTGGACAGTGTGTTTTAGACATAGCATCTAATGAAGCAGTCTACTGCCTTCTCAGGTCCTCAGACTCATCTGGTCCGCTTCGTCTTCCAATTGTGCAGCTGGCTGAGGAGAGATGGAGAGAAATTATGAGTTAATGTGTGATATGTGTTAATGTGTGAACACAGAAACAACATGTATTTTATGTAGAGGCAAAACTATTTTGTATCAACATTGCTATTTAAAACAGCTTAAAGGCACATGCAGAAACTTTCAAAGTCCAGATGGGGGCAAGGAACATCTTGGGCCATGGCCACTCTGATACAATTGCTTAACTCTCATATTGACATAGTTTTCAACTACTCAAAACTTTTCAGCTAGTTTTGTGAACTAGTTGAAGTTATAGAAATCCTGAACTTCAGTTATGACTTTTGGTTTTGGGACAACACCCCAAGATTGGCTCAATCTGGCTGCCCCGATAAACCACCCCACCACTAGGTGGCACCAAAACCAAAAGTCAAAACATGAATTACAGGAATTCAATTATGCTGTTGTAATATATAACTGGTTGAAATTTATAGGAATATGAGAGGTTTCGTAGTTCACAGTCAATGTTAGTCATTATCTGATACGCAGATAATTAGCATGGACTAATACCATACAGTTAACATTTTGAGTTCCACAACAACTTTTTCCTTGAAAAGACAAATATACAGCTTTAATTTAAAGGAGTATATTTATTGTAAGGAAGACAACTGGAAACAAATCTTTCAACATTAAAGCCTCCAGTTATATTTGATTTTTTTTTCTGTTTGTGAGGGGGGCCAATGGGCCACTCCCAGCCACCCCTTAGCAGTGCCACTGCTACACAGTTACGTGACAGTGCCAATCATTTTGGCCAGTGGTTCCCAGCTGATGGGTTGCAGTCCAAAAGTGGGTCGTGGGTCCTTTCTGAATGGACCGCAAGTGACTTGTGAAAGTGTCAAGTTCATAAAAAGCATGCTTAACAGTGAATTTCCAGCACCGAGCTTTTATTTCCAAGTATTTCCTTCTGTAGAGTGAGTGACTAATGGACAATTACTTAACAGGGACAGCTAACTACCTCAACAACATGGCCAAAAGCAAGTCTGATGCTGAATATTTTAAACTGTGTGGACCTTGAACTAATGACTAAGGAGAAATCTGGACCAGTTGGGTTGGGTTGGCTGTGGATTTTGTAAGTAAAGTACTAAAGTAAAATCACTTATACAGATAGTTTTTAAACCCACTAAACACAGCATCTTTGTGATTGTTGCACTTTAAAAGCAATTTTATTGGAATAAATTTGTGTTTGTGGCGCTGCACTCTAGAGCCAACAATTTAAAAGTTAAAAGAAAAAGTTTTACAGTTACAGTTATGGAGTGTAAATGCTACATGGGTTTCAGCTCTTCAGTCTTTACTGTACGTGTGAGACAGGCTTGATGTTCTCAGGGTGGACACTGAGTGACGTGCAGCCTCGAGGAGAATGCTGCACGGCCGCATTGTTTGTCTCCAGGATAAAGTTTCTATGTGAACACGTGAGGTCTGCGTGTGTTGCTCAGTGAGCTCCGACCTCATGTAAGCAGAGCAATTAAGGTGTTACATCAGGGTCATCGCGTGTAGAGTCAGTGTGTCAGTGTACTGTTATTGTTTGGTCACACAGGTGAATGTGTACGATCAAGCGTGTGGCTTTTCTTTACGCTGGTATGCAGTGCAGAGATGGGACAGGCCGAGACACCCCCCGGGCTAATCCAGACTAATTCCTCTAGCAGGGATTCCTCTTTGCGTGATGCAACTCGCTGTGTTCAATAACAACAACAGGCGTACGGGCTTTTCTGTCACTCTCGCAGCCCACTCCTTCCTGTTTGGCTTAAGGCTCACGTGAGCAGAGGCCTGACACCGCCCTCTGAGGACTTAAGCAAGACTTTTTTGAAGAAATACATCACCAAAATATCCGCCACTGGAAATACAGGTGCGCCTGATTGCATGTCCTTCTTACAGCACAAGCGGCATTAACGCAGCATCACCATGACTTGGTTTTCATCTGGTCCCAGCAGTGCTGTAGGGATGGAGTTTAGGTGTAGGCCAGCCTGAGAGTGAACTTCGCCCTCGTTCGCTTGACAAAAAGTCAAGGATTACGCAGAAAATAAGCTTTGTGGCGAACAAAGATTATCCGACACTTACACGTTTGTTCAGGCAGATAATCTCCACAAAACTTTTATGATTTTTGAAGCTTAAACATAATCGCCAGATATAAAAAATTAACACTGCGCCATAAATGGACTACACCATGGTCACATGACTTCAATATCGCCACCACAGCGAGGCAGGAAAGTCGTGTTCAGCATGATGATGCTCTGCACTTGTTTGCCACTTGTTTGTTGGACTATATTTTTAACACATGTTTATGCATTTATTTATTCATTTAGCAGAGACATGTCTAATAATTGTTTTGCGACCTTGCTTGAACCCAAGCATTTGCGATACTTTAATAAATTAAGGTTGATTGCCCTTCAGTGGATCAAAGACCCAACACAGTTGCCTGATATTACTGATCACCAGGTATCATCAGGCTAAGAGCAGTCTGTAAATACCTAACTTGCTAATGGCCGACTGTTTGATCTGCAGGCTGAGATTTAATTGAAGACAACTGTCTGATGCTGAGTTGCCGGTAAAAAAAATGTTGGCATTGTACATTTCTGCAAACTATGAATATGCTACATTTGCATGTTTTACACATATCATATCAAATCAACGTGTCTACAGTGATGTATTATATGAGCTGACTTTGTTATTGTGAGGTGGAGGAGACGGTGGATGGCGTGTCACCTTGGCAAGATGGCTGCCAAGGAGCAGACTAAAGCACACCACTGTTCAAGACAAACAAACAAAATAAAGAATGTGTTTAAGGGAGTCGTTTCTGTCAGCGAGGATAGTATCATGAAAAGCCATTGTTTCTTATGGAGACATTGCTGCTTTTCCTACTGAGACTGCACCACTAACACCGGTATTGAAAGGCAAAATGTGATCTTTTCCTAACCATAATCAAGCGGATTTTGTGCCTAAACCGGATTTTGTGCCTAAACCTAACCACAAGTTAACCACAGCATTGTTGAGACAAATTTCCAATGTATCTGTTACATAATGACATGCAAATGTAGCATATCCGTGGCAGAAATGTAAAATGCCTATGTTTTTTTCCGGCAATTGGGTTGAGTAGTTAGCTTGTTGGCCAGACATGCTAACATTTACAGCTTTCATTAGAGCAGACAAATACACTGTTTAAACCTTACTCCTTTGGTTTTGGAGATGGTTAAAAAGGGGAATCACCATCCAAACACTATTTTAACACGAGAAATCCAAAGCTTGACAGCTTTACGGTTACTAGGCTCGCAAACTGTCAATCAAAGTTTTCATGTTTGTAGGTGTTGAGATGTTTATGAATGGAAAACCATCAAAGTTTAATGGATTTGACGCAGAGCTCAGTATGAAGTACAGTGACTGTGTGCACACAATTCAGTCAGGACCTCAGTGACACCTACCTCATCGTAACTCGACGCCCTCACACCACAACGTCCCCGATGGGTTTCTGTAGCTTCTCCTGCTCCGTCCCAGTTCCCAGGTACGATGCCAAGAAATTTTTGTGTGATCTGTAACTACAAAAGACATTCAATATGAGTATAAAAGCCAAGTAGGCTATAATTCTCATGATTATCATATGATCTCAGTAAAGTTGTTTTGAAAGGCAGAAGTGCGGAGTCAGTTACACGGCTTTGATCCTGTCGAGACAAAAATAAAATTCAAGGCGTGTGTTTATTATTTTATGGCAGTAATTTCTATGGATTGCAGATTATGAAGGGCGACGATCATTAAAATTCTTGCATGATTTTCTCTGGAGGGAGTTTCGCTCTCACAGCAATAAGTTCTGTTTTCTCTTTACCTCTCCCTCTTAAGTACTTCAGCTGCTTGTGACTGTAAAGAAGCGGACTATTGACTTTGTCCCAGATTCCAACAATAGCTCATATTTGGTTACACATTGATAAGGAACTGTGATTATTCAGTAGATGACTTGTCATACCATTACGGTAAGCAACAGATGGCAGTTTAAAATAAAGAGTGAGTAACACATACGTTTGTCGACATGACACAATTTACGGTGAAATGAAAAGTCGACAATAAGAAGATAAGTTAGAATGAGACATGAAAGCTGTGGAAGTCATTGAGTCCAGCCTGTGAAGGTGGTGAGCAATAGCTGTATGGTGTGGGTGTGTTTGGGTGTGTTAATGTGCTTTTGATGTGTCAGTGTGTTCGAATGCCAAGAAGTGTTTATGGGCAGGATGTGCGGACTGTAATGTGTGTTATGTTGAGATCTGCAGGGGTGTGGGTGGTTGCTCGTGTGCATTTTTGCTTAAAGCTCCCAGTTTTAAAGAATAAAATACAAGAGGGGGACTTTATTACTGAACTACTGGCATCAGGTCTCATCTCTTTATAGCTCCAGCTATTGTGAAAAGTGAGACCAAAGCAGGAGAGAAAAGTAGGTCACACCGATAACCAGTATCTTGTGATCTGGTGTAGCGAGTTTAGAGGAACATCCACACTGCACACAGCATGCGAACCAGCCCCAGAGTTCATGATGCTTTATACAAAAAAAGATGAGACAGCCAAAACATATAATGTCGGTGAATGTAGCTTTTGGTTACATTTACCTCACTTTTGATCAGGACACAGTTTGCATCTTTCTCTAAATTTTTTTCCTTCCCTCTGAAGAAATATAATTTTGGGAACCAGGGTAAATCTATCAAAAAAAAATCTTGTTTTTGCCAAACAAAAATTAGAAATGAGCTCTGGAAAATGGGAAATGTTGCTCAGGGACACTTAGAAATAGACAAAATCATTAAATGGGTGCAGGAAGGGATCATTTACAATTTTCTATAGATTGCAAATCACGATAAGTTAATTGTGGTGTATTTTCATTATTGGGGTAGTCATGAATATCGTGTCCAGCAGCACCCAAAGAGACTGCTGGGCAACCAGCAATAAAAGAGACTCTACAAGATCAGGCTGCGTACACACCAACCTCAAAAAACGCAAAAGATATTCATCAAGCATTGACATATTTCATATCGAAATATAAGATGCCATTTCAAATAGATGAAACATTGTTTGCTTTTCACTAAAAAGGATGTGCACTAAAATTGTGTGTCCTCTCTGTGACACAATTTGTTTCTTGACAAAATTTAAGGTGAAGTGGCTTCTGTATGTTTTCATGCCAATTTGAGAGTTTAAGGCAAGGTTTTTTTGTGTTTGTTTGTTTGCTTTGTTGCCTTTTCATGACAGGATAATTGTAAAGCCTTGTAAAGCAAGGGGTCATGGGGTGGAATTGAATCTGCGGCCGCTGCAGCAAGGACCCTGTTTTGCACAGTTTACAGTCACGTTTTGCTGATTTTTTGGGATAATATTTTGAATATTGGTTATTTTGGTCAGGATAACTGTGACATGAAATTCTAAAATGCTTCCATACCTACTACAGAAACCCTTAAAATATGACTTAAAATGAAGTAGTAAAGTTAAGTGGAAGTGTAAAATAAGTAAATACATTTTAATTTATTTGATTTACTGATGGTGGTTAAAGGACAAGTACAATCTTGGTATGTGTTTTTTTTTTGTTTGTTTGTTTTGTTACAAATGATTATTAAACAATATAATTTATTGATGTATTCAGTTATATTTTGACTTGTCTAACAACCTTTCACTACATTTCGTCAGTTTCAGTATGAAATTTTCTCCCCTTATCTTCCTGCTTTATCTGCAGTAATTGGCAGAGCTCCCACATGTACACTGTGCTTATCAGTGCCACCTTTGTTAGCCTAGGCACTTCCATTGAGGTTCACATGAATCAGCATCTTTGCACCTGTGTTTGAGGAGTTTGTACCAATTCAATCACATGATCCCTCACTGGCTTCCTATCTACAGACACTGATGTTTCTTCTGAGAGCCAGCGGTTGATTTCCCTGCATTACAAGCCTCAAGTGCAGCGTTAAAGTGCTGCGAGTCACTGGCATACTTACTGAGCGCAGGTCATGAGCAGGATGGCGGTGCAGCTGATGACCGACAGGACCACAGCGATGATCACTAAGACCGTCTGCACCAGCTCGGTGTTGTTGATCTGATCCGACTTGGTTTTAATCGTCCCCAGAGTTTGGATCCCGCAGCGCTCCCCATCGTAACCCTTCATGCATCTGCAGAGGGAAGAGTTAACATAACAATATGAGGTTATGAAGTTCAAAGAGGTTTAAACTTGGTGCACACACATAAATGTATATAGGATGGATTTCAACTTGCACTACCCAGGGAGTTCATAATCACATGCATACAAACAAACAAAGGGAAGTGATGCTCGACTCACATGCACACTGGCTCCTGAAGACCCTCTATGAACTTGCAGTAACCATGGATGCAGTAGGTCAGGTGGGTGGAGGTGCAGGGGTCCTCTGTGGTGCTGAGAGTCGACGTGTCGGTGATGAATGTGTGTGCAGGGTTGAGAGGAGTCGTGCTTTTGCTCCTGTGCCTGTTCTTCCTCTTGCCTTTGCCCTTTTTTTTCTTCTTCTCATCTTTACCGGGATGTAACTCTGTAGGAGGAGAAACCGGTGGTGAAACTGTAGCTGAGGTTTTAAAGGACTTTCTGGGCCGAATGTTCGGATCATTCTACAAGATGAATATTCAGGCATGACCAGAGTCTTCCATGCACTCTCAAAATGAAAAACCCTGGATGTTATCAGTCTTTACTTTTGTGACAGTGACACAAAATTTACAAAAGATTTATGAGTCAAGAAAATAGCTATATGACCAACAAAGCCATCCTGAAAACTGTATCTATCACTGACTGAATTTAAAGTCTGTTTATGGGGAAAATGTATTTTCTGCACTTCTTTAAAGATTTTTTTTCAGTGTTACATCCTCATCCTTGGAGTTGCCATGTTGCACCGCCATGTTTCTACAGTGGCCCACAATGGACAAACTAAATACTGGCTCTAGATAGGGCCAGTCATGTTTTCAGGTCAGCTACCATAGTTAGCAGCCCCTCACTGACGAGCAGCATCAGAAAAATGCTAATTTTCTTTCACGTGAAAGTGCTTTAGTCAGTGTTTCTAATGGTTTAAATCACAGGTGCATTTGTTTTGGAGAGGAAGAGACCTCCGCAGAGAATGCGGCTACCGGTAAAATCTTCCTGAACAATTAATGCTAAAAGATTTCCAACTAGGAGAAGTTGCAATCTTGCAATCCTCACCACAACATTCTACTGAATCCCCTGGACTGACGCTGGACCTTTAAGAATCTTTTCTAATGCATCGTTTTTTTATTTTGTACTTTTCTAAAAGAATGTCTTGACAACTTTCACCAAACTGGTCACATTATGCAGAAGGTACTGATTATCGTCAGCCAATTTTGTGTCTTCATTTCTCTGTTGCACAGATTTAGCTATTCTATAAATGGCGTCATTCGAGCTTCAACCCAAAATAATCGGCATTTCATGGGAAATGAAGAACCTCAAAGTCAAGAAGAAAAGACTCGTACCTAATGTGTTGATATTTTCAGTGTCTCCTCCTGAAACATCCTCGTCTACTTCCAGCTCGTCATCGTCACTCAGCAAACTGGGAGGCCCTCCCCGGAGGCCGGACCCCCGGTCACTCCGGTTAGTTCACCGGAGAACGTGGCCTCAGATCCCTGAGCACCTAGAGCACCGGAGACTACTGTAAAACACACAGATAAAGAGAACAGTGCGTGAGATCAAATGGCAATGATAAGCAGTAAAAAGCAATTAGGGTCAAAATGATATGATGCAGTTTTATGTGGAGTTTATGTCTACACCCAGTACGTAGGAACATGAAAGAGTATGTTCTCTCAAACTATGACTTGAACCTGTCACAATGAAGAGATAAAATCAATTAAGCCTGTCCAGGACGTTCAGTTTTCTTCTTTCAAAGACAGAAACAGACATTTATTCTTCTTCTGTGGTGACCTGGAACTTAAGGTTGCCTAGTTACTTGCTATAAGTATTGTATTGTATAATCTTGGCCCATTTACAGCTGACTCATCCATTCATCTTAAAATATTGGTAGCTTTTAAATTAGACACTCTATCCACACTGAAACCAGTACAACCAGTCCACATTCAGGACTGCACTATACTTGAACACATCGTTCACACCAATCAAGAACAATGATGAATCAGGCTCAATCACAGGCTAATTAAGTTTCTGAAGTATGTTGACCTTTTCACAGAGAGCCACACTTCTGACACAAATTATTCTCACTAAAATGCCTGAATATTTCTCTCCTGCCCGACAAGTCCTCACTCGCAGAGATATTTTTTCCTTCCTTCACCCCCTCCTCCTCCTCCTCCTCCTGTCCTCATACCTTTATACATTTTTCTCAATTTCTTTGATTCACCTTCTCTGCGCGCACACACACACACACACACACACACACACACACACACAGATTACAAGTCCAGACTTACCGAAGCACAGGAGACAGGTGAGAACGAGAGGGTTCATATCCCAGGAAGAGTGTTGTGTGTATGACGGTCCTGCGCTAATCTGTGTGTGCAAGTGTGTGTTGGAGTGTGTGTTTCTCCCCTGCTGATAGAGATTGTGCTTTGCTCTCTTTACCTCCGCTGGGTGCAGCTTTTATAGAACAACGCCTGCCTCTCAACTCCAAGGAGAGGGTGTGTGTGTGTGTGTGTGTGTGTGTGTGTGTGTGTGTGTGTGTGTGTGTGTGTGTGTGTGGCTGTGGGTGTGCACGTGCGTGTCCGTCTCAGAAAAAGCAAGAGGCTCATGTAATCAAGCTGTGTGTGTGTGTATTGTGTGTGTGTGTGTGTGTCTAATGATTAATCTGCCTCGGGCAACACATTTTGCACCTCATGTTCTCAAACATGACAAGGCTTATGTCGGGGAATAATAAGTCTGAACGAGATTGAGACACAAAACAGTTTGATGTATTCTGACTTGTTTCTCGTCACCATTCCAAAACACACACACCAATGTTCTTTCCTGCTTCTTCAACCGTTATTGCTTCCGCTCGCTCCCTCTATGGTCATGAATTCGGCCATAATTACAGCGTCAATCCATTAGTGACAAACATTCTAACACGCTCATAACACTGTTACTAGGTGAAAACCTTGTGCCAACTTTCCAAATACTGAAAAAGGGCTAATTCTAAAGCTTCTTTTACTTTATTTTGGGATCTTCCAAAGTGTTATTGAATGCTTTGATGCGTTTAAGTTGTTGAAAACATGAAAATCAACCAAAAAAAATCAATCAAAAAAAATGATGCAATGTTCTTGGTAACAATACACACACTGAAACCAGGAGCCAATAAAACGCCTGCACTTTACACCAGGTACAAAGATAGTCACTATAAAGAAAATAATCAAGGCAATAATAAGGATCATAAAATATGTTTTTATGATTTCAGTTGGTATCGTGGACAGATATGGGCAAACGGTGAGAAGCAGGTCTAAAGATGGTCATGATAAACATGATAAACATGATAAATAAACATGATAAATAGAAGCAAATTCATGTCAGAATTTTGCAATTTTTTTTCCTGAGATTAGATTTTTTTAACATAAACCGTCTTTTAATTTTGCTTTTAACAGTGAACAGCAGTGTTTTATTTCTGTTTTTATCCAGTCGCTGGTTAAAAACACTAAATCTGTCAATATCCCATGTACTGTATGTTTTGTGTTGTTCAGCGGGGTGTCCGTTTGTGTGTGGTTTGATTAAATGATGTTACTATTTCGGTACACAGTAACAAAGAGGAGACCTTAAGGCTTGGGTGGGGATGCTGCACAGATGGGTGTGTTGGTAATGTTGTTGTGTCTGCACACTGAGGCTATCCCATCATCCGTGCACTGGCTGAATCCTTCAGAGACCAGCGAGGAATGTTGGGAACTCTCATTCCTCTGCCTCAACAATGACCAGGAGCTCCTGACTCATTTTGTTTATAAGGGCTGTGGAATTGAATTGTTTGGATTATGTGTAATGGCATTGGGGACGTGCGATATCAACGTGTGGAAAGTCTGACACAAGCCTGGAGAGAAGCTCCTCATAACAGACGCCCACTGTAAACACGCTGCTACTTGGCTAACGGCACAAAGGAGGGAATATTTTTGATACACAAATACAACCGTATCTATTTGGATAAAACTTTGAATCATGCATTGGCAAGAAACATTCACAACCTCATTATCTGTTAGGATTAAACTGTGATTTGTGTTTGGTCTCAGCAGTTCTGTCGATTAACCTTTTAAGTTGATTACCCTGATTTATATCATCCATATACCCAAACTTTTGTTTGGTATGTCCCAGTGTCCTCAAACAAGACGATACTAAAGTCCCAGCGTCCTCAAACGAGTACTTCCTAATTAACAGTGTCTTATCTTGTTACTGTAAAATTGGTCAAATTTGTTGCCATATAAAACTACAAACATCATTAATCATAAATAACCATAAAATTGATCAGGTTTCGGACCTTGTCCACTTTTGTGTCGGGAGCGGCTGCAGACAGACTTGGCAGGGATGGCTGCCATCTTGTTTTTGCCGGGATTAGTGTATTGTGCTCCTACTACCTCTAGATGGTACAAAAAGTGTTCAATGAACGAGGACAATAGGTCTAAGTTAAGCAAGTTAAGTCCAAGTTGGTGGCGCCATTTGGAGCCAGAGTTTGCACAGTAGCGATCAGGGCGGTATCAAGTTCCCACCCATACACCCACCCGCAAACTTTGATCACGAAAACACCGACTGACTCACACAGCTGTCAATCATGACATCAAACCGCCTTTTAATAGCATCAAATAACTAAATTAAAACCAAAGTTATGAGAAAAATGAACACTTGAACATACATCAGTGTAATAAGAACTACCTACAATGACAGAAATCATCTCTTTGATCTTTTAGTTTGACCCATGTCTCATCTGCTAACACGGAGTCGAGTGGTTTATGATCTGTGGCACTGCAGCCAGACGCCAGGGAGGAATCAAGATGATTTGGCTTCAATTTTGAGAAGCTGTCCGAGCACCCAGGAACAGTACCGCACTTTGAAGCATATTTAACATAGCCGCCAAATAGGGATTACAGCTTCTCGGTCATAACATGATGCCATTAGACCCCCAAAACTTTTTTTTTTTTTTTTTTTAATATAACAGTAACCCACATCAAAAACTGTAACAAGGGTGCTGATCACTGGCAGTAGACTTGATTATAGTAAGCAAGAAGTGTTGCACACTCTGGCTCCATATGCATTTCTTTTATTTTGATGACGTTTTGGCCTTTGGGCCGTCTTCAAGATCAGCCTAAGGGCTGAAACGTCATCAAGATAAAAAGAAATGCATATGGAGCCAGAGTGTGCGACATTTTTTTTCTATATGCTAATCGAAACGATTTTTTTTCCATAGACTTACAATGTGAAAGAGACATCTGTAAATCAACCGATACATTTTTTGAGCACCATGACCCCTGTGAAATGACTCTCACCCTCAGGATTTGATCCATTAGATCTAGTAACATTTCATTGTCTAGAAGAGCCGCCAATTAAACCATTTTCATCCCCATTCAAGTTAACAGAAAGCTAAACTGGTAGTTAGCCACTTGGCTGCCGTAAGTCTCTTGTGATGCTTTCCTTGACGCTGTATCCATGGCAGTCCATCCAACAGCTGTTGAGCTATTCCAGTCTGATGAACCAATACGTTACCGCCCCTTGAAGCCTGCTGCTAGCGTGGCAAACAAAAGTAACAGTGAAAACATAACATGAACCAGCCATGAGCTGCAAAACAAATGTGTACATGGTTCGCGTGGAACTTTTTGTTTTCTCAAAGGACATACTAGGATGCAACTTAATGGGGCCTTCACAAACCACATTACTCACTGCATGAGCAACCTACTACGACTTATGCAATAAGTAATAACAGCTACACAGAGGGAACACGATGTGGAGATTTCAGATGCAACTGAGTGGGTGTGTTTGTGGGTCCGTGTGTGTGTGCGTGCATGCTTATGTGTTTTTAAGTACGTCTTAAATAGATGAGGTAAGTTAATGTTTATGAGTGTTCATGCTGTTGATTAGCATACAGAAGACATAAAGATGCTTCAGTCAGATGTTAAAATGGCTCGTTGACTCTGGTTGAAGCACTAATGAGGGTACAGGGAGTAAAATGGTGTTGAAGATTAACTCAACACCGGACACTGTGCTCAGTGGGTCACACGCTGACTGCCGCACAAACATTCTTATTTCTTTGTGTTGTATAAGTGAAGCGTGATCTTGCAATCAGATAGCTGACATGTTTTAATTCACCCCAATCACCAAAATAAATGTTGGCATTGCATGTCTCTGCAAACCATGGATATCTAATTTTTGTACATCATTATTTCGAGGATCATGTTTTGGACTAAAATACCCATTTCGGGTGGAACAATCACTCGTCTTGCTCAGTTTTGTTGCTTGTTGGTCTCAAGCAGTGGTCTGCAGCGTGGCAGCTGTTGCACCTGTGGGTGTCATGCCCTCCACCTCCCAGTGACAAAGTCAGCTCATATACATGTAGCTTGATCAGAACTTCTTAGAGGTGGTGATATGGTTAGTATGGAACATCCAATTGTAATGATCCCTGGTTTGCAGTAGTGTACATTGCCAACATTTTCTCCAGGCGAGCAGGTTGCAAAAGTCCTTACAAATCCCTTTGCAGTACTTGCCTTTCACAAATCAGGGTAAAAGTGAAACTGGATTCAGTCTTCAGCCACTTTATGTCACATGTTCTGGTTATGTCTGAAACAATTTCATTTCTGGAATTTGATATTTAAAACTTTTTCAACAACGTTTGGACGGCTGGTTGCCCCATCTATGTCCATGGCAATATTTGGAGTAAGTCCTATGGATGCTAATTTAAGTAGAGCCCAAATGGACTTCGTCTCTTTCTGCTCACACCTCACCAGAAGGCTCATTCTGTGCAAATAGAAGGACTCTTCACCTTCAACATATGGACATTGCATTGGAGAAAATACTTTGTTTTATTAAAGGATCAACTGCACGCTTCTTTGCCACCTGGCAACCATTTTTAACTTTTTGGCAAATATGGGAGCTGAAAAACTGTAATTAAAGATGTGACACTCCCTTACGTATGCCATACAAGTTAATTAATGTCATAATTTCCCCCTTTTTTAAATCTTTTTTAGTCATCTATTTATTCTTTCCATCATCTAATAACTCTTTCTTGAGTGTTAGATTTCCTGTGACTGGTCTGGCTTTCCCTGTTTGTTTCTGAGTTGATGGGTGGGTGTTATGTTTTTTTCCTTATTGGTTAACACTCTGTACATTTTCGTTGAATTACCAATAAAAAATACCTTGTTTTGTTAAAAAAAAAGGGTCAGTAAAGGTGAATCTGCTGTCTGATTTTTATACAGATTCTTCCATCCTGACAAACCACCTGGTTATGGTTAGGAAAAGACACGTTTTGGCTTTAAATACCCAGTTTCAGAGGCACAGTCACCACAGGAAAAGCAGCAGTCTCAGTAAGAAAAACTGGGCTGACTTGGCTGGGAATATGTACTGTATGCATTTGCACAAAATATGGATCAACTTTAAAGGATACATGTCTTCTCAAAGTTCCCCTAATTTTGTAGTGACTTTCAAATCAACCCTTGATCTCTGTTTTCTGTTATACTACCACAAACTGTAAGATTTACTTAGTGAATCAAATGCACTGTTAATAAAATGTTTCCGTGTGTGTGTGTGTGTTTAGTTCTATGTGTGATCTTTTTCACTGCACACATTTTGACTTGTCACAGCAGGAAACACACAGGTGGAACTAGTGACCTGGAGCTGTCAATCACACACAGCTGTTACTCATCAAAGTAATTAGACCTGTCCTGATGCACACTGTGAACAAGCTCTTCTGAGGCTTTCAGTGTACATAAAGCTACACCCTGACTTTCTAAGTATAGCTCAAAATAAAGAAACCACAGTTACATTTGGAAACTTTTCTTATTTATAACATGATTCACTTTTACTTACTGTTACTCAGTAGATGGTGACAAAACACACATGAACATGCACTTGGTATTAATACAGTTCAAAAATAAAATTCATACTTGTGTGGAAGATCTGAAGACCAGAGAAGATCTGCAAAGTTAAAAGTCAGTGTTTAAATGAAGGAGCACAAGCTGTAAGTTTGAAATGCGCTTGCTTTAATTTATGTTTTATTAAACACGTTTTCCAGCTAATACTGCTATTGCAAAAATGTCATGTGTGGAAAAAAAAAACAGGGCAGAGATATTTTTTGTCAAGGGAACTATTGATCACATGGAAGAAAAATGTGAAAACTGTGTAAATATTAGAGAAGAATGTGAAGACTCTGGCTGTACCCTTCAGACAGCAACAGTAAAACAGAAAAAGAAATTCATAGAAAATTCAAGTTCAACACAGAACTGTTACACTGCAGTTTATAGACAATAATGGCTTTTTAAAATATTGATCAAAGAAACAAAAGGCAAGAAAGCAACAATAAATACAAACTAACCCAGGCACAAGTGTTAAAATAGTATAAAACAGTGCAGGACTGTACTGTAGGAAGACAGAAGGCAGCTCAGTGGTGAAGACTTTATTTTCAGTAAGATATATTTTTTGATCTCTTTGATCTGCAACCTCGCCGCACCTCAAAATGAGCTCTCCGAAATCTTTACGTCAATCACACATTAACAGGGCTCATGTAATTTTAAGGTTTACCTCTTGTTTAAGAAAACACAGGCCTACATTTCTAAAAGTATGCAGGGTCAGAGATGTTCAGCAATCCTTGTCCCTTGACCCACCATCACTGTCACCCCCAGAAACTGTCTGAACACAACTACTGGAAACAACAAAAGCTGCTTCTTTTTCATCATCTTAATCTCTCTGTGCCAATCTGCCTGCCTGATAAAGTGATCCAAAGCCGTGTGACGTCCAGTTAACCAGAAACTGAGTGAAAGCACGTCAGTTATGTTGAAATTTTCTTGTAAAAAACTGTGTTTGCCTTTTCCAGCGGCGGATGTAGTGGGTGTGCGTCTAAGCTGCCTGGACTCCTTTGTAACCCTGCCGCTTTTGCTGGCATGAGTTTTTCTTATACCTGTAAAAAAAAAAAAAACACAGATCATCACTTACTTGTTTCAAAATATGTGCTAATCACATTGTTGACGCTGTTTTCTACATCTTTAAATGAAAAGCCATGTGAGGAAATGAAAACTGGTGACCCAGTTTAAATGTCCAAAGAAATGTCTTTGAGATAATAATCATTGTCTGTGGTTTGACGTGTCTCTGCATGAAACAGAACAGGATGTTAAGGCAGACTTTACGTCACGAGGGGCTTGATTTGAAACCCAAGGTACACCTGCAGGTTTTACATGATGACAGCCGTTGCGTCTGAGTCATGATCTCAAGTCTATGATCACACTTTATTTGCGTGTTACCAGACACTAAATGCATCAGCGAACTAGAATGACCGCTTTACGGTTGTACGCCTCCGCGCACTGGTGAAGAAATGCCAAATTTGAAGAAATTCCCTCCAGGTGACTCTCACATTCATGAGAATGCAACAGACAAGGTCACAGTGAGCTTGAGCTTTGACCGCTGACCACCAAATTCAAATCAGTTCGTCCTTGACTCAAAGTGGGTGTTTGTGCCAAATGTGAAGAAGTTTTCTCAAAGTGTTCTCGAGATATCACGTTCACAAGAATGACGTGGATGCAAGGTAACAGTGACCTTGATTTTTGACTTTTGACCACTAAAATCTAGTAAGTTCATCCTCGCGAAACACTCGTGCCAAATTAGAAAAATTCCACAAGGCATTCTTGAGATATCACAGTCACTAGGATAAGATAGATGAGGTCACAATGCCCTTGACCTATGACCACCCAAATCTGATCATTTCTTTCTTGAGTCCAAGAGGAGTCCAACTTGAAGAAATTCCTTCAAGGCTAAGGCATTGCATTCACGAGAATGGGATTGGCAGACAGGTGGACCAGTGGACAGGTGGATGGGCAGACAAACAACCCTAAAACATAATGCCTCCAGCCAAGGCTATCGCTGGCACGGAGGCATATAAAGTTTAAAAACTTTTTTAAAAACTTAAATTAGGCAAAATTAAATTTTCATTTAACAAGAACCTGAAAACAAGCTACATTTCATAGCATTAAAAAATGACATTTTAGAGAAGCAACAGGAGTCAAAAGAGGCAACAAAGCCAAAAAAAATGCCAATGGATTATTATTACCTGTGCATCAACATGTGAGCAGCACTTTAGCACTTTTTTAGCGGGTCAAAGTGGAGCCAACTTTAACTACTTTGAAAATCCATCTTGTGAAGTTATTTATGGAGTTCTGAAAGTGTGGAATAAGACGGTCAGGATTCCAGTGTGTGGAGTATGCAAAATGTTTAAAATATTTTTGACATTTTCATGTTTTTTTGATAGTGAGAGACAGGTATGAAAGGGAAGAGATGTGAAAGGACCCGCAGCAAAGGGCCCTGGCCCAGACTTGAACTCAAGCCACTGTGGTAAGGACTCAGCCTTGTTGATACACGCTCTACACAGTGAGCTACTGTGGCATCCAGCATGTATAATGTTAATCTAAAGAGCAACTCCTACATCAGTTAAAAGTGGTGCAATAATTCAGTACTATAGTGCTGCAGTTCTATATTTAGTTTTGACATATTGTGGAGTAGAAGTAGCCGATTACAACACATTCTGACATATCGACATCTGAACATGGACTCCAGATATGACGTGCAAGGTACCCTGGGTGTGTTGGTTGTTGACGTCCTGAGACGCTTTGCCAAGTTCAGCATGTTACATGCATTGTTTTCTTTCAAAATACACTTCCATTCTCACAGGAAATTCACTGTTTACATACTGTCTCTAAAATAAATGCACTACGTCAGTACGACAACCTGAATTGACACATGTGGTTGGGTTTGGGCAACAAAAACACGTGGTTAGGTTTAGGAAAAAAGAAAAAGGTTTGGCTTTAGAATCTGACGGGATGCGAACACCATGTTAGTGTTTGTGAGACCCATCCACCACATCTCCTGCACGCCCTGTTTGGACTTTCACTGCCTCAGCTTTTGTTCTTATCTGACGTCAACGTGGATTTCAATGACTTTGGAGTGAGACTGGTTGCCTATTACGTTGTAGAAAATGGACAAGTACCTCAAAACACAATATTTACACATCATCATCTTACAAGCTGATAAGGCGAACTTGTTCACAAAGAATTGCTTATTTACACATCCAGCAGTTACAGAGCAACATTAGCTTTCATTTGGAGTCGTGTTACTGTCCAGTATTCACTATCTTTTAGCTCCGTTTGTTTGTTTGTTCTCCACCAACTTCTGAGGAAAATATCCGACCTTTTAGCTGCTAAATTCTTCACTACGTTCACCAGCTTGTCGCTTACTGTCTCACAGCTGTTTGGTGCTACAGTAGGTAGGTAGCGTACAGTGGAGCGTACGGCTTTTTCGCCTGCTGCAGCTGTGAACGACACGATGAGAGCCGTAGGAATGAATCACAACAGTATGTGTGAATTCAAACTCACTGTAAAGCTCCATTAAGCCAAGGGGAGCAGCAGATTCAGGTGTTAAGTCTCTCTAGGTTCATCACCAGGAGCGACCGTTTTCACATTGTCCCACTGTTTTCGAATTGTTATTTTATACATTGTTATTATAAATATTGATCATACCCATTCTTTAGTGATGTAGCTGAGTAAAAAAAGCTAACTACTGGATATGATTGGGATTTTGGTGTATCAGTATCCTGTTTTGAGAAACCTGGGTATGCTAGCTGGGGTTATCCAATAGACTGCAGCATCTAAACACTTTATCTGGGTTTCTGATCGTTTTCTGCCATTGAAGTTTATTGTGGGGATACAGCATGAGGAATGAAAGGTGAGCATTTGAAGGAAGTCAATTAAAAAATTGAAAATGCAATGTTTTCATTTAAAAAAGTGTTTTGTAATTTGTCCAGCTTCATCCTTACAATGCATGTATTGCTATCAGCAAGCGACATCAACATCATACTATTACAAACAGTTAAGTTGCATGAAAAGTCATAACTCTTGCAAACACACACACACACTCACTCACTGACTAAATCCTTACCATTTGCAGCAGAAGTAGAGAGCTCCAGCCAGACCTATAATCAGCAGACACACACAGAAAATGGTCACAATAATCTGCGTGTCTCCCGTTGGCTTAACAACGAGCTCCGGGTTGCTGCACCTGGGGCCGTAGAAGCCCCTCTCACACCTGCAACACAAAGAGACGAGTCATGCATGATCACACCTGATAATTGAAACTAGCAGACACAGACACACAGACAGGATCATGATCGTACTTGCAGTGGTGCTCGCTGATGTCCACCAACAGCATGCACTTGCCGTTGTTCAGGCAGTAGCTGTCAAAAGTGCTGTCGCAGTTCTGTGTTGATCGCTTCACCACATGAGGGCGCTCTTCTCCCTGGCCTGAAACACCGACAACAAGACAGCTGTCACAGGAAACCGCATCATTTTCACTGAGTGGCACTAAATATTTAGACAAAACAAACAGACCTGTGTTAAGAGACATTTACTTCTCATTGACTAATCCCCAATTCTGAGAATAAAGCCACTGCCGTGACAGGTATTTATTACCTCAACTGTGCTTGTATTGTTGTATTTTATTTTTTCAGCAATAAAAGTGCCATCATTGAGAAGTGAGAGTGAAGAATCAGTAACATCTTCTTAACCACCAAAGCTCAGTGTTAGTCCAGTTTTTATATGCATTATTTGTTTTAGAGCTGCAACAATAAGTTGATCTAAAGGAAATAAATCTGCAGCTAATAGTTATTTAAATTATTTTTCAAGCAAAACTGTCAAACCTGTGGTGGTTCTCAAATGTGAAAAGTTAAGTTAATTAAATATTTGGAGGATTTAGACATTTGATGACATCACTGTGTGATAGGACGAGCATTTGGAGACGCAGATGGAGCCATGCGTCTACTGCTAGCTCAACTAGCACCACTGAGCTACCTAATGTTACAGCTTGGGAACGGAAGATGCCATTGATGTTAACATCTAACACTCTCTTGAGCTCAAGTCTCTTGTCCATGCGTAGATGCACACTTCCTTCACAGTAGTGATACGGTTGGTGGGTGTACTTCGGTAGAAAGAAAATAGTTCTACATGAAACTGCTCACAACAAGGTCTGTGGATTATCTTAAGTAACCAGGTCATACATTCTGGAAAGACACATTGTTGTTGAGTTTTTTTCTCTTGGCACTTTGAACACCAAAAAGAGACGGCAGACATCTCTACGGCCGATATCTTCAACGCTCTGCAACTCACACCAAAACAATCTGGACTGATAAACAGCACTACGGGTAAGAGTAAAAGAAAGTATTTTTGATTATGGGGTGAACTGTTCCCTTAAGATCTGTGATTTACAGGCTTCACACCAAGTTAAAAAGCACCTTAAATACACATGTACAGTTATCAGAATAGTAACCCTTACTGTCTGAGATTACTTCTATTTCTCCAAATGCATTTCAATACTTTGAATTATGTGGGTTTTTTTTAAGTATTTCAAAGACATGCATGTTTTTTATTCTGTACTTCACAAATAAAGTGATTTGTTACATTTGTGTGGGTGAATACCTGCAGAGAGAGAGGAGATGTCTGGAGTCTGCAGTCTGGACGAGACGCTCTTGGTGAGAACATACGGCCAGAGCAACAGGACACCTGTTGAACAGAGAATATTGGTATCATTAATTACACTGGATTAAAGGTCACCCGGTCAGCTTTGTATGGGTATTGAGTCATACCAGTCCTGTGTAGGCAGAAATGTTTCTGTTTATTACTGGACTTAAACAATCACAGAAAACCCTGTCTCCCAACCTTTTTGGATCTGAAAATCAACATGTAATTGATGAGCTGTGATTAATTTGAAAAAGTGATTTTCTCCTCTAAAACTGTTTAATTTCAATTTTTTAAGTTTTTTAATTATATTAGATAAAGATCTTGGGAGGCTTTTGGGGGTCCAGACCAATCACTTCATTGATTTTTAGACATGTTGGTTAACATACTGATACATTTTTTCCCATTTGATTTTTAACATCATGTGTTTTTATTCAAGATGAGAAAAAACCTGACTTCATAACTTAAAAGTGTTCCCCCATATGAGCACTTTTGTTGTTGACCTTAAAACGTGCAAATGTCATTTTCACACACACATCAGCATGATTAAGAAACGTGCTTTGACTCTGGATCTGTACCATGATACTGCATGTGAGTGCAGCACATTCACACGGCTCCACAGTGATTGTTTGTTTACTGTGTTTTGATAAGACGCCACACCAGCATTAAGAAAAAAATTCAAAGATCATAAATATATCTTTTGGCAAGAAACGTGCGATCCCCTGCCAAGTTTCTCTGTGTAAACTTTGCCAACTGGGACATGATGATGTGGTGTGGCCCGAGTTGCCCGGCCCCACATGCCTGTACCAGCCTGCACAGCTTTATAATGCACTGCATTAGCAGACGCCCACATTCCTGCAGACGGGAGAGGGAAAAAAAACACATGAACCTGGACGCACGATGTGTCTGGTTATGACTGGTTCTGAATCTGGTTATACGCGCTATAAAAGCCTGGCCACGGCGCCCTCTCTGGGTTTCTGTTCCTGTCGGTTGTTATGGCTGCAGAGATATTTTCCTCTGTTTTCTGTGAGAGGACGCAGCCTGGTTGTTGGGTGTTCCTGACGTGGCTGATGGGTGTAAAGTACATAGTGCACTCGAGCTGGAAGTATTGACGAAGCAACTTTGCTGTATTACCAATTAATCACTGTCCAATCAACCCATTTATATCATTAGTCACTGACTCACTGTAATCTGGCAGGAGCCGGTTCTATCCACCCATCTCCCTCGCTTTAATTTGGACGGGAATTACAACAGTACTTTTCCAACAGTTTGCGCAACCTTTGGCTTTGTGAAAGGTTTAAAATGCAACACTGAACTGGTTCATACAAATATAAATAAATGTAGGTGTCCTGTCCTCAATACGTAGCGTGTATCTATTGACAGGCAGTTAAACACTCCAAACACGACTCTGGACTCTTCTTCTGCCAGGTTTATTGTTTAGACAAAGTGTGAAACTAAAACGAAAGTAAACAAAGAGTACAATTACAATGCGGCATTTCTGACAATACGTAAATCACGTAAATCGTTAAATAAACATTCAATATAACATTTTGACCTAGCATGTAATAATAAATTTGCATAAAACATACCGACGATGCAACTTGAACCAGGTGTATGCCGAAGTGGCTGGAACATCACCAAGCTGGCTAAACGTGCCATTTTGTCTCTGTTTTCTTGTACTTCCTGAATAAAGTTTTGCATTCAGTTGAACAAAGCAGCGGCCGCTATACCACAATAGGCCAGTGGATGGCAGTAGCAGAGTTTTTAACATTCTCATCTTAATTAAACACAATGAAATAATGAAATAATGAAATTACATACATGAAATCACTTTTCCTTAACTATTTTTTTTTTTTTAATTGACTCTTATGCATCAAACAGTACACTCCCCGCCTGGCGTAATTGACGCCACTCACTTATAACATACAAAACAATATTACCATCAATTTTTATGACTCTGGGGGAACAAGAACCACTATTTGTGAGATCGGCCTGGTAAAGAGCTTGGTTCCATGAGGCCCAGACACCTTTACCTCCACGGTGCGCACTTTACCATCAGTGCTGGGAAACATTTGGGTCACGAGTCCAAGCGGCCACTCATTTCTTGGACACTGAATGTCTTTCAGAACAACAACAGTCCCTGGGTACACATTTGGCTGACTTGACTGCCATTTGCGCCGGGTTTGAAGTGTCGAGAGAAACTGACGTCTCCACTTGTCCCAGAAAACATTAGCAAGATGTTGGACTTGCCGCCACTGGTGCCTATAGAGATCAGAGACAACAAAGTCACCAGCAGGGGCTGAGAGAGTGTTGACCTTCTGTGTGAGAAGAACAGCGGGGGACAATATGAATGGGTCAGTAGGGTCCGTCGACACTGGAATGAGGGGACGTGCATTTATAATAGCTGACACCTCAGCCATGAAGGTGACAAGAACGTCATGAGTGAGTTTTGTGGTTTTGAGCTCAAAGAACATGGTGTCAAGAATTCTCCTGGCCAGACCCACCATCCTCTCCCATGCACCACCAAAATGAGAGGCGTGAGGGGGATTGAAAGTCCATGAACATCCTTGTCCTGACAGGTATGTTTTGACTGCTGTATCGTTTATGTTTGAGGGTATCTGAAGTTCTTTGCAAGCACCAATAAAATTAGCGCCACGGTCTGAGTGGATGCTTTTCACCGGACCCCTGATAGCCAAAAAACGTCTGAGTGAGTTTATGAAACTTGATGTGTCAAGAGATTCGATCACTTCAATATGAACTGCCCTCATGCTCAAACATGTGAAGATGACAGCCCATCTTTTGTTTTGGATAATGCCTCCTCTTGTGCGTTGTGCAGAAACACTCCAGGGGCCGAAAACGTCCAAGCCCACATTTGTGAATGGTGGCTCCGTTGAGAGACGCTGGGCCGGGAGACTTGCCATTTTTTGAACACTGAGGGGCGCTCTTAACCTCCTACACTTTACACAATGGTGGATAACACAGTTCACTTTCCTTTTGCCGCCCACAATCCACCAACCGGCTGTCCGAACAGCTCCCTCTGTGAATAGCCGACCTTGATGGCGTGTCTTTTCGTGGTGATGTTTCACAATGAGGCCTGCAATATGATGTCGACCGGGAACAATAAGTGGGTTCTTTTCTGCTTGACTTACGTTTGCTTCGCTGATGCGTCCGCCCACTCTAAGCAGACCTTGATTGTCTAAGAAGGGGTCCAGATTTTTGATTGAACTGCCTTTAGGAATTTCCTGTTGTGTGTTGATGCACTTGATTTCTCCACTGTACACTTCTTCTTGCACTGATCTGATGACAATGTTTTTAGCTTGCTCAAAGTCTTCCACTGTGACTCCCATCACGCAATAGTGCCAGCCCTTACAAGAACTGTCTCTATTGGTAGTTTGCTTGAAGACATGAACAACGTGCAGCAGACGAGCAATGGCACGGAGCAGGGAGCTCCAGTGGGAAAACTTAGTGAATCTTTCAGAACCGAGCAGTTTCACACTTGCTGTGGTTTTCAGGGCAGAAACCTGTGGTCTGATTTCAGTGTCTGAACTGGGTTCAACAAGGTCAAAGGTTTCTTGGATGAGGCTTTGGTTGTCTTTGAGCAGGAATTTGGGGCCAGTAAACCAGTTAGTGAGCACGAGCTGATGTGCAGGGACAGACCGTGTTGCATGATCTGCTGGGTTTTGGTTAGTAGGCACGTAATGCCACTGACTTGCTTGTGAAGACTTCCTAATCCGAGCAACCCGATTGCCAACATAAACATAAAAGCGTCTGGTCTCGTTGTAAATATATCCCAAAACGACTTTACTGTCTGTGTAGAAATGGGTGCTGTCCAGCTCAATGTCCAGCTCACCTGTGACCAAATCAGCAATCTCAACTGCTAACACCGCAGCACACAGTTCTAGCCTGGGGATAGTTTGTACAGGACGTGGTGTGAGTTTTGCTTTCCCTATGACAAAGCCAATTTCACAGTTTCCGGCTGCATCAGTTACCTTCACATAAGCCACCGCTGCAATGGCTTTGGTTGACGCATCACAGAAGATGCACAGTTCTTTGTACGTAGCTTGTGAAGGTGAGATGTTAGTGTATGTTCTAGTGATTGAGAGGTTAGACAGCACGCTCAGTGACTCTCTCCAAAGAACCCATGACTCCTCCATCTCTTGGGGCAGCGGAGCGTCCCAGTCAGCATTATCTGCTGTGAGTTGTCTGAGGATGGATTTGCCGCGGATGGTGATGGGCGCTACAAAGCCTAGCGGGTCATAGAGACTGTTTATGGTAGACAAAACACCGCGTCGTGTGAAGGGCTTTGTTTCATCAGACACATTAAAGGTGAAACAGTCTCTGTTGAGGTCCCAAAGGAGGCCCAGGCTGCGTTGCATAGGCAGTGCGTCCGCTTCAAGATCTAAGTCTTTGAGATCTTTTGCATGATCTTGGGATGGAAAAGCTTCCAAGATCTCTTTTCTATTAGCTGCAATCTTGTGCAACCTCAAGTTTGACTTGGCAAGGGTATCTCGGGTCTTTTGTAGCAGGGTCACGGCCATTTCCACTGTGGGGAGGGATTTTAGGCCGTCATCCACATAAAAATCCCGTGTTACAAACTGTTTGACGTCGAAGTCCACCTCACTGCACTGGACAGACTGATGTAGGCCAAATATTGCTACAGCCGGAGAGGGACTGTTTCCAAAAACGTGTACTCTCATCCGATACTCTGTGATGTCACTGGAGAGGTTGTTGTCACGAAACCACAGAAAACGTAAAAAGTTTCTGTCCTCTTCCCGCACGTAGAAACAGTAAAACATCTGCTCGATGTCTGCTGTGAAGGCTATTGCTTCCTTCCTGAAGCGCATGAGGACGCCGAGGAGTGAGTTATTGAGGTCTGGGCCTTTTAGTAAGACATCATTGAGTGACAGTCCATTGTATTGTGCACTGCTGTCGAACACAACTCTGATCTGTTTGGGCTTTTTGGGGTGATAAACCCCGAAAAGGGGCAAATACCATCTCTCCTCGCTCTCCATTAACGGAGGAGCAATCTCAGCATGACCGTTTTGGAAAATCTTTTCCATGAAGGCTAGGAAATGGTCTCTCATCTCTGGTTTCTTGTCAAAGTTGCGGATCAGGGACTTGAGCCGACTCACAGCCTGCGGCCTGTTGTTAGGGAGCCTTTGACGTGGCGATTTGAATGGTAATGGAGCTGTCCAATGATTGTTTGCATCCTTTGTCATTCCTTCTTCCATTATTTCCATGAAGGCCTTGTCTTGGATGGAAGGTGAGATCTGGTTGTCATTTTTGGTTTGTTCAAACACACAACATCCAAGGTGCTCTACTTCACAACTAGATCTGTCACTTTGTTGTGGTGTGTTGTGGTGAGGGATTTGTATGCCACAGGATCTTTCTTTTATGTTGAAAAGATTAGGGCAGGGCTGAAACAGTGTGGGCCGTCCTCTCTCTGTCATGTTTGTGTAGAAGACATTTACTGTGGTTGTTTTATGCACACCACCTAGACACACATTTCCCACTATAACCCACCCCAAGTCTATTTTTTGTGCGTAGGGTGCGTCGTTGGGGCCACTTATCTGTTTATGGACTTTGTGCACCCTGACGATGTCCCGTCCAAGAAGCATCATTATGTGGGCGTTTGGGTCGAGTTCGGGGATGAGGTGTGCGACGTTCTTCAGATGGGGATGATGGAGTGCTGCACTGGGCGTTGGTATCTCCTCCCTGTTGTTGGGGATGTCATTACACTCAATCAGGGTGGGCAGAGGGATGTGAACTGTGCCATCTGGAGTCTCTACAACATAACCCGTTGCTCTCCTACCCATTGTCTCTTTAAGGCCTGCACATGTTCTCAGCGAGTAGGGAGAGCTAGGGCCATTGTCACCAAACACTTCAAAAAACTCTGAACGGACAAGAGAACGGTTACTCTGTTCATCATGGATTGCATACAGTTTGATTGCCTTGTCTGGGTGGCTTACTGGATATACTTTTACAAGGCAGATTTTCGAGCATGACCTGCCAACGAGGTTCTCACCACAAACTTGAGTGCATTTGGATGTGATTTCACTTGGCAGGGTGGCATCCTGCTCCCCGCCATGCTCTGCTTCGGGGTCAGTTACTTTGCTCCAAGGAGCTGGACCTGGGTGAAGAGCTGTATTGTGATTCTCATTGCCGCACTCAAAACATTGCACTTTTGCCTTACAATGCTTAGCAAAATGTGTTGAAGAGGCACAACATCTAAAGCAAATACTGTTCTCTTTCAGGAACGTTTTGCGTTCTTCGAGGGACTTCTCGCGAAAAGCTCTGCATTTCAGGAGGGCATGGGGCTTTTTGTGCACTGGACACAGTTTGTTACAGTCACCTGCCTTATTTGCATCCCCATGTGACTCATAGCTGGGGGTTGGAAACACCTCTGTTTTGTGTACTGACACTTCTCTCTGTCTGTTAGATCTCCAGGCAGGTTTCTCAGGTCTGGGGGCAGGGTCAAGGTGAGTGGCAAAGTTAAAGCTTGGGTCGTTTTTAACAGTGGCCTCTTGATTAACAAAGTCTACAAAAACATAAAATGGAGGAAAAGAGACCTGGTACTCACGTTTGTAATTTGCACCCACTGAAACCCACTTTTCTTGCAGATAGAAGGGGAGTTTTTGCACGATTGGGTTTAAGCCCCTTGCAGAGTCCAAGAATGAGAGGCCAGGGAGATCTCCCTCCTCCTTAGCACTCTGAAGCTCCATGAGAATATCACTGAATTTTCTCAGCTTCACATAATCTCTTTTTGTGATGTTTGGAAAATTGTCAATTCTTTTAAACAGAGCATCTTCAACTACCTCTGTTGAGCCATAACATTGGTCGAGTCTCTCCCAGATCATTTTTAACCCAGCATCTGGATGGTTAATGTGTATGGCCCTGATTTGTTCAACATGCTCAGCAGATTCTTTACCAAGCCACTTAAACAACAGATCCATCTCCTCGCTTGCTGTTAGATCTAACCCCCTTACTGTGTTCTCAAAAGAGCGTTTCCAGGCTCTGTAACTCTGTGGTTTGTCGTTGAACTGAAGGAGGCCGGTTGCCACAATTTCCCGACGAGCAAAGTATCTGACAAATTCACTGATGTTTCCATCATTATGACTTGAGGGCCTGGATTTGCAGGTGGGATCATAATAGCTGTCTCTTGTTTTTTGTGGTGTCCAATTGTGATTTCTGTTATAGTTATCTGGAGGTGGATGGGGGGACAGGAGAGGTGGAGCTGGAAGGTGATGCCTATACACGGGCTGTTTAGAATGAGTTATTATCTCTGGTGGTGGTCCACAGTCTCCTGGATTGGTGTGTGGGGGATGAGTGTCACATGGGGGGTCAACTGTGTCAGCTGGAGGCTTATCAAGTGATGGAGGTTCTTGCATTTCAGCAGTTTCATTTTCTACTAACGTGGTTTGGGCCATGACATACTTTTCAGTCCGGTGTGAACTTTCAAAAGCAGGGAGATCATCTAAATGTCCAACGCTTTGCTTATCTATTTGTGATTGAGCAGCAGCCTCTAATACATCTGCCTCTACTGCGGCCGAAGCTGCCTCTTTCTCACATTGCAGGAGTTCAATGGATGCGTCCAATTTAGCCTTCTCCAGCTTTAGACTTACTTCTTTTTGTTTGTAGGTTAGACGAGTCTTTGCTGCCTCTGCCCTTGCTCTTGCCTTGGCTGCTGCTGAACCAGTAGAAGAACTCGAGGCTTGAGATCTTGTTTGATATGATTTGGCAGACATGATGGCGTTGATAGCTTCTGGTGAGATACTTCCGTGGTAGCCGTGCCTAGCTGAGGCGTCGTGGCGTCTTGGAAGCGTCTGTTGTCGGCCGATCAGCGTTACCGAGTTCGCTCCACCATCGTCGTTTCACTGTCCTGTCCTCAATACGTAGCGTGTATCTATTGACAGGCAGTTAAACACTCCAAACACGACTCTGGACTCTTCTTCTGCCAGGTTTATTGTTTAGACAAAGTGTGAAACTAAAACGAAAGTAAACAAAGAGTACAATTACAATGCGGCATTTCTGACAATACGTAAATCACGTAAATCGTTAAATAAACATTCAATATAACATTTTGACCTAGCATGTAATAATAAATTTGCATAAAACATACCGACGATGCAACTTGAACCAGGTGTATGCCGAAGTGGCTGGAACATCACCAAGCTGGCTAAACGTGCCATTTTGTCTCTGTTTTCTTGTACTTCCTGAATAAAGTTTTGCATTCAGTTGAACAAAGCAGCGGCCGCTATACCACAATAGGCCAGTGGATGGCAGTAGCAGAGTTTTTAACATTCTCATCTTAATTAAACACAATGAAATAATGAAATAATGAAATTACATACATGAAATCACTTTTCCTTAACTATTTTTTTTTTTTTAATTGACTCTTATGCATCAAACAGTACAGTAGGGTAAAGGTGAGCAGCGCACAGTAAGCCTACTTATTATGACACTGATAATCAAAGGAGCTAAATGAGGGACGGTTATCAGTACAGGTAAACTCCTATCATGATGGATAGCCCGTTAATACACAGTGAAAACAAACAAAGGGAGGAATAAAAGCGGCAGTTGCATAGAAATTACTACAAAATTCTAAAGTGCTTTATTTTAGGATGCAAAAGAAAAAAAATCCAAATGAAAAATTAGCTTTCACATGACTTGTAGTTGTGATGTCAGAATGTGAGTACATTTACTCAAGTACTGTGCTTGAGCACTAATGTGAGGTACTTGTTCTCTCCACTGCAATGTATAATTACTGGTTGTTTTTCAGTTTACAACATTTTTGTGGCATGGTGGTTTAGTGGTAAGCGTTGTCTCCTCACAGCAAGAGGGTTACTGGTTCTGTTACTGGAGGGTGGGGGAGCCCTTTTGCGCAGAGTTTGCATGTTCTCCCTGTGTCAGCGTGGGGTTTCTCTGGGTACTCATGCAGATTAGGTCAGTTGGTGACTCTAAATTGCCCCCACCATGTCGAGTTCTGCCTGTTACATGCATTGTCTTTTTTTCAAGATACAAGTAATGTCGTTTTTCCTTCAACAGCAAACCCATGTGGTTATGTTTGGCCAACACACACACTAGGGATGTCCCGTATTGGCCACCGATATTAGCAAAAAACGTGTATCGGATCGGACTGCACGGAACAATGCCGATCCAAGAACTCCGATCCAGTTTTTCATGAAGTCTGATCAAGGTTGTCCGGCCAGCCCAGTTCTCTGCGATTCAAGCTGTCCATTCCAATAATCCGCTCCAGCACTTACTATCAATCCACCAGCCCAGCATGCAGACACAGGAAACAGCAGCACCAGGCTGGCGCTGACACTACTAAAATAACTGAAAAGGAAAGGCTCCATTGTTTGTTTAATGTCAACAATGTCTTGTGGTGTTAATCTATTTTTTATTTATTAGGGGGCCAAAGCACAAGTGTGTGGAGTCTTGCTGCTATTTTAATTTCAATGTTAGACATTTTAAAGATTTCTTGTGTTGACTTATTTTCTATTTATTAAGGGGCCAAAGCAGCCAAAGCAAACCAGCTATATTTTTTATTTAATGTTAATGTTCAAGTTTAAAGTTTGTTTATTTAACCCTGTTAGCAATAAACAGGTCAGTTTCTCATATCAACTGTTTGTTTTTTTTGTGATCAATTTTTTATTGAAAAAATGTACAAATTAATCACATCATATACAAAGGTTTCTCTTTTCCCTTTTTTTCCCCCTTATTACCCATATAATGCGCAATAACAGAGACAAAGTCAATTGTACATTTGCAGGAGGTAACAATATAAGAACCAATATGTCCCCCATCATCACCCCCCACCCCCCTCCCTGAGGTAACTCCCTATGAACTCCCACCCAGGATCTCTCCCCCAATAAAAATAAAAATAAATAAATAAAAATAAAAATAAAAAATAAAAATAAAGAGAGATTAAGGTCGGCTGTGCTGCACCCTTTCTTTAACCAACTTGTGTGCTGCCTCCCAGGCCTGCAGAGTCTTAAGACTGGCCCCATGCATACGGGCAACAGACCACTCCATCAAAACAATTTCAAGAAATGAGTTGGCCCACTGCTGCCAAGCCAAGGTATGTGGCGGTTGCCACCTAAGGGCCAGCATTTTCTTGGCTGCTGTGAGACCAGCCCATAAAATACGTCTATGCTGTAGAGACAAATTAAGGGAAGAGTCGTCATTAAGCAGAAGCAAAGCCGGGGAGACTGGAATCCTGATCTCAAGAATGTCACTTAAGGTGACAGATATTTCCTTCCAGAATCTAACCACTTCGGGGCACTCCCAGTAAACATGCAAGAATGTGCCCTGGACATTGAGTGGACAAAGCTCGCAATTCGGAGATGTAATGAGCTTCATAGAATAACGCCGTCTGGGGGTGAGGTACATCCTATGAACATACTTGTAGTGTATTAGCTGGTGGTTAGGATTTTCTGGATGTACCACTGAGATTTTTCCACACTGTGGCCCAGCAGATCTCTCCATCACTTACTTCATTTAAATCTCTATTCCATATACCCTCTACTGGTAAGGGTTTATCTAGTCCAGAAATGAACTTGTAAAGTTTAGAAACCATTCCCCGTGTAGGCCCTACTGAGGCAAGTAACTTACGTAGAGGGTGTTCTCATATCAACTGTTGTGGATCATTCTAAGTAACCCGAGTAAGTTGTTCTTGTTAGAATAATATCGCTTGATCAAACCTTTTCTAACATGACTGACAACAAAATAAGTGAACATGTATAATACGCGCTTGGATCGGATTGGTATCGGTATCGGCCAAAACTCAAGGCTGTAATATCGGTATCACATCGGAAGTGAAAAAGCTGGATTGGGACACCCCTAACACACACACACGGTTGGGTTAGGTAACAGAAGAACAGGGTTTGGCTTTAGTGAACACTGGCCTCCTGGGTGAAAGTCGGTGGTTGTTGGACCCATCTAACCACCCTCCCACGCATCCTACTCGGACTTTCACAGCCTTAACTTTCGTTCTTGTCCCACCGCGTTTCACCCTGACCCCGCTGGGTTGGCTGCATATCATGCCGAAGGGGCTGTGAAAAGACAGCTATATTGTTGGTGTCTGATGTTGGAAGTCACTGAGAGTCATAATTGACCTTGTTTGTAAGGTTTGTCAACAGTTAAATAGAAGTCTCTTTTATAATGGCAGTCTACGGGGAAAATACTTTTTGGGCAGCAGGGTTTTTTGGGTTTTTTTTTTTGGCTGCAACACCGCAAATGGCCACTGGGAAAAACTGGACGCAAGGCCAAGCAGTGTTCCTGGTGACCTGCTGTATATGTAATGAGCAGAAGCTAACACACTGTCCCTATGCATCCAAAACTGACACTAGAGAGATACCTGGAGCGGCATAGTTTGAAGCACTGTAATACTGGTACATTCACCTTAGCAAAGCATCTGAGTACCTCCTCCACTTTTGGGTACGCAACAGTTTATACAAGCTTGAATGTTCTATGACTTTTTATAGAGAGGAATAACCCTGAACAACAAGCGAATGACAGATTTAATCAGACCGCATGTGCTTTCAAATAATAAATCTTCCATTCACGGTTTAATTGCCAACATCCTTCAGCATCCCTCAGGCTCTGAGCTCAGCATGTGCGTCAACTGATTAACACAGGCATGTGGCAAAGGCCCTCACCTGACTCCAAAAACTTCCACTCAGGGCGATCTTTTCAGCACTTTGCACTTGAATTATTAAAAGTAAAAGAATATCATTACACATGGGACGGACCCGTTGTTTAAAATTAGTGGATTAATACTTATTAGCATTTTAATACAACTGGTTGAGGTAACTTAAATTAGTGTGTACATAACAATACATACAGCTTTATCAGGTGGTCATATCTTTTGTAGGTTTTGATCTAGCTGCTGTCCATAAAATGTAATGTAAAAAGTGTCTTATTTTGCTTTGAAATGTAGTGGAGAATAAGTATAAAATAGCATGATGGAAAGTAGAAGCATTGTCTTGACAAACTATGCACGAGTGAATCCAGTGGTTTAACATATAATATAAAATTTTAAGACCATTCTTCTGCTTAATGGGTACGTTCATTTCACTTTTGATATATTTTATTAACACGACTTAAATACTTTTACCAAAGCACATTTCTAAATTTAGGGCTTTTACATCCAATGAAGAATTTTTGGTACTTGAGTAAAGGATCTTCCACCACACTGCAAACTGCAAAGCAAAAACAGTAATTAGTTGTCTGATAAATGTAGTGGAGTCAATGTGGATGAGTCAAGTTTAACATTAAGGATTTAGATTGTTTACTTAGTAAAAGTAGCAGTGCCAAAATGGGAAATTACTCTAGTAAAAGTACTAGTCCTGCATTTAAAATGTCACTTAGGTTTAAGTAGAAGTACATTAGTAAGCCCGGCTACATATACTTAATTTATCAAAAGTATAAGTATTAATTTTGCAGGAAAAAAATGTCCCCTGTAAGTGTTATTAGACATTGGTGGTTTGTCAAAATGCAGCTAATTTTAACCAGCCTATGTGGACTACTGTTACTTCAATCTACAACAGTTCTTTGTATTTCATAAAATGACACAGAAAAGTACAATATTTCAGCCTAAAGTAGCAGAGTGAAAATATACAGTAGAATAAAATGTAAATACTCGAGTAAAGGTTTTGTGCAGGGAATGCAAAGCAAGAATGAGAGGGCCTCAATAGAACGATGGGCAGGGAAAGGAAAAAGCAAAGAGTGAGCACTGCTGGTGGTCAATTTGTTAATGATCTGAACATCTGTTATAGAAGGTTTGATGTGAAAGACCCAAGGATAGGCTGCAGTACCGTTGGCAAGCAGATAGGTAGCTACCAGACCCAACAAAGCCCCAGGACCTGATGGTCTGAGAGGAAGGTACTTAAAGTGTGTCCTGACCAGCTTACAGGGCCTGTCACTCAGCTGACTGCCAAACAGTTGTTTTTTCCCATACTCACAGAACAAAATCTACTGTCTCCTAAAGATTTTAGACCAGTTTAACTCACTTCACTCGTAGGGTGCTTTCAGACCTAGAGTTGTCTTGCTTTGGTTTGAATCAGGGACTAATTTTGTTACAAAGTTGTGCCTAGAGTTGGTTTGTGTTCTCGCGGCAGCATTTACAAGCGGACCAGATCAAATGCCTTGAGTGAGAAAGCTGCTCTTGATTGGTCAAAATTTCAATTTGGGAAAAATCCAGGAAGTAAAGCACTTTCTAATGTCACAATGGAGGGACAACTACCACAAACGAACCGCACCAGAGTTCTTCTCCTTAAGAAGGTGCACACCTGAGTGCGATTGCTGTGTTCACACCTGCCCAAATTAACTGCACTTAGGGGGCAAACAAACTTGAGTTCGACTGAACCAAACCAAACAGGGCAGGTGTAAAAGCACCTTTAGCTAAGTGTATGGAGGGAGTGGTCAGCATCCATCTTAAGTCCTCTGTAGGGGATCAACTCGACCCCTTGTAATTTACTTAAAAATCACACAGGGGGACAGAGGATGCTATTCTCACCATAGCGGATCATATAGCAAGACACCTACAACAACCAAAATCATTTGCTTGTGTTCTTTTTGTTGATTTTAGCTTTGATTTTAACACGATGCAAATCAACACTCTTTTAGATTGACTTTTTAAAATGAATATGAATGGTGGACTTATTCATTTATCAGAAGCTTTTTAACTTCACGCCGTCAGAGGGTTTTAATGAATGGGGTCTACTCATATGAGCTTGTTTTAATTACTGGGGCACCACAGGGCTGCGTGCTGTCACCACTGCTGTTTCCATTAATACAAATGAAATGACCGCTCACAGCCATAATGTAAAGCTGTTTAAATATGCGGATCATATGGCTCCGGTTGTTCCTCTCCTGGAAGATAATGTAAGGTAAGGTATGAAGAGGCTTACTTCACGACTGGTGTCAGGCAAGAAAACAGTTGAGGCCAAAACAAAAGAACTTATAAATGGAACCAGTCATATCCTCCCTGTCATCATACTCAATAACCAGCCTGTAGAAAAAGTGGAACAATTTAAGTACATGGGCACAGCTGATCAGACATTAACTTATAATGGAAACTCAGAGAACATTTCCAAGAGAGCCTCACTTCCGTTACACTCAGAGTTGGAGCTGCTCCTGTCTGGGCGTCGATTTAACACATATATAAGAAGTCCTTTATTCCCTGTGCTGTACAGACACTGAATACAGGATGACAGTATCAGGAACAATACTATTGTTATACGATGTGCTCTCTTTTACTGTTTATTTGCACTTTTTTAAATCATATTTATTGTTAAACTGTACGTTTTGATTGTGTATTGTGTTGTGTGTCTGTCTGTACATTTGATTTTTGAGAGAAGACAAAGACAAAGTTCCACTGAGGTGGGCAATAAAGTTATCTATCTATCTATCTATCTATCTATCTATCTAAAGTAACAGTAGCCTATCCAGAATAAAGTATTTGCGTAAATGTACTCAGTTACTTTTTTATCTAAGTAGCTTTAATGTCTTTTCTGGTGTCTTTCCTTTGCTGAGTTTAGCTGTAGGTGGATTACCTGTCGTGTGTCTGATCTGATCTCAGCTCTGCTTTTACAGTAATAACTTCAACCTGAGTCCACACCTGAATCCACCCAGCTCTAATCCACACCTCAAAGAAGTATGTGAACTTGACTTTGTATCAAACACAAAAAAACAACAACAACAGAACTTACCGATCAGTGAGAGGAGCGCGGAGGGTTTGCTGTTCCCCATCTCAGAGCCGACAGGTCGCTGACAGGAGGCTCGCTCGGTGGGCTCTCAGGTGAGCAGCAGTGTAGATTAAAGACGCTTCCGATTTGTCAAAATAACTATTTGATAAAGGGGGGCAGGCGGTGTCTCCTCTGGCAGATCCCGACGGACTCAATCCTGCGGTCTGGGTGTGGTGACAGACTCCTGTAATTTAGACAATTTTACACTTCAAAGGTCCAAATAAAAGGAGAGACCCTGAAGGCACCGTTTTACCGAGAGGAAAAAAACAAGGAGGAGCTGCTGCAGTCATCCCTCTATCACTGATGGGCTTTTTTATTTATTTATTTAACAGATAGAAAGTGGTGGAAGAAGAATTTGGATCCTTTACCTGAGAGTAGTTGCAGTAAAAACAGCAACATATTTAGGGTTAGGTGTAAGGGTTGCTTGAAAAGTCTGTTCAACACAATTCATTCAAAACAATTCTATCTATATACTATAAGTCTCCATAGATATCCATACAGGTATCCATCCATCTGTTAGGCTATCATCAATATTCAGTGGTTGGACTGATAGATGTACATGGGATGTCAAAATATGAGTTTTGAATGTATGAATATTTGCAAAACTGTGAAACTGTGTGTCAATAAGATACCTGACATGCAACAAACACAAAGTATATCTCATTCAATTAAGGACATTAGTTCAAACTGAACAGAAGTTTGCAAGGAAGGAGTGCAAAATAGATAAAGTGCATTATAGGAAGCTTAGTTGTAGATAACACCTGCTGGGAGTTGGTTACGTTCTTCAAAATAATGATATGTTTTAGGCAACAGGGCAGTAGTTAAGATGACATATGGTTGGATCCGGTGACTGACATAGACAGCTCAGTAATCAAAAAACAAGTATGACAAAGAAATGTACCTATGCCGGCTGAAAACGATCTTTGTTACTGAACTCAGCTGAAACACTTCTAATCTTTGTGGAGTTTTGTGGGTTTGGTGGTATTGTGGTCAACTGGCCGGTAGCTTGAAAGGATCAACCCTGTGTAACCACATAAAAAGTCCATGTTACAATTTACCCCATTAGGTTGTGCCCCATGCTCCCCTATAACGTAACACAAAATGGAAATACTCAAGTAAAGTTTAAGTACTTCAGAACTGTTTCTAAGTGTGGTATTGAGTCAATGTACTTAGTCACTCTTAGTTACTCTCCACCAGTGCAGACAAATGCAGGTTAAGCACATAGTTTGAAGCAATGGCGTAAGATAGTTATGATGGGCCCCACGCTGTCATGCTCACATTGTCTCGTCATATGATCCGAGACTTGACACTAGATAGCATCAACATACATATTACTCAGCAATCATCACTGCATATTTGTATATGACAAAAAAATACCAAAGAAAATAAAAAAAAAATAATAATTGATATAGTTTGAAAATAATTTTTATAGATGCCTCTGACTATTGAAAAAATTTATGATGGTTTACATTTTAATATATGACACTGTTTTTAATTTAACAAGAGTTCCTCTTTGAACACAGACATATTTTCAAACACACTGTCCACCCAGTTCATTGTTGGAGGGCCCACTCTCTCTTTGGGCCCCCCAGTCATAAAATGAGCCCAAAACTGCTGAACAAGTTTACTGTTTAAACTGATATCTCAGAGAATATTCACATATAATTTATTATAATAGAAACGCATGATGGTGCCTTGTATGGTGACTTCACTGATGTGATTCAACAGATGCATGTTGATGCATGCTCTCTGTAGCATGTAACTTTCTTTGTTGTTTGTTTAAGCAGATTTTAATCAGCTGCAAAATGTTTCTTCGTCATTAACAGGGTAGCAGATCAGAACATTTGACTGTATATTCCCCTCCCTTGAACACTCCTGTTTTACGTCCTCCACTCCATAAACTTAAGCAAATATAATGTACCATCCTTTTTTGTGACTCAGATCTGCTGTTTGTGCATGTGCACTGTTTGGTGTGTTAAGTTTGTAATAAAATATTATATAATTAGACTTTTTGGGAGCCTTTAGGGTCAACAGAAGACTCTTATACTGGTTTTGCTTCAATGGTCATTATCCCTTTAAGGATGTAATATATGAATTTGAAATTTGTGTCAAATTAGGGACATCACGAGTCACCTTTGCAATTAATTTTCAAATTTCCCCGCCCAAACAGCAATTACATTATCCCCTGCTAAACTGAAAATGCTTCTTGAGCCGTGTGTGTGTGTGTGTGTGTGTGTGTGTGTGTGTGTTTATTCACATTTTACCCAAAAAATTCAAGCAACACATACACATTAATTTTCTGAATTTATTACAAAATTTTAAATAAAAAAGTTGAACACTTGAAATAAGTTAAATGCTACATTACAATAAATAGTCATTTGTTCTCTCTCATTCTTTCACGGATAATTTAGTGAATAATATCTGACCCTGTTTGACATGAATAGACACACTTTAGTTTTTCCTCACTTGTTTGATTGATGTTAAATAATGGTCGTCTCTACGTACATCAAATGTCCAATACAGTTTCATAAGTGCTTTGTAAATCATTTCCAATGCTGTGGATTATTCAGTGTGATGAAATGTTATGGTTTGTGTTCAATGAACAGTGATAATGGTGATGACAGCGGTGAAGATGACGATGAACAGATGAGTCACAGGAGGTCACACTGACATCTCCGACGCTGCAGATTTTATTAGCGGTGCTGATTTTTTACACCTGGAAAAAAAGATAATCTGAATTAGAACATTCTTGGTAACAATTCAAGACATTTTTAAACAAGACTCTTGTTTTTTACACATAATTCATATCCTAACTCTAACTGTACATACACCAATGCATTTGAAAAGTATTTATTTTATAATTTAAGAGGGTAAACAACCTCAAGACTGAAAAAAAGAAACACTGAGAATTTGTCATTTTGCTTGATGGTGTGAAGAAATCCCAGAAGACTTTGCCATGACTTGACGAGTGATCTCTTGAACATTTTTGGCTGATTCATTACAGGGAGTTCACTTGGCAGGGAGAGACAAGCGGAATATGTCCAGAGTGCCAAATGCCAAATGTTTTGAGGCTTTAATACTATATTTCCTCTGCTTTATTAAAACTCCAGCACTGTGTGGAGGACGCCTGCAGATACTCACCTCTTATAGACAAAGCAGTAACTTAAGATGCCCAGGATGATGATGAACATGGCCACCCCAAAAATGATGCCAATCAGTTGCTCCAGCTCAGGCAGAGTGCGAGCGTGATCACTGTAGAACAGGCAGCGTGGCCCGCTGTACGAGGACGTGCAGCTGCAGACCACACAGACAAAATATGTGAGTGCATTCCAGAGGTGAACACGAACCAACATGCGCACGACGATAAGAGGCGCTGATCATAACTAGAACATATTCAGGAGGCACAGGCTTAAAAAAATGTGTGTCTTACATGCAAGAGGGTTTGTCGCTGTCTTGAGGGTACATGCACTCTCCACCGTTTTCACAGTACTTTGCATGTTCACTTCTGCAGGATCTGTGTGTGCGCTCGACCCGAGGTTCCTCCATACTGCCTGCAGAGAGACAGAGAGAAGCTTCGTCAGCAATTATCAACTCTTACACACAAAAGTATGGGGGCTCATTTGTGCCCTAAACAATTGACTAATCAACTAATGATCAATATATGACAAAACAATAGGATTTAAAATCAAAACCAAATGAACAAAATATGTTTAAATTATGTTTATTTTTTACCTTATTTTTCTGCAATTTACTGATTAATTTATTTCATAAAAACAAAAATAAATTTTAGGAATGAGTGATTATTACATTTTGCATTGGTCAGTTGCTTCTGCAGGTTTTTTTTTCTTGCAGCAGGAGGTGGGACCTATACTGCTGTCAATTATTTATCATTCAATTCATTCATTAATTGATTGCTGAGTGGCACCACTGGGCCCCCATAGAGACTACTGTTCCCCACACAGATTTCAACATTTTTGCACAAGATGCAATAAATAAATTAACATTTCCATAACTTTGGGGCTCTGTAAACATCAGCTAAATCACTGATAAAACACAAGTGACACAAAAACCAGATTGCATTGACGACACTTACTGTTGTTGAGCTGTGTGGTCAGAGATGAGATCGACACAGTGGGAGCTGCTGTGGTCGGGAGGTTGTTGCTCAGCATTGCGGATCGTCCTGCTGTGATCAGGAGAAGCAACAGGAAGGCTGGAAATGACAGAAAATATGGATTTAGATTATTTGATTTTACTGTTACTTTTCCTCTCTCCCTTGAGATTCTTATTATCTTTATGTGATTCTTTTACTCCTCACACCTGCACTGTTGTGATCACAAATATGAGAAAAATGTTGCTCGGCTTTCGTGTAATGTTAGTGCATTTTTTATTTTTGTGAAAAGATCAACATTACCAAAACACCACATTTGAATAGTACTGTTAGAAGTGTTAAAGCACCATTTAACTAATCTAAGCAAACTACAAACTCGCCTAATTCTACTCTTTTTAAAGCGGAGACCGCAGAACAAAACTTACCCTTCCCCAGGTATGTCTGTCTTTGTGCAAACATCTTGTCGTCTGTCGGCGTTATGTCTGATGTTCTCAGCTCAACTCCTTCTGTGTGATCACCAGCCGGCTTCTGCTGAGTTTATATGCTCTGAGCCCCGACCGCAAAAAAAATGCCAATCAATGAACTGAAAAGTGAGAGGCATTTCCCTTTCAAAAAAATCTATTTGCATCACTTCCTTTCTGTGCGCCGGCTCCCTGCATGCAGAGGCAAATCTGATGATGGTGGTGGTGGGGTCACATGATTGCCGCGGGGCTCCTTAATTGTGGCTTCTTCCTTGGAAGTTTTGTGAACCCACGCAGTTATTTGATTTATAGTTTCACTCAAACGCCTCTTGCAGTTTTGACAGGTCGCTTCATTGACGATTACAGGTGTTGTGAAAGCCTCAGTTTCTTCAGAGGGGTGATTATAGAAAGAACATTTTATAGGATTTTCTTTGTGTTTGTGTGTGTGTCTCTTTAAAGGAGCTATATGTAAGAAATCTAAAGCAAATAGATGTAAAATCATCCTAATATGTCACAGAGACTAAGGAATAATGTTCATATAACACATTGATCTCACCAACAACAATAGTACAGCCAGAATATTTGCATTTTAAAAAGTTTTTTATGGTCTGTAAAGCATGTTTATGTTTTGATTTTGTGTTTTGGCCTGTTGCGCCACCCACCGCCGTCTACCAGTCACGCAGTCAGTAGAGTCTCAGCATCAGTTACAGTTACAACTGAGCTACAATGGCTGACGGTGTGACTAAACCCAAACGACCTCGTTATGATTCCCAAAAACGGCAAGACAAAACTTGAGGCAAAGCGAGGGTCTATATAGGAGATGCTTTTGAACGGTGGAGATGGTGAAAGCGGAGAAGAATTTGAAATCGGATGTCGAAGTGGCTACTCTTCTCGACAGGTAAGCTTTAGCCAAAGTTGGCTAACTAGCATCATAGCTAGATGGGGATAGACATTTTGCATACTTTCAACTGTTATTCATTTTCGATCATACATTGTAGCCCATGTGCAGGTGGGTCATCGACCCGACTGATTTTTTTTTTTATTTTATCTCAGTGTCTCTTTCTAAGGCAGCCTCTATAAAAGGGTTTATGTGCTGTAATAATATATTTATCAATGCTTAAAAATAATTTGCTAATGTTTCATAGACCAGTCGTACACTGTAAGTTCTGGTTTGCCTCGACACTTGTTTTGTCTTTTAAGATCAACCACTTGCCAAATTCTACGCTTAAAGGGACAGTTCACCCCAAAATCAAAACACTCATCTTTCCTCTTACCTGTAGTGCTATTCATCAGTGTAGATCGTTTTAGTGTGAGCTGCTGAGTGCTGGAGATATTGGCTGTAGAGATGTCTGCCTTCTCGTCAATATGATGGAACTAGATGGCACTCAGCTTGTGGTGCTCAAAGCGCATCACTGGGCAAAAGGAAGCGTACATCTACTACTACTGTAAGTCACCTACACCCTGAGCATGCAAACGTTACAGCTCCTCCAAGGAGGATGCCATTAATGTTTCCATCTCAGGCTGTCACAAGCATGAAGCCTCTTGTCCATGAGTAGATGCACACTTCCTTCTGCGTGGCAATTCCAGTGATATGGCTGGTGGAAGTACATTCTCACTCCAACCTCGTCACATATTGTTGCTTGGTGGTGGGCTTTCCACGTCATAATCTGAAAGCCATGCCCCCAAAGAGGAAACGAGGCCTGCTTTGCCCCTCCGCTTCTTCGCTCGTTCGCTGTCATTCTGCCTCTGCAGCCGCGCTTTCAAGTCTCCATGACTGAATTGCTAGCTAGCTAGCTAAAGTTATTAGCTATAGCTAGCTAATAATTAGCTAATAATAAGATGGCAAAGGATTATTTTAGCATGCTATGCCTACCAGAGAGGCAATGGTATAGTGATAAGCTTAATATTGCCGGTCTACCTCAGTGTCCCTTCCCCTGACCTTGCTCGTCTTGGAAAAACATGAGCAGAAATTAGTCAGTTAACTAAATCGACCGCTACTCCCCCATCTCCACATTCTCCCGACTGCAGTCCGAGCCCGATGTGGAGATTCTTTTTTAAGAAGATGAGCATTTCGGCATGCTCAGCCGTCAGCGTGCTCCTACTACCGGCACACGTAGTTTTGAGACATGCCTCTACATGCTGGTAGATTGATAGAAGTGCTAGAGTGGACCGCAGGAATGGACTGCTTGAATCGCAGAGCGCTGGGCACAATTATAACAGAAGTTGCATTCATACTGTCAGTTTTTTAGCTTAACATACATACATACAGTTTACTGTTACTCTGAAAAATACATTTAGAGGGTTTGACAAAGTGTTTGCTGCTCACATACCGAGTGTCAGGATCCCACAATTTCTTCCCTGTTGAAGCCTCACGTTTTATTACCTGTGTCCACTTTTGTCTTCTTCAATGTTCCATTTTTCTTCTCAGCAGCTGACAAAAGCTAAGCTCTGGGTTTTTAGCCTTATTGGCTGTGCAGCCCACCACACAGCAACTTTTCGGCATTTGGACTTAGGGAAAACAGGCTGGAAACGGAGGGGGCAAGTGTGAGGGGAAAGCGGGCCTCATTTCCTAATATATAAAGCATTTGTAAAGTATTTAATAACCATTAGTAAAATTTTAAATTACAGCAGCTTACAAGCCTTTTATAATGTGTTATTCGCTAGAGAGGAGTACCACAGTCTCCATTAAAATAATCTGAATCATTTCACTTTCCATTTTCTGATTTCAACATCCGAAAGAATTGAGTGATGCAGGAAATTCCTCTGGCAGAGAAATCACTTTGTGTGGGAAGAAACGGAAGAGGAAATTGGCAGTTTGTGGATTTAATACCTCATAACCACAGTGTCCATGGTCTGATTCCAGCTGAGGATCTTTGGTGCACGTTATATCTCTCCCTGTCTGTCCGTTAAAAGCAAATTACCACAAAAAGGCATCTGAAAATCAGAAAAAAGAATGACTGAGAGATCTTATTACTGGCACAGCATTGTTTTTCATTTAATATTCCTTTTCCAGTGAATCTGGACTGTTCAGCAATGAACCAAAACAACTTCAGTAGAAAAAATATTAATCTAAACTCTTAAAAAGTGAACTCTGGAATAAATAATTCAAATAAATAAATGAACAAATTCAAAATATAAACAAATGTCAAGTAAGTTTCCCAGCAGGCATGGAGTCTTGAGCTCATGAATGTTCAAATAAAAGTGTGTTTGATGTTTGTGTAAATAAGTGTGTGTAAATAAAGTTATGGATTTATGTGTGTGTGTGTGTGTGTGTGTGTGTGTACAGTACGTATGCATCCACTGTATATCATTCAGTAAAAGCAGTGTGCGTGCGTTTAATGCATCAGTGCATTTCTGGCAGCGGTCACAGTGTTCTTCATCAGCATGGCGACTGTCATCGGACCCACGCCTCCGGGAACAGGTGTGATGAAACCTGCCTTCTCCTTCACTCCTAAAAGTCAAACAAATAACCTGGAGTTAAGTCATGTTGTTTTGACCTCAATGAACCAGAGCTGAGATTGACGGTTATATCTTTGTTTGACCTTTTATTGCTGTGGAACAACATCACATACGGTAAACTGATCCTGTCACTATATGTACCCTATATTTATTTGTCACCTGAAACCTGTGAGGTGTGTGTCAGTCAAGTTAGCACTCCTGCAGTGAGAGTGGATATTTTCACAGGCACAAAATCAAATCATCAGTGAGAGTTTGAATCTTCCTTTCTGAGGAAACTCTAATGAACGCTTGATTATTTACCCTCAAAGTCCACGTCACCAATAAGCCGCAGTTTTCCCGTGTTTGGGTCCTTGACGCGGTTTATGCCGACGTCAATGACTGCTGCGCCCTCTTTCACCATATCTGCTGTGATCAGCCTGGGAACACCTGTACACAGAAACCAAGGAGGGATTTGCAGTTAGAAGATGACAATCATAAGCTTCTTTAGCTGTTCCAAGAAAATTATTTCAATTATGTTATTACTTGGGGATGAGCTCATCAGGTACGGCACTGAAACCCATGGACAAGTCATACCTGTTGACAAAAATAAGCTGCCGGGCCGCGACTAACACCTCAGTCCTCCCCTCTCTAACAGCTTTTTAGGCCAGAACTGGTTCTTGAACCAGTTCTATTCAGGATTCATGGGATCTTGGTGCTATCTAGTAAACCAACCCATGTTTCCACCAGTTTTGACCGAAACCGTAAACAGGGATGTGTCATCAACTGACGACATTGCACAATTCACAACAGAAGTAAACAGTAGGGGCAAGACGACACACTAATTACCTGCAGGTTTTTGTTCAGTTATTATAGATATTAGGTTTATCCAAACAAAAAAAAAATGGATCAACAAATAATGAGACCACTGCACACTATTTTTTTCCCGATGATTTCTCACTTTACTTCTCCATTGTTGCCCTCTCCATCCTCTCTATACAACTTCAGAAAATGACACACCAACTTTTTGGGTTGCAAACTAATTTATTTTTTGCTTAAATGCTCCAAATGTTTCAAAATTAGACACACAAACCTTAAAGGAACCAGTTAAATGATGGTGGAAGAGGGGTATAAACTACCTGGACAGCAGCCCGGCCGCTATAAGAACATGTTGGCATTGTGTGTTTCTGCAAACCACGTAACCACGCTTCATTTGCACTGTCCATGCATATCATATCTACGTTTATAATGTGACACTATGTACAAGCTGACTTTGGGGAGGTGGAGGGAATGGTGGATGGCTTGTCATCTACACGGGATGCCTGCCAAGCTGCATATCACTGCAGACCACTGTTCGAGACCAACAAAAAACATGGTTGTGATTTAGCAAGTCATTGTGTCTCTCTGGTCCTTATTATGTCTGTTGATATTGCCTTAGTGCATATTACCACAGTTAAAACTAATACAATTACCAAAAACTGCAAATTTAGTAAGTCGGAGAAGTCAGGAGAGTAGCAAATATTTCATTTTTCTGCAGAATTGATGTTTACAATCACTTATTTCAAACCAAAATTATTTCAGCACTTTGGTTATTTGAAAAGGCATCTGCAGCCTCTATCACATCCAAACGCCACAGCAATGTGAAGAACCCATATTGAGACATATTGAGTTTCACTGAATAGCAAATATTTTCTGCAGTGATACTTGTCATCTCTTTTTAATCACAGATTCTTGTGGACAAATTACTTCACCTTGAAATTAGAAGTCATCAAAATAAGACAATACCTCAGATGACTGTCTCCGAGGAAGGAGACAATTAAGCAAAATGTTTTTAATTTGATATCCACTCCATTTTAGAGTTGGCAGACAGTAAAATGTCAATTTGAACTCCTCAGACTGTAATTACAGCTATTTAACAATGGTATTAAGTCTGAGTCAAATAATTAGTATCAACTGTAGAAAATAGTCGTATAAAGCACACAGACATCAGAGGAGCTCACTGACACGCTAACAAAACTACACCCTAATTATAACGTCCCACCAACTGCAATTACAACACTAAAATCCCCAACACACTTGATTTTCAGCAACATTAAACCCTGATGCCTCCCAAGTGACATGAAAACAGTTTGACAGTTGTACACTGCAGCGCTGGAGTTCATCATTGAATCAATTTACTTTCTACAGAGTCAAACCTCACAGTTAGATGAAAAGAAAAACAGGAGCCCTTCCCAAAGACCTGCTTTAGTCATCAGGATATATCCTTTCTATTACAAAGAGTACAACATGGCACCCCCTCAGGCATACACAGTTACTTAAGACTCTTTCAACAGATACTCTCGCTGTGCTGTGCACTGATTGATAGTCTCACATTCCAGCTGCCAAACATCACTGTTAATCTGCGACCACAGGTAAGTTACGGGCAAATATACTGAAACTTCCTTTTTGATTATTTTGATTCCACGTAAAAGGGCTGGTGAACACTTTCACAACATTCCCCCTGGTTGTGTTACCAGGAACATCATTCCCTCTGTGGCATTTCCAACATAATGAAACAGCATCTGACACTAAATGAAAACTCTTGAGGCTAAAGCTGCTTCAGTAACAAAAACAGCAGAATCAGTTCCCTTAAAGTAAAATTTGTTTCATTTGTAATGCAAAATCGTGGTTCAGTCAGGAAAACTTTAGTCAAAAAAAACTTTATTTCCATTTGCAAAAATTTGATTTGGTGGTATGGCTCTGTTCTGGGGCCCCTCTGCTTTTCCTCTGGCCTACACAGGAAGCCTCTTCTACGCGCATAGGTAGAAAGCCTAAGGCGGAGAGAGCGAATGTTCCCGCTCTTCCACGTGCTTACATGGGAAACCTTAAGCAGAGAGAGCACACCTGTCTGCCCTTCCATGCGCCTACATAGAAAGCCAAAGGCAGGGAGAGCAGCAGCAAAGACCCCTCGGGAACACAACAGAGCAGCTGAAAAGGAGGAACTTGCTGAGTTTGGGAGCTGGTGACGGCTGCACTTGTAGCATTGATGTGCAAGAAACCTTCGAAGAACCACCAGCTGACATAAAATATAGGATCAGATCAGGCTCGTTATGGCTGAATAAAGCTGATCCTGATCAGTTTAAGATGCCTTGATCAGCCTCAATGCTGATCTTTGAGATTCAAATTAGGACATGACTATTCTATATTGTTTCTGCCATTAAATCTCCCTAAATCCTACACACTGGACCTTTAATTACAGGTTAACCAACATTAAAAAATAAATGTTAGTTGCAGCCTGAAAGCTGACTGACATATTCTGAAATTCTGTGCATGGCTCTGTATCATCAAGCAACTTGAAAGACTTTTCTCAGTGTCAGATATGTCGCTTTGGTCATCAGTTTATGATCAGTGAATTAGTAGACAGGTGTGTCTTTATGGTGTCTGGGTTGTAATTACCTGCAGCTGCAATGATGATGTCAGCCAGGCTGGTTAGTTCCTTCAGCTGCTCCCTCGGTGTACATCTGTGGGCAATGGTCACTGTGGCGTCACCTGAGGGGAATTTCTGCCACTGTTAAATTTCATATCTGGTGTTTACAGCAGTAAAAAAATTTAAAAAGATCTTTTTAAACAGGCACTGCTTACAACTGTAACAATGCCCCCCCTGAAAACTCTGCACAGTGACAGTTTCCCTGACTAAAAATGACATATTTCTGAGGGCTTCCTGAGGTGTGCCAAACAAAAAGACCATCCCTTCTGACATCAGAAAAACGTATGGCACATTTATGAACTCCTAACCTTTTGGGGTAAAGGGCAGAGGCACTATATCACACAGAAAGGGCCTTATATTCAATAAGGGCAGACAGTCATCTATGTACCTGAAGATTTTTAATATTTTCTAAACCTCACAAGCTCCAGTCTATGAAACAGCTGCCATTTATTTAATCCACCAGGAGCAAAATGTCCTTTATTTCAACACTAACATTAAATAAAAAAAAACATTTAAACTTTTAATAACCTGTTGATGAACATTACAAGCGGACTCTGACACCTGTACATCTTCACAACTTATGCATCTTGGTGATTTGCAACTGCTTTATTTGATTTGTTGGTTTTCACAATTACGAACAAGAAAAAAAAAGGTAATTCTGACTTCATTTATAAAGCACCTTTCAAAAAAAAAAAAAAGACAAAAAGAGAGCTGGAAAAGACAGCAAATAAAGAAACATAAAAAAAAGGCTAAACAATGGATAAAACTGCACATAAAAGAACAGGTAACAAATAAATGAACCCAATCTAATTCTAGCTGAATCCACTATCCTGTAATAGTTTTTATTTGTTTAGCTTTATTGCTCTGTCTGACTCAGATCAGGAAGCAACAGTGACTGATCGCTCACACTGCACATTCACTCCACAGTAAATATTTACAAATGCATGCCACCGTAAAAATCCTGATTTTGCTCAATGATCAGTAGCACTAAAGACTCGTTAAATATATTAGCTATAATTGCCTGTTTATTATGTTATTACATTATTCTTGTGCCTGAAAGTGTCTTTAAACTCATCAAAGCTGGGGTGCGTTCTCCAGTTCGATATGTGCCAGGTAGTGGTGGGGTAATGCACTTATTACACAATGAAGGAGAAACACCGTGACGACAGTGATCCTAATCTTTATCTAAAATATGTGAGCACATCCTGCATGGTAATAACTGTACTGTGACCGGCTGGACAGGTGTGGAGCGGGGAAAAGAGGATCTTACAAAGAGGGCTTCTAGGAAGATAAGAATGAGAGGGAAGGAGAGGCAAGTCATGGCACATCAAATCTCCGGGCCGCATACCATATGGGACGGGGGTGGGTGTGTGTGTGTGTGTGTGTGTGTGAGTGTGAGTGTATGTTTGAGAGAAACATTGAGAAGGAAAAGAACTGACACCAAATTAAATTACAGTGTAGTTTAGCAGAGTGTATTTGCTACAGTAATACCAGATGCTTGTTGTGTCTGTGCACATCCAGTTATCCCTGTCTTCTGAGGAGTAGCAAAGCATTACAGCCCCATTTACACCAAGCACAAAAAAACTGATATGAAATGCAAGTAAGCATTAGAATCATACAGGATGAGGGACTTTGTTACGAATCTTAGTCTTTGAAGATGTATCTTGTCGATGTGCTTTCATGAGTATTTCATCCTGTTTCATCATATTTTCTGTCCCTCTCTACTACTGAGAATTTAACGAAGGGGAAATGTCACATTAAGAAACATAAATTCATACATTACTAAAAATCCCAAGGATTATTATTAATAGGAGCAAGGGAGCTGGTATCGACTGTGTAGGTTGATGATAAATGATGCGTTGGCTGTTTTGTGAAAGTCTTCCCTGCAGTTCCTCCCATATACTTCAAAGGCAACGGACCAGCAGCATCATACCGCAATGACGCACAGGAGACTTAATTAACTTTGCCCATTTTGAACTAGTTTCGTATCCACTTCTGTCTGTCTGTTTCTCTCTCTCTAGGCTGTGCCGATATGTAAGAACCAATATTCTGTTACTGCGTTGTCTATTTCTTGCCTAAAATGTTTTCATAAGCTAGAATATGCTTATGAAAACTTATGAAAACTAGAATTCTAGGTTTTTTTCTTCCTGGTCAGTGGTCGTTTCAGGCAATACTGCCCCCAAATGAGCAGCTGTTGTAACTGTGTGACGTTGTCCAAGTGGTTTGGTCCGCTTTAAAATTGCAGTGTGAAAGTGAGTCGAACCAAATGAAGGTGTGACATTTTTCTGCATTCCCCGCCCAATCGAATCAAGTCCCCTGGACAATCCTGGTGTGAATGCGCCCTTAGACATATGCAGTATCCCTTTTTCCTTTTCCAAGGAATTTTCAAAGAAGTAGGACACAGGTCACTACAATACAAGGCTCCATCTTCCTCTTTTCTTGAGATCTGTTACCTCTTTCCGCTGCTTCAGGACTTCTTTTTATTCACATCTCAAAACAAACTTGTGCATGTTCTCAAAATGTCGTACTGAAAACTGCTATGTAGTTATTCAAGGTCACAGTATTCAATTCTAATTTTCTTGTGCAACAGCTGTCTGTGTATCTGCAGTTTGTTATGTAATGCAGTTTTGTCTGTATGTTTTTGTTCTGTATTTGCGTCCGAGCACCCCCTGAAAATGAGATGCTATATCTCCAGGGGCCATCCTTTCAATAAATTCAAATTCAAACTATGATACGAGATTGTTTGTAACCAGCTGGCCACAATATGGTTTTTCGGAAAAGCGACCCACATTACCTCAACTACCAGTGGGAGCATTTATTAGTCCGGTGCAGCACGGTGCATTCTGGTAGTTGCAGGTTTTATTCCTCTTTATCGGTTTTCTCCGGTCATGTAGCACCAATGTCAAAAGTATGTGTGTCTTTCTACTGCATAGACAGTCCACTTTCATGAAAAGACCATCTTCCCAGAGGTGAAATACTTCTTTAAGAGACTGAGACGGGCAGGTCATTGGTGCAGTGTTCATCTCTTCCTCTTAATTCTCTTCCAGACAGGACTGGAAGAGAATAAAGATGACTTTGTTATCTTGTATATGTTAGTTATAATCTTGATTGCTGATAGCTGGTTGAGGTCACCATCATGTGGGTTTAAATCCAACACTTTCACCAGCAAACCATGACACAGGCCTCTATGTGACTGACGGGGGGACTGCAGCTATGTCTCACTCTAATGACCTTTATGTCTGGTGACGCTCCTGTGTGCAAAGGTCATTATTAGGTGACCCGCTTCTTCACAAACAGAATGAGAATAGGGGTATTCCCCAAAATGTCAAGCATCTGTTTCAAAGCATTCCTTCCAGCAGTTCATCCAGTTATGACAACTTCAAACAATCTTCCCTGACAACTGAAAACAACAATTATTACACAGATTGTTGCACATTATGTTTGCGTGCAGCTGCGACTGAGTTGTTTACACCTTTGTGTTGATCTGACCTGTAACACTGCTATACTCTGACAGGTCAAACATATCCTGTTGCTTCATCTAAACAGCACATTCCATGCAATACCTGTCCAAATCCCCTCCCTTCTTCCTACATCCTTATAAGGACACTTGATCCGTCGCCAAAAGTCTCGCCCTGTTCCTGGTCTTCCTGCACAGTCCCTGGGTTTTTCCTCTTGGAACTCCTCCGGCAGGACGTGCATCAGCATTTATTGTTTGATTAAAAAAGGTGAGGAGTCATTGAAGCCTTTATTCATTGTTCACATCCTGACAACGATAGCAGCAGCTATATTTCAGGGAAAGCCAAGGTGGTGCAATTTAATCTACATACAAAGGGCAGCACTCATTATATTACGCTGCTGACTCACCTGTACAGACACAGATAAACATGCATACATGCACGCGCACAAATGCACACTTACCCCCGGGGCGTTCATGCTTGCGATCGGTGTGCAGCAACATAGCGATGGGCATTCCAACATTTTTAGAGCGGCCAGCAACCAGCACATTCTTCCCCACCGTCTCAATACCTGCACAAACACATTTTTCAGGGGGAAGTATTCACAATTAATTATGCTTGATTGACTGCACTGCCCAGGTAAGATAAAAAGGGAAACTTCACAAGGAGCATAATTGTTCCATAAAAAAATGAAAATTAACACAGATAATCACACAAAGCCCGGGGCTGTATAACACCTTTGACTGATGGCACAGGCATGTGGAGGGAAGTCGTTCTGACGGCTGCACCACAGCCCGGCACCACAATGTCGCGTCTGTGACATTTACTACAGGTATTGTCTGCCAACACCAAAGCCTTTAAGGTGATTAACAGTGGGAGGAATGGTATGCACATTAAATAGACTGATATTTTAGTTTGCCGATGGAGTTTACATTAAATAAATGAATGTTGTCCAGAGTCTATAACTAATGCAAGTGTCTTATGAAGGAGATATACGAAATGGAAAAAAATTATCATGAGAGGTAAAGATCATTTGCATATTTTTGAAATAAGATAGAAAAAATGGTTGAGATGAATGAAAGACGATGTTCCCAATGATCTTTGATTATATGACAGCTAAAGTAATGAGACTGATAGCATAGAAGTGTTTTCTTTCTAAATTAACTATGTGTCAATGTTTGGGTACACACATTCAAGGGTGCGAGCATGTATGATGAGGCATGTGGGTATCATGTGTGTTGATATCTGTGTGCACCTACAGTATACCTAGTTGTTATATAATGCATCCTCCAACTTAAATTTAAATTCAAGGGGTTTATTGGGGCTTCAGTGGCTTAGTGGACAGAACATTATCATTATACTATTGTCACGTATTCCCTGATTCTGCTAATGCTTTTGTTTGTTGTTTGTTTTGTGTATTTTCTTTTGTCCCTTTTACCTAATCTTTTTCAGTCTCTACATATATTAAATAATCCTCAAAAATGCAAATAAAATCAATTCAGGTCTCCTGGTCTTTATGTTTTGCATGAATTCTCTATGTTCTTTCCATAGTCAGTGCATTATCTACAGTGGATGTCAGGTGGCATGAAGGGCTCACCAATTAAATGTATTTTAGCCACCTAAAAAAAAAAATATCACACTTGAGAAAACCACTACCAGTTAAAGTGTACGCTATATTTAAAGTATTTTTACTGCTTCACCGTACGGTCGCTTCTTGCTTTCAATACAGGCAGCTGCAGCCACCAAGACAGCATCCATGGAGGAAAAGAGGCTTTGCCTTGTTGGGCTCTAAGATAGCATTATCTTCAGCCTTCTGCTAGGAAGTGTTAAATTTACAGCTCAAAGAAACTTAATACGATACAGTCTGTGGCTTTTGTTTGACATCCAGTGTTGGCTTAAAATGTTTTCCAATCTACTGTTAGTATAGTAAGCTTCTTTACTATATTATGTGAATGTCACTGTTAAATTGAACATCCCACTGAACCATGTGCAAAAAGGAACCAACAGTCAAATATTCGTATTGAACAGCAAATCTGATTTAACAGACAAAATTCTGATTTGGGTACAGCCCCTAGTTTAGCATGGCTGAGCACAGGAGCTGCCAGTCTGCTGCTGCTGTTTTTGTGATTTTTGGGACTCTGACATACCATAACACAGTCCAACTGATTAAAGCAGCGTTAGAATAACAGCTCCTGTGTTCAGTGAGCTAAAATTACTGTTTGTGTGATGGAGTTTGGTGGCTATGATGACAGCATAGGTGGACAACTGAAGCCCTTAACGGCTTCCCTGTTGGAAAGGGCTGTCTGTGGTGATGTAAAGAGGTGAAAATATTCTCTTTATAGAGTACTGTTTTTTGGGTGGAAGTGTTTCTTAGGTGGCTAAAATACGTTTTGCTGCTGCCCCTTTCCACAGCAGTACATTAGCAATCCTACCTGCTACTCCAAACTGGGGCATGCTGACTACAATCTACAATAACTTTAGATAAATAATACAATCTCACTATCCGAACTATCCATTTAAGATTACTTGGATTTCTGATTTTTACATTGATAGAGCATGTTCACTGGGGAAGCTGAGATACTGTCGTCACACAAATGATAAATAAATCCATAAAGAACTGACTAAAGAAAAAAAAAAAAGAATAAAATCCCTATTTTAATTGCAAGTTTCATATCTCAGTTACACTATCTCCAGTCTTCCCTGCTCAAAAAGCACAGTAGTGCACCCATGTAGTGCAGAGACTGAGAGAGAGAGAGAAAAGCCTTCATCCACCTCCAACACATTCTTAAAAGGGACAACAAGAAGCATCCTAAGCAGCTTCAACACTGTCTGGTATGGGCATCTCAAAAATTCTCTGATAGCTGACAGATTGCTGAAAATGAAAACACTCATCAGGGTCTCTCACTCCTACACAGAGGGCACTTATTATTAATACCTTTCTGATCATCATAAACACTTCAACCTAGAAAGCCCCCAACATTGTCAAGGATGCTCTCACACACTTTAACACACTGAACTCACTGAACTTAACACATCAGCAGTGGCTTTTGATTGAATGTTTAGCTCTGCTTGAACATGTCCAACAGCACCCTCTACCTGCTTTAATAAGTACAGCAACAAAGGAGCTCCATGACTGATCAGTTTTTCTTGTTTGATATACCTTTTCAAGGTATGGCCACTTCATTGAGAAAGGTTTCCTTCCTACTGCAGTGTGTCTAGCGCTATCAGAAATTTTAATGCTTTTCAAGACGTTTTCAAGATCATTTTTAACCAAATTTACGACAATTTTTTGGCAGGATTTTGACCATTTTTATCTATTCTTGAGAGATCAAACACTTAAATTCAGCACCAACTCTGTGTTACAAATGATATCAAGCCAAACACTGCTGCAGCATGTTATCAGACATAATAGAGCATAGGAATGGCCATCTTATACTTCCATCATAACGTTCTTTGCCCCCATACACTTACAATTGAAACACAACATCTAATACATATTTATGAGTAGAAAAAACACACAATACTGAGCTGCATCTCAAATTAATCTTCAGGTTCCCAGCTTTCAGATTATGTACACCACTTCTATGTGGCATTTACTGTTACTCTGCTATCTCCCTCAAGACAAAAAATGGTCTATGTGGTGTCAGAGGAGCTGCAGCCACCCTGTATTGGAAATTTTGAACAATATATTGTGTAACTCAATACTATACAAGTGAATCTGAAACGGTTATGGATACTGCACTGAGACTAGTTTGTGACAAAGAGCAGCTACACTGTATTTTCATACTAATTTACATGTGGCACTTCACCTTCAGACCAAATTCTTAATTGTCAGAATATCTACATTGTTACTTGGTCAAGAGGAGGACTGTGGCACCATCTAGTGGGTCACTATTGAAAAGACAGTGGCACGTACTTGATGCTTCCTTTTGTCTCGTGAGTTGACTTTAACAATGTTGTGACTGAGGAGCAAACGTGCTGAGGTTTGATGCGTTGAATAAACACAGTATGAGATGCTGAGCCAAGTTAAATCTGACAAGGTTGACAATACAGCTCCTGCTTCTGGTGGAAGGTAATTTACTGTAAATGTGCTTCTATTAAGCATTAAAACTTTTGTGGTTCACCTGCTCTTTTGATGATCTCCCAAACAGCTGCAGGCGTGGCAGGCACCATGGATCTCTGGTCCAGACACAGCTTACCGATGTTCACAATGTGGAAGCCATCCACATCCTTCTCAGGTGCAATGGCATTACATACTGCTCGCTCATTGATATGCTCTAAAGAGGAGGAGGAGTAGGACAGATACTCAGTGATATAATGTATAATAAAGTAAAAATGATACGTGAGAGTCCAAGACACCAAACTTTTATTTTGATGGAAAACTAAAGGCCACCATAGTCCAGTTTTCAAATGGCTCCCACAGATATTTTTCCCACATTAGGAAAGAACTATACAGATGTGATCACTGCAAACTGAACTGAACAGACAAGCTAATTTGTTTAATGTCAATGAGGAAAACTCATGTGCAGCTGTGGCGCCTGTGTTTACCAGGAAGTGGCAGCTGCACCAACAGGCCGCTGACCCTCCAGTCACGGTTCATCTTGTCAATCAGCTCCAGCAACTCCTCCTGGGAGACCGAGCTAGGCCGCACCACTGTGTCACTGGAGATGCCTAGAGAGAGGACACACACACATGACACAGACTCCATGTTCAAAATGTTGTCGTGCACATGTTAGTTACATTACATTGATTTTGTTTATGAGAAACATGTTAATCCATGTGTATGTACAGTATGTGTCCATGCATGCCTAGAAATGTTAAGCGCATTAGGGAGATCAGTGATGTGTTTGTCGATCCACATGATACACGTTACGCATACAGTGCTCAGGAATGCATGCAGTGCTCGTACCCAGGATGCTGGCTGCCCGGGTCTTGTTCTTAACATAGGTGCGACTGGCTGGGTCGTCCCCCACTAAGACAACTCCTAGGTGGGGTCTCATGTTGCCCTGAGCTACCAGTTCTTCAACATCACGCTGGATTTCTCTGTGGAGCTGACGAGCCAACTCGGTCCCCGAAATCACCACAGCGGCGTGTCTGGAGAGGTAAAACATAACTTGACATAAATAAATGCACATATACAACACACACCACATCACAGGTTGCAAAACAGACATTAAACTAAAAAGATATTGAATATATTATTCCAAATACAGCTGAGGCTAACAGAGTCATTTTTAAGAAAAAATGTCCATAATTAAAGGGTTTTCGGCTTATCAGATGGTAATATTTATTTGTTTTCTAAGCCTTCTGTGAAAGTTGATTAAATATCTTCAAGTTTTGGACTGTCGGTCAGACATAAAAAAATAAAATAAAAATTGAAGAGTCAACGATGTTAATGTTTTCTCATATCTTATAGCCTAGACCAAAAATAAATCAATAAAGTAAAAAAATAAAAATAAAAAATCTCAAAAACTATCACATGAATTTCCATGACACTGGGTTCAGATAGTAGATGTCCTCAAATTATTAATCCAACTTAAATTGACAATCCTCTGACTATTTGTCTCACACCAGCACAACGTTGATTTTTCAAGACATTCATGTTCTCCACAGAGGAAACTGTTCTCACTTCTGTGATCCACAGTTTCATCCAGTGCCACCATCAGGTCTAAATTTGAATTTGCCTAATGCTTTGGTTTGTGACTAAAATGAGAGCCTATCACATTCATGTCTGCTGTACTTTGTACTCATTTAAGATACTGTTAATGTGCAATTTTTAACTAAGGGACTGTTTGTTACTTATGAGGGACAGGGGGGGTGCAAAACAGGGAAACCATGTCAGATTTCTTCTAAGCACTAAGGAGGGACCTATTTTTTTATTTAAAAGTATAATGTGTCACAATATATCTTTACAAATGAAGCACTGTGGCCCACAAGTCATATTCCGGATGAAAGGGAACATGCTTTTTTGGTACAGAACCAAGCAAAAATTATATTATCATCATTTTTAGAATTTTTTGTGAAGATAAAATGCAAAAAAGTACCATTCCCATTAAAATCACAATAAGGCAATCACAATATCTGTCTAAATAATCATAGTATGATTTTGTCATGCAGCCCGAAGACACACAACTTCAAATGACATCATTTATCATAGCCATAAACAGTGAAAATAGAAAATTTGATTTAATTTTTTTAAACGGTCTTTGAGCACAACATTTGCAACAAATTCTTCCTTCGGGAAAAATTTAACTAAATCTAGTGATATTTATCAAAATACCTTTATTCTACAGCTCATGAAAAATTTTACAAAGAAAAAACCCCCATCTGCACTAACCAGATCCTGTTTACGTTTACGTTAGATTCAGAAACATCAAGTGGCCGCCATGCCAAGTTACTGATATAAGTTTGGCTGCTGCTGCCACTGTTGTGAATGTTATGGTTTATTTGGGAAAATGATCATATGCACATGTTGCTAATGCTGGCTGTGTGCACAATTTGTTTGTGCGTAGGCTTAATAAATTTTGTTGGTTTTGTGTGATGGGACGAGAGGCTGTCATGCACCCATATGCTGCTGACGTGCACATACAGCTTGTGTAGCCTGATTATACAATTTGTAAAGAATCTGCATTTGGCTCCAGAAATTGGCATTTGTTTTGGTAATAACTTAAACTCCCTCTGTGCTGTTTGCTCGATGCATTGGCTCCAATACCTAAATTAAGTGTAATTAATAAAATAAATTAATTTTAAAAAATGCAGTTATTTAGAGGGGTCATGCATTTACTCCTGTCACTCAGGGGGGTTCAAGTAAAAAAAAAATTAAAAAGACATCAAGTCGAGCCACGTCCCTCCTCCTCCTGATAAATTAAGTACAGTCCCTAAGCTTTACACAGCAGCACCTAGAGGCGTTACACCTGCTGGCACAAGCAAAATGACCGTGTTTTGTTGGTGTTTTTGAATAAAAGTCGCGGCCTGTGTGCCACATATTTAACAGAGTATCGTTACTGAGACTATTTTTGATTTACATGAAGTGAAAACATGTTAAAAATGGCACCAGCGCGCCTCAGGATGCAGGAACCATCAGTGTGTGAATGCAGTGTTAGTACACATGAAGCTAACCACCGCCGAGCTGTGTAACACCGGCACGCTTGCTGTCAGCATTGTGCGTTTAATCACTCTTGTAATTGCCCCCTCAGCTCACGGTGTGTCCGGTAAACCTGCCTCTCTACCGTGAACGGTGAAAGCTGCTGTCAGTCACCGTCCTCTGACACGTGACGGCACACACGCCCTCACCGGTGCTGAAGCGGAGCTCAGCTCAGCTCATCCCTCCCGCCGCAAAGTAACGCCGCACACGAGAAGACAGAAACAACCGGAAGCTGTTTACCTGCTCGCAGACTGCTGCAGGTGTCTCCTCTGACTGTCGCATTTTCTGTGCACCCGCAGTTTGGCCCGGCAGCAGTGATGGTGTAACGTTAGCGGGCTACAAATCCTGAAGGAGGAGCGTAGCGGTGAAACAGAGGCCGCCATGTTTGTGTGTGTGTCGTAGGACGCTCGTACGTCGTGCGTGTGCGGTGCGCGCGCGACAGGGAGACAGGGGGCAGGGCGGCATGTAGACATGACAATACAGCTGATGAGTGACAGGCTGCAGTCACAACACGCTGCACATGCTGCACACACTGCACATAGTAAACACAGCAACAATAAAATATGTTGATATGGCACCTTTCACAGAGATAACATTCACAAAATGCAATCAAGAAATTAAACATGCAATCAATAAAAAAGAGGCAATATAACAATAAAAACAAGGCAACAAAAAAGAAAGTAAAACAACAGGCTGCTGAGGCCCAAACAGAAACACACCAGGGGTCAAGCACTGGACAATTTAGGTTGGGACTGCGCCATTTTGAAGAGATGGGTCTTCTTGGAGCTACTACCTCAAGGGCATGATCACCTTTTGTTTTGAGTCTGGAGCAGGAGACAGCCAGTCTGTTCTGAAGACCTAAAGGACCTAAAGATGGAGCAGACCACTGATGCATTCAGGTGCCTGACTGTGGAGATACGTGAGAACAAGTATCTTCAAGTGAATCCTGAACCTGATGGGAAGCCGGTGTAAAGAAACTAAAATGACGGCGATGTGGGCTGACCTGTCGGACCAGGTTAACAGCCTAGCAGCGGCATTCTGGATTATTTGTAAGCAGATTCAGAGAGGATTTGTTTAGACAAGTAAAAAGAGAATTACAGGGCACAACAGCATGGATAGTCATCTCTAGCTCAGGTGGAGACACCACAGACCTGAGCTTTGAGATATTTCTTAGGTGAAAACAACACCAGCATTCCTAAAATTTGACCGTATGGCTGAGGAAAGGGACCCAACAGACATGTATACAGATATGATTTTAGCATTTTAGCATGTGCAGGATGATGGTGCATAAACCAATACACTGCTGGGAGAAATAAATTGGTCCCATATAACAAAGTAAAGTCACATATGACTATATACTAGATAATCTAACCAAATAATGTTTTGAGGAAGGAGGCCTCTGGGTTTTTTGCCCCCTTCCTGAGGAGGACTTCTTGCTCCAAGGGTCTGACTTTACATTTTTATTCTAAAGGAGAATTTCTTTTTCAAAATAAATTGAATGACTCTCCCCACAAATCCCCCATCGTCATATATAAAATTAATAGATTGGTTGATTTTTATGTGTGTTATGCACACTTACACGTGCCCAACCCTTATTGGTTTACAAGACACCAGTAGAGTGACATTGCAATAACAATCATAAGTACATAGTATTTAACTACTCAGTCAAGAAATACTCAGCCTTCTATCCCAGGCCAGGCAAAGAAATCCAGCCACAAGAAAAGTTCCCTTTCTGAGACAAAACTCAAATTGTTTCATGATCATCCAACCAAAAGAAATCAACACAGATAGAGGTCATCTCACTGAAAAGTTAATTCCTCATGTCTTCATATATGGAACAGTGAAACAAGAAGTGAACCTCAAATTACTCAACAAACTAACTGTGTCCTCCTCTGGGGTGGCGTTAAACTGTCCAGTCTTTGAGGCTGATGATGACGTTTTGTTTAGATTATACTTCACATTAGGTTCAACGCTGTAGCTGTTCTTTATGAGATGATAAGTCTGTAGTTTTTGTTTATATGTGAAAGTTTTTAATGCATAACTTAATATAAAAACATAGATCACTACTTTTCAGTGACAAAATCTTAGATCAGTTTACCCTCAAGTGGTTCTGGTGGAATAAATCTCAAGAATGCAAATAATCCAGATGAAATGTCACACTTCACTATAGCATAGTAATTCAATACATGTGCTGGGAATAGATTTAGTGCCATATATTGGTTATGAGAGGAATTAAGCGGGTGGGGGCCAGTGGTGTAGGGTACTCACGATGGGCCCCAGTGCAAGTTAGTTACGAGTTAAAAGGCGGACATGTACACGCCACTGGCAACTGTTTCTAAGAAAAGCCAAATGAATCTAATTTAGAGAGCTTTGCTACTTTTGCCTCCTGTTTGTTTCTCTCTTGTCCTTTCTTACTGTCACTTTTCTGTTCAGAAGGTATGACTGCTCACTGGACTTGTAGACGTGCTCAGCTTATCAGTCTGGATAGATTTTGTGCCTCAAGTAGTTACCATATCGTCTTGTCACATGATCAAATAGAGACTTGACCTTAGGCATCATCAACACACACGTTACCCAACAATCATCATTGCATACTTGTATATGACAACAATATCAAATAAAATAAGAAATTACTCATTGAACTGAATCATTTTAAAAACTATATAGTTTATTCAAAGGTACAGTTCTAAGGTGGCGATCTGAATCATTTGCAAGGCCCCCCACCCCACAGGCCCCAATGCAACCACACTGACTGAACTGTCTATATTCACAACCCTGGTGTGGGCATCTTACTCTGGTTGGGCATCTCCCCCATCTTACCCTATATTTGGATACATTTACTAACAGTTAAGGTGCAAAAGAATTAGATTAATTAAGTGAATTAAAAAAATAGACCTTTATCCTTGCATATAATTAATAAAAAGTCACATATGAAGACTTGCTGTGTCCGTCTGCTCAGCAACAGCAACATCCTATTCTGTGAATGGGTGCCAAGATTATGTGAGGTCAGAGTTAAAGGGAAGAAACATAGGGTGGAAACATCTGTATCAAATCTTCATAGCTGAAAAATACAAATGGTGAAATGATAAAAAATGAAAAGCAGTCAGTGTCACCGCTGCCTCCTATTTTGCCACTAGATGGCAGCAAATATTTGGTGCATTAACTGAACTGTGTGGGGGTTCATTTTAAACGCTTGGAATTTCAGACAGAGGAAAAGAAGCATCAGGTGTCCCCTCAGAATATAATGTACAAATAAGGTGTATGTTAAATATCTGACTGGATGAAGAAAAATGAGCCACAGGCTGGTCTAACAGGCACATGGGAAAACATGTAGACAACTGCCTGTCTCCTGCAAATTACATTCATATGCAACTGAGAGAAGAGTACTGGGGCGGGTGCACAAAGCACGTGACTTTGACACTCGGGACTGGAATGTGTGTCCAGTCTCACACTTCAAGTCACTGTTTACTTTCTCAATATTTAATCAAAACCACTATCTGTCCCTATCATGAAAACAATTGTTAGTTGTGTAAACATTAAAACAAGAAATGTGGGTATTGTTGTCAGTGTTTAATATGTTCAGTGTCAACTTTATGTCATTGACAAAGGTAATCTGGGTGGAGGAACAGCAGCAGAAGACAAGAAATGTGCAGCATAGATACAGAAGAAAAATCACGAATGAAATTTATGTTAACACTGTAAAATTTCACAGTTAATTTACCAACAGGAATATGTGGTTTTGGGATGTTTCACATGTGAAATAACATTTTATGTAAATCTCCTACACAATTTATGAATTCATCCTATATAAAAAATCTTGTTTTACACGTGATAACCCACATTTATTTTACACTCAGTCATTTAACACGTCTTAATGAACAAAATACATATCTGAAAATCTAAAGTGTTTATATATATATATTGCAAGCCAATCCCAGATTCACTCTGCTGCTGTGTTCATGATTTACATAACTTCCTCTTAGATGCATGCTGCTTAGAATCCCACTTCGTAGCCAGGTAGCCCGAACATAAACGGCATGGGGCCCACTTGATTGAACCCAACTATGTGGGCAACTGGCATGGCGCCATTATGGAACCCATGGCCGATCCCATAAAGGGCCCATTTTAGCACATTTATTACCCACATGGGACCCACAAACAAATGTTGCCTGCCCGCAACGTCCCAAACATAGCAAAATAAGAAGAAAATTTAAGCAGAGGGCAAGGTCTTTGCAGATGAACACACTGCCACACACTGAGAGTGGCTTATACGTGATGATTGAGAGGAATTACTTTTGTACTTTTAATTAAGCACAAATTAAATATCTAAAAATGGCTTCATATGTTATATGCTGTATATATGTTGGCAGTTATGTGACCTAACAAACTTAACATGAGCCAGCTATCTTTACAGTCAGTGGTGTAAGCGAGGTGTGTACAGGGAGTAACACTATGGCAACTGTTCATGGAAGGACTAAACAGTCACAGTACTGTGGGTTATGTAATTGGATTCCCGCATACTGGTGTTAAAAAGTTCAGGAGAGTCGAGTCAGGAGCATTTGTAAAGGAAGGCATTAAATAAAGCAAAAGAAAAGTGATAATAGCTGATCAAATCTGTAGTCACAACTCATATTCATGAAGCTCTGGAAAAAAAACAAAACATGCAGGTATCACATAATTCTGAATGATGACGTCAAAGCAATTATTGATTTTATGAAGCCATAAAGATTATAGCAGACAGGACACATTAAGAGTTTTGTTTGAGTGGTGGGAGGGTATTCAGAAAATGTGGTAAACACCACACCCAAGCCGACTTGCCTGGACAGGAGGCTAACACTGAATGTACTCCCGTGTGACAAAAGCAAAGCTGCTGGCATTTAATTAATGGCTTTTACTGTTTGCCAGTCCATAGGTTAATTGCATAACACCAGAAACTTTCATTTGGTTGTCACTAGTAACATGCGTGCGATCTGCTGCTGAATAATATTGCAAATGTTTCTGATCCACGTGTTTATTGTAACAACACAGACTGTACAGTAAATAGCACTGTCGCCAACGGATACTCAGGTTGGTATGAGAAGACTCCAGGAAAGCAAAGACAAAGAGGATCAATTTCCTGTAACTGTGACGAAGCTGCGATATTTGTTGTGTGGCTGTCAGAGAGCAGACAGTACATCTGAAGCTCAAGATGTTGACCCTTCAGTGTTTGATTAACAAGTGCGGCTGTGAGGGAAAAAGTTACATTTACAAGCGTCTGAACAGGGCTGCTGCACTTGGGCGAAGAAAATAAATCTCAAAAATCTTTTAAAAAAATGGGAGGATGACTTTAACGAGACGATCACAGATGAGACCTGAGAGTCACCCATGCAATCTGCATATGTGTCAGACACAGTTCAATCCAATTTAAGAGAAAAGAGACAAACTTCATCCATCTCTATCCAGAAATTGATCCAGCCTGTCAACTGTGTAACCAATCCCCAGCAATCCCAATAAATTGATGTTGGTCTGTCCAGGTTGTAACCAGTTGTGGGCTAAGGTTCTGGAAACCTGTCTGTAAATTTAAATCACAGACCCAGGAAGCAAGGTGGGCAGTTTTCGGTGTCGCATGTCGTGATTTGAATCTCTCTCAGGCCCAGGTTTATGCTGTGGCCTCCTCTTCTTTTACCAAATTGTCTCAATCTAATCTGTAGTCTTCCTACTGTACATTGCTGCTGGGTATAAGGTGATGGTCAGTGGTGGAATGTAACTAAGTATGTCTACTCGAGTAAAAGGCACTTGTACTTTCCTTGACTATTTATTTTTCGTGCTTTTTTCCACTGCATGCTTTTTAAAGCTTTCATTATGGTGCAGATTCGGGTTAATCATGCAAAAATATGAATCAAATAATGAATTATGATATATTATTATAGGTCAGTGGTGCTCGAACTATGGGGTGGGCTTTTCTTGGGGGGCACAAAGCCAGTGCAGGTGGGGAACGGATGAACAGGGACAAAGTATGCAGTGAAATAAAATATAATTTAAGTAAGGAAAATAAACAAGAGTTTGCTGATGCTGTCCTTTATTTATCTTAAATTAAACATGGATCCTTGTTTATAAATTGCTTTCTCCAAGTGTTCATGACTGATAAAAACTTGCAGGATGGGAGTCGATGAACTGTTTGAGCGCCACTGTCATAGCCACCCAGCAGAATCACGAGGAATTGAAACTAGCTCCACCCTTACCAGCTAATTTAAAAATATTTGTTTTTCCAACAAAATGACTCGCCTAAAAGGATTCCACAACACGGCACGTCTCACACGTAAAAATAATACACAATAAAAGAATGAGGAAGGAACAGCACAATGAGTTTGAGCTTAAGGCACACTCAGTTACTGTACTGTGTGTTATGGCTGGTTCTCCTCCGCTCGGGTGAAAATACACCAACTGGTCTTATTTCTGAAGGCTTTTTGATTAAAAACCCCCAACTCTGATATGAGGGTATGTCATTTAAAGCAGTTAGTTTAGATACTGGACATAAAAACATTAAAGTAATATGTATATTAATTAATTCAGCAATATAATATCTGTGATTTTAAAATCGATCATTCTTCTGAAGAAATATTTTACTTTGGTACATTCTGATGCTGGTACTTTTACTGGAAAGTACAGTATGAATGCAGGACTTTACTTGTAACTGGGTACATCTACACTGTTATTACTTTTACTTATCTGATCCACAGTGAGGGATGGTTCAGTTGAAGCTGCAAAAGCCTAAATGCACTACTCAGGGCTTGTTTAATAAATCCCATAAAGTATGGCAGCCATTCCTGGACTGCTTTGAAAATTTCTATACTTTAAAAAGATGCTAAACACCCGCTGCCGATAACTAAAATGCTGTATGAAGATTGTCAGACATTTTGTTAGTTTTTTTTTCCTGCTTGTTGTGAGTGTTGGCCAGTCCTTCAGGGGATGGAGTGTGTGGGATGTGGGAACTTATGGCTGTAAAAATGATATGGAAATGTTTGAAAACTTAATATCTGACTATATAAATGGGCATTAAAAGACTTCTATCAGCATGTTAAATCTGCTCCCAGACCCCTCAGTGACATGGTGGTTAACACTGATCAACATGCTAAGCACTTCCTGATGCTGTCCTGCAGTATGATACAGCTGTGGCCGTGTGCAGGTTGAGGGGGTGCATATGGCTGTGAGATCCAGTGTGGAATAACAAGGTAGGCCGGCTTGGTGTGGGTGAATCTCTGCATAAAGAATCAGTAAGAGTTGTTTGTTACACCCTAAACACTGGCTGAAGGAAACAAAGTCATGTCTCAACAAGTGTGTTTACAACTCAAAAGGGAAATTATTTCTCAGATGACACACACACACACACACTGGTGCTGCTGCATAACCATTAAATTTCATAAGGCTTTTTCTTGGAAACCTTGAGGCCACTTAAGGGGAAGTTTAACGTTGTTTAATTATTCTACACATTTCAATGAAACTAACTGCATTTGTGTGTTAATATTCTATACACTTCAGTCTGGTGTAATTACCCTCCATACGACCCCTCCTTCCTCTCTCCCACCCACTGTTGTTGACTGGCTGGGCCGGTTACGTAACACATTTATGCCTTACGCACGTGGCCACAGCCATAATAGCTGGCAATATTTTTTGACGGATTAAACATTAGCATCGACCCAGTGATCATGATGTTCACACGCAACCCACATCTGACATCTGAGGCGTGGAAAAATAGCGAGGTCACAGCAAATACAGGTCTTAAAAACCCCCCGATATATATAATTTATTTAATTTTCCTACCAAGATGACTGGCCAAGACGGATTCCAGTGCTCGGCACGTCTCAGCCATAAAAATAATCTACAATAAAAGTGTGAGGAGGGAGCAGCACAATGTGTTTGTTATTGAAGAGCACTCAGTCACTGTGCTGTTTTATGGCTAGGTCACCTCTGTTTGCGTAAAAATCCACCAAGTAGTGTTATTTGTGAAGGATTTTTGAGACAGATTTTTTAGAGTATGTCATTCAAAGCAAAGTTGCACAAATATCCCTGCTGTTAAATTTAATTCTGGTGTTACATAGTGACCACTTGGATGCGTTATGGATAATAAAATCAGATTAAGACGTGCGTAAATGCATTTTTTGGACATTTTTTTTTTGCCTCAACACATTAATAATATTAAGTGTATCTCCCCTCTCCCCCTACATGGTGTCAGCATGCCCTCAACAGACTGACCACTACTCCTTCACTCCCCCCCTCCCTGTCTCACCCCTCCCTCCCTCCTCCATCCCATAGCTGTCATCCTCAGCAGTGCTCAGACGACGGCTTAATACCAAACGCCCGGATGAGAGCAGCAGCAGCAGGCGACATTCACGGCAACATGGTCGCATGACTCCTCCGAGTCGAGGGCAACCATTCCGGGGGGACGACGGCCACTGCTGGAATCTGTGACATTTTCGACGCAACCCACGGAGAAACGGTTCTGGGAAAATACAGGCAGCGATAGAGGCGTGGAGGCGGAGAGAGAGCAACGGCACATTTCCCCCCTTGTGGTGTCCTATTTCGTTGGTAAGTACATTTTGTCTGACAGAAAAAAAACACTACCCGTGCGTCTTTTTCCCTCCTCTGTCGACGGGGGTTTGTGTCTTGTTTGGCCACTTTCCGTGCGCATTTCTTTGTGGTGAGCGTCCGTGCGTGCTGCGTTTAAGGAGGAACCGGGCCTGGTAAGTGTGAACACAGCGTAAAATAGAAATGCCTCTGTGTTTAAATCAGCTGCTGGAGCTCGTTGCCACGCACTTTAAAGCCTCGCGTGGACAGGAAACACTGAGAATGTTGCATTTCACCACATTTTGTTAAAACACGCTGGTGATATTGTTGCCACTGCTCGCGCAACTAAGCGAGTGAATGGGGCTGCTACACGTGTGTGAGACTACACATCCGATAGCACCAGCTCACAGTGTAGTGGTGGTGGTGGTGGTGTATTCACCGGTCTGAACCAGTGTGGGAAACTAGAGAAGCCAAAAAAAAAGGCGAGCACTTGGCTCAGAGCGCAGCTTCCAGCGAGCATCTAATCACATCGCTGTTAATCACGCGAGTCATTTCACTCTGTTGAGCCTTCTCACACACTGTTTGACGACAAGGCGGGTCGTCAAACTGGGCATGCGCACTGTGCGCTGCCACTACCGCCCCATTGCCCAAAAAGAATAAGAAGTTGGGACTAGCCTTTCCCAAACATCTCTCAAGTGCCTCGGGTCACTTCACTGAGCCTTCATTGTCACGTTGCTGCTGGTGTGTCTACCTTGATGGGCCCTTTGTTTCAGTGCCAGCCAGACAAACACATGGAAACTAAACTGATCTGCTCACCTCCAGAAATATATAAATATATCTGCAATGTGAGGCCAGACAGTTCAGTATGTTCCTGCCTCAGAGGTCCCACCTGCTTTTTCAGGGCGAGCCTCTTCCTTTGTCACATCACAGATAACTGTTTTCCAACAAGAAAGAAAAATCACAAACACTGGGACTTACACAGAGGGTGGAAAGAATAACAGGAAGACACTGCAAAATAAGTATTCAGATAAAAAACCATAGTACAAGTAGCACTGTAAAAAGTGATGAGAATGTTGAAGACCGTGTTTTTAGCAAAAAATGAAAGTACCCAATGCAGATGTTTTACTATTAGATTATTATTGTGGATGTGAATTTTGCTGTTGTAGCTGACGCAGGTGGTGTCATTATAACTACTTACTACTGCTATGTAGTGTTGGGTAACTCACTATAACAGTGTATTATATTTTTTAGGTTCATCATGTTTCTTTAAGTAAAATATTAAGTTGTAAAGTAACTAATTATGCTGTCAAACACATGTAGTGGAGTAAAAAGTACAGCATTACTAGTGTTGTTCCATTACTAGTGTTGGAAATGCCTCCTATGCTGTTTTATTTATTACTGGTATTGGCGAGTACGGTAGTCTGTAAGACCTGATTTGACACCATTTGATTTGATATTTATTTTGAACATTTAAAAACTAATAATAGAATAAAATACAATCGGTAGAAAGTCGGGCGGCACAGTGGTACAGTGGTTAGCATTGTCGCCTCACAGCAAGAGGTTGAGGGGTTCGATCCTAGGGTGGGGGAGCGTGGGCCTTCAGCATGGGCCGGTACTCTGGCTTCCAACATGCACGATAGGATAATTGGTGACGCTAAATAGGTTGGTAGACCCGTCGGTATGAGCGTGAATGGTTGTCTGTCTGTATTTGTTAACCCTGTGATAGTCTGGCGACCTGTCCAGGGTGGCCTATCGCCCAGTGTCAGTTGGGTTGGGCTCCAAAAGTAGTTTCACACTCGGATAAAATGTCAGTTTTCCCTGAAATCCATTCTTCTTCACCTGTCTAAAACAGCAGCCTACAGGAAGTTGCACCGTGCAGCCACTCAACTATTGTTGAAGAGCGGCGAAATAAAAGTTTTAATTTACAGTAATTAGTTTAACGTTAGCCATTTGCAAAATGTCAGCAATATTGGCACCAGTAAAAGGGCAACATGTACAGTATGCAAGGCCTTTTTAAGGGTTAGTATTATACAGCTGTTGATTTATTTTTAATGCAGTGATATTGGATCAGTACTTGGTATCAGCTGATACACAAACATCGTTATGAGGAAGGCAGGAATGGATTCGGAACATCTGAATATTGCTGTCTAAAAAGTAGTGTCATGGAAGTAAGAAATCACAAAATGGAAATGCTTTAGTAAAGCACAAGTACCTCAAACTTGCACTCTGGTATAGCAGAGAAATATTTAGTAACGTTTTGCTGCTGTAATGTAGAGCCTATAAAATCTGCCATAAAGAGTTATGTGACTCGAGGTGACCTCTAGCTCACCTGAAAGAGTGCGCCTTTATTGTCAGAGATCAAATTATACTGTCACGTGTTCCTGTTATTTTGACCACCCTCTTGTCCCAACTGGAATATATCAAACACAATCATCAGATTATTCTTTACATGTGCCCTACCCCACACTAAACGTATCTTATCCTATGGGCAGTGGAAGTACACAGCATTCATGCAGCCAGAATAGGTTTTGCGAGTTAATGATTAATCTGCATATTACGATAAGAGAGTGAGGGAGAAGAAAAAGAAGAATGCTGGTGCGCCGCCTGACATGTTTTTCTGTCAGTTGATGTCTCTCTTTAAAGCGTTGCTGAGACACTGTAAAATCAGTGCTTTTACACAGCGGGTGCTCATAAACCTGAGGAAACACACACACACAGTGATTGCTCTATCTTGTCTAGCCATAAAGGTTATAAGGAAGATATGAAATCGTATTATGATAAGATAGGCTGATTAATAACTTCCCTGTTTTTACACACCTTTTATGCTCAGGTGAACACATGAGTGCACAATCTGGGGCTTCTGTTGACCAGCTTGTGTGATAAGGACCACAACGCCAGCCTCTCCCTCTCCTATGATCCGTGCATTGCTTAGAAACCCACCTGTCTATGAAGAAATGAAATTGCCTTAGATTACTTTTGCAGCACCTCGCACCCTTCATACACGTTTTAATCTTGTGGCACTCTTGACGGGCTTTATGAAAATTCAAAGTTCTTGCACCCACGCGCTTTAATCTCCTGTTTTGCATTTGAAGCCGCCTGATTCGCTTTCCAAGAAACATTTGAGTCAAACTTGTGTGCTGAATCTCAGGAAGCCTCGCTGCAGTGATGCTGTCTCATCAGGCAGCTTTGGCAGAGAGGAAAAAACACTAATGTTACCGTTGTTGCCCTTCTTTTGACTGAGCCTTAATTAAAATTTTCTATCACTACCTTGTGGAATTAAGGTGGGTTCACAGACACAGTGGGGACAGATTCAATTTATATGTTGACTGTACTCTGACCTGCCCTTTTGTGAGTGTAATCCTTTTGGGAAAAAAAACAATCGAGGCAGAGTGATTCACACTAAATTGGCAGTTCCGTGGCGGCAGGGTGCAGCCGCAGCTTAGACCACACCGTCAATAGAGCCTCTCTTTTATGCTAACCCATAAATCCGAATGCTTCATAGCAGACACAGAGCAGTGCATATTTAAACAGCAGTTAAGTCAGGCAGCTTAAGCCTGTGTTTTGGAGGTTCTGTGTTGAAACTAGCTGTCAGTGGAGGAAGGGAGGTATGTGTACATTGTGTAATGTTTTCATGTTCAACACAGAGCTGAGAGAGCGAAGTCAGACCAGTTTTCATGGAGGTGTGCTTTCTCGGAACACGTGCACAGGCAGCATCGGTTTCTAAGAACTTTCTGCCATCTATGACTCCACCTTTAGTTCCAGGTCAATGTTAAATTCACCCAAGGCCTCTCACTGAGTGGCGAGAATGTCCTTTGTGAGCGGGCAGGTCACAAAACATTACTTCACAGCCTCCATCGATGCATACCTTTTTTTTCAAAGACTTTACGTGCAGTGTTTTATCGCTGAGACAGTGCACAGTTCGCGGTTCACGAGCCATAATTTCATAATCAGGGACAAAGTGTTGCAACAATTTATTCATTAATCAGTTAGTCGATAGAAAAAATAGCAACAGTTAAGTATTTAAGAACTGAAATCACATAAATGTCCAAATATATGCTGTCTACCTCTTCTTGTTTATATATGTGTTTTAGATATAGCTTGAACAATGCTCAGTTTTGAGGCTAGTACTGCTATCTTATTTTAGAGTTTGACGGACTAACTTGGTCATGAAGATTGTTTCCAATAACCTCAAACATATTTTTGGCATTCCTCAGGGTTCCCATGGATTCTCAAAATGTCTATTAACCAAAAAATAAGGCTTTAGTTGGAATTAAAATGTGTTGAATCAATCCTTTAAAAGTCTTAAAAATGTTTGGACATGGGAAATAGGATTTTATGGACCATTTTTTGGAGGTATGGAGTCCATATTTTCATGAATCTTACCTTTGTGGAGTGAAGCAAACGGGTCAGATATTTGAGAGGAAACCACTTCGGACCATTTTTTTCTAACGTAAAATCGCAAACATCTATTTTTAAAACATAATTTACTGAATGCCTCTCGCATGAACATCGCACAGATAAGGATAGTAGAACAAACAACCCTCGTATTTCGTTTTCAGCTCAGATGCTTGGAACAGAGGCTCCACTGTTTGCTAGCTAGCTGTCACCATACTTGGACAACATGGGGATGTGCAAAGGCAACAAAAATTGGCTTTTTACCCATGATTTCGCAACATGGCTGAAACTGGTGCATGGCAATGCGCACGAGGCTAAGTGTATTGCAAAATGTTTTTCAGTCTCGGCATGATGGGAATGAAGGGGTTGGAATCCCGTATGTGGAGGAGTGAGAAACGCAAAGAAAACTCACCAACAGATGTCAGGTATTTCCCAGTTCTGCTCTGCCCTCGTCTCCGCCACAAGGCAAAAAGTCATGTTTTATGTTACAATAAACAATTAGGCCAAATTGTCTCCAACCCTAAGTAATTGCTTTCTTCAGTTAGCTATGGTGAAATTGGTCTTCAGTTTAATTTCATGTGGCATTAAAACGTATTAAATCTAACGTGCCTTTAGGAACCATGTTCTTGCACTGCAGTGTCTCGCCTCTTATCGTCTAATGCATGGGTCTGGTTTTAGCTCTGTACTGTTTGTCAGGCAAAACAAAGTCCTCACCCTTTGCTCCCAGAAATTCTGATGGGGATTTTCTCTGTTTTTGTTGACATTTTTAGCCATGCGAGTGGTATGGCCCCTAGGAAAGGCAATGTCGGTCAGTCCACCGCTTTGGTCCAGACTGAAATATCTCGACAATTATCAGATGGATTAGGAGGACATTTTGTACGGACCTGCATGATCCCGAGGATGATTCGTAATGGCTCTGGTGATCCTCTGACTTTGCTTGTAGCTGACTTATTTTGTCTCAGGCCTCCCTGAGATTTGCCTCTAGAGTTGATTGCTGTGATTCAGAGCACCTGTCCCAGTTACATGCCATTTGAGTGACTGCTGTATTTTATACAGAGTGTCAAAATGTTGATTGAAATAAATACATCAGAGTGTGCAGCTTTCCCAGTCTTTTTTTTTCTGTCACCACCATGAGGTTGACATTTGTGGTTTTGAATGAAATGTGTCGACAGCTGTTGGATGGATTGCCTTGAAAGATTGAGACATACTTGCTCCCTTCAGGATGGATCACATCCGACTTTTTCCCTGTAGTGCCATCATTAAGTCAAATGTTTAATTTGTCCAGTACATCATCCTCAGGTGGTTTTGTTAGGGTTGCACAGTGTATTATTTTTTTCTTGTCATTGCATTGTTAACTTGCCAGTAAACACATCACGATGTTGCACTCAGGTATTTTTTGATTTAGCTTCTAGTCTAGTCTTTCTTTTGGTTCCTTTTTGTGTTCAGTTTGTTCAGTAAAGGAATGTTGAAAATAATTTCCTTAGTCTCACAGACCTGTATTCATGTCTTATTTAGACAGAACAGTTAGTTGATGAATCAATAAGTAATTGGCAGATACATTCGTAATGAGTATAATTGTTAGTTGCTGCCCTCCAGCGTAGGATAAAAGCTGTTAGCACAGCTGATGCTACACCACAGTTGGCTTTAGAATTTGGAAGTGGAACAAAAAAAAAAAAAAAACGACCTTGCTCTTGTGGATTAACGTGAGAAAAAGCAATATATGGAAAATGCACAGGAGTGGCTTCTGGTTTCCATGACGGTAGGGCCCCGTGCAGGCTGGCCCTTCTGCCAGTGGGTGTGTCTCTTGTCTCTGTGGGCGGAAAGGCAGTTGGCACCAGGGCCTTTGGTGTCACAGTCAGAGAACAGTCTGTCTCTCTGATCGGCCCACCTCGCCCTCGGAGCACAATCACACTGTTATGTCTGAGCCCTCCTTCGCCATGGCAACATCACATGATAGCACAGATAGAGTGGGAATCCGATTCATGCTGCTTGTCTGTCTGCTTGTAACAGTATTGCTTAATCCATGTTAGTGCTGAGGAACTGGTTAAGCATGTCATTGATCATGTGGAGCTGATAACGTGTATTTTCATGTGGCGGGTCAAAACAAGCACAGCGGACAAAAGAGAGCAGGAAAGGTCGGCGTGAGTGGTTTGATGGTGGAAACCGGAAGAGCGCGCATTAGGAAGCTGCTGTCAGTCAGTGATGGAGAAAGATGCTGAAAACAAACTTCAGAGCAGCAGTTTTTTCAGACATCACATTTCCGTGAGTCTCTTGATGATTTAATTTCAGCGCTGCTCCAGGGTCAGGGCACCAGTAAAGCTCGGGGAAATAATCAAAACCATTTCAGCTCTTAATTAGACTACTTTACAACCACAGCTTTAGTGTTTTTTTCTCAGTATTCAACCAGATCTAAGTTGCCTGGACTCAGAAATACTTGAGGCTGCATTTATACACTTAAATATTTGTGGTTTGCACACATGTATATGTATGCAGCTGGTTTCAGGGAACTCCTGTCTAGTGGCAAGCGTACAACCGATAAAAATGCTGGCATCCCATAATAGTCCTCTGTCCTCCTGTTACCGCTGTCACGTAGGCCTGCATTCTTCTTTGACCCTAAAGTGAGCCTTAATAGCTCATAATTCTCAGATTCTTTACCGACATGTCTTCACCGAACGATTGCGGTATTTTTAAAGGTTTCCTCTGTCTTCTTGACAAATATCAGCATTTAAAGTCAGCATTGACTCAGTTATTTAATCAGCCTGGCGGCCATAGGCTTCCCGGTAGTTCCCCCTCTTGGTTGCTTTGAAGCGAGAGACCCTCACTTAAATTGGCAAGGGTGACGCATACAGGAAAACCTCGATTCTTTAAGTTATGGCCTCCTTAACTACAAAGCCTCTAGATTACTCTCATAAAAAGGAAACCCATACCAATTTGTAAACAAACAATTAGTCATTTATTACCCCTAGGTAATGTGTGACTGATCATGGCATTTGCATGGTTTTCTTTGACCTGTTGTGTGTTTTTGGCTGTGTTTGTCCTCTCCACTCGGGTCATGAGAGCCGTTCTGGTGGCCTTCTGTAAGCGGCAGGGTCCGTATCAAAGCGCTGTCACACAGAGCGTCTCTTGTTTGGGTGCTGGCCTGGTGTTAACTATGCTAATGACAGGCTTACTGCTGAACTGTGAGGCATTGTGCTTTTATTTATGGGAGGTAAAATGGACATTATTTTCCTGTTCTTCTCTCTCGAGTACATTTGCTCAGCAGCACCCAGGGCTTGCCTGACTTTAATGAGTCATTTTTGCCACTAAGGCCTGGGGTCAGTTTGAGGTTTAGGAAAACTTCTGATGGCAAAGCACTATTGGAAATACTGAGAGAAGCTTGGGAAGAGTTATTCTTGGCATTCGGGATGGTCTGTCGGGTCATTTCAGCGACACATGTAGTTATTTTTGTGTCTGGTGGATACAAATCTATGCGTCTGTTACCTACAGATTGCCTCCAGATTTCCATAGAGCAAGTCCCCTCGCTCATGAACGGTTTGGCCTTAAATGTATGGGACATCCAAAGCATTAATGTAGCGGCGAACCGCTATTTGCTATGTAAAGATATAGTGAGTAATAGTGTCTTAATCAGAGAATGAAGTCATGGTATCCTGTGTGATATAATCTGAGCTTCTCTGTGGTTTGTTGTAAACAGGTCCAGCCACGCATGCATGTAATGCATGTGTGGCACTGGCTAGCTCATCACAGCCACTCTGCACCGTGCTTATACTGTGGTTACTAGTGCTTGGTATTGACCCAATTACGTCAGTGCAACAGAGTACTTATTCCTGTTAAATCTATCTGTGCCGAATGTTGAACTCTAAGAGCGCCAAGAACGCCAGGTTTAGACAAGAGGCGGACGTGCTGCGAAGTGCCCTAAAGGCTGGAGGCCAGTCATGGAGCTCCGAGGCTGGCCGCGGAGTTTTGCAGAGCCATTAGGTTCAACTTTAGAGGTGCTCTGAAGCTTGGAAACTAGCGATGAAGCTGTGTGGCTGCTCCGTTAACTTCCCAGAGAGACAAAACTATCACTGCAGTACCGCGATAGTTCTACAATGTCATCGCTGTAGCTTGTTCATAAAGTACATTTTTGTTATACATCAGAGACTGAGGGACTGAAAAAAGGTACTGGTACAGGTACTGGTGTTGGTTCAAATGTGACCATTGCCCAACCCTAGTGATTACCACTGATATTGGAGATGCCATTATTGCAGAAGTGTGGCACCCACCCTTCAGTTTCTCCCTTGGTTACACTGTTAGCTCTGTCAGCACTGTTGCCACTGTTCAGCACTGTAGAGTTAGCACCATTAGCTGCTGTTGAGAACTGTGTGCAGACAACTTATACAGTCTGAATTTCCCATAGAAGACCTTTAGAGACTGGTAATTCCACTGTGCAGGAAGCTGTCTTGGAAAAAAAATGGAGTTTGTGGAGACAGTTTTGTGGTTTTAGTTTGAACGTCAACTTCTTATGTGTAGATATTTTCTCAATTAATTGTACAGGCATGAACAAGGCATGTGCTTTTTATGTTTCTCTGATGGGGAACGGAGCTATGAAGTTTCTTTTGTTGTCATGAAAGTACGTAGAAATCCTAATGTTTAAACAGGTGTGGGCTGAGCTCACGTGTCCCTTCTAACTCCGCTCTCCTCTAAGTGCGGTGAAGGGTGGGACAAGTCCCAGGAGATGAATGATCGACCTGTCTGCGCAGGTCCACACTGTTGTGTTGATAGTGTTACCGCCTGTTTGCATTCGATTGTACGGATGGGCCCGGGCTCCATGTAAGGATGAGCAGCTGGCTGACTGGTCACTGCACACACTCATGTGACACTGGCTATTTCTAGCCAAATCATTCCTCCTCCCCACTGCCTTTAGCAACAGAGCAAGTGGTGGATATGTGACACCTCAGAAAGCAGCGAGGCCTGGGAGGTGGGGGCAGTTTGTCAGAGAGGGTTCAGTGGTATCTACCCAGAGGGCAACCTTGTGTAGGTGGGAATAAGATGAATGAATGTAAACGAGAGACTAAGATAAGAGTGAAATAAGGTATGGCGCACATCTGTCTGGACAGGACCTCAAGAGATCAGGTGATAGTGATAGTGTTGATTTTCTTCTGAGTTCTGGCTTAGTTACTGAACAAATAATTTAAAAATCAGACTTTCTAAATACTTACTTGTCACCTCAACACTTTAAGGGGTTACTATATAATCACTGTGACATGTCATTTGACAGTCTAGTTATCTTCTCAATCAGAAATAAAACCCTTAAGCACCCTCAGCACTCCTGCATGTCCGGACTGTAATTGAAGATCTTTGCTGACATGCTTACATTTTTTACTGTGGTATTGATAACCCAGGATTTTCTCAGTGTGCTGGTCAGCAGCATTAGCTGATGTGATTGACATTGCCCACACATTTTCAGCATCACCACGTACATGGTTTCTGCGATGGTATGCAGTCATCTTGATGTCTCTGTATCAACACACTATATAATTGAAGTTTCCCTATGTAAAGTAGATGTTTGGTTACATTATGGAGAAATCTAAGAAGCGATACTGACCCTAAAACGTCCAATCAGTGTGATCAGTTAAGGCAACACCTCACACTTTATATGTATCATCTCAGGCACAGGCCAAATGTTTACTGTAACGGATTTTTCCAATCATGTGAAAGTTCAAACACTAATGCACTGCAGAAGTAAACTACGTCTGTGGTTTCATTTACAAGACATTTAATTGTACAGTGTTGAGGAAATACTATTGTTATCACACAGGATGGCTGTGCTGAATCATGTATGCTGTAACTGAGATTGAATAACACAGCATTAGAGGGTTTTTCCTTTTTAAAGGGGAATTAATCAGGGTATTCAAACTGAGTGGAGGATATGATTAGTGATGTTATAAAGGTCTAGTTTCCCTCCTTTTTAATAATGGTAAATTGTATAATCGGCCCGCTTTAGATCTAGGCAGTCCAAACAGAGAAATGAGCACAATTTTTGGAACGGAGCCTGGAAAATGCACTGGCACCAAAAATACTTCTGTACTACAAGAACCCTGGGGAAAACACTGAAAGTGGAGTGTGCGCGGAATAAAAAGGTCCTTCGGCTAAGATGCTCTTCTAGGGTAATGTCAGGCCTTTAAAACTGCGGGAGACAAGGATTAAGTATAGTTGAAAATATCCAGGGTTCCCTGCGCTGAACAGGTGATGACATCTTCATAATGTTTCACACATTCCAGCACAGCTGTGGCTCTTCAGTGAGTGACCCCCACCACCGGCCAGTAATACCAAGAAGGCATAACTGGCTTCAGTCTGAACTGTGGTCAACAAACCTGTCAACATAATCTTTTCACATAAACACTTCTGGTTGTGACTTGCAAAATATATGATAGGATGAATTTTCTGCCTTCTGACTGAGGCTGAACCATTATTGAATACATTTTTGTATCGAAATTTAAGATTTGTAGGAGTGTATACATGATTAACAGTGTTAAAGTTAACAGTAAAGCTAGCAGTTAGCTGGGCAGTTATAGCGACAGATAGCTGATGGGCAGACATATGAATCTCCCAGTCAAACTTCCATGCAATTGGTGTCAGTCAACAAGTTTTAATGGATAAATATTTTCCAGTTTTTGCCTTTATTCTGAAAAAGACAATATTCCTACTTAGGTGTTTACATTGCAAATGAAAATGAATATTCCACCAATATTCCCATTTACATGCAGCCATGCACACTCCAATAACTTGCCTAACATACTGTTTATCACATCAAAATATAGAACAGTAGCCACTTTTTTTTGCTCCTTTACATCAAAATAGGATTTTTAAAAGTGCTCTTTCTATTGGCGGACTTGTTTGACGGTGCGCACACAGCCTCGGTGTTGTGATACTTGCACATATCCAAAAACCTGTTGTTATCCAAGACATTCATAATGTTAGCTTTTCTTTGGGGCAGGCATTTCCACACCAGTGCTGCAAACTGTTGGCAAGTTGGTTTGCGTCCAGCATATCCACGACAACGCACAAAACCGACCATAAACAGGCAAGATGCTGTGTGTCGTGAAGTGCGGTAAAAACCCCAAATAAGAAGCATATTCCAAAAGTGCTGTAAACGTGTCCAAATAATGCTACTACAGCAATAATGCCACGTCAAAATATTCGGTACCTGTAAACATTTGGATACATGACCTGTATTTCATTCAGTATATTGTCATATTCAGAATAATAGGAGAAAATTAGTGTGCGTGTAAATGTGCCCATTGTTTTAAGCTCAACAACTCAAAATCTGTGAATTGACACCTCTAGGAATTGGCGCCGCGAAGCATTTTGCCCTTGTCAGTCTGTGAAGCTAATGTAAGCTGAAGTAGCTGAAGAGCAGAGCTGTAAACCGTCGTCAGGTGTCAACACACATTGTCGAATGTGACTTTCAAATAGTTTGACATTATTTTTATTAGTAGGGATGTGGGATTAACCTGTTTTGCCACAGCCGCTGTTACATAACATCATGGTTTCATAACCATATGAATTGTAGAAGCTACATTATCTGCGGTGTCCTTATTAATGCATTTCGCTCTGTGAAAACGAACCTCGCAAGTCATGCAACAGGTGTGTGTCGGGTAGTTTTGTATGCGGGAGAGTCGATCCACTCAGCTGAAGCGTGAAGCTTGAAGAAGAGCCATAAGAACGTCAGAAGGAGCTGATATTCTAGCCTTGTATTCGCAAGAAAAAAAGCACCGTAAATTGGCAGTGTGGGAGCATTTTGGATACCTACAAAATGACCAGAGAGTTGTTGTGAAAGATCGATCTTCAACATGCAAAGGGTGCCTTCAAAACGTGACTGCAAAGGGGTACGTTCCAACTTCTTTGAGATAATCATCCACCGCTGTAGCCCAAATTAAGGTAAAAAAGATGTAACTAGCTCAGGTGCTAACCTGGACCAAAACAGTTTAAACTCCCTGGGAGTATTTCACAACCTGTTACAGTTCATCCCAGAGACTTTGTGGGGATATCAATTGAGGACAGCCCATTGCCAGTTTTCCATAGTAAGTGATTTTTAAGCAGTCAATTGTTATATTATAAAAACTAACTGGATATAGTTGATGATGATAAATATTTGAGTTCATTAGCTATATTAGAAATATTCTTAAATTACGTCTGCTCTAGCCCCCTCTCTCTCTCCTTGTCATGGATTAAGCTAATTATCTTATTTTTTAATTTGCTTTAAACCTGTAATTACCTCAGATCCTGCTGCACGACCAACTGTTGAGGAGTCCTTGCCAAGTCCATAAAATATGCTCCCTTTTAAAACAAGCCAAAGAGCTGAACCATGGAAACCAGGAAAGCGTGATATTTCCTCAGACACTAATTGCGATATCAAAAGCTCTTATTGTGACATCGCTAATAGAGAATGTGAAGGTACGTCGTGCTGTGTGAGACGGGGGTGCTGTCTCTGAGGTTCACGCTCTGTTACTTCTGTTTACAAAGTGCATATACTCAGTCCAAAAACAGGATAGTTTGCAGTGTCTGTGGGCTGCCAAGTCAGTTATGATAAGTTGACCACCGTAACTCAGTGCAGTCCTCACAGGATAGCGCCTCCATCTGAAACACTGAACATAGTGGCAGGTTTACTTAGAAGTTGACTCGTGTCTAAATGATTAAAACATGGGAACATCACCATCAATTGTTGTTTATGCAGACCACAAATAGATACTTGCAGTTTTTAATATGTAGATTATGACGCCAATTTAAACCACAATATTGGTCTGGGAAAAAATGCAGTAAGGTAATTTCCTTACATCCCTATTTATGTCTGGAGCTGCTACACCCAATGATTTGTTTTGTCACCATCTGGAGCTCCTACTGTTTGTCCCACTGCAGCTTTATCGTGCTCCTCATTATCACCTGATGTGTAGCAGCGAAGACGCATATTGAAACATAGCAGTAAGTGCGTAAGACAAGAAGATGCATCAAGCTGAAGACACAAAGTGCTCTCTCCATATTAATTCCTGCTGTAATGGATCTGTGTTTCATACAGCGGCAATGACTGGATCATAATAAAGTCATGTTGGTGGGGAAATAAAATATACAAGCATGTATGAAATAGTGGATTACTTTCGTAGAGGCAACTGTATAACTCAGCAAGTTTTCAATGAAAACAAGTGCAGCTTGCAGCTTATAGGAGGTGCAGTAAGGCAAACTGAAAGTGACAGCAGTGACCTCTTGCTGTGGCAAACGCTGCACATGGAGCTTTTAGGCTTTAAATGGCCTTTATAGTAAACGCATTTAAAATTCTACTGCAACGCCAGAGAAACGACAGGGTTTGAGCATCAGTGTGCCCCCTCCTGGTGGGGCGAGACAGTGTTCTGATTTGATGCGATGGATAGGAACGTCTCAAGGAAATGATTTATCCCAACAGGATTAGAGGTGACCCAGGCAAACCCAGCCTCCTCCCCATCTCCCCTCCATCACCGGAACACCAGCAGACCACTTGTCACAATGAGTTTCTTTCAGCGTCGCGCATGCTGCGACAGCACTCAGACACAAAGAAAGTAGCACATGCCACACACAGCCTCAAACGATGCTGTGCCCAAAAATATCTCTCCCTGGAGTCACTGCAACAGCTGTATTAAAGCATTTTGTTTAATAGTCTGTAGTGGTGGTGTTAAGGCAAGCGTTTCAGTCGACGGACAGAATGAAATTTAATTAAAGTCACAGTTCTCCATTATTGCATTTGTTTGAGTATTGGAGGACAAAAACATGAAGTTTTACTCTTATCATAACGTGCATCTGGTACTAACCGGATTTGCAAACTTGCCACATGAATGCAAAAATGAGCACCTGTCCTTTCAAGTTTGAAAAGTACAGTCTGTGTGTGTGTGTGTGTGTGTGTTTGTGCACCATGTGCTGCAAGTGTGCAACCCGACTGGCAAACATGTGATAGATAACACTGGTCACACAGTGCGTACAGTGTCATTTTGAGATTAACTCATTCATGCTTCAGAGGGAGCAGCAGCAGTTGTAGCAGTTGTAGCAGCGTGGATCTGACTCTCCTGCCAGGCAGTATTTTTACTCTGCTCACAGTTCAAGATTGTGATTTTGTTGGTGCGCAGATTTGTTCAATGTCAGGCACTGGCCCAACCATCACTTTCTATCTCCATCAGTCTTTTGCCAGGGAAGCTGAGTTTTTCGTAGTCCAGAAATCTCTCAGCTTGAATGGATGCGGCTGTTGCACAACACGATATTTTCAAAGTCTTAAAAAACTTAACGTTGTATCTGTGTCTGTGTGCAGAGAGAATTTAAATCTGTAAACTGTCATGAGTTTGTGTTGTTGTGTTTTTTGGTTTACCTTCATTGCTTTTGCTTTAGCATTTACTGTTGTGCAAACATTTTAAGGACATAATCTAGCAGAAATATGTTCCCTGGAGGGAATAACATACAGCTCATCTCCCACAGGGCAGACATGCTGTGCTGAATTCCCCCACTGTTTACACTCTGCAGTATTGTGTTCAAATCTGACCAGCTTTATTTCACTCCCTTTGTCATGCTGTTGCAGGAGCACAGTGAAAGGTTGTTAGTTCTACAATATTCAGTGATTAAATGCATTTTGAACAAGGCCAAATAATATAACCCAGTTTCAGCAGTTAGTAAAACACTGCCTTCACTTTAGAGAGGATCAGGGATGCACGATATTAGATTCTTTTGCCAATATCTGATATGCTGGTATGTAACAACTCATTCGACCGATGACCAATACCAACATCGATATATTCCCTTTTTTCCCTACCTAATTTTAGTGATCATCAAGTCTCTTCTGTAGTGGAATTAACATCATATAATGCGTGGATACTCATCGTGACATGAAATACAGTACTTTTTATTGTGTGTAATGTTCATTAATTTTGCAAATTAAGACAAAGCGTGTTTGTCGATTCTGATTTTAAAGCTTATATTGGCTGATACCGATGATGTACCGATATTATCAGCATGTTGGCTGATTCCGATATTTCAATTTAAGGCCAGTATTGGCCAATACCGATGGTGTGCAGATATTATCATGCATCCCTAGAGAGGATAAACTGTAACTTTGCATTACTATAGTACAACATAAATAAGATTTAAATCAGGAAATCTAAACACAAATATAGTGCTGACTTCTTGTTTTAACTTGTATTAGGCTTTACATGAATATGCACTTGTGTGATCACAGCACTTAAAAAAAAATTAAAAAGGCACGTTCCCTTCGTACAAAGGGAGAACTGACATATTGCTAAAACCCAAAACAGCTTGCACACACTAAGAAAATGGAAACAATACAACCATAAACATCAAACCGAAACACCATCAAGTCAGACTCTCAGCACCAAGCCCCTGTACGGGATGTTTTTTTCCCATCACTGGCATCCTTAAAAATATGCCTTAAGATTGTTTTTTTTCCATCAGTTCATAAACTTAAAAATAAACATCTCCCTTGCGAGACCCCTTGATGCGATTACTGCTGAAGTCGTCATGTGAAATTCCCCTCCCCTGTTATGACCGCTTTAAGTGCCATTCTGTCAGCTGCGGCTAATGCTAGCAGCACGTTTTCCCACATTACTCTTAGTTTTCACCTAGAATAACAGTACAGGGGTAATCCGCTGACTCACTGACTCGCAGGCCTAATCCAGCCGGCCTCGTGTCTTTTCTTCCGCTGTGTGTAGGCTGTGTACGCTGAGGTCAAATGTATGGTTAATGCCGTGTGTGTGTGTGTGTGTGTGTGTGTGTGTGTGTGTGTGTGTGTGTGTGTGTGTGTGTGTGTGTGTGTGTGTGTGTGAATAGGTATGTGTCAGTGCAGAGGCCTGGCATTTCTGCAAAGTGGCAGCAGAGGCAAAGGACCCAATGTCCCCCCACCATCCGCGCCACGTCTCCCACTACATGCGCACAGCAGCAGGTCTAATCAAAGCACTCCATAATTCTGTTAGCTGGGTCATGTGCTGGAAGCCAGGATTAAGAGCAGGAGGGCACAGGCCACTAGATCCAGCTTAGGAGGGGCGTTCTCTCGCTTTCTCTCTCTCTCTCTCTCTGTCTCTCCCCCCAGTCCTCATCTTTTAACCTCACATGTGGGGACGCAGCCATCCAAGGTCACAAACGTCCATCAAACTGTAGTTAATAGAAACAAACATGCATTTTCATGGCATGCTACACATGAAAAATATCCACTATCGGTGTATCAGCTTGTTTTTTTTTAATCCTTAGCTCCTGAAATCTGTCCGCAAACACTGTATACTCACGTCCACACCAATGCAGATACATTAAACTCTGTTTGTGTATCTAATACCTTAACCTTTTACCACCTGCCATTCCGCTTTTAGCACGCTAGCACTATGTAGAACTGTCCCCAACTGCTACTACTATAAAAAACCACATGAATACAAACACCTAACATACATAGAAATTGTATAGACTCTTGTCCTTTAGTCATTTTCAAATAGGAGGACCTGGAGATGTGTTTTTTATGGTAATCTTTCTGTAAATCAGAGTCTATAACAGAGTATAACTGAAGCCTTAAAACTATGGTGTCTCCAGGCAGTAGGTGTTTAAAAGGATATTTATACTTTATGTTTATGAAATGAAAGTTTACGACTGAGCGTTTGCACCATTTTCAGCCCCATTTTTCCTCTTTAAAGCTCGTCCACATTCTCAGATGGATCATGTAACAGAGGGTAGTCACATAATTGTCACATGTCAGCTTTTTCAAAAAGGTTATCTTTGTTGTTGCTCAAACAAGACCAAACACTTTTCATTAAGATTTCATCAGACAGTCTGCAGAGCGGTGTGGACACAAGGCCAAAACAGAGCGGACAAGATGCATTCATCCCCATTAGTGCGGACGTAGCCGAAAACATCATTAGTCATGTTGGTACCTCTCCTTTCTCACAGTCTCCCTCGCCCTTTTTGTGCCTTGTTTCCAGCACTCACTAATACCGGCACCCACTTTGCCCCAGTAACACATTTTAATACCACAGAGCATGCCAACAGTAGATTACCAGTCTCAGCAGTTGAGAAAGAGGCAGGTAGGTTGGAGGTCCTGGCAGGGCCTTGCGAACACAGAGCCAGATCAAAATTTCTCCACTTCCACACCTAAGATGAGGAGAGATTGGGAGGGGGTGAGCAGAGGAGGAAGCACAAGGGTGAAGGGGGCAGGCTTTGCTGCTGGGCACCTACGCCGATTCGTGGAAGAGAACTGGAACTGTCCGGCTAAAGCTGAGTGCGGGAGGGGGGGGGTGAGGAAAATAGGGAGAGGGTCAAGGATAAGATGACTCCTACACCCAGGAACATGGAGGCAGATGGCAGAAAGAGAAGAAAGCTGGACTAGAGCCTCAAAAAGCCGCTATTGTTGGTATGTAACAAGGCTTATTGTGTTGGTAGTCCTAAGATGTGAAGGCTAGCCAACAAAACAGGGCCCCTTACTGTTAGTAATAAAGTAGTTGGCTTTGTATTCATCTTTGGGGCACATTTTGATTGGTCAATTAGGATCCCTGTTGTGAGCATGGTTTATTCTCAGAGGTGACTAATAGTTTCTGCCGGCCTAAAAGCCTTATTTCGGGCACTGCATCCTTTGTGTTGCTGCTATTTTAGCCTGGGTGGGTTTTATGCATTGTGTGTGTGTATATATGTGTGTGTGTGTGTGTGTGTGTGTGTGTTTGTGTGTGAGCTCAGCTGGACATTTCTACGGAATCATTTCCAGATTTAATAACTTACCGGTAAAAGACTGCTTGTAAAAATTACGAATTTTCAGCTCTCTAAATGTTCAATCAGTGTCATCAATCATGTCTGTCTAAAATGTATTTCACTGCTCGCATTGTGTTTCTGTAAACAACTGTTGAGCTGATGATTCTTTTCTAGACAAACACAAACAGTGTCAGGACACAGTGTGTTTGTCTTGGTGACTTCAAGCACTTGTTACAGACGCTCGGACAGGGAGGAGCCGCTTCAGCCGCTGTGCCATTTCAGGGTGAGGGAGTCAAACCCGTGCACAGTCTCCACTGAAACCAGAGAGAGCTGACCTTAAGAGTATTTAAACATAAGGCTTACTCAACACTGCCAGAGGGGGGCTCGATTGTTTGCTGTTGTAACGCGGCCTGCTTTAGTGTTACTAAAGGCTCAGATATGTGTCCAGTCGATGGAAGGTGAGGCTGACATTTCTCTGGTTTTATCATCCCTTGAAGCTGGATCGAAGAAGGCGGCTCGCCAGCCTCTGTATTAATCCACAGAGGACGTATCAAAGTTGATGGAGTGGCAAAGTCTTTGACATCTAGGCCGCAAACACTAATGTGGCAGAGATCTCATTAGGAACAGTGATGGGATATTATGTGTATAAAGTGGATAATAAATTGGTAGACTGGGAATGTAATTGAATAGATGTGTGCAGATTTTACAAGTCTGTTTACAGGTCGTGGGGAGCACTACTGCGTGTGTGAGAGAGGTTGTATGGCGCTCTAAGGGGAGCAGCTCGGAATCTGATAATTGGCGCCGGTGGTGGCAGAAGGCTGCAAGTTTGAAAATAAAATGAGGAATTTGGGAATGTGGAAGTAGAAAGGTTACCAGACCTCTGTAGCCCTCTCCTGATATGTACTCGATGCGAGCAGCTCCAGGCTACATTAGCTGCTGTTAGCGTAACAAACCCAAGTCTTAAAAAGACATTATTGGCGTTGCATTGCCTCCAATGTCCTAAAATCCTAGAAAATGCCACCTGACCTTTGTGGAGCTGCTGCGACCGGCCCCTGGTCTCTTGTCATTTTTGTCCGCCTCAATCTCGTGAGAGTGTTGTTTCCCATGTGTGCATAATGTCAGAGCTAGTTGCGATCAAGTTGGACAAGTCAGTATGGAATAATAAAAACTATCGTTGCTTCTGCTGCATCAATACTGATAATTACTGAGTAAGATAATTATTGCTGTTTGTCTCTGTCGGCAGTGGTGAGAGTGCCAGTGACACAAAACCTGTTCATCAGGGCTATTTAGTCAACAACTTACTTACTGTATACTCTGGTGTTTTCTCAAATTTCTACATGAAAGCTGTAGTTCTCAGCTTGTACTTATTGTTTTTTAATTCAGTGTTTTGAAACATTAAATCCACCAAACACGTTTGGTATGGTACGTTTGGAACCAAAAGTAACCCTTCAGACATGGTAGGTCCGTTGAGTGTTACCACCGTAAACTGTACCCTTAAATGTGGGTGGACTTGTTGCCACTCACTGCTCCATTCACTACTCACTGTTTTTCATCACAGATGGAACATCTGCGGCTCGTTTATTGTCTGCAGAAAGAGGTGGGTCGCCGACATTTTCAGGCTGCAGTGAGCGTCTCTCTCGATTTAAAAAATTAAAAATAGTGGCTTTGTGCTTTTGGTCCTTCTCAGGCAAGCGCAGCCGGCCATAGCAGGAACAACGCTCCACGATGCTTTTTTCCTCCAAGCGAGGATTAGAATATATGCAGTTCACATAATTTGGACGAAATTGATATATATATATATATATATATTATATATATATATATATATATATATATATTTAAACGTTTGAAGATCCACTCATTACTACAAGTCTGTGTCATCCAAGAGAGACACAAAAAACAACCAAAGTAATTGTCAAAGTTGTCATATTGAAATTTAAAGTGTGTTAATGGATTCACGTCACGTCATGCATTGAGCAACATTACAAGTAAACGTTCCACCTTAAAAGTTGCCGGCAGTCGACCCAGTGAATTCAGTTTTTTTTCCACTACAGCTGCTGTGAGAGAGAGCAAAACATCCTTTATTTTTATAGTTGTAGTTTACTTATGTAAAACTCACCATGATATATGAACAGTGGTTACAAAACCAGCCACAACTCACCTGAGCAGAGTGACCGTCTGCTATTGACCAATCAACAGACTGCAGTGTTCACAGCTTCACCTTTTAGTACCAGATCTGTGTGCTAGGTACCCCAACAGAGGGGGGACCAGAAATGAGGGCAGCTCCATTGGTACCATCCACAACTGTTCACAGTGGAAACGGAAAAACTGCGTATCGAACTGAACTGTACCGTACTGCTCGGTGGAAAGGGGCTTAACACACACTGTTCACCCCCCAAATTAGATTTGAAACTAATGAAGTCACAGCATGCTGTCGGTTCTTGTGTGAAACTTAAATAAACTTGCCAAGGGACAATGAATATTTATAAAACATGAAGTTAAGAGGCGATTTATTTTCAAGCCCTGAGATGTTTCACTGCAGCCTTGGGACTTAATTGATGGTGGGGAGACAGTGGGATGAGGATAACTCATAGCTATCAGGGAAAATCAGCCAAAAAGCACTGAAAACTAATGATTTAGCTTCGGGCCCACTTCTTTTTTTCCTTTTTGCCTGTGTGCTTGTAATGGCCGTCAGAAGCAATCTGAAGGATTACCAGAGTTACTTGCCTCTTGACAACCTGACTTAGTGCTGCAATGCAGACCCACAGCGGCGGAGAGAAAATAGAATGAGTGAGAGGATTTATGGAAATATGTGTGTGTCTGTGTGTGAGGAGCCTTTGAAGACAGTGTTGAGGGCGACATGCTCTTCGCAGTCATGCACGCTGTTGTTGTCATTCTTAAGAGACCCCCCTCCTGTTCATGGAGGCTGACTGATCTCAACACTGTACAGAGTGTGTGTGTGTATGTGTGTGTTTTTGGTTCTAGGATAGAGCGCCTCCCCGCTGCGAAGCACAGAGTCAGAGGCAGCAGGTGCAGCTGACGCAGATAGGCTTTTTAGCAGGCAGGGCCAGTTGGGGGGACAGAAAGGGAGAGAATGAGTGAGAGACAATAGAGCAGAAAGCCACGGGAACTCAAACAAACACAAGATCCGACCTCTGAACAGCACCGGACAAATGAATTTATCAGCCCGAGTGTAGTCTTTCCGCAGTATGTGAGAACGAAGGGAACAGGACCTGAACTGTCCAGAGGCACCAGACTTTGCTTAGCTTCAGTGGTGTACGTGAGTAATGATTTTAAGTCTATATAGTCAAAACAGGATTATGTGCAAGTCGAGCAAGAAACAGGCTTGAAGAATTTGTGTGAGATGGGTAGATTTGTTTGTGAGCCAAGTCAGTCTGAAAAACATTTATAAAAATGGCGCACCCATTTAGAAAGTTAAGAGTATTGTGCTCCAATCATAGTTAGGAACAAACAACTTCAACTAGGGCTCGGCAATATATCAATATTATATGGACTGTGGCGTAAAACTAGATATTTTGGATATCAGATTTACCAGATTTTGGATATCGTAATATTGTAAGTGTTGTCTTTAAAGGCTATATTACAGTAAAGTGATGTAATTTCCAGCTGTACTATTATTGGCCTTTACCCACGTAGTCATTAGATCCACATTACTGATGATTATTTAGCAAACATCTCATAAATATTAATTGAAAACACCAATAGTTTACCCTACAATGATTTCACAATATATGTGTATGTGTATGTATGTATTTGGTCAAAAATATTGGGTATTGTTATTTTTTTTTCCTGTAGAGCCCTGTTTCTCTTGTCTCTCACAGACTACCTCACTAGAAAGGCCTGTCAAAATGTCTGAGGTAGTCTGTGTGTAGTATCTGTCTTGCCGTGCTTCTTGTAGCATTAATAGAGGGGGTTGAGGATAGAGATGCAAAACAGCCGGCAACTTTTATTCAAATAAATAACTGTTCTCATGTTCACACAGCACTCAATGAGACAGATAGTCTCTGAAAAAATAATATTTTTTCGCCTACTCTGTTGCATTGTAGCATTTCTAATAGGGATGCACGATAATATTGGCACGTCATAGGAATCAGGCAACATGCTGTATCGATACATTATAAGTAAAAGCCAATATCAACTTTAAAATGAATTGGCCAATATGTTTTTTTCCTATTTTGCAAAATGAATTAACATTACATACCTTGAAAAGCATTGCATTTCATGTCTCCATCAGGTGGTGGGCCATCACAATAGAAGAGACTTGATGACCACTAATAATTGGTTTTGGTCATCAGCCAAATAGGTGGTTAGATATTGACATATCGAATATCATCAAAAAATCCAATATTGTGCATCCCTAACTTCTAATGGCCTTAATGCACATGAACGAAAATAAACAGTCAGTGCTGAGGAGCCTCTAACGCAGCTGTCAATCTTGTCAGTCACTGCTCATTAACTGCAGGCAAACTGTCAAACTAGGCAGCACTGATTAAATACGGATGCGGACTGTTTCTGCGTTGCCTATTTCTTGTTTAATGTTTTCAAAAGCACATTTTAGTGCACTGTTTAGCTGTAAAATGGGAATTTTCTCACTTTCTCAACAGTGCACTAAAACATGTTTCTGAAAACATTTAAGGTGAGAAACAGGCAATGCAGTAACAGAACCTTGATTCATATTTGATCAGCGCTGCCTAGTTTGACTGTTTGCAGTATACAGAGCGAATGACATGACTGACAGCTGCGTTAGAGACTCCTCAGCTCTGATTGATAGTCCCTGACCACGCTGTGGTCTGATTCCAGTGAATGCTTTCAGAAGCAGTAGGAAGAGGAGGAGGGACAGAATTTTATCACAGACTGCCTCATGTACTTCTTTCAGCAAAATGACAGTTATTTTCGATTGATTTAGTCGTCTTGCTAATTTGATTATCAGTTTGCGTAAAAAAAAAAATAAAAAAAAAATCTTCTCTCCACTATGACAGTAACTGAATATCTCAAGGTTGTGGACTAAATAAGCCATTTAAGGCCAAACAGCTAATTAATTGAGAAAATTAATCAACAGATTAATCAACCATAAAATAATACTGGTTAGTCGCAGCCCTAGTTGAGGAACAGCTGACGTAGACGTTGGGTCTGCTTTGAGCCTGCAGTGGATCTGATCCGCACTCTTCATTGTGTCGACGAGAGCCGCTGTCTCTGCCTGCTGAAACCAAGTCGCATAAAGACATACTGTCCAGCGTGTCTTTGAAAGGGACGATTGTGGCAGAGAAAGTGATGAGTGGATCGAGGCCAGATGACAGTGTTGAGCCAGTGTGTGTGTGACGGGGCTCTGTGTTACCAAGAAAAACGGCCCGAAGTGGCTCAGCTCATTTCATCATATGTAGTAACAAGCATCACAGATGATTGTGTAATCCAGAGCTCACATTGTTGCTCTCCTTCTGGACGTGTGTCGGCATTTAGGTGCCGAAAGGTGCTTATTATATTGACCAGAGTAACCAAGGGAATGCTAGTGCTCCAAATGCCCTTGATCCGTCGGCATGCTTTTCTCCGGCTGCACAACACATCCACACACAGCTTCCCCTCTCCTCCCTCTCCTCTCCCCCTCCTTTGGTTATCCTCCGCCGCAGTCATTGGCTGCCTCCTCTCCATCTGTCCATCCTCTCTGCACACAGACAGCCAGTCAGCGGCGCACCTCAGCCTCTCCGGCATTCGTCATTGGACGGCGTGTGCTGTGAATGCGGATACTTTCCTTTAAGAGGCAGTCTAGACTCAGCTGGCTGTGCTGCTCTCTCTCTCTCTCTCTCTCTCTGTTAGCTCCCTCCTTCTCTCTCCTGCAACACCACCACAACCTGCTGATTCCCTCCTTCCTTTCACTCCTCCTCTCCTCCTGTCATCAGCTGTTCTCCTCCACTCTCTCCTCATAATTTTATTTCCCGTCATATCACGTGCTCACCCCCCCGGTTTTATTCCCGGTCCATTCTTTTTTCTTCCCCAGCCTGCCATTCCTCTCAGTCTGTGTGTTTTTCTCCCTCATACTGTCATTTTGTCTTTGACATTCATTCATCTCCACCACTTTCTCACCCTCCACTGATGTGAGGAGACATGAAGGTGAGTGGAGTAGATTTCAGGCCTACTTGTCTGCTTGTGTCCGTTCTTTTGTCTTGAACATACCTCTCTGTTTTTTTAACTTTATAAGCCATCTGTTAAATGTGAGCAACCCGGTGTCCTTGGAGGCACGGACTGCAGCTGTGTATGCTTCAGGTGTAACAATTAGCCTGCACTGGTTATGATGCTGCTGTGAGTCATCATCTGATGCTGCGTGCATGTTCTAGCTCTGGTCCTTTCAGCTAGTGCCTAGAGATGAAGGGTAAGTTGATGAGAGGGGGGGGGGGGGGGGGAGTTGAATCAGTGCGTGGATAGTGCAGCCGCGTGTCAATGCAGACTGTAGCTCGTGACACAGTGTTTTGCACCAGCTGTGGCTGTGGTGCAGTGGCATCTCAGGCAGATTAATGAGCACTGTACGGCAGCGACAGCAAACAGTTAGAGAAGTGATGGCAGTAAGTAGTTTCCCTTTAGAGTCATGCATCAAGAGGTCAGTGCTCTAACAGGTAAAACGCTCCGCTCAGGTTGCGATGCTGGATATGCTCTTCACTTAATTGTCAAAAAACTGTTAATATTCTCATCATGTATTGCACAACTTCCCCTTTAAAATCCTGACTGTGTCCTCTAGACACCCTTATTTAACACCCCAGCATCAATAACTTGAAGACCTAATTTAGTCTTCTTTGCCCATGTTGTGTGTGTTTTTGTGTCAGTGCCCTCATTATGTGTGTACTGTTTTACCACCTGACACCCACAGGAAGAAACAGTGTCTGCCAGAAATAATCCTCAAGAGCATGTTGCCTCACAGTTGATGCCACTTTCAAGTGTTTTTTATTTAGGGTAGCTTTTGAAAGAAGGGACAGCAGTTCATTTCAAGCTGAGAATAAGATGGTGAATGGTAAACGCACTGCACTTATATTGTTCCTTTTTACCTGAGCTAGGACACAGTGCTTTACAGTTTGCCTCTCACACACACTGCTATGCCAAGACAAGGGCCTGCCTATTGGGAGCAATTTAGGGGTCAGTGTTGACTTGTTAAGCTACACTTCAGCAAGAGGTGGACAGGAGGAGCAGAGGATTGAGCCATTAATGACTAGTGTACGACCTGCTCTACCTCCTGAGCAACAGCCACTTACAGATAGGAAAGGCTGTCTTTTATCTTCACTGAGTAATTGGCAAAATTAGAAGATGACATAAAGCAGAATGCAGTGAGACACGGTGTGCATAGGAGATGGAGTGTTCAACAAGTCACAAAGGAAAACTTAAGTCAGTGGCGTAAGGTAATTACAACAGGTCCCAGTGCAAGCTACTTACTAGTAATGAAGTGCACACACACACACCATTATGTGCATATATATTTAACCAGCAATGTGTTGGATTTTACAGTCAAATAAGTTACCTAGGCTATTTTATAGGGCAAGTAGAGAGGTCAAAGGGAATGCTGTCTTAGTTAAGGCCTCCCCCCTTACACTCTGCTTAGAATGACACAAGCACTAGCCCATTTTAAACAGGAATTGTGCAACTTTGCAGGAAAGCCCAAGCAGTATTTTTTCAGCATTGGCAGTATAAAAACAAAATTGGGGAGTGCAGCAAAATGCCGCCTACCTACTTTGTTTATACAGAATGCGCCTTTTTCGGGTCAGTGGGGGGCGTGAGCAAGTGACAAAATGCTCAGCGTGTGACGTAAACAGTGATGTGGGAGCGAAGCCACGGCTGGTCAGTCCTTCAGCGATTCTCTTGTAAGTCGCCCCGTTCTTCACCGTCCCCGTCATCTGCCGGTTAATGGCCGCCAGTAGGTTGCACGTGCGGCGTCAACAGCTCCTCCCACAAGTCATCAACAGCCCCTCCAGTTGCAGTAGGCTGCCTTGGTCTTTTTAAACCAAAACGGTTCCACCAATATGATAACCCCCACGAGGCGGAGAATTGGGCACCTTGGATCAACTCACTAGTGTGTCTGTGTCTAAACGCTCGCAGCTTGCCGGCAAAACAGCCCAACATTCACCTAAAATCTGGCGGTGTAAAAGTGGCTTCTGTTACTGCTGCAGGAGTGTGAGCTCTGTGCTGGGGACAGTTGTGGGAGACACCCTGACTGCACACTCACAGTGGCAGGCTAACTGTTAGCATCACAAAGCTAGCATCACCGAACTGTTATTAACAGGTTTAACGTTACAGTTGAGTCATTTGATTGTTGGTGTGAGTTTACTGGTAGTAGCATTAACCTCAAAGCAATCCCACGCCTTTTTCACTTAAACAACAGCAAAACACATATGATTTGTCAGTTAAAGTCCCATCATAAACTAGAAATGTTCAACTTATTAACGGAAGTTTAAACTCAATCTAGTCAACTAGTCTAGAAAGTAAGAAAACACTCAGGAAAAAAAGTCCAAATTTAGCACAATTCAATCTGTAAAGTCAAAAATTGTACGACAAAATGTTGCATGAAATGAGATTCTTTTGAAATTGTTAATCACATTTTTCAAAAATCAAATTTTATTTTTAATGCTGCTGAAAAGTGCAGCACTGTGCATTATGAACATTTCACATTACCCTACAAAGCACGACAACCACTCACAGAATAAAAGTCAACAAATGACATTTAGGAAAATAAATTAAAATAAATAAATTAGTTATTGGGTGAACACAATTGCAGAAAATAATTATAATTTTAATTAATAGTGTAGCACAGTTAATTAGCTAGTCGACTAATTGCACACATCGCTATCATGAACATCTGAAATTGCTCAGGTAGTATAATCCAAAGTATTCACACTATAATGTTGTTAGATATGTTTCTTACATAAAGTCAGATATCTCCTGGTGTCATAAAGTATATCAAAGTGCGAACAATAGCAGTGACTTCAGACGGCTCCTGCATCCCCGGTGGTCTCGGGTTCAGCACCTTGGACAGCAGTCACGACACATTTTTGTGCAGGACGTGATGAAAGCTTCACCGGAGCTGAGAAGAGAAGCTCTTTGTTTCACACTTTAGCCTGATCCATTGATCGTCTCCAGTGTTTATCACAGCTGAACTTTGTCGTAGTTTAGTTTTTAACTCACAGCAATCTTGCTGTGATCCAGACGCCTCCAGAAAGATAAAGTCAGATTAACCTGAGCTGCTGCCCCTCGAAAAGGAAACAAAATGAGTCCGTCATCTTTATAAATATGCGCAGCACCGGACTTTTAAGTAAACTCTTATTTTGCTGTGTATCAGAAATCATAATCAACCATAAAATTCCTTTTATGCAGTTGATAACTACACATTAAGTTCCCCAAATATTCAAAACATCCTCTGACCCCCAGTTAGTGAGTTGCCTGCACATCATCTCAAACAACTCTCCTGAATTATTTTATTGAGCAGAAAAGCCATTCCTTCCCTCGGGTAAAGTAATCATTGCTGCCAGGTTTTCAAATAAAATTCAGCATTACTGTTTCATCTCCGGCTCATTTTTCTGCATCCCAATGACCAGCGGCATAATCATGTTGTGCATTCTCACCCAGGTAGCAAAAAGCCATTATGGTCTCCGCCGTTGAATCTGCATTATTATACTGCTGCCTCTGCTTGTTTTCTTATTGGCAACCCTGACTGAGCAGATGTTACCAAATTCTATTTCGATGTGTAATAATCCTCCAAGGTATATTACAAATATAAGCAGCAGAGAGTAAACACACGACACGCTCAATATCTCCTAGTCTTGATGATTTTGTGATTGGCACGGAGAAATAAAGACGACAAGAGAAGCGATAACCTTCATGCGGGTTGTATAACATTTTATGCAACTCCTTTTTTTAATGTATTTTACTCTTTTATAATGTGTTGCTTTCAAAAGACTTGAACTCTTAGAAGTTTCAAGGTCCTGATGAATCATTCAGTGGAGCAGTGTTAACACTCACAAGTCACACAGCTTGATGGTGTAGCCTGAGATGCTGAGGACTCCTCTTGCATACTGAAGATAATACAGCCAGTCTATTGGCAAGAAACCCATTTCATTAGAGACCTGTTTAACTTGCATCACACCCATAAATCTTAGACTGTGCTCTCCGAACGGTTGCTTTATGTAGCACAACATGGCTGGATTTGCTATTCAAGGTCATAAGGTCATATACCTCCTCATCTGTGAGAGTGTACAAACATTCCCAGGCTGCGTATTCCACGTTCAAACCATGCAGGTAGACATTTTGATGTGTTTTCAAACCTGGCAGCGAACACAGCAGATGTTAAGAGCAGCAGACAGGTGTTTGCTTTGGAAGTGTGGTGTACTTTTGAGGACAGTTTGGAGGATTCCTCACAGAGTGCCAGCTTCTTGTTGACAGCGTCTCGCAGCTTGGATGTGAATGCAGCCTGCTCGTGGTTATATTTGGCAGTCTGGAGAATGTCCATAGGTTGGTGGCTGAGCGGTCTGCAGATGAAAGGGATGTCCAAGAAAGCGCCAGTTTTTGCTCTGTCTCTGCAGTCACCACATTTGGAGGAGGGGTGTGTCATGAGAGAGCAGGGGTCAAGGCGGAGTTTGTGCAGTCCATTATGTTCAGTTTTGTGTACATAAAAAGCATAGAAAAATTGCAAGCTGTTTTAAATACAATAGATTTAAATAGAATATTTGATTGGGATACAACGTAATATCGGCACCTCATTGGTATCCATCGGCTAATGGGCCATCGTGATTAGAATATACATGCATAATATTATGTCAATTCCACTACAGAAGAGTCCTGACGATAGCTAAAATTAGATAGGAAATAAAAAGGGAATATTTCAAGATGTCTTCGGTTATTGGTCACATATCGGCATCTGCATCCTATTGTGCATATTTAACGGCGCTCAACCCTACCTGAACCCCACCAGGATAAATCAGAGCTCCTCTTGTGGGAGGTTGAAGTATTTCTGTTTGTTTGTGCGGGTTTCCTGTCTTCCCTGATGACATACATGTTAAAGGAGTTAGATGAGAAGATAGATACCACTCCTCATGTCTGTACGTGTACGGTAATAAATAATATTTGCCGATATCCCAAAGTCTGCCACAATACGACTCCATGGCCTATGAACGATACGAGACCATATCAGTAAATATCCTCATTGTTTTCCTCGGCTACCTGCTGCTGAGATGCTTGCACTGGTTGGATGGAAATGATGACGCAGATGTGCTATGGGAATTTCAAACTGAAGGTGTATCTTAAAGATGGTATGTGTGAATGCTTTTGCTTTGCATCATTGATATTGGGTCGTTGAATCGATATCGATCCAGATCAATGTAACGTTCCACCTGTACTGGTTACCTTATCTTAGCTTTGGCCAGGCTAGCTGTAGCTTCTCATTTCCTGTGAAGACATGACAGTGGCATCACTCTGCTTATCTAAGTCTTAACCAGAAAGCAAATAAGTACATTTTCCAAAATATCTACATTTTGCTTCCTAAATATTAGAAATACTTCTGCCTTTGCCTTTAAGGAGGCGCTGGCCCCTCATGGCCTGCACTGCTTCTATAATACCTAATATAGGTTTAATGCAGAGAAGATTTACCTACAGGCACTGGGTTAATTGTAGCTTTTTAATTATTATATTTTTCCAAATCTGGAGGTTACCGAGGCACTTCAGCTCTCCAGAAACCATATCAAATACTCTATTAATTTCCTCGAGAAAGAAAAAACTATTAATCTTAAAATTTCACAGATAATTAGAGTGAAGGTCGACGTGTACAACACAGGGCTGTGTGATTGGTCTGTGGGCCCCCAGGCAGTCATATTAGTTTCACTTTATATACTGATCGTATCCTGTAACCCTGACAAAAGCTGAAGTTGGAGCGACTTTTTTAACATTCCTGGAGGACTGAGGAGCTGTTTGAATCCTCTGTAGCACAGCAGTCAGTGAGAAGACTCCACAGGTTACTGCCAGACTACTTCACTCTGGAGAAAACAGTTTTTATGTGCACAACTGGGAGCGGCGGCATGTGAGCTGGTGTTCATGTGTTCACAGCAGGACGAGGTCTTCAGGATGGGCCGAGCGTCAGCTGCAGCTGTCATGTCGAGCTTCCCTGTTTAGAAAATTGCAGCCCTTATTAAAAACGCCTGATAGTTGGGCGCACACACCCACACTTGAGTCACTCATGCTCATCTTTCCTCCTCATGCGTGAACGATGTGCTCTCTGCTTTCTCTGGTGTCTTGTTTGACTGTTTCCCCTGAGGAGTCTCTGGTTGGTGTCTACATGACGGAGGGCCATATTTGAATGTGGTCCTCTTGTGGCAGAGGTGTTTCCCCGGATTAAACATTTGTGCAGCGTTTTCTGTTTGTCCTTCAAGGTCAGCTGCTGTCAGTGTAGTGACTCTAAATTGTGGTATTTTTAAAAGGTTTTCAATGAATGAAGAGATTATGAATTGAGGTGAAGAAATAAAACGATGTGGGTGACTTAAAAGTCTGAAAATGCCTATCTATCAGTGCATACTCAATGAAACAGAATTTTAAAGTTTCCGATAAACCAGTCTACTTAAGAGCCAAATTAACCTGACATGAGAGCACTTAAGGAATCAATTGAACTTCAAAGCTTCTGATAGAGACCCTACCAAGGGTTGTTATGTTTGGCCATGAATTATTAACTTAGTTTTAACCTTTTAGTAGCAATTGTCTCGATGGACGTGAGTTCATGACTTCAGTTTATGGACTTTCAGTCAATGAGTCTCAGATTTCTGTCTGAGCACTCTGAAGTTTTAAGTCCAGGGGCTGTGATCCCTTCGCTCTGATCCTACGCTCTGATCTCTCTCTGGAGGGAAAAGCAGGTGAAAAGAAAATTTCCCCTCAGGGATCAGCAAAGGATCACATCATTTTTACTCAGTCTTTTTGAGATTCGGCAACCCCTGAGCTCTCTCTCCATCTGTATAGAAAAGAACTGTCCTGGGATCTGTTGAGTGTCTGAGGAAAATCAGACTTTAACTATTGATATTGTAATGATTTTGAGCGTCACTTTACTACATCACGATTAAATGGCGGTCTTACGCAGACGTGATCAAGAGACAAATTATTATCATCTTTTAATGTGTTTGTTGTGGTTCAACAAAGGATAAAGGATAGCAGGACGTGACCTCAACTGTTCCAGATGGAGCTCTTGGTCGGGAGGAGGGAGCCATAACTTGCCGCAGGATATTTAGAAAGGAGCTGCCTGCCCCCACGCGATGAGGAGCACACAGCCGGTTCATGCCGAGAGAATGTGCTAGTCCGGCCTGCAAGCTGTTTACATTTAATGCTCCCCATTAACAATTGGCTTAACCATAGAAGGAAATGCGCTGCCTTTAACCCCCAATGAAATGACTTTGATTATGTGGCAGAGACAAAAGAAAAAGAGGAGAAAGAACCCAGACCAAGTCATTTGTGGTGTAGAGGTTTCTCAGGGACCACCAGAGGCTGCAGTGTTGGTGGCCTCATCATCCGTTTCAAAAGCATGTTGTCATTGCTGCGATGTAAATAAGCTTTGTGGAGGTTTACAGGGACGTGGGAAGCTGTTTGCCCGATGTGATCGACCTTCTATCAGATGAACCCATCACTCTTAATATTTTATCAGGGCTAAACTATTGATGAATAATTTAATCTACAAAAAGCAGTAATGAGACCAAGATCTTGTTTTGCAAGCCTCAAGTAAGTCACAAGTCAAGACTGATCTTCATCTTCAGAGTAATGATATATTACATTTGCAAAATCCTGAATGCTTTTTAAATTTTGTATTTATTTGTCAAAACAAGTTTGTTGGAAGTTTCTGTGTTGCAGGCTTAAATTTTTGACCCGCATGTTTTGCTTATTGCACATCCTTTTTTGTTGACCACCGTGTAGTATTGTACGTTAACTAAGTCATCTTTGGAATCTTTTTTTTCATGTGGTGCTCAGCAACGTCATGTTAGCGCTTAATGTTCTCTCTACAACTTGACCAGATGCTGTCGGATTGCTTCACACAAAGTGGATCTGGGGAATTAAGTGTGGAAATGAATAGTATTAGTTGATTCAAGAAATAATGGGATTCGTAGCACACATTTGAAATATCGTAAAACTTCAATTAATGGCCTGGGCTATTATTTGCTTGTTTTGATTGCTGATCTGAGGAACCTTACGGACTAAAGGAATATGAATAACTTACAGGTTAATCGAGAAATGGACACATCATTTGAGGGAGCCAACAACATCCAAAGAGCATCTATTAACAAAATGAACTGCTTGGCAAACGTCTAATTGAGACAGGCCTTTATTGTCAAAATATGTAGCCACGCCAGGCTAGTAAAAGGGACTGGGCGTTTAATTTAAGTTTCATGGTAACATACTTTTAATCTTTGGACCTAGATGAGGCTATCAAGTGTTTTCCAATCAAAAGGCTCAAGTATAAGTGAATTTATGAGTCACTGGTGTTAAAGTCCAAGTCAAATGGCAAGTCGTCAAATTGTGACTAGAGTCCACAGCTCTGACAAAAACTGAGAAACAGTGAAACAAAGTTCAATGTTACAGACTGAAAGAAAGAAAATGTCTTTTTTTTTGTTTAACCAAGTCAAAACCAAAAGATAGTCTATTTACAAAGATGTAAAACTAATTAGCACCAATTACCAACCAGTTAGCAAAGCTCTCCTGTAGCTCAACTAATAATTTAAGCTCAAATCAAACCACTGATCCAGTCACAAGAGACTCCCGCTGATTTTCAGTAGCTGTAATTTACAGTCAATTACATTTTAGATCTCTCGTCATCCCTTCGTTTTTTAGGTTACATCTTAATTGGCTTATGTCACAGTTGTTAAGGCTGTTCTAATTTACATAGAAATGTCCCCTCGAGGTCCGTAGAGATCTTCATTTAGGTGATTTAAGCTTTGAAAGTATGAGGCTGTAAAGCTTATTGTTTAGCAAAAGATGCTGAAGTTACAGTTTTCTACTGTAATATCAGTTTACTCACCTGCCCCCCCCCCAAAAAAAGTGCACTTTAATGAATTGTTCTCACCTCTCGCAGCATGAAAAACAACACTGCTGATGTTCTTACTGCATTGCAGTCTCAACTTAAATCCATGCACTGAGGGTTTTTTTTATTTTGTACTGCAGCAAAGCTTTCGATTTTGTTTGAACTTGTTCTCCAAAGCTTGTTACTAAAGTGGCGTGCACCTTTGACTGTCGCCCAGTGAGCACCGCTGCAGTCATGCAGAAGCTGAATAAGCAAAGATTAGAACGCAATTTGCCATGCAAACATCCACCAGGCTGTGAAACTGAAACTGTCTCTTGGTTCTTGTTTCTTTCTCAGTACGATCAGCACGATCACACTGCTTCAGGGCGTTTCAGGATACTGTGATGTAAAACGTTTTAATATCCTTGGTAATTCTGCCCTTTATCGGTTTTGGCATCTCTGTGTCAGACATGAAAGTGATAATGGCTGAAATATTCTGGTGGTCTAATAATCAGTAAATTATATATTCCTGTCAGAGGCTATCTGGATATGTGGCAAAGAGAAAACCTGTCAAATAAAAGCAGGTTTGGCAGAGACGTCAGCCGCCCTGTTGTGTTGAGGATAAGGTGTTAACAATGTGCTCTAATGTTGGGAGCATTGCTCACATCTCACTCTGGATACTGTGGTCTTTTTATAGTATCAGCGGCACTAACAGCAGGCCCTCCTCAACGGTTTGATTTGATTTCTTTGAAGTGCAGACTGTGATGTCCTATTGTGGCTATCCGAGATGTCCTCAGCTTTCCCCACTGGAGTACACTGTGCCCCGTTTCATCAAAGTCAGTTCTTCATTAGCATCATCCATCCTGAATCCTTCACGTTTTTTTGGGAGGGGGGGTTGTCTTCACATGTGCTCCTCCTCTCTCTCCCAAAAGGTCCCTCCCCTCCTTTGTTTTAGGTTTTCTTAGGAAGTCTCAGGGAGGTGTTGTCAGATGTAGCTGCTGTTAAAAAGACGGAGAAAAGTCATCATGGGTCATGGTAGTAATCTGTGTCTGTGTCTCTTCTCTCTCGTTTCTCTGGCAGGTGAAGGATCGTGCAGACTCGCTGCCTCACACTAAGCTATGGAATGCTCCCTGCACCCACCATCACTAGTCTCCAATCTTTGGACTGAGCTTCAGACGCTTAGTTAGCGGCTGTGCTTCTCCCCTCGAACTCTTTATAACCAGGGGACGAAGAAAAGGAGCGGACTTACCTTAAGTCCTCCGCTAAAAGCGCACAGAGCACTTCTTTTTTTTTTTTTCAAAAAAAGAATATTTAAGCTAGTTCTTTGTTTTTCTCCACTTGGATTTTTTCCCGTGAAGTCACATCAAGATGGATCTGGAGGCGTATCTGTGGATGGTGATCCTTGGCTTCGTCATTGCCTTCATACTGGCTTTTTCAGTGGGCGCCAATGATGTGGCCAATTCCTTTGGTACAGCGGTGGGGTCCGGCGTGGTCACTTTGAAGCAGGCCTGCATACTGGCATCGATCTTTGAGACACTGGGCTCAATGCTGCTGGGGGCCAAAGTGGGCGAGACGATTCGAAAGGGCATCATAGACGTCAGCCTGTACAACGATACGGTGCCTGTGCTCATGGCAGGGGAGGTCAGCGCCATGTTCGGTAAGTCAAACTAAATTTTACATCCATCATGGAGCTGAAATAATCAATTAGTCAGTTAGTTGATTAACAGAATTTTATCATCAACTACTCTATTGCTCATTTTACGAGCACAAATGTCAAACATTCTCTGATTTCAGCATCACAGTTGTGAGAAATTGCTGCTTTTCTTTGTCATATATGATTTTAAACTGAATATCTGTGAGTTTTGGACTGTTAGTCGGACAAAACATGCAGTTTGAAGATGCCACGATGCTGGAATTTATAATTTTGATCAAATACTTTGACAGATATTGATTTCCAGGATCAGATGTGATACCACAGGGAAACATTTACATTGATGATTGATGGCATAAATGTAAAATTTGCATTAAAAGATAAATATAACAAGGCTGTAACATGTCATCGATCTTGGTTAGTTGCAGAGAACTGTGTAATGACTGTAGTAAACATTACCAATAAGACAGAGCAAGAAAGTTCAGCTGGTATTGGTGTATCGATAAATATCAATTAATAAATATTTTGACAACGCTTCCAATGAGGGCTCTGGGGAATCATAGTTGCCATTTTCATCATTTTATAGACAAAATCATTAGTCAGGTTGCAGCCTTAATCCAGTAAGTCATGTAGTTGCATCTTATGTCCCACTTTTGACACATGCACCACTGAGTTATTGCTGCTTCTTTGCTCCATCATGAAGTGAAACAGATTGGTGACAACGAGTGAGAAAAGGTTTTAAATGCGATAATAGCTTTGTTTTATAACATTAAAGAAAGAAACATCAGTTGGGCAAAATGTGAAGATTTGCTGATTTGTTTCTCTATTTGACACCATTGTTAACTAAATATCTTTGGGTGTAGGACTGCTGGTCGGACAGAATGAGACATTAATTTTTCACAATGAGCTGTCATAATTATAATGAACAGAGTGATCTGATGATGATAATAATTGTCAGATGCAGCTATGAAATATATATCAAAAGAAACCTCTGTGTGCAGTTTAGATGTGAACATTTTAAAGTGTGTGCAGAGAAAGAGAAATATCTGAGGTATATTGAGGTATACTGAGGTATATATTTGAGGTAAACGCTGATGTTGATGGTATTTGGAACATTATGGATAGATGGATATTAGGACAGCAACGAAAGAATGGTGCAAACTGTCTATCTGACGCTCCTGCAGCTGAAGCTGACCTTTTCTAATTGCTTGTTTTGTCCAAACGACACTCCAAAACCCAAAGATATTCCATTCACGATGATACGAAACAAAGAAAGGCAGAAAATGCTCATATTTAGGAAGCTGGATGTTAATGTTGGCATTTATATGCAAATTCAACAAATAAACAATTATCCAAACTGTTCCCTCCTAATTTTCAGATTATCGACTAATGAATAAATCAAATTACCATTTTAGCTCTAACATGTATTTTAATTTATTTGAGTTACCTCGCAGCAGGTTCTGCTGTTCCCTCTGCTTTGCATGTTTTAATAGCAATTTGAATACATGCTTGTTTTCCCCTGTAAACACCTGCTGGGCAACTTTGCTGTACTCTGGTTTTTATTTTCATATCCTGATCCGAGGACAGACAGAGTAGCACGTCTGTTTTAATACATGTAACATTCACACACTCTCCTGGAAGATTACAGATAGTGAATCTAGATCCAGACCTTACAAACAGCTCTGAAATGCTCTGAGCTGCTGTGATCAGAGTCCACGCCGCAGCCTCACTGACCCCACATGTCCATAGGATCACATGTTACATGCTACATGAAAATGCCTCTATTCATCTAACCTGTTTGTGGCTTTAACTGTTTTTCCTTTTGCTCAGAAACCCAAACTAAGCTGCTAAATAACATAACTCGAGCAGAGTCTGTTTTTAGTCTTAGTTGGTAAAAGTTCATTTCAGGAACATCTGCACTTGTTTTTTTATCCACTTATCTTTTTTTGGATTCATAAGAAATGTTGTGAAATTTACTTTGTTCTTGCAAAGTTTCAAAGCAACATTGTGAAAACAAGTTTAATTTATTCCCAGATAAACCTTAAGATGTGAAGCGTTAACTAACGCTGCAGCAATGTAAACACTTTCAGAGAAAGGCCTGTCATTGTCCTTCGCATTAAAACACATCTACAGTGAAGCACAAGCACGAATTGTTGTGTATAAACAGCAGCTTTACACACCAACATTACATTACCTCAGTAAATGAATGGTGCAGAGCAGGAAACAATGGCGCTCCTGCTGAGACAATGCCATTTTAATGACAGAGTGACTGCTGGGAAATGGTGATAAATAAGGCGACATTATGCACAGGGGATTCCCATTTCAGTCAGGTGTGATGTGCTGCTGGGAGCGAATGTCGGGGAAACACTGAACTGTTTTTTTATTCTCAAACAGGAAACGCTTTTCAACCGCTTATTGTTTTTACAGAATGAGAAGTTTTTACTTCTTGATTTGATGAGATAAAAACAGGATACTTTCACTTTGCTCGCTGGAATTCACAGAAACAGCACAATGCAGTATTAACTGTATATGTCAGTGTCTAATTTGGGGCTTTGAAAAAATGTCCGAGCCTGACATTGAGTCACTGAGGTCCTATTATTCAAATAATGGACTCTGCTGCCTGAGAATAAATTGGCATGTGGGAAAATATTGTTTCACAGACCCTACGGGGTTTTTGTCTCGATAAATGAAGTGTTATTCTCTGTTGTTTGTCATCATGAGCGCCTGTCTGCAAATGCAGTTTTGCAGTAGGCTTCACTGCATCTCAGAATACGCCTTCGTTAAAGATGTATAATCCCACGTGTTAAAAGCACTGCAGTTACTGTATCTCATTAAGCAATTTTAGATCAAAGCATTTTGTATGATTATGTTTATAGTGTACCTGTGTGGGTGTTCTTTTTTCCATTTTTTTGGAAACTAGTCTGCGCTCATGGAGGTTAATGTGTCTGCTGTTTTCACATTATACTGATACTTAAAGTACAGGTTCACCTGTGCCAAATCTTTACAAACAATTCAAACCTAAAACAATAATTTTGAAGATCAAAAAGCACGTAAGGTGTCACGTGCTGTCATCCTAAAAAGCTTCAATCCAGCGAAGAACACCGCAAATAGTAGCACAATGTCACTACTTTTAAGTTTTTGCGCACACAGAAATGACACAGAGCGGTCTGGTAGCTGAGTGGTTATAGTGCGTGCTGTATAACTTCAGCGTCCCAAGTTTGATTCTAACCTTGAGACTAGGAATGGGAATTGGTAAGATTTTATCGATAGCAGTGACATTATCGCTTCTGCTTATCATGTTGCATCCACCGTCACTTGAAATAATCATTTCAAAGACATTACAAGCTGCACTGTTGTCATCATTCTTTGTTTCTTTCTTCCTCTCAGATATGACTTGTTGTTGTTGGACACATAAGTCTGAAGTCTTTTTTGTTTTTCGATGTGCAACTGAGGAAATAAAAGACAATTTAACTGAACTTGAAAGTAGAGTAAAATCAGGAAAGGCTCTCCGACAAAAGTAGGTTTTAAGAAGGGACTTAAAAGAGATCACATACTCGGCCGACCTGATTTTCTTAGGCAGACTGTCCCAGAGCCTCTTTGCCCTGAAATCAAACACTCTGTCCCCTTTAGTTTTCAGCCAGACGTCTGGAACAGACAAAAGACCTCTGTCAGAGGACCTAGTGTACATCCTAGCGTGTACGTTACTAAGAGGTCAGAGATGAGAGAGAGATGAGAGAGAGAGCGAGCATGATGAACCTTAAATGTATTCAGTAAAATGTCAAAATCTATTTTAGCATACTGGGAGCCAGTGAAATGAGGCTAAAACTGGAGTGATGTGATCACGTCTCGTAGTTCTGGTTAATTCTGAAGGATCCCACAATTTGGAGTTGGTTTTTTGCTGGAACTGGTCCTCAGTTCTCATCCCTGCTTGGGATTGTTGTTGCATGTCACACTTGTCTCCCTCTGTCTCATTTCGACGTCTGTCAAATAAAGGCAAAAATGCCACAAAAAATCTTTTAAAAATGACAACTTACAGCGCAGTATAAATTTTTTTGTGCTTTGTATTTAGAGAAAAAAAAGCACAATGATGCAACAAATATATGTAGTATTATTTGTCTAGTTGAAAGCTTTTACTTCTGGGAAATAAATACGAAAACCATCTGAGATTTGTGTCTGTTCTGATCCCAGGGTCGGCAGTGTGGCAGCTAATCGCCTCCTTCCTCAAACTGCCCATCTCTGGAACTCACTGCATTGTTGGCGCCACCATCGGCTTCTCCATGGTGGCCATTGGCACCAAAGGCGTACAGTGGATGCAGCTTGTCAAGATCGGTAAGAACTAGTTTGTGTGTGTTTGCAGTGTTCTCTGTATATCCTCATGCCTGCATGTATATCTGAGATGTTCACACACAGACAACAATCTTCACATAAATAAAGTGCCACTTTATTTTTGAACATTGCCAGAATATAAACTTAATATTTCCAGCACAGCTATAGCAGAGGTTTTGAGCTCTGCAAAACACTGACTGTAATGATCAGTCTGTTTTCAGCAAGGATGACTCCCTCGACCATTTTACACAGCCCGTAATCCATATTAAAGGAGGCAGAGTTACCAATTTCCTCACCATTAGGAGTCTCAGCAGACCAGCATGCAGTGCAGCCTCAAGACATACTTTAAGTGAAACACTTTCTCTCACATAGAGGAGAAAACTCTGGCTGTTGCTTCATTAACCTGCAAAATAAAAGTCCGTGCCTGTTCCTTAAGAGTTAAAGGTACTTCGGGGAAGTTTAGGATATTGCATAAGTACAGATGAGTCATGGCAGGAAAAACAAAGGGAAGAAAAGACAGTTGTAACAGTCATTGCTGCCTCACGATGCTCCCACGGTCATGGAAGACGTGGAAAAGGCAGGTCCGGCAGATGTTGAGGGCTGGCTACTCTATAGTTGATGAATGTGTAGGTGGGGGCATCAGTGTAAGCAGCAGTGGGAGGAGGTAGTTACCAGGGTAAGAGTGTGTATGTGTTGTATGTGTATGTTACTAGGGTAGATAAGTGGTAATGAATGGAGCCCAACATCTGTGAAATGCTATTTGTCTTCTTATTGAAATGTACTGAGAGTAGACGATGTCACCAGGATGTTGAGAGGTTGTTTCTGTCTTTCCAATTCAGTACAATAGTCTTTTTTAAAATGTGGAAGTTGTCCAAGTGTGTGGGGACCCTGTGTGTCAGTGGGTGATTGTAATGCGAGTGCTGCTCTGTTCTCCTCCCTTTCCAGTGGCATCATGGTTCATCTCCCCCCTGCTCTCTGGACTCATGTCTGGACTCCTCTTCCTGCTCATCAGACACTTCATCCTCAACAAGGTAGACTCACATTACTGCACTGTTGTTCTCACTCACCCACTCACACAAACACAAATAAACCCAATCCCCAACTCAACGAATTCACAGCTTCTTATTTGTATTACTGGTTTAATAATATTTTATTCTTATAAACATGTGGGTCGTAAGCTTTTAAATCAGGACACTGGAATACCGAGTAATAAAAAATACTGTTTTCCGACTGTCCGTGAAGTGAACAGTCAGAGTGGGTCGAGCTTAAAAACAAGAATCTAGACACAGACGTGCACGTGTACACACAAACCTGTCCTAAGAACTTCAGCCCAGATAAAAATCCATTTGATTTGGCAACACCCACAGATCTGTTGTTACGTAACAGCCGATCTCTGGCAGACCAGGAAGAGAAAAGTGTTGTGGATCATCCTGAGGTCACGACTGCAGGATTATGTTTGAATGACTCATAGGACGATTTGTTGCTCTGTAGCTGGGTCAAACTCGGGATGAGTTCATCTCTGTCTCTGCAGGCTGTTTGCATCAGGAATAATTCATCTTTATGTCATGTGTGCTGTGTTGAGATTCATTACTTTTTAAGATTATGGTTTAGCAATAGGAGGGTGTAATATAAGGACAAACAAATCAATGTTTTACAGGTGAATCATAGTGTCATCAGGTCAGTCATATTGCGTATCAGCTCCTCGTAACAGTAAACCATGTATTGTGCAAAAAGAATTGATGGATATCTTGTTTAACCTGATCATAATCTGTTTTGGATTTCATCACCTTTGAGCTGACCTCATTGGGAAGTTATGGTTTTATTAGATGTCAGCAATAAGTAACAAAAACACAATAAACACTGCAAGAAGGCTGATTGGTGATCAATCGCAGAAACATTTTTACCGTCCTATTATGCAGTCGTGGGAGATCTGAGGTGAACTTGTTAATGAATGACCCTGTTTTGCATTTAATGCTTGCGTATAATTTGGATCAGTGACACTTCGACAAATGTAGTCAACATCTGTGTTACAATAGCAGCACAGTTGTTTCCCAATACTGATAAGGGTGCAAGTAATGACTGATTTCATTATCGATTAATCTGCCTGAACTTCTTTTCAATTGTTTTGTCTGTAAAATGTCAGAAAACAAGTAAATTTTTAGCTTTAAAAAGCAACATCTTCAAATACCTCCTTTTATCTGACATCAGTCTGAAACCCAAACAGATTCACCGCAATATTTATGACAAAAAAGCAAATCGTCACGTTTAAGAAGAGGGAGTTAAGCAAATATTTGCAATTTTTTTGCCTCCACACCAGCGCTAGCCGTGGTCAGAGGCATTATGTTTTCGGGTTGTGTGCACGCCCCATTCTTGTGAACACGATATCTCAAGACAGTCTCAAGGGAATGTCTTCAAATTTGGCACAAAGGCTGACTTGGACTCAAGGATGAACTGATTAGTTTTGGTGATCAATGGTCAAAAGTCAGTGTGACCTTGCAACTGTCTCATTCTAGTGGACACACTATCTTCAGGGAATTTCAAATTTAAAACGGCCACTTGGACGTAAGAATAAACTTGTTCGAATTTTGTGGTCGAAGGTCAAAGGTCAGTGTGACCTCCCAAAATATGTGTTTGGCCATAACTCGTAAAATAATAAAACTGATGACCTATTATATAGAAAAGGCCAAAGGTCAGCTTCATATCAGCGTTATCGATATATATGGATGTATATGACAATATGGTGTGTGCATTAAAAAAATCGCATGTAAAATTATTGGGTTTTTTTTTTAGAAATTTGCTTGGATTTTCTAAAACAAATGACACAATGTGAGCACATCATATCACCATGAAATTAAACTAAAGATTAATGAACAACAGAATGACTCATCAGTCAAGTATAAGCTTTAACTCTTTCATCATCATATTAACAGCCGTACTAAAAATCCATCTGTGTTTTTGCTCCATAGGATGACTCTGTCCCCAACGGCCTGCGAGCGCTGCCCCTCTTCTATGCCACCACCATTGGGATCAACACATTCTCCATCTTGTACACTGGAGCCCCATGTAAGTGCTGCAGGGCAGTTATTTCTAAAAGAGATTATTATGTGAGTTTATTCAGTCTGACACCGATGTACGATCAAATTATCGTCTCAGTCGTAGCGGCTCACCGTGCCAATGTCGTTTGCTCGCTCCAAATTCCTTTCAAAGGTGTGACAAGAGTATAAGTTGATTATAATACTTGGAAACTACCTGCAAGATGTTATTTTCTTATACCCGTGTGTGTGTGTGTGTGTGTTCATTAATTGCAGTGCTTGGGTTAGAGATGCTACCAGTGTGGGCCATTTTCCTCATCACGTTAGCTGAGTCGCTGATCTGTGCAGCTTTGGTCTGGATATTCGTCTGTCCCTGGATGAGGAGGAAAATAGCAAGTAGGTATCTGCGTGTGTGTGTATGTGTCTGTGTGTGTGTCCAGTCGTTCTCACGCCATGTGAAAGCCTGACACTCTCACCCGGGCCTTACAAGAGAGCCTCAGCCTCCGTTTGCACACTCTGTGCTCTGACACCCAGCGAGCGATGCCAGCGGATGTGTTTTCTGGCTGGCCTCTGCCAGAGCCACTAAAGCCACTAAAGAAACCCTCTGAACTCTGTATAGTGCTCCAGTTGCTTTCCTTAGACACTCAGATTTATTTTAGGCGTACGGCTATTTGGCCAGATGCAAGGGGTTAAGATCATAGCCCGCAGTGTAGAAAGCTTTCAGATCAACGTTAGGAATTGTTTCCCTAATGGGAAAATCGTCCTGCAGCGAAGCAGACGGCACTTTAAAACACACGACACATTAAATAAAACAGTGGAAAGAGCAGTTGGTGGAATATCTGAGAGAGTGGTGGACATAAGCAAAGCAGCCTGTCTGTTAAATTTAACTTAATGTCACGCAGGATAAATGAGAGCTTCTGTTTATTGCAGCAAGCCAAAGCTGTGTAAGACATGCAGAGCTGCGACAACGTCACAACGACTGGTATTGTTTTTACCTCGTGAGTGTGTGTGTGTGAGTGAGATCACAGTGTGTCATCTAATGTAGCAGGAACTACCACAGAAGCCAGGTGTTTATATGTTTGTCTCCCTGTTGGCTGATTTTGTTGCACCCAACCAAGATGCAGTCACAAAACTTCAGACCAAAATGAAGGCTGAGTTTGAAGATGAGTATGGTCAGAGCAAGGTGGCTGGAAGAAGGGGGGTAGAAAGAAGGGAAGGGGCCATTAGTCTCTCACTTTACACCCCTGGCGAACATTCACTAACATTTACTAACATTCGCCTTAAGTAGCAGATTGCTTTATTGTGGCTGGAGTGATTGTATCACCAGTCTGGTTCAAGTTGTTTGCAAACAGTTCTCAACATGAAGACTGGTGTAGCTGGAGGCTAGCAGCTAACCATGCTAATGGTGCTAACGGTGGCAACAGTGCTGACAGAGTTAATGGTGGGGCAACTAGAGGGTGGGCATTAGGCTTCTGCAACGCTGTTCCACCACAGTGGGTTGGGGCAGAGTGATCAGTATGAGTGCCCCACCGAGAGGTGGTGATTAGCTAGCCAGTGGGATACACACACACACACACACACACACACACACACACACACACACACACACACACACAGGGACTCCCATGCACCACCATGTACTTGCAGCCAGACTGTCTGTCAAAAAACAGAGAAGTTTGGATTACAACACACACAGAAGTAGTTTGACTTATCTGCCCAGGACGTCATTATTACACTAAATCTTAACATAAATAGTTGTTTGCTTCTGAAATAATGTTCTGAATGTCATGTACAGCCCCTTTAAAGCCTGTCATATTCCCAAATTGATGGACATGATTAATCCTGATATGAAATTATAAAACAAGGATAAAATTACGGTCTCTGTGGATTTATCGACCAGAAACTAAATGAAAAGGTGCTGTTATTGAAGCGGTAACGTCCACATCAAGGCTTAAAATAGATGAAATGTTTCTCGAACGTTTCCTCTGATCCTGCACACGGGCACGGCAGACTTGACCTGTTGCTCAACATTTCATGACCTCTGAATGCCTGTGATGATTATCGGTGATGTTATCGGTCCTAATCTGGATATTACTGCATCCGGCAAGGTGAGGCAGGCGATAACTGAGTTCATGTGTTTGTTTTGTGGCGGTTGGTGGTTTGAGGAGTCGGAGGGGCGTCAGGTCTGTCAGCACTTGGATTAGTTTGGATCAGCTGATGGCTTTTATTGTGTTTGTGGAATGTTGCTGCATAGTTTTCTGTTTGTGACCTGAAACCAGGCTTTTTCTTATTTTGATTATACTTGATATTAATGCAGAGGATCGATGCAGTTTCAACAAAAACATGCATGAAAAAAATGATATTGAAAAATTGTGCCAAATGAGTGATTTACTTATGAAACTCCAGATTTCATCAGCTCGCCCTAATTGGAAATCACCCAGCAAAGCCTCAGTTTTTTCTATCAGAATTGAACTTTGTATGTTTCACTGTAAATGACACATGAAAATATAAGCCCAACATGTAAATACATTGTGATGTTTTTCTTTTGATTAGCACTTTTCAGGATGCTCTCTAAACTCACTTGATGTCCTCCAGGTCGTTTAAAGAAGGAGCAGGCTCTGTCCAGGATCTCTGACGAGAGTCTGGACAAGATACCTGAAGAAGAGGAGGAGAGCCCCGTCTTTAAAGAGCTACCAGGGGCCAAGGGCACAGATGAGGCCGTGTTGCCGCTCACCGGGGGCAGCAGTGATCGAAACACCCGTGACTCCAGCGGAGAGCTCACCAGCCTGGCTAATGGAGGCAACGTCCTGCCAAATGGCAGGGTGTATGGTAAACTTGGATTATTATTATTTTTAGAAAGAAAACTTGGACTGAGCTAAACTGTAACGTTAATGGTGATTGAAATGACTTTAATGAGCATGAGGTGGCACAACTTTTTTTGTTGTAATTAAATGAAAAACAAGTTGCACAGCTCTTCTCTAGTATAACAGGCTTCATTTGCAAAATGTCTGCAGCCACCCTGATTCTAGTTCTTTATTTACTATTGACTGATCTGTCTGGTGACTTTACAAGAGAATTTTGAATTACAAATACAATCCAATAATTAATTCTTAACCCATCATTGAGTTAAAAAGATTTAATTTCAAATTTTCAGTACAAAAAAAGGACACTTCATACTTGTTTAGCCTAAAAACAAACAAAAAAAAGAATGAACTGAACCCTCTAAAAATGGCTGCAAGTCTAGTTCCTCACTGATCTCAAGGAAAATATAATGACAGCGACAGCGTTTGAGCAGCCAGAGTTTGGTGTCAGTTCTATTGAAGTCAATTGGGCGGGTACTGCAAATCACACTTTATCCTATCATATCTCCGTTCTTTCAACTTTGACTGAAAAATCCTTCCATCAGATTAAAAGACACACAACACGATGCTCACTGACATTTTGAAATGTGATATTTACTCTGGTGGAAGGATTTTCAAAGCTGAAATGATAAATATATGGTGGCTTAAAGTGTTATTTGCAGTGCCTGCCCCAGTGACTTCAAACTGACACCAAACTCTGGCTCCTCCAACGCTGTCACTGTCGTCATGACCGTTCTTTTATGTTTTCCTTGATTGATCCCTCTTGGCCTGAAAGAGAACCTTGTGGATTTTTCAACCTGGTCCCTATTTTCCCATGTTTTAGTGTCTAAGTGACTAATGGGAGCAATTTTTTAAATTGGTCCAGTATTGAGCGAGAGGGCTGCAGCCAGCAGCAGTGAAACGGGCTGCAATGTAACCACTCAGAGCAATTGTGCACTGCCAATTTACGTCCATTAAAGTGCTTGTTTTGCCACTGATGGGATCAGATTGTCTGACAACATTATGGAAAGGATCCGTACAGAGATTAACCTCTTTAATAAAGAGTGAGAATGGAGTCTGGTGGGTTTGACAATGGCAGTTTTGGGTGTTTCTGGTTAAAGAAAAAGACACTTCAGTGGCCCATGAGTCACTTTGGTCACTACATCAGGGCTGAAAAATACAGAAGTGTCCCTTTACAGTGCCAAATTTAGAAATTCAGCTTCTCCTTAAGTCATAAACACTGTGCATCAACTCTTCGTCTGCTTTCCTTCAGGCCGGACCCACTCTATGACCAATGGCTGCCTCAAGTCACCCATCTCTAATGGCAGCTTCAGCTTCGACGGCCACATGCGCAGCGATGGCCAGGTGTACCACACAGTGCACAAGGACTCAGGCCTGTACAAAGACCTGCTTCACAAAATCCACCTGGGCCGCATGGATGACAGTGATCGCTCCGGCTCCAACGCCGGCCCGCCAGACAACAATTATCGGCTGCTGCGGCGCAACAACAGCTACACCTGCTACACAGCAGCCATATGTGGCATGCCCGTCCAGCCACTCATGCGCACAGAGTCACGCGATGACAGTGAAAAGCTGGTAGGAGAGGGAGGCGGCAGGAGCAACAGCGTGTCCTACTCCAAGAAGAGGGTACGCTACGACAGCTACTCGTCGTACTGCAACGCTGTGGCGGAGGCTGAGATCGAGGCAGAGGAAGGTGGGGTGGAGATGAAGCTGGCCACAGAGCTGGAGGGGGTGGAGGAAGAAGGGGCTCCGGCTCCGATGCCTCTGGACGACTTGGCCGAGGAGGACCACGAGGAGAAGGACAAGCCTGAGGTGTTCCTGCTCTTCCACTTCCTTCAGATCCTCACCGCCTGCTTCGGCTCCTTCGCCCACGGAGGCAACGATGTCAGGTGCTGCCTCCTGCTGCTCACAGAATACGCAACATCCCATAAATACACTTTCATATTATCGATCATATATTTTGCTATTCCTGAAGCTTTTTGTCTGATTAGATTACACGCAGGTAATTTTTCTGCACCAGCTTTTTTCTGCTACATCATTTTGTCCTTGATGTTCAGCCGAACATAAATACTTGAAGAGCTGCCTGAGGCCATAATCTGTTTTCTCACCTTCGCAGTAATGCTATCGGGCCCCTGGTGGCGCTGTGGATGATTTACGACCAGGGCGGTGTGATGCAGGATGCTCCCACTCCCATCTGGCTGCTGTTTTACGGTGGTTTAGGCATCTGCGCCGGTCTGTGGGTGTGGGGCCGCCGCGTCATCCAGACCATGGGCAAAGACCTGACTCCCATCACCCCCTCAAGGTGAGAAAGCCCCCATGGGAGTGTGGGGAGAAGGGTGTGTGTGTCTGTGTCTGTGTATATAAAAATGAGTGAAAAAGAACATTTCTGATGAGAGAGAGGCGGAGGTGAACTTTCCATCTTGTTCCAAAAAGCCTCGGCATGCCGACACACACAGGTCCGCCCAGTTCAACAGCTGTCCTGGTAAGTGTTGATGTGCACACACAGTGTCTCAAATAAGGCTGTTAAATGTTATTGAACACATTATTCAACTGACATTGATGAATCCACACGACGCTGGCAGTTAAATGCATAAACCCAAGGCAGCACAGTCAAATTTAAAGCGCCTGCTCTGTTGCCTCGAATGCTCCCTGTCTACAGGTACAGTAAACTTATCTGACTCATTAAGGGTGTTTGTCTCCAGCGTGGACTGATTAACCACTGTCGACTTCCCAAACAGAGCTGCAGCTGCACATTTTACTATGATTGCAATGTTGCACTCGGGTTTTCTCTGATCGCTGCACCTGGAAAAGCTTAAATGTGAATTATAATATTTCTCAACCACAGGGCAGACTTTTTTGAAAGGATATTTTCTCTCCTGTTTTTACATCTATGGGGAAAATCTATGTTAATCCATTTAAAGGTCCAGTGTGTAGGATTTAGGGGGGATATAATTGCATTTTCTTTAGTGTACAATCACCTAAAAATGAGAATCAGTCAGAACGCATAAACTAAATAATGGCTTTAGATGTGTGTGTTTTCACATTGAATTTAGCAGCGGATAATTCGACTCCCGGTAAAACCCCCCTGAATGCCAGGATCAGAAAAAAAGTGAGCACACTTTAGCGGGTGCTGAGCTAGCGCCACATCTGTTTCTCCAAACACTGTCGCATAGATTGGGGCGACAGACATCGCACGTATTTGTAACGTTAAACTGCTTCATTAAGTGTTTTTACTGGTTTTAATCACCTGGTCTGATTGTTTTTAAGAGGAGGAGACTGCTGCGGATAATTTGGCTCGTGTTGTCGCAATCTGCATTCCTCACCACTAGCTGCCACTATATCCTGCACACTGTTCCTTTTAATAATCAATTTATCACGATCTCTGAATTGAATAATATAATTTAGACAGCAGTCGCACAGTCATACTTGAACTTAAACTTCTCTAGACCTAATTCTTTACTTCTCTGTGCATAAATAAATCGTCTGCATTAATTTTCTCTTTAATAGCCCTTTGCATAGAGAATGAAGTAGGAGCGATAGACTCTACATTCCTCCTCTGCCCTTTGACTCATTACATAATAAACATGAATAAATAAGCAGTCTTTTGGACCACAGTACATAAAGCCCAAGGGTACACTTCGTCCCACAACCTAAGCAGCGGACATCACGCATCCTTAACTACCGCTGCTCCTCTGTCCTTGAGATCGATCTCTCTCTTTCTGTATCTTTCTCTTGCTGTCCCCTCGTCCTCCCACGCGCTAGCTGAAGAGTGTGTGTGCATGCATACCTTAGGGATGTTTGTGTGTTGTATCATGTCAGCTGGAGAAAGCTCAGCCTTGTGCCTGCAGGTCATTATCTGGTGAATGTACTGTATGTGTGCGTGCATGTATATTAAGGTCTAATTGTTCCAGCCAGTTTTGTGTGTGTGTGTGTGTGTGTGTGTGTGTGTGTGTGTGTGTGTGTGTGTGTGTGTGTGTGTACTCTGTTGCCTGGCAGGAACATCACACAGGGTAACAGGAAGTTGTTTGGCATACTGGATGAAGAGAAGTAGAGCAGGAAGGGTGAGGGAGGGGCAAAGCCACAGTGGGAACCCTGGCCTCTCTTCTCCAACCGCAGGGAGGGACGCCAGCCTGACTCCTTCTTTTTCACTTTTCTTTTTCCCCCTCCGTCCTCCTCCTCCTTTCTCTATTGCCCTCATGTAAATCTCTATTTTTGCGGTTAACCTTCTTCTTCTCCTCCTTGCCCTCACTCTTTCCCTTCCTTCATTCCTTCCCATTTTTGTGTCCTCGCTGCATGTTTATGTCTTGTTTTTTATCGCCGTCTCACTTCTAAATCTTTCCCTCTCTTCCCCCCAAAGCCCCGCGATTGTTCTCGCTCTCATTATTTCTCCCTCTTTCTTCATTTCTCCTTCTTTTGCCCCCTCCCTCTTGCTGTGTGCCTCCTTTTTTTCGTTCTTAATCACCCTCTTTCCATCACCAGCTTAGGCTTTTGCCAGGACTCAAAGACAAATTTGCTCTGGTTCACTGTTCTAAAGGCTCTCTTTCCTCCACTGTCCGTTTCCATGCATCAGTCTGACAAAGAAGTTTGTTTGGGGGCAAGGACAGCAGAGTGTGTCTGTGTGGGTGTGTGGGTGTGTAGGTGGAGTTGTGTGTCAGAGCACTGTGGCTGAGCCTATATTCTCGCAGGCGCAGAGGACACTTGAACACTTCAGTGTGTCGCAGCAGTGAAACTGTTTTTAAACTTGAAATATGGATTTTCATCATTCTGGCCAGCGCTGCTGTTGAACTGTCTCAGAGACACGCTGCCTCAGGTCTAACCGGCCTCGCCACGTCTCTTTGTGATGAGCTCATCCCGTGTGGCACACTTATATAATTGGCCCGCTCCACAAATGTTTACAGTAGGAGTTAGAGGTGGATTGAGTGGCGTCTGCTCTGCTCTGCTCTGCTCTGCTCTGGTGACAAAAAATGACTTGTCTTCAGAAAGACTGCCATTTGCTGATGCCTGCCATTTGCCTTTTTCACAGAACATCAAAAGCCCCATTCACAGTTTCTGATCAAAGTTACATATGGATGATGGTGTAGTAGTCAAAACCGATTTCAGGGTCACTTTTTGAAGGTCTTGACTCAGTGTTGATTGCACTTTTACTCAGTCTTGTCTTGGTCTCGGACAAAAAGGACAAAAGATATCACGAGCCTGTGGAAAAATGAGCATTAGGAGATGGTTAAGTTGATTTCCACTCCTCACAGATAATAAAAGAAAGATTCCCACATATAAAATCACCCCTGCAAGGCCTTTTGATTATTTTATCAAGACATTGTCTCATGATACACTTGTGAAGAGGAATCATTTGGTTTCTGTGGATGTTTCTATGGGAATGTGGATCTGTCAGATCAGTTTGCAGAGTGGCTATGGTTTGCATGTTCCGCATTTTATCGTGTGTCAGGCAGTGTTGGGCTCACACTTGGCCTTGACTTACTCTCAACTCCTCAAAATCTTGGTCTTGTCTTGGTCTCGATACACTCTGGTCCGGTAATGACTTGGTCTTGGTGACATTTTGGATGATTTTTGTCTGACTTTGCTGGAGAGTATTCAGTGGAGAGCTGGCAGGAAATGAGTAGAGAGAGAGAGAGATGCAACAAATGTCCCCAGCCAGATTTAAACCAACTTTGCAATCCCCTGGTCACCGTCTTGAGCCTCCAGCCCGCCAGGACATCATGCACCAGTCTTAATTATTTTTTCACACGCAGTGAGGACAAACGGCCTCTTACAGATGGGTTCAAGTGACGTTCAAGATTGGCTCAAGACAAATCGTCAGAACACTGCTGTGAAAGTTATTGGCCCTCGCTGTTCGTGACTGATTAAGTCTGAACAGTGTCTGTGCCCAGAACCTTACCTCAGTGTCGCTGATAGTTTCATTTGCTGCTATATTTTTTTTTTTATTTAGCAAGTAATCTCAATTAAAGAAGCAGCAGCTAGTTATTCAGTGTCAAGTTGTTTTCTCACTCAGTTTCTCTTCATTTTTCTCTCTTGTTCTGTCTTAATAACTCAACTACATCTTTAACTTAACATCCCAAGGGAGTGGGCGAATGTTAATGTGTGGTGGGATGGCGGGATTAGATGTCTAAAAAATCATTTTCTCTTCTAGTGCGTCTGGTATCAAAGTGCGAATTATGTTCTGGAAACAGAGCATGGCGTCAGATGAAGTGTCTCCAAGTCAGCACAAGGCAGAAACACACACAACTGTGCAACACATGTAACCATACTTAGGACCTGATAGAAATGCTGTCTTGTGTGTGTGTGTGTGTGTTTCAGAGAGAGATAAGAGTGTGATTACTGTATACTTTGCCTCCTTTATGTGTGTGTTGAGTGAACTTTAAAGAGCTGTTGAATGTCCTAACTGTGGTATTTCTGTTAACGTGGACCGTGCCATCAGCAGCACATCCCAGACATTACAATGAAGGATGTCTCTTTGTTCCCTCCCCCTCCTCCTCTCCCCTCCCTCCCTCCTCCACAGTGGATTCACTATTGAACTGGCTTCTGCACTCACAGTCGTGTTTGCTTCCAATATCGGAATCCCTGTCAGTACCACGCACTGCAAGGTATGACTGAGTGGGCCTCCAGCTGGCCTCTCAACTCCCCCACAGGCATTTCCAGGGGACAGGGAGCTCACACTGCCACCCAGGGCTTCGGGTTGGAAACACACACACACCACTTTAGTCCAAATCAAATAGCCTTGCAATCAGATAATCTCGTTTATGACCGTATTTATGACAGACAATCTGTGTCAATGGCTGTTCCCTGGTTGTGTGAGCAAAGGTCAGATTCCTTTCACTGCATCAAAAGACAATCAAACAATCTGAGCCGTGCCCAGCCCGCTGCGGACAGCCCCAGGCAGCCGTGTGCAGCCCCTCTCCCCTGTTTCTTTTCAGGAACACTGGATCCAGGCACATTGGAAGACACGACGGACCCCTCCAGCCCCAACCCCTCCCCATCAACATGGGGTCTCATGCTCTGTTTCATTTCCACCATCTCTCTTCCATTTTGCCCTCTCAGCACTGGCATGGTTTGGTGTGTGGGTCCTCCACCCTCCTGTGCTTGGCTGCAAGCAGACTCCCCCCACCCCGCCCTCCCCTCCCCCCACCACCAGCCTCCTCCTCCCCCGACCCCACCTGCCACACTTGTTTTCCACTTTTTTTACCTCTCCCTCTCCATCTTTCTCTGTGTCTCTCCACTCATCTGTCTTCACAGCGGATTTTGCATTGAAGTAATGAGTGCGCTAACAGTGCTTGTTGCATCAAATGTGGGCATCCCAATAAGCTCCACCCACTGCAAGGTATTGGTGTCATTGGTAGTGAAGCCACTTCATGGCTTCACCTGTAGCTGTCAATCGCCAAAGCCAATCACAACTCCCGAAGTTGCTGTTTTGACCTCTCCTGCAGTTTTCCTCCAGTCGGCAAACCCTCACGGTTTGAAATTTTAATTTGATGCAAGCTTATTAGATACAGAGCAGCATATCACAAGTTTAGAACTGTTGAACTGTACTTTTGAAAGCAGAGAGATTCCCAAGGATGTATCATCCTGAGATGTTTTTCTATTTCTTCCCCTTTTTTTCATGTAGTCACATTTGAATCTACTCGTTCACATTTTTTCCTAATTAGATTTGAAGTATGACATTTCTGTAGTCAGATTCCTTTTTTGATGGAACAGAATTTCCATTAAGACCAACCTTGAGCTCTGTCTTTTGGTTAATCTATACAAAAAGATTGCTAAAAACATCTTTTCAGGGATGTTATGTGCCGGACTCTTTATTGGGTCTGTGCAGTTTCCAGGCAACCAGTGGAGACCTGAGGAAGTTACTGCTCTCGGCCATGAAATTGTGTGGCACATAACCCCCCGTGAAATCATTTTTACACTTCAGTTTTTGTACGGATTCAACAAGCCGTCAATTAGTGAGGTGTAAAGGTGCTTGGAGGCACATTTTGTAACCCCTTTCCCCTATTCACGGTCTTTATGCTAAGCTAACTGGCTGCTAGCTGTAGCCACATATCTAACGGACACCTTCAAATTGGTAGCTTGTATTGGAAGAGGGAAAGTTACACATGAAGACACAGGTCAAAACGAGGGATACAATTTAACTACATAATGGCTGCATCATGTTTAAACATTAGATTAGTATTTTAAAACCAGTCCGCTGAAGGGAAACTGCACAAGACTCAAAACTGGTATTTAATTGCTGGTGATCAGTTTATCTAAACAACATCCTCATCACCCGTGCCCTATCTTCACTTCTCACCTCCACATACCCTATTCGCTTCCCTAAAACCTTGGATAATTACCTGCTATGCCACAAAAGCTAAAACCTGATGGTTAGAGGTATACTGTTGTGGTGGTGATTTGATTTAGTGACTGTGTCGGGCAGATGCACAGATGTTGTCGGACGAAATCAGAATTTTAAAGATAAACTAATTAATTAAAGGTCAGTTTAAAGTGGCGTTGGAAGTTTTTCGGAAAGTAGCTGACAACATCTGTAAACATCTCCCAGAGAGAGTGTGAGTGTGTCTGAGCAGGGACGGGCATCCATTCAGTTCATCCGTTTTCTTTTATGCTACTTGGTTCCTTTACTTCTGTGCAGATCAAACTGAATTGATGCCCAGCCCTGGTGAGATTATGTGCAGTGACTCATTGTTTCAAGAGCTCTACAGGCAGTCAGCAGCACAAACATGGAGGTCATGCTGAGTTCAGGCTTTGCTGCTGCATGCCTGAAATACTACAATAGGCTTTAAACAGACATCTTGATCACAAAGTTAAGGTATTGCTGCTTCCAGGCTTTTAGAATAATGCTAATTATCCAAATGAGGAAAAAGACAGTCGGCCTACAGCATTTCCTTCCCTAAAGATATTTTTGTGCAGCCTGGCACCAGTGTAACTTTGAGTAAGACTGTATTTATCGACCACAAACGACACTGGTCTCTGTTGACCTTCCACATTTAGTCGTGAGTGTGACAGAAGGCGTCTCGTGTTTCCCTGGCCGTATAAGAGCAGGCACAGTCTAACTCCCGCCCACCTGCAGCGTCACAAACAGAGCTGGAACCAGTCACTGCACATGCCACTCCAGCACACTGGGCTGTCTGAAATGTGTCTTCTCCAAAATTAATTCTCATTCAGTAGTACTTGGATTGAAAGACTTGAAAGAAGGTGAGAGAAGAGTTCATTTGTGGATGTCTGACATCAGCAGAACAACAAAAAATACTTATTCACCAGAACTGCTGATTTCAGACATCGACAACCAAGAATTAAACTTAGGTCGTAGTAATTTTATAAAGGCTTGCTCTGACTAACACTTTGGACATTTTGGACCAAGCTGTTCTTGAAGAGCTGATGGTTGTTTACAGGCTTTTGTGTTCAGATATTCACCTTTTTTTTGTACTTGACATGTAGATCTTTTTGACCTGCTCAACTATAATCGGTGGGGGAATGTAACTAAGTACATGTACTCAAGTGTTATCATCACAAGATATACATTCCTATAGATTAGAGTCCGAAAAATATATGAAATTGTTCTCTGAGTATTTTTTTGATGCTTTAAATACATTTGCTGATAATATTTCCATACTTTTTACCTTAAGGTTAAGTTCTGTATTTTTTATTTTGACCCTATTTTCCCATAATTTTGTGTCAAAGTGACTAATAGGAGCAACAACTTTGGAAATTGGTCCAGTATTGAGGTGAGCACTGCAGATAGCAGTGGAAAAACAGTCTGCAATGCAGTGTACGTCCACTAACAGTGCTTGTTTTGCTACTGACAGGCTCACATCATTATTATTATTATTATTATTATTATCATTATTATTATTATTATTATTATTATAGGTGTCTGACAACATTATTGAAAGAATTCCTACAGAGGCTGGCCTTTTTGTTTGACCAGAAACCGCCCAAAAATGCCAATCCACCAGGCTCCATTAAAAAAAAACACCTTCTCAAAATGATCCCACACTTTGGATTTCCTGCCCGACATGTTATTAACCAGCCTGTGGAATAACTGCAGGTACCAGCCCTGGAAATTAGGGGCTGTATGTACGCTGCATTTTTAAGCGTCTGGGCACTACTCTTGTGCTTTTGTGCCCTCTGTAATTGTTAAAACAGTGAAGAGACGAATCAAGGTGGTTTATGTGAGTTTTATTTTGTAGGGATCCTTTCCATGATGTTGTCAGACACTTAAAATATTTATCTGAGCCTGTCAGTGACAAAAACAAGAACTTTAAATGGATGTAAATTGACAGTGCACAAATGCCCCAAGTGTTTGCTGCTGCCATTTGCAGCCCCCTTGCTCAATACAGGACCAATTTCAAAATCCCGATTCCCAAATGTCACGTAACCACAAAAACATGGGTAAGAAGGGTCCAGATTGAAAATACCAAAGGTATTCTTTAAGTTTGTAAAAACACTCTCGGTGGCAAAGCCATAGGCAACAAACAGCTGTCATGAGCTGTCAAGTCCATTAAAGCTAAAAGAACAAATACTATGGCTTAACATACATTAGATATAAGAAGAAGGCAGGAACACAGATGCCTGTAAAAACAAGCTGACATTATCTGAAATGTTCAGCACAAGAAAAGCCTGAACAACCTGCAGCTCTTCACAGCCTCTCTGACTTTGCCAACTTTAAACATTTTGTTCTCTGCTGCTGCTGATTGTTTTCTTTCTCCCTCCCTGGCTGCGGCCTCCAGGTGGGCTCAGTCGTGGCTGTTGGTTGGATCCGCTCTCAGAAGGCAGTGGACTGGCGCCTCTTCAGGAACATCTTCCTGGCGTGGTTCGTCACGGTGCCTGTGGCTGGCCTGTTCAGCGCCGCCATCATGGCCCTGTTCGTCTACGGCATCCTGCCCTTCGTCTGAGGGCGCACGGCTGGGAGGGAGAACAAGAGGAGGAGGAGAGAGTCAGAGAAAGAAAGAAAGAAAGAGAGAGAGGGAAACTTGGGTAAAAATCATAGCTCGAGTGTCAGGGGTGCAGATGAAAGGAAATGAAGAGGGAGAAAGGGTGACGTGGAAGAGATGAAGCAAGGAAGCTGCAGAGGTTACACATGGACTTGGTTGTACTGTGGATGTGAGGAGGGTTGGTTCATATGCTGCCTGGCTCCGTAGTCCAGAGATCTTTTTTTTGACTCATTCGAGTTTCTGATCGGTTTTTATTTATTCTCTTTTTTTGGGGTGCATAAGAAAGCGTGTAACCAACGTGTTCACCGTACCATTCAATCTGCTGTACATATGACAATAATAAGGAGATTTCCAGTAACTCTTAACAAGAATTATGTTTGTTTGAGAAACAGTGGCGGCCATCTCCTGTCTCTTCATAAAAAAAACTTTAAAAAATCTTGATTTTAAAAAAATAAATAAATAAAAGACAGCACACGACTAAAAATCGGTTAATCCTGCACACCTAAACTGCAGTAAAACTTGATCGCTCTGCCTCCAGTCTCAGGCAGCAACGTCAGTCAAGTGCTCATTAATATTGTTCCAAAATGCCAGAAAAAAAACCCTGTACATATTGTTGTATTGGACTGAGTGTGATTTGTTGTATTGCGGCTTGCTTTAAAGTTACAAAAAAAAAAGAAGAAGAAAAGATGTGCGTGTGGTAAACCAACCCATCCATCATGTCACCTTTAACATGCTAGCCAGGTACAACTAGGGCCAAACAGAAAGGACGCCTCAGAGTGGGGTGGTGGGACTGTCACTCTGCTTTTTTTTTTATCGTCCACATGATACCACAGAAACCTGATTTGCTAAAGAGTTGATTTTTGTCAAGAGCTCCTGTATGTTTCTAGAGATGGATCTCATATTTTTTAATGATGTAATATACTGTAATTTGTACTGTAAATACTGTCCTTAAAGAGTTCGGGGGGGCGGGAGGGAGGGTCATGGGTGGTTTTTAACATATTAAGGGAGGGGGGGCTGTTAACCTCTTCATGATGTCATAATATACAGTGTGGTTCATCCCAGTACACACACATACACACACACTAAGAACACGCATACTTGACAAGCTGCTGTTTTGGGAGGTTGGCAGAAGTATATTGATCAGAAACAGTATTTAGATTTAAAGTTACGGACCCGTTCTCAACAGAGGAAACAGAGTCTTTAGGATTTTATCGGATTAGCGAATTCAAAAGGCGGAGTTTTTAAGTTAAAGGTATCCCTCTTGAGAAAATACTTTAAATTAGGGCTGGGCGATGCGGAGAAAATCAAATATCACAATATTTTTTGACCAAATACCTCTATATTGATATTGCGATTTATTGTAGAGTTGACCATCAGTGCTTTCACAAAATATAATAATCGTCAGTAATGTGGATCTAAATTATAGAACAGCTAGAACAGTTTTTTTACGCTATCCAAAATCTAAGCCGATATCTAGTCTCATATCACGATATCGATATAATATCGAAATATTGCCTGGCCCTAATTCAGATGGCGACATTTAAGAGATTTAGGACGCGCTCAGACTGCAGGCAAATCAGATTCGTTTCTCAAATTAGATCTCGACACTAACTATCCGCACTTTGCAAGTCATCTGATCGGATTTTTGTGTCCAGACATCACCAATCTATCTGCACTGGTTGCTGTGGTAATGACGTAGGCATCAGGAGCTTCATAGCAGCCCTGATGATGCGGCTGTCCAACATGGAAGCATGAGAAGTGGAGGTCCATCAATTCGCTCTCTAAACAGTTAATATCGATGTCTGTCCACTGACTGTTGCTCCTTGTGTTGAACTCAGCCCAGCGCCTCACTCTGGATTTAATGTTGTCATCCTGTGTTGCGTTTAGAGACACTTTGAAATCCGATCCGAGCATCCACAGTGTCCCAGCTGAGATGCATCTGCAGAAATCCGAGTGGAATGGCCTTGCAAACCACCTTCAAATGAGTTTCGGATCAGATTTGCAGAAGTCACATTCATGCGGTTTGTTGCTGACCACACATCCTAAAAACAATCTGGATGCAATTTTAAAAGAAATGATTTTGGCCGGCAGTCTGAACAAGGCCTGAGAGTATAAGGAGGTTAATGTGCAGCAGAAGCCAAAACACTAAACTGAACAGAGACAAAAACACACTCATAAAGTCCCATGAAACGTTCACATATCTTCATCCATTTGCCTTTGTTTTCATATAAAGAGCTCAGCTACTGGAGTCGTTTCCTCATATTGAAGGCTCCCTGCCAATGACAGACCTCTACACTGTCCATGTTCGGGTCATTTCAGATCTCCCGCCCTGTTTCGCCGCTCGGATTACAAGTCTTAGTCCAGGGTCCATCTGTGTCTGTAGCCCTGAGCCTCGGTCTCACACCCCTGGTCAGCCTTGTCGAGTCAGACAGCGATTATGTGTCATATCAGATCATGTTGTATTATAACTCAGCCAGTTATGCAGAGGTGGAACGACGGGGGGATTCAACCCCGGCCACACGTGTAGCTCCTCAAAAAAATGGGCTGGTTGTTGTTTGAAGTGTAGAAGCATTTAGTCTATTGATCACCTGTGTTTCAATAAGTGCTGAAGATTAGGTAGATATAATAGGGTCAAGTTGAGAGTGGAATCGGAGCCCGGTTGGAGGCTTCGAGGTCGCTCGTGTCAGGAAAATATCACAAGACTTCTGTCTTAGGATCATGATAGTTGAACGAGATGGTATCGGGGGGGATAGTACTGATCATCACCAGCTTTTTAACAGGGTCAGCTGACCTGTAGATGAACAAAGCTTTTTTTATTTGAACAAACTCGATGCCAGGTGTTGCAAGGTTTTTGTTTTGTTTTCTTGTTCTTGTGGTGTGTTTCCTAATTTCTTTTTTTTGTTTGTTTGTTTTCTCATGAACAAATCTATGCTTAAGTAGCCACTTGCCTTGTAACATTGTGTTTTACTTTGTGCAGATACAGTAAAATAATTAAGTACTGTGGTGTTTACATCGTAACCATATTGTAGAGAAAAAAAATAACTGTTGCCTAATGATGCCAATGAAAGACAAAATATTAACCATGAATTTTTAAGTGCAAGTAAAAAAAAAAACCTGAAGTGTCTAGAGAGAGAGAACGAGAGCGAGAGCAAGTGTGCGCGCGGTGACTTGTTTTTTGTCGTAGCAGTAGTGCTAATCATGATCCCTGTCACTTTACACTGCTACTACAATGCGTTAACACTACATGTATGGGTGCAATTCAGTAATGAAGAGAATGACTTAGAGAAATTTCATCAAGACTATATATTTTTCTACCATATCTGAGTTTTAACCTGGGTGAGCTTCCAGACACTTTGGAGGACACACTGTGGGGGTCGATGGGAAACTGGAAAACAGGGACTAGCTGTTCTAAGATCTCTGTGATACTGAGAAACTTATGACAAGAGTGTCTCGCCTCACTGGTGCCATGTGCCACACTTCCTGTAAGCCCAGTGTGTTCTTCTAACATGTAGATTGATGTGTCGGTTGCCAATAGATCAGATTTTTAAATTACCATTTTTATTTTTGAATTTTAGATGTAAAACACTTTGTAATTTTGTTTCCCTACTGCTTTCGATCATGAGCTCTGAGAGCAGGATGGCATCTTGCTAAAACCAGGACGACTGCTCGCTGGAGGCGAAAATCTAGAAGCAAAATATCTCTGTAGCAGAGAAACTTTAAATCTTAAAACTTGGTAACTGATAACTGGACTATGAGGACTTTTGTTTCCTTGTTTTGGCAGGTAACCACTCTTGAAGCTCATTCCCTTTCATTCTTCTGCAGGGTGTGTGTTACACAGGGGGCTGCGCAGGGCCGGTGTGTTCAAATGCTCTTTGTACTGTGGTACAGCAAAGATGGAGGAAATGAATTTTAAAGTCTCCAACAAGAGGTTGAGCCTTGTTTCCCAAAACATCTACATCCTGTAGAAGATCAGATGAGTCCCTGTTGTCTTCAAAGCGAGCCAGTTTAGCTAACTTTAATATAAAATGCACATTTTATTGTCTTACAGAGAGCAATAAGCTAAACTGAACAGAAAAGCTAAAAAAGTGGCTTCTTTCTTTGTTCATATTCTAAAATAAATTGTACTAAACACTACATATATTCAATAACATATAAGCTCCTTGTCATTTATCCAAGACAAAAATATTATTTTGTTTGTATGTAAAAACTAGAAGGCCACTCGGAGAGTACATACCTGTGCAGATCTGCAAGTGCAACCACTATATATCTCTGGATATATTACCAAAACTATAGGTGCTCCATAACTGTCTGTATGAAGTTTAAGCCAGGTCGCTCATGAGTGTGGATTGATATGGAGTCACAATTGTCTACATTTCGTCACTTTTAAATGTTACTACCATCTACTGGATTTTAAGATATATGGCATTTATTCCAAGGCCAGATTCCCTTTCTTGCAGTGTAAACCAAAGTGAAAATAATTTGTGAATCCACTCCAAATTTTAATGGGCTCTTTCTAGGCCAAAGCGACACCCTTCCACCAAGTTTCATAAAATTCGGGTTAGTAGTTTTGCTGTAATCCTGCCAAACAGACGAACTGAACCAAAAATCTCCTTGGTGGAGAAAAACTACAGCTCCCATGAGTCTTAGCCACAAGTGCACAGTTTATATTAAACCTTGTTGTTGAATGCCAACAAAACCAAGTGTGTTTATTATAATGACTAAAATTATATTAGAATATGGACAAAAAAATCTAGTAATCATGTTTCATCTGATGGAAGACACTGATGAAAGTTAAGTGAGCAATCACATGAGTCTAAACACACTCTCCTCATGTTGGATTATGAGGTGAACTGGACTGAGGTCAGCCAGCATGCTTCAGACATCATGGTCGTGCTGTGCCACCACGCACTGCAGGGCCACCCTCGTGTAACTCACACTCTCATTTTTTTTGTTTTTCCATGCATTCTCAGCCCTGATAGGCCAAAAGGGATGCACTGCTCAAGATAGGGAGGGAAAGTGAGAATGGTCTTCTGGTGACGGCGTTAAACATATCTGATAGTGACGGCTCAGAATGTCTCATATCACATTATAATTAAAGCAGCTAATGCTGCATGGGAGATATTAAAATAGCATTGATATTTGTGTATTAACGACCCTGATATCTGCGGTATTTCTTTACAACATTAAATGGTTATAATTCAAATTAAAGATTGGGAACTTTAATGTGAAAACTTGTTAATTCAAATGCTTCTGGAAATTGAATGGAAATATGTGACATCACCTTTTTCCAGCAGAGTGTGTCCCACTTTAAACAGTGTGGAAAGCACAAAAACACATACATCTATCATGTAAAGTGATTAAATCTGTTGTAACGTGCAGAAAATGTGTACTCATTTTGGACACAATTGCTCATATTAAGACTGTGATTGAGAAAATAAGTTTTACAGGGCCTTTTTAAATGAGCAGACCTCATTATATTCTCAATTATAGATTAAAAGTAATGTTTCTTGATACATATTTAGTTAATATTGTATCCCAAAGCCAATATTTCCAGTAACTGTGCAGGTAAAAGTAATATAACCTATTAAAAAGATAATAACATGGAGGTTATGTATGAGCGCAGCCACTAGATGGCACAGTCTGACACTTTCCCTCCCTATAGAGAGGGACAGCATGTTAGACCAGTCCGTTTCAGCTGACCAGTATCCATTGACCAATGGTGTGATTGCCATTGAGGGAGTTACTGTGCTTCTACCGCATTCAAACCGTCTCGTGACCTCTCCGTAGAGAAAAAGTAGGGAAACAGAAAGGTGCCATTTCTTTCTCCCTGAATGTGCAATACAAGCTGTCTCTTGTGAAGGTGCAACTACATCGCTGTCACTGTGTGGTCGTGTAGCTCCACCTGCCCTGGTGTAATAACGCCCTCTCCTGTTTGTACGGAACGCAGCGCCACCTCACACACACAGAGGTGGAGGGGCATCAGTTCAGACCTTCATCTGGATGTGGCGTGCTGTCTCTAGTTTTCTGGTCTGTTGTGTAATAGAATGTGCTCCTTGGCTGGCCTGCAGGCTTTAAACAGCTCTGTGTTGTCTTTTTACTGTTTAACTGCTATTTAACTGTCCGGTCCTTCAAAAGTTTAAAAAAATATAAAATGATAAATAAATAAATAAATAAATGAATAAAAAAAATTAAAAGAAACTGTAGCCTGCTTCTACAAAAATCTTAAAGCTCTTCTGATTTGCATATATCGTACTGTAATGTTTTATTTAAGATTTTAGTGAAAGAAATGTCTGCATTTAAACTAAATTATGGGAATTAAAATTACAAAGAATACCTAAACTCCCCTGAGTTGTGTCTTATTTTTAAGAAAGATGTGTGTGAGTTGAAGACGTGATGCTTTTATTGCTTATTTACATCCTTTAAAACACAGAAACTTGCTTTGCCCAAAGGCCACTTGTGCATAGCAACAGGAGGTGTGCTGGGTAAAACAAGTGCCCTAACACATAACTGATGTTATTCAAAGCCTAATTTTCATGCAGATGATATTCATACTGATTGAAATGAACAATTTGATTGTATTTCTCAACTTCAATGCGCAACAGTTTTGCCTAAAAGAAATTAAAGGCCTGTCTGATATATATACATAGATGCCTGTCCTGAATATAAGCCTGTTAAGTGCAGTGATTTAAGGTATATAATCCCTTAAAACCTTTTGATCTTTGCTGCCCCTACTCATCTCTGTCAAAGGGCAAATCCAGTGGCAGCAGCCCCACATAGGTCAGGTGTACACAGGACATACAGATCCTCACCTGGTTTTTTGCCCTGATAAACCAGCTCTGTTTTGTTGCTTTTTATGCACTCAGGCGCCTTAATTACATTCAAAGTACATTAAAAAAAAAAAAAAAAACTGTGTCAATTAATTAATTTTCATTGTGAACTGAATTACAACTGAATTCCTATCGAAGGCTGGATTTGGCCCACAGGCCATAAGTTGAGTGTCACTGCTTTAAAATATACAAGCAAGATGATATAATCAAGCTATTTATCAACATATATATTATGTCCTCATATCATATTAGCTATATGGCGTCAGGGGCGTAAATATAGGGGCTGGGGCCCATAGAGAGAGAGAGAAGAGAGAGAGAGAGAGAGAGAGAGAGAGAGAGAGAGAAGGGGCCTTTTTGAGTGATTGCAACCTTAAATTAAACGAGCGCCATTGGCTATAATAACTTTTATTTTTTATTTTTTTCTGTAAAAGATTAAATTAATAATTTCCCTTATTTCTTATTTTCTTTGTCATATACACATATATAATAATGACTGCTGGGTAATATGCATGTTGATGTCATCCAGTGTCAAGTCTCTGATCATGTGATGAAAGGATATGTGCACGATAGCGTGCACTGGGGCCCATTGTACAGGGTGTCTACAGGTCCTTAAAATGTCTTAGATTTTCTCAATATAAGGCCTTGAAACGTATTCAATTGTATTAAATCAGATTCCATGGGTGTTAAATATTTTCGGTCACATAACCATAGAAATTTCTCCAGCCTGACAGATCTAACGACTGTTTACAATCACTGGACAGACAGAAGAATTGCTATAATAAGTAGCAATGACAGTGATGGGATTTTTTTTTTTACATTAAACACATTAAAACTTAAACTCACCTAATTGTTGTCATTTTTCTGTAATGTTCATTTTGAACTGACATCAACTTGGAAAGAGTACTTAGAGCACAGTGTTTCCATTGTAGGTTTGGTCTTTAATTTAATGTAAGGTGGCATTAAAAAGTCTTAAATTTAACTTAGTTCTGTAGACACCCTGTTTTAATCTTCTTTTTTTTTTTTTTTTACATATGAGGGAGCATTTCAATATCTTAAAGGCTGCATGGCAGAGAGGTAGTCAAGAAGGATGCTATAAAGATATTAACATATGTCAATTAGTACTTGAAGTGCTGGTGCTGCACTGTGTTGGGGACTGGTATGTATAGAAATACCTTGTTACCCCGATGTCTCATGCTGGTTTGACTGATGTGATGAAATCCCACATTCTCAAGACCATAGTCATTGGCTAAATGTTTATTAACTATCCCATTCTTCGTGATACAGTGAAAGCAATCTTCTTATTTAATTATTCACTGCGTACATCTAATATTGAGTTTTTGTTTTGCAGCTATATATCTGTGTGTAACTATACACTGCTGTGCCCCAATACATTAAGTGTTGTGGTTGTGTCTCTGCTCATTTCCCCCCTACTTTGCATGCATTTGGTTTCCTACAGCAACCGACCTCTTTAAAGACTGAATGAACGTGCCAGATCTTTTCAGGCTGCTGTTATTTAGGGTTTTGGGGGCTCGGATGATAATTCAGTGACTTGGCACACATTGCACTTTTAAGTTCCCAGCGCTGTGGCTGTCTGCGCTGGCTTTAATTTAAGAAGTCTCTACAGTGACCCTGAAAAATGCTGGTTTGATGCTGGCACACAGCAAGTGACACCATTTACGTTCGATGGGATAATGATTTCCATTTCAGGTTGGTCAAATCAGTAACCAAGAACAAGAAATGGAAACCATAAGCTCCCTGCAGCCACGGGGGGTTTGCAGGGTTTCACTTAACAGAGATGTTGTTCATGCTTTGTGAGAGGTATTTCTTCAGCTTGATTTCTTTATTTGTGGCTCTTGTGTGCAACCTAATTGACAACAGAACGTCCACTTAAACCCATCCTGAGGTTTCTAACTTTAACATTCAGTAATTTGCAGCATGTAGCAAATGTAATTATACCAACCTCCTTGTTTCTGAGTGACATTCACAACCATTTGAGACAGATTTTTCTCATGGAGGGAGAATCTGCATGTTGCTGAAAGCAGGTCTCTTAAATTAAAATCTATCCTCCAGCATGTTTTCAAAGTCTAGCTGAAATTAAATAGCATATTTTTTTCTTCTGCTACGATATACTGTGCAAATCACAAATTTGTTTTCCATTGCATTGATTCATGGAAACACCTTTAGTTTCCCATCTAAATGGGTGTAAAGACAAACAACCAGCCAGTATATATAAGAGAGTATATATTTTAAGTGCTGCTGAGTGTTTCTCTTGCAGCCTCTCCTTCAAGTCAATTTATTGGTTATTATATAAAAGACATTTCATATATTTGTTTTCCTCATGTTTGAATGAATCTACATGTAATAGTTTATGCCACTGTTTTCTTGGCAAAAAAAGCAGCTGAATTTTGTGCAAAGTCTGAGATTAAAATACTTCCTCAGGCTGCCGGGGGGTGTGTGTGATACTGGCAGTAAAACACAATCAGAAGAAGATGCCTGAGGTTTTAAGCTCTAAAAAGCAGCGCACAGTGTGTACGTATAGAAGTAAATATACCTTTAGTAAGGTGCTGGGCCGCCATGTGCCACCAGAACAGCTGCAGTACACCTTGTCTTTAACTCTACAAGTCCCTGAAACTCTACTACAGTAGGCTGAGCTCAGTCACCTCAGAGGGAACTCAGTTTGAGTCCTAAAACCCAGTAAGTAATGTCTGTGTTCAACACAAACTTATAAGACTTACATTTTGTTCTGTGACGTAAAATACACCAGTGAGTACCCCACTCATCTGTACACATATTTTTCACTCAGGTGAGTTTATATTATACTGCTAAAACCAAGGCAGTCAAATACAACAGTTCTACAACACCCCTGTCTTCATGAACGTTGAGGTGTCGATTTAATTGTGTGATCAGTTTGGAGGCTGCAGTTTGTGGCGCTGCTGAACTGTAGTGCTTTATGCTGACAGGTGTTTCCAATTTACACAGGGAGGGTAGGCTCGTTAGCAGCCTCCAATTAAACAGCACAACAAAATACAGCCTCTAAAATGATCATTAAGAAACCAAAGTAGTTTCTGCTCCTTGTATACAGTATAAAACAAATTTAAAGATGTCATGTAATCATCTGCTGCATCTACAAATTATATTAGTGAGGCACTTCTCTCAGGCCTGCAGGTTTTCCCTTCAGTCTCCAGCAAACTCAAGCCTGAGTGAGGACAGTCTCTGCAAGGCGAAACCCAGGGCAAGAAAGGCCCGCAATTAATTACTGCACCACTTGCAGCTGCTTGTTAAGCTGATTGCTCTGAACAGACTCAAGGGAGTCAGATGACCATGTGAACACTATGATCAACTCCTCTCTTCTCATATTCCAGATGAATATGGTGGCTGGACTGTCACAGGACGATGAGCAGAGAGATTTTAGGAAGAGTAAGAGCTGTTTGTTGTAGTCACCTGTTCTTAATATAGTGCAGCATGTTAATCTGATGTCACACAGCTGCTGTGAATGAGGACATGCATCAGGAGATGACAACACTAATTGAGATTGAATTGGACCTGTAAGATAGGTGTTTATTTTTACCATATGCTGTACATGCTCACCAAGAAGTTAGCAACTGAGAAAGAAAAAAAGAAAAGTAAAAACACAAACCAGAGAGCAGGATTGGGTTAGTTAATTTCCATCCAAAACATTTTTATTGTCCTCCAAACTGAAAGGTTTACCCTGTGATTTGGCTTGTTCGCTGAGCCAAAAACATACATTGCATTTCTTCAGGTAGCAGTGGAGGCATACAAAGATCTTTTTGACTGAGAGAAATTAATGGAAAGAGCAATACAGGATTCTCTCCTTCAAGTCACATGATGAGTAATCTTTGCATTCATGAGTAATGGAGAGAAGATTAATTTTCTGATCACGGGAAGCTTGAGAAAGTAGCGTCTGGTCTTCCATGTAAAGAGAGAGAAAAAACAAAAAGAAACAAACAAAAATTAAAGAACCGTGTGAAGACCAGGTCGTGTTTCTTCCATGTTAGAAAAGGCCTGAAAATGGTCACACTGAAGAGATTGTTTCATCTCTGTTTGCCTCCGAGTTGTGTCACGCCTTTACGTAGAGCATCTGTAGTGTGCACAAATGGACACTGGATATGCAATTCAAAACCAAAGTGCCCACAGTCGATATAAAGCAAGGTCACATGACCCAAAACAGGTGATGTCACACAAGGGGGAGGGGGGTTGAGACTGGACATGAATGTAACCAAACGCGGCCATCAGTCTGTTTGTGTGTGTCTGTGTGTGTGGTGTAGAAATGCCAGTGGTGTGGCACTCAGCACCGTTAATTTACAGTTAGTCAGGTGTCTGAACAAAAGAGAAAGACCTCCCCGTCTTGTGACTGTGCAGTTAAAAATGGGCACATGGTGATTTAAGCTCATGCTTAAGTTGTGGTAAACCATCCAAGCACTTCTTTAATTAATAACTATAAATACACAGCAGCGTTTTTACCGGAGAGGTTTCCGTCTGCCTCCTCTCCCTGGGTGAGTGTGTGACGTGTTTGTCTCTTAAAACGGCTAACTACGCTTTGCTCATCTGCTAGAGGAAACACGGGTTATGTGGAATTGATTATCAACTTTCATATAGATTTTTCTATAATATATTTATATAGTTATTTTTCTTTCTCTCACGCACCCACCACGCTTGCTTGCTTTCACATTCTCTCGTCTCACTACTTTTATTCAATGTACACAACGTAATAAACATGGGGTTGAGTGGGGAGCGACAGAGCTGAAATGACAATCACTGAGAAAAAAAAATAATAAAACAAAGCCAAAAAGAACTGCAGTCTTTTTTGTCATCCATTGGCAGTTGGGCCCGACTCGTCGGTCGGCCACGTACAATGGTGGTTTGAGGGGAGGGAGTGGCCATGTCATCAAAGGGGCGGCGCGGGAGGCTCTTTCTTCGTAGGTGCTGTTTTAGTCGTCGTTTTCGTCGTCTTGGTAGCCGGGGTCGTCTCCTTGAGGTTGAGGTTCTCCAGCGCCACGTCCAAGGTCATGACCTCAACACAGCCCATGGCCTCGAAGTCAGCGAAATTCCGCAACGAGCCGTGACAGTCGTCCTCGTCTTCGGAGGAGGAGGCCGAGGCGTCCTCGTCGGGCAGCAGCGTGGACAGCAGCAGCTCCGTCACAAACAGGCTCCTGTCGGCCCACTGGGCTTCACACGCCTGCCGCTCTGCCTCAGAGAGCCGCGGTTCGCTCAGCCTGCGGTAGAGAGGTCGAGCAGTAATAAGACAAAGGTGAGAACTGGAGGGCGACACGTATTAAAAATCAAACAGAGGAGAATAAAATGAAAACCAGCTTAATGGATAAATTCTGTATTTTCTGACCTGGACCCTATTTCCCTGTGTTTTTTGTCTAAGTGACTAATGGGAACAACAATTTTTAAAATGAGTCTAGTATTGAGCGAGAGAGCTGCAGCCAGACCAGAAACAGCCCCGAAATCACTATTGCCAAACCCACCAGACTCCATTAAATAAACAGTAATTTTAACATCATGAAAAACGTCATTCAAAGTTGACAGTTAAAAAAAATAAAAACTCAGAAAAAACATCTGAATCACCAACTCTGGTTTGGTTGAAATAAACCCTTTATTCACCCAGTTAGATGTGAAAATGGCTGGCTCCATACACTAAAATTACTGTTTATTTAAACGGAGCCTGGTGGTTTTGGTGATGGCGATTTTGGGGCTGTTTCTGGTTAAATAAAAGGTCTTTCTGTGGGGATGTTTTCCATAAATTGTCAGACACTTGGAATTATAATCTGAGCATGTCAGTCGCAAAAAAAAAAACGCTTTTAGTGGACGTACACTGATGGTGCAACATGCCCCAAGTCATTTCTTGCAGCCTGTTTCGCCGGCTGCAGCGTTCTTGGTTAACACTGGACAAATTTCAGAAATTGTTGTCCCCGTGAGTCACTTAGACACCGTGGGAAAAAGGTCCCAGGTTAGAAAATACTGAACTTACCCTTTGCAGACATATAAACTGCACAGTGAAAGTCAAACATCTAAGTGACTCTAACGTAAAGACATTTAAAGTAGATACAAAAACTAATGAGCGACAGTCCCACCTGCTGAGTAAAAACTGGGAGCTATGTGCAGTATGTTGTGTGTTGGACTCAGGTGGACCCGGGTTGGGGCTGGGGTTGGTATTATGGTTGGCACTGGGGTTGGGGTTTGCGGCGGCTGAATTGGTATTGAGGATTGCATTGGCCCGGCCCCCGCCCCGAGTTGCATTTCGGGCAGTCTCTAACTGCTGACGCGCTGCCTGGGCCTGCTGGCGCTCCAACTGGAGTTGCATCTGAAGCTGTTGGAGCTGGGAGGCCGAGGGGCCCGAGCTGAGCTGGCCGCCCGCCGAACGCCGCACCCCTGACAACTGGGACAGAAGCTCTGGAGGAATGAGACGGAGAAACAAGGGCTTAATGTCAGAAATGGTGATTACAACAAGGAGGAAAGACTTGGTCAATTCAGTCCTGCTCAGTCTATTCAGAGAGCCAGTTCACCCAACAGTTGGCTCTCATTAAAACACGATCTTTAAAGTGGCATTTTCAAAGATTTCAGTCAGTTTTTTGGCAATACCTGCACTTTCTGGTGTTAATATAATTAAATACTTCAGGTTACAGAGTTCTGGGGGCAGTGAAACAAACTGTTGTGGTTTTAATAAAGAAGTCGAGCAATAACTGGCTTGTTTCCATCAGTCTGTGAGCAATTGTGATCTGATTTTACACCGCACAGAGTCTGAAAGGAGTTGGGTAAATCGCTAAGTTGGAGGTGTGCAGCCTGTCGCCTGCAGCTCTTCATCTAACAGCTCAGTGTGGCTGCTGCTGACTGTTCCACTACTCCCTGCAATATTTCAAACTGATCAGCTGCCAAACAATGCTGAAAATGACTGATGTGTTGTTTTGTAGATGTATTTTTGAATGGTAACACACTGCATTTCCTGTTACTCCCTCATATAGAATGTTAACTTGTGTTTCACTAGTGAAATACTCTGAACGTAAAGCTGCAACAGTGGAAGACCTTTTAAAAAATGTGTTAGTTTAACTGGACGTGAAAATAAGTTAAACTGGACACATAGTTTAACCCTTAAAACTAGTGTTTATGAGCTATAATGTCACCAAACAAGAATCTAGTGGGACTGCTGTGCCGCTTCTGATCCATAATCAAAAGTAAAGCACTGTTACTCACATGTTCACTGTCTTACACCCACTCAGCAGTGAGGTTGTTGGGCTATAACTGGACCAGTTGGGTCAACGGCCCAGCAGGTATAGCGGGTCATTAGTGAGGAGGCTGTTTGTGAGGCAGACTGAACAGAGACCCTCATTATGGCACAGCTGGAGCTGACATGGCGAATGCCAAGCACTGAACCGGATTAAAACTGGGAACAGAATAAACAAGGAATTGCCACAGCAACAACTCTGCCCACACATTACTGTGTTATCCACACTTCTTTCAAGACGAAGCATGTATAACATCTCTGCAACTGCAGCTAATTTATCTGCATGTGTGAGAAACAATTTATATCGAGACAACTCATTAAATGTGACGATAAATGCCACACGCTCAGTTTAGCACTGAGCACCAATGTTTTGTGTCAGACCTCCTGCAGTTGTAGCTGGGAGATGCTGAATTTGTCTTCAGCCTCACTGTGCTGATGACAAGTATATAGGTTGTTTGTTGTCGTCTGGCACACATCAGGCTCCACAGCTTCTTGTTCTGCAGCTGTGAGCCTCAGAGGGAGCCTGTATCATACATGACAGCATGGGCGTACCATGTCACCATGACGTCTCCTTTGTGTGTGTGTATGTGTGTGTTGTGTGACTGACCTGCTATGGGGTCCATGGCCTCTCTGCTGTAGTTGGAGCTCTGTGAGGAGCTCTGGCTGGTGGAGAGCCCCCCTGTGGTGCTGCTGGTGAAGTGCATGTTAGACCTGCGGGCTCGTGGACCCCCCAGCCCACGTCCAGGGTGAAACATCCTCCTCACGTGCCGCACCCCACTGGACTCATCGTGAAGCTTGCCGTTAAGGAACATATCAAGAACATAATAGCGCTACAGCTCATTACAGTTTCCAAATTTGACATTTTTTTCCATTAGACTTTGATGCTTATAAATGTCAAAAAATCTGCCCTACCATTAGCTCCCAGAGCAAAAGCTGATTACCTTGGATTTGCTTGTTTTGTTTAACCAACAGTCCAAAGCCCAAAGGTATACACTGAACAAAAATATTAACACTTTTGTTTTTGCTCCCACTTTTCACAAGTTCAAACAAAAATCTAAAACTTTTTTATGCACACAGAAGACTTATTTCTCTCAAATTTGGCTCACAAATTTGTTAAAAATCAGTGTTACTGAGTGCTTCTATTTCTCCTAGATAATCCATCCAATTACAAAATGTGGCATATCAAGATGCTGATTAAACAGCAGTCTTGATCGAGTGTGCCGTCAGCATGTTGACTGTAGCCATGCCCATGAACTGAACATTCATTTCACTACCATCTCCAATTTCTTTTCTGTGAATATGGCAGTACATCCAACCAGCAACACAACCACCAATCACATGTATCCACACCAGCTCAAGAGCTCCACATCAAGTCTCTTCACCTGCAAGGTCGTCTGAGATCAGCCACCCAGAACCCAATAGCATGCACAACTGAAGAATATCTGCACAAACCATCTCAGGGAATCGTCCTATCCAGCGTCACACTGTCATTGTAATCAACTTGAATGGGCAACTACTCATCTCAGATTGTATCTGGCACTATGGAGACGTGTTCTCTTCACGGATGAATCCAGTGTGACCTTAAAAATGTGTATTTGTAGCACTAGTTATGTGAAATCCATAGTTCAGAGTGCTGAATAAATTTTAGAGTGCCCTTTTACTGGGACTACCCAAAGGCACACCTGTGTAGTAATGATGCTCTTAAATCAGCATCTTGATATACCACACCTGCCAGGTGGATGGATTGTTTTAGGAAAGGAGAAGTGCTCACTAAGAAATGTGGGATCAAAATTTGAGAGAAATAAGTCTTTTGTGTGCATAGGAACATTTTTCTTTACTTTAAACCCTTTAAAACTGAAAGCATAGGCAAAAATGGTTGCGTTTCCACATTTAAGAAGGTGGAACTGGCAGGTACTTGGAGTTATTGCTTGTAAAATCAACACTGTCAACAATTAATTCTCTGTTGATCAACACATTTATAAATGTAGTTTCAGCACAGAAATAGTCACTGCCACTCTTCTAAAACCTCTCTACACTCAGGTCTTTTGATTCAGCTGCTGCCTGCCAACATTTGTATGATGCTCTCATGTCCCAATGAACCCGTGCACAAGACACCACACTGGGTAAGACCCACAAACAAAAGCTATGGTCCTGTTTAGCGAAGCTGAGGATGCACTTGTTCTGTCGGTGTCATTTAACTACATTTTTGCATCCTTTGTTTTGTCAACAGCACTTATTCAAAGTACTTTATAAATAGACTGCCAGACTGCATCATCAGTCCTCTGAGCCTCTGAGTGCAACTCGCATGGAGTGTTTCAGCTGGTTCCTGACAGGCAAACGCAGATGCTGCCATTTTAACCCTTTACACAGTTTGATAAATAACAAATCCTTGAAGAGCGCTCTTTTCTATGGCTCTCCTGAACAACGTGTACAGAGTAAGCCAGGTCATACATGGAGGTTTATTCCTCTATGAACTGCATTTTTAACCTCAAAAGCAATGAAAGGGATGAGTATGCCTTTCTGGAATACAATATCAATGACTAACATACTTAAGCTGAGCCTCAAGTTCAGATACGATTCCAAAGTAATTAAGTAGCAGACAAGACAAGACAATTCGAGAACACACTATTTTTGTGCTCCCAACTATTAGTGCCTTCTGCAGTTGGCAGAAATGCGTCACTGCTGTGCCTGTAACATGCCAGTAAAACAGGTGATAAAACCATGCAAACCATAATTATGCACTTGGGATGACAGGAGAATGGATACTTTGGTACCAAGTCGATGCCAAAATTCTGAAAACGTGAGGATACTCATTTTTCACCAGTCAGTAGGCATCTGGGATGCAATCTTTTCCAACTTGATGGGGCAGCATATATGCCTGCAAGTGTTCTACTCTGCACTAAATGCCAAAGGAAGAAGAGGACCATGTACCAGCACAAAAAAACAACAACATGTGGAAGACTGCAGCAAGTGCAGCTGCAGCAACAGCTCCGCCTCGACTCCTGGCCTGTATATTCTCATGAATTCTTCGCAATGAGAGCACCATGTAGTTACACTATGCTACTTATGCCTGTGGCGTGACACGGCACTCGACACATGCTCCACAGTGTCCGCCCCGGGCTTTGACCCGGAAGTCGCAGGCATTGAATGCGTAACAGAAGAAGAAGCTGGTAACAACAACAATGACAAAATCTACATCCAGAGACGCAAATGTTTGGATGAAAAAGTCCAATACTAACAAGCTGAAAGGGAGCACATCGCCACTTAACGTGGCAGAGTCGGGCATACTTTGGTCAATAATCAATTCCTCTCCTGTGTTTGTATAGTACAACATGGACAGTATTCCAGTTAAAGTCGAGCTTTAACAGTAGCTCGACTTAACTGTGCATGTGACGCACTGACAGTGAGAGAGGGGCAGGACAAATAGCCTACCACAAAGACCAACTGTTACATCTTACATGTACAAGTGCTGAACAGTGACAACAATGGAGGGGAAATGTGTTAATATACTGTACGCTGTATGTAAATATATGCTTCCTCACACATAGAATTTCATGAACTGGAAACACTGTGGCACTAAAAGCCTGTGTGGCTGAATGAATACACCTAATAGTGAAAATATGATGGCAAAGAAACTGTATGAAGTGTGTAATGTGGATTAGTAACATCACAGCCAATATCTGATCCACTTACTCCCATATCACAGTCTATATTAATCCAGGTTGGACTGGTACAGTTCTACAAACCATCAAAACTACAAACGTCAGCCAGGGATCCCTCTCACATCTTGTGAATAACCCCAAAACAAAAACATGAAAGCAACACTGAGCTGCATTTGATCTGCTGTCTGGCAACACTCAACAGCACATCTCATAATGCACTTTAACTGCCACAGTATGTTATTGTGAGCTCATGTGTTTTTTTTCCTGAGGAGCCGCTCTCAAAGGAGGAAAATAAGGACAAGGCCACACAAGCAAGTTTAAAGGAAACATACAGATGAGCCCACTTGGCCTCAACTTTCCTCCTCTATGCATCAAACCAGTGGCAAACAGCGTGCAACCAGCAGATCAATCTGAGTGAACTTAAGCTTGTCCCAATGGCATGAGACACACAATTCTGTTGAGAACATTACAACAGCCAAGAAATCATTACTGCCCATATTCTGATATTTGGCCTCTTTCTTATGTTCACCCACCACAGTGACTGGGGAAACTACCACAGGGGGCTTTAATGTTATTACCAAAATGTCAACAAATGTCAGTTCCAGTGAACAAACACCTCCCTGGTGCGCTAATCTTTAAGATGACAAAGCAATGTGGGTGGCACAAAGTGCATTTGCATTTAAATATCTGAATAGTTTCCACACAGAAAGCTTGAAATATCTGCTTTTCTTCACACTATTGACTAAAACAAAAATTCAGCTTGTTTTTATGCAGTCAATATATCAGCCAGGTTATGGTGATGTTCGTGGAGGGGGGACGCTACCGCTTGAAAAGGATATCAAGTCTCTGGGTGCTCTGTGTTCAAGTGTGAGATGAGCAGCAAAGTCATCTGTCACATGATTCGGGTCGCCACCTGGCAGCGCTGCACATATGGGGCAGATCTAGAGGACAGGAAGAGAGAGTGTACACGTTAATACCACCACACTTCACTGCACATTCAGCATTCGCCAGTTGGTGCTGGGTCCTCTTAAACAAACAGATCGGCAAACATCTATTGAACAAATCCTGTATTTGAACACGAAGGGGTGCAATCTGAGGACAGCTCCGGCTCTGCTGAGCGTGGCAAAACTCAAACAGATGACGTGAAATTGAAGGTACGGGTTGATCTGAAATGTTTAACAATTTGGTGGTTTCATTTACTGAGGGAAGCTGCCAAACAGACACACATACGAGCTGTGCTGTATCATGGACACTGTTTTTTTAGCCTTTATTTACCAGGGTTGTCCCACTGAGATCAAAGATATCTTTTACAAGGGAGACCTGGCCAAGAATGGCAGGAACACACATAAAAAACAGCATGTAATTTTGTTAGATTATTGTATTTAAAACATTTAAAATAACTAACATCCAGTGCTGACCCAGGACAGGTAGTTAAAGTTTTGACGAACATCCCTCTTTTCATTCAAAGGACAATGATTTACTGGCATACCCTAAAGGCTGTACAACAGGACAAATTAAAAGAGTATCTGAGGTCGTGACCTGCATTATGATTTTCACACTATGCTTGCTGCTGCAGCGTGAGACAAATCGCTAAGTTACTCACTAATGTACATTAATTGGCTGCCCTGACAGTCATTTACTCACAAATAGTAACACACTGACAACACCTTTCCTACTGAGTTATGACTGATAATGACTCCGCCACAGAAGGTAGGCATGAAAACATTTTTATTTATAGTAAGTTATTCTGCAGTATTTCAACAAAGAGTGTGTTTGCTTGTGCAGGAGTTGATACCTGCTACATGATCAAAATCAGTTGGGACATTATTTCTACAATTTGTATAACAGCATTTAAATATGCCACTGCAACACACTTCGTTATAATGGTTTGGACTTCTGTCAAGCACGTTTTCAAGTTGATTCACACATTGGTTCAACAATAAATGGGAAGCAGAGGTCACCTGAAAGGATGACGAAACACAATATCTTCACTAATAATTGTCCAAATTAAATGCCATGCCTTGTTATAAAGGTTGCAGCGCATGGGGCTAATGTTCTTTAAAGAGCAGCAAACCTCTTTTCTTGCCGTCAGAAGAAAAAACAGTGAGCATCTATAAATAGAGCTGCACAGTCTACCTGACATCACTTGCAGTTCAGTTTCACTTGCAGAGTCAGAAGCTGACATCAGAACTAGACTTCGACTGGGGCATTGTGAAGCAGGACAATAGGTGTGTGTCCGTGCACATTTTTTAATTGTATATGGCAAAAAAAGTCGCAACTAAGTGCAATGGAAAACAGACTCAGCGCATAAACGATGACGTACCATAACATTAGCCATTTGTGCCGTCATTGCACAGGCCACTGCAAGCTCTCTGTGCTTTCTGGCTGGCTGGTAACACACTTATGTACGCCAGAGATTCCCACACATTATTTGCGATGGCGCATCACACTATCAAAAATGCTGCCACGTATTGATTCTCTATGCCCTCCCTCTCTCCCTGTTAATTCGGAGCAATGACAGAATATATCTGCCATTTGTTTATTCGGAGCACAAATAGAATCCTCAATTTCTTTGAACAACAGCGTTCTGCATCTGACATTATTCCAACCAAGATTAGATGAAACCTCAATTAACCAACTCCCAAAATTCCCATAACAGCAGAGGATGGAAACAAACACACAACAGCATATTTTCAAAACCTACCGAGTCCTCTAATGTGAGGGACATTCTCAGACAGATTCAATTTACTCAATTGGGAAAAAATTCTGAGGTATGCAGGGAAAATCGACACAAATGTAAATGTTTCCAGTTCCTCAGATTTGTGCAAACATCTAGTCACAGTTTCGTACTGTAGAGTGCTGTGTGTGATCCTTTAGCACCAACTTACAACTTCTGTGGAGGTCTCTGTGTGCTCTGCAGCCACGTGCTCCTGCAAGGAGATCTCTGTGTAGCCCATCCTGCCACAGTAGGGACATGTGAAGGCCTGAGGCTGCTCCACTGAAAACGCTTCTCCACCGTAGTACAGGTCTGGAGGGGAATCAAGACAGACAGTCAGTGTCAGTGTTGATGCATGTTTAAGTTGAAACTTTCAGGTGTTAAAATTGCAGCGTTCCTCCGACAGAGAACCAAAACCTGTATCACAGCTGCTACAGAATCATACACAATAAAAACTCCTGTGTGAAATCTCAACGTTAAGAGCCACGGATACAACAGAAAGTTAAGGCTTCAAAGTATTTTACCACACAAGAAGTCATGTCGAAGCCCATTTGGAGATGATTAATAAATAAACAGGTTAAATTCAGCCAGGTGTAGTTGACAAGAGATGCCTCCTAGTCAACCGCAGCAATTTTGTAGCCTTGCCACACACCAGGAAACCATTCATATTAAAACATTCCCTGGCCCACTCGCATAAAAATCAACCTGGAGGCAGTCAAAACAAGCTGTTAACACAACACTGACATATTATCAGCTAATAAAGTTGTTATGCTGAGTGTGTTAGCTAACAATTGCCTATTTACACATCCAGCAGACACAGACCACCATCAGCATTCATTTGAATAAGTGTTTGTGTCCAATTCTGACTTTCATGGTGGCTCTGTTTTCATCTCCACCAGCTTCCAAGGGAAATATCTGGTTATTGTATTGATAAATACTTCGTTGTGCTAACCAGCTCGTCACTAACTGTGTCTAGCTGCCATTTGGTGGTGGGCAGGTAAGGTTCTGTGGGTGTCTGCTGGAAACAAGTTTGGCGATAGTGGAGAGACTAAACCAAAAGTGTGGCATTTGCAGGCTGCAAAAATGCTTCAAATAGCTGAGTGAATCGGCAGTCTTCTCTTCGGTTTCATCTATTCAGGATCAGAGGTGGCTGGAGCCTATCCCAGCTGACATTGGGTGAGAAGCAGGGTACACCCTGGACAGGTTGCCAGGCCATCACAGGGCTGACAAATACAGACAGAGAACCATTCATGCTCATATTCACACCTACGGGCAATTTAGATTCACCAAAATAGTTCATTCATTTGGTGGAGAACCAACAGGCACACCAAAATACACACATAAAAAAAAAAAATCACAATCATAAAACAGCAGAATCTTTATGAGTTCGCACCTTCTGCTGTGTTTTCAGCAACAGTTTGTTGTTTTTTTTTCTCCAACAGATTGTAAAACAGCATTTCCAAAGTGTGAAACTCTGAATATCAACATATTATTTCACAGCACCAATGCATGAAATAATAGCAGAAGCAGTCGTCCAACAGCAAGAGAAAAGGTCCACTTAATCAAAATCAGAGCAGCCTTCCCATCTGAAAAGCCAGCAGCAGCAAAGATAACATACACTGTAACAGTTCAACTTGTGCAGGCTTATGAAAGCCACCCAAGGGAAGTTTCCAAAGACTACTAATTTAGAGATTTATCCTAATTATGACAGAACAAGAACTGCCAGTTCTTGATTATTTGTGAATTACTGTACAAACTTTGAAACCCCTAGTATAAAGTTTCAGGTCATTTGTTAATGGAGCTAATCCATTCTCTTTATTTCTGGCACACTCTGTCAGTCTTGCAACTGGATGCACGTACACACACACACCCTCCCACTTCAGATGCAGATAAAGTCATACTTATTTTTGATAGTTCATTGTTGATACTCAGCTTACGACAATGTCTGACTCAGACGCACTCTGACATTCAGGTGATAAACCACTATGAGAATCCGTTTATAGATACTGTGCGTCTGGTTCAGGGTGAGTTAAGCTGTAGAGATGCCGGCGCAAATGTTCATATACTCTGTTCAACATCTGTACTTTGTTGCCTCACCGTGAGCTAATTATAAGATAAAGTGAATCCAAGCGTTATAAATCACAAGAACAAACATAATACTGAATGAAGGACAGCTCATGAAGACACTCTGCTCATCATTAGCCTGATGTGAATATCTATTCTACTTACCAAAGTCAACTCGGGTTAATATACACTGCATGGGATGCTCTGTGGTGTGTCTGGTTGTGGTGGCACCGCTCTCGTAGCACGATGCGCACAGATCGTAGTCGTAGCAGATTAAACATTTGTATCGTCGACCTCTGAAGTTGCCCTTTAAACATGCATCGCAGCTCACGCCTGAGGGAAGAGGGATAAGACGTGACAAGAGACAGGAGAAAAGAGAGGTGAGATGCTATACATCAAAGTCAGCTTAATTTGAGTTGATCAACACAGCATGATATTTCATCAAATTTCATGATTGCAGATTTTAAGGATTATTTTATCCAACACATGTAGATCCTAAAAACACTTTAATATGTCTTCTCTGTTCTTATTAAGCATGACCTGAGATGTTTCAGTCCTTAACCAATTCTGATACTCAATTACAATGAACAGAAGCTTCATACTTTACTTAAACAAAAATGTTAACTTCAAAACATTCGTATACAAGAATTAGACGGTAGTATATGGTATAATTTTCACAGAAAGGTATCAACATGCTTGCAAAAAATGTGTTTGCATGTGGCGCATCGATCATGAACACCTACAAAATATAACACAGTAAAATAAGGTAATACTGCAATAAATAATACATCTGTTTTCAGTAATGTTAGTTTAATTGTGGCTGTGACCCCACTTAAACTCTTGTGGTGCTGCAGTTATGTACTATTTGCATCATATTCAAGTGCTTCTGCTTTGTTGGACTTTACTGTGCTATTTGTATTTTGTTGGTTTGTCTGTATATTCACCTGTGTCATGGTGGTGAAGGGACATTGTGTAAGCTGTATGTGATGTCTGTGTTGTTTGATTGCACCACAATAAAAACGATGATAACTACGGAAAAGAAACAACACTTCTTGGACACAGCCCTGCCGAAACTGGACATTTAAAGTGTCACATGGTGTGCATTTATGGCAGGGGTATTGCATCGCATCATGTATTACAAGTATATACCATCCACCCTCTGCAGCAATCCTCTTACTCGGGAGTGACCAGCAGACTGCTTGACTAGTGCCTGCCCTATTCACCTTTTAATAAAGCTAGACTCATAACACCCAGCTCATTCATAAAGCCACCCTGATCATCACTATATCCAGTCCAGCACTATATGTAAAAGGCTTAACCTTGTGTGTGTATAGGGTAAAGGGGACCCTCTATGTCCAAGCTCAGGGAATTCTTGATTGACTTGGACAGTCGTGCAGTCTCGGTGTATTGTATGTCACCAGGCTTTCTAAACTCCCTCATATCTCCATTCATAGCTAGCAAAGCTGAGTGCCACCCTGATCCTGCTGTGCAGCGGCTGACGACTAGCTGCTGGTAACAATGATAACCACTTAAACGCCAGGCACAAATAACTTGAGGACTACTGACAGCAAAGTTGACAACAACAACACAGACATGGAAACTAAAGGCCGCTTGGGCCTGACTAACCTTCGCTGCCGGGCTAAGCATTTAACCAATAAACCAGCTACTGTTAGCTTCACAGTTAGCTGACAGGCAAGACAGCTGTGTTACACTCCACCTAGCTCAACTTTTTACCGGCTGGTGAGCTCAAACACATAATGACAACCTTGGCTAGCGTTTACTTGACACCGACAACGAACTTCAAGCCCAACAAGGTTGGCCACAAGGACGAGGTGAATGTTGGTTTGCTAACGTTAAATGTTAGCTTGCGAAACTGGAATCTAAAGGCCAACTTTTACCAGGAAGGAGGCTAAAACACGCTAACATTTTCGAGAAGACAAGCCCTCGACCCCGCAACGCCATCTGGGATTCGCTGCTCTCCTATGTTTCCTATTCTCGGCACTCCCCCTTGCTCCCCAGCTCGTTAACGTTAACCTACATAACCTATTACCAGCTAGCTTGCAGGCTAGCTAGCACACTTGGCTAACGTTAACTAGCTTCTTCCGCTTGTATGTCAGCGTTGTTTTGGTCAACTAGCGCTGGCTGCTGTACATTTTCTGACACGCGGACGTCAACTGCAAGGTCCGCTGGATGAGACACACATTTGGTGTCCGCCATAATGCGTGCCCACGAAATTACACTGCAACCTTGCTGCTAACAGCAGGCAGCGTTAGCTAGGATGGGCTGCAAAACAAGAAATTCTCGGCTAGCTAACGCTAGCTCGCGCTGCTCTGTCAAGGTTTTTCTCACACATCCAGACCTGCTGGCGCGCCCCGTGTTGAAGCGTGTTCTTACCTTCATGACGGGACATCCTACGGACACTAGCGCAGCCCCCTGCTCGGGCTCCCTGGCTCGCAATACAGAATAATATTAGTGAAGAGAAGAGAAGCCGGGGTTGGTTGGCTGTCCCTGGCCTCTTCCCTCATGAAGGATCCGGTCTGGCTCACTGCCCCCCCTCCGCCTCCTGCTGTGTCACTGTCCGGCGCGCTGCTCCTCCGGACACAAGATGGCGGTGTTGTCTCAGTTTTAATGCGAGGCTCGCTCTGGCGATGGGTGGCTGAGGTTTAGTGACCGATAGTAACCCCAAATTATTAAACTCTTTGCTTTGAACTTATAATAGTCCCCCCTAAAACAAAGACTTTTTTTTAAAACCCTTTCATGCATGAATTATGAATGCACCAGGCAAGATTCATTTATTCATCTTAAGGCATAAAAAAAGAGCTCATTTCTTAAACGTGCATCACCCAAGAAAACACATATATTTTGTGAAACTATAAATGTATTTTCAGTGCTGTTAAACTAGTGCGTTGACATATTTTAGCATATTGTAATACTGTTCAATGCCACTCCTCTCCCTCATTGCTTGACTCTTCAGTCCCTTCACACACCTCCCCTGATGAAATGTGCATTTAATAACATAAATCAATTAATTTACAACCCCACAATTTACTGCAGATTAAGCAGTTTCAAGGACAACAAAGTTCCCTAGTATTAACTGTGGTTGAAATATAGCCAGCGACGCATAATGTCCAGTTTAGCGGTCATAAAATCAACATAAAATCAATACTTGGAAATTTTATGACTCCTTACCAAATTTTATTCACCTGCAAGGGTCTCGTATTACAGAATGGTTGGCAAGATATTCCTTTGTTGCTTTCCGTCAGCCATCTTGGTTTTAATATATTTGTGTTGCAATGACACAAAGTGTGCAGCTATAGCATCAAAACCTGTGCATGTACAAGGAAATTGCTCTTAAATAGCTGTCCATTGTTGTGATCACTATGCATCAAAGGGTTTAATGTCTTCATTAATAATTTTATTAATTAAATGTTCCATGTCCATCTTTCTGTACAGACAGTGAGACGTGTTTTCCTGTCACTTGATGGGGCTCCATGACTGTAAACCTAACCCACTGAAAACCCATTGAAGTGGGGTTGTATGAGGTACTTATCCATCGACAGTATCACGTTTTGGAGTTGTCAGTATGGCTTTCCTGTCAGTAGCAAGCATGGTAAAGCAGTAAAAATACTCTCAACATAACAAAACACGTAAACTGATGATGATTTTGTTTTCTATTTTCTTTTTTAGGTGTCTAAAATACGTTTTCTTGCCGACCCCCATCCACAGCAGTACATTGCTTAGCTTCTGTGCCAGACTTCAGCCTGCTTCTCCACACTGGGGGCGTACCAACTGAGATCTAATAAACTGACTATGGATAAGTACCCTGTACAACCCTACCTATCCCTTTAAAACAGGCCTTATTATTTGTTTTAATATACACACACAGGGCTGACCATAAAGCAGTACTGATTAGAATAAAATTAATTAATGTCAGCCATGTAATATTCTGAGTAGGCTACATAAATAATACTTAGTTCAATGCCCATCACCTGTTAACTTCAAAAAAATACCTTAAGCAGAACTCCTTAATTGTTCTTACTGACATTAAATATAAAATGCAAGTTATACAAAATAACATTAGCAAATCTGTCATCACAGACAGCACTAAGGGCATCACTGAAAGCTTTAATTTACATTGAATTTATCACAATTAATGCAAAATGCAACTACATATGCACAGTTAAGCAAATCATTTTAAGAAGTGTTCAGCTCTGTAAACCTTAAAGCTTTACATCACTTGTAATGTACAGCTGCTTCCATGCAGGGAGCCTTCTTGTGAGACACTAAAGGGCCCTTCTAGTTGTAGACGTTCTCACTTGACTAAACTGTACCTGTAGTACTTAAGTAGTATTTGGGAAAAACATCAGTTCCTCAAGTTTTTTCACCATGAAAGCTTCTCTTTGAAGCAAACATAACATATTGTTATCTTCAGTATCCAGCACACATGATAATTGGAATGGAGCCTCGGACATTCTGGTATTTTTTAAAGAGGTGTGCAGAGAGAAACATGATGAAAGTAAAAGATTTCAAAAGTTAGAAGATTTAAGAAGATTTTACATGAAGCACAAACCATAAACTGAAGTGCATCAAAAAGCTTTATGTGAGTCTGCCAACACTCAAATGTTGCTTTAACTTCATGGCTGAAACCTGAAGTTTTTACCAGTGATTTCAGGAATGAGTGAGAACAAGGGTGCACTGGATTAAGATCTATAAATTGCATTCTTTCTGCTCTCCCCACAGAACAGTCTGCGTAGGTCCACTTGATTGTTTTAGTATTTCACAGTGCCCCATTGTTGTTGTGGGTTCTGCCAGGCAGACCTTGGAGTGCAAAATCACGACAGGTCAGCATAATACAGAATCAAACTGGCACTACGACTGGGCGGCTGGCTGAGGTGTGGGGATGGAAAGAATAACAATACCCCTGCATGAGAAGCAACATTAACTTTGAAGTAAATATCACTGCCAATGTCTGACATCAGTTTTGGTCCAGCAGACTAATTCTGGGAAGTCTTTGAGTTCAGTGTTTTTTAAGAGCTGCAGACTTTTTGTAACCTGACATTCAGATAAAAAAACACAAGTAAAAGGAGGGTGTCACATGAATTCAAGCTGTATTAAGTAGTTTAGTCACGAGCCAGACTCAAGCCAGAGTCCCTCTAAAACAAAACTGTGTTACTGCAGGGTTTAATATCAGGATTAGCAGGATTTCATGTTAGAAATCACAAGTTTCTGAATATTATCTCAAAACTCATGTGCATCGTGTCTATTATACTGGGTGTGCAGGATGGATTTCACGCTCGACTAATTGCATCATCTCATTATTTGAACCCCACTGCCTCCTCAAGATGCACTCTGCCATGTTCTTACAAGCATACAGTAAGGCTATTAATACGAGGGTAAAAATAGGACAAGTTATTTTGAACGGTCCTGTATCACGCCACAGTCTCATGCTCCTCCTTCGAAAGAGACATTTTTAATAGTGATGCCAACGTGAAAAAAATTAATGGAAATAATGCATCATTTATAGTGAAGTCGGAGCAAGGCTAATAGCATGGAAGAACTGGTCACATTTGACATCATTTACATGGACTGTAGATGGAAAAACACTCCAGTGCACTGATGACTCATTAGTGCTTTGGAGGATGGTTTACTATCAGTATGGCAATAAAGAGGCATAGTACACCTGCACCCTATGTATACACAACATGACACAGTTTGCAGGTGACGTGACCTTGTGTTGCTGTAGATTGTTTTTAAGCAGCATTTAAGGGATTTGTTTATGTTAAATTACAGAAAATAAAGCATTTGTTCAGGATATTTGGCACATTTAATAGATAGATAGATAGAGATAGATAGATAGATAGATAGATAGATAGATTATGTCAAATATATATATAATAAAATGAAAAAAAAATTAGATTAAAGCTGAAAATAAATCCCAGAATTAGGGTCTTCATCTTTAACTTTATAATGCACTGCTGTCCAAGAGGAGTAACTACAAGACATCATGATAAACAGCATGACGAGACATCCAATCACTAAATAGTTAAATGTCTTTATGGCTCGCAGACCTCACAGAGCCCTTAAACCCACTGACCTACTGCACATTGTACCCTGCGGCACCACTTTGTTTCCATGCGTGCGCAAAAGCTGTGCGGATAGCAGGTACCAAGGGCTGCTGGGGTGGCAGGTGACACTTCCTACTGGGTAGTGGGTGCTGATGTATGTACACAAAACAGTGGTGTTATTGTAGCAGAGACCCTTGCGTGAGTGCGCCCATTCTTCGCCTCATCAATTGAAACCGGTCGGTGAGCTAAGCTGATGCTTTGGCAGCGCGCCAGGCGGAGGGGACGATGCGTTCAAGGGGGGAGGGTGCCTGGCCATCCTCCCTTACACACGGCCTGGAGCCTTTTAAATATTCCCATCAATGCGCAGAGGAGGATTGTGGGATTCCCGCATATTACAGACAACTAGGGAAATATATTTTTGTAAATGGGTCTACTTTGAGATAAAAATTACGTGTCTAATTTTCTGGACGTGCCTCTTCACGTCAGTGCGTCACAAGTCATTGAAGATTTTCACACTGTTTGGTTCCGGTTAGGCAACAAAGATATGAGCCAGAAGACACCAACACTGAGCAACTAGGTTCAACGGTGGTTTGCGTCAGTCACACACACACACACGCCCTACAAGGGTTAAAACACGCGCAACGTGAGACGCCTACTACGACTTCATTCAGTTTTGCCACGCCTTTCAACGTAAACAAATGGGGGCTTGACCAATAAGATTCACGATAGATCAGCCGATGATCAGATGACTGAAAAGGGGAAACTATTTAAAACTCTAATGAGACACTTGATGCAAGTTTATACGTTTCTCGAGCAGTGCTTGCACCGGCGCGCACCAAAACGCACCACCGGCTCCACTGCTCTTTGTCACCACTGGATTTAAACTCATTCACCCACCTAACGCGCTACCACCGGCAACACCAAAAGACATTTTATATTCCAAGGAAGCTTTTAATTCCTCCAAACTCGCCTGTGACTGAGAAATGAATCATAAAGCGCTTTTACTGTGGATTTTCCTACAGTGTGCTGCTGCGCTCTTCTCATCCGCTGTTGGGGAAAACGCTGTTCTTAAAGGTAAGAAATGGCTTTGTGTCTATTGTTCATTCATTTCTGTCATTTATTTCTCTCCCAGCCTCAAAGGGAAATGTCAATCTAACAGCATGGGTGCAAAGTAGGGCAAACGCGCGCTTGTGGGAAATCTATGAATGGAAAGATATACCAAGTATCCCAAACCTCACATTTCCTCATATTTCCCCTCATCCCTGCTTGGTTATTTTACATTTTTAGACTATTAAGCGAATTTCTGAAAGCGAGCAAGTGTGGTGAGCAGAGTCGACCGGAAAAACTGGGATGGATTTAAAAGACTGCGACGTGTCCTTTTTGGGGGCAGCGCGAGTGTTGAAAAGGGAGACACAACGCCACGTCTGTGTGAACCATTTGGAAAGATGTTCCGCTGAATCCGCGTTTTGCCGCGGACCGCTCACCACCGTTTTTACTACCCAGCTGAAGTCATTTTGGTCCGTGTGGCCCATCACCAAAGGGTGTTGAGTTCATTTAAATTCAGATCTGACGTTTCTGCTGTGCGCGGCGGGATTAACGCAGCCTGGTTTGAATCCACTCACCCCTTCATCAAGAATCAAACACAAAGAGAGCAAATTAGGACCGTGCGCTCTTAAAATAAACATTTAACCAACATTTTTGTAATTAAAATTTATTCAAAATCCCTGGATAAACTACGAGCATCACCTGGGTGTTTCCCAATGCTTCTTGCATCCGTCACATGCTTCCATTGTACCGTTTTGCCTCCAGTCCTGAGAGCGCACTCTTAAAGTCAAATGGCCTATAATTATACAAGCTCTCAGGCTGCAGCTGTGTGAAAACGAGTGACATAAAAGAAGAGAAGCCTTGCGGTGAGATTTTGGCCCAGGGCCTGCATCTCCTGTACCACAACTTGCACCCAACCCATTGGCTTTATTGTCACAGATGTTGGCTGCAAATGCAAGTTGATTGGCTATCTCAGCCGCTTCCTGATTGTGTGAGGCAAAATTGGCTGAGTGCCCTCTACGTTGGATTTAAAATTCAAATTTTGTAGTGAGGTTAAGGTGTTTTTTCCCTTTTTTTTAAATTGAGGTGGATGCATCAGAAAAGCATGAGAGGTTTATAGATAATCTGAGTGTTTCCTCAATTTAATCCTGTGTGATTTTCCCCTCAGGTGAAGACGGTGAATTGGATGGACTGCCAACAGACGGCAAGGCTCTCAGTGGCCTTATCAAGTACAACATGAGGAAGAATCTAGATCTGGACCAGGATGGCTGCTACCTGCAGACTGGGAAGAAGGAGTGTCTAGAGGAGTGTGGCTTCAACGCTACAGCCAAGACCATCTTCATCATCCACGGCTGGACGGTACGTATGAGCTGAGATTATTTTGTATCATCTCTATCTGGCTGCAGTCCCTCTCCTTCTCTATGTGGGTCACTCTTGGCAAACCTCTCTTCACTGAGTAAAGAGCAATTGTGCATTGGATGGAATTAAGTGTTGGCTCTCCATCCAGAGCACTTTGATTGTTGGAATTTATCATGTGAATGTGAGCTAACTGGGTGCAGAGTGTCAGAGAGAGGTCAGCTGGCTGAATGACTGACTGACTCCAGTTTTCTTTTTCTCCCTCAGATGAGTGGGATCTTTGAAAGCTGGATGTACAAGCTGGTCTCTGCAGTGATGCAGAGGGAGAGCGATGCCAATGTGGTTGTCGTCGATTGGATCGCCATGGCTCAGCAGCTGTACCCCGACGCAGTAAACCACACCCATGTCGGCGTCAGCATCGCCGAAATGCTCAACTGGCTTCAGGTATGTACAGTCATTTATAATCCTTAAACACCTGCGAAACTAACTTAGCTTCGTCCTAGGGATCCATGTTTGAGCCTTTTGCTGAAATTGAATGATTAAAACTGGGTCTCTACCTGGAGTCCTCAAAAAAGGCTGCTGTCACCTGCTCTGAAGTACCACAGTACCTGTGTTGTTGCCACCTGTGATGTAGCTTACTTCATAAAGCCAAGATGTCTGTATGTATGTAAATCGGAAGCATCAATGGATCCCGTTAACTCTCGTATGTTTTCAGATGTTTTTCTTCTTTATAAATGACTTATGGTGTCGTGTAATCTGAGCTATCTTGGCAGTCAAGTCAGTAATGCTGAGTGACAGAGGTGCAGCTGAGTACTGCAAATCCATAAGTCCTGCCCCATCTGTTTACTATAGGAGTGATTAGTTAGCATGACAGAACTGTCAAAACGTATTTGAAGAGGTGAAATATCATGCTCAGTATTGATTTTTATCTTAATGATTGATGTCTTTGGAACCCCCAAGTCACCCTGTGGCAGTAGCTCAGTTTCCTTCTGGTATGCTGTCTTCTGACTGAGGATACGTGATATTTTCTTACAAGGATCAGGGTGTGTTAAGTACTTCAGAGGGAAAGACAACAATTCCCATTCAGCCGGACTGTCACAAAATTGGACCAGTACACGAATAGCAAGTGAGGAGAGGCTCAGGCACCCTGCCACGTACTTGTAAACACAGACAAAGAGTATTTCATGGAGACAAACTGAGACAGATGGTGGAGGCGCTGTTGCATGGAGGGGACTGTCAGTAGATTCTGTCCGGGTTAACTGGGCTTGGCTCGGCTGCAGGCACGACTGATCGCTGCTGGCTAAAATCCAGGCTTTGCTCAGTGTGGGTTAGTGTCCAGTGTTGCAGCTGCTGATGTGAGTGTTGCAACTTTTTTTTTTAACAGGATGAGCAGCAGCTGCCTCTGGAGAAAGTGCACCTGATTGGCTACAGTTTGGGTGCTCATGTGGCTGGTTACGCTGGAACGTATGTGCGAGGGACCATCGGCAGAATCACTGGTAAGTTGAAAGCAACATAAATCTGCAGTAAACAGACCTCAAAGATGGTGCAGCTTCATTTTTCTGACTGTCATCTTTATTTCTGATAGGTCTAGACCCAGCCGGACCGATGTTTGAGGGTGTAGAGGAAAGGAAGCGCCTCTCCCCTGATGATGCCGCCTTTGTGGACGTTCTGCACACGTACACTCGAGAGGCTTTGGGTGTGAGCATCGGGATCCAGCAGCCAATTGGGGACATTGACATCTACCCCAATGGTGGTGAAGTGCAGCCCGGCTGTTCACTGGGTGACGTGCTGACAGTGGCTGGAAGTAAGTGCTTAAGAATTGGCTTTTTGTTTGCAGAAGCCAGCTGTCCACAACAAGATTTATCAGTTAAACTACATCAGCAGAAACCATTTACATCTGACGTTAATTTGTTCAGCTACCACAGTTGGCATGACCATATATAGTACTCCATCCAACAAGGAAAATGACAGTGTCTTAGCTTAATATTGCCTAAAATTCAGACTATATGTAACATTTACATTTACTTTTAACTGTAGCACGTCTAACCTGCCCTCTTCTTCCCCTCCAGACTTCATGGAGGTGATGAAGTGCGAGCATGAGCGCGCCGTGCACTTGTTTGTGGACTCTTTGATGAACAAGGAACACATGAGCTTCGCCTACCAGTGCACCGGCCCCGATCGCTTCAAGAAGGGCATCTGCCTCAGCTGCCGCAAAAATCGCTGCAACAACATCGGCTACAATGCCAGGAAGATGCGCAAGAGGCGCAACAGTAAAATGTATCTGAAGACACGTGCTGACACTCCCTTCGGAGGTGAGTCTCACTAACCCAATGGCCTGTAAATGCTTTGCCGGTTTTATCTTTTGCTACTATAATGCTTACTTCCGCTAGTAAAACAACTCAACGATAAGATAATCACTATTTCTTATCTTTAACTCTGCACGTTTTATGGTTCCCTGGCTCCCAGTGTAAATTACTACTGTACACACTTCCACAGTTGATTAAAGATTTACGCTGCGTTTGTTTTCTTTTAAGGCTACCACTATCAGATGAAGATGCACGTGTTCAACAGAAAAAAGTTTGACAATGCAGATCCCACCTTCCATGTCCAGTTGTACGGAGCCCAGACTGATACAGAGAAGATATTTGTCGATGTGTAAGTACAATATCTAAATCCTTTTCTGCAAAACCACCTTTTCTGACAACACCTCAGCATGACAACCCATAAAACCGCGCACACTGGCTTGGCTACTGTCCTAAATGTACAACCTGGCAGCTATTCTGCCTGTGACACTGAGAAGCACATGGCCTGCCGTGATAATAAGTTGGAACTTGAACCTTGTTTGTGCTGACCTTTTCAAAGTGCCAGGCACATAGGGTTGTGATGTACAACAAGCTCAGGATAGAGGAGGAAACCCAGTCACTTTCAGTTCAAGTTTCCATTGACGCATATGCCAAGTTGAAGTCGCAATCACTGACGTAAAAGCACAACAAAACAATACGTCAGCAATCAGACAAGGCTGCTTTAGTCCTTCACTACTCTTGTTAATAATTTGCCTTACTTAATGCAGAACTAGAATAGTTGACTTGAGCACACAGCTGAGAGAGAGCATCTGTTTTCTGGGCACCTGACTTAACCTGATTTCTCCCTGTTTGTGCAGCCATGATGAGACTATCGGTCTGAACCTGACCAACACCTTCTTGGTGTTCACTGAGAAGGATATTGGTGACCTGCTGAAGATCAGTCTGAGCTGGGAAGGAGAAGCCGAATCCTGGAACTCCGTCTGGAAGAACATTAAGAAGACGTTCTGGGCCTGGAACGCCAAGCCTCCCAAACCTGTGCTGGAAGTCCGGCGGATTCGCGTGAAAGCTGGGGAAACGCAGAAGAAGTAAGTAGGGTTACCAGCCATCTAAATACCCCACCTCCTCAGGATTTATTTGTCTTGACCATCACTTACACTGAGATTTCTTTTTATGTTACAGGTTTACGTTCTGTGCCCAAGATCCTGCAAAAACCCAAATTTCCCAGGGGACTCCATAACTTTCGTGAAATGTCGTGATGGCTGGGAAGTGAAGCCAAGAAAAAGGTATGACACGTGACAAAAGTTTGGATGTCTTGTTTGAATACTTTTGAATATATATATATTTAATAATACTGTAGAGTAAGAGGAAGCTGTAGTATGTGTGTGTGTGTGTGTGTGTGAGACTATTCCCAGTAAGTGAAACCTGTTTTTCTTGACAGGGTGCCCATGTAACAACTCTACACTTCCCACAACAAATGCACCATCACCATGGTGGACCCAACATGGATCAGCGAGAAGCTCTACCTTCTCTTTGTATGAGCACTTTTTTGTAGGAGGAAGATTGATCAGCGCACGGTGGGAGGGGCTCTACCAGAATCTTGACTGCACCTGGAAGGTCTCCATCGGTTTCTGGAGACAAGGACTCTGGGGGTCTGTCCTAGCGTATACAAGACGGCTGGAAAATGTTGCGCCGGCTGGAAGCAAAGGACAGTCCAAAATGTGTTGATTGCCCATGGAGTTACAGAACGTTCCTTTGTGTGGACTAGTGAGGTAGAATACAGATCTGTGCCAGTGGACATACACCAGCAATTGTAGTCGCTGTACTGTAAATTTTAAAATATTTTTTTATTTATAAGAAAAATGGAAGCACTGCAAGACCAACGTTATTTATCGGAGCACATCCTACAATGAAGCATATGTTGAATGAATTTATCCTAGATGCAGTATTTTGTGTGTGTGTATGTGTGTGTGTGTATGTGTATTGTGTGGGTGTTTGTTTGTGACCAAGAAGTGTGCCTTTCTGCTGAGAGATTACTGAAACACTGTATAACTGATGGAGATACCTGATCTCATTGCACACGGTTTTGTGCATCGTGTTACTGTTACTGTATGTGGCTTACTTTGGGGGTGTGTTCATGTACATAATGTAAATAACTTTTTGGAAAAATAAATTCACCCGTTATTTGTAAGAAACTGTTTGCTTGTAGTTTTCTTTGCATCTGTATTGTTATGTGCCTCAGTAAGGGTGGAATTATGGTTCCCAGAGTCAACATAAACTATGAACTGTGTTTAGTGGCCGGCTAATTGTAGGCTGCCAATTTCATGAAAATGTGCAAAATACAAGCTAAGATTTGCAACATGAGCTCTGTTCCTTTCCTGTTAATTTTGATGTTTCATTTATCCAAACAGACTTTAAACCCAGGCATGACAGTCATTTATCTGCAATTTGTAAGTGACAGTCATTTGTGAAACGTGACACTACCACCACTTGCAATCTGAGTGCAAGCAGCATTTGCAAATCCCCTTTGTGAAACTGCTGTCTGAGCATCAAGCAAGCTTTATCGGTTGATCCAACTTCTTTTGAGCACAACGTCTCCATAAAACATACAGTGTATATAGAGGCCAAGACACAACCAAGACCAGACCAGCTCAAGTCCCACAGTGCATGACACACTCAGGATAAAATTAGAGCATGCAAACCATAGGCACTCCTCAAATTGTGATTGATCCACATTCCCACAAAACGCCCAAAGAAAACAAACAGACTCCCCTTTATGCATCTCTTTTTATGCATACTGTATGTGTGTATGTATAAGTCAGTCCCTCAGGACGCTGCGATTGCAACAATACAGCCAAATTCAGCCAATCCCTGTGAACGCGACCTGCAATTTTGTCCAGTCTCCACAAAATACTGCAAATTTTATGTAAAATGGATTAAAAAAAATGTGATGGTGGAGCTGCGTGCGGCATATTGATTCACGCAGGCCCTCCTTTATCATGAGACTACTGCTGTGGGACCGAAGCTCTGTGCCTGGGACAGACTCACACACTCAGTGTCAGGGCTTATCGTCAGGGATTAATAAGTGTACCATGAGAAATGTCTAAATGTGGGGAGTGATAAAACTAAAAGGCATTGCAGAGGTGATTTTTATATACGGGGAATTACATCGTTGTTTATGAGCAACACTGAGGGGTTGAAATCAACTTAGCAATCTTTATTCAACACTCCTTTTTGCACAGGCAATTTAGTGATACCCCTGCAACTGTGGTCCTGACTGGTCTGGAAATAAAAAGCTAGGTCTTCTTTGTCTGAGATCAAGACATAGACCGAGTAAAAATGTGGTCGAGTCTGAGATGAGAGCTTCAAAAAGTGGTCTTGAGTCCAAGACTTATCTCGACTACTACAACACTAAATGCTCAAAATCTGTGGAATGCTAAATTAAACAGCGTCCGACCTGATTCACATGTTCCCCCTTAAACAATCACATCTCAGTAAACTAGCTCATTGCTATATGCTAACCTCTTCAAAAGTTTCACCCGAATGTTAACAATTATAAAACGCTTCCTTTTTTTTCCAGATATGTTATTGGGATAGTTTCTTGTAAATGACCAACATCACTTAATTCTCTGTTCTGCTTCAAATCACTGGACATCTCACGAATAAAAACACAAAGTTACAGCGCCTTTTGGCGTAAGTAGAAATTAACTGATCGATCAAGTGATACTGAATTTCTTGAATTTTCTTCTCTTTTAAATTGCACAGTATTTGTGGTAACACATGTTTACACATGTACCGGCATTATTCACAAGTAATCCCATCTTTCAACATAAAGTAAACCCTCTCTGTAATACACTGGTTGAATTGTGGGCGGTGACAAATCAGGAATGCAGGAAACATTACAGAGCTTTAATGACACATTTCCATTTGTTGGTGCATGAAGCGGCAACATCGTGCTCCTCTTGAACTTCATGCCAGAAAAAAACAGATGACAGAGACTGAAATATTTCTCACCATTGTACCATCTTTTGCCCTGTCATGTCTCAGTAAAATGCCTGGAAGATCAGTAGGATGAGGAATGTCTTACACTTAACATCATGTGCCTGTCTATTACTGTCAGTTTTCAGTTGATGTATTAGCTGGAGGGAAAATGATTCATGCCATCGACATTTTGTCCCTCTCATGTTCCTCTCAGTTTGTTTTCTGGTTGTAAATATCTTCAACAGGCACGTTTTGCATCGCAACAGCTACCCATTTTCCCCAAAGACAGATAACCTACAGTAACCCTACACGTCTAGAGTCAACGGCTGACAATCATACCACCCGGGGTTGGTTTGGTGACTCACTTCAGTGTCATAGTCAGAGTATCTTAACTGCGGTGATGCTATCTGCCTCCTTCTTATTCCAAACCACGATCCCTTTACTCACTGTCTGATTAGCCAGTGAAACTTTTTTACACTGTCTAACTGGAACCTATGTGTGTCAGCCCACCAGAATGCCAAGCTAGTAAGCACCGCAATAATAGCAGAGAAGCAGAGGAGTAAATCTGAGTGTTTTGAAAGCTTGAGAGGGTAGTTTGACAGAAGAGTCTTGGCTCAAAGTTAATTTACTCGTTTCATTTTCACAGGTCTTGAAGTACATCTCAAGTTCTACATTAGCAGATGGTGTTATTGAATGACTAAACTATGATAACAGGTTGTCGGGGGGACAGTCTGAGCCCGCATCTCTGTTTACTTATAATTTTTGATCTCTCTCTGGCTGTCCACCCCTTGGTTTAGGCCTTTGACACCCTTCTAGTCAAAGCTGTGATTGGTTTTGGGCTGTTGTTCACAGCCAATATCTGATTCAGGTGTTCATTCAGTCTCTTGTCGTGGGCCTTTTCATTTCACAAGTGTAGGTGGTTGTTTGAAGAAATTGTTGTCACTCTCATGTCTGTACGCTAAATACGAAGTCAGCATCAGCAGCTGTCTAACTTTGCTTAGCACAAAGACTGGGAAGGGGGGGAAACGGCTACCCTGGCTCTGCCAAAGGTGACAAAACCAACCCATATTATATTACATCATATCAAGAGCTCTTTATTCAGAGCGTATATTTGACTGGTTGCACATGACTCTCAACATGGAGACAGCCTGCCCGGCAGCTATCACCTAATTGTACTAACAATGCAAATAGTGCTAACCATGGCAGCAGCTGTTAACTGGAAGGAAGTGGAGTGTGCTACACTGACATGACGATGCTGTCCCGATATCAGCATTAACTGCTGTTTGATCAGAGTGCAGAGCAGCAGCAATTAGTTAGCCAACAGGATACACACATGTGACTCACATGCAACCACAACATAAAACAGAGAAGCTCGGATTGTAGCACACAGAGACAGAGCATGACATCATTACTGTAGCTACTACATTTTTACATATCAAATAGTGGTCTGTCGCTTTATTAATGCTCTGAATATCGTAGCCTATAAAGCTCCTTTAAAGTGTATGAAAAAGTGTAAAAACAATGCTGCTTTTGTGGGTTAATGTGACATGATCAAAACAAGATGTGCAATGGAACAAATGCCAGTTCCAAGAATTGGGATTAGACACACAGCCTCTGGAAAACATATGTCTGAGTTAAACCCAGTGCAGGTGTTCATACATCAACCCCTGGTCCAGATTGAAGGCATTTCTAGGTTTTAGTTATCGGTTATCAAGAAAAATCGATGAACCTGCCTCTTGGAAGTTGGCCCTGAGAGATCATTGGTGTAAGTCCAAGATCTAAATATGAGCAAAATCACAGTCTCACAGCCAAGATTTAAAACACAGCATTGAAACCTGCTACTGCTCCTGATTTGACTGGCAGGTATTGTACAGCACAGACAACTAAATCTAAATCTCCTTTTTTTTTTTTAAGTGTTTTTTAGAGCGTTTTTGCCTTTATTGTAGAGCAGCTTGAGAGTGACATGACGGGGGAGAGAGAGAGAGGAAGATACCAAAACATTCTCACTCTGACCTCATCACATATTGACGTTTTGGTCATGGTCCTCGTATGACGTGCAAGGTACCCTGGGTGTGTTGGTTGTTCTGGGACACCGTGTCAAGTTCTGCCTGTTAACATGCATTGTCTTCTTCCAAGATACGCTTCTGTTTTCATAGGAAATTTAATGTTTACGTACAGTCTCTTTCAAAGTAAATGCACAACATCAGTACAACAGCGTGAATTGACTTTTTTTTTCCCTTCAACAACAAAAACATGTGGTTAGGTTTAGGAAAAAAGAACAGGGTTTGTTTTTAGAATCTTACAGAACATGAACACCGCTCTCTCGGGTGAAAGTCAGTGTTTGTTGGACCCAGCCACCACACCTCCCGCCTGCCCCACTCAGACTTTCACTGCCTTAACTTTCATTCATGTCCCACAGCGTTTCCCCCTGACGCCGCTGGGCACCGTTTAACTATAATGGTGTTAAAGAATGCCTTCTTTCGTTGGTTTCTGACGCCACAAGTCACAAGTCGCTGCCCAAGTGCCTGATTTTGATGACTTTGGATTGAGATCAGGCTCATGACACACAGAAAGGGTTGTAGGTTGGGACCAAACCCTGGTCACTGCCAAGGACTCAGCCTACACAGTGAGATAGAGGTTGCCCTTGTTATCAAAGTCTCTGATGCTGATGGAGATTTGGGTTCACTGGAAACAGTACTGTGTTTATGAATGTGACTCAAATATATGACATCAAACTCTTAAAATGCTACAGCTCTACACTGGCTACTAAAGCTCTCCTGATTTCTATTTATAGGATGACTACACAGTATACACTTATACTGTATGTGACAAAGCGTGACTGTGAATCATCCCAATAGTAGCCCGTTGTGTTATTATTCTAATTCTCACAAATGCAAAAATTTAGGGGAATTCCACTGACAAAAAATAAAAACTGAAACCTGGCGGGGCAAAAACCAACCACGTTTTGTTACCACAAAGCCCCTGCAGTGGAATCACATGATCACAGGAGATTAAAGACAAACTTGTTCTACATTTTCAATCCAACACTAAATTTACTTTTGCTTTTCCTGTAAAAAAAAAAAGAAAATGAGCTTGTGTTAATTTGCACATTTAAATGTGTTCGTTTCGAGGTCCCTCAGTGCCTCCATCATTGCTTCCAGATCATTTGGCACAGCACACCAAGCAGTTCTGTGTTGCTGGTTACCCCGGTGCCACGTGCCTCGCAGATTAAAGGGTGGTGGTGCACACATTGCCACATGTTGGGATGTTGGCTCAAGCATCACACCAGCCGCTGGCCTGCGGATCAACAACAAAGAGTAAGAAGGGAGAGGCGGGGTAGGTCACCTCACATGGACTTGGCCTTCCACACATGCAGAGATGTACATCAGAGGGAGAAACTGCTTGAGGGATGATTCTCAAAAGTTTAATGACATCACAGCGGTCACAGTGGAAACACTCTCAGCAGAGCCGGCTGTTGACCTGTACTGTACTCATGTGATGCAGCTGAGCGATTTTGGCATGCCAGTCAGAGTCTGGCAAGAGTTGAAAGCATCGAGGTCACATGGACTGTGTGTCTTTCCAAGTAAGACGTCTTCCAAGTCTTCTAGGAATGTGAGAGGTGAGAGGGATGAAGGCGGACCCGACTTTTGTTTTCAGGGAATATGTTCTTACATATAATTATCTGAACAAATAATCCTTTGGATATTTGATCGCAGAATCAATGTTTTTGCAGAAGACATGTTGTGATAATGGAAAGTTGGAGAGGTAAAGGATTACACGAGATAGAGCAGCCATTAAATATTCTTTGTTTCTACCCACACAAGTTTTTTTTTTCTCTTTTGGCTTTTGGTGAAAATGATAGTCATCTTTTTTGCCTGATTTCAGTCTGAGTCTGCGGAACACATTGTCAGAAGTGTCACTTCTTGACAGAAGTGAAAGCTTTTCATCTCCGGAGATGGAAAGATGATGTTTTTTTCATATCTTGATGCATCGTTCACACCTCTGCAAACAGGTAAAACTAGACAAAAACCCTACAGCCATGCTAGTGGGTCTGTGAGACTGCACTTAAGCTGCCAGTATGCATGATTTGTCAGCTGTGCAGAAATGAGAATTTTAGCAGTGTTTGAACTTCTATCTATTCTGTGATGTATGAGAGAGTGTTGATATTTACCATATATCATATTTCCCCTGTCTTTTTTGCTCAGTCTTCCAGTGGCAGGTCCATATAACTGTTGATTTCTGTCGTGGTCAGACAACACATCCTATGAATGTAACCTAACGTAACCTTACTCCAAGGCAGGGCAATGCTTTGAGCTGTATACTGATGTTAAACAAGTCTAATGTTGAGCAAAGTTCTCCCTCTAGTACAGTGTGTTATGCTTGCAAACATTTGCTGAGCACAAAACCCAATGTACAGCCGAGGCTGCGTGGATCAAACAAACTCTGGACTTTCACCCTGGAGATCGCTGTTTGTTTCCTGTCTGAAGTCAAGTGATTTCTTTAAATAAAAACATAGCATTCTAATGTGTCTAGTACACAATGCTAGTGACTGCCTATGCCTATGTGATGTACTTAATTGAGCCAAACCATGACAACATGCTTTTGTTGCCTAAAGCGAAGGAAGTAAATGCAAAATCGAAGCTTTTCCCTGACATTCTAAGTTTATATCGAAAAAGACTGTATGTTGGGGTTGTGGCTTTGCCTCTCCCTTGTGTCTCCTGTCTCCCTTCCCTAGTTTGTTTTCAGTCTGTCCCTGTGTTTGCTGGGCGTGGCCTTCTGGTTCCCACCTCCTGCTAATCATCCTGAGTGCCAGCAGCTGCTGAACCTGTACACCTGAACCTCATCAGTCTCATTAACAATCAAGGCATTGGAGTATAAAACCCTGGCACAGACATTCAGACTCTGTCGGACCATTCACTCTCCTCTGCGGTACACTTTGTCTTTTTTGTGCTTTTTGGATCTCAATTTACACTGTGTTCTGTGTCTCAGTTTCACCACGCCTGCTTCGTCCTTGTCTTCTGCCTCCAGATTTGAACTGCTCTGTCTTGAGCCCATCTGCCTGCTCTGCTTCACCATTCACAGCCCACCTCAACCATCATTTCACTCAAGCCTTAAGCCCCACATCTTCAATCTACAATAAACTGCCTTTAACCATTCACAGCTTCTGGTTGTGTTTCCACTCGGGCCCAAGTTGAACTGTGGGACATTTCCAGTGAAAATGAAAACTTACATTGAAAAGACACAATGCATGTAATGAGCGTAAATAGACACGCCGGCCCTGAACCTCCAAAACTGATTTTTGAGGAGGACCCAGAGCGTCATAGTTTGCCAGGTAGGGCCAGTGACCAGGCATCATCATACGATGAGTAGAGCGTGATAATGTGTTGGATAAATTGTTAGGCATCAATAAAATCAGTACAGTTCATCCTGAAGGGGACTTGAATCTCTGTACCAAATTTCATGGCAATTCATCAGATAGTTGTTGAGACATTTTACTCAAGGCCGCAAATTTGCTAGGTATTAAAAAGTCTGTGGATCACTGAAGTTATAGAGGACCCATAATATCTGCACCAAATTACATGGCAATCCATCTAATAGTTATTGAGATATTTCAGTTTGTACCTAAGTGTTGGACTGACCATCATCTGCATTTAAAACTGAACTCAAGTACTATATTGTAGGACCCTTGCTTGAGTTTCTTGAGGATGTTTCACCTCTCATCCAAGAGGCTTTTTCGGTTTTAATAGACTGGTGCGACTGTGTTTATTTTTATAAATTGCTTTTTTTTTCTTTTTTTTGGTTTGTCAATTTATTTATTCATTTATTTCTTCTTTTTTTTTGTTTATATTTCTTGTCCGCGTGCTGGTTTTTTTTTGGTTTTTTTTTTACTTTCTTGTGGGTTGTCATGTGAATGTTCTATGTGGGATGAAAAACAAAAAATAAACCAGGCCAGAAGGCTTTTGAAACTTAAAAAAACATAAATAATAGACTGGTGCAGAATCGCAGGCTTTTACAAAAGCTGGTGTAGCACTTACGTTCACCATGGCCTGGATGACTGAGAATCTTCACCAACATTTAAAAGTGAAATTAGCTTGCAGGTGACAAGCTTTACATTTGAAGCAACCTGTTCTACATAGTTTCCAAATAGCTGCCTGTCTTATTTATTGTCATGCCCATTGACACTGTGCCATGTTATATATATATTATATATATATATGGGAGATGTCATGACGTCAAAGGAAATCATAACAGTGCTCACATGATAGAGAGTGTATTGTTTCTGTTTCTGTTGTCACATTGAGTATTATTATAAACCAATCATAAAACAGAAAGCCAAAATGAATATCCAATCAGACATCACATACTTTGAAGTCTACATTTATGTTTAGACAGTACACATGTTTGTTTACAGGCGGTTATAATTACACTGTCACCTGACTCCTGTTTTGAAGGTGGGCAATTTTCCACAGGTCTCCTCCGCTCCCATTGGTGGGCACATCATAACTCGACACCACTGTTCCTTTGTGTTTACCTCAACTGTCCAGAGCATATGGGATCAGTGCTGCGCTGTACTGTGTTGTGACTGGATGAGAGGTGCGTCACAGTGACAGCTGTTGTTTTAATCGTTATCTTTTATGACTTCTAAGAAGAGTTCTCCGAGGTCGAGTTCATAATCAGAGGTTACCCTTTTGTACAATGGAGGAGACAGAGGTCATCAAAACAAATTCAATCATATTTTAAACTAATTTTGTTAACAACTTGCTTGGACTGTGTCTGAGATAATTAGGTTTTAATTAAAGATGCATTTGCCAGAATGAAAGCTTATGTAATGTGTCCAGCAGTGTCCAGTTTTTTTTTTTTTTTTCGATCTGGCTTGTATTATGGCAGCTGCTGAATAGATGGATAACCACATTTTGCATATTTATTTATGACAAGTTTCTGCGATCAAAACCGCAGTGAGTAACTGAGGAGGATTACCGGCAAGGAAGGCAAAGCTATCACCGTGGATGGATTACTGAATGGACCTACTGGGCACAGGCCCAGGGGCCTAAAGTGTCAGGGGGCCCACTGAACCTTTATTCGCAGAATGCCATTGGTGCTTACCAAACAGGAAGAGACTCAAAATGACCACAATGACATGCAAAGGAACTGCAAAGAGACAGAGCATAAAACTGGCAAAACAAACACAAAGAGATCCATAAAAAAAACCTCGAAGAGACATAAGAGGACTACAAAATTAATGAAAACAACCAAAAATACACAAAATCATCTCAAAGGACCCAAACAACTACAAAAAGACACAAATCAACTGCAAAGAGACAAAAAATAATGACTACAAGGTACACAGAGAAACAAAAAGGACACAAAATTACCCCAAACAGACACAAAACCACAGAAAATAAAAAAAAACAAAACCACATAAACATCCTGAGTCTACGTAGAAGAAGTGGTGGGGCCCTTTGCATCACCGGGAAATTTTGCACATTGCCCAACTATAAGTTTTGCACCTCCTTGCACAAACTTCAACTATAAACAGCTATATTGTACATTTTTGTGACGCTATATTTCCTTTTTTCTCATATTTTTTATAGTGAACTTTCTGTTCTATATTCATGTTCTTAAGGGGTTTCAGTTCTTGCTTTATTTCTATTCCTCTTTATAGGTTTATTTTGTGTATTTTGTTTTATGTATGCAACAAAAAAAAAAGTAAATTCCACGCCTACTCAGCAATAAATCCTTTTCTGATTCTGATTTCAAATTCTGATCTGTGCCCACAGACCCGTTGTCTCGTAACCCTTCCATTGCAACCACAAGAAAAAGCAGAAAATAACTAGTTCACACCCTTAGGAAGGTGACAGATAACATCAAAAGACAAACCTTGGACTACAAGCCACAGAAAGAGGATGCCAAAAAACACCCGAGGACACTTCATCCTTCAAGACTTGGAGAAATCAAAGTAAATTGGCATGAAGCAAAAACCCAGGCCCCTAAATGGAGTAAAGAGGTTTAACTCAAGTCAGTAAGTTTCTACTGGCATCACACTGTATATCATTATGTCTGAAGACCAAGAAGAATCATTAATGTCTTCACTGAAATTTTATATAAGTTTGCGTAATGATTCAACATTTTATCAGTATATTTCAATGGGGTTTTTTGTTTTGTTTTTATGCTAGGAAAAAAAGGGGCCAACCTGACATGAGACACTTGTAAATAACAAGAATTAACTTTTATACTCAGTTTGTAAGCCAATGTGTAATTGACAAGTCTTTATTCAGAAAAAACAAGAAAACAACTGACACAGGGAAATGTTCAGCATGAGTTATATTCTAAATGTTGCAAAAACTGGAGTATTCCTGAATGCACCTCTCAAATTAAACATTTTTCCTAGTGTTTTGGAAGGATCATGTGCATTTGGGGTAAAAACTATTTATTTGTGCTCTAAAAAAGACAAATAATACAAAATGAACCAAACTAAAAGTTAATTATTCGATCTTTTACCACTCCAATGAAAAGTTTTGATAAACCTCTAATTCACAGTTTGGGCCCCAAAAAACTGAATTAGATATTTATCAGACCTTTATATGGAAGTGGCAGCATGGTGTTGAAGTGGTCAGGACTGTCACCTCACAGCAAGGTGGAGTTTGCACACTCCAGCTTCCTCCCACAGTCCAAAGACATGCAGGTTAACTGATGACTCTAAATTGGCCGTAGGTGTGAACGTGAGTGTGAATGGTTGTCTGTCTCTATATGTCAGCCCTGTGATGGTCTGGTGACCTGTCCAGGTCTGTCCTAATGTTAGCTGGAATAGACCCCCCCTGGTTACGGAAAATGAATGAATGAATGAATAATCTAATTCATAGTAACTAGTGAATAGCATTTCCCTTCATTGGTAGCTGACTCATTTTTACAATTTTGGCACAATGGACAATCACAACAGTAACGTGTATAAGAATGTCACTTTTTCATTATGTGGTCAATCTAAGGTCATCGTATAATGACGATATGTTAGAGGCCTGACCAGGGACAGGAGTTGCATTTTAACCTTGGCAAATGAACTGATACATTCAATCAAGAACAATTGGAATGTTTCTCAGAAATATTGTTGGCGATGACTTTAAGGAAATGAGTCAAGGTTATCACTACATGGCTCATTTATAACCTGTTATTTTGTATGTCCTGGACTGTCACTATCATGTTTTGGCAAAAAGCTGGACGTTAAACTCTGACGTTATTCTGTCAAACAGAAACAGACGGGGAAGAGACAGAACAGGGTCAGGCCACGGGTCGTTGTCCTGACGAAGAGCTCCCTACACATTTGGACCTCTGCCTGGCTGAGCAGCCCACTCTGTGCTGTCCTGCTATCACCTCCCCTCCAGACAGGAAGTTACTGTATCATACCATATTCAACAATGACCACATCTCTACTCACTGCCAACAGACGCACAACTGGAGAGACTGGAGAGCCAATTGTGGAAGAGCTGGCCATCTGGTAAATTCAGCTGACCCAGTCAGCTGTGAACATCATTTCTCAGCACTTGCTCTCATGGGATTTCCCAAATTAAAAAGGAGACTTATTGTCTGTGCCTGAATGCCACATATTTGCCATGACTTTTGCTCAGAAATGTCAAATGACAAAAGAGGAACTTAGACACTAATCGTTCACAGGAGAATTAAATATACTCTGCTACTTGTTACTGTAGCAGCAAATTCATCAAACTAGGAGTCTGAAATCTAACGGCGTTGACATGCAAAGCTTTGTTTACACTTCCAAACAACCTGTCTTATTGATTTTGATGAACAAAGTTTGCGTTTTTTTCCACAGGTAAGGCCTCATTTAACTCCATGAGCTCTTGTCTTGTGTGAACAGCTGTGGTGAAAACAAGCTTCTTCCAGACAAGGCAGCTGGCAAAAGTAAAACCTTTTCTCCAGAGACAGCACTTTGAAACAGTAATTCATGCCTTTGAGTCCACTCGGCTAGATTACTGCAGTGCACTAACTGGCACAAGAAAATCTGAGCCCATTTCACCGATTTTAGCTTCACTCCACTGGCTACCCGTCCATTTTAGAATTTATTTTAAAATTCTTTTATTTGCTTTTAAATCTCTAAATGATCTTGCCCCAGCGTACCTCTCTGAGCTTCTGCACCCCTACGCACCCAGCCGATCTCTCAGGTCAGCTGACCAGCTGCTCCTGAGGGTTCCCAAAACTGCTTGAAGCTCAGAGGGGACCGAGCGTTTTCGGTTGCAGCTCCAAAATTGTGGAATAAACTGCTGCTGCACATTAGACAGGCCTCCTCAATGTCTAAGTTTAAAACTCTTCTTAAAACGCACCTCTTTTCTTTGGCTTTTAACACCACGTAGGTTGTTGATTTTATGTAGTATTTTGACTTGATGTTTTATTGTGTTTATTTTACTGTACAGCACTTTGGAAACCTTTGTGTTTATTTAAATTGTGCTTTATAAATAAAATGGATTGGATTGGAACAGTGCTTCACTTTTTAAAGGAAAAGCTCCACATTTTGGGAAATAAACAAATTAATTTACTTCAATGAATAAGATTAGATGAGCACCACTCTCTTGCTAGGGCCCAGGGTTAATAATTAGCCTAGCTGAACATAAAGACTGAAAGCAAAGGGAAAGGGAGCCATACATATGCTTACCTCTAATGCTCAATTAACATGCTGTATTGAGTTTGTTTGATTTGCACACAAACAGAAATGCAAAAACAAGAATTTGTGGTTTTAGGGTGGGTTACATGCTGTACAAACAACAGTTTATCTATTTACCCAGTACTTCTGTGTGTTGTCTCCAGCATTAGTGTGTTTTAGTGCCTAACTGTTGTTTGCCCAGACATAATGTTAAAAAAAACCAAAAAAAACTCCCCCAATAAAACAAACAGTGTCGTTAGATGTCTGTTTGTGTACAGATTAAACAAATGAGACACAAATTATTAATTACTAAGCTTGGAGATGTTTGCAGGTGTATTTTTAAAAACTTTGCTGTGAGCCAGATCAGCTGTTTCTAACCTAAACTTTGCATATCACAGCTCCAGCACAGACATCAGATTGATATTTATTTTCTCATGTAACTCTCACAGAGAATAAGTTTATGTCTCAAAACATTGGAATACTCCTTTAAGTTGTTCCATCGAGCTGTTATGAGTCATTGTGCGTACACAGTCATAGGGTCATAGGATCCATTTCAAGCTTTGACGCCTTTTACAGTCCGCTGCGAGAGTTCCTCACAAGGTCAGAGGGCAAAGATGAGCAGGTGCAGCGGCCTTCCTTCTCTTGTTCAGGTCACTCAGCAGCTTGGGAAACAAACCTGTGAGCAAAAGGTCTGCATGGTGTCAAACTGAGTCATGGCACGTCCGGCGTAAGATAAAAATGTAAATATGACGCATGGCAAGGTGTTTTCTGACACCACTGTGTCCACAACAGTGAGCTCCATGTGTGCCGGTACGTTTTACACAAGTATGACATGTGTCTGTTACATGATTTCAACCTGAAGTATGCTAAACAAGCTTACATGTCAGGCCATGGCAACAAACATTACTACAATTTGTGAATTAATTTTTAACCAGAAATTTCCGTGATGCTTGGTTATTATTTATCTATCTAGATTGTTTTGGTGTGAGTTGTGGAGTGTTCGAGATATTGACCATAGAAATGTCTGTCTTCTCACCAATATAATGGAACTAGACGGCACTCAGCTCAGCAGCAATGTCTCTTTCCAGAAATCATGATCTGTTTACTCAAAATAATCTGCAGATCTTGTTGTGAGCAGTTTCATGTCTGTTTAGAGAAACAGACATCTCATGTTTTTGGGGTGAACTGTGCATTTAAAATTTTTGGAATGATGATGTTAGTTATGATCTGGTTATTCAAAACTCTGGGTTCGAAGCCTTGCTCAAGGACACTTCAATGTGGACAGGAAGGGCTGTGGACTGAGCCAACCCTGCAAATGATACACAATCCACTCTACCTTTACTATGAATAAGCACTAAACGATAACAGATAAGGGCGCCTTCTTTGCTTAAGGGGTTAAGAGGCAGACCATAAACCGTTACATATCTCACTCTTCCTTATTTCCTGTCATCAGTTAGGTCTGTTAGATGCTCTGACAGCACTGGACGGCCTCTTCACTTATAGTGTTAAAGGAGAGAAGGTATTTCCGTGGTCCCTCCGGGTCTTAGTAAAATGTTCTCACTTTGAAAAAATGTTTTTCAAACATGCCCACTGTTGTGTCTCCTTTTTCTTACTCAGCATCTCACATCCAGAAGCTCTCCCACAGTATCACAGAGAATATCACTGTTAATGGGACCAACACACACACACACACACACACACACACACCAACAGATTCTCCGAAGCTGGTCTATTTCTTCTGTTGGCTGTTTTATGGTGTCAGCAGCACAGGCGGGGACTTTCTCATGGGAACGAGCCAGACGAGATGTGAGGAATGCAAAGAAATGTCCGTCTGGCTAAAAGAAAGTGAAGAAAAAAAACTATAATCTGCTGTGAATAGGATTTATGTAATTCTCACATGTTACAAAAGGATACGTTTGAGTCCGGGGTGAATTTTTAGAGCAGGCACGTTGATTTGGCTTAATTTCTCTGCTGACTGAAACCAGATTTGCGGTCACAAACCCAGTCTGGGCATGACAAAGCAGGTCAGTGAATAGTTGGGATACTGTTGTGTTTATAACAAAATTACAGAGCAAACGTGACTAATTTTATCTTTTATTGTTTTAAGGATTTTAATAAAGTTTGTTGGTGTTTTTGATTGTTTTTTATCCCGTTTTGAAGAAGAATTTAAAGACAAGTGTTTCAGTGAGTCCACGTAGGGCTGATAAGCCTTCGACCTGACTTGCTCCCGTGCCTGTTGATGTATATATCAGCACTATCAGTCCTCTAACTGTTATTTTTTCACCCTCAGATAACAACACTACTGATACTGTGAGTTTTCTGCACACATGTTGCAGGTGATTTAAGGCCAGTCACCTCTTAAAATAGCTGGTTTGTTTCTTGAGCAGTCCGTCACTCTCATGATTGCAGCACCTTATTTGCCTGCGTAATGCAATAAGCAGCTTTATGACGAAAGCATAAACCAAAATACTTACTATTGTTTCTCATTTAGTCTAATCCCCATGTGGTTCTTGGCTGGTTTTGTAAACATGGACACATTAACATTTAAGTAACACTCACTACAAACAACAGCCTGCAAACAGACATGGGTCTTTTATGGGATTCAAGTCGCTGTGCTGCTGTCGAGCCAAATCCATGAAGTCTATATGAAGGTATTCGGCTTTGAAGTCACATGGTTTGATTCATATGATTTGAAGATTGTAAGTCACTTATACAGTAGATCAAACTCACTGTACCCGCAGACAGATCCTACCTCAAAGGGAACTTCACTTCTCATCAGAGCTACACTGGTGCAGAACGAGGATTTGCTCTTAATCTTTTAATACCAACACCATGTTTGTCAAAGTATTTTTTTTTCTCTTGGGGTAGACAGTGAGGAGGGGCAGCTGTAAGTGCAGAGAGGGCATCCACTCATTACACGCTTAAATCCCTAATAATAATACTTCAGTGACACTTAACGGGTCTGTGATTTCCTTATGATTTCAAAAGGAATTTTCCTGGAAAGGGTATAGTGATTATAGAAAAAGTAGACACCGTGGTTGTGTTTCCATTCATCTGTTGTCATGCAGATTTTCATTTTCCTCATAAAAAAACCTGAGTGGAAATGCCAGAATTTAAAAAACGTTTTAGGCTTGGTTGAGGCGGAAAAGTTGGTGTATCGATTAAAGCAAAATGCAACAGAGACAGACTTTAATGTTACTTCCACTGAAGACACAAAAAATGGTATAGTGTGGACCTCTGAGAAGACTTTAATGTTAAATTAATAAATGAACTTAACATTTTCTTCCAACACAGTTCTTACCAATGAGTGAAATACTTTGCGATAACCAAACGTCAATGAATAATAGACACATTTTCATTTGGGTTTAGACAGAGCTACTCTGATAAGAATGTAAGTCCTCTCACATGCCATAGTTCTTTCCAGGAAACCCTGTCGCTTCCTAGGAAGTTACAGACACATGAAAGAGCACACTACTGCAGTGGTTCCCAACTGGTCCAGCCACGGGATCCAGATTCCTCCTTGGTTATTAGTTCAAGGTCGACACAGCTGAATATATGCACCATCAGTTGGCTTTGTCCGCAAGCTAGTTTGCTGTCTCTGTTAAGTAGCTGTCCATTAGTCACTCACTCTACAACAAGAAGCGGCACTTCAAAATAAAAGCTCTGTACCCAAAATTCACTGTACTTTAAAATAAAGTCTGTTTTTTTTTTTTTTCTTTTTTACAAACAAGTCACTTGCAGTCCATTCAGAATAAACCATGATCCACTTTTTGACCACGATCCACCAGTTGGGAATCACTGCACTACTGTCACTGAACCCGTTAGAACGTAATGAAATACTTTCTGTTCTAAACATCCGTCCATTATATAAAAGAGGTTAAGTAATGCCACCTTTTCTGTTTCTCAGTTGTCTGTTTTGGCTTAAAAAGCAATTTTTGTAATAGAAAATAATCAGTGACAGATAAGTAACGGCAGAAAAGCCAAGGAAAGCAGCGCCATCTTCCAACACTTGCATGTTTTAGTTATTTTATTATTTCACAGGAAGGGAGGCAAAAAGTGACGATTACAAATGTCTTTGATCCAACTGTACATCTGCATTAAATTTCCAAGTTAAGGAAGGGACCAGACAAAAAGAAGACAATGAGGAGAGAAGCAGATGTGTCTCTGGGCTTGGACTGGCATTTCCGTTTGTCTTGATTGGAAGCAGGAGAATGTTGAAGGAATTTCATTATTAGATTGGACCAGTGCGGCATACGCCTGGAAACATTCACCTATTTCTAACACTGCAGCAGACAGTTTTTAGGTCAGTATCCTGCATATTGTAGTAGGCTACTTCATGCAGCAATATATTTAATGCATCATTTAATGAACGTAGAAGTTTAGTCTTAATACTCCTTGATCATCTTGAAGCACCATTTTAAAACCACTAATTTCAGTATCATCTACTTTGGCAGCTCCCACCTGTGGATGCACCATCTGATGCATCTGAAATCCTGTTAAACCATGGGAAGATTCTGACACATGGGCCCCTGGGCCTGGATGCCTAAAAGGCCCTCCTACACCCCTGGCAAGCACGCACAACATGCTGTTGCTTCTCCCCTCAGGAGATGAAGTCCTACAGATAAACTGGAGGGATTAACACTCATGTAAAACGTATGATGATGGTGTCTTTTGTGCGACATCTTCAAAGAGAATGTTTGGGTAATTCCTTCACTTTTTCTTTTTTTTTTAGGACTCGAGGGTTCTGTTATTGACATGAATGACTAAGCCCTTTGAAAAGAAAAGCAAATTTAACAACAGTGACTTAACACAGAGGCTCTGGCTATAGGCCCTTAGGCCCATTTGGTGATGCACCCATGTGTTCAACCAATTATCCAGTCAGAACTGCTCACCTGCTGTCAGTGTTTGCCTTTTGGCTTTGCTCTCGGTGATGTTAAATATTAGTCTGTACATTGATCAGTGTGCTCCAGTCCTTTCTTTTCCCCTGTAAGTATGATTTATGTGTCTGTCAGTGAGGAAACTACTGTTAGACTGCTGTCTGTGTGAAAAGAGGTCCCACCCTGTAATGCAACCTCATTTACTTGTGTTAGGAATGAATCAGCAGTTCAAACCTGAGGCACACCCTCCTTAAAGAACAGGCAAACCAGGTGGTAGATTTGGCACACACAGTGTGAGAACTCATTATGTCAAACAGCAGCATTTTACGGAGCTGTTGCTTTGAAAATGTAACAAATGGAGCTCCTGGAAAAGTTCAGTAAGGGACTGCACGTTTAGGCCTGTCATTTATCTATCACAACATCTGCCATTCACTCCGCACACACAGGCTCACTCATAATTCCTTGTTGTTATTGTTTGGGGCTGTCACTGAGACATCAGCTGTTGTGTCAGCTGATCTTATTTAACCAATGGCACAGAGACACACCTTCACCGTTAGCCTATCATGTTGCTGCTTCTTGTATGAAATTTGGCCCTATTTCTGCTTGAAGTACCTTTGTGCTGCAGTTGTGTGCACCTCCCCATCATCACCTAGTCTTTGCAGATTCATCAGCTTCATCAGCCATCAGTCTCAGCAGAGACATTATCCATCATGTACCTTTTAGCATCTTACAGCTATTCTCTTAGCTGCTAGCCCATGGATGTATTAAGAAAAGCATGATACTGCATTCCAAAAAAAGTCTCCAAGAGCTTCCCAAAGCTTTCTCATCTTTAGGTCCAATACAGCATGTGTACTAGCAATAGTTAAAGACTTTCTCTGGCTGAGTCAAACTGCACACATTAAAGTAACAAAATATTTTAATCATGTTGTTCTTCCAGACTTTCAAAATTTTCAAATAAATCAAAATTAGCTGATGCAAAGACTTTTCTGGACGGTTGAAGGTGCTTAGAAAAATGTATTCACCCTTTTTGAAAAATTAGTTTGCGACTGGCTTTCTGGGGCCACTACCCCAAACACAGCACTATTCCTGTGGGCTTATGTTAGCCGTATTCATATTTCATATATTATCTAATATCATAAGGCCATAATGTGTGAGTGTGTGTTTACAGCAGTTCCAGTGCCTCCATTTGTTCCAGTTTTTTTTACAGTGTCCACAGTGTCAGATCTTGACGGTGTGAGACATCACAGATTCCTGTCTTTGTTTCACATTAAAAGGAAATCATTTGGAAATTTTGCATATTCTGCAAGTACAAGGGTGGAGGTTCATTTTAACAGCGAATTGTGTCATCTCAGAAGTATGAGGCTCAGAGTGAGCTAATAATTGAACTTAACTTATTTTTCCAAACATCTAGTGATCTGCTGAACTAGTTCTCGCCACTACAATTTCACTTGTATTTTTTATTGTCACTCTGTTTCTTGATATTTGTCCTTAGTGTAATTTTACTATTCTTTGTCTCTACTCTGTATTTACAACATGTCTGTCCTGCTTCCTCGTCTGTGGCTCTTTCTGAGGTTTCTCCCTTTTCTCCTCATTAAAGTTTTTTCTGTGGAGTACTTTCCCCATCTGAATCCAAGGTCTAAGGGTGGAGGATGTTGTATGACGTACAATCTCTGATTTAGTAGGGGTGCAATGATACATTGATCTGGACTGACATATTGATTCAATAAGCAGCAATCCAACATCATCAGTACAAAGTGCAAAAACTAATACATATCGTCATCTTTAACATACAACTTTATTTTGAAATTCCTATGGCACATCCGCTTTTCTGTCCAAGTGCACCTTCATCCTAAACATTCAAACAGTGCTAGCAGTCCAGCGCCAGGCAGATGACGGCAAGATATTTACTGATATCTTCTCATATCGATCGCAGGCAACTGACTTGAATTGAACTTAAATCAAATAATGGCAGACTTTGTGATATTTCGGGGGGTTTGATATAGCCAGCAGATATCCGGATGATGAATATCTGGGCCAAGATTTGTCTTCCATGCGTCGGTTGTTGTGAGATTAGCAATTTCAGATGCAAGAATGGAGTTGGAGTTGAGAGACGACATCTACAAATCAGATACTATAACGGCAATAAAAACTAATTCATTGTTGGATGACAGTCGTTGGGTTGTGACATTGCATTCTGGCCAATACATTTTGCGTGTTTTGCTTTCCATATGGACTGCAAGCAATACTGATGAATACTACTTGTATAAATGTAAGCCAGGACGCTTCAGACACCAAAATCTTCTCCAGTTGCCTACAGATTCTGCATTTATTCACCAGCTTGTTCTCCCTCCCAACTGCTCAAATACTGCAGCTTTATCAATGATTTTGGTGTCAGATACCAACGAACAGAGGCACTTTTTCACAGCGTATGATACGCAATAGCTGCCAGCCACAACCCAACTCGACAAATACTGCTGTTTTGTCAGTGGATGTTGGTGTCAGACCCCGACACACCAAGACACTCTTTGGGGAAGTATGACACTCACTTGGAAGCAGCTATTTCTGATGCTGTTCGCAACTACTGTAGTATACAGAGCAAGAGAGTCCATATGACGCAGGTGGGAGTGCAGGTGGATGGGTCAAACAAACATTGGATTTTCACCCAAGAGACCGCTGTTAGTTTCCAAGTCAGTGGAGTCATTTTAATAACAACGTGGGTGCTAGTGTGTGTAGCATGCTACACAAGTCACAAGATGTGACATTACGTTTTTCAAACCTATCCGCATGCTTTTGTTGCCTGTTTTAACGATGTAGTTAATTCAGTTTGAAAAAGACCGCGTGCATGTAACAAGCTCAAATTAAAAAAAACACTCCATAAACGTCTAAAACTGATGCAGGAGGCTACCTAACGCATCATATTTTGATTTTTAGGGATGAGAACTGGTTGCACATGCAGAGATTTATTAAGGTTATATGTTGTACAGACTGTAAAGTCCTCTGAGGCAAATTTGTAGTTTGTAATTTTGGGCTACTAAACTGAACTTGACCTGTATCAAAGTCTTCTGCCATTTTTTCAGTTTCTCTTTCCCATCAAATTTTTTTTTGCTTCCATATCAGGTTAAATCATATCCTCCAAAACAAGGTTTGTGCTAACTTCCCTCCCTCCAAATAAAACAATGACTTGTTATCAACAAAAGCTCACCTCTCAACCTTCCCGTCCTCCCGACGTATGGGAACGGACCACCTGAGTTTTATTGTATGTTATGGTATCCAGCGGGAGTCTGTGTTGAGCAAGAAACATATACAGCCATGTCTGGTCTGACATAGATTATGCAACCCCTGGGAGCAGATGACAGTGTTCCCACCTCGAATTACACTCACAGCGGGACATCTGTGCACATACCTAAATACACTCCCGCTAACATAGCTAAATGCACTCCAGCTCACACGTGGCTGCGAATCCGACTACAACCTCTCCAAAGAGGACAGGATCAGAGGTGACCATGAGTGGAATAGAGTCCTGTTCAGTGCAAACACAGACATAGTCAGAACAAAATCGCCACGGAGGTTGAGGGATTTCCCCAGTGTATTGTGTATTTTGTGAATGAATGACTGATACACAATGGTGTGGCAGACAAGCTCAGGAGATACAAGGATAGGAGCTTTAGGAGGGGGGAAAAAACGACTGACTGGCAGACAGCAACAAATGGTAACTACTTCCGCCTCTGCGGGCTGGTTGTTACTCATGAAATAGTATTTCAGAAAGGATGAAAAGGAGCTGGGGAAACTGAGAGAGCGGGGGAGAAAAAACACAAACGTGTTGATTGGCTCAGGGCAGGGTGCCTGATTCCAGGCCCTTTGTGATTGGCTGAGAGGTATGGCCTCACCTTAAAAGAGGGTTACTCCAGTTCATTGACATTGAGATTCGTGTTGCATGTGCTGCCGTGACTGAAAACCATACATTCACTACAAGGACATGCCTTTCAAACCAGCAGCAGTCATTGCAGCATGTGTGGGCGTCAGTCTGTTCATTCCTGATCCTGCAGTCACTGTATTACACAGTTGTATTACTTTTTTACCATAGATCCAAAAGGAAAAATCACATATTTATTCCATAATTTGTAAAGAAAATCTCTAAAAGGCAGCAAAGATCCAAGCTCCTATTTGTAAATTAAACCATATTCATTCACAAATATTTTAACCTGAAGCTCAAATACCTGATTCAAACAACATAAAGCAGTTTATTGCATCACATTAGCAAAGTTTAACAAATAACTTCCTTCTCGGTCACACCATTTAGGCATTCAAATGTGACAGGCAGTGTGTCAGCGTAATCAGCTATGGCATGGAAAGTAATCGCTTGGAAAACATCACTAGAGACCATAAAATCAGCATTCACACCAAATTCATTTGTAGGCATGTACACATTCCTACCCTGTGTAGTCGAGCCATCTCCCCCCACGCCATGCCAATTCGAACCTTAACCCTGACCCCTTCCTCGCTCTCCTCCACAAACCTTTAAACTGACCCTAATCCCTGGACCGTGACCCCGTGCTCGCTTTGAATGTTAGTCATTGAATGTGCGGCACTTAGCCAAACAAAGGGACTTTGTATCGAATCCAAGTCGGACGCTTGGTGGGAAAGTTGCTGTGATGAGTTATTTCCCCACCAGACCCACTTTTGATCCCAAATTTATGGATGTGCTTTGATTTTATTGTGAGAAAAATTCACAATGTGACCTGATTGATTGAGAAATGACCTCAGATCGCATTTTTTCTGATTATGTTTTGATTTTTTCTAGTCAACTGATTGTCACTGCTTTTCAGACATGGTGCAGCATTAGCTTTAACGTAAAGACATGTTTCTAGAAAAATAAAATTCTATCTTCATTCTCCTTTTAGCTCTGTTTTTGGCAACCCTTTCTCATTTCAAAGTCACTGAATACTGGTGCTTGGGCAGTGACTTCCACATCAGACACCAACTAAAAAGCCATCATTTCACGTCAGTATGATATGTGGCCGGGTGCCATCAGTGTGTAACTGCACCTTACAGCATCAGGGGGAAATACAGCTGGACAACAACATAAGTTAAGGGGGCAAAAAGTCAGAGTAGGGTGGATGGGATTGGTGGTGGATGGGTCCAGTCAAGATAATAGCTGTAATGATGTCTGTCTCAGCATTATTACTACTATTAAAAAAGTCCCAATAAACACTGTTGTCAGTGTGCTCTTGGGTAATGTGGACTTTTTCAATTCTGACATTTTTTTGGATGGTGATTTTTTTAAGGAGGTAGCACACACTAGGTCAACAAAGCCAAACTCTCTGCATGGCTAAATACCACCATAGACTGTTTAAATAATGGGAATATTATTACTCTTAAAATATCATGAGAAAAAACTAAACCTTGATATTTAGAAGCAAATTATCTAGGAAGTCTGGGAACCTTGCTTCTGCAAAACTTTGTCTCATCAACAACCGGTATGCAAGAACTTTAAAGGGGATTTTGTCTTTAAGCCTCCAAAATCCCCCTGTGTCTCCCCTGCAGGAAGGCAGGCTTCTCGTAAAGTGAGTCTGAAATGATACCATTGGCTTGGAGTTCTCAGTGCAGTTTGGATGTTGTGAACACTCACAGGGGAGAGGTAAATTTTCTTGCCTGCAGTCATGATCTCAACCATCGTGGTTTAATGTCAAAACTGAAAGTAACACCTGGGATGGGGGTTGGACCAGAGTTTACCTGAGGAAATATTCCATTGCATCATAACTTAATCAAACGCTTTAATCCACAAATGTGTGTATTTACAGGAAGTCTAAGCAAACCAGTTGATGAGGCCTCTCTGGGACTGTAGGTGGTTGCCAGTCTTGGGCAGATGTGTTACAGTAAACCTCCTGAAACACCAACTGCGACTGACAACACAACATCAAGCTTGTGGAAATACATCCTGTCAGAGGTGTGCCATTCTCTGCAGCAGGTGACAAGAGACAAAGAACTAATGAAGGTGGTGGCTGGATATGTGCTGGAAGAAATGTTGTGTATCTCTGTCTTCCAGACTGAAAAGATACTAAATACAGGCAACAGAAGAACTTAATTTGCAAGCTTTGCAAGCAAGTATCCTCCTGTGTCTGTTGTTGACACTCCAGGATGCCATGCCAATATATGTTTGGTACATGCATCATGTCTTGTCCAAATACACATCTGTTGTCACAGGGTATGTACAGTTTCTCGTCGTTAGATGCATTCAGTTTGTTTCAAAACAGACTTACAACGCTAGTAAAACACCTTATATTTATGTTTATTTCCTTGAGTAACAAAAGCTCTTGGTGAGGTTCAGGCAACAAAAAGATGTGGTTAGGTTTAGAAAAAAATCATCATAGTTTGGCCCAACATTTACATGTGAAGTGAACAGCTGCCTCCTGGGCCAAAGTCCAGGGTTTGTTGGACCCATCCACTTCCCCTCTCACCTGCCTTACAGGGACTTTCCAGCTTCTTATTTTTCTGTTAATGGTGGCGCTTAAAAGTGACGCCATCTGGCAGCATCTGAAACTGATCCACCTCTTACAGTGGTACGATACACCATTGTAACGTGTCCTTTTGCATTGCTGTCTGACTCCAAAATCCCCAACAATGTGGCAATATTTGACAAGCTGGGAATGAGTAAGAGCTGAAGACATTCAGATTCAGATTCAGACAACTTTATTAATCTCACCAGGGGCAATTTGTTTGAACAGCTTTCTTTGCACACACACTATAACATAACACCCAGTAACATGTAGACACATAAATGAATACATTTGTTTAAATTTGTTTGAGTAATGAGCTGCAACATTGCTGGTGGCTCTACTTTTGTTTAATCTGTATTTCAAAATATTTGTCCAGACTAAACAAGAGGCCCGGCGCACAGACTGATGAGACAGACGAAATGGATCAGAATCTGTTTTAAGAGATGCACCTGCACACGGAGCACAGGGTGGTTAACACGGACCTTCAGAGTCAGAAGCACTGTATGCAACCTAGCGACGCACCTATCACACACACCCATAAAGTCAGTTATCATAAGTGCAGTGCTGCAGGGGTGTTACAGGACAGCTGGAGAACACATGAGTCTGCAGCTGTCCATCACTGGACATCAATGTTGCTCACACACACAAACATACACACTTCATACCATTCAGGACACACCTCATCCACGGGTGATACTAAAACAAATATAACAAAGTATGAATTGTTTGTGTCTTTGTTCGCTTTGAGTCTTGTGGAGCATGAAAATGACCTGCATAAATCTACTGCTGAAGAGGTGTATCAAGGCCCAAGCACCCGATGAAACAGGGAACTAAAGTGAGTGTGTCTGAGGGTTCACAGCTATGGTGGCCTGAGAGGAAAACTTGTAGCTATGTTCATGGATTGTCACATACATTTTGTAAATAATCTGTGGAACATTTAAGCAAAACAGTTGAACTGTTGAATCTCAACTAATAAGTAAATATGAGCTATACCCAAACAAAGTGTGAGGTCAAGGACTGAAAACACTTTCCACTTTCCACAGTGCAAGTTCTTCTAACCCTGCTGCATGTAGGTCATTACTTTCCTATGTTCCTATTCAACTTTTTCACCATCTAAGGTTTGTTGTTTTTTAATCCAGTGTTGAGTCGGGTGCCTGGGCCTTGGTACACCTGCTTGCGAGTCTAGTTTTGATAACCTATATTTACTGAATCCAAAGTTTTTTTTTGTTCGAATGACAGAGTGCTTAACAAAGGTTGCCATGCAGCTACTGATTGTTATAAAATGCAACCTGACAACTGCGTTGAGTCAAATCACCTGAGGGTAACCTGGCGTAGTTCTGCATGATTGACGCAAATGATGCAACATAAATTACAGAAAGACATAAACATGGCAGAAGTTACTGGAGGCTGAACTGCAACCAAAAACAATCAGCAGAAATCTGCAAAGTGAGTTGAGCTGGATTTGCACATCCAGTAACTTAATTCATCTGAACTGGGGACACACCCAGCAGCAATTTATTTTTAATCTGAATCATAAATTAAACTTGACACATTCAGACAATACAGTTGTTAGCTGTAATAATTATATATATAATAATTCTGACTCATGATGATTTTGACCTTTCAAAACCACCATTAACATTCACATCTGCTCTCACCATGACACAACAAGTCACATGGAAATTTGAGAGCATTTATATCACGTGCCCTAAGTTCATTTACCATAATTAGAGGTTGCTATATAAGGTGTGGAACTCCTGCCTGTTGCTTCATGCACAACTATGTGTCCACCATGTCAACACTGAGGACAAGCCAAATTCAGAGTAACGCTTGCACTTTGGGCAACTGTTGTTTGCCTCTGTGCTATAATGAGCTGGAGGGGCATTTCATAATAATGACACGGTAAACACAACCTGCCTGCCTGAAGGAATGACTTAACACTTTGCCGTTTATTTTGCTGTTTAGCCAGAAAGACCAAACGACAGCTCCTTTGGTTTAAGTCCATCTGTCCATTCAGGTCAGGTTTGCAGAAGGAAAGCAGAGAGGCTCAAACGTACATTTCCTTCACAACTTCCTGGTCAGACAAATACAAACAGCACATAACAGACACAACAGTGATGGGAAGGCAAGCCTAAGACTCTTAGAGTGGCCACAGTGTCAGACTGAAGATGTAAACGTGTAGCTGACTGTTCTGTCTGATATCACTGAAAACAAATTATAAACATTTCTGGAACAGAGGTTGATGGCTCAGGATGAATACCTCTTTTAAACAGTCTTGGGTGCTATAGCAAAAAAGCCATCACAGGAAATGGCCGCAGCCAAACGCTCAAACACACACACTCAACAGACGACAGGGCTGCAGCTGTCGACAAAATAATCTGTACGACGACTGTGATATGTTCAATATGGAAAATACTGGAAATAAATGGCTACGTGCAGGTTATATCCCCATAGGATGAAACCTATTACAAGGGATTTAGTTTTGTTTAGCATTGTTTGTCCTTTCTGGGTTGCTGTCGAAACATGGTGGTGGAGCAGTGAGATCTTCGTGGACAAGGAACAGCTACCTTAGTATATATAAATGGCTCATACTAAGGTAACAAAAACATAGTTCTTATTTTCAGGTGATTATACACCAAAGAAAACATTTCTGCCAATATATCTGCCTAAATCCTACACACTGAACCTTTAGTCTCCTGCATTCTGGTGAATTTTTCTGCACCTGTTTGTGCCTATTCTGCATCAAATTATGGTGTTTTTCTCTATAATTTTGTCAAAATAAAAGTCCTCTGCTACTTTGATGTTTTTATTGGCAGGGATGAATGTTAATGTTCCTGCGTCTCCCTTGAAATCCTCATCTATGACCCTTTGAAAGAAAAATTTCTGAGTCAATGATCTTGTTATTGCCTGGAAATACCAATAAAAATCATCATGTTTGTCTTTCAGTTTCCTGCAAAGTATCCTTCCAAGTAAAGGTGTTGATGAAGTGGCTGCCATGGAGCACTAGGAAAAGTCCAGTCAGGAAGAGGTAGCCTGTAACTTTCCTCCTCACCCCGCCATCCACTCCTTGCACACATGCTCACACTCTGACTGTCAGTGTTCAGGACTGTCCATCAAGTCATCAGCTGTTCCACGGCTGATCCACAATCAACCAATAGCACAGCGACACACCTTCTCTGTCAGCCTATCGTCTCACTGCTTCCCATTTGTTTTTCTACCTGTAGTCCTTTGATGCTTTAGTTTCACCTCCCCATCACCACCTGGTCTTCTCAGATGCAGCCTCTATTCACCACAGCAGTTATCAACCAAAGTCATCAGCCACCACCACCCCCACCAGTGTCTAGACTTCATGTGAGGAAGTTGCATCCAAAGGCTGCCCTGTTGATCACATTTGTAAGGTACATTTAACCTGTAATTATCTGTGGGTAACCATGGTAATAGCACTTCTGCTCTGTGGCACGTTACCTCTTACCTGTCACCATAGACCTAACCATGACCACAAGCAAACTTAAAATACTGTGTGATAACTTTGGCACAATAGCATCACCCTGGACAATGTGCCATAGATCAGCGCTCAGGACACCACCTCTTGCATTTTTTACTATTTTATCAGACACCTCTCATTGACTATACACACTCTGGTAGTGGCCTAAGTTTAAGGCGCTGACTGTAGACTACAATGGTCCTGTCTTGACTCCAGCTGCAGACCCCTGTTGTCTCCCATCTCTGTCCCCAGTTCCCCCCCGAGTCATCTTCCCACAGTGAACTGCCAAAAGATCGTGGCATTTTATCCCTGATTAAATAATGAATTCAATATCAGCGGCGGAAAGGAATGTGCTCATCAGATCAGATTGTCCAGTGAAAAATTTGGCGTGCTTAACACCTTTGTTCTGTGACAAAAAGTTTGGCCGCAGACGGACGTTCCCAGCAGAGCGGGGTTATCACAACGACTGTGTGTGTGTGTGTGTGTTCAGCCATCTGAAAGATAGACTTGATATCACACCACTCTGTCTGTCTGTCACGTCATTTGCCATGCAAAGCCCATCTGACACCACCCACCAACACGCAAGTGAAAACACACACACACACACACACACACACACACACACACACACGCGCGCACACACGCACACACACACACACACACACACACACACACACCCCTCTGCCTTTGCTACTTTGCTTGGTCCAATCTCCTTTTACACACACGCATGCACATTCTCATCCCACTTAACCTCATGCACATCACACCACATCTAACCAATTGGATGTCAGGGAGTCTCCAGTAACAGGTACTTTGTGTGTGTCTATACAAAACATGTCACTCTTAAAGCGAGAGTTTACACCAAAATAAAAAATATATGTTTTACCTGCTTACCTGCTATTTATCAGTCAAACTATTATTTTGGTGTGAGCTCTTCTCTCTAATATAATGGAACTAGATGGCAGTCAGTTTGTGCCAAAAGTACACATTTGAAAAACTAAACAGCAATGTCTTTTTCCAGATATCAGGACCCAGTTATCCAAGATAATCCACAGACCTTGTTGTGAGCAGTTTCATGTAGGAATTTGGGTTGAAGTTGTTTTGTTGAGTTTTCCTTGTTTTGTTGTTTTATTTGTATTGTAATTTTTGTCAGAAACACTTTCTTAGCTTTGTATGACTTCAGCTGTTGCATTGTTAATCATCCTGTTAAAGGTTTTTCGGTGCCAAATAACATATAGCTCTCTTTTTTTGCAGTGTAGGCTATATTATGCATGTGCAGAAAGGTCTTGAGCTGCTGTAGGCTATGCTAAAGATTAAAAAGTTTGTTAACATCTCAGTGTACTTACAGATGCTCAGCCCTCCTGGGTGGTTTTGTATTCCACTGCCTGTAAAATCTCTGAATTTTGTTTCAGGACAGACATTTTTTTAGTTCATTGTTTAGCTGAAAATGCTGCCAGGAAAACCTGATTGTTTTGTTTTTATTGCCTCATTCTTCAGCATGTAGACTCCACATTCACAAACGATAGTGTCATCATGGTCATCAAGTGGATGGAGACAATGCTGACAGTCTGGATGGACAGAAAACATTTTAACACACTCAAACACACTTATGTCTTTGCGTATCTAGACACATTTTGTTTTCTGATAGTTGATTTTTGTTATTCCTGCAGAAATCTTTCATGTCATTGTGTTAGAATAGTTAACAGAGTCACAGAGTCCTCTTCAGCCGTTTGAAAGCATCAACAGTATCCTGTATATCAGGTTTAGCTGTGCAGATCATGTTCATGTCTCTCTGTTAGATTCACAACATTAGTCTCATCCATCACTGAGCGGTCACAGATTTTACTGCCATCACTGATGGCAACACAGAAGATCACTCGAAAAAGAGATTTTAATCTCAGTGAAGCTTTGAGACAAACTGGATACACAAACAGTAAATTATAAGCCCACATCATAAAACAGCAGCTGGAATGAAATAAACGTTACACACTGACTTACTGACTCAGAAGGAACCATTTTAATTATGCAGTCAACACATAATTAACTTCAATTTGTAAAAGCAGGCATACCATGAAAGTTTACGTGTGGCCTGAGGCAACGGCTGAAGAAATGTTCTAGATACATTGTGTTAAACTATGTGATTTTACATGGCGCCTATACGTAATTACACCCTTCTTCAGTGCTACTATAAGGTCTGTTGTTCCTCCTCTGTACATACTGTGACAGGAAGCATGGTAAACCTGAGCAGCATGTCATCATGTGTACGCAGTATAACTAATATTAAATAGATAGATAAGTAACGATACTGTGAACTTAATTCAGAAGCATAATTTATTTTTCCTGATGTGTCTCTAGAGTCAGCACATTGTCTTCTACATTGTCTTGCACTGTGCATTGCATTGTGGGCATGAATGGATTACTGAAGAGGGCTACCCCTGGCCTTCACCTGCAAAATGTCACTTAACATGACACGTACTTACCAGGAAGAGACTCAAAATTACCTCAAAGAGATGCAGAGGAACTATAAAGAGACACAAAACAACCAAACATGACACAAGATGACCTCAAGGAGACAAAAAATGTCCTCAAAGAGACACAGAACAACCACAAAGTTTTGTCTTGCTTCTATGTCATAGAGGTCACAGGGCCTTTTGCATGTCTTTGCCCAGTCTAAATGTATTACACTCTCAAAAAAGGCTGGATTTAATACACGTTGTGCGAATCAAACACAGTCAAAGTGTTCTATTTGTATAATGTTGCACGTCAGCTTTGAACCTGTAGGTCAGGAGTGAGAAAGTGAAATAATGCAGTGAGTTTAATGAGGGATAAGTGACAGGTGTGGCTCTATGAGGGAGCGAGCAACAGGTATGCAGGGTGGAGCAGGATCAGGTAATGTGCTGAGGTGTGAGCGCACTGATGGGGTGTACTTTACTGCTGGCACTAACACTAATACGTGCATCAGCCGTTGGAGATCAAAGTTAGACTTGTAGGTCCCACTGCCTCCTCACCACCATCTAATGAAGGTGCGAGAACAGAGATAAAGGAGGACGTCTGTCAAGCACAGTCTGAACACATTAGCATGAATAAAATGTGTAGTAAAAAGTATGTTAAAGTATTTAATTCATTTTCAGCGATAAGCTGCAACAGCTGCTTGTGACGACAGTGTTAATAAACCTTTTTATAGTTATCTTTATGAAATGGCCACACTTTGTTATGGTTACATGAACATCATAGTCTTCATTTCGAGCTCAAAGATTATATTTAGTATAATGAGGAAAAATGCCACAACATTTCTTCTGATAGGTCTAAAGTCATGAAATCTGGCATTGATATATTTTGGGTAAGTATCTTACAGTGCATCTTTGAAATTTTTTGGTAATATAAAAAACCTAACTTTTATCATGAGTCAGGATTTTAAAAAAAATAGGAAAAATGCAAATGTGTGTAAATGTATATGAATTTTTTTACACACTGTGTGTATATCTTTGATATTTGACTTGTTATGAATTAATTTATACAGTTCATGCTGAGATACAGTCATTTTCCTGTCATACTATATTTAGTCTCTATATATGACCATACTTTATTTAGTCTACAGGCACATGACAGGACGAATGTTTATTCCCAAAATAAAATGAAATATGATGAATAAACAGAAGTCCTGTGTGCCCAAAGACTAAGTATAGTAAGAAAAACTTGCCAAGTCAAACCCAAACCCAGAATACACAGATCCACCAAAGTGAATCCAAAATTCCAGACACAAATGTGTCAATACAGATACAAGTCTGCAGGTTTTGTGCTTTGTACTTTTTGCACAGGAGTCCAGAGAAGTTTATAAACGTAACCCTTTATCCATTAAAAGATTCTTAAAAGTATCCAGGCAGTAAATGTATTTGCCATCACAATGGACTTTGGGAAAATATGTGATAATAATTACATGTAATTTTTAAGAAGTAGGCTTCTTGAGAAGAGTTTTCACATGATGATGCTCAGCTCAGCTTCCCTGCTGTGCTTTGTATTGTTGCATTGTGTGGTAACAGTTGGTTTTAGGATGCAGCTGAGGTCTGGAAAGTTCACATAAATACAAGACCGGGAGAGAGAGAGTACGGGTCTGATGCTGAAGATGGGAAAAGCGAGACAGGCTTGGTGTCATTGGGTGTCATCATAAAAGGAAACAGGTTTTTCTGTACTGTTGTATGAAGTCTCATGTCTGTCTCTCCATCACTTCAACTTCCTGTCATACGTAAACAAGTGACATTTTACCCAAGGGATGTGAAATCACTCAGAATACCTCCTTCCTCTTGTGACCTTTTGAAAAGAAATGGAAACTTTCTTTGTTTCAGTTCTTTACTTTTCAGAGACGGCATAACAGGTGATGAGCTCTCCTGTCTTGCCAAACCTTGCCTCCCTTTGCCTCACTGCGAGAACTCTCTTGGAATGTGATATGCTTTTTTTCTTGACTCTCTTGACATTTAACACTGGGGAAACCCTGCAGTGCGTCTGCTCTCAGTTTCCATCTCTCATCTGACACAGTTTTTGGTCTTAAAATATGCATTCACTGTGTTTCTAATGGGATCACTTCCAGTCCTGTGAAAACAGAAGAAGAGTTTGGTTTGGAATGACTTTACTGATTCAAACGTCAGTGTAAAGGATTTAGGAGGATATCTTGGTAGAAATGGAATAGAATATAATAAGTATGTTTTCTATACTGTATAATTTCCAGTATCATAATCACCTTTTTTTTTTTTTTTTTTTTTTTTTATACACCATTTTAGTTTGGTTTTAGTCATTCTTGTACTTATCTTACTCCTAATGTTACTCAGTTAGCCACTGTGGTTTTGCTTTTGTTTCTTATGTTGTATATTTGTATATTTTGCAGATATTTAATACTCTGTTGTTCTAAAACAGGGCCAAGAGAGTGACCCTGACCTGGGGAACCCACTGGTTGTTACTGGTTGTGAACATTAAATTGTTGTTACTTGAATTAGTGTTACCGTAATTCGAAGCATTCTCTGACACAACAACTTCCTTTAGCGATAAATAAAGTTCAATCGTGAGGGACTCCTTTTTTTATAGTAAAAAGAATATTCATCAACATGTGCACATAAGAATAAAAATGTGAAAAGTCTTAGGCGATTAGACCCCTTAGAGATGGTAAGATTTAAGGAGGCTGATGAATCCATAGTCGAATAGTGAACCCCTGGGGTCTAGACGCTGGTGGTGGTAGAGGTGGTGAGGATGAGATGAGAGGAAGATGGAGAAGTACTGATGATCTGGATGAGTAGAAAAATGATCCTGTGTCGAGCTTGTCTTGGACTCTGGATACAGTGGCTGGAGGTGAACAGGGCGGAGGAGGGCACGATGATTCTGCCTAAAATGACGGCTGACAGCAACAGAGAAGAGAGCAGATTTAAAATTTTGCTGTAGCATCCTGATTGGCTGAGAGAGGTCGTGGCAAAGTTTGACTGGATAACTAGAAGAGTGAACACTCATAGTCGGCTGATTAGAGGAAGCAATGGGGCTGGGAGTTGAACTGAACTGAATTATCACCTGAAAATAAAAATCCTTGTGTTTTTGTTACCCTGGAATGAGCCGTGTTTTATCTGCATGGGGAGCAGGACCTGTTTCATAGAGATTGCATTGTCCACTGCCAGGTTACTAGCCCAGAACGGTCAAACCAAACACTGGCCTTAGATAAGGCTGCTCGCATCAGCCACTGTAGCCGGCAGCCAATCTGTGACAAGCACCATCAGAAAAACACTGATCTGTAACATGAAACCGCTTTGTCAAGCTTTTTTTCCTTTGCAAAGATTAATTTTTGGACTTTTTCAGTTATTATAATAAAGGCAAAAGTCCAAAAAATAATCTATGTCAGCTCAAGATTGACAGGAAAGTGTCTGCAGCGGGCAGAGAGACGAAATGCAGCAAAGGGCCTCAGCTTGAACTTGAATTTGGGCCACTGCAAAGACTCATAGGAGCACGCCTTTTTTAACACGCCTGGTACAACACTGCAAAGAATTCTAACTTGTAGAAATCCCCCAAATTTTACACAATGAACCTCTAAAGATAACTGCAACTCATTCTTGTTGACATCTGAGAGCAGTTTGTATCTACTGATACATTCAAGTCACATTTTGGGAAACACCGTTGGCCTTATTTTGGCACGCATACCAGAAAACATGAGGACATCACCTCATCACCTCATCACCTCATCGTGATGATATTTATAGAGGCATGTCTCATTTTACATTTACTTTTTAGGTCTTTAATTGACACTCACCCAAAGCAACTTAAAATGAGCGGATGCACGAGGGGTCAGTCAGTTGTATGAGGTCAAATTATTCTATGTGTTTAACTTTATCTGATGCATATTATGCAATATGTGGTTGGCTGGCAGAGCTACAGCTGTGGTGTAACATGTGTATGCGTGCAAGGTCTTACCATGCCTTGGCACTGGCATGATAAAACAACAAGGTTATATAATCTGTAGGCAGGATAACAGCTGTATGAGGCTGGGAGGCTAATTATTTTTGGCAAGAGTAAAGTTGACTGGTCTGGTAAGATCGAAAGGAGCAAATACAATATCCAGTTAATCACCTCAGGACAACACTGTGTCACACCATGTTGCCTGTGCAAGGTCTCTGTTCTGAGAAACTATTTGCTGGCCATTGCTTCAAAGCCTGCTTGATTTTTTTTTCCTGCTGCAGTCAGTTTCAGAGATACCGGAAGTTTATTCCTCTTAATTGCCGCCAGATATAGAACTTTTAAATCTAAAAAGAATAAAATCTGTTGAGCTGCTGCTTGATGAGGACTTAAATCAGTTGGACAAATATTTCAGACCCTACTGTGAAAGATTTTATGTGTTAGTCCCAGCTTGATTTGTGCAACTAATTTATCAACTGGAAGCCAATTAGGTTGCAGAAACTGTGCTGTATCAAGATGACTACAGCCGGGGCGGCAACTTTAACACAGCACTGATAAAACTGGCTGCACCACCTAATTCAAACAGAGGCTATCCCTTCATGGTGGCCATTTTGCCTCAGCTTTTATCAGTCAAAGCCAGTGGTGCGGTTGCAAGATAATTAGCTGTAGCAGAAACTAGAAAAATGTATTCCTGCTACACAACATCACATTTATTTTTTCAGCCTTCCCTCTAATGTTTGCCTTTTCCTGTAAATTGCTGGATACGTCTCCAGGACTTGATTTATTCAAATAAATCGAGTGAATGAATGATTCGTCATTGAACTTGCAACCACCTCATGCAACCAGTGATGAGGGGCTGCAAGTAGACTTAGCTTTGTTTTACAGACAAAGCCAAGCCATAAATGTTGGAAGCCCCCAAAGTAAGCAGTACTTTAGTGGCTTCTGGCTGAATGCTAATAACAGCATGCTATAGAGCGCACAGGAAGCATGTCAATAGGCAACTTTACATATGAATTGGGATACAAAGGAAACTGTAGGACAGACAGGGAGGTGGTTCAAGGGATCATTAGAGATAAAGTGAACATGGCATATAGCACATTTAATGAATTCAGTGTGCTTTGCATCAAGGTGCATACAACAACAAGTGGCGTGAGAAATACTTTACACACAATTAAAGAACAAACAACACTGACAACACCCCACCCTCCAAAAATATTGACAAACTATAAAACAATGCCACGGGGGGGAAAAAATAAAGACACATGCGCACAAATAATAACTAATGATACTGAAAACAGCAGGTTTCTGTCTGCTGTCATCACGCACATTGTTCCAGAGAAAAAAAACGACAGTGACGCGCCTAATTCTGAGGAAATCAGGCGAGGTGGTGATTTCCCTGGGTGTTTACATCATTTTACCGACACCACAATAATCTCTGTTTTTCTTGAGGATTTACCAAACCATGTGGTGTTATTTTATGTTTTAGTATGATATGCTTATCTGCTTAGGTAACAGGAAAAAGGCACCTTCTGGGGCCTGTGGTATCACTTCCGTCCAGTGTGTTGCCACTGAAGTGAAACTCTGCTGCTGAACGGAGACATCAGCACCCTCTCATACTTCTGCACAGGGTGTTTTGTGAATCTGACGATCTCTGATACACCGACTCTCTCACTGCTTGTGCTGCACGTAAAACCACAGTCTGATAATGAATGAAGAAGGTACTCCCTCGTTCAGCCTGATAATCCACATTCCTGACGGTTCCAACGAAACAAAAGCATCAAGAAACTTAGACTGAGTTAGTGGGCGGATCTGTTCAGCTGTGACTGGATTCCACAGAATCTCCCTCCTGGATACGCTGTGGGAATATAAATGTTTTTATCACATGATATCTTGCATGCTCATAACATTCTCTCTGAACAGTACAGTGAGCCAGCAGCAACAGTTTTAAAGAGTCATCATGCAACACTCTTAAATATCTGCAGCACTTAAGGATTGACACTGTGTACAAGCGTCAGGTGTGACGTGGCTACTGATTATGAAAATGCACAGTGATACAATGTGCGGCCTTGTTTAAATGTGTTTCTTTCCCCTGGATGAAATTCCAAAGCTGTGAGAAACCTCTAGAAAAGGTCACAATGAGTTTACTTGTCGGATTAAATAGTTATCTGTGTTTTAAGGTTTTGCAATGTGCTTATGCAGGATTGGGTTGCATGTTAATCTCTGTTCACAACTGTTTTCCAAAACAGATTATGATTATAAAGATAGATCTGTGTCTGATATAAGGACATAATTTCTGCCCTTTTGGATAGACTGAGAAGATGGAGTCAGCCTTGGCCCATTCTTTGCACACATAATCTAGGACAGATCAAACTCAAATTATGGGACTCATGCACATAATTAATCTCCTCTGGTATTTCAAATTTGCAGCCATGGGTATCATTATGAGTTGGAGGCAGCATGATTACCTGCTGGAAAACTTAGCTACTTTGGATTTTATCTTGAATTAAATACATGCCTTTAGAATAGTGTAATTTTTTTTGTCTCTCTGTTGCTCCCATTCTGCAAACATCTACCAGAGTCACTTAATGCCCACACCCACTTACACACCTGCTCCTACATCAAGCCACACCTTTGTTTTGTTTAGAATTTTCCTCGAGTGCGTGGGAAAACTTCAACTTCTGCGACAGAAGTTTGCTGGACGGCCAAAAACAATCAAAATTCTGCCATCTCTGTGGTGGCTTTTTTGTCCATCCGTAAAGATATGCATGTCCTTGGGTTGAACACTGTGGGCATACTCTATACTACACAAAAATATGGACACAAAACAAAAGTGTGTGGAACCAAGGCATCAGAAAGCTCCAGGATTTTTCACATACCCACTTAAACATGTGCAAGGATACATAAAAACGTAGTTTTGTGACAGAACTCTCACTCAGCTTTTTGTTTGTGCAAATACAGGGTCGAGAGATGTGACAGCAAACTGAAAAAATGCTGCAGAATATCAGAGACCCCTGTCTTTCCCTGCCCCCACCCACTGCAGTGAGGTCACCACAGAATATCCACTTCAGTAAAAATGATACCCACGGACACTAATCCTTTGCCTGATTATTTATCGTACTAACGTATTGTTCTTGTTCCTGTATCGTTTGCCTCTTTGTTTATTCATGATCTCTTCCTGTTTTTGTAATTTGCCTGCTCTCTGTCAGATCTTTTGTCCTCATGGCTGACCACCTGTTTCTGACCTCACAAAGGAAACTATTTGAAGGATTTCCACAGACATTTATGCTTCCCAGAGGATGACTCCTGCAGGCTTTGGTGATCCCCTGACTTTTCCTCTGGTGCTATCAATAGGTTGACAGTTCTGCATTTTATGTGATAGTCCCAATTTAATTTGCGTGACTAGTTGGAATCGGCATCTCTCTCTCAGAATATATTAACATACTCCTTTTGCTATCATGTAATTTAAGTTTCACAATAAGCTCACGTCAACTGAGCCATCTCAGTTACAACTGAGTAAACCCAGCTGGCTGAGGAAGACTGCAAGATGTGGTTGAAATATGCGTCAACCTCTGGGGCTGGAAAATGTAGTCAGTGTGGAAGTGCCAAAATTGCAGTTCCTTGGATGCCCACTTGAGGCTGACTCCAGAAGCCAGTCAGTCCCATACAGTCTATGGTCAGTCCCCACAGACATGTACAGCCAGGTTAAGGTCCACTCATAATTAAGGGTGGACCGCTTTGTGTGACAGGCTGTCAGATCCACCCTTTCCTCCTTCACAGCACCAATCTCTTGCCCAAATGTGGTCATTTCTGGCTCCAAAAACCAAGATGGTGACAGCCGAATTGAGGCTTCAGAACGAAAGTCCACAAACCGTGCGCAGTGTCATGGTAGCTACGTCCATTATTTTTACAGTTTATGGGTTAAACGGGTAAAGCTGTGGATTAGGGTGAATGTGGTGAATGCAAAATAGGCGCTAAAAACGGAAGCTTAATGCTACCCTGCCAGAAAAAGGAAAATGGATCAGTATCACATTATAACACGAAAAGTTTATTGTTATAATAAATCATTTTTCAAGGTATATTTGGATATTTTTATGTTATAACAAAATATTTGCAGTTCATTAGGGCATACAAACTTATTAGGTTACAGCAAGAAACTTTACTTTTATGTTCTTGAATAATTCTTTGGTTGATACATGGTGAGATTCTGCTGTTGTTGAGCATGGTGGATGACACTGTGATAAAAAGGCATACACTAAAAATGATTAAATGCATGAGACTACACAGAAGGAAGAATACATCCAACCCTTTGGAAGTAGCATCATGTCTCATTGATCTGGGGGGTCCATGGATACAAGCTACACCAGTTAATTGCAAAAGGCAGAGCACCACTTAACAATAGGGGTACACATCACAAAGAGTCCACCTGTGCCCAAGACCAACTTATCTTAATGTAATTTTAAGCACAATGCTTCATCAAGCTGCTGATGACTGAACACGTGCACCTGTAAGAGTGACCAATATATATGGTGAAACAGTTTGCATGCCTCATTCTGCACTGAGGAAAGTCCAACATGGGCTGAAATGTTTTGCACTCTACGCACATGTTCACTGTCTTTACAGCCCTGCAACATGTGAAATAAAGATTTTTGAAATCCAGACTTCAGTATAAATCTGTTTTTGTTCTGTGTGTGAGTCTTCCTTTGCTACACGGTGACATCTCTCTGACTTCCGCACCAGAAAAAAAGACTAACAGAACAGTTTATTAAGGTGCGGCTCATAACCTGAAAAAACATCTTGACATCTTGTTATAACAATCACCTTCTCTGATTTCTCTTTCTGGCGTGGCAACAATACACTGCCATAGCTAAATGACACTTAACGTTAAATTTGCTTTACTTTTAAACTTCTTTTTTCTTTTTAGTGGTTTCTTGTAAGTGACAGGATGTGATGTATAATAATAAAGGTTTCCAAGTGGGGAAAGGAGGACTGTATCACACTAAATAAATTGTAGCCTTTGATAGAGCAAACATACAGGCTGTAATAAAGACTATGAGCTGCATACAGTGAATTCCTGGCATAGTATCTTATACTGCCTCCTTATTAAGATTTGCTGAAAGATGGTTCTCACATATTGTTCTAGTTCTAGTGGGCAAATGATCCAACTGCAAAGTATGCATGACATACAGCATCATTTAAAGCATTAGTCATATGATTGCATTTATTGGTTACTAATGAGAGATCAATAACTTTTGTTTACAACAGTGTGAAAACATTTGTTAGTTACAGGTTTAAACAAAGTGGTGCTCCACTCTGCTCTGAGGGATTTCATGCCCCTAAATGTCAGCATGCCTGAAGCAGAGCTCAGCGTCTGAAGTGCTGGTGCTGTCTCTCATTGTTAGCATTTACAGTAAGCTCTCCATGACGATGCAGATCAAAGGCCAGAGCAATGCTGGAGTCATTAGCTCACTCCCCTTGTACACTTTGCTGAAGTTTTTGTTCCTGTGGGGTTTTGTAAAGAATCCAGTCACTGGACAAACGAGGAGCAATGTCCAGTTTGAAATAACTCTGCACGAAGCAGTTTAAGGGCCAAGCCTGAACAGCTTGGTGAAAGTAACACCAGTATTTATGTTGGATTTGTACGCTGACCTTTTCGTGCAAAAATCTATAAAATACCATAGCTTACCTCAGTTTGAAAAAAAATGTTTATGTATTTCAGTTTCACATTATTTGATACTGGTGCACGCTGTGGAAAGAATGAATCCTTGCCGTGGACGCTGCACGCAAAGAACTGAAAAGCAAACAAAAGGGTGCTGAATACAACATACCAGGCTGCCACTATCCCATAATACTATTATGATTCTTCTTGGATTCAAGGGCACAGGAGGCTGGAGCCAATCTGAAAGAGACAGACAAGGAACACACTGGACAGGCCACCAATCTGTCGAACACATGCAGTCAAACACATCCTCACTACCACTGACATCTTGCTTGTTTCCACAGCCTCTTACCTAACCTGCACATCTGTTTCAAACTCCACAGATAAAAGCCTCAGGAGGTTGTCAGCCTCTTACTTGCAATAAGTATGAGCAGATTAACCTGCCGGGGGTGTCCTGGGGCACAGAAGAGCAGCAGGGCCCCTACTAACCTCTTGTTCCTCCCCATTCTGCACAATTTGCAATTTGTTTGCATGCTTTAATAATACCTAGCCTCTAATTCGCTGTACTTACAGGAACACGCAGCATTAACCAGATTTTGGCATGCTGACCCTCCTCAAGACAGGGTCCTTAAGGCCCTTATCATGTCAATTAACATTTTTGCTTTAGTATTACGTAAGTTTCTGAAAAAAAAAAAAAGAAAGAAAAGTTAGAAACTTTTGAGGCTCACAGTTACACAGTTTACCTGGCTGGTAGAAGCTTCGGCTGTGAAGTGACCACTAAGCTTCTTTGTAGATATATTAATTCTTGTAATCAGCATGGGGAGAGAGTTACTGCCTCAGGTGAGGGAGTTCTAGTATCTCAGGGTCTTGTTCACGAGTGAGGGTAGAATGGAGCACAAGATGGATCGGCAATTTGGCGCAGCTCCTGCAGTGATGCAGCTGTGATGAAGAAAGAGCTGAGCCAGAAGGGCGAAGCTTTCAGTCGATTGGTCCATCTACATCCCAACCCTCACCTGTGGTCATGAGCTCTGGGTAGTGACCGAGAGAACGAGATAGCGGCCAAAATTAATGTTGGTATTGTACCTTTCTGCAAACTATAGATATGTTAAACTTGTATGTTTAGAGGCATTAGAAGCAAAAGGAAGAAGAGGAGGGACATGATTTGTTTTTGTATCACTTACGTCTTTCAGAACATAAAGACGGTTTCAGCAAATATGAGCCAAAGTTATTTTCTTTTTTTGGCATTTTAGCCTTTAATTGACAGGACAGACAAGTGTGAAAGGGGGAGAGAGAGTGGCATGCATGAAATGGCTACAGGCTGGGGTCGAACCCCGGACCCTGCGGCAACAGCCTCGTACACAGGGCACCTGCTCTATCCACTAAGCCACCGAAAATTCCCCATAGTCTCATCAAAAAAATACGCCCTTCTGTTGTTTGTTGGTCTGGAACAGAGGTCTGCTGCTGTCTGTTGCTTGGCAGCATCTCGCCAAGGTGTCACATCATCCATCATTTCCTCTTCCTCCTGATGGGAAACTCAGTTCATCTAATCTGAACTATGTTACTGTAGAATTGCTACTGTAATACCTGTAATACCTATAAAATTAGTGGTTTGCAGAAATGTACAATGCCAGCATTTTATTCTGGTGATTGGCCTGTGATGATACACTAAGATACTCCCAGTGCAACTTTTAAAAGTTTGAGATCAGCAATGGACAGTATATCTTGGTCTCAGTCATTGAACACAAAGAACAACTTACAGAGGAGGCAACACCAGATTCTTCTTGTACGGACAGCTCAGTAGAACACAGTGTTTGCAGACATGTTTGAGAGAGGAGCACAGCCTGATCTTAGACATGTAACACACACAGCTGAACCGCTAGTGTCAGTCTATTTATATGCAGTTACAGTACGTTCACCTTTGAAGGCTGCGAGAATTCACAGTAACTCAAGTGAGAGTAAAGGAAACAGTTTTCAAGGCCAGTGAACCATCACATCAAATAGTTTCAATGGTCGAGTGTGTTGACAGAATCAGTCGACTGTCAAATCAGGATGTCGTGATACATGTATAAAAACAGAAATGCTCATGTTTTCGTGTGATAATGACAGAGCACGGGTGCATGGCCATTAAGCCATTAACATATCCCTGCATGCATGCACCGCGCTGTAAGGTGATCAGTCATGTCAGTCATGGTTTTGAATATTCAAGAGGGGATTTTTTTTTGAGGGCTGTACAGTGGAGGGAAGCTCTTACCTTCTGTTGACTCAGTCAGTGCTGCAAAGAGACATGACGCACTGAAACTGGACTCCTTGCTCTCTGCAAAAAGCTTGCACTATATAAAGATGTAACTGTTGCAGTGATGTACCTCTAAACCCCTTCAACCTGTTCACACACACTCCACACACACGCATGCATGTACTTTCCTCCATATAATTTATTTGCTTAGTCAGTTTCCCCATCAACTACCTTGTCTTGCCAAAGCTCTCCACTTATTTCTCTAAAGAATGCACTCTTGAGCATCCTCCCAGGCTTGTTAGCATTCAGCCAGTGTGTCTGACAAGAATGGCCACTCTGTTCCTCTCCAATCAATCAGCGGGGCCCCTGAAAAACCGCATCGCCCTCTGAGCGCCAACACCTCTGTCTTCGCAGCTCCTCTGGCGTCTGCGGGACTCGGATGCGATTCCGGGCACAGGGATACCTAGAAACTGGGCCTTGTGGTCATTGCCAGTTTCCATGGTTCCCCCCTGTCAAAGGGAGGTTCTCTCTGGGCCCGGTGTGTTTGTGAAGTCCCCATGAAAAGATGGCTCTGTGTCCTGAGGTCCCGAGGCCCACCGAGAGCAGAATTCCTCCGTGTGACTCCGGCTGAGTTGGGGTGGTGCATCACGGCGGATGGAGGGGTGAGTGGGGGGAGAAAACACAGAAGCAGCATGTTTGGGTCCTGGCTCAGCGCCACGCATCAGCTAGGGGCTCAGGGGGACTGGGTCACAGCGGGGGGAAGTAAACAAGCCAGTGTGTACACATTTTGGCCAGCAAACACACGTTCAACTGCAAAGATGCAAACAGACACAAGTAGACATCTGTACGCAGTAAATGCATGTATTCAATATGTCGTCCCTCCTGACATTTACAGTTTCCACTTATAATCAGGGATTAAAGCTGGGGGAGGCAGAAATCTGGAAAAGGCAAGAAAAAACGTAGATTTCGAAAATACACCCTCCTGCTGCAGCTTTGCACTCTGTTATAAGCCCCTCCCACCTGACCAACATGGGCACATGCTTCAAACAGTGACCCAGTGTTTGCAATACATTGATCTAATTAATTTTATTTCAGTTGCCCACAGTGCACTCCCTCAGCCCTGCTCTCTCTGTTTATCAGACCGCAAATGAGATAACAATTAGCTGCTAGCCACCCCACAGTCCCTCCGCCTCGCCTCGCTCCCCGGCCACTGTGAGCTGCTTTCCCAGGAGGAGAGCGAACAGCAGCTTGGGAGATGGACATTTTGGTTGGCAGCTCTAGTGGCTCAAATTCATCCAGCACAAATCCTCCAGCGCTAGGTGTTACAATGGGCTGGTGGCCAGTGGCAGCGCCAGGTTTGACCTGTTAGCTGATTCAGCGGGGAGTCAGACTCGGGGCTGTTCGGTCCATTGGAGCTGGGATTGTGCTGGCTGGATTCGGGTTGCACTGACTGTTGTTCACTCTCTCCCAAAAAACTGTCTTAAGTTAAATGAAATCAAAACAGAAGTTGCTGTTTTTGGTTCCGCAGCACCACAGACGGCATCGTCAGCCACTGAGGACCACTCACATTCATACCCATGCCAGGAATCTTGGTGCCATTGTTGACTCTGGTCTCAAATTTGACAAACAAATCAACTCAGTGTTGAAAGGCTGTTACCTTCAACTACAAAACTCAAGTCCTTCATCTCTCACAAGGCAGTAACCACTGCATTAATCTCTGCAAGGCTCGACTACTGCAACTCTCTGCACCTGGGTGTTGGCGAGTCATCCTTGTCTCACCTGCAGCTGAATCGTGCCTTTGCTTTTAAGACAAATCTTAAAACGTGCATGTTTTCAATGGCCTTTGGTTGTTTGTAGTGGTTTAAATACTTTAATATTTTATGAGCTTCTCACGTTTGTAATTGTTATTGATGGTTTTATTCTGTTCTATATTTGTGTACATTTTATATCACTATATATGTGTGTGTCATTCTTTTTATTTGCACAGCACTTTGGTCAACTGGTTGTTTTTAAATGTGCCAAGTAAACTTGATTTGATTCCTAGTGATCTGTAGAGGTGGGGAGGGAGGCAGAGGGAAACACTGTGAGTCAAGGCTCCAGCTAGCATTAGCATAAGCATGAACTTGAATCCACAGCCGTGAACGTTGGGCTGCAGGTAGCAGAGGGCTGAACGATGAGTAACACTTTCTCACCAACTCTGAAATGCTTTTATTTTATTCATTGTCAGACTCTCTTTTATGGTTGGTTTGCAGTGTAGGCAGTTGGTGCCAGTGCTGGAATAACAATGTTCTCTGCAGATGCACTTCAATTACCGTATTTTTGCCTGTAATAAAAAAGATAATCCAACAACCTACCGCAGCTTTAAGCACCAGTTTTCACAGTCGAACAAACAACTCTCTGTTTGAATGATCTGAAATGGTATTAACGGCACACCTCAGAAATCTTCACACAAAGATATGTCCATATTTTAGGACTCAGAAATTTGAAAAAGAAATTGTATTTTTTGCAGTGTAGTTTACATATTTTGCCAGTGTAGTTTACATATGACTCATCTCTTGGCAATCCCTTTGGCGCTCCCTCTGCTTTCTTTTCTTCTCTCAGGTGAAGGATATGTACACACAGAACAGGAAGCCTCTGTTTGACGTGAAACACCCACAATGACTCACCAGAGGTGGAGAAGGATCAGCACATCCTAAAAGAGATTGAATTAAAAAAATGCTCCAAGTGAAATCAGGTAAGTCACTACATGCCCCAGGTGGCTAATACGAGCCAAGAATTGATGGAGCGAAGAATTTAACACTCACAAAGTTATAAAACATGATATTAGGAAATCACTGAACGTGTGACATCAAGTCTCTGCCACTTACAGGAAATGGGATCGTGATTGAACTTTATTAATCCCTGGTTTTAAATAGCAGCAGACCACAAAAGCACAATTGTCTCAGGTGTTACAGGCAAAAGGGAATGAATGATCTAATTTCAACAGGATAACCAGTGTCACCAGCTGTTCCAGTTAGATTTGGCAACAAGCTCCTCCGACCAAGCACCTGTCAGTTACAGGGAATAAGCAATAAGCTCCCCACACCTTGCAATTTCATAGATATTTTCTTGCTTTTCAAAGGCAAGTGTTTAAGCACTAATTAAAAATGTACCTCAGGTTTTCTTACACAAGGGCTATCTAAATATTACACTAGATAATACTATGCTGTCATATTTTGAATTAAAACACTTAAAGGAATACTTCACCCCCAAAATAATCATTTGTATATCAAGTAATCTCCCTCATTTTGCCATCAATTCTGACAAAAGCTTCAAAAGTCAAATCCAGTCCTATGCTCGGTGCTTCCCAGACACATGAATTTCACTAAAACCTCTCTATGTAAAACACTAAATGGGAACATAAATTGCACGTCTAGGCAAGAACATGCATTTGAACTGTGTTTGGGAAATACTAAGTATGCAACTGGATAATCGAGACTCAGGTTATGCTGTAGGAGTCATGTGAGATTTGTTATTTTGATACGGTTTTGCCCTTGCTGAATGCGGCTGCACTCGACTTCAAATTATCAAGAATGTTCTCAGTTTTTTTGGATTCTTTGTTAACCACAGAGGCATGTGAAGAAACACAATGTTTATTCACAAACTGAAGGTCACATTGAGTGTGTAACTGAAATACAAACAGTAATTTCAGGGGGGAGGTGTTGCTTTAAAAACATAATGTCTCAGCCTCAGACACATGCTGGCATCACTGATAATGCACCCAGACATGACAACTTGAAAGAAAAATCTGTTTTATCACATCATGTTTTTGCCTTCCTGTCTTGATTCTGTATTTCAGTTACATGCAGTCATCATATGATGGTAATAATCCAGGAGATTTTGAGCCATTGTGCCCAATGACCCGATGGTGTATTTAAAGGGGAGTCAACTAGGCAAAAAATGATATATCCAAACCAAAAACACTGATGGAAATGTTTTAAGATTGAACTAATATTTTGGTGTTAAATGAATGAGGAGGAACAGACTGCTGGTTTTCACTGCAGCTGGTAGTGATTCAGCATCTTGCCCGGGACTTGTCAGTATGTTTGCTGTCATGACACCATGAGGCTGGACCTTTCCTGTTAAAGGACATGCAGTGTGATGGGTCACTGTGTTTCCCTGCAGCATCCCAGGAGTCACTGATTTGATCTGAAAGGCTCAGAGAGCAAAAGAATATGATGACTGTGACACCTTGTCTCTGATTTTTAGCATCTGAAGTCTGTGCTTTAAAACAGGCCTCAAGGCAGATGCTGAATCTATGCATTGTTTCCCACGTGACTACAAAATGAAATACCTATAAAACTTTTTCCACACAGAATACAGTTTTTCACGATGAAAAGCTGCCTGTACGCCTACACAGAATACAGCCCTCTGCACGTCAATTGTTATTATCTTAATACCACTGTGAATACAATAATCCCCTGAAGGATAATATATTTCTTAAACAGGCACGGGAAAATACCGTGAATTTTCACCACAGCGTGCAAAAACAGGCTGACTGCGCTCATACTGCCGGCTGAATGCCTGACTTTGCACCCACTCAACGGCTCCGTTTCCACTGTGGCTTCTGAAAAAGCACCTGGGCCTCCCCACATGGTGGCAGATGGAGGGGCAACCACACACCCACTCAGGGCTGTGGGGCCAAACATAACAATAACCCACGGGCCGGTCAGCGCTCATGTGCTGCTCTGCTTTCCATGAGGCTGCAATGTTGGATCCAACGTTTTCCATGGTCTTGGCCAATAAAACCTCTGTCCAGTGCCCTCTGTGAGTTTACAGAGAATTCATTAGTGCAAAGTGGGCACTAATAGAGCACCAAGAGGAGCAACCAGACAAAATAATATGTCTATGAAACTGCATTGTTTATAGAAAATTCCTGTGTTTTTCCAATTTTCAACACATTAAAATTACTTACATAGAAAAGCATATAATAAAACAGCGGCCACTGCTTTTATTCAGGTCATTAGAGTATGAGGATGGACTTGCAAAGGCTTGAAACTTGAGGCAAGTAGCACATAATATAACTGTAATGTACAGTAGTTAAAGGACTCAAACGTGCAGAACAATTGGTATTAATAAAAATGATTTCTAACACATTTAGGTGCAATCCATTGTGTGCTTCAGTGTAAAGCATAGTCACATCTTTAATTAATTTATCTTGTGTTGAGTCTCCTTTTATAGGGTGGATATCATCTGTCTGAGGTATTGCAGGCAAGACAGATATATATGACGTTACAGTTCAGAGTGACTGACAGTATCCTGCCTCCCTCTGCTGGCCACATGCTGACAGTGGTGCTGTCTGTTTTTTTCCTAATTGCAGTCAATTTAAAAATCGACTGAATTACTCTCACAACAATTACATCTGATTGTTTCAGGATAACAAACAGTACTGACTTGTATGGATCAGTTCAGTTACAATATTACCAGCCTGACACTCATCGTTAATACTAAAAAATATATTTGTTGGTAATGTTTGTGCTCCATTATTGTCTTTTAATAATGAGACGTTTAAACATAATCCTATTTTTTTTTCAATATTACGCTTATAATTAATCAGATCTTCATTGTGAAACAAGGTAAACACTTCCAATAAAGGCAGAAACCAGCTGTTTTTACTGGAGGCAATTATGAAAGCAAACCAAATTCATTGACTGTGATTAAATATCAGATAAACTAAAGGTATTGCAAAATGAATTACAAGGCAATAGTAAAAAGAAAATTGGATTCACAGTAAGAGTGTGTGCCGTCAGAGGGCTCTAAATATAACATTATGACTGGTTCATTAGTTTGTTCATTAAATAAAATAGTAATTTTCATCCACAAGATTATAGAGGTCAGAGAAGTAGAAAACACAAGTTAACTACTGTCTAACAAAATAACAGAAGAGCCAACCTTGAAGGAAACATCTTAATACTCGTCATCAGGGACTAACTTCTTAACACCACAGTAGCTATTTCCTGTGGAGCCTGCCAAATTTATTACATTCATTCAAACAGAAATTTTGCAGAGCTTATATGCTCAGGCATATTTAGCCCAGTGTCATTATAAAACAATGTTCAGACTCTCTTATATAAACAGTCGTTAGATGTTGGTCCAGCGAAGTCCAGAGCGCTCTGTGGAAAATCCCAAGATAATTTACTGTTTCAGTCACTTGTGAAGCAAGAAGTTGAAGTGGTAAATTATTGACCACAACTGTGTCTGGAAAAAAACAACAGAGACCAGGCCTCAGCATGGTTCATACAATGGATGGAAAATTTTAAGTTATTTTTAAGTTACTGCATGTAATGACAAGACTTTTCTGTCGGTCAGCAGGTGAGTTTAGAATGAATTTAAAACAAATTTCATTTAGCAGCTTCTTCAGTTTTACCAAGTTCAAACTCACAGATACACTAAACCTTTGAGCAGCAATAAAAAAAATATCTCAACTTAAGGTACACTCACTAGCTTTTTGTTTGTTTATTTGATTGTTTTTTTTTTGGGACCTTTCAGCCACATCTCACAGGCTTCCTCAGTGTTTGAAATGCAGTTATTTATTTATTTTTATTTTTATTTTTTTTCAGTTTATTGTATTATATTATTAATTTTATTATTTATTTTATTTTATTTAATGTATTGTTTCTTTTTTTCTGGTCAAATTGTAATTTCAATGTCAGAAAAAAAAGTAGAAAAGAAACATGGAAATATCGCCAAAAATACTGATAAAAAAATGGATTTTAGTTATTTGATTTAAAAATAATAATAAAACGAGCTCCATCTTTTGTAAATGTATTTTAATTGTATGTATTTCCGGGGTATTAGTGCAGAGATGTTGACTATGACAAGATAGAAATCCGCTACGGAAGTCATGGCCGCTACATCAAAACATCAAACGGTGCGACATTTATCTGTGAATTACACGGAAGCGTAGCGAGGCGCATTGCATTTATTATATAAATTAAAAAATCGACGCGTTACCTTGAAATTATAAGATCTTATCTCGAAATTACGAGATAATGTGTTGATTTTTTTATTACATCATCATCATCATCATTATTATTATTATTATTATTATTATTATTATGATTATGATTATGATTATATTATAGTATGACGTCAGGATTTCGTAATTACGAGATCTCATTTCACAATTTCGAGATCGCATCTCTTTTCTCTCTTATCTAGTCCGTAAAATACCGTTTCTGCCCAAAACCGGAAGTGCTCTGGTTTATCGCTAAAACGGAAGTTAAGGGGATTGTCCTCTCTCCTAGCCGTGTTCATCTTTGTGCGTGTGGAGCCGACCGGCGTCTGGAGGACAGACAGGTAAGGTAACGTTAGGCGAGGTCATCACTCACCTGTTCATCACATACAACCGATTTAACACCACGTCAGCCTGCGGCATTAGCTTCCACACTGAATGCCACATGTGATTATTTTGGTGTGTTTTAACCGGCTTCCGGTGTGTTTCCTGACCTCTCCGTTGTTATGCACATAGTAAGTTAGCTACAAAACATCAAGGTTAGCTTGATGTGTTGTTAACGTTTAGGAAACTCACAGTGATCTCAGTGACTAAACCTCAGCAGCTGCTGTGTTTGCAAAGTGTTCAAATGACGGATGGTTGAAACTGAAAGAGCCACTTTAGCTTTACACCGAAAATATGAAAAACAGGTGACCACAGCGTATTTCTGCTTTTACACAATTGTAGCCGCACTTTAGCTCATAGCTCGCTAACTTAGCTTATATGTGTTTATAATGTAATGTTAGAGGCCGTTATTCAATGGTAATATTATTGTTGTGTTGTATTTAACCGAGTAGATGCAGCACTGATGAAACCTTAAAGCAGCGGTGTTAGTTTGCATGAGGCCTCTGGAGGGCGCTCTGGGAACGTCACACATGTAAAGAACACTGGGTACCATTGTTTAGATAAATAAATAATGATTTATACACTTACTATTTATAAATATAAATCATGAGATCAATTACCAGTGTATGTGACAAGTATTTCCATTTAGTTTCTATTCATTTATCTATTTAATTTGTTTTTTATTTGATGGGGATGATGCAATTTAACATAATTCCACTACAGAGAAGGGGACTGATGTGTTTCACAGAGAGTTTATAGCTATTCTTAATTTTCAACTCTTGTCCCTAGTTGGGCTTTTACATGCAGATCTAAAATGTTAAGTATATACAGTCATCAATCATATATGTTATTGAGCCAGCAATACAAAGGGTCACAGGTGTCTCACTTTCTAAGAAGCTAATAGCAGGATGTAGTGGTTCACTTGTAATTATAAATGATTTTTTAAAATAACAATCCATGAAACCTTTCATTTAAAATGACTAAAGGGTCTCTTGGAGCTTTCATCTCATGAACTAAGAAGCTAAAACACTGGAGCAGGATGGACACAACCTGCCATCCCGCATTTGTATTTATTAATACCTTATAAACAGCGTTGGAAGGGTTACTTTTGAAATGTTATTACTTACAGATTACTAGTTACACTATTTAAAGTCTAATAAGTATTCTACATATTTTAAGTACGTCATCAAAGTAATGTTGTGTAGTGCTCAAGGTGGGGGAAAAATCGATAAAGCATAGTATCGCAATATTTTTGTGGCAATATCATATCAGTGCCATGTATTGATTTTTTATTACATGAATTAATGTAATATTTTGTAATGTAATTATATATAACAAGTTAACACTTCTTATAGGTTATCTATAAAACATCAGCAAATTATTAAACATAAATGTAGGCAGCAGTAGTAAATGAATATTTTACTCTTATCCTGTGTGTCTGATGACAATATAACAAATAATAACTTTCCCTCTTCTTCTCTATAGGTAGGTCAGACAGGCTGAACCACAACATGTAAGAGCCTCTCAAATACAGTACAACATTTTGAAGAACTCTGAGTGGTATAACCTTTGAAAAATAAATATATTAATATAAATATTTTTATTGACTTTTAAAGGTCAGGGTTTAGATACCACATGTCACTGCCTGTGTCGGTGGGTGTCCTGTTGGTCGGCCTCCCGTACTCCATCTCTCTCACTGCCCAGTGGCTTTACGGCTGGCCCAACAAGCCTGGATATAAGAAGTACATCGAAGCTCTGAAACCAAGGTAACTTGTGAAATACTGTGGATCTGTAACTGTTTTTTTTTTACTCATTAAAAAGTTATTAATAACCTATTTCATGTTTGGCTTCTTCTTCAGGCGGATTTACTGTTTGACCAGAGCTATACTGGAAACTCTGAAATACCTGCAGTATGGGAGGCTCTACTTTCAGTGGAAGTCGTGGTACAAGAATGCCGAAAACTGTAAGCATTACGAAAAGGTATGTCATGTTTGTTTTCATGTTCTTTACTTGGTGAAAACTCTGCTTTGTAACACCTAAAAGTTGCGTCACACTTTTGTCTGTTTGGACTCTTCTAAGGGCATCACATTTGGCCGCCGATGCAACAAGCTGGACTTGTACCACCCTCCAGACGTGGGCAGGTCTAAAGATGTGCCTGCACCTCTGGTGGTTTTCATCTACGGAGGTGCATGGGGCTCCGGAGACAGATCCATTTACTGTTTGCTGGCGAGGCAGATGGCTGAAGAACTGAGCGCAACTGTTGTTTGTCCTGATTACTTTACCTATCCAAAGGTAAGAGCTATAGAACAACAAAGATTTATAGCACAAAAGAGTGTCAGTGGCTGGAATATGAACAGTACATCACAAAACTCTTTAAACTATAGGTAAGAATGATACTGCAGAAACTGAAATGGCAGATAAGAAATGTAATTATGAGTGTTACTGTGGTATCTGGACTGACTGCTGCTCTCATCTGATTGCCAGGGGAACGTGTTAGGGATGGTCCAGGATATTGCTGACTGCTTGGTTTGGGCTCAAGAGAGTGGGCACAAGTTCAACTTTGACAAAGTAAGAAATTTAAGTAAGAAATTTCTTCAAGTGTTCTTTGGAAACTGAGGCAAACTTCCAGACTGTTATGGTAAGACTGACCATGAAATCATATAAAGCCTGCAGTCACCTTAAAATGACCTGAATCCATCTCACTTTACCAAAATCCCTTTTTATTCAGGAACATGTCTGACCTCAAATCATTTTCATATGACCTGTAAGGGCGCCTCGTACGATTGTCAGAGCATGTCTATGATTCAGGGTTGTTTGCACACGACTCTCATCATGGCAGTGGCAGAGCAAGTGGCTAGGAGCTAACAGTGCTAACAGGGAGAACAGTGCTAACAGTGTCATCCTACTGTAGGGTGGGAGCATAGTTTCACACGTTATCATTCCTTCACTCAAAACTCTGTAGCTCAGCTATGAACCAGAACCAAGAGGAGAGAGAAATGTCAGGCCAGTCTGAGCTGCTCTGCACTGACTTCCTGTTACAGTTGGAATTGATTTTAAGCTCCTCCTCCTTGTGTACAAAGCCCCACATGAACTAGGACTGAGCTACAATGCTAACTCCCTTGTTAACTATTTGCCTCCAAGAACACTGCGATCATCTGCTGCTGGTTTATTGGAGGTTCCCAGCAACAGCCGGAAGAAGATCAGTTACGTCCCAAAGATATGGAGCACACTGCCTGTCTATAACAGCGAAGCTAGTTCGCGAAATATTTTTAAAAGAAAGCTAAATGTTCACTTTAGCCTTTAGGTAGCTCTGACTTTCCTGATACAGGTCTGACACTCTTTTAAAATCTGACTTGATTTGATGACATATAGTTTTACAGCTCTATGATTTTATGAATCAGATCAGGTCAGATGTTATAATTATCAGTGGTAACCGCCCCCTAAACGCTGCACAAACTCAGGGCAGAGTGGCAGCAATTAGCCAGCCAGTGGAATGCACACACACAGGGACTCACATGCACGAACATGCACACGCAGCATGACCGTCTACCACACCAAAGAATAGAGAGGCTCGGATTACAGCACACACACAGAGGGAGGGTGACTTCATTCTCTGCTCAGTGTCACCATTACTCCAAGAATCTTTCTTTGTTGCCATATTATTGCTCTGATTTCATAAACAGAACCTTTAAGCTCTCACTTTAAGCTCATATCATGTATAAATTCACAAACGTATTTATTTTTCAGTTTGAGAAGCGCTGATTTAAACTGTTTGTGATTTATCAACGTATAAGATAATGATGTTTTGCTGCAGAGAACTGATGCGCATTCATCCAGTGTTCATTATTACACACGTTGTTGTCCTGTTTTGCTGTCTTGTAGGACAACATAATACTAATTGGCCACTCAGCGGGTGCACATTTGTGTGCACTGACCACACTGTTTCTCATTGATGCAAGAGAGGAGCTTTTCATAGAGGCCAGCAAGCAGAGGGACATCACACTGGCCATCAGAGGAGTCATTGGTGAGGTTGTTGTGTAGTGTATCAGTCAGAGTTGCAGCCATGTTTTCTGCTCAAGTAAACTGAACTTTAATCACCGTTTGTGTGCCACTAAGATAATTTTGAGGCTGCTAAATGTTTTTGTTGCTATGATCTGAAGACAGCAAGGTTTTTCAAACAGTTCTCTCGTGTTTCCTGGACAGGTCTGAGCGGCGTGTACAACATCATGGACCATTATGAGCACGAGCAGAAGCGAGCAGTCGAATATGTCTCCACCATGCACAAAGCCATGAACGGGGTGGAGAACTTCCCGTACTACTCACCAACACACATGCTGAATAAGATGAGCCAGGACACACTCAATAAGTGAGACAAAAGGATTTAACGGCAATATCTAATAAACCTGTTGCATCTATTATTCATTTCACTTACAATCTCCTCTTGTTTTAATCTCTCCCAGAGTGCCTCCATTCGCTCTGCTCCACGGTACCGATGACATTATCGTTCCTGTGGAATCTTCCACAAAGTTCTACGACCTCCTCACATCGCTGTCCATCAAGGTGTCACTCTACCTGCTGCCCAGAGTTGACCACACTGAGATCGTCACCGACCTCATGGCGCCAGAGCGGCGCTTCTACCACCCCATCTACAGCTGCATCAAACAGGAGTACAGGAAACTGTTGGGGACCTGCTGACGTCCCGTCAGATCATCAGAAACACATCCATTCATCGCTAATATTTTGCTGATCGTGCCATACACACACTTTGTTTACAGTCTCTAATACCTCAGAATGAAGCCTTGATTTTAACTTTGTGATTCCATAATTATGGTTTATACTTTGCACAGATTGTAATGAGTGAATCCAGGAGTTGCATCTGTTTGATTTTCTATCTGCATTCCTTTAAAAATCATTTCTCAGTGGACTCTCATCTGGGTAAAATTGTTCTAATAATAACTCTGATATATTATCCAGATTGCAATAAGGTCAAATATGAAGTGAAATCAATCACGGAGCAAAAACAGTATTATGAAAAACAAGTAAAGCACAACGATACATCACATCAAAATGGGCCTCGTTACAATCTGTACATCTGTTTTGAGACCAACTTTGTCCTGACGACATCACAGCGTTTTGATTCATTAATCTGCATGCTTGCATTAAATTAAACTTGATTTATTGTAATATGTTTTCTTGATTAACTACTGATGATACGCATTAAACCCACGTGAAGGGACTTTTATATTTGTTTGCCTTTGTCTTCATTACATTGTAAATGCTTTATGTATGAAAGTACAGTGTGGTTTTTTATAACCACATGCAGCAGTGTACTGCGCTCACACACACACACCTTCCATATATTAATCATATAGCACTGTATTCTAAAAATGAGGCAAAAAATATAAAAAATACAGTCTTGTGAAGCAGGAGATATTATGCAAGAGGACATGCACAATATGGACATATATTCAAATATATGCAATATTAATATGAGCATTTAATTAAATTTTACAACATAAATGAAAGATTATTCTATGTCCACACTCTGCTGCAGGGTCTGGGCATTCAAATTGGAAATTACAATATTTATAGGATTTCTTTAAGAGATTACAATGTGATTGTGATGCCCTTATATAGGCTACATATTAATTTGATTGTATCACCACCTTTTAGGGATTGTATGGAAATTAATGGGTTCAAGGAGGTGGGCAGAATCTGCCATCAAATTTTTATTTAAAATAAAGCAAGACCTTCCCCGACTTTATTGACATATTTGAACCCTCTCTTTTGATTCAGAAAAAACTGCCATATCCTCCCCTTAATATATCAAAACAATGTATTTATGACAAACAACTGAAGCTGCAGAAATTTCATCAACCTGCAGAGCAAAGTTCACAAACGTGTTTGCACTAAACCATGTTCACTCTGACAAAGTCTAAATCTTCTCTGTGGAAGACTCAGCTTAGAGTCTGAGTCCTGACAGCTCAGCTGGAAGGTTGTGGGTTCAAATCCCACATGCACTCTTTGTGTTTCCTGAGGGCTGTTTCATAAAGGTGTCTCTTGCTGTGAAAAGCCTATCACCCAGAACATTTTGATGAAAAATAAATGACTCTGAACCTGAAAAGCTAGTTCACAACTGGAACCAAAAAATATCAGGTTTTCCTCGACCCTAAAGTGTGAAATGTGATGACGCTGAGGTGTGTCATATTCTACAGGTTGGAAAGAGAGGGTGGTGAAGCTAACAATGGAGAAGTCAAGTGAGAAACCGCCAGACAAAAAGAGCGTGCAACAAATATCTTTTATGACAGATCACGAGTTTGCAGGTGGTCAGGGTGATCCGTGATTTTGCTATGACTGTTTACTGTTGTACTGTAGTGCTTGGGCAACGACCTCTTTTAATGAAACATCTTTGATTACAACAGTTCTGCACAAAAGTGGTGGAAAAGCAGGCTGGTTCATAAGATGGCTCCAAGAGTCCTAAATGGACCCATTTCAAAAACCAGAGCTAATTCGGTGGAAAAGATGGGTAGGCCTATGTGGTGGGTATCAAAGCTAATCAGAGTCTGAATTAATCAAGCCTCAGAGGGGCCGATTGGACAGACGTTTCCCCAGAGTGACATGTTTGGTTCCTTCTTTTGGCAGAAGACTAAAAGCTTTTTATCAACTTTCCAAACTTGTGAAGTGACTCATATCTCAGCTGAGATGTGTCAGAGCTGCAGAGGAGTTTCAACTTGTCAGCAGCTCCTCATGGAGCTCACACTGATGCTTTGGGAACTCTTGATGGCATTTAACTTATTCAAAGATATTTTGAACAAAAGGCAGAATAATATTAATATTAATTTTTTATCCATAACTTTTGGGTGAAGCCCTAAATTTGATTGGACAATTAAAGTCCCTTTCAGAAATCATTGCCTCTTGAAAAGCCTTTAAACCACTGCAGATAATCAGTGGTGTAAAGTAACTGGTTACTAGTTATGAAGCACACACACCATTGGAAGTGTATTTGTATCTTATTGCCGCTTTTATATTTGAAAGGCATGACTGCTTGCTCAGCTTGCAGATGCGCTCAGCTTACAGTTTTGACATATTTCGCACCTCAACTAGCCACCGTATATCACAGTGTCTCAAGTAATTATTCATTTCATTGAATATTTTTTAATATTTATAGTTTTTAGAGTTAATGTAGAATACACATATCATTTTGACAGAGATGGGTTTTGCCTTTCTGGAGGCAGGTAGGAAATGGCACCATATTTAATTTAAGGTTAGATCTTCTTTGAACACAGGCGTATTTCTGAGGTGGCAACCTGAATCACTCACCAGGGCTCAATCTCTGCCAGACACAATGTGCGCGTTCCAATAACCATACTACCAAACTATATAGTATGCCAGAAAAAGATTCAGTATACCAAAAATACCAAGATGTTTTACTACATCCGGTCCGATTTTGCAGTATGCCAACCAGCATGCTTTTCTGGCTATTCTTACCCACAATCCTCTGCCAGGCGGATGATACGTCACATCGACTGAGCTGCAAATAGATGACAGCTGCTCGACAGCTGATTGACAGGTGTCAGAAGTCCCAAAATAATCATAAATATCACAAACAACAATGGGACATAACTATGAAAATAACAACGACAGAGAACTGCAGATGCGAATTCACTGTCACAAATATAACATGTCAGAATCTACAGTCTGTGCAGTTATAACTTTAAGGTTAAACTACATACTTTGCAAAGTAACAACAGCAGAGCTCTCCGGGTTGATCTGAGTGTCTGGCGAACTCTGTGACTGAACACAATAAACCTTCAAATCAGACAAATAAAATCAAAATCTCTGAGATTCAATAAAAATGAAAAGTTTATGTAAACCATCCTATTGTTGAGTCAACATCTAAACCAATCAGCTGTTAGATCAGGTGAGAGCCAGGCGTTTCCCATTATGCTCCGGGTCTTGCAGTCGGTGGAGAGCAGCTGCAGCACCTGGCTCTAAAAACTGCGGGATGATCGCTGTCCATGTTTGCATGACATCAGAGCAAATCGGAATGAAGCTGGCCACAAAACTAACCGGCATGGACTGTGCACCGATCGCCAGTGATCGAAGTGATCATCTCGAACGAGCCTCGCAGTATGTCCCAGTTGTGTGCACACTGCATGCAACAGTACGTACTTTTTACGGACAGCTGCAGTATGTACTAAAAGTAGAAAGTATGCGATTTGAACACACCCATGTTGGAGGACCTGGGCTGCGTCCAACCAGACAAAATGTGGCAAAACATTTATTTAAACAGAAACAGAACATTACATAGACACACTGCCTTTTAATACAGTGCGGTTTAATTCAATTCAATCAAAAGAGGCTTCATTGGCGTGGGAAAAGTCACATTTTTATTGCCAAAGCAAGTGTGAAATCAAAACAATTGTATGTGCAGTAGATGAAGACACACCAGAATTTGGTTTATGTACACATCACTGAGGATTGAGTACATCTCTGACACACACACACCAAACAAGAGGAAATGTACCTCAAAGCAAAACGGTGCACACTGTTTTAAGGTTGAACGCTCCCCTGTTCTCTCTACAGGCTCCCCCACCCCAGGGGCCCCATGCAACCACTGCCCGCACTGTTTTTATTTACACCCCTGCAGATAAGTCATTAAAGTAGGACTTGGCTCAAATTAAAACACAGAGATAACCAATTAAACCCCCCAATTCCATTATTTATCCTTTAATTAACCTGAGGCAAATATGGAGCAACCTCTAAGGGTCCTCTTTTATAAAACAGATTAAACAGTACCTGTCAGATCAACAACTTGATTTATTTTGTGGCTGCTTACATGTCATTTAATAACAGCTAATATAAATCAAGTTAATTAAATGTGGGTTGGTTTAATTGGCCCGCAGCATCTTCCCCTTTATTCTCCTTGCTTTTATTTTGAAAAGTGGGATTAACATGCCTTTTTTTCCTTACAGGAGCACACACACACACACACACACACACGAGGCGGAGTTTCGCGAGGACCTACATCGGAGTCTCAGTTGAGTTCAGTTCAGGGTCTGCAGCACAGCCACACACACACACACACACACATATACACACACAACTGTTGTGTTTGTCGGTACCGAGGCGTGAAGAAGTGTGAAGCAGCTCTGTAAATATGTAACCGTACATGTCCGGTAACATTCGTGTTTCCCCCGGGAGAAGAAAGATGGACTCTGCTGTGAAAAACACCCAGAAGAAGAAGTTGTGGCTCGGCGGTCTGCTCTGCTGGTCGCTCCTGCTCGAGCTGGCGTCGGGAGGTAACAACTTTAACACTTGAATTCAATGGAAACTAACGGCACGTAAACTCATCAGATGGTGCGTTCAGTGCCACAATTTGTTAATCCTGTAATTATATCATGACGTTGGTTAACTTTGATGAGTTTCCTCCGGCTGTTTGGAGGAAACACTTTCACCCTGAAGGCAACTTGAGAAGGCTACTTTTCTGTTTTATTTACTGGCTGTGTTTCCTTCACATGCAGGCTACAGCACTATTCCTGTAACATCATGAGCGTGTCTCCAAAAGCAGATTGTAGTATCACTTTGCAGAGGATTGTTAATGTTTCTGTGCGTGCTGCTGAGCTGCTGCAGTGATTCACGCTCTTAAAATGTTAACCTCAACAGAATGAATTGTGAGTGAGGTCTGGCTGGTGTGTGTGTGTGTGTGTGTGTGTGGCTGCACAGCAACAACACAAAGTCATTTATCTTTTTGAGCAGCGTGATTCTTGCATGGTTTTCTCCAACTAATGAGGCTATAACATCAGGGTTTGTCTCAGGTAAATGACTTTGCATGCATGGTGCACATTCAGGAGATGCACTGGCCTTTATTTTATCATAGGAGGCAGCAGAAATGTGACTGATGCACGGGAGAGCAATCAGACTGCTACAATAACACACCCAGATGCATTCAAAGAAATGGACAGTGGTCGCTGCATTGAGAGATCTGAGGGGGGGGGATGTGTTTCTCAGTGAGTCACAGCTTCAGATGTACATTATTTACATCCATGTGGGCATTCATTAGCCTCTCTGGTTGATTTGATCCCATGCATGTGTCATCTAAAGTCAGCCTTCATCCAGGCTCTGACCCAGGGGAAAATTAGGAATCATTTCACCGTGACTCACTCTCACCATATCCTTCATTGAAAATAACTACAGTATAGACATTTGTTGTACTTCAGTGCGTTTCAGACTGCGCGTATCCCCCTCAGCATTATGAAACAAGCCTTTGCTACAACATCCATGTCCCCGGCTTTGGCAAGTGCATCAGCGACAGAGTGGCATGACAGTCAACAAAAACCCAAAGAGGCACTTCAGTCAAGTTGCATCTCTGATTTGCTGTATAAACTGAGCACACAGGCAGTGACAAGCTCTGGCCTCACCCCTCAAATTAACTGTAAGCGGGTGTTCGCTAAAAGGTCACTGGCTTTGTTGTTGAAAGAGCGGTTTGTGAAGTCACACCAAAAAAAAAAAAAGAACAAAAAAAAAAAAAAATGTCCCTGACGCACAAAATGTGCCCCTGCAGACATGCAGATTACAGAACTCTGAACACCTCCTGTTTCTGCTTCTTAAGGCACAGTCAGGTGCACATGGGTATGTTAATGTGTGGGTATTGTTTTCTGGAGCTGTGCTCTTTCATTTACATACTCGCCCCCAAAAATGTCCATGTTGCCGCATGTGAGTGTGTCAGAAAAAAAAAGCTCAGATGTCCTTCCATCTTTTTACAGCTTTCTAAGAATCCAGCAAACTGCAGGGAAGACCCTTTTGTTTAAACCAAACATGACGTTCAATCATATGACTTCAGCGTCACAGTGAGAACGCCGAGATACAATTGCATGTCCATCCCTGTGAATTTAAGGGAAAAATGTCATTGCGTTCCTCTTGGCCAGTTTTTCGGAAATGCTTCCTCCCTGTTTTTGTGCACAGAGATGAATGAACATGACGTATAAATGAGAGGGGACAATAAATGCAGTCGGTGTGACTCAGGGTCAGAGTAAGGATAAGTGACGCTGGCTGCTGTGTGCCTGGGGGCCAATCAATTCATTTATTTCCAGCTGTATTAACAGTCGCTAAAGGCACATTACACCTGACTGGTCAGTTAATCACGTTAATTTGAGTCAACAAACAACAGGAATAACTGCAGTGGTTTTTCCTCCAGATTAATATCTTTAAATATAAATATTGTATGTGTATATCAGCAGGTAGAGCGTTGGGAAAAGTCTTTGGTCAACGTCAGCACCTGGAGGATAATTATTTAAATGTATTCAAAACTTTATCTAGCTTGTGTCTGCCCTTTACTCGACTATAAAGCCGGGGCCTTAGACATATTTCTGTGTGTGAGTTAGTGCAGAGCAGTTCTGCTTTGTGGATGTGCACAAATAAGCACCGAAGCTGGCTACAGTGAGGAATATGAGATGGAGACAACCATGTGAAGCTCACTGGAAAACATGTTTAGCTTCTTGATATGGAAGAAACCCAGCTGGACAAATGAATGAATGTTTTACAGCGATGGGTTTTTATTCATAATAATGGATGACGGGGTTTTGGATTGAAGGACTGCAAAGATCAGTCAGCTGAAAGAAAACTGATGATTCTGGCAATCTAATCATTTTAAGTCACTTCTCAAGCAAAATAATATTTACTGGTTTCAGCCTTTCAGTTGTGACAACCTGCTGCGTTTCTTTGTATTCTGTGATAGTAAGCTGAATATCTTCAGGTTTTGGACTTTTGATTAGACAAAGCAAGACATTTAAAATTTCACGTCAGGATTTAGTAGATTGTTATTGCGAGTAATAGTGATTTCTCACTGTTTCATGGCACTTCAAAGGCGAGTAAAATAGCTGTCCCATGTGCAGGATTTAGGGGGATAATTTCGCAGAAATGGAATATAATATAATAAGCATATTTTCTTCAGTGTATTATCACCTGAAAATAAGAGTGAGAATCGTTTTTTTACCTTAGAATGAGCTGTTTACATCTACATAGGGAGCAGATCGCCATGTTGCACCACCATGTTTCTGCAATACAGAACAGACAATCTAAACACTGGCTCTAGATAAGTGCATTCACATTTTCGTGTCGTGTAGTTCGCAGCCCCTCCGCAAGCAGTGTTGGAAAAACACATATTTTTAAAGTGAAACAGCTTTATTCAGTGCCTTTACTGCTCTTAGTGACCGGGTCTGTTTGTTTTGGAGAGGAAGAGATCTCTGCGAATAATTTAGCCCTTGGTAAAGAATCAGATTTCTGAACATGTGGATCAGAAATACGGTGAAAACACATTAAGTATTTAGAGAAAAAAGGTGCTGGGGCAGCAGCCCGTCTACGATGTGCCAAACAGCAGGAGAAACACTGATTTGACGTTAAACTGCTTTATTTAGTATTTTTACCAGTTGTAATCATCTGGTCCTTTTTGGTTTGTTTGGGTTTGTTTTTTAAGAAGAGACCGTTGCTGATAATTCAGCTCCTGGTAAAAACATCCTTAATGAAGAAAATGGAGTAAATTATAACCTGGAGAAGTTTCAGATTGTTGCAATCTGCAGTCCTCACTGCTACATGCCACTAAATCCCCCTGGATCTTTCACTCTGGACGTTGAAATAATAATGAAAGTAATAGTTGCGGCTAAGGCTGGATGAAATGGAGAAAGTCAAATATCACGATATTCTTGACTAAATACCTTGATATTGATATTGCGAAGATATTGTGGGGTTGACATTGTTGCAAAATATTTACACAATAATATTTTTAATAAATAATGCAGATATATTGATTACGTGAGTAAAGGCAAATAATAGAATTCTGATTAGTTCAGAAAATGACATCACTTTATTGAAATGCAGCCTTTAAAACCAGAGAGAGACAACACTGGCGATACTATCATATCCAAGGTTATATCTAGTCTCCTATTACAATGTTTGTATGATATTGATTTATTGCCCAACCCTAAAAAAACAACGAACTAGAATAGGAAAAAAGTATTCCAGACACATGAACCAAACCTAAAGTGTATACATTTAGGAAAACAAAACATTTGAATGTAAAATTACGTAGTAGGCCTGTACAGTTTTTCTAAGAAGCAAAGACAGTCTAGTAGAAGAAAAATGATGTGATGCACAAAGACTGAGTTAGCTGTTCACATACAAAACATTTAAAGAGGCAACAGATAGGATTTGGGTTTTTTTTAGTTTGGCGCCACCTAGCGTCAGCGGTGTTGCTCGCGCTGTCGCAACGACCAAATTGACCATGGGGATCAGAGATAATCAATAAAATGTAGGCTGTAAAGCCACCAGTATACCTCTATGTATGTGTAGAATGAGAATGTGTGTGGACACTAAATAAATTAGCAAAGAGACCGAGCAACAATTATCAGATTTATCTGAATAAAAAACAAATAGTAATGCAAATAATTATACCAGAATGCACAGTACCAGTACAAACAACTCACAGAAAATTATACCAATATGCACAGTATCGGCACAAACAACAGTAGACACGTAAGGGATAATGTATAGTGAACCGGTGACTGTTGAAAAATAACAGAGGACGGGATCATATGATAATTTATCCCGCTTAGAACAACTTCGCTGGGTGATGTCCGTTGATAGCTGCCTCCGTGAGAAGAGAACAGAAGGAAGGGAGGGAGCATCACTGTGCGAGGGCTGCCGTAGAATGGCAACCAGGATGTCAGCGACCAACACTCGCTACCGCTCCCTGGTTGCGGCGATTTGCGATGCTGGCCAGCTAGGAATGAACTAGCAGCCAGTACAGAACAGCTGGACATCGGTCTTTGGTCACGGAGCTCCTTCCATCTCTTGAACGCCTGACTGAGGTTTACTCTTGTTTTTCCTCGTCTTTTATCACTCTCCTTTTTGTTCTTCTTTGCCTCCTCACACAGAGGAGCTCTTTTTCTTTTGGGAGGCCGTTTTTCACTTGTCTCCAAACTTCGTCCGTCTGCCACTGTGCTCGTGACTCAACTATCTCATGCCCAACTCCTCATAAGGACTCACTCCAGTCCCTGATTGGCTGACCGACCAATTTCGCAATACATGACTGCTTTACATGTCCTGCCGTAAAGCAGATTTTTTCCGCGAAATTTCAGCACCGGTGGCAGAAGCTTATTGCAAAGATTGCAAAGCCACGAAGTAACCTATGTAAACGCTGATAGTCTGAATTTACTGTGGCCACTACCCCACATTATTTTCAAAATGATATATTTAGGAAAAGATGCTGTCTGTTGCCTCTTTAATTTTGATTTTAATTTTAAGGCTTGTAGCATTTCTTTTCTTTCTTCTGCTATTTGGTACACAATATTTTGTTTTTATTTTGTCTTGAAAATGTATTCTTTGAAAGTACGTACAATGTAATTGATATGTTTGTGTCGTGACTTTAGTAAAGTGAGCTCCTGTTGATTGCCAACTGTATACTGATGCGAGTGACGGGCTTATTTACAGGCATTACTGGTTTAATTGTTTTAATTTATACTGCACAGTCCAAACAGATTGGATTTGGCCAAACAAACTACCCATTAGTGCATTAACCCTTTTAGGAGTAACAACAATGCATTAACTCACATTAACTGTATCTAGCCTCCCCAGTGAGTCACTCTGGCCCATTAGTGGCGCTCCGTTCTCGCCCTGGGTCACAAACCACAAATAAATCAAACGTGGAGCGGACATGTTTCTTCACAGTGGCTGAGATCTTTGTTCACCTCTGAACATGCGTGGGAGCCGAGGAGCTCATTAAAATCTGAACTGGTGGTGCCCGGGCATGAAGGCTTGGACGAGAAAGCTTCAGAGCGCGTTAGGCCAGATTACAGGGTGATGTGAGATGGCTGGGAGGTGAGGTAGAAGAAACAGCTGGCTCTGTCCGCCACGTTGTTTCTGGAACATGAGGCCACGGACAATGTGGGGACGTCAGAGCCTTTCATGTTCAGGTTGAAGGTTCCTGTCAGGGCAGGGCAGGCCCATACATGTCTGACTCCCTGCGAGCTCACCTCTACATCCTCTGCCTCGGTTTGCACACTGCTGTTGTGGCATTGAAGTCAAATACCTTTAAAATTCAGTTATGTAATTCCTACAGTTTTTGGTAGTCCATGAACGACTCTGTTAGAGCTACAAACAAGGAGAGAGAGAAGCCTGCAACCCTGTCGCAATGCACGGGTTTTGTTTCATCCTAAAGTTGCTTATTAGTCTATATGTAAAGCTTTAGTGCTGCGTAATTTTACTCTTTTCGTACCTGAATGTAAATCATAACGGTGCAAACACAGCAGACCCACCAGGAAGTAAACTCAGCAAAGAATCTTGCAAGCATTCCTTTAAATCAGGTAAGGTGTAATTTGTGTGGTAGAAAGCTCTGTGTTTGCTTGTGTGTGTGTGTGTGTGTGTGTGTGTGTGTGTGTGTGTGTGTGTGTGTGTGTGTGTGTGTGTGTGTGTGTGCGCGCGCAGACTCTGCTCCACTTGTAAAGAACAACCAGGATGATAATTAGCCTGACTTTTATTTCTAAATGTCACATGTTGGCTATATTAAGACCACACTGCTTGACTTGACTTGCTCTGTGTTTGCTGTGTTCGCTGCTACTGTACTTGCTGTTGCTTTCATACTCTGAGTGTTCAGCATTAATTTAACAGCCTGCAAAAGACAGTCAACACCATATTTAAACACATATGTTCTCCCTCTTGTTCTCTGTTTATGTTTTTGATAATCCATCCCTCTCTGGTGTCTCTTTTCTGCAGCTTCCTTCTATGGCGATGGCTTTGTACAGCTCAAGGCAACGGAGTCGTCCGACCATAACACGCTCCGCATTCGCTTCCGAACCTCCAGCACCAACGGCCTGCTGTTTCTCGCCGCCGGTCAGACGGACTACTTCCTACTAGAGCTCCATGCTGGTCGCCTGCAGGTGGGTACATCCATGGCCCCAGCACATGAGCATATGTGTTCAAGCATACATGAGCACACACGTGCACGCATATATGTATAGATATACCATACACACAGACCTTTGTGCTTGGTCACATGCACGCGTGACACACGCTGGCCACCGTAAGCTATGGCTCCATCACAGCTGACAGTGTCAGTCGCTCGACACAGTAACACAAGCGGACAAGCCTGGGTGGTGTGAGCGGAGTGTTGACTCTATACCAGTCATTTGTCACAGTGGGAACTCAGAGATAATGTAAACAGATCTGTGGCTTTATTGTATCTGAGTAATGAGTGATCCTTGATTGATTCTAGATGTCATCCAGATGATTTGTGACTTGATCACTGAATACACATGTGCCACATACTGCCATGGTCCACATTTTATATTTTTCTTGATTCATCAGTACTGCTTGTAAGCACCAGGAAATATCAAAAAATGTGACATAATGTCCGTCACAATTTCTCAGAGCCCAAAGTTCCGTCTTTAGGTGTCTTGTTTTCTTAAGTCTGACTTATCAGATGTAGATGTAGCTTTAAACCAGCCATTGGTTGGCATTCTCCCCCACTTCTGCTATCCACAAGAAACAATTATCAAATTCCCTTCTTCGCAGGAAACAACAAAAACCTCTAAGCTAGTGGTTGGCCGCCTGTATTTATATCTGTGTACAGTAGCTTCTAAAACTTGTGTTATCACTCTTATCATGACGTAAGACAATAAAAATAAGAAAAAATAAGGCAGGTAGCTGGTGCTTTGTTGTAATTTGCTCCATACAAGTGATCCATTGTCCCACTCACAGCTTTCTCCTTTTAAATGTTATCATCTCTCACACTGGCTGCCAATCAGGACTTTTAATGTGTCACACACTTATCCCCACATGCGAACAGTCACAAATAGGTTCCCTGTGAAGGTTTTTTAAATTAAGTTAGATTACATTTTTTATCTAGACTTTGCCTCTTTATCAGGAAATGGGTGCGCACAACATACTGATACACTCAATTAAAAATTCATTCATAACTTTTTGTACAGGCCCAGTTGAATATTGTTTTAATAAAGTGTGGTTATCACAAAATCCCATGCCGTGCCTGGACTGGCATCAATTGAGAACCACTGCTCTAAGCTAACAACTTGAAAGCTGAAAATGGCAAGTTTTGACAAAGATTTGGATCGTGAAACAAGGCATGTCTGCTTTGTTCTTTTGGTGAACTATGGTAAAGATATACAACAAATAAAACAACTTGTGAATGCACCTCAGAAAACCCCAGACTCCGTCTCACAGGACTCCCGTGCCTGACGTTGATCCATTTTTCTGACGCAGCCAGTTGAAGTTGACTTGTCATATCTTTCTACCCTGGCAGCAGCATACACCAGTGATACTGACTTTACCAATGTCGATCTGTTCCACTTCACACGTGCTTCTGTGATATTGTCATAATGTTAATAATGATAATACATTGGATTGATATAGCGCTTTTCTGGATACTCAAAGATGCTTTACAGAGAGCAAAAACAACAAAACAAAACAAAAAGATGAAATCATCCACAAAAAGGGAACCAATGCAGAGAGGAAGAAGAAGAACACCATTTTTTAGAGATTGTAGGCAGTTTTGAAGAGGTGGAGAGTGAGAGGGAGTCTCTGATGTATTTATGGAGTGTGTTTGCAGAGGATGGGAGCACTAATGGAGAAGGCCCTGTGCCCCCAGGTGCGGTGGTTAGTTCTGGTGGGGGGTGAGCAGGAGGTTGATATCAGCAGACCTGAGAGTGTGGAAGGGAGTTTGCCTGTGGAGGAGCTCAGCCAGTAATGATGAGGAGTTTAAAGTGTATACGCTGGGGGACAGTGAGTCAGTGGAGGTTATGAAGGATGGGGGTGATGTGGTCACAGGTGCGGGAATGTGTTAGAAGGCGAGCAGCTGAGTTCTGGATAAACTGTAGTTTCTTAAGTGTTTTGGATGGAGATCCGTAGAGGAGACTGTTGCAGTAGTCTAGTCTGGAAGTAAAGAATGCGTGAATAAGAGGCAGTCGAAAAAGAGAGGGATGACGAAGGTGTTTCTGAGATTAAACAAGGCAGTTTTGGTGATGTGTTTGATGTGTTGGTCAAAGGAGAGGGTTTGATCAAAAATGGCACCAAGGTTATGGACATGGTGGGAGATGAGCATAGTTGAGCCATTGACAGAGAGGTAGAAGTCATGGGTGGATTTGGGACTGATGATGATGACTTCAGATTTGTCACAGTTAAGATTTAGGAAGTTGGTTTGAAGCTATGTCAGTGATGCAGTTGGTGAGGGTAAAGTGAGTGGCAGGAGTGATGACTTTGGTGAAGATGTGGAGCGGATTATTTGACCAAGGGGGAGAACCTACAGGATGAAGAAGAGGGGGCAGAGAACTGAACCTTGTGGAACACCTTGGGAGAGGGTAACAGTGGGGGATTTGCATGAACCAGGTACAACTAGCAAATTGTATGTGGGTAGCTAATTAAAGTCAGGCTTCACCACGAGGGCACCGATTATCAAATTGTTTGTCTTTTTTATCAGTAAAAGTTCAATTACAGTCCACATCCGGAGTGTTTTCTTATGTGGGGAATTAGCCATTTTAATGACAGTGCTTGCCTCTCCAGGTGCAAATGATTCACCCGACATTGTTTTGCAGGTTCACTGTCACTGCATCCAATACAATAAATTAAATTTGATTAAAATAAAATTATATTCAACTTTAACTGTGTGACAGCAGTGAAAAACGACTAATATTTCCACAGTATTCATTTGGTTCTAAATATATATAACATGCAATACATACCTCTGAAAATTTCCCTTTGATTCAGTGACAAAATATATTTACCTTGGGCAGAGTAAAAAGATTTAGGATGGGTTTGTGTTCCATGTGGAGAGCACTATTTTTAGAAGCCTTGCTGGGAGGATTTAGGGGTGAAATACATTTGCCCCTTCAAGACTGCTTCTAAAGCATCCAGTAAGCAGCTCTGCCAGGCTGCATCAGCATGCAGAATGGACAGACATACTGTAGGAGGCCTTGTTATTATGCAGACGCATTCATAGGACACACAAGAAGTCCTGAGATGCGCATTATAGGTTTTGTGCATCAAACTCGAGAAATCCTTGTGGCTAAGCTTCTATTCGTGTCAGACTTGTGCTACCGGGAATGAATCACACTGACGACTGTGTTGCACTGTCGTACTTCAGTGAGCACGAGGAGTGAACCGCTCGCCCATGTTCCTTAAACTGGCACAGGTCACCAAATAATTTTTTTTGTTCACTCGCACAAGTTATCCTCAGGCTCGGGGTCTCATTCCATGTGAGTCAGACATGAGCGTCGCTCCCTGGAAACCCTTGCATGAATAGCAGGGACTCAGCAGCAAGCCTTGACAAGCACGTCATCTAAATGCAGCATTAGTTTGAGATGGTGACATGATGCTCTGCGGACATAGCTGAAGGCAAAGAGATAATAGTTCTCTTCCTGCTTTAAATCACAGACAAAGCTCGCTGTTATAACACCAGCTGACATCATGGAATATAAGCAGTCTGAATCCTGTGTTTCCCTTTCCAGGTGTCACAGTGTCTACACTTATTCATTTAATTTTTATTAGTCATAACGTCACAGGTTAGAGAAATAATTCTTTCATCTGAGACAATGAAAATACTTTAAGAATCTGCTTATAATTTTTGCACTTTTCATGATATTTTATTCACTTGACACTTGCAACCTGTACATGCATGTTTAAACAAGGGACTGCAGCTATGAGAGAAGCATCCGGTGCTCTGCTTTGAGCTTATTGCTAATGCCAACATGCCAGCATGTTTGCAGGGACAATGCTGACCTGCAGAAGTTTAGTGGGTATAATGTTCAGAGTGTTCATCATCTTAGAATTGCATAACCTGATAATGGTGCTAGATGAAAAGTTAAAGGATTACAAAAGTTATTACAATTTTTATCCTGAGGGAACAGACAAGTCTAACGGCAATTCATCCAATAGTTGTGGAGACATTGTACTCAGACTGCGAACATGAACCTCACAATGGCTCTGGTGGAAAAATCAAGGGGTCACAAAAGTCTTCGGGATTTACCCTCTGGGCACCACTGATATCTGAACTGAATTTCATTGCAACAAGTTCAGCGCCCGTTCAAAACATGCCCGTTCGGAACAGGCTGATTGCTATTCCTGTGGTTTTGCTGCTTAAAGAAACAACTTCATACTCGACACTGCACTTCTTTAGGTTCTTTAGCTACAGTATAAATTTATTAATATGTTAGATATTTTTAGATATAAAAAATATTCAATTATGTTGCTATTGTAATTCATTGTAATCCAAAATAACATACAGAAGGCCTCCAAAGCACTTAAATATATGCAGCTCAACAGTTACTATGCATTTACCTGACAGAAACATGTTACTGGTAACGTTACAAATTTAAAAACCAGTGAAATACACTAAAGCAGTGGTTCCCAACTGGTCCAGCCACAGGGTCCAGATTCCTTGTTAGTCATTAGTTCAAGGTCCATTCAGTTAAATATATTCAGTGTCATATTTGTGTTGGGCCATGTCTTCGGGCTAGTTTGCTGTCTCTGCCAAGTAGCTGTCCGTTCGTCACTCACTCTAGAGAAGGAAATTACACTTCAATAAAAGATCTGTGCTGGAAATTCACTCTACTTCAAAATAAAGTGTGCTTGTAGTCCCGCAACCCTTTTTTAGACCCACCAGTTGGGAGCCACTGCACTAAAGTCATGGAAATAGTTCTTGGGGTATTTCAGTGTGAACCAAAGTGGTAACAAGCTGACCGACACTGCTTTTCCTAAAGACATATCGCTACCATGGCTTATTATAACAGCAGTCGCACTGAATGTGGGACATCACGCTAAAAGATTTATTCTAATCTGATAAACCTGAATTCAGTTTGAATCACTGCTTAGATCAGTACTTGCATCTGCTCTTTATAGTTGTAAAATAGCATATGTTATAATCCAGTTGTTTTGTTTCTTCTCTCAGCTGAAACTGGACCTTGGATCGGGCGAGCTTGTGCTAGAGTCAGAGAGAGGCACCCAGCTCAATGACCTGGCCTGGCACTCTGTGGAGGTCCGCCATGCGCAGCACAACATCACTCTGACTGTAGACAAGAACTCTCACACCAGTATAAAGATGCCAGGCACCCATCACAAGCTCCACATTTTGGATGGACTCTATGTTGGAGGCTCAGGAGGCCTTGACAGACTTTACCTCCCCAGAGACTTGATTGGCTTCCGAGGCTGCATGGAAGAGGTGGTCTTCAATGAACATGACATGTTGTCGTCTCTGAGGCCATATACTGGATTCAAGAATGTCCATGAGGTGTCTTTAGGCTGTAGTCCTCAGTTCTTTGCCACCGAGGAGGACCCCATTAGCTTCTTTAGCTCCAGGGCTTACATTTCTCTTCCAACCTGGAACACCCAACAGGAAGCGATATTCGAGTGTGTTGTCCACACTTCAGCCAAAGAGGGAATTATCCTGTACAGTTCAGCCAGAGAGGGGGACTATGTGGCTGTGGAGATACAGGAAGGTTTGCCAGTGGCCATTGTTGGAAAAGGTGGAACGAAATCTGAGCTTCGTGCCCTAATGTTCATCAACGACAGGAAATGGCATTCACTCAAGTTGCAGTTCAGTCCCAAAAGTCTTGAGCTAACTGTTGATGGAGAGATGGTGAAAAGAAGCATTAGCACTCGGTCAAATGGGCTTCAGCCAAAAGGTTATCTTTTTGTCGGAGGTATCGATGATGGCACCAGATCAGAAGTCAAAAAGGTGGGGCTTGTCTCTGTGTCAGGAAAGCGTGTCAGGGGAGGTTCCTTCAAAGGATGTTTAAAGAACATTGAAGTAAACGGAGGAAAGACTGTTCTCTCCAATGCCGTAGTCACCAAGGATATCTCAGTTGGTTGTGAACCAGAGAAAGAACCAGAACCATCAACCGCTGCGAGTCCAACAAGTGCTCCGGCACCCCTTTTTCACTTGGTGACACCAACACCATCTCTTTACATGTCCACACTTGCAAGGGGCTTGGACAGAAGTATGGCTTGAAATTTGTGCAGCTAAGAAACCTCGTGGTCCAGGAAGGTGGTCGAGCATCTCTCGAGGCCAAACACATCAAGGTACTCTTGGACTTCAAGAAGCTTGGCATTCGACATTCTCAGATCGTGTTTCGAATTCAGGAGCAACCAATTCGTGGTCAGATAAGACTTGATGTGGATCAGGACCAAGAGGAGAACACCTTCAGCATGTTGGACCTTTGGCACGGACGAGTGATGTATATCCATGGAGGCTCCGAGGAACCAGATGACTTCTTCATGTTTTCAATTTATTCTAGCAGTAGAAAGCAAGTTCCTGATTATCTGAAGGACAACAAATTGTACCGCTACAATATTACCGTGACACCCACCAACGATGCACCTGAATTGAGTCTCCCTGAAGGAAACCTCTTTGTCCTGTTGGAGAACTCAAAGAAACGCCTAACCACTGATATTCTGAAGGCGACAGATATTGACAGCAACTACACTGACCTTGTCTTCTCTGTGCTTGGGAACTTAAACGCTGATGCAGGATATTTGGAAGTTGAGAAAAACCCTGGCAAGGCAGTCACCTCATTCTCATATTCAGACTTGGAAGAACTGAGGGTGTATTATGTTCACACAGGGGTTCGAAACTCAAGGATAGTTCTTAGAGTTAGCGACGGGGAAAAGGTCAGCAACACTGTGGTTCTAAGGGTCATGGCTGTAGCGCTGGAGTATAAGATTGCCAACAACACAGGCCTTGAGATTACTCAGGGAGAGACAGCTATACTTGGTTCGAAGCAGCTGGCTGTGCAAACCAATGCTGTAAAACAAGTTGTAGACATCCGGTATGATATCATTGAACCCCCACAGTATGGAGAACTCCAGAGACTTCACTCAAGTGGTGAGTGGAGGCCTACTGACTCATTTTCCCAAAGGCTTCTAGAAAAAGAGCGCCTGAGGTATGTAAACACTTTTCAAGACATCCAAACGTCCAACGCAACCGATTACTTTAAAAGCAAAGTTACTGTGGCTGCAAGGGCAACCACTGAAATACTTTTCCCTGTCACTGTGAAGTGGGTGAAGTACCGCCTGGTGAGGAATGTTATGATAGACATGGATAAAGTTAGAAAAGTGACACTGGACTCTGAGTCTCTTTTTGCCACAGCTGAAGGTGTGGCCCTCGCAGAGGATGACCTCTATTTTCGGGTTCTCACTACGCCAAAAAAAGGGAAACTGCTTCTCGACACCACAGTCTTGACGAAGAACTCAACCTTTAGCCAAAAGACGTAACAGATCTCAAAGTACATTATGAGCTCGTTGACAGGCCTCACGAAGATACAAGTGACAGGTTCAAATTCCAGCTGGTTTCCAAACACGCTCAGTCACAATACTACGACTTCCGCTTTTCTATCAAAGCTGACGTCAACAGCGTGTTTATGAGAAATGATGGACTCTCACTTCAGGAAGGAGAAAGTAAACTTATCACAAAGGATGAGCTGTTTGCAGAGACGTTGAGTACAAAGGACATGTACTACACAGTCATAAGCAGCCCCAAACATGGGAAGCTAGCCCGTATTAGCCAGTCTAATTCCAATGCTAGCTACGACAACATCTTAACCTTTAGTAACCAGGATATATTAGAGGAACGGATAATGTACATCCATGATGACAGTGAAACAACTCAAGATGAGTTCACTTTTATAGCCTCCATCAGCCAAGGATTCAAATCCTCTATCGCAGACGATGAAATTGGCTCCAAAGAAGGAGCGTTCAACATTTCTGTTCAGCTGTTAAATGACCAAAAGCCGGTGCGTGTCATTGATAAAGTTTTTAATGTAGTAAGGGATGGACAGAAGTTGCTCACTATAGAGGATTTGCGTTACCATGATGCAGACTCTGACTTTGATGACGGCCAGTTGATTTACACTCGACGTGGAATCCCGATGGGAGACCTAGTGCTGGTTAATGACACTACTCATCGTCTGTTCCAGTTTCGACAAAAGGATCTGCAAGATAAGCGAGTGTTGTTCATTCACAAAGGTGTGAGCTATGGCAGGTTTGTGCTTTTTGTCTCCGATGGAAAACATTTCGTATCAAGCCTTCTAGACATCAGCGCACACGACCCTTTCTTGAAGGTCGGCAACAACACTGGCCTGCTGGTTCAGAAGGGCCAGTCAGTAACCTTTTCTACCAGTAATTTTAGTGTCACATCAAATTTGGACATCAGAGATGACCAGGAGGTTATCTTCAAGTTGGACGAGGCTCCCAAGTATGGAGGACTCTATCGCAGTGACACAAAGGTGGAGTCATTCTCACAGTCTGACCTAAAGGATGGGCTGATCTCCTATCAGCACAATGACAGCAAACATCTTGCAGACTATTTCAACTTAACAGTGAAAGCTAAAGGTCTTCAACTAGCAGCGAGGATCAATGTGAAAGTTTACCTGGAGAGTCATCAGAGGCCTCCCATTGTGCTGCATCACAACGTCTTACTTGTGGAAGAGGGAAAACCAGTGAAGATCAGCGAAACTAAACTGGAGGTGAGTGTTTGAGAAGAGAGAGTTTTTATTATCAATGTTCGTGCAGATTTATTCAACTTCAAATAATATGATGGCAATGTTGACCAACCATTTCTCAGTTATATTGCAATTTATGTTTGTGCCACAATTTGGTTGCAACAAAAATCTAGTTAGTTTTTGTTTTAGTGGATTTTTTTTCATGTTAAATTTTCTTGTTCTTTAATGTTCGACCGTTGCTCATTAAACCTCTCCTTTACAGTTGATATAATGATAAGAATTATAATATTAATTATATGTGTACTTGTGGAATCGGAGAATGTTTCCGTTCGAAACATTTTATGTCAAGAGGTCAGTTCACCCCAAAAGAAAATAGTTCCTACATGAAACTGCTCATAACAAGGTCTGTGGATTATCTTAAGTATCAGGGTCATGATTCTGGAAAGAGACTTTACTGTTGAATTTTTCAAATGTTTTTGTTTTTTTGGCCACTTTGAGTACATCAAGCCAAGTGGCATCTATTCTGATTATATTTGAGACGAGGCTGACATCTCTATGGCTGATATCTGCAACAATCAGCAACTCACACCAAAACAATCTAGATTAATGAAAAGCACTACAGGTAAAAGGAAAAATATGTACTTTTGATTTTGGGCTGAACTGTCCTGAAAATATTTAATTGAACAACCTGCATCTTGTGGCATAGTTATGATGTTTGAAGGAATCAGCATTTAGCTGATGATCTAAACTATAATAAAAGGACAATATCTCAATAATGTTCCAGTAAAAGAGCAGTTTTTACTGCTCTGAAAAGGCAGAAACTGAATGCTGACCAGTCTTTGTTTTACAATGATGCCATGTTACATTGAGAGCAAAATGAAATCTGAAGTTATGTGACGCATGGAACATTTCAAATTTAACCAGTGAATATGTTTTCCGATCGCTACAGGTCACTCACGAGGACAATCTGCCATCTGAGATTGTATTCACAGTCAAAGCAGCCCCGTCTCATGGCTTTCTCCGGCGCTTTGTCGAAGCGGAGGAGCGCTACATCGGAACCAAACAGTCCCCTGTCAAGACGTTTACCCAAGAGGACATTAACGGTGGGAACATCCAGTACATGCAGGTGGAGGCCAACAAAATGAACGACACCTTCGTCCTCGATGCCACCAACGGCGTGACTGACGTCAACGACATTAGGATGTCTGTTGACATCATCCCACGCCTCATCCCTGTACAGGTCTCCAATTTCACACTGAACGAGGGCGCCTCCAAGGCATTGACCCAGGATGTGCTCAAAGTCACCAACCGACACTTTTCTGGAATCAACTTCCTGTATAGTTTGACTGAGCCCCCGCAGCATGGTCACGTTGAACACTCTCGACATCCCGGTGTGGCCATAACCTCTTTCACCAGGAGGCAGGTGAGATGTTCTGACAGACGCTCTCATAGCTGCCACAGAATAATAGCAGTAGCCCTGCATTTGTATTGATGAATAACTAACTTGATTTAAGGTGGTGGTGATATATTTATCATGCTCATAACTAACAATGAAGACACACAGGTTATGTCTGTTTGATTTTGTCATGATCGTTGATATTTTACAGGCATAGAATGATTTAGAGGTTTTTAATTTGACCTCAAAATTTGTCCTTAATAAATATAAAGAATGTCTAATCTTAAGAATACATGCCAAGATTGCATAATATAATAATAAATTAAATTATTCATCCATCAATCAAAAAGTCTAATCCATGTGCCGACAGGTGAAATGCTCTGTACTAATCGCATTATGCAGTAGGTAACACTGAAGCAACAGGGCTCATGACCTCAGAATTTTTCTGTCATGTTCACTGCCATTTTATGCAATGAGTTTTTTAAAATTTGACCCCTATGACCAGGCGTTTTTACAGTTTTTGTAACCTAAAATTCACCCTTCATTAAATCACAGCATTAAAGCAAGAAAAAAATAGCACTACCCTGAGTTGACCCCCTTTTTCTCTCACCCTACCCCAGCTGTAATCTCTGGGTCTTGCCATTTTTTCTGTCATGTTGCTTCTCATTAATTTCTTAAATTGTACAACCCAATGATGCATTTAATCTGCGTCCCTGTATGCATGCAATGTCATGGAATAAGAGATGATTCGCAAATCATTATATTGTCCTGTACCTGTTCTGAATACATGTTTGCATTTTTAATTTCTGTACTAATTTCCATTATCTGTAATTAGGTGGAACATGAATTCATTTACTACGTCCACGACAGCAGCGAAACCTTCGCTGACAGCTTCGCTGTGGTGGCCAATGACACGGGCCTGAGGAAGCAGAGCGCACCCCAGACGGTGTACATCCAGGTTTCAGCTGTCAACGATGAGCCTCCTGTTATTACAGCCAACAGGGTCCTCAGGGTGAGTCGGCATTGCTGCTCTATATTTAAACTCTGGACTTTTTTTTTTCACCAGCAGGTCTGGCATGATAACTTACTGTCAGACAATTTTCATGTGGGCAGTGCTGCAAGTTGCCTCGGCTGGCTGGCTGGCTGGCTGGCTGGATGAGGGAAACTATGTTTGCTATGTGGAGGAGGGTCCAGAGGGGCTGGAAACACACACTGACATACATTTGGAGGTGTCTGGGATTTGTAGGAAGGCCTGTTTGGTGCTGAGGTGTTGAACTTTCAAACAAACTCTCCTATTGTTAAAATAAAGTGCTGCTTCTTGGTGGGTCAGTCGCCAGCAATGCTGCTTGAGTGAGTCGGAGAGGGAGCTGCTGTTTTGCATAGTTTGGGTTGACTGGAAAATTATTTCAAAGGCTGCTTCTGAATACAAAAGAGTTTAAATCAAATGGAAAATAACCCAGGGGCATGAGACGGACAGAAGGTCTTGCTGCTGAAAATATGTCACTTGAATTTAGTCCATTTCGCAGGCATCCTAGTGTTGAGTGGCATGATGGCATCATGGCCTGGAAATAGCAAACAATGTGACCACATGTCCTCAGCTCAGTCCAGTTTCACATCTCGCTCCACTATCTGCTCATGCAGAGAAACCCTGGTAGTGGCTGAACCCTGCTATCTGTGAAAAACACCTTTTCTCACGTACATTTAAAAATGTTATTCTTAAATCAGACTAAAGTTGTTGTATGTGGCCGTGGTCTGAGCACTGCTGACTTGTACTCTGTCAGCTTTAGTGGCTACACTTGGGAGAAGTCCAGCTGGAAAGAGAGGCTGAAGTATAGGTTTCTATTGTCTGTGCAGCTTTGCCCCAAATGCCTCACATTCCTCGGGGATCCTGCCGACTCAGAGTGGAACGACTTCTAAAATGTACTGCACTGAAGAGCAGTGGTGAGCCCGTTGAGTTAAAGTTAATCAGAAACTGTGGGAATATTTTTGAAAGGGAGCTGTTTATGATTTTTTTTGGCAGCCGTCACCCAGATAAACACGTCGTAGCAACATTGCACAGATGCTATGGATGCTATAGAAGCAATATTTTTTTATTTAATGTATTTCAGTAGTTTAGTGATTATTGGAGCCTTGATATTTTTTATTATTTACTTTTACCATGTCTGTCTGTTGTTTGTTTTGATTTGTTATATATGTGGATGCCTCCTCTGTTGGCTGCAAAACAGATTTGCTTACAGATACAAATAAAGTAACCTGAACCTGATTGTCACTGACAAACTGGTCTGCACATACTGCTGATCACAGTTTTATTCAAATGTGATCATTAGTCATTATTTACTAGATTTTAGGTGGAAGGTCTTGATTTTGTCCACAAGGTGGCTCTCTGCTACTGCACTCTATTACACTTGTACCGTGTACTTGTACCTCTCAGTCACAGTTATACATGTTTTGCCTCAAAAATAGTTTTGAGACAGCTTTGAATTCTGTATTGAAATAGGACTTGTCAGATTTTTATTCATCAGTTATGCTACAGGGATCATATTTAATTAATATAAAACTGGCAAATGCTGAATAAACCCCAAGATTAAATATGAACTGCTGTGAAATGGACGAATCTGTCTTAAAAGTACTTTTTTGTCAACAATGAAAACAACACAGACAAAAGAAACGTCATCCAATGATGTCGAGGTCAAAGAAAATCTTAATTATGCCAACAAGATGCTGACGTACTTTAAACTGAAACCAACTGTTTACATCAAGTGTTTTTATTTTGTGGTTGTGGCAGTGCCAACATTCATGACGTATATTTGACCTGTTGTGGTTTTCCAAGGTCTGTGACAGACATCTAGAAATGTCGCTATCGCAATGACCTGTGTCAGCAGTCTGTGGCTGTGTTTTACTGTCAGGGGTTTTCAAGTGCAACTAAAATTCAAGGAGTTGTCACACACAGCTGTGATCAGAGTCTTCTGAACTCAAATTTGGTATGTATCCTATGTGACCTCCAGACAACACTTAAAGGGAATTTTGCAGCTAGCAGCAGCAAAAGAAGCTGCAATGTAATCCCTGGGGGCAATCGAGCACTGTCAATTTACATCCACGAAAAGTGCTTGTTTGTGCCACTGACAGACTCGGATTATTATTCTATGATTCTGACAACATTATGGAAGGGATCCCTACAGAGATAGACCTTTTTGTTTAACCAGAAACAGCCCCAGAGTCGCCATCGCCAAAACCACCAGACTCCATTGACTAAACAGTGATTTTTGCGTGAATAGAGCCATCATATTTTCACATCTAACCGGCTGAATTAAGGGATTATTTCAACCAAACCAGAGTTGGTGATGGTCCAGAAAGAGTGTAAAGACAAACTAAGGTGGTCTATGTTTGTTTTATTGTGCTTATTTTGTTTCTGCTAATTCTGAATGAAGTGTGTTTTACAATGATAAAATTACTCCTTATTTAAATGAGGTCTGGTGTGTTTGCCGATAACAATTTTCAGGCTATTTCTAGTTAAACAAAAAGGATCTTACTCTTAAACAAATAGGTCTATTTCTGCAGGGATCTTTTCCATGATGTTGTCAGACACACAAAAAAAAGCACTTTAAGTGGTCGTAAATTGACGGTGCAAACATGATCTGAGTGTTTACACTGCAGGCTGTTTCACTGCTGCTGGCTGTAGTCATCTCTCTCAATACTGGACCAAATTCAAAAACTATTGTTCTCATTAGTCATTTAGACACAAGAACATGGGAAATAAGGTCCGGGTTGAAAAAGACCGAGCAACACGTACTTGAAATGTGTTTTTTTATTATTATTAGTGTTTTATGCAGGTGAGTTAAAATCCAAAGTCTATTAAAACACCTCAACAAATACAGATAAAAACAGCTGAAGTTTGGCAGTCAACATTCACTGATTTTAATCGAAGTCGATCAAAGATGTGGCGAAGTTTGTTTTGTTTAAACCTGACTGTCATCTCCGTCACCAAAGCTGCAGCCTGATAAGCAGCAGACGCCCCGTCATGTCTGAGGGATTGATCTCGACTCCGAGGGGGCTGCTGGTGCAAATTGATCTCATGTGTCCTTTCTTTGAATCTGGTGAGTCGCACTGTTGTTGCTCCTCAGACTGATCCCGCTGTGACTTCCTGTTAAATGTGGGGATTATTGGAGGTGTAGTCATTTCCCGCTAGATGAGCACACACCGGCGTGTGTGGCAAGTCTTCTCATGTGGGAGGACGTGATGCTGTGGGACTGATGTGCTGTGTGTGGTGGGTGGATGTGGGGCTTGCAGGTGCTAATTGAAAAAGTACCTCTTGCTTCTGTTCCAGTAAGTAACGCTTAATAACAACATGAGAGGCCAGCTCACTGACAGTTACACCCAAGCCTTTAATTTTGTCATTTTGGGGCCATTAAGCCTCACCCAATATTTAGAGTTTTTAAAAAGTAAAACCACCCTCAGATTATGATGTTTGTAATAGGCTGTACATACCTGCAGATATTTATTCATTTATGTATTTATTTCGGCTGTTTCACCCACTTGTCCTCCCCCTGTGATTATCACTTCTGCAGTCCCTGGCCACTGACATTTCTCACATTAACCAACATTCAGAGAACAGCAGTGGGAACCTGCCAGTTCACACTCTTTATTTTAAACGCCACTGATCGTGTGGCTGCATTGCACTTCAGCATGGCCTGCTAAAAATTGCTGCAACAGGAAACTCATTTGCATGCAAACGACTGTCTTTAATTTGTATGGTACAGAAGAATACACTCCAGAGCATGAGCCCCAACCAGTGTTGTAACCCAACAATAACATTAATTGTAACTGTAAAGCTGCTATGATCAATATTTTGCTTTTAAGATGGGTCAAATCACTAAGTGTCATGTGTTACTTGTCCCTCATAGTGACAAACCTGCACATAAGTTTTACTTCCCTACAGGTTCTGTCAGCTCAACAGACCATCTCAGCGTTTTTCGGCCACAACTTATTCTTTTGAGTCACTCATCGCTATCAGCAGCATTGTTTCCAGCTTTAGCAGGCAGCTTTTGTCAACAATGAAGCTCTAAATCCTCAGACACACAAAGTTAGTAGCTAACCAGTGAACATAGCGGAGCAACTAGCAGCTATAGAGACAGAGTTTTGAGTGAATACATTCACCAGTCGGCGAGAAACATGACGGAAATGTAAGCTGATGTTGCCTTGTATGTATCTACTTAATGTGTAATGACCCACCCAGCTTTTTGATAAGTTTCCTGAATCAGTATGTCGGTGTTTGTTTCCTTTGCCCCAAAGTGCCCAAAAATATTTTGTACCCAACCTTATTATGAACACAGTGCAGTGTTTCGCAAAAAAAAAAAAAAAAAAAAATCAATGTACGGACTCATACCAAAGTAATCCCTCTCAATCAGGACTTATGATGCACTAGAAGTGTGTGGCGATGTGTTAATCTGCAGCAACCCTGCTCTTTGCCTGTATGTTCTTATGTTCTTATGTTCTTATTTTGAGATGTTTCTGGGCACAGTGTGCAGATTAGGTCAGGAAGCGAACAGGGCCAGACCGTAAGCAGCACGCTTCCGAAAATAGCTACAAAAATCGTGGACACAGGGCCAAGAGCAACACATATAGCAAATCCGTGATTGACTCTCACTTTAACCTTCAAAGAAGTATTTAATTGCCAGTAAGATGGTCTTCTCAATTAATGCTCACAGTGGTGGGTGACATAATGCGAGTTGCTCGTCTTAAAACAATATGGCAGCCAGCTGGTAACAGACAATCTTGTATTATAGTTAAACAGTAGCTAAAATATGTTTCTGAAAACATTTGAGGTGAGAAATGAGCAACTCAGTAACAGAATCTGGGTTTATATTTGATCAGCACTGCTTAGTTTCACCATTAGATCTTTCAGTCTCTTACAGTACAGGAAACGGTACAACGTCCACTTCCTGTTCACAGCGCCCCAAAATATTTTTCCAAAAACACTTTAGGCAAGAAATAGGCAATACAGTGCCCGAATCTGGGTTTATGTTTGATCAGCACTGCATAGTTTCACCATTTGATCTCAGATTTTTCAGACTCCATTTTTACTTCCTGTTCAGAAACCCTTGTATTACAGCTAAACAGTGCACTGAAATATGTTTCTGAAGACATTTCATGTGAGAAATAGGCCATACAGGTACAGAATCTTGGTGTTACTGCTTGTCACTGCCTAGTTTTACTGTTTGATCTGAGTCTGAGTCGGAAACAAAGACAGGCGGCACTGGCCGGATGATGTGATAGTCACAAGATGGAGGGAGGTTTATCACAGTTCATTCACACATACTACCCCCATTGTCATGACACAAAGCTTGGTGAAAATCAGCAAAGTTTCCCTTTAAGTAACTAAAACTTTATAACAGAAAAAACAAATAATAATAAAATACAGTCTGTGTCATGGTAGTTTTACTCTACCCTAGTATGCCCACCATACCATTTAGATATGAATGAAGAGTTGTGCTTTTTCCTAATAATGAGTAGAACATAAAATATAATTAAAATGTATTATTTCATATTTATACATTGAAAATGTCTTTGTGTCTTTATGTTAATGCAGCAGCAGTACTGATAGGCCTTTATCACAGAGGAGATTTTGACATGTGGCTGTAGGAAAAGTGTAGGTGTTAATAATAAAATGAATGATGGCTGAATTCCATTTTGTTGCTTCAGGTTCTGGGTCCTGGTACTGTGCGTGCCGGCTCACTGTCACACTGTCGCAGCTCACTGGGACACATGACTAGAACAGCGCAGTCGTTACTGTTATCAGTAACACCTGTGCTCAAATCAAAATGGCCGATTCAAGTAACCACATTTTAGAAGCCGTACATTCTCGTGATGTATGTGCTCTCAGTTATTACTGTGGGATCCTAACCTGTGTGAGGGGCAGCGGAGTGTTATGCAGTAGTTGGCTCGTGAGGCTCATCCTTTGTTGTCAAGTGTCTGCACGGATCAGGAGCTGTGTGCTCTGTGTGTCAATGAGTTCCTCTGTTCCTTCGTGTTAGCTCGGGGCTTTTGAATTTACATGGAAGCAGGACCTTAGCTGCGCCTCGCCAACACTCATCCAACTGTGTTTACAGTCTGCGTGGCTATATTTAGTCCTGACATGTCCTTCATTTGAATTATGTCAGTGAACATGACTTGAGTGACATTTCTCCATGGGTTGTTACTGTCCTACCGTCTTTAGGTGCTGCAGTTACGAGAGTATTTTTACAGCAGTTCTGCTTGGTTGGACGATACACTGCACTGTGGGAAATTGATGGGAGCAAAGAAAGAGAAAGGAAACATGTGAGATAGCCTTGGAGCTGGACTCACACCCACAGCATCCTGGGACCATTGTTTTGGTGATGAATGACAAGGACACATCAGCTGTTTCCCCTGGTCTTTAATGTGTCTCTGCTCCTTTACAATTGTGTTATGTCTGAGCAGAGGGGGGCGTGACATAGCTGCTCTACAAGTGCATTTAACTAATGAGAAAAGTGCACGAGACACATCTTATTTTATATTTTTGAATTAAGGGGATTTCTCCAAAGACGAGCGTCCTTTGCCCCCTTGTGTAACAGAATATGACAGTATTTCAATCCATCTATCAAAATAAATGTCAATGTGGCATTTGGCTGTCAAACCCTGTTAGCCCCCACATCATGAGCCATGTCAGACAAAACATGTCTGCTCCTGGAGGTCTTTACTTTCACGGAGATTACAGATGACACCTGCTCTGTCCTTGTCCATCTTGTGTCCAGGTTTGGGTGTCCTCAGTGACAGAGATCAGGCCAGGGGATCTGAGGGCGCAGGACATGGACACGCCCCCAGCCGAGCTGCACTTCATGGTAACCCCACCCAGCAACGGACACCTGGCCCTGAAGAGCGCCCCCATGAAGGCGGTGCTCAACTTCACCCAGGAGCACATCGACCAGGGACAGCTGCTGTTTGTTCACAAAGGTAAACTTTGTTGCTCTATCAACTACTGAAGTTCAGACACTGCACAGCAACGGAGAAGCCAGAAGAGACTTGTTTTGAATCACAAAAGCCAGAAATTTTATGCTTCAGAAAAACACACAGCAAAGGGGAAACGGGCAGTACAGAAGATCTCCCCAAACTACAAACTGTAGTAACTATATAAGAAATTATTTGTAAGATAATTAGTGATTAATGTAAAAAAAAAAAAAACAGACATGTAAAACAAAAATGTGACTACAGTAACAGCCTAACTTCTCCAGTTGAAGGTGATATTTTTTTGTATTACAAGTTTTCTGAAATGTTTTTGTTTAAAAATGCACATGAGGAATTATCTAAGTAAGTATCCACTAATTTGCATACATTTTAGGAACATAAATCTGAACACTGGATAGGGCCTGGTTCAAATCTCTTTTGTTTCATTTCGTGACATAGTAAGAATCAAATGTTTATACTGAGAAAATTTGGCTTATCTCTTTTTATCACTCCATAAATCAGAAAATACTGTCAGCAGCCATAAAAAAAAGCTATAATTTTTCACCACTTTTTTTAGGAATTAAATGTTCCATAAATCAGGCTATTAATTATGCATGAACAAACCTCTCTGTAAAAAGCTTCAGAATATAGATAGCAATAAAACTGGAAAGTCTGGTGTATGTAAGTGCTACTACAGTGGAGATTTCTGCCTCAGAGTAAAAGAAACTTTGAGAAAGTGGCCTTTTAAAGATATGCATTTCTACATTTCATACATTTTTAGATAAAAAGAAATACAACAGGTGAATGGGTTAAAAACTTTAACAAATATCATCATGAAACTTCCCCAGGTGGTTACTTACATTTTGAAATAATATGTTTAAATATGAAAATGTGGTGTTATCTGATTAAGTATATGCAAACTTGCACACATTTCCAGAACAGAAAACCAAACTGAAATAAATCCCTTAATGTGTATTTTGGACGTTTATTTCCATTATTTTACACATTATATATCACATTTCTCTGAGTGGGGAGGCGTATAGAAGAATAGGGGAGGGGTACTGAAATTGAATTTGTGAGGCCTTAATTTTCACAAACATTTTACCTACTTTAATGTGTTGATTTTTTTTCAAAATGGTCAAGCTCTTCTGCGTCAAGGTCTACTGCATCAACAAAAATATTTCACAGATGCACCCATATGTACTTCAATGTCATGAGCCCTCGATAAATAGACAGAAGTTATCCCAGACTTCAGCAGACGATCCTGTTTTATTATTCATTCAAGCCAGTAAATCAAAGTTCACATTTTTTATTTTACTTTATACTTTATACATAAAACCTAGCTCTGCATACTCACCTTTATACTTAGCTGCAATGCTTGGATGAGAAAAATAATAATTTAAACCAGTAGACACTTTGTTATGTAACGACTGGATCATTGTCCATAGTATTAAGCAGCAGCTGTACTGGAAAATATATTGATACTGGAAAATGATTCTTTTATATTATGACATTGATTTCAATCATATTCCTCAGTCCTAAATATAACTTATAATGAATTTCTCAGAGATCAGTGTCTTTTTATTCTCCCACCTGCTTTGGATTTAATGCAGCAATTCCAAACATAATTCATCTGTATTTTTTAGATCCTAGATAACGTGTTGTTGTTGTTGTTGTTCCTTCTGTGCCCACTAGAGGATGCTGTTGACAGTTCCTAATGGTTTGCTTTGCTTTCTTTTTGTATCTCACACAAACAAATCATCCACACAAACAATGTGCATCTTTCTTTATTAGCCGTTAAATTACTTGCAGCACTGATTCAGACAGTCTGTTTGGAGGTGATAATATTTAATAGTGTGGAGACTAAAATGCTGGATACAGTCCGTCAGCATGTGATGGTGTGAGTCTCAGATCAGGTTTCTGCTCACTGTTCTGATTCCTATCTGCTTTCTTCTCTGCCTGTACTTGTACCACCAGGACAGGTTGTGATAATACAGTACAGGGGACTCGCCCCACCCCATATGTTGATGAACAGGTCTTTCTTTTGTACACACATTTTCACACACACCTACACAAGTATAGACAATTGATTTTGATCGAGTGTTCCCTTATTGACTCAGAATACAGATTGCTTGCATTGCAGTTTTCCTTGAGACCAGCGCCAGGAATGCTGATCAACTGATTTTCTTTGTGTATTTTGCAGAAAGCAGACGCAGCTTATTTTCCAAGAACAAAGTGAAAACATGCACTCGCAAAACAAAGCAGACAGAAGAATCTGACAACTTTGCCTCAGAGTCTTTTTGACGGCTTTTAATTAGATGTTTCGTTGCATCTCTAGGTGCCATGTCTGGAGGATTCAACTTCCAAGTGAATGATGGTGTGAACTTCACTCCCAGGCAGATCTTCAGCATCACCGCCAGAGCCTTAGTTCTCAGCTTGGAGAGAAACCGTCCACTCAAGGTGTTTCCAGGTAAATCACCCGCTGAATAGAGCCTCATCATTTAATGACAAGATGGGCATTGTTCTATATTTTTCACAGCCCAGTCGCCAGGCGAAAATGTTTGCGTTGTACATCTCTGCAAACCATAAATACGTCACATTTGCACATTTCATACTCATTATATCAGTGTTTCTAAAGTGATGTAGTGTATGAGCTGACTTTATCAATCAGAGGAGGAAGGGATAGCGGATGTCGCCTGGGCCAGACACCTGCCAAACTGCAGACCGTCATTTAAGAGCCAATAACTTACAAAACTGGTTGTAATTTAGCCACCAAACATGGATGTTTTTTAGCAACCCATTGCTGTTTTTCCACAGGAAAAACAGGCGCAAAAGCAGCTGTATTTTACCATGACATCACTGCAGTTCATGCCAGGATCATACCACCAAAAGGGGATATTTTAAGCCAAAACGTATATCACCCTCACCCTCACCTCCGGACAAAACATCGCCAGATGACGCAAATTGATGCTAAAGACGTCATCCAGCAGTTTCGCTGGCTCTCTCGGGTTGTTGCTTGAACTACAGGTCTATTTGTCAAGCAGCTGTCCGATAGTCACTCACTTTACAGCAGGAAATGGAGCTTCAAATTAAAAGGAAATTCACTGACCCACGACGCACCAGTTGGGAACCACTGCTGTAAACAATACGTCACAGCAGCCATACACCTTTTGGATATTTACTTTTCCGTTTTAGGTTTGCAATAAGCAAACAAGAGTAAACCAAACTTTCTTTTTGTATAAACTTAAAGTTGCATGTTCATTGTTTAAAGTCCTTCTCTGTAAAGACTTTTTCATGAAATATATATAAACAAATGTGCACTTTCCTGGCACAGTGCTCAAGAAGGGCCGTAAACATGCAGCTCTCCAGGTTGGAAACGTGCTCATTGTCAATCTAGAAAAAGGAATAACCAAAAAAAGTATGTGGACCAGAGTCCAAAAACTAAAACAAGAGCAGCCAAAGCGTAATCTACACAGTCAAATACTGGCATGTGTCATGTCATGTGAATAGCATGTCACACATTGTTGCTGTCATTAATGGCTTCCTGTTACAGTCAGTAGTGTTTCTGATCATTAGTGTTTCAGTTCTCTCTTGAGATCACAAGCGTTTTGGAAACATAATTTCTCTTTTATAGGTTTTTGTGTTATGATGAAACTACACAGCTGCTTCCTGAAAATGAAGTGAAACAACTTATTTTCGTCAGTTTCTTGGTCGTCCACTCACACAGATGCTTTTTAGTTGAACTATTATTATCCATACGCAGAGTGCTGATTTCCTCTTTTTTGTGTCTATTGTTAGGGTCCAGCTGAAGATTGTGTGTGTGTGTGTGTGTGAATTCAAAGAAGTATTTCACCACTAGAAAGATGGCCTTTCAATCAAACTAAGATGTCTATGCAGGAGAAAGGCACAAATACTTTTGAAATTGCTGCTACAGAACCAGCGCAAACAGAAAAAGGACACTTTGATTCATGAGGGAGAAAACCTACAACTACCAGAATGCACTGCACCACACCAGACCAATAAATGCTCCCAATGGTGGGTGACATAATGCGAACTCATCCATTTGAAACAATGGCATGCCAGCAAGAAACAGTCTCGTATTATTAGTTAAACAGTGAGCTAAAATATGTTTCTGAAAACATTTTAGGCGAGAAATCTGCAACATAGTAATAGAATCTTGGTTTATATTTGATCAGCACTGCTTAGTTTTACTGTTTGATCTGTTTTTACAATAGTGGAAACAGTATGGCGTCCACTTCCTGTTCACAAACTATTGCAGCTAAACACGGCACTGAAATATGTTTCTAAAACATTTAAGGTAAGAAATAGGGAGTGTAGTTTATCAAAATACTGATTTATGTTTGATCAGCACCACCTAGTTTTACCCTTGGATCGGATCAGTCTCTTGATCTCTTAAGGCCCGTTTAGACGTGGTATTAAAATGAGTTTTGGGTGATCTGATCACACGTGGATGGTGCTAAATACAAATCTAAACAACCACCAAGACGCACTGTGATCCGATCACGCAAACTACTTCCTGAGGCGGTCTGGGACGCATTTGACCACATATCTTTTGTTGTGTAAACACTGTGTCCTGATGTGTCCCCGACAAGAACTATGTCCTCGGTGCAGGATGTGATTGCTGTTTTGGCTCTATAACTGTCCAATTGTAGGTCGAGTTGGACGAGGTGTTGCGTGACCTCTCCTCGTTTTGCCCTATGGGAGGAGACTTGTTGAATTCTGCAGACAGCGATATCTCCAGCTTTACTGACACAACCATCGCTAACATGACTAGCATGCATGCTACAGCACTGTGAAAAGCGATGTGTCTCGGCTGTCCACTTGTGTTCGGATCACCGAAACACATGTTAATACCAGGTCTAAACAGGCTATTTGTAGTAGGGGGCAATATGAAAATGGGAAAGTACAGCCTGTAGTTCAAGCAACAGCCTGAGAGAGCCAGCGAAACTGCCAGATGACATGTTTTGCACCAGTTTGCATCATCTGGCAGTTTCACCTAGAGGTGGGGGCGGGCGATATCTAGGCAGTGTTTAGATGGAGGGAAGTAAACCACAGTTCACATACTACCCACATTGTTTTGATACAAAGCTGGGTGAAAGTTGGTGAAGTATCCCTTTAAGGAGAATCTCCAAGTTAAACTTTCATGCAGTTATAAATTTACACCTCATGAAAATTTGTGTGTTAAAGAACGTGATGTTCCCGTCAGGATGCTCACGATGGTGCAAGAGCAGAAATTCCTCATTATTTAAGGTGATAACCAGAATTTCCTGAGGGGGTAAAAGTCTCTAAACAGTCTCTGTCTCGCCTTTGTCACCGCTGAGTCTGTGTGCAATGACTTTTAATATATGAAAATGAAAAACATGTACATTACTTTTCCTCCCTAATTTTTGCTGCCCATAAAATGTTGCCTGTTAGCTGTCACAGATCCTCAAAGACATGCGCCAAGCAGGTTAAGAGGACGCTGCGTCAATTTGATCCATGTGAGCACCAATGAAATATTATTATGTTGATATTTAAAGTAATAAGGTGACATGATTAACTTGAGGGGCTTGAATGTGTTGAACCAAATTTAACCAATAGTTGTGAGGACATTTCACTCAAAACCACAAGACAGAGAAGAGAGAAAACCCCGACAGTGTGTGTGTGTAGGTGGGTGTTTGTGAGCTTGTGTGTGTGGCCTCTCATTTGCTGTATTTTCCAACACTGAACCTGCTACAGTCTCTGTTCACATGCTATAATAATGCAGCACCTTTCCAGCAGCCGAATACCAGACTGATGAATCAGCTGACATCTCTCAGTATTTTGACATACGGTATGCTGCTTTTTTTTAGCTTTCTTGCTGTCGTCAGTGTCTGCAAACACGTTTTAAGATTTTCTGCCATTTCCAGAGGTCTGGTTTGTGAGTGAGAAGGAACGGATATTGTGGGGGTAGCAAACTGCCAACTGGCACGCTCTGCTGAGCTTCCCAGCCACAGGGTGAGTGGGTACTTGAAAAGCTGTGCCACTGTCTGTCTGAGGCAGCCCTGTTTGTGCTTTGTGCCAGGCGGGGCAGAGGGAGGGAGGGGGGGGGCTCTAAGTGACAATGAAGGGTTTTGATGGGGCGAGGGGGTGACTTGAAACACTTTCACGCTACGGACGTGAGATTGATGTTTTTCCTCTTCCTTAAATGTCTGGGTGCTTTCTGTAAAACTGTGCAGAGACTCCTCACTAAGTGGTTACATGTGACTCATTAAGAAACCAGCGTTTACCTGTGTGTGTTCTGACAGGAAGTCATTGTGGCAGCCTGCACATGCCACACAAGACCTCTTGGTATGAAGACATTTACTGATACTGTTACTGTCAGGCTCTTGTTGAATCAGGGCTGAGTAATGTGTCAATCTTATATCGATATCTTGATATGATACTGGATATTGTTTTAGATTTTGAATGAAATATTGGAAGTGCCCTGGTTTTAAATGCTGCATTACAGTAAGGTGATGTAATCTGTAGCTGCTCTATTATCTGCTTTTACCCACTTAGTCATTATATCCACATTAATGATGATTATTTATCAATAATCTCATGGTGTAAATATTTTGTGAAAGCACCAATAGTCGACCCTGCAATATTGCCACAATATTTATATCAAGGTATTTGGGCAAAAATGATATTTGAACGTGGGGCGTCGGTGGCTTAGTGGTAGAGCAGGCGCCCCATGTACAAGGCTGTTGCCGCAGCGGCCTGGGTTTGACTCCAGCCTGTGGCCCTTTGCTGCATGTCTCTCCTTCTCTCTCTCTCCCTTTCACACTTCACTATCCTATCAATTAAAAGCAAAAGATGCCCATGAAAATATCTTTAAAAAAAAAATAGATATTTGAACGTGGAGTAAAAGCATGGCCGCCATGTAGAGAGGGGACACGTGATATCTTTTAAATATGGGGATAACCAGTGGTGTAGGTTTTGTTTCAGAAGTTGGGGACACACAATGAAATACAGAAATAATTTCTGAAACCGCTACTTGGCCAGTGGTTCCCAACTGGTCCAGCCTTGGGGTCCAGATTTCTCCTGAGTCATTAGTTCAAGGTCCACACAGTTTAATACTTTCAGCATCATACTTGCATTTGGCCATGTCTTTTAGCTAGTTTGCCGTCTCTGTTCAGCTCTTCAAACTAAAAGCTCTGTACCGGGTATTCACAGCTTGACATGTTCCTGCAAACAGCCCTGTCTAGACCCACTGTTTGATGTTTGGTTTGTTTGTTCTGAGCTACATAGAAACAACACAACGGGCTCAATGGACGAGAACCCACTTTGTATGTAGATATAAACGGCTCATTCTAAGGCAACAAAAACAAGATTTTTATTTTCAGGTGATTATACACTAATGAAATCATAGTTATGAATATTTTATTCAGTGTCTGCCAGTAGTGCCCCTAAATCCTACACACTGGAGCTTTTATGTTCATTTCTCTGAGCACACATTAAGATGAAAATATCTGTTTTTATCCGCTTGGATCATCTGGACCTCGGGAGCTGAACAGAAAGAAAGAGAGCTATGTTAAACTTAAAGGGGGCAGTGCTGTTAAAATATGGATTTATTGATACACATTGGTCCTGAATATTTGAAACAGTTAACACACCAGTACCAGCTCCTGCTCTCTCTTATTGTCAGTGTTTACTGCAGTCATTCTGCTCTTCTGTGCCGCTAACCAAGACAAGAGAAGTTGTCATCATGTTATAGCCTTGTTATATTTATCGGTTATTAAAGATATGAAATTGTATGAACTTAATATCTTTATTTCCCTGTGATCTGAAGTGCTGGACTTTTTCCTGAGATATTTCGCCTCTTGGATGAGAGGTGAAATATCTTCAAGAAACTCAAGCACAATGATACAGCACTTGAGATTACCATGACCTGGATGACTCAGAATCTTCACCAATTTATTTCCCTGTGGTATTGAAAATTGATATTTTGCAAGGTATTATATTGAAGTTAGAAAAAAGCAGGATCTTGAAAAGTGAAGGTGACACATCCTCTCCATCCTCAGTGGAAATTATGACCTTGGGGGAAACAATACACACTTTCAGACAGGAAGACTTTCATTGCCTTAATTTGCCTTAAAGATATTCTATTATTGATTCTCCATGTGTTCCTCAAATCCCTTATCATCATTATCATTTCATAGAGTCTTATTGTTCCATATGCCCTTAAAAACATGAACCACACACAGTGAATATTTATGGTCTGTTTGTGCATGTTATTTTCTTGCATGAGTCTCCAATTCACAAAGTGGCGCACATTTTCTCATCTAACAGACAGACTAAACAACTCAGTGTTTTGGAGAAGTATTTTGTTTGTGTTGTGTATTTTGTTTATATTCCTGTTAGCATTTTACATGTCTGTATACAACCATCATGAAATGCTGCACAAATGTCTGACAATATAGCGAAACCCATCTTGTGCTGATTTTGAGCACGACGGGTTTCCATTGTAAAAAGACAAGAGAGCTCGTCTCTTCTTCTTCCTCTAAGAGGGAAATTTCCCATGAGAGGCAGACAAGGATGGTGGGAGTGCTCACGACAAGTGATGAATGAATTTCACTGTGCTTTGACCCCTCTTTCCCTCTATCATTGGCTTCCATCATTTATCAGCAGTCTTTTTTTAGGATTCTCGCAATCTTCACAGTGGCAGCAGAGCTATGGAAATCTATGTAATTCATCCTTAGAGGAAGAAAAGAGGCTCTCAGTAGTCAGTCCCCGTCATCGTGCACAGGAGATGTCTCTCTTTACATTTTCCCCAAGTGGAAGATTTCTGCGCCTGCAAGGAGCTGATCCACTTTTAATTTCTTGTTTGGATTTTATGTAACACCCCGACTGCAGTTGGACAGCGCTGTAAAAAAGCCTGTGATGTCTGCAGTGCAGCTTTAATTTGACACATCAAAGGACTCTCATCGGCCTATTCCAGAGCTTGTTTTGCATAATTTGGTGTCAAAAAGATGTGAAACGCTTCCAGAGGGGAAAACTTGCAACATTTGATGCAGCCGCACAAGAAATTTAACAGTGTGGCGACAGCTAAACTGAACACCAGACAAGAGAAACTAATTTTCTTGACAGATATAGTTTCATGATCAATTATCCAAACCACTTCACCAATAATTCTCTTAATTCAATTTTGTGTCTTTCCTCCAGGCTCTTCTACACCAGTCACAAATGAAGTTTTACAAGCAGTGACCAATGACATCAGCAACGCCACAAACCGCGTTATTACATTCAGTGTGATTCGGCATCCTAAACTGGGACGTCTGGTGATGACGCGGCCCGATAATTCAACAGTGGACATTTCCACTTTCACACAGGAGATGGTGAGTGAGGAACTGGAGGTCAAATCAGTACGCTCTCATTTTACTTTATTTTGAAATAAAATAAAAGGGATGTGAACCAGGTCAGGATCAAACATTAGGGTCTCTCCATTCATGTGGAAAGTTGCCAGATTTCCACAGTATGAATAATATATACTCTGCATCCTCATTCAGGAAATTGACTTTGTGCTTCTTAAGCTGAATGGAACATGTGAGGCTTTTATGTGATCAATTATTTCTGATAGATTATCATCTGGCACAGTTAAAGCTGTGGTGCTGTACACTTTATTTACTGCTGAGCAAAGCAGATTTAAATTAATGGTGAAATCTTATACATACTGTCGTAACGTCTTTCAGGATGGTGAAGAGCTATTTAGGCCACTGAGCTGTTTACACACTTGATTAAGTCATCAGTTCACTTTAGGGATGGCTGATCTGCATGTTGTGCAAATTTGTTGATGTGAATTTATTTTGGATCGTGGGTTTGCCTGAGGATCTGTGGTGTTTTTGTACCTCAGGTGGACAGAAAAGAGGTTGTTTACATCCAAACCCCCGTCGAGTCAGTGGGCTGGGAGGCCATGGACTCCATGACCTTCTCTGTGGCGTCACCGCCTACTTCTCTGGACAGCCAGACCTTCAAAATTGACATTTCTTATGAGAATACCGGACCTGAACACAACACAGTCCTGCTTGCAAACACAGGTATGAACAAGAGTAAAGCAGGTAGGATTGTTACTCTGTTAACAATCTTTGTTCAGCGTGTTAGCATTCTAACATTTCCTCATTAGCACTAAAACACAAGGTACTGCTGAGTCTGATGGGAATGTCATTAGTTTTGCAATTATTTTGTCACAGGAATTCTGACTTTATGATAAATGAATGGTCAAGGATTTATCAAAGTCATACGTCATAATGAGGACAACATGCCTAAAAATGTCCATGGTAATCCATCAAATAATAGTATTTTGAGACATTTCACTCAAAACTAATAATGTCAACCTCTAATGGAAGTATCTGTCTGCTTGTGTGTGTGTGTGTGTGTCTGCTCATCTAGCAGTGATACTAGGTTATTGCTAGAATACTGTATTTAAAATATTTATTAATCTCTTTAAAAATGCTAAAAGTTAATACCACATTGTGCCAGAGGCAGTGCAATGCACCATAGCAACCTTGTGGATGTTTTTACATTTCACATTAAAACAAAATCGACGCATCCTGTTGTTAAAATATTCCAGTTAATTAATTCAGTATCAGTTAATATAGCCAATGCTTCCAAATCCTGCATAACTAACAGCATAATCACTTGGCAAAACACAATGTGCACACAGTGATTCTGGCATACAACCATATATTACAAAGACAGGTCAGGTAAAAAAAACCCACTCTATCCAGACTACATGACCCCTCACTTCTGTACCACAGCTCTTATCCTCAGGGGACTACGAATGTCTTAATGTTATGCTAGTCCATCCAATAGTGGTTAAAATATTTCAGTCTTGACCAAGCAGACTGACATTGCCACAGGCATGGCTAAAACCTACGGACTCAACTGTTGTTTATGTTTTTAATATTTAAAAATGTCCTTGGTGATTAATGTAACGTTTGCTTGGTGCTAGGTGCTGAGGTAACAGAAGGGGAGAGTGTCGTCATTGATGAATCCAAGCTGGACGCCTCTAACCTAATGTCCAAGCTGCCGACGCCTCGGCGGAGCTCCAATGAGGTTTGGTTCCAGGTGACATCACTGCCTCAGCATGGTGTCATAGTGGTAGGCGAGAGAAACCTCACCAAGGACAAACCCAACTTCTCCCAGTTCATCGTTAACAAATACGGCATCACCTACAAGCACGACAACTCAGAGACAACTCATGATTCTTTTGTATTCAGCGCATGGATAAATCCCAAGGGCAAAACGGCGCAACGCCCTCAGGATGACATGGATGTTGTTGAGGAGTGTTTTAACATCACAGTCACACCTGTAAATGATCAGCCACCTTTGTTAAAAACCAAAGCTCCGAGTCTGAGGGTGGTACAAGGAGACACAGTAGCTCTCAGGCCTGAGAATCTCAAAGTGGAAGACTTAGACAATCCTCCTGATGATATTAAGTTCTCTGTGATTAGCAAGCCAAACAATGGTTATCTAGCTCTTGAGGGAAGTTTGAATGAGTCGATAGTAGCCTTCACCCAAGCCCAGATCAACAACGGAAGTGTCTATTTTATCCATGACGGAAGCTCTGTCTCTGGGGTGTTCTACTTCAGTGTTACGGATGGTCATCATAAACCAATATATAAACTCTTTAACCTAGAAGTGACAGAAATCACCGTTTCTCTGGTCAACTATACTGGATTGACATTGAAGCAAGGCAAGACTTCTGTAACACTGACCCAAGACAACCTTTCTGCTGAGACCAACGGGAAAAACGTCACCATCCACTACCAGATTACAAGGCCCCCAAATTTTGGCAAACTTCTAAAGGACAACCAAGAGGTTACACAGTTCGGACAGGACGATCTACAGGCTGGAAGGTTGTCCTACCACATGATCTCCCATTCCTCTTCAGAGGACAGCTTTGAGTTCACTGCCTTCACTTCAGAGGCAAATGTGACCGGCCAAGTGTTTAACATAACTGTCAGACCTTTGATTCAGGTGGGGAAAGGTTTGAGCATTCCCAATGGGATCACTGTCAAACTCAATGCGAGCTTTCTTGATGCCTCTGAACTGGCTAATATCAGTGACAGTGACCCTGTATTTGAAGTTATCTCTCATCCCAGGCATGGGAAGGTGGTTTGGAAAAAACCTAAGATATCCAGGAAAGCTGTCCAAGCTGAGTCCTTCACCTTTCAGGAGGTGATGCAGGGGAAGGTAGCCTTGGAGCTGAATGCTAACATGACTGGTGTTCAAGAGCTTAATGACTCACTGGTGTTTGTGCTGAAAGCTGATAACATCCCACCTGCTAAAGGGGAGTTCCACTTTACAATTGTGCCATATGATCCAGCGCTTTTCCCAACCACAAAAAGTCCTGTCCCAACCACATCATCTATTCATCAGACGCCAATCCGCACCTCAAGAAATGGAACTGCCTCACCAGTCCTGTCTACAGCTTTCCTCTCCACCCAGCAGCCAAGCAAAAACCAGCAAAAATTCAAGGGACGCAACCGCTGGGGAAACTCCAACAGAACTAGCATTTTCAGCACAACTCTTGGCAAACCTACACACGATACAGAGGATTTTCCCTTCAGGAACACACCAGTACGCGTTGAGTCCTACCCTCAAAAAACCTCCAGCCCGCTCCTGGTTATCTTACCACTGCTGGCTCTGCTGCTGCTCGTAATCATCTTTGTAGTCCTGGTTGTCTTTCTGCGACACCACAGGCAAAGGAAGCAGAGCCCCGCTGCGCCAAAGGAGCCAACTTCTACTAGTCTTCCAAGCAGTCAGTCCTACCAGGGTCAAACCCAGAGGAGCACAACAGTTCCCACAGTGACTGTCACTCCATTAAACCCCATGAACCCCAGCTGCCCAGGAAGCCCTGTTCTTGATCGGTTATTGACACCAAATCAGGGCTCAGGTTATAACACCATCGATTCAAACATGCTCGTAAGTTCTTGGAGTAATGGTTCCCCTGCATCATCTTCCCACATTATTAGAACCGCCACGCCCACTCTGCAGAGGAATCAGTATTGGGTATGATCTTCCACAAACTGACTTGAAGCTGTATGTGTTGGAGAACAGTTTCAGATTTTGATAACAGATTAAAACGTGGTTGTGTATTTAAATGAGAATGCAATAAATTAGCTTAAAGTTGCATCAATCAGTATTCAGACTCAGAATTATCATCTTTGCAGCATATGGAGCCTTTTAATCTCTTTTAGCTCAGTGTTTTAGATTTTTTCTGTCAAGAGTTGGTGGAGCCTAAACCAGAGCTAAAAGGCAATAGTTTGCCGGCAACATTGGAATAACAACTTTAAAGGGGCCATAATACTGTACATGAAGGCTGTGTTAGCTTATTTTTGAGTTATTTTGCCCTCTAGTGGCCATTAATAGATTGACGTACATAGCTTTAAAAATGGATAAAGTAGAAAACCACTGTAGCCAAAATCCTTTGCTGTACCTAAATCAATATTTTTGTATTAATACTCAATCAAATTACAGTGCTGTGTATAAGGTTTCACCGGTATTGACAAACTCAGACTTATCACCCAACTCACCCAACAGTTTTTAGCCTCTTTTAGCTCATTGTTTAAGTTTTTACTGCACATTTCTTTATAAAGTTAAACATTTAGCAAGTTATAGACCAAGATTTTTTTGTCAGGAGTTGGTGGAGGGTAAACCAGGGCCTTAAATTAGGCCATGCTTTGCTTGCAACATTTGGAATAACAACTTAAGAAAGGGCATAACAACGTATATGAAGGCTTGGTCAGCTTATTTTTGAGTTATTATGTCCCCACATATTTTTCTGTCAAGAGCTGGTGGAGGTTAACCAGAGCTAAAAGGTCACCATATAACCAGAAACACAGCTCCACTGGGATGATAACATTACTCTGTTTACGCTGGATGAAAACTTTTAGAACAACAACTTTATAAGACGTTGTCAAGGTTGTGCAGGCCTGTTTTGAGTTATTCCGCCCCCTAGTGGCCATAAATTGATTTGTGCAGCTTTAAAGTTGGATAAAGCAGACAACCTATATGGCCAAAGTCCTTTTGCCATACATTAATCAGCATACGGACAGCTTTAGGTTTTCTTTGAGCCGCACAGTCCATTGAATCATTAGTTTACAACCACTGCTGTATATTGAATTGTTGATACAGACTTTGTCCACTTGAGCATTTACAAAGCGATCATCATTGTGGTCAGTTACAACCTATGTTTGGTGCCTAACGTATGTTTAATCATTGTGTTGGTCCTCATGCACGTTGAAGTCTCTTCCAGTATGATCACCAGAGTGGAAGCGATGCTTGTAACAGCTTGAAACTGTGAATTACTAAGACTGACTCTGGCACAAAGATGTATAATCCAAGCATTTCAATTGATTGTGCAGATTTTATATTGTTGTTATGTATTATATATTATAGTATATTAACGTTTTGTAACTCAGGTATTTTGTTAACAGTCATTTACTTCATGTTACCTTGAATGAGGGTTGCATGTGTCGTCCATAATTAAGACTTTTTTTTAACAGCATTACAGGACTGAATATTATAAAATTGACAGTTGTCACAATACTTCTCAGCATGGGTGTATATTGGAATGGGGCACTGACAAGGCTGGCTTTTGTATCACTATTATTTTTTTATTCAGTAGACCTGATCAAATCACACTGTTTAAGACAATAGCACTGTTTTTCAAGTTTTTTTTTTTAATTATTATTTTACTATGCACAGTATTTATATATTTTCAAGAAGAAGCGTACGAAAAATCAAGGCACTGATTACACAGATCTACACTGTATTCTACCTGCCTTCACCTCAGTGATTGAAATTGAAATAACAGGCTTATTCTGTAATCTACTGATAGGTTCCCCAACAGCTGAATAAAGCGATGGGTCCACCTACTTTTGAGGAGATTGAGCAGCTAACTCAAAAAACACAGAGAATTTCTTTGACTAAATGAGTGCTGGCATTTATAATAATTATTTAACTCTGATCTATCTACCGTAGGTTGGCGGTTTGACACTGTAATGATGTATCTACTGTAAATGAACGGTACTGTTATGACGAGCTGTGGGACACTAGAAATTGCTGTCGCAGAAAACCACTGTAAACTTGTATGTTATGAATCATTTTGTACTGAAGAGAAGTGTCTATCCAGTGTATTCCAGTCTCATCTGAATGATGTAACCTACTATGTAACAGAAGTGTGATATTTATTTATACCATATTTTTAATAAACCATTTTAAAATGTTTGCAGTTGCAGTTACTTTCTACTCTCAACCTCTCTCAATCATACAGCTTGTGTATAACCTGCAAAATTCTCCCCTTATTTCTTCCACTTAAATGAGTTTTTGGCAGTTTTCCCTGTCACTATAATTTAAACTGTACTTCTAGTCCGTGGCCCTCCTCTTAATAGTACTTTACTCATTGCGAGCAAAGATCCACTGCGCCAGAGGACCAATTAGAAAAAGATTAATTATCATCATCGCTTCCCTCAGCTTCCTGCAATTACTTTAATGGTGGTTTTCTCACATCCAAAAACAATAAAATCAGCAGGTCTTTGTCACATGATCGGCACTAAGGTGTTGTGTGTTTTCCAAATATCCACCAAGAATGTCAGTGGATACCCAGAGGTTGAACATGTAATGCGATTTGGAAAAGCACAAGGATCTTTTTCTGCAGCTGCAGCTTCACTGATGTGACTCAGTCCACATGACTGACGGCATCATGTGAAGAAAGCAATTGGTTGTTTTCCTGACCTGGAACATTAAATTCTGGGGACATTAAGGATGTCTGCCACATGTGCACAGGTGTTAATTACTGATACAGTGAGCTCACAAAGACTACAAATAGTTTCGCCAAAAATGCAACGAGGTCAGGAGTCGAACACAATCGGCGCTGATGTGCTAAATGGGCTTGTTGACAGTAAATGAGCTAATAGGAGCGGTGAGCAATGGCATCACATGAGAGCTGCAAACTTAGCACAATGATGTGAAGCCACACAGTCCATGAAGAGGAACTTAACTGAGATGCTATTGTTAACCACAATGTAGTCATTTATTTAAAAAGAAATTCCAGCAATCATCAAATCATGCAGGAGTGGGCAGAGTCAGTCTTAAACATGTGCGTGCAAGCGCTCCTCTGATACAGTGGTTGAACTTTTCACCATTACCCTCTCCATCAGCCACAGTCCAGATAAATGTAATCCCAATTAAACATCAGAATAATTTTTTTTTTGGCCAAGGAAGTTGACCACTTGCCAAAAGGACATGTTTGCATTGAACATTTTGTAAACCACAGATACAGTACGTTATTACGTTATTTTTTTAGTGGATATGTTGAAACTTTATATTCTTCAACAACACTGTAGTCAAGGTGTGGTTAGGTAGGCAGAAAAGTCTCTTATGGATAGGTAAAGCTCATAAGCCCCCAAAAAGCCGCAGGATAAGCAGGGACAGGCAGGTCAAAAACAGGTTCAGTGGCTTTAACGCTGCTAGGAAACATCGCAATATGTCACTAAAACACACTGGAATTTAGATCCCCTCCACCTCCCGATGACAAAGTCAGCTGATGAATAACGTCACTTCAAAAACGGTGATATGATACTTGCAAAATATGCAAATGTGACATATTTGCATTTTGCAGTCTCGTGTAATGCAAACATTTTCTTCAGGCAACTTGGCTATGTTGACACAAGGAATTTAAGTCAGGTTGTTAGCCCGACAGCGGCAAGAACAAATATATGCACACAAACAAAGGTAAGCCAAGACAACAAAGATAAAGCAAACATGAACAATAGCTGCATCCGTGGCCAGAAGCAAAAAATGTCTGTTGAAGTGGCTTGGTCACATCACTTAAATAGCTAAGGAGCTGTGCCAGTTAGTGGTTGCTACTAGCAATGAAATATAATCAGCAAATAAATTATAATGTATTACAATAAGTTAAGATACTATATTGATCACCTGGTAAAATTCACAAGCTACCTGGCAGATTAAATAAAATAAGCCCCACTCTGACCAGCTGCTACACTTCAGTAATGTACATATTATAATTAAATATTTTAATGTCCACTATTTTAAAATGGACCATCCTGCAAATGACTAATTGTAATTTTGGTACTTTAAGTATATTTGGATACCATCCGTCCGTCCATCCATCCATCTATCCACACCTGCTCATCCGGGGCCAGGTTGCAGGAGCAGCAGGCCAAGCAAAGCACTCCAGACGTCCCTCTCCCCAGCAATGCCTTCCAGCTCCTCCTGGGGGACTCCAAGGTGTTCCCAGGCCAGATGAGACATGTAATCCCTCGAGCATGTTTTGGATCTGCCAGGGGGCCTCCTACCAGTGGGACATGCCCAGAATCGGACGTGCCCAGGAGGCATCCTGGTCAGATGCCCAAACCACCTCAACTGACCCCTTTTGATGCAAAGGAGCAGTGACTCCACTCCGATCTCCCTCCAGATGTCTGATCTCCTTACCCTCCTCTCTCTTAACCCAGAGGGAACAATCCACTGGTTTCCAGCAGAGAACCATGGCCTCAGATTTAGAGGTGCTGACTTTCATCCCGACCGCTTCACACTCGGCTGCAAACCACCCAGTGCATGTTGGAGGTCACAGTATGATGAAGCCAATAGAGCCACATCATCTGCAAAAAGCTGAGATGCGATTCTGAGGTCCCCAAACTGGACCCCATCCTCCCCCTGGCTGTGCCTCGAGATCCTGTCCATGAATATCATGAACAGGATCTGTGACAAAGGGCAACCAAAACCCACCCAGAATGTGTGTGACTTTACGCCAAGTATGCAGATCTGGATTTGGATGCTAATACTTTTGTATTTTCACTTAAAAAAATTTGAATGCAAGACTTTTACTTGTAACACAGTATTTCTACACTGTGGTATTGCTACTTTCACCCGAGTAAAAGATCTGAGTTCTTCTCTCACCACTAATGCTCTGTTAGTACAGTTGGGGCAGCGCTGGTGTGGTGTATTGCTAGCCTCGATTCAGACTCCTGCGTCACTGCCCACATTGCCAGTATTTTCAGTGAGTCAAAACAGATCTGATGTTGCGTTCAATGACATCTGTTTGGCAGGTTAGAGAAACCGCCAAGCCAATCAGAGCTTTGTTGGGGGGTGAAAACAAAATGGTAACTCCATATGATTATCAGGCTGGTGTTTTGCCACAATCAATTCTCAGAGCAATGATGATGATTATATGGCACAAAGTTAAACAACAGTATGTGAAAGAAGTGTTACGGAGCAGCTTCTCAGTAGACACAAGGGAGAGGGATTATTTCAGTGAGGCAGGATTTAGAAGATCACCCACTCCCTCCCTCACACACAAACAAAAATACAAAGACAGACTTGTCTGTGCTTCCCTGTACTTTCCCCAACCTGAATCCAAAACTCAGCTGCGACCTCAATCCCAAACTGTCAAACCAACATTGTTATTTTGTGGCAAAGACGACTTCGCTTCAGCTCTTTCATCCTCACAAGCGTAGAAGTGGAATCATGCATAGATGTCAACACACACATTATACATGTTGGGATTGCCTGTTTGTGTTTAGGAATGCTGATGATGTGAAAGACTGAGATTATCGAGAGAGCCAGCTCACACTCTATTTATTGCCTGAAATCATTTGCAGAGACGCATGGCTTGTTTTGTATGTCATGTCAGATTTACAGTCTTTTGTCTGGTGGAACGCAACAGGCTGTAAAAAGGGTGGACACAGAGGGAAGAGTGAAATAGATCAGATACAGATCCGACATTTAGGTCACATTTTCACTGTAATATATAATATATGGTGACTTCATGCTTCTACATTTAGAGCTGGTGTTGAAACGATTTATATGGTTTTATGTTGCATTTTGGTCCTATTAATCGAAATAAAACAATATTAATACTAATGTTTCACCTCAGACAGTCTAAGATTCACAGATAAAGTACTGAAATGTAGATTCATTCACATTTTCTCTTTTATTTACTGACCTGTTTACTTGGAAAACAAGACTAAGGGTGCTCTTACACCTGGCATGAAGTGCAGTGCAACTGTCATTGCTAGTTTCTACCCAGCGCAGATATCATTTTCATGGCCAGTGTCCAAAATGCACTTGCACCAATCTGTGCGCCCATGGGCGTGTAGATCTTAATATGAGCTACGGTCAGGTGCATTGTTGCCTACTGCTCTTTTGAGGCAGCAGAATGTGATTGTACCATTGACCATCTAAAACCTGGTCTAAAAGCATTAGCGCAGTATTTTCCTGCTGTTTAAAGGGCACATTATTCAGATAGTGAGATGCACCTCACAATGCACACGCACTCTGCTTGTTGCACACACAGGGATACGGTGATGAGTTGATGCAGGTGGGTGAAATAATACATCATTAATGAGGAAAATATTAAAGGCATTCTGTGAACGTAGCAGAAAACAGAGCAGAGCTGTTGTCTGACTCCTGATTATGAGAGACACTGTGTGTATTTACACACGAGGAGCAGCATAACTTCATTCATTGTTTCAGAAGCTAAAAGTTTAGTTCTGTTTCTTTTGTCAAGTTTTTATACATACAGATTTTAGATTTTCCACATCCAGAAAGTCCACAAAAAAAAGAACAGGACACCACTCTCCTGGGTGAAGGTCAGTGTTTGTTGGGACCGTCCACCAACCCCTCTGCCTTCCCCACTCAGGCTTTTAGTGCCTTAACTTTCACTCTTGTCCTGCTGTATTTCCCCCTGATGATGCCAGGCGCCATTAAACTATAATGGCGACCAGCTGCATATCATGTGGACGTGAAAGGATGGCTTTTTTCGTCAGTGTCTGGTGCTGCAAGTCACTGCCCAAGTGCCGGATTTCAATGACTTCAGAGTGAGACTGGGTTGATTACTCTCTGCAGAAACCTGCTCACCTATCCAATTTGTCAGAATTTTCCATGTGCAGGTGCAGGCACACCTGGTTTTAAAGGGAATTGAAGATGACACTCTTGATTTGTTGAATCCCTGTTGTGCCCAAAACACACCTTTGATTAGTTAAGGGACTAAACACACCCCCTTTGCCCCTTGTACCTTACTTCGCACCTGGATTTTGCACTGTTTGACCAGTAAAAGTGGAGATGGACACGCCCCTTGCAACATGCACTTTAGACCATGCATTATAGATCATATAAATATGAACAAAAGAGTTTACAGCTGAGCTAGCAGCTCTGTGAGACTGCACTTAGACATAGTGGTGTTTTGAGTAACATGCTACCGTCAGCATGCTAACATGCTCGCAGTATCACCTCATCATGTTTTCCATTTTAGCTTACGAGCAAACAAAAGACAAAGTACATTTGAGGCTGATGGGAATGTCATTAGGTCTGCAAGTGCCAAACCAGGCGCAGCTTGATTTAAAAAAACAAACAAACAAAAAAAAAAAACCTCAAGGTCACCAGGATTCATCCTCCAGGAACATGAATGTCTGTACAAACCTCTGTGCCAATCCATCAAGTTAATGATGAGATATTTGACAGAACAGGTGTAACATTTATGACTAATTTCAAAAGATATAATTTGCCTCTTACACAGTTGTAAGTAAGAATATTGTACATAGTGCTTGTCCACTTTGGCACAGAATTGGCCCTCAGCCCATGAGCAAGCATGAGTGATTTGTCCTTCCATGAACAAAAGTCAAATAATAGTCTCAACAAGAGGAAACTGGTGCAGAGAAAATGCTGACATCACAGTATTTAGGGTCACACAATGTGGATGTCTGGCAGGAAGTGGTCACATGTCGGACACTCCGAGCAGTCAGGGCTTAAATTAGCATTACGCTATCTGTCTGCAATGCTACACACTCACAGTGTTAGCCCTTGTAACACACTTACAATACAGCTAATGCAATTTCCCGAAGCATGTGTGAGACAAACGGAGAACTGGGATTCAGAGAGAGATAATTAGTGGAGATGAGCTCTTGCCCTGAGATATTAGATCTCTGATCACTGTAATTTAAAGGCTGGTAATTGTGGGGCAGAGGGTTACAGAACAATGGCACCCTGCAAGACAAGGCTACGAGAGACAAAGCAGTCTTGGCTCATTTGGTTTAATAAGGTTCCACACAGACAAACCCAGATGGTTAATTGAATCACTTCGACCGCTGTTTTAAAGAGGCTTCACTTCTAAAAAGACTCCTTTTCTCTCTCTCATCTTATAAACTATTGCAAGAATAACAATGTCTGTGCATTTGAAGTACTGCTAACATATCATCCACAAAGTGTCATTTAGTTTATTCATAAAAGCTAATCAAGGCACGTAAAATACTGCAAAGGGTTTCAGAATGTGGCGTGCTGGTGCTGAAAGCCACAGCAGTTGCCTTTTAGGGGAAAGCTCTGTTGCGCAAATGATGAAGTAAAACAGAAAGCCAATCTGCAATCTAGCTTCTTTCTCTTTCTTCCCAAAGCTCTATGCCCAAGTGGCATTAGGCATTGTTTTATCTGCTACTCAACCGGGTCCTTCTGCATTTCTCATCTGCTGGGGAGAGGATTAGCTGCTTGATTCACTGACAGGCGTTTCTCTGGGTTTTGGCAGCTCCTCTGCTCATGGCTGATTTGATCTGAAATGGCACCAAAGAGAAACAGACCATGCACATACTGAAAGTAATATAAGGCTGGGAAAACTGTGACATTTATTCATCTGATTTAAGTGTCTCTTGGGCTGGTTCTGTAGATGTAAACAAGTGTTAACTGTCCTTGTTTGGGAGGGTTTCTGCTGATAGATTCCTCCCCCGTCTCTAACTATTGCAACACTTGTTGGTCAGTGGAATATGACAGCAACTTATAACCACTGACTGTTAAGACAATTGATGTATCTTCTGTGACATTACCCCGTGGTTTGGCATTTCAGCTGTTGCCATCTTGTGGTTTTTTTTTTTTTGGAGACAGAAGTTACCATATTTGGATGAAAGCGTGGAGGAGCGAGTCACACAAAGTTGCCACACCCTTAATTATGCATAACTTAAGTCTTTACTAAAGGGAAACAGGTGAATTATATAAAAATTAACCCCTGTGCAGTTGTGATGAGGGGGAAACATGTTTATTTCTGCTGTAAGGTTGGGTATTTTAACATGGGGAGATCTGTGGAGATTGACTCGCTCTTGAGCCAGCCTCAAGTGGCCATTAGAGAAACTGCAGTTTATGGCACTTCTGTGTTGACTTCGCTTTTTAGTCCCTGGAGGTTGCCACTTGATTATAACATACACTGTATATTTGTATTTCCATATTTTTCTAAACAGAAATGCGTGATAGAGTTACATGAACTGAACTGACCCTTCACTAAGTCCCGCTCCCAGACACAGACTGGCCAATCATAATGTAACATCAGGCCATCAGGTCCGACAACAACACAGCTCCATTGACTCTAATGCAGTTGTTTCAGATTTCCTTCATTTTCACGCTGGTTTTGTGGATTTGGAGCTAAATGCTGTGTCTGGGGCACGTTGTGTATTATGATACTTGTTACCTGGAGAGGTTGGAAAAAAATATACGTTTCTTCCCTGTTCCAAAACCAAAATCAAACCCTGAAAAGTGTAGGGTCAGCTAGCTAGCTACTGAAGATATAGCCTACTGAATGTATACACATGCTGCTTTTGCTTTTTAATGATTATGACAGTGAAACAAAGACCGACCCTGCTGTACAGGAACCAGTGAAGGGAAGCAGGGAAACTTTGCTGAAATTCAACAGCTGTGTGTCATCACATTGTGTGCAGATAATGATTGTTTGATTTCCCCCGGAGATCCCTGCCCATCCGGAAGCAGAGGTCCGTGTGCTGGCAGCAGCACGGGGGCGAAGCCAAACACTGTTCATCTGCACACACTGCGATGTCACACAGCTGGTTCAATATCAGCAAAGTTTCCCTTATTATTCAGTGTCTTGTGTGGCGATCAGCAGTGATGTGGTGGTTCACTTTTACACTGTGATCTGTAGCCTATAGTTCAGCTTTAGCTTCTAACTATCTTTGTCTTTTTAACCTGTTGTTGCTGCTGAGTCAGTTTGACATCCTGGATATATCCTTCAAACACAGACTGTAGACCCCTCTGTCTGCTTCTCTCTGGAAATATGATAATATTTCTTCAGGGAGTGCAGTTAGTTACAGTGTGGGCTCCATGCTTACTCTGACAGCTTGTCTTAGCAAAAGGTCAATTCTTTGTAGGACTGCATTCTTCAGTATTTTGAATACACATCCTATTTTTGGTCTTTTAATAAGTAACAATATTGGAAGTGTTCTTAAGGAAGTTGTTTTGTTGTGGTACATTTTATAAAATGCTCCACATAGTGTTTTTTCTGCTGCAAACTGAAGGCAACATTTGAATTATTTGGTCGTATTGGTTGCAGCATCTTACCTGATTTTGAATTTTTCCTGATAAATGACACCTGGAACACAAAAGCACATCTGTGTAATCTCATCGCTATCAGCATCTGGCATCAACACACATACACAAACGCACGTGTAGTCAGTTCCCATGTGCCCTGCCGTCCATTGATTTGGCAACTCCCTGTCAATAGATTCATCCACAGCGGGATCATAAACAGACGTCACGCATCAGATGTTAAGCCTGATGTTATGCTCTCCCTGAAGCCCTGCACAGTCAGAGAACAATGAACCTGTACAGTTGGAGGTGTGTGCTGTAGGGCCTGTGCTGTGAGAGAGGTCAGACCACCAGCAGCGTCCATGTCAGCTGGTCTATTTGATGACTGTGGTCTGTGGGTGGCAGTGCACAAAGAGGGTGGTTAGCTGGTCAGCACAGTGACAGTGTGTGTGCTGGAGAGAAAGAGTGAGAGTGTTTGACTACATGTTGTATGCCAGTGTGTGGGTTATACCGAGAGGACTGGTAAGTGGCATGGAAAGATTAAAAAAAAGGGGGGAATTCCTCTGAGATAAGTGATATTTTGCTGGTCTCACTAGGTTTAAGATGAAGCTTGTACAAACTCCAACATTACACAGACATCCTGCCCCTGTCTTCATGGTGTCATGTCAAAATTATGGTGAAAAGCTCCTGTACTTTGGGTTTTCTTTTTTAAAATTCAGCTTGCAAGAAACAATAAATAAATACTGAAAGTTAGCCTTTTCTCTCCACATTGAGGATGCAGAAACATGAAAGAGGACCTATTATGCTCATTCTCAGGTTCATACTGGAACATGTTTACATGCTCTAATGTTCAAAAAACACTATTTTTCCTCATACTGTGTTGAAACACCTGCATTCACCCTCTGTCTGAGATGCCCCATTTACCACTTGTCTCTCTTTGCCTCCCTTTCTGAAAAAAAAAGAAAAGAAGTCCAGTCTGCTCTGGCTGGTCAGCGTTTCCGGGTCTTCTGCATCTTGCCATCTCTTCACTGTCATTGCAGCTGCAGAATGACTGTAACCAAGAATAGCGCCACTTTTTATTATTAAAAATCACCAAATAAGAGCCTCTTAACACAACCAGACATGCTCCAGCTGGATTATGATCCGAAATTGGGGTTAACAACATCAGCAATCAAGATTACGTTTCCTTGATGTTAGCATGTAGCTTCATTTAGCAGTGTAAGCTATGTAATGTAAACACTTGCAGGAGCGTGTCTGGGGCAGATGACCATATAAAGAAATTTGGCACACTATGATGTCATACTGTGGCCAGAGCAGAAAAAAATGTTGGAAACGGGAGTATTCAGAGCGGTCTGAGGCCTGAGGTTTTTGCTCACAGGGGTTACATCTACATACATTTACCTCATTATCTGAAACTTTGAACATGTTTAATATGAACATCTTTAATTTTGACAGTATATATAGGACACAAAATACCGTAAAGCATAGGTTCCCTTTAATATTAACGTCTAAAGTTTTGCATGACCTTGAACATGTGTCTCTATGTAGCTGAATCAGCTGGTCGTTGTGGTTTTGGAATACAATTAAATATCGCACAATTATAATTTCAGTTTAGCCCATACAGATTGAAAACAGAGATGTTTCCAGCAGGGATTCTCACATTTCCTCTGATTCCAGGCCATGATAAGTAGCCTTCTCTTTACCGCAAAAATTCCAACATATAGTAGAACAAAAATGGGAAAATACATAGTTTGGTGTATATGATTGACAGACATTCAAGTGGTTCTGTTCCTGAGTGGGAAAATAACTGAGTGAGCAAGGGAAGTGGCCTCTTCCCTAGTTGTTCTTGCTTGTTTATTGTAATTAGAGCTATAAATGAAACTCTGTGATGGGGATGGGGGGATGGGAGAATGCACATTGGCCCACAAAGACAAAAAAAATGTGTGTTGTGTTGTGTGTGTGTGTCTATCTTGGAGAGCAGCCAGAGAGGTGGGGGTGGGAGGGCAGTCAGCGTTTTTCAGACTACATGAATGAGGCCCCACCGGAGTGAGCTTCCTGTGTGAGGGCTATAAAAACAAAACTGGAGCTAAAGAATGCCGAGTGCTCCCACATTCCTGAACATTCTGCCAGGTACAGGACACGCCGCGTGTCCCCTCTTTCCTTGGATAAATAGAAAAATACAACAATTCCCATGATGCATCACTGCTGATTGAAAACAAGCAAACATACAAATGTACGTCTCTAATCATAAACACTGCAGTAGTAAAGATAATGCTTGGAGCTCTGCTGGTGATCCACAGAGGCTGTTCATTACATCCCACAATGCAAAAATGTTTGTTGCACAAAAACAGACAAGAAATAGATGATTTTTCTTTTGTGAGAGCCCTTACAGATATGTGGCTGAATTGCACCTGGTTCAAACAGGTTTATCCCCCTGAGACCATGCATGCCCCAGTTAATTTCTGCCCATTAAATCATTGAATATATTGTCATAAAATTCTAATTTTTCCCAGAGGTTTGTGTCAAAGGAAAGCTCACTGAGTTTCCAAAATAGATTGTTCAGTATCTTGTGTGTAAAATTTGTATCATGTCCAGAAGTTTGTGAGAGAGCAAAGCTCATTAAGCATCTACAATGGAGAAGGTTCATCCTGTTGGGAGCATGCACATACTTACAAGATGTCACCGCAATGTGCATTAGATTATTAGATATCTTATGCACACAGTTCTGATTTTGCCCAGAGGTTTGTGTCAGGGTAAAGCTCACTGAGTGTCCAAAGTGGAAAAGGTTCATCCTCCGGAGAGCATAAACATACTTACAAATGTCACAGAAAATTGCTCATTAGATTGTTCAATATCTTGTGTGCATGGTTCATATTATATCCAGAGGTTAGTGTAAGAGAAAAGCTCTTTGAGCGTCCAAAATGGAAATGGCTTATCCTCTTTGGAGCATGAACATACTTAAAAAATGTCATAGAATTATGCTTATTGGATTATTAAATATCTTGTGTGTTAAGTTCATACTACATCCAGAAGTTTGTGTATGAGGAAAGCTCACTGAGTGTCCAAAATGGACTAGGTTCAACCTTCAGCATGCTGTTGCTTTTGTCTGTTATTGAAAGAAAACATTATGAGTAGCCGCCTCTTTTACAAGAAAGTAATTTAGTGAGGAGAGAATAATAGAAACAGCCACCAGTCTTTAATGTCAACTATTTTTAGCAGGCAGTAAAAAAGAGATTAGTAGACGTTTGTACTTTTATTCTACATTTTCCAGTAACACTGACAATGGGTGTGGCTGTGGCAGGATGTTGATTCCATCATGCCAGTACCATACTAAAACCCAAAGACAACATTTTCTGCTGTGTTTCTGCTGCTACTTTAAACCTTTGCCACCTACACAAACATCGAATGTCCTGTACTAATTCTAAATTAGATTAAGCCCGGTACAGAATTTTATTTTTTAGTCACAGCAAATGTGATTTTAGCCTAAAATAATGTTTTATAAGCAGGGTGTAACAAGTCTGAGCCTCTTACAGCACTGAGGACCTCGCCCCTGAGAGTGGGCAGGGTGCTGCTGTGCTGAGGTCAGTGGATGATCTCATGTGAGCTGCTGACCAGGCCCACATGTTTGTCTAATCACGCTTCCTACAGAAGCAACAAGTGCTTGTATTGCCACTGTGTTAGAGCCTAATCACTCCAGTCATATCATATCTAAACAGAGAAAGTACTAAAATGATTCCTCTTTTCGTAAGTGCACACTCAGTCTGCTTGTAGATTTACAGGAAGAAGTTTATTTTCTTACTTTAACAGGAATAAACAGCAAAGTAATGTGGAGCTGATGTGGTTAAAGGCTGTTTTCAGCAGGTTTTCTGATGTTTTAAACACATAAATCCAAAATCAGCAAATAATTTGGACTAAACCTGCTGACTGATATTTTACTGAATGGAAGGTGGAGTTAAGTGGTGAGCAGTAAACTTCTGGCTGAGCAGCCTAACCACCTCAGGGGTGACACGACACACACGTGCTTGTTAGACATAATTAAATTTCAGCAGGATACAAACACGAGCACATACTGTACCCACCACACTACTTTTAAAACCATCACATGCTCTTGTTTCGTTTAAACACACAGCAATGTAAACATTTCAGGCATGCTGTGTGCTGAACAATACAAGAAGAAAGAACACTGATGTTATCTTTGTTTTCAAAAGAGAGGAATAAGTCTGACCCCACACTGCCAGCTACCATGAAATCATCGCCTGTCTGCAGATAACCACACAGACCAAACTTTCCAGTCGCACTGTCACATGAACGCAGCAGAGAAGAATGAAGAGGTAATTTTCCACACCTGTGGAGACACAGTATTTGAATCGAAGTGTCAAATGTGAATGTGAAGACAATGGAGCAGAAGCGCTGCTGTGTCTTTGTTGTGATCGCACGCAGGTGCTTCAGTGTGCTATTGCATCTTGTGAAGGGCTCATTGCATGGGCGGAATATGGGCTCAGCAAAAAAGATAAAAATGCCTTTATTTTACATGTCAGTATGGATTTAAAATGCCGTGTCAAGTTCTGCCTGTTACATGCATTGTCTTCTTTCAAAATACGCTGTAGGTGTCACAGGAAATTCAACATTTACATACAGTCTCTTTCAAAATAAACGCAAATTGACTCCTACGGGAGGAAAACACTGCTCTCTTGGGTGACGGTCAATGCTGGTTAGGCCTATCCACTACCCCTCCGATTGGTCTGAACAAACTTTTGCCACCTTAACTTTCGCCCTTGTCCCGCCGCATTTCCCCTTGAGGCCACTGGGCATCGTTAAACTATTACGGTGACTGGCTGGGTATCATTTTGACATAAAAGGATGCTTTTTTTTCATTGGATTCCAGTGCCGCAAGTCACTGCCACTTTAAATACAAACTGTCACTTTAAATACAAACTGCCATGTAAAATAAAGGCATTTTATATATTCTATTGAGACCATTTTCCATCAGTGCAATGAGCCCTTCACAAGATTAAATAAAATCAAATGTGAATTGTTTTTTATATATGTTTTTGTAGTAAATTATCACACATGTTAAAGTGGAGATTTTCAGCTTCAAATGTTGAAGCAATAAGTAGATTAAGAAAAAGTGAAAATATAATGACAAATTCTCAGGGGACCAACTTGAAGGTCTTAACACATGCTTCCTTTCTCTCTCGCTCTCACACACACTGTTTTTCATGAAAGGATTGCACCGCTGGGACTGTAACGTGAGGCCGGCGCTGGAGGGAGTGGTCCTGTGTTTCTTCCCCACAGACTCAGAATGTGATCAGCCCAGAGCCTCGGTGCTCAGTATCCCCTCTGCCTCCTGAGTCTGTCAGCTGTGTCAGGACAGGGTCTCCCCCTTTGCCTCAGTCGGCCCAGACTCTGATCAAAGGCCAGCACAGACCCAACTATAATTGAAAACAGATCCAGCCAGAATCCCCCTCCAGCAGGAATATGCTGAGTACAGGCGAACGCCTCGCATTCCAAAAGCATGAACTCTGCAAAAAAGAGAGAGACAGAACAGAAACAGCACTTGAAGTTTGCTTCTGCTTTACATGTGCAAGCGGAGGGAGGGGGTTACTTTGTGCTCGAAAGCTGTGGCCCCGCAGTGCATGTCGTTATTTAGTGTCAGAATTGTAAAAATTAAGAATGAAGAATTACAATTCTTGAAATGGGATCATGATGTTTGATCTTCCATGCGAGACAGATTACCTGCGTGACTCCCAGGATGAAGAATTAAGCCTGAAGCAAGACGTTACGAAGTGCTGCTTCAGTCAGTTTTTAAATGTGCAGGTGCTTTTTCAAGATGCACGCTTGAAGTGATGAATATTTAATAAGCATGTCTTCATTTTAACATTGTGACACATGGATTCTGACTTCTGGGTTATGCCTTTTGTCCTTATAAACCACAATCCTGCAATATACATGTAACACTTCCATCATTTCATGATTCAAATTCCATTCTGATGTTATTAATGCTAATTGCTCTGCATCTGCTGGATGCTTGAAAAAGCAACTGTTTCCTACCAAGTTCACCTGGTCAACTTAATAGGTAATAGGATAAGGGTTGTTGTCACTGCAAGATAACCTCAGAAACAACCGTTTAGTTGCCCAACATGTCTGTGCAGTGTCTCTGCTGGTTGTTTGCCAATCTTACTGTGACAACAAGAAGTCACTGTGCCCAGCTGTAGCACCCTGTTAAACCAGTGAGGTTTAGAGTTGTTAGCAAGCATATTTTTCTTAATTTTTGGACATAGTAAGGCTTCTTGTTGCCTCCTGCTTCCAGTCTTTATGCTAAGCTAAGATAAGCTAATCAGCGACTGGCTCTAGCATCATAACTGCCATACTGATATATTTTTTAATTGTTTATTTAATAGAGACAAAGCATATTAACAAACGTCAGCATAAAAATACAAGATGTAAACATGCAAGCGTGTGCAAAAATGCTAATGCACATCTGTAGTCCCTGGGCAGGCAACAAAACCGACAAGAAAGCTGTAACCTTCGTATCTCATTCTTAGTCAGACAGCAAATTTGCGTGGTTCCAAAATGTTTGATGTAAGGCTGAGTTTATTCATTTCAGTCAGCCTGGCAGCACAAGGGGAGCAGTGCCAACACAGGGGGCTCCAGAAAAAACACAATGCGTCATCTGGCCAAAAAGTTTAAGCTGATGCAACTTTTACCAGACCACAACACAGCTTCATCTGTCAAGGCCTTTGAGTGGGCAACCAAATATGTGAATACTGTACTTTTTCTCTCATGAAATCATATGTTAAAACCCCAAATCCTCAGTGTACAGCTGACGGACGAGCAGCTGAAATACACAGGTCTAAATCTACAGACATCTGACAAGCACAACTACAAAGTCCTTGTTGCAATAGGGAGCACCAGACCGCAGCTGTTTCAACACACCGTGCAAAAACAACATGTTCTCGTAGTCACTCCTCGACTTGAAATATGGCACTGCAATCTAAAACAAACCATTTCCTTAAAACTGAAATCCTGTTTGGTTTTGCACTTCCTCTTTCAATAATATGGCAATATTACAAGGAGAATAATGAGGGATGAAATCTTTGTGGTTTGCCTCAGGGCACTTCCTGGCATTCTAACTTGACATTGGGAAGGCTTTAATCAGCTGAAGCAATGAGAGGAAGTCAGGGTCAAATTGTGTAAGTGTGAAATTATGTTGTGGGATTGCAAGAGCTCTAAAGAGGGCGGTGATGGGCTGATGGTGATTAGTTAGCAGATGTGAAACGATGCACAGGTGTGATGGTGAGCAGAGATGAGGGATTTAGAGGACAACATGACAAGCATGTTAACTTATGAGCCTGAACTCCCAGTTTTAGGGGTTTTTTGTCCTTGTTTCTTGGCTTCACCAAAGATTCAGACCTGAGTGTTGCACATGGAGGGTGCAATAGGAATTGGGTGTAATCTGCACAAGAATCTCGAGACGCTGATTCAGTCCTTGTGAAAGCAATGCGGGTAAATGTGGCGTCAGTGCCGGGTCATTAGAGGGGAAAACCCTGTCCTCTGAGCTACCGTTCTGCCTCTCAGTGCCAGCCATTGAAACTGATGGAAAACAAACCAATTTCTAGATTAGGGAGTGTGTAAACAAGTCTTATGAAAACAGAAAGCTCCTCAAGAAGAAAACAGATCAGAAACGGCTGTTCAGCAGTGATAGAGGTGAAAACATGCTGTCACATGACTGCTTTTTTCCTTGTGTGAGAGCAGTGAAGAGCAGCTGGGAAGAGGTTCGGCCAGATTTTCTCATTTTTGGGTCGTCACCACACTGACGACAAAGGTACAGAATGTCTCTGGGTCACATTCAGTGAATTCCAGGGAGCTGCTGCAAGTCCAGAAGGTACAGAGCCAAATCTCAAAGGAGCAGTGATGACCACTTATTTTGGAAAATGTGATGTTTCCCATTAGAGCTGACATGCTATCATTGCCTTGATAACAAAGTTTCCCAGCAAATCCTCCAGAAAATCACATTCTCCATGTTTTCACCCTTTAAGCGATTACACTTGTGTCATGCTCTGTTATCATGCTCCCCCGCAGCATCTGGAAGGTACGCTGCTCTTGTGGCCATCGCTTTCACACACTTGATGTTTGTGTCGGTGGAATGTGGTCAGCTGCTTACGCCGTTGTTTCTCAAGAAAAGTCCAAGTCTGAATCGAGGGCTGTTGTTTCCTGCATGCTAGACTGTGGTGAGTAAGAAGCCCCCACTTTTTTTTTCTTTGAATAACTGCAGTGCACAGAAGATGAAGACGTCACTCAAAACACTTGCATTAAACAATGTCACAATCCTGCAGAACCAAAAATACCACTACATATTGTTCTTATCATATGTGGGTCTAATATTGTTCCAAAATGTTCTCAACCCAGTTCGTTTTCTAAACTATATGTGCTTAACATTTATTAGTTCTACTAATTCAGAACAACCGACGCTTATGGCCGGGAAGAGCAAGAATGTGAAAACAGGAGCACCCATTTCCCCGGGCGTTGGCAGTATTGACAGAAGGCCTGAGGGATGAGGTTACTACAGGCTGTGTGCATCTTGTTGAGTTTATGTAGACAATGAAAAGCAGAGATTGCAATAGAAAAACACAGGACAGGAAAAGAGAAAGGAGATGGTGAGTTTCTAGTTTTCATACGACAGGATATGATGAGCCATGCTAGCAATGCAGATCCACAGACGGTAATGTTGCTCTGTTGGTCTTTATTCCAGAAATGTCAAATCATCTATTGGATGGATGTTAATGAAATTTTCAAGTCGTTCATGGTCCCCAGAGGGAATCAGATTTGGTTGTTCAGTAGGACTAGTTTGAGAGCTTGAACGAGGTCAGCAGGACGTTCAGTGTGACAGTGACACTCACATAATGTAGTAAACAAGCTTACTGTGCCAGCAATGGATCAGAAATGTTGATGTTAAAAATGAAAGATGAAATGTTACACAAAACACATAAGAAAACAGATAAGATAAGATAAGCCTTATAGGGGAAAGGCTCTACTTAACAGAGACAGCAAACTCGGCCAAACACACGTATGCTGCTGAATATATTAAACTGTGTGGACCTTGAACTACCCAGTTGGGAACCATTGCTTTAGGGTCAACAGCATGTTGATATCTTTGGTTTTTAGTGAAATGTCTCGAAAATTATTGGATAGATTGCCGTGGAATTTGGTGCAAGATATTCACGACTGAAGGAGAATAATTACGAGTCCATCACGTAGGTGCAAGGCTATCAAGAAAAGCTTAATCAAGATGTTTCGATCCTACTTGGATCTTCACCAGAATTGACCCGATGAAGATCCAAGTAGGATTGAAATGTTGTCTTGATTAAACATCTGTGGCATGAAGTACATGTGCAGATGTTGCCTTTTTCTTCATGCATAAGCCTTTCCAATGAATTAATATTGCAGGCAGTTGCTCATGGTTCCCAGATGATGTATCCTCATGCCTTTGGTGCTCCTCTGACTTTCCCTCTGGCACCATCATGGGGGTTGACATTGAGTGAAGTCCTGTTGAAATTCATCTGCTCATCTCTGCGGAAACAGCTTCATTAACTACACATTGAGGAGCTCTAATGTTTGAGAGAATGTCTTGTTGCGTTTTATCACAGCACTGAGTAGCATCATAGCAGTTAGTTAATACATTCTCAAATTTGCAATCAATTAGATACCTTGGCAGGAGAATGTGCAGTTGGCAACCTGTTCTGTCAGTGTTTTTGTACATTTCTGTATTCTGGTTTCCAGCAGTGGCAAGCAAGGACAGAGCAGAGGGAGGGAGGTCTTGATAGGTAACGTGCTCATGGTAACATATTAACATATAGACATATTTACAGAACTTGGTGTTGCTTCTTAAGAGCCAGTTGTGTTGAAAGCTGCTGCTACGTGTTATATTCTGCACAGCACTACTGCAAAGTATGTTCACCTCAAGATGGTAAACAAAGGGCCAGCGTTGGACAAAACTGTTGACGTGCACAGGGATAAATTAGACCATCTGTGCGAGGGCAACATGTTATCTCCAGTAAGTGCTGTCCTGCATCTTTGTTATCTTGGTTATAGCTTTTGGAGATGACAGCTAATGAAAAACTATTTTTGACCTTTTCCTGTTGACTACGTGTTTGCTGTCATACGCTCCGGCACTTTTAACAGTGGCCAGATGTCCCAGATGGCTGGCCGGGCCCTGCGCTGTCAGCAGATCTGAGAGCCGAGCGTGAGCTAAGCGTGAAACACTGACACGGCACACCGGTCCTCCAGGGATGCAGCCAAGGAAACCTGCAGAGATACACACTTTGCTCCCTTTGTCTTCCTGCCATTATAAAATGGGAAGGTGGGTACATTACAAGGGTCGTATAAATTCTATAGTGTCAGTGTGTGAGGTGCTTTGAGGAGCCATTTAAAGGCATATTAACCTTTTAACACACACATACAGATTTTAATGTCTTTTTTCCCAGTGCAGTCAGACTCATACTCTGAAATGAAATGATCAGCCACATTCAGTTCAAATCAAATGAACAACAGAAGATGATAGTTATTGCATATTTAAAGGAATACTTCACCACCAAAATGACCATTTTATCAGTTACTCACCCCATGTAATGTTGAATTTGTGAAGAAGACTCTAGTAAGCAAGAGTCTATTGACAGTTACTGTCAAAAGGTTTTACCTCGCTCAACATGGGAGCTTCTGGTCTGCCACTGCCTTGATCAGTTTATTTGTGTTGTTGTATGACTTTGATGTTTTAGGGGCTCATTTAGATGAGGGGCCGGCAACTGTTACTATTTTACTGGCCAAAAAAGAGAAACAAAAATCCGCCTGGAGCCAAAAAACATATTTGAATAAAGGTAACAGCCCATAACGCCTAAATTAGCCCATCAACATTACGAATAGGTCTAAATGAGCAGTATTTAGTACTTTAACTTTGCAGCATTGGTGGTGAAAGCAAATAAATCTGTCCCCACACTATTAAATCTTCTATTTTCCTCCAAGAATTTTCCTTTTTTGGATTTTTATCCATAGCTAGCCTTGCTGAGGAGACTCTAGGCTAGCCACCGCTACTGAAGGTCAGTAAAATTTAAAGGAAAAGGCACCAGGTTGTAGACGTATGACACACATTTTAGTTGATGAAAAGTTAAATCTTATTTTAATTTGATGTATAGGCTACACATTTTTACAACTGTAGAATGCAACAATGAGAAATGACAATCTGAATGTTAGAGGGTCTGAAGAGTGGCAGGTTGCCTACTCCTGTTTTAGATTAACCACAGTCACAAAATGGCACAAACTATCTACCATAAGAGGCAGCAGTAGACCTGCAACTCCCATGTTCAGCAAGGTAAAATCACTGCATTTTGTCAGTGGAGCCTGGTATTAAGAAGAGCATAGATAAGTTTCACTGTTAGTGAAGTTCCCTGTCAAGAAAGGGCTGTCAGTCTGGGAAGTACTGAACATCTGACTGGACAAATGAGACTTGGATCATACTGCATAAGGTGTGTGAGAGTTTATAAACTGATGTTTTAATATAGTTTTGCTGTTGTTGAACACAGACCCCTTTGACTTCAAGTCTCGTTCACCAAGTTTTCTTCATGAATTCAACACATTATGAATAACTGATACTAGGATGGTCATTCAGGGAGATGAAGTGTTCTTTTGAAGTACTTGACAAAACACACACACAAAACCACCAGCTTTCTTTGAAGGAGGAATTTATTTTGCGTCTCTGCTTCTATATTAATCTCTTCATGATGCAACCAACATCATAAAGGTTAAAAACAGCAGTACAGTCGAACTGTCTAGAAGTGTGCTATTAAAAAGACTGCATTATTAAAACAGGTGAGGAGCCCTCAACCCTCTAACAGCCTGCCTCTGCACACTACCCCAAAACTAAGCCTGAAAACCAACATTTTGTCGACACAAATTATCCGGCATAGCAAGTGACCATCATACTCATCCCTTAAATTCTGCACGCTTAAATCAGCACCAGTGCTGGCTGTGCCCCGTGTAAGGCATGGGTTCCTATTGTCTACGCAGGTAATCGTCTCTATCCTGATTTTTTTCACACTGTGCGTGTTGAAAATCAATCCCAGAGCCAATGGAGGGGGAAAACAATCGAACAGTATTATCTCCAATCAAAGACACTGCCCTCGTTCAAAGCACAGTGATCTTTTTCTTTGCAAAGACTGCAAAATTTGTAGCTTTGTAAAAACAAATAGAATATATTTCTACATATACAGAATATAAAGCTTTTTAGTTACTAGTAACAAAAATGACCAGAGAGACGTAATCAGAAGGCACAGCGAGACAGTGGTGACAGTGGCTGCTCAGCGAGGAGAACTGTAAACATTTCGTCCTGTTTGTCCACGGAGAGAGATACCAGGAAGGGCTTGAGTGTTTCCAGAAGGCAGTGTGTTAGCCACTGGAGCGTTGCAGCCCCTGGAGTGACAGTCACTTATAAACAGTCAGTTAAAAACAGTGTTGTAAGGCTAAAAACATCTGATATTTGAAATCTTGCACCGGGTATACGCAGCAGCAGATACAAGGCTCTCTCTCTGCGGGTCATCACATTAATTAGATTTAATTCTCCCACCCACCAGACCAAGTGGCGCACCATCATCATCATCATCATCATCATTAATTCTCATTAAATCTATAAGACTGTTTGTGTTACAAGTCGGCCTATCTTTAAATTACACATCCTCTCTTACACAACAACATCCAGTACCCCCCAAAAAATGTGGCCAACACACACAGAAACCTGGATTTGGTTGAAATGTCATTATCACCAGAGCGCCATCTCCTTGAATGCCCCTCCCTGCTGGTTTGAACAGCATTCGCCAGTATGCGGCACTGGCTGCGGTTTGCCAAAACTCCACCGGCGCGCCGAGGGTGGTGCATGTGTCATTGATCACCAAGGTCTAAACCGACGGGCTGAAACAAACGGTCTGTTACGCGTTGTCGTACTTCTGCAGAGCCTCCTCCAGCTTGCCTGTGATCTTTTGGAAGAAGGCGATCTGCTGCTGTAGGTAGTGCTGCATCTGCGCCTTGAAGTCGCGCACGCGGATCTGGTGGAAGTGCTGGATCTCAGCCAGCGTGGCGCAGGAGATGATGTTGCAGCGCTCGTCGATGCCCTCCGCCTGCGCCCGGTCCATCTTGCCCTCCTCCACATGCTTCTGGCTCTCTTTCACCTTCGTCAGGGCTCCTGTTGAGGACAAGAGAACAACAATAATAAGATTATTTCTGTTGTTCCATGATCACATTTATAATTATCATGTTTATTTTTGAAAGGGCTTCGTGAGAATGCACGTTCTGTAAATGGAAAACACCTACGCCATTTATCTATTAATGTTCAGATGTCCAAAAACTATTTTAACCAGTGTGGGAAAACAGCCCACACATAGGCTACACTTTAAACAACGTTCTGTACTTAAGACATGACTTTTATTTTCCTTAAAAACTTCACTCATCATCTGAACCAGCAAAGTTAATTAATAATCTGAATATTCTTTGCTATTAGGATTCAAGAGCAGAGCTCGACAGGACATTTATAACTCCAAGGAACAGGCCAAAAATAGTTTGATGAACAGTTTGTTCCAAGTCCCTGAGAACCAGAGCCATATCTGTGTCTATAGTTAGAGAATATGAGGGGGCCTGACTCTCAAAAAAATACCTATTACATTATGGTACTTCAAAGGCCTTTTCTAAACAACCATTTAAGGGGATTTTGCTTGCAGTTTGATACCATCTATGATTGTTGGCAATTTCAAGTATGGGATATGAACATGGGCAACTGCCAGCCAAATGTGAACAAGTCTTTTTGTAGCTATTCTCTAATGCTGATGTCATGGTTAAGCCATTCAGTGTTTGCCAGGAATGAAATACAAGTCAGAGCTTACGTTTTTCCTACTTATACTTCTATATAAGAGTCTTTCTGTATTTCTATGTCTTCTACGTAGATCATCACGCAGCTTCAGCCTCATTTATCACTATGTAGTGACGTAGCCATCAAGAGCACATTTAAGACCTCTCTCACAGGATTCCTACTTTAAGTCCACAGGAAACACTACAAAGTCAGAAACTGAGACTATTTTCATGATGCTGATGTTAGCTTAGCTTTAAATAGTTAGCTACAGCTGACAAAATCTGTAAGGGACATTTGCTATGTCGAGAAATGTGTATATAGCTGTGTCTGAAATCAGGACCCCTTGTTTTAAAATTGACTATGAGGTGTAAGTGGTTAATCTGCTGTCGTCATCATGAGAACCGAAAACTCGACTCACTTAGCAACAGCAGCTGAGGGGTGGGACTTGGCAGTCAGTTCCAAACAGACGTTTTAAAAGGTTAACACTTTTAGAGCCCTGATTTACACCTGGTGCAAAGTGGCGCACAGCACAGCGCTGCAGTTTCAGACTGACACAGTTGTCAACTTTATGGCTAGCGCCCACGTTATGTAAGTACTTCCACCCATCAGTGCACCCATGGGCGTGTGGGTCTTAAAATGGGCTGTGGTAAGGAACATTGTTGGTATCTTGCTATTCTGAGGCAACAGAAAGTGACTGCACCATTGACCAAGAAGAAACCTGGTCTAACGTCATGGGCACAGTATTTTCCTGGTATTTAAAGGTCGTGTTATTCAGATAGTAAGATGCACCTGCAAAGACAGGTTCACAACGTGCCTACACTCGTGCAGGTGGCTTAAGCTATTTATCATTAATGAGGAAAATATGACTTACATTCTCTGAAATGTGAACATGGCAGAGACAAGAGCAGAGCTGAGGTCTGACTCCCCATTAAGGAGGATGCTGTGCGCTTTAATGCACGAGCAGCAGCGTAACTTCATTGATTAATTCAGGAGCAAAAAGTTTAGTATTTTATCTTTCAAGTTTATATCTACAGTTTTTAGAATTGGTGCTTCAAACGTCCCACAATATTTCCATAATACATTACTCTCAGCATGAAACCGCATGCGTATCCGATTTCCCAAACTGGCCATGTAAATAGTAGGGCTCCAGGTGTAGGTGTACCTGGCCTTTAAAGGGAATGGGAGATGATGCTCTGATTGGTTGAATTCATGTTATGCTCAAAACACACCCATGAAATACTAAGGGACAAAATACAACCTCTTTACATGTTGCACCTTACGCTTGAGCCCAGGTTATGAGTCATTTAACTAGCAAAAATGAAACTTAAATGCACTTGTGCTATGCAGACCAGTGGTTCCCAGCTGGTGGGTTGCAGTCCAAAAGTGGGTCCCTGATACAATCTGTATGCACCGCAAGTGACTCACGAACGCGTCAAGTTTGTAAAAAAACACATTTAATTTTAAAGTTCATAGAGTTTCCAGCACAGAGCTTATTTTGAAGTGCCGTTTCCTTCTGTAGAGTGAGTGACTAACTGACAACAGTCAGTTACCAGTTGAGAACTACTGCGTTAGACCATGCACTATAGATTGTTTAACTCAGGCCCGTCATGTTTCATTTTAGAAATTCAACTACTAGACATTTCCGATCAGTGTCTTTTGGGGGTTATTGTTCATTCTTAATTGTTTTTTTAAGTTCAGCTGGATGCTGCTTTGGTCATACGGCACCTCTACTATTAACTGAAGAAGAAACTGCATCTAGTATAAAAGGCAATCTAGCATCTCACAAATACTGAGAGTTTCACCTCTGAGTCTCACTCTGCAAGGACCACAATGACGACAGCAACTTGTTACTGTGGTGGAGTCTTGTGGCGCAAACCTCCCATTTTCACACATATCAACTGTCACTGCTGCGCCCCTTGCTTTTTTTTTTTAACAACATTCTGCGTAGTGTTATAGTCATAAAATGCCTTCAGCCAAACTGGTGCCAAAACAAGAAATTAGCCTACAACTCCCCAGACAGATGGTTGGATGGGAGCAGAAGGCAGGGTCAAAACACCAAGAGCGGATGACAGATGACTTATCAAACTGCTGACATTTTCTGACCGAGTAAAGGAAGAAATGTCACGAGCAGTAAGTATCGAGTTGAAACGCAAGAGAAACTGACTGATACGACCTTCTGTCTGACCCAACTTCTTAGAAATGTTTACATGTCACAGCTGGAGTCAAAGTAAGAAACATTTCTTTAGGCTGTGGCGTGAACGCTAACATATGTGTGCTTACGCAAGTTCTTGTTTTCATGTTGTTTTTAGAACTTGATCCTGTCAAAAACGATTTTTAACTTGATTTGTAGAACAAAGAAATGAAGTTTGAAAGATGTGTTTTGCCTTTTTTTTTAAATTTACTTTGGGGACCTTGTGATGTTCTACGCAGGCGCAGGTGGCTAAGGCAGGAGCCTCGTTACAGACATATGATTTCAACATTTTCTAAAATTTAACAGCCCAAATAATGAATTAGAAAAATAATTCGCAGATTGACTGGTCATGAAAATAACTGTAGCTGTAGCCCTGGCTTTACCTGTCCTTGTTCCTCGTTAACCAGCGTTGCTGTACTCTGTGCAGGCCTGGTGTTATGCAGTGTTAACACATACATGTTGCAATTGTTCATAACGACACACACAACATGTAGTAAGATGACTGCAACACCATGTATGGCACAACCAGCTGAATGACAATGTCACCTGTGAGCGTGAGCTCTAGGGCAGCGTGTGAAGGTGAGATTTGTGCCCTTAAGGCACACAGCGCAACTTCCTGTATTGGCCTATCATGGGATTTTCAAGTCATTATGTGAGCTTAGTCACCAGCACTCTGTTAAAGGTCTGATTCAGCCGGCTTGTTTCCTGAAATGTGAGACCACAGACGACTTACTGACCTAACCCTGCACTCGTTTGGCTTCTGTCTGCACTTTAAGTTCACAGAAAAGCCTGACAACTGCCTTTTTCTCTTCTCAGCCTGCAACATGTCAGACTTTATATTACAGCACACAGAGCAAAGAAATATGTTGACAAACCCTCCTTCCCCCAAGAAGACATCTCTTTCACCCTCTACACACAGCCTGCCCAGTTTGCCTTCTGGCTGTCGCTCCCTCAGCTGCAGTTTAACCCAAATCTTTGAAATTCCTTTCATGCACCGTAGATTGAACATGACAGAAAGAGAGGCAAAGATAACGGGGGAGCAGGAGACACGGGGGTGGAAAAAAGAAAGAGAGAAATGCAAACAAACACAGCTGTCCAAAGACTTAAATGCCAATCCCAAAGGTGTTTACTGTATCTTAAAGGTCTCCGGCTTCCTGCATTTTAAAAGCCCGCTAATGGACTACGGAGGAATAATTGTTACCATGGAGACTTTATGAGAAAGGCAGGAGTTCAGTCATAGGAGATGGTGTCAGCAAACTGTAGCATACAGACAGCCACATCATTTTCACAGCTGCTGCAGAGTAATCTTTGCAGGCCTGCTGCAAAAACACAACCACAAATGACGTACTGAGGCTGTAGAGCAGGGCTGTAAATAGATGATTTTCATTATTGATTAATCTGCTGAAAATTTTCTCAACTATTTAGTCTATGAACTGTCAGAAGATAGTGAAAAATGGCAATGATTCCCCAGATGGCGTCTTTAAACTGTTTGTTTTTAGTCCAACTGATGTTTTCACCTTGTGAGTCTGTGTGTGTGTGTGTGTGTGTGTGTGTCACTGTAGAAGAATGGTAACACCAATTGTAGCAGGAACAACCACAAAAGCTGTTTTGAGTGTTTTGCCGATATTTTTGTCTCCTTGTGGGTCAGTCTGTGGACAGACTTAGTCACCGTGACAGCATCACAACCAGCAGAGATGCAGTCATGAAACTTTACAGGTGTGTAGTTGAGATCACAATGAAGGCCCAGTGTGATGATGGGTGTGGTCCAAGCACGGAGGCCAGCAGTAGGGGGGTTAGAGGACCACTTTTCATCCCTGGCCTACATTTGTTGTAAGTCACGGATCGCTGTGTCACAGTTAGTGTGATCCAATCGCAAGATGATGATCTCTGGTTCATTTACTGCCACTGTGTGTGAGTGGGTGCAGGACAGGTGCATGTTTTTTACAGTCTGAGTTTATGATGTAACACAACTGTCTGTACAACTTTGTGGAGAGCAGGAACTAGTAGTTTTATTTGTTTTGTAGTGTAAGTGCTACTTCCAAATGGTGGTGAATTGTGACTAAGTACATTTACTACAAATACTTAAGTATAAACTTGAACACAATTTTAGTTACTAGTTTCTTTACAAATTAAGACGTTTGCACAAAACTATATACTATTACTGTAACTATGATCGTTAGGCGTGGGGGAAAAATCGATACAACATAGGATCGTGATATTTTCATGTGGCATTATCTATTGCCACACAGTGCAAAGTATCGGGTTTTTTTTTAATTATATAAATTATTAATATCACAAATATAAAATACACTTTAGGTAGCCTACTGTAAAAATATAATCAGCTGCTTTTTCAGTCCACTACATACATTTTGCTGCAAAAAAAGTGAGATCAACAGACTGAAAACTTTATCTTGTTGGATAATATATCGCAATGTTTTTTCGCAATATTCAGCATATTGCAACATGTTTATAATCGCAATAATATGATGATGGTGATTTCCACCCTTAATAATCATACAACTGCAGCTGAAATAAAATAATAATAGTAATAATAATAATAATAATAAGAAGAAGAAGAAATATGAGGACTTGCTACTTTCCCTTTTAATTATTTAAATTATTTTGATTTAATTAAGTTAAAATTTTCTGCATCAGTACTTTTAATACTTATCTATTTTTTGAATTTATATTACATTTTTAAATTCTAAATTTAAAAGATATAAAATATTTTCCTAATTTTATTTACATATTTTTCCTTAAGTAAAATTTTCAATGCATGACAGAGTATTTTTACAGTGTGGTATTAGTAACTAAAGTAAAGTATGTGAATACTATCTCACCACTGCTTCCAAATACGTCAAAAGATATGAAGACCATATTTCATCACAATAGATCCCCTTTTAGGTTATCAAGTCTTGCCATGTCGTGTCTGAAATCTTGTTGCACAACTGCTGCTTCTGCTATCTTCACTTTTCAGTGTTACTGAGTGACTGGCAGAAAAATCCAGGACTCCACCTGCATCTGAGATACATGCTAATATGTGAGGATTCAAGATACAGAGCTGTTGATTGCTGCCTGTTAACAAGCTTTGTACCATAACTGCAGTGTCACACTGTGAATAAGAAAACATCCTCCCCGGGTGTACAGAGGTGGCACTGAGCCCTCCTGGACTCACTGGAGGCAGCCCTTCAGCTCTTACGTAATCCCTGGTTACACAACACCGAGCTACTGCGAGCGTGTGACCTGGACAACCAGTGGCAATCCCCATCTCATCACTCGGCCACCTCGGTCATCCATTTGTGCATCAGAGGACGTTCAAATGGCCTGTAACAATATATCAGACAGACCCGCAGTGTTTGCACAGGGGGAGTGTGAGCTGTAAGGCTGACTCAGCAGGAAAACCTGACATCTGTGTATAAATCGGTGCTTTCCCTTACTTGTCTGCCATTGTTTAATCACCTCATGTGGAGATAAAACTGTGATGAGATTGGACAAAATGCAGCTCTTAGTCATGTGCTGAATAGATAACATCAGCAAGGGCAAGAAAGGACACACAAAGCAAAGATAGGGATGAAGTCGGTCGAGCCAAAAAGCTTTTTAATCAACTTAATTACTTATTAACTCAATTCATCACAGATAGCTTACTTTCCTTTTGTGTTTTGTCTGCAGTCTATGTTTTAATTTGGGACTGAAGACATTTAAGTTCATCAATGAGTGCTCCACCCTGAAAATCAATCTACTTTATTAGCCTGATGAAGACTTGGCATCTGATAACTTTTAGCTACTGGATAAGGACTTTATTTGCTAGCGGGTGTTGCTGTGTTATTTTAGCTAAATTGACAATATGCCCTGGACTAAAGTCAACTGCAAGTGTTTCCCCCTGCAGGCAATATCAATATTATCACAATGAGTAAGTGTTTGAACAAGAACCTGAAGAAGTGGTCGCATTTCAATATCCACTCCACAAAAACACAACGTTCAGAGATGTTTTTTTACCTCAACGTCAACCGCCTGACCATTTTTACACCACAATATATGCTGTCAGAAGTTTTATATTCAATTTCCCCCTCCCCTCGTCTCGAGCTCCAAATACGCTGAATAATAACACACTTGCGAAAATAAAAAGCTTCTTTGGTAATCGGCCAAACCAGAGTCAACCCTATCTTTGGATTGTAAACACTGAGCCTCGATGAAACCCCTCTCTTTCCTCCCTTCCTCTTTCTCAAGAGCCTGAAACAAGCAGAAACAACAAAACCAAGGCAGCCATATCAGATTAGGATAAAAATAAAGGGACAGAAATATAGGATGTGAAGCTTAAATGGTGTCTGAAAGCAACGCCAGATATTATGTCAATATTATGAGCAAACATTGTCCCAGTCAAGCTCCATGCTAATGGCTAATGGGGGCCCGGCAGAGGTGGCGATCAATACGGTGACGCTCTTTGTCCCTCTGTGGGACAGCTTATATTTCACTGGCCACTTCCACCACGGGGATAAATAAAAACCTGTCTGGTGTCTGCGGTCCTTGTGAGACAGATACAGAGAGCTTAAAATGGAACTGTTGATAAGCAATGCTTCGACAGGTTTCTCCTAAAGAGAGCGATGTAACTGCAAGAGATAACCTCTTAAATATGGTTTGTGACCAAGCGCATTAGTCTCAATCGCTACTTTTAAAGCTGCTGTAGCTACCACTTGACTTTCTGACTCACTTCAGATCTGGATTATTGCTCCACCAATGCATAAAAAAACAGCACTATTCAGTCCCAGCTGACCTACTTGGCCAGATGAGTTTCTATGCGACCACTTCTATTGCGGAAATGTGCACTCTGGTCTGTGACAACAAAGGATGTGGCCTAGCCTCTCTTCAGGTGTCTAAACTGGGAGCGGTCGGCGATGAAACTCACTTCAGAACAGTAGAATAACACTTGTGGACATTTCCTTTACACGTTTATCAGGAAGGGCGGATAAAAAATGAGCAACAGAGGGGCTATATGTATATGGGGATGGAAAAGAAAGTGCCTTATTAAATATATGAGAGAAAGAGAAGGGAAAGGGGAGACTAAAGGACAGATACAATTTTAAAGTCCTAAATAACATTGTTTTCAATAAGTTCGCTTTTATGTAGTGAGCTGTTGTCGTGTTTTGTGGGATATGTGCTCAATTTTGAGTTGTGTCTGAGAGTTTTCTTTGGGTACTAAGTTTAAACTTCTATCTAACCTTAAGGGAAATTCGTCGTTGAGAGCATCCCTGTATGTGGCTGGTGTATGTCTGCACTTTATTGTCTTCACACAATGATACGCCGGTGAAATTCAGTCTTTATGGCTTCATTAAAAACCACCTATTCTTACTAATTACAGTCATTTCACTGCCATATTGTCGAGTGCTGGACGATTCTGCGCAACCAAGGAGGTGAGTAGACTTTAGAGCGTGAACGTCAAGCACCTTTGCAAAGGTTATTTGCATTTAGTGCTCCCAGGAAGCATGTAGGCAGTTTGAGTAACAAGCAGTTATTCAGCTGTCATGAGCGAGGGGACTTTTAAAAATGTTTAATGTAATGCAGGCACATTAACTATCCCGATATATCACTGTCACTACCATGCGGCATAATAAATGTTTATAGCCACTTGCAGACGCTGGTGCAGCACAGACCGACGGGCCTGGCAGTATGATTCTGCTGCACTTTTAACCGTTTTTTTCCTCTTTTACTCATCCTATAAATAGAAATGAATCAGGAATGCATTCTTCACTCACATGATTAAGGCAGAAAGGAATGCACGCATGAAAGAAAAACAAGCCGTGCCGGACTCAAAATAAATACAGGGACTAAACAGCCTCAGTCCGCTATAAAACAAGATGAGATCAAAGTAATTTGGGATTCAATATGCTGCACGCGGCTCTCCTTTCATCTGCTGCATGCCCTGGCTTTCCTGTCAGCTTTGTTTCCAGTCTCCCAGTGCGGCGAGGCCCCTGTTTCCACTGCCATCTTCTCTCAGTGCCCGCAGCAAGGTCTTCCATGTGTGGTATCAGGGTTTCTTATCTGTGGTATTAGGCTGGGCTTATCACACAGGACTGTTTAAATGGCTGTGTCACCTTATTTGGGCTGTGTGCGACCTACGTGGCAAACTGGATTTGAGCTGACTGGGAAGTTTGTGTCCCACTGAAGTCTAAACACAGTCTGTCCTGTTTCCCCCAGGGTATTGAGGAATGAATGGGTCCAGTATTTGTAGGGGAGGGGGGGGGGTGTCCGAATGATAAAGATGTCAAGATACCTGGTGAATTGAAAACAGGGGACTCTGACTGGTGGATGAAAAGATTATTTTCCCACTCTAATCTGAGAGCCATGTGATTTTAGTAAGTTGGCACACTGGGACTGAGCATAATGCATGGAATGAGGATTAGCTCAAATCATCCTCTATACGGGCCCATCTCCTCTACGGTGTCCCACATGGCACTGCTCCAGGCAGAGTTCTCAGTTTCCAGTTGGCAGTGATTGTAAAGATTTCAGAGGGAGATAAATGAAAGCATGCGTACCGGCACATATGAACGCTCAGAAAGCAGTCAGTCACGTACGTATACGATGAATGGTTTGAGTTTACTCTAGATTATCGTGTTCTCTTTCCCATCAGAAGGAAGCAATTGTGCCACATCTCCACACATGGTCAACAGCAGTCAGAGCTTCCCTTCTGAACACAAACGCTACAGTGCCGTGCCTCTTGCATAACAGCGTTGCCTCTCATGAGAGTGACATTTTGTCACACAATGAGAACAATCATCGGGTTAGGGTCATGTAGGAGGATGGCCTAGATTAGTCTAACATTGACTTTCTGTGCAACACAACATGTGGACAATCATTTATGAAGGATTCAGCTGCCAGTGTACACTTTGCATCAGTGCTGTGAATGACAAGCCAGGTAGAGCAATCTCTGTCTCAAGAGAAACAAATGTGTAACACCATTCGTGTAACACTCCGTAATGGAAAATCACACACAGCCAAATGTGTGTCGCCCATTTGACTCAGCAGGTGGGACAGACAGGGGCAGCCGCATGTAAATGGATTCCCAAATGCAAACACTGTGTATTTGTTTTGCAAAGTGGCACAAGCTAAAACCTGACGGCTGACTGCTGTTGACCAGTCTGACAACTAAAACTGCAAGAGACAAATAACACTGTTTATCTTTTTACAGCCGGCAAACACACTTCTTTACTTTACAACATGTTTACTGAGCCTTAGCCAAACATGTGGTGGAAAGTAAGGTGTGGAAACCAGATTTATGATCCCATAGGTACCATTTTGTTTTATTTTATATGGGTATATGCGGTGAACTGTAAATCGACTGGAACACTGGGCTTACGAATTTCACTGGACACTTTTTAGTGGAGTTTGTCTCCTGATGTTCTGGGGTTTAATTGTGTTGACCTTTTACATACTACCTGTGTTGTTCGGTTTAGTTTTGGATTCATGCTGCAGGTTTTTAATTTATAATCTTGTGCTTAGTCTAATCTTTAAATACCACTCATCTTTAGTCTAGAAGAAATACATCTAAGCATTAAAGGGACAGTTCACCCCAAAATCAAAGCTACATATTCTTCCTCTTACCTGTAGTGCTATTACTCAGTCTAGGTCAGTGGTTCCCAACTGGTGGGTCACGGTCCAAAAGTGGATCGAGGATCCATTCTGCATGGACCCCAAATGACTTGCAACGTATCAACTTTGTGAAAAAAAATGCTTTATTTTTGTGTACAGAGAATTTCCAGCACAGAGCTTTTATTTTGAAGTGCTGTTTCCTGCTGTAGAGTGAGTAAATAACGAACAGCTACATGACAAAGACAGCAAATTAGCTCAACGACATGGCCAAACGCATGAACGCTGAACGTATCAAACTGTGTGGACGTTGAACTAATAACTAAGGAGACATCTGAACCCCATGCTGGACCAGTTGGGAACCACTGATCTGGATTATTTTGGTGTGTGAGTTGGAGATATCGGCCATAGAGGTGTCTGCAACAGCAATGTCTCTTTACAGAAATCATGACCCGGTTACTCAAGATAATCCACAGAGCTTGTTGTGAGCAGTTTCATGAAGGAGCTATTTTCTTTCTACCAAACCACACCCATCAACCATATCACCACGCAGAGGGTAGCATGCATCTACTGCTAGCTCACCTAGCTCTGCTGAGGAGGACGCCATTAATGTTTACTTCTGGCGCTGTCACAGACATGAGCCTCTCCTGCATGAGTAAATGCACGCTTCCCTCTGCGAGGTGATACAGTTGATGGATGTAGTTCATTAGAAGAAAGAAAACAGTTCCTTCATGAAACTGCTCACAACAAGGTCTGCCGAATAGTTTGAGTCACCGGGTCATGATTTCTGGAAGGACACATCACTGTTGAGTTTATCTGGTCAGCCGCAGGAACATCTCAGATAAAATCGTCAACATAAACCTCTTGACCTCTTGATTTCATCACAGTAATTCAATTCAGTGTGCGGCGGTTTATGTTGAGTATTATTTTGGTGATTTGAGCACCACAAGCCAAATGCCATAGTTCCATTATAGTGGAGAGAAGGCTGACATCTCTACAGCCGATATCTCCAACATTTGGCAACTCACGGCGAAACAATCTAGTCTGATAAACAGCACTACATGTAAGAGGAACAATATGTATTTTTGGTTTTGGGGTGAACTGTCCCTTTAAAGGCTGAACACAATCTGTGTCCTGATGTCATGAATCAAAAGACATTAAATATCATAATAATTTGGCTACTAAGAGGCTCCTGTGAAAACAAACTTGTACAAAATGATAATCAGTGAGTGTGAAATGTATTAAATATGTTGTGTAATATTACCTTTCTGGACATGGATGATGTCTGGATAGTTTGCCAGGTGTCCTTGGTAAAGAGCTAACAAATCCATGATCGGGTCCAGATCCTTGCTGGGCTGCTCAGCAAAATACTCTCCGATGGCTTCATACGCCTCCCCGGTGAAGGAGATTGCCTGGTTGAGTCCAGCAGAGTACGGCTGCTGGTCCATTTCAAAGGCTTGGCTCAGGACCTTGAATGACAGCCCCACTTTCTGATACTCCTTCTTAAAGCCACCGATCTGCTTGCGGGCAAACTCATTGACCGTGGCGTTGAGCTGCAAGGTGCTGTCGTCCATCTTTTGGTGAAAGACTTGAACCCGTCTATTTTGCTCTCAACCTCCTGGAAGTCCAGCGGAGCCGCAGGGGTGCTGATGGTGAGGAAAAAGTTGGCTCCAACCATCTCGTCCTTCTCCGCCTTCCTCTTCCCCTGCTTCCAGGCCTTCTCGTCTGTGCTGCTGCAGGTGAGGAAGTGCTGGAACACATCACACCTGGCCAGGACTGGGTGGCTGGTCATGTGGTTCATCCACCATATGAGGCCTTTCCTCCTCTTGGAGATGAAGTCCTCCTCGAAGCGCCCCGTGGCCTGCTTCTCCGGGATGTGTGGCACTGAGATGACAGGAAACTTCTCCACCAGCCGAGCGTACAGCCAGTCAAAGTGCTTATACCTCCTGTTCACCTGGTTCTGCGTGTGGGTGGGCGTCAGCTTATAGGCGATGTAGCTTTTCATGCCCTTGAACTTGGTCTGTTTTGTGGGGTCATCGATCGTGCAAGAGAAGGGATACGGGTTCTCCTGCCACTCGGGGCCATACTGACCCATCACCACGCACAGCTTATCTCCATCCTTCACAAACCCTGAGGCCTCCCCAAGCACAAACGCCTCTCCTCCTGACTTCACAAAGGTTGAGAAGCGGTTCAGGTTCCTACTGACTGTGGCAGAGCTCTTTGCATGCTGTGCATTACCTCTTGACATTGAGGATGTTGACACTCTATATGTGGATGGCCCATTGCCTTCAAAGTCATGATACCTTCCTCCCACAGTCCCTGGCTCGTCTGCAACAGTCGAGCTGTCATCCCAGTCATCATCCCAGTCGTCATCGCTCCCCTGGCTGACCTGCTGGTAAGTGTGCTGCTGTGGCGGTGGTTGTGTGGGGGCTGAGAAAGTGGACAAACTAGGCGCAGACGGTTTGGAAAAGTTCTCAACTTTACTCTGTGAGCCGTCAAACCCTCCGGCTGGGATGTTGGCGTATCGGGAGTCCGGGTAAGTGTCCCCAGATGTGCTGCAGCTGTTGTTGTTGAGCGTGGAGGCGGCGTCGTTCCTCAGGATCTCCACGTAGGACGCGGGGAACAGTCCCCTCTCCCCTTTGCTGTTCGCCCCCTCAAACCAGCCATCAATGTCCTGCTCGCTGTACAAAGTTAGGATCTCATTCTCCCTCACCGACACCTCTCCTGGGTTCTCAGAGTTGAAGTCGTACAGCGCCTTGGCTCTGAGCGCCATGATTCACCACACAGCTGGAAGCGGAGCAGGACAGCGGGCTAACTTATGGCTGGCTGGCCGGGGCAGGAGGGACGCGCAGCGGGCAGCCAGGCTAGCTCAGTCAGCCCACCCCGAAACTCCTCTCCAAACTCCGCGGACAAACTTCTCGCAGCGCGGGGAAAAAAACGCCTCTTAATATCCCTCTCTGCTCGGTCCTGTCCTCAAGGTCAGCAAAGAGGAAGCTGCTGTTTTAAATCCAGAGGTTGCAGTGTGAGAAACTGCAGCGACGGTACTTGGTGCTACAACAACACCAGTGTGAGCTCCTCCGGTCTCCCTCCGCTCCGAGTCGGACGCTTCTGCCTTCACGCGCTGCGCAGCAACCGCACGTCGACCAGGCTGAATAATCGAGGGCGGAGCTACAAGATGCTGCAATCCGCCCAGACAACACAAATCAACCGCCTGTGAGTGCGACAGTAAAGCTTCTGCAGACGTGTTGAGTGCTTCATGCCCTGAAAACACACCGCAGAGGAGCCTCACCAGCCTGTGAGCACGGTGTGACACATTTGGAGGGAGTTGTGCGCAGAGGAAAAGGTGACACTCATCACACACTGCAGATACTGAGCTCATCAATCTTAACATGTGGTTTTTGTGGATGAGAACAGCGGAGGATGAAGTAGGCTTCTCAGATCTTTTGCTCAAGTAAAAGTAGTAATACCACAGTGTAGAAATACTGAAATACTCCATTACAAATAAAAGTCCTGCATTCATATCTTGCTTCATAAAAGTACAAAAGTATCAGCCTAAAAATGAATTTAATTTCACAGGTAAAAGCACTCATTATACCGAATGACTAAAGCACAATTACAGTGTTTTATTACAAATGCACAAACATGAATTTTAAAGATTAGATTAGAAGTTTTTACTGATGCATTCATGTAAGCTGCAGGTATAGCTAATTATAACTACTTAATGTACTGTTGTGTAAAATCTTGACCTGGGAAATCTGTCAGACAAACTATAGTGGAGTAAAAAGTACAATATTTACTTTTGAGATGTAGTGGAGTAGGAACAGCCTATTAAGTATGAGAACATGTACCAAATACTCAGGCAAAGTACCTAAAATTGTACTAAAGTTCAGTATTTGAGTAAATATACTTAGTTACTTTCCACCAAACTCTCTACTTTGCTATGAGTAAAAGTCATGCATTCAGAATTTTACTTAAGTCAAAGTACAAAAGTAGCAGCCTCAAAATGTATTTAATTTCACAGGTAAAAATACTTAAAATGCAAAATGACCCCACTCATAATGTTGTATAGGCTATATTCTATCTGTATATTGGATATTTCACTGATGCATTTATGTAAGCTGCAGGTAGAGCGAATTATATCTGCTAAGTAAACTGTTGAGTAGTTTAATAATATAAGAATGCATCATATTTTTAAAAACTGATCATGTGTTTGACATGTAAATATTGACCTAAAAAACGAAAAGAAAAAAAAAAAAAAGCACAAATACTTACTGCTAAATGCTATGCCACTATCATCCCTCACTACATTTCAGAGGCAAAATATAAAATGTAAAATATTATTCTTTTTGCTCCACTTCAATCATCTGACCCTCATAATTTCTAATTACTTTCAGATTAAAATAAAAAAATATTAGGAGCCTATAAAGTACGAAGCATTGTTATAGATTAAACTGCCCAACCCTTAATAAAGTCATCAGCTCCACCACCATCGTCAAAATGCTGCTTACATGCTGATGCATCACACAGTAATCGGTGCAATAACATTATAATCTGCCAGTGAAAGGGTCATTCTCCTGCAAAATTTTATTTTTTATCCATTAAGCAGAATTCACCAATGTTACTTGCAAACTATTGCACAAGTAAGCAAGACAAGACTTTAACATGCAAAGGGTTTAAAAAATATGATATTGCTACTTTTTCTTAAGTTATGTTTATAATGATAATACTTCACATTTTGTTATAACACTGGAATTTCTCAATTGTGGGATCAGTAAAGGTGTATCTTATCTTATCTTATCTTATCTTATCTTATCTTTCTTTGGTTTATTTAGAATAATGATTGACTAGTGGAAAGCTTATTCTCTATCATTTTTATTGTAATGTGAATGATACAAAAAAACATGCATGGAAGCAGAAAGCAGACCCTTAAACAGTATTAATGCTTAAGTATACAACAAACTATTCACTTTATTTTGTTTATCATTTATAACATCTGTATCTGTGATGACTTTCATTCAGCTACATCAAAGAGATTTTCTGTCGTCATGTTCTTTTTCATCTTGCTGTTCTAATGTTGTCCATGATTATGACTCCAGGAGACTGTTTTCATACAGTTTAGTTTAGTCTGTTAATATCCAGATACAGAGGACAAAATCCACAATGTACTGTAAACCACCAATTTATGCAAGATTTTCTCCACAGATCATATTGATGCAGAATTGACAAAAATACTGTCAACATATGGCACCTTTTATCTTGTGTTATGTGCTTTTGCAGACACAGAAGGAATTGTAATGATGTCATATTTCTTGAAGGGAGTTTGGCGTAATATTTTTCCACCGGGAGTAGGCTGGGAAATAATCTCAAAAGGAATGTAGTCTTGCAAACGGTGACCCTGAAAGATCCCCAGTCTTTGTAAAACATTTTAGTGTGTGAATAGAAACTCACACATGTGAGAGGAAGTAGTCTTTTCAAAGTCTGTACGGTGCACACAGTGACATGTTGCTAAACATTTCCCAACATACTGAGGACATGACCTCTGTGTCCTTGATTGTAGCTGCACCTGAACATACTTTAATGAAATTCAGTAGAATTTATTTTGACGGAATTGTACTATAAACCCAACAGTGTCTAAGATTTTAACTGTATAATGTAAGTGCCCATTGGGCTGCTCTAAACCCCTCAAATTACCAGAAAAGATTCAGAGGACACGACCCCACCTGTCCTCAGTTGTGGCTACGGCTTTGTTTGGTGCCAATGATCCGTGGCCACTTTCATGGCTAAAATGTTTATGGAAAATGAGTCAGCTGCAGTGTCCTTGTTTACCTAGATGCCACATAGTTTTAATAACAAACTGAGCAGCTTACTTCACTGACTTTAGGAGACAAAAGGTAGCTTTAAATCAAGCACTGTGGACTTTTACAGTATTATAAAATTGAGGCCAATATGCTCTTCACAGTCATGAAACCAGAGGCTCCATCTGGTTTAGCCATTATAGATAAGAATATAACAGGTGTAGATGGAAGGTTGGATGTCAGGTGATCTTGGGACTTCGCCATCCTTTGTCATCTTCCATCACCTGAAAGGAATGTCATCTAAAAAACACCAGCATCATGCTGACTTGTTCAACACTCATCATCAGCTCAAGGCTGAAAGGCACTCACTTACTGTATGTCTCTATTTCTGTATGTTATGTAACCAATGATATATAAATCACTAAAAATACACCAAAACATCTATTGATCATTTAAGCAGGCAGTTATTCTGTCCTCGAAATGAATGGCTTATTATTTTTATTCTGTTTTAGTCTCTCAGTCTCGTCTTGACTTAAAGCCTGCCAAAGAAATATGTGCACCTACAGATGACACACAATCAATAGTCCTTGCTTATGTGTGATGGATGTGAGTTTTTTATACCCAGCCAATAATTATTTTTTAATAAGAAGGCAGTTCATTTGACATCTTTATTGTCCCACTAGAGGACAGGAAACATCAACACAATATGGACTGTGTTTATATAGAGCCTTTCTACCTTATCAGATGAAGCATTTTACAGTTTGCCTCTCATTCACAACAGTCATACACTGATGGGGATGGAGCTGTTGTGACCACTGGGAGCGGCTTGGGTTTCAGTGTCTTGCTCAAGGACACTGACATTCGAAGGAGCCAGGAATCGAACCACAAACAGGGCAGCAGTAGCTCAGTTCATAGGGACTTTGCATGGCAACTGGAGGGTTGATTGTTCAAGTCCCCGTACGGAAAAAGCATGGGGTGTGGACTCATAGCAGGGGTGCCAGCGTCTCCTGGACACTGCCAAGATGCCCTTGAGCAAGGCACTGAACCCCTAACTGCATGGGAGCACCTGTCAAAGGCAGCCCTATCGCTCTGATGTCCCTCCATGTATAGGCCCTGTTTGTACATGTGTGTGTATTTCAGTCCTGTGTGTATATGACATGTATAACTTCTTCTTCTTCTTCTTCTTCTTCTTCTTCTTCTTCCCTTGTTATTAAAGGATGACCTACTCTTTCATGTCTCCTGGACATCTAAATATTTAAAAAACATTTTCCAGCGGGGGCAGCACAGTGATGCAGTGGTAAGCGTTGTCGCCTCACAGCAAGAGGGTTCCTGGTATGAACCTGGGGCGGGGGTTTCAAACCTCTGGGTGGGGGATTCCCTCCGTGCAGAGTTTGCATGTTCTCCGTGTGTCAGCGTGGGGTTTCTCTGGGTACTCTGGCTTCCTCTCACAGGTGTGAATATGAGTGTGAATGGTTGTCTGTCTCTATGTGTCAGCCCTGTGCCTGTCCGGGGTGTACCCCGCCTCTCGCCCAGTGTCAGCACCCTGTGACCCCCAACAGGATGAACAGTTCCAGAAAAAGAATGAATAAATGAGTCAATATCTTCAAAAAACTAGATAGGGGTCTGATCCATCAACTAATCTGTGAGACCAATCAAATGCCCAGCTTCAAAAACAAACTGGTGCAGACTGAAGGTGACTCTGACATTGGCCAGGATCCTTCAAAGGTAATAAAAGTATATTTTTATACTCATAAAGTTAATTGTAGCATTTAGATGTAATAGTTTAGACATTCATTTTAATGGTCTAATGGTGCAGTAAGGACGCAGCTTACTTCTACAGCTTCAGGGCTGGATGTCTATAAAAGCTGCAGTGAAACCTGCCTGATGGAGCCGCTGACTAACTCATAGCCATCGCTTGAAATCGGGAGTTAGAGAGTTTAATGTCCCATAAACCATATGCATTTCATGGGCTCTTACACCACACTGAAACAAAACCTCATCTGAAAGTTGTTTTCTTTAATATATGCTAATAAAATCCAACTGTTACATGGCATGAGTTTGTACTTTTATATTATGACTCATTTTTATTTGCTCATAGATATGCACGACCTGAAGCAGCCGTTATGTGGTTTGCTGACATACTGCTATGTGAAGAACATTCCCTTTGGGAAAGATGTACGCTGAGCAATGTAAGGCCTGTGATGTGCCCTTTTACTCTAGTAGATATTGCCCCCTTGTGGCTGTTTTGGATTTTTCTTTTTCCAGAGAGCAGGCTTATGAATTCTTTACATTAACCTGTATAGATCTCTCATCCATTACAATGGACACCACCTCTCTAGAATGTCTCTATGAGTACTGTCATCTGATGTGAGGGTCCAAGGACAGAGGGATGTCATGTGCTGTTGAGCACTGTGAGGGAAATTGTGATCTGTGATATTGAGCCGTATAAACATAATTGAATTGACATTAATTTGACTTCCACATCATCTAAAGTGGACTGCAGTAGAGCCACGCCCCCTTTTTTAAAATGAGGCAATATGAATGCACAAGACACGTTTCAGTCTATTAATCATATTGTTAAAGTGCATAATTTGTGTTTAAACAGAAAATATACATGAAATATAATGTCACATACATGTCAAAATATCACATGAAAGATTTATATTTCAAAAATGATCTGGATGTCACTGTCAAATGAAAAGGGTAAATACGGTTCTAATTTGGTTTTCTAATGATACAATCATCTTTTAATGCATCCTATTAAATATGTATACAGAATAATAATCTCAGGAGATATTCAATATACTGTTTTCTGGAGATACTTCAGAAATTGAGGATATTTTGAGCAGTGATGACAGTGGTGATCATCTTCAGAGGTCACTATATGTCTCATTTCTTGCTGTATAAAGGACCTGACACCAACATGTGGCCGCCTTGAAGGAGAAGTATGAGTTTCAACACACCAATTTCTGGAGATACTTCAGAAATTGAGGATATTGTGAATAGTGATGACAATACAATAAAATATATAAATACAAAGTATAAGCTTTATTTTAATTTTTACTCCTAATATCTCCGGCGTTACTCACTTTATTCTATAGTACTCTTTCCTTTTATATATTCTGAATATTTTACTTTTTTTTATTAGCTCTTTATTTTATTTTGTTTCTATTCTTCATTTACTTCTTTTTTAATTTATTTTTAAATGTTAGTTTTACCTCTGGTGTTTCCTCATCGCAGATTTTTAATAGTTATGATGGCGTTTACTGTTTTTAATGAGTTCCAATGCTTAATACTTTTTTGCTTTGTGTTACTTCGCTATGTATGAAAAGTGCTATACAAATAAAGTTTGACTGATTGATTTATTCATTCATATGAGTTAACCATGAGAAATAAATAAACTCAAGTTTTTTGTGTTGAAAAAAAAATGTCATGTTTACTACTAGTTGGTTTCTGCATTCAAATGTTCTCCATTGGTTTGGACAGAAAAAAATAACACATAATAAAATATCTGTTTTTTTCCTCTCCAATGTTCTTTGAGTGCATTTAGGTTAGAAACCCACTAATACATTTTTTTTCAGTTTATTCCATTTTATTTTTTTCTGGTGTTTAATTTAATTTTATTTAATTTTATTTTATTGTTTTAAGCTTGAAGCTGTAAGTGTTTAAAGCTTCTGACCTTATTGATGTCACATTTTTTACCTAAAATAAGCAATGACATCACAATAAATGTAATGGAATGATATTCTCTGATATGCCAATGTATGGCCTTAATATCATGTAAATCATGGGTGCACCTGTAGCACAGGTGATACAGTAGACTGGCCATTAATATTAGGTTTCTGGCTCCTTCTGTTCATTTGTCAGAGTGTCCTGAAGCAGTCCTTGACAATGAATTCCAAATAGCTTGTGATGTGTGTGCATGTGAAAAGAAAATGTCTCTTCCAAATGAATGTAATGAAAAACCACTGCTTTACTCAACCACCACAGCAGTTTACAAGAGGCCACCAGAGGTCTCTGCTCTCACTTTTCACAGAGCGCTCAAAGAAGACAACAGCACTATATTCAATTTCCACATGCTTGAATGTTGGGCACATTAAAGTTGAAGTCTCTGTGTCTTGTGTCAACACCCTCCTTACCTGTGCAGAGGGCATCCAGTTCACCTTCCACTTGACTATGTTCGGGGAGATTTCCTTTATAGCACAGCTCATGAAATATTGAAGAGGAGTGTGGTCTCCAGGGAAGAGGAATTACTTCAGTATGCAGCTTGCATCACATTAGCAGACGTGTGATTTATACTGCTCCTCTAATCAGGATGATATAACATAATTGCTTTGTCAGGGCTCCGTGTTTGCTTCCCAATAGATAATTCAGGCTAATTTTTATCCTGTTAATTTGCTCCTATCTGGTGTGATTGCTTTCCAAGTCCAAGGAGGGGTTTCAGTGCAGGCTGTTAATGTGAGTAATGTAAATCAGATTGCCATTGGCTTGAAGGGTGCCATAGAGTTAGTAAAACTGTCATACCTCTTCAGTTGAAGTTAGATTGCTTTCATGTGGTTCTTTTGAAAGAAAAAAACAGCACAACACTTGGAAATGCACAAGCATCAAATGTAAGATGACACAAGTGCTACTCTGACACTTTCACTTAGACATTTATTTACACATCACAAGGTTTTTTATTCATCTGACAAACTCACATCCTTCCCTTTATCCACTGTTTTCTGTCTGTGTGTCAGGTCTACGTGCTTCAGAGGAACCAGTCTATGACTTTGAACTTTGGTTTCGCTTACTGTGTCATCCCTTTTCATTCATTATGTATTGTGTAATGCATTGCGTCAGAGGCATCTGTATTTTATGCTGCTTCAAGCTTGATAATACTGTGGGAAAACTGCAACTGCATGAATGTACAGTGGGAAGATCAAAGTCTTTAGTTTGGTGTTTGGTTTACTTGTTCAAAATGGTTCAATACAGAGCCATCTAGTGGTGAAATACATTTTGGGATAACTGGACATCAAAGTATTAGAAATTATTTCTGATAGGATGATAACATTATTTTGTAATGGCTTATGCAAATAATTTTAGGGAACAACTTTATGCCAGCTTTTTTGGTGTTACTTTTGAACAGCCTTCCTTTATTTAATGTTACTGAAAGTTTATTTTTTTAATTAGATTTTTTAAATGATTGTGTCCTACCTTTCATTCATTTTCTTTTACTTTCCATAACTGTTTATACTGTTACGGGTCATGGGGGGCTGGACCCAATCCCAGCGGACACTGGACAAGAGGCAGGGTACACTCTGGACAGGTCACCAGACTATCACAGGGCTGACACATAGACAGACAATCATTCACCCCTACGAACAATTTAGAGTCACCAATTAACCTGCATGTCTTTGAATTGTGGGAGGAAGCTGGAGTACCCGGAGAAAACCTGCGCTGACACTGGGAGAACATGCAAACTCCGCACAGAAGGGCTCCCTCTATACAGGTTGGAGCAACAGGGTTTTGTTCTACCCTGTTTAATCACATTTTAAAGGTCTAGTTTGTAGGATCTGGAGGCATCTACTGGCAGAAATGGTAGGTTATATAATACTCATGACTATGTTTTCATTAGTTTATAATCATGAAAATAAGAATTGTTGAATACACAGCAGGGGCTCTCCCACAGCGTCTGCCATGTTGTTCTACAGTGGCCCAGAATGGACAAACCAAACACTAATTGCCATTTGGATTTTTGTGTTAGCTACGCGCTTGGCACATGGGAGAAGTTTCAGTCCTGCAACCTCACCACTAGATGCCACTTATCCCTAAACACTGTATCATAAACATTTGTTCTTGCTGCCTTTTAATTTGTTTGTCTAAGGCAAATTCACACTGGTGCTATTTGGTCTGCTTTAAACGAACCCTTGTCCACTTCCATGGATGGTTCGGTTCATTTGGTTCATTCAAACTCTGGTGCAGACCAAACAAGCGAAACCCTGGTCCACTTGAAAACTGTGGGTCTCGGTTCACTTTCAAGTGAACACTGGTGCGGTTCACTCACAGTGGGAAATGCAAACGGACTATCCAGCGAACCAAAGAGAGGAAGTGAACCAAGGAGCGGAAGTTTGGTGTTCGGTGTTTTTGTGGTGCTAAAGGGGATGAATTTCTGTTTTTGGTCCTTGCCAATCGATGAAATGCGTTTTCTTCTTCCTCATGCTTTTTTTCTTCCTGGCCAGTGGTCGTTTCGGGCAATACCGCCCCCAAATGAGCAGCTGTTGTAACTGCGGGACGTTATCCAGGCAGTTTGGTCTGCTTTTAAAAGTGCAGTGTGAAAGTGAACCGAACCAAACGAAGGTGTGAAATTTTTCAAAACTCGTTCAACCATGGGGTCCAGATTTCTGCTTCTTCTTCTTTTTTTTTTTTAAAGATATTTTTATGGGCATTTTTGCCTCTCATTAATAGGAAAGCTGAGTGTGAAGTGGGGAGAGAGGGGAAATGACATGCAGCAAGGGGCCATGGGTTGGAATCAAACCTGGGCCGCTGCGGCAACAGCCTTGTACACGGGGCGCCTGCTCTATCCACTAAGCCACCAACGCCCCCAGGTTTCTTCTTACTCATTAGTTTGAGGTCCATCAGTTAAGTGCATTCAGCGTCACACTTGTGTTTGGCCATGTCGCTGAGCTAGTTTGCTGGGTCGGTCCAGTAGCTATCCATTAGTCACTCAATCTACAGCAAGAGATAGCACTTCAAAATAAAAGCACTGTGCTGGAAATTGTACAAAAAAATAAGTGTCTTTTTACAAACTTGACACACTCAGAATGGACCTGTGACCCACTTTGAGACCACGACCAACCAGTTGGGAACAAATGGTCTAAAAGTTTTACACAACATGATGTAAAGCACTTTTAATTTCATTGTGTGTGTGAAAAGTATTCTACAAATATAGATCATTACTATAGAATATATTAGGCCTACACATATGGGCTATTGGTGCTAAAGTTATACATGTTGATAAACATCTACATTGAGAAAATATGGGCCTATATAAATATTACAGATGCTGTCAGTTTACTGGAAAGTCTGCCTTCCTCTTTGGGAGATAACAGAGCCACAGCCCTGCAATGTTTATGATTCATCCCTGCAGATCTGCACAATGGTGTTACAACACTTTCAAGGGGAAGTGACAAAGTCCTCTCCTCTATTGGGCAAAATGTCAGAGATTACGGTTATTACTATAAATAGTCATACTCACAATGACCACATTAGACCCATGAACTACTTTTAAAGTACAAATAAAAGTGTATGTGTTTGTTGTTTGTGAGAACCTACTTAAAAGGCAGGAAACTTTATCTCGACAAAGGCCGTTTTATCAGCGGTTCCTCCTCAAAATGAAAATAGCCACCATGTGTTTGGTCACGTGACCACGCTACGTGCTCAGACGTGCTACGTGACGTCGCTTTGTAGGCTTCGCTAGTTTCCTCAACCAAACACTCAACTGATATTGTGTGATAAAACTGGAAGTCAGCCGGCGGACGAGGGGCTATTTGGCCAGAAAAAGCACCCAAACCCCGCAGCCCTCGTCGTCGCGAACAAACCCAGCCGCCTCCGTGCCGGAAGTTGTCTCAGCAGCAGCGAAGACGGCGAGAATCGTTGCTTTTAAAGCCACCAAAGGCTGGTTTTTATTTTGCTGTGGCTGTCGAAAGGCGGGGAATACAAAGCGACGTGTGGTCAAACCCATTACGTTTTGGACTCATTGAGGCAAAAACGGGATTACTACAAATCCAGTTCGTGCTGCTGTGACTGGTCAGCGATAGTACATGGATTATCTGGTGAGTAAATGAATCAAAATGCTGTGGCGTGGCGTATTTCAGTCAAACACTGACACTACCGTTTGGTTTCTTGCCAGTTGAGCCCCTTTATCAGACAGTGGAGACTCCCAGGTGTGTGTCCCTCAACTATTACATGTACCTGTTACTGTTTTGTGCTGTCAGGTCTAGCCTGTCGCTTTCAGTGTTGTGTGAATAATGTCTAACAGGTTGACCCAGACTCTCATCTGTTTACATGTGAAACACGATAACTAGCTACACCCTTAAAGTCCTCTTAGCTGACTTATGCGTGTCTGTAACACTCAGCCTGTGTCATGTGGCTGTTGCTGTCCGCACAACTCACTGTTACTGCTGAGGACAAAGCTGCATTGTGTGTAAGAGGAGGCTAAAGTGAGACATAGTCCTCATTGGTTTGAGATATTAGTCCCCTGCATATTTCTGCAACCAAAATAATTATTGCAGTCCAAGCCACTGTGTCAGCTCCAGCCCGGCTGGGAGATTATGGTTTCGGGGCCTTTGCCCACATTGTTATGGGTGGGATGGGTGCAGCTGAACTAGTGCAACAATAGAGAGGAAGCTGCAACTGAAGGCTTGCCCTGGGAGTTAATAAAGCAGACACTGTGCTGTCATCTCACAAGGGGGACAGTGTGAAATGCAGAGGAACTTGCCCACCCAGTGTTATCAGTTTGTTTATAGTGGGCCTCCCAAGATGTGAGACCTAAAAAGAACTTTGAACTTCTGCTTCATTGAGATCTCTCTCTCTCGAGTCACGATTATAATGTCCTGTCTGGCAACTGGCACCGCAGCAGTTATAGTAAATGCAACCTGATTAATGTCCAGCTTGTCTGTGGCTTCTGGCCCTGGAGTTACAAATCTTGCCAGGAACAAAAGAAGACCAAAGTGGCTCATTCATAGTTTGAACTTCTGCTTCATTGATATCTTTCTTGAGTCAAGATTACAATGTCCTATCCGGCATCTGGCATCACAACAGTTAGAGGTAATGCAAGCTAATTAATGTCCAGCTTGGTATGACTTCCGGCCTCCAAGTTACAAATCTTGCCAGGAATAAAAGGGGACCAAAGTGGCTCATTCAAAGTTTACACGAGTTATTCTGTAACTTCAGTGACATGTTAATGGAAAATTGTTGGTACCAAAGGTAAACACAGGAGGGACTGTTGTCAAAGGGAGCAGACTCGTGACATCTAAGGATAGAAATTGATTTCACCCTCAGCTCTCCTCTTTCTCTCATGGCAAAGTGCAATAAGCTTCAACCACTAACATTGCCCAGGCAAAAAATATGCAGCTTACTTGGTTGAGGATTAAAGATTTTCTGTGACAAACAATTTTCCTGTGGAAAGCACAGCTGTAACTCTGTGGACTGTCGGAGCCGAGTGCTTGGCTGTCCTCTGAGGTCAGGCACTCGATAGGCGCAGGGCCTCCTCTCCTGCTGTGCAACACTGGAGACCTGGCACAAAACCGAAGCCAAAACTATGTCTTTCTCTTCCCTATAAATCAATAGAAACTTGTCACAAAATCCTCGATAGAAGTTGCTCATCTTAAGTCCTGTTCATGCTATTAGGTCAGGTTTTAGATTGGGTTAGAGCTAAAAGGGAATTTGGGATAAACAGGAATGGAAGTGCACAATTATTGCACATTTCTGGGTAATAACTGTGGTTTGAGCTATGACAGTAGAAGTGATCTGGCTTGTGGTGGATTCTGTTTCAACGGGGAGCTGGAGCATGCTGAAGGACTGTACTCCTGCATGGTCAGCGTAGTGTTAAAAAAGACCACACAAAACGGCAGCACTGACAGAGGAATTTGGTGCTAGCTGTTGCCATGACACAGCCTTACCAAATTACAAGTGCACCGTGTGGCCGACTTTTGGACCCCAAGTCGCTGCAGACTTGACCAGACAGGACACAGTGAACGTACTGTGAGTGACATCAGAGACAGCGCAGTTATAGGCTTTATTGTTAATTTCTAAAAAACATACCAGATCATTCTCCTCAGGTTTTACTGCAGCAGACACTCGCTCTGGAAATAGGGTCTCTTTCACTGTTATGCTTGCATGGTCATATTTATACTACGGCTTTTCTATTGCATTATTTGTACACAGTATTTGCTGGAGGCAAATTCACAGCCGTTAGGTCATTTCTTCAATCTTACACAACATTTGCCTTTTTTGAGGAGATTACGAGATACTTATTTCTGCTACACATGAGTGACTAAACCCCTGCGTGGACTGATATTCAGGTCATTTTTGTTGCTCTGCCCTAAAGGAAGCCAGATATGCAGCAGCAAATTCTCTTATAATGTGAATCAATTTTGTCTGGTGTAGATCGACCAGCATGGTTTTTGTGGAATTAAGATTATGCCAACGATTCAATGACAGCAAACACCAGGCACTGACCTCAGACCATATGGTAATGATGGGTGTGACAGATAAGTGAACAGGGCCTCTTCCGCTAGGCTGGCCCACACCTCTCCTCATCTGGCTCATGTGCAGAAAGAATAAACAGGAGGGGAATTTAGGAAAAAGGAGCAAAGCGGGGTCACATAAAAACTTAAATGAGAAAGTGTTGTAACTAAGAATGGCTCATTATTTATCTAACTATATCACTGCCTTTTGATTTCAATTCAGCAGTTGCATTGAGCATTTGGTTTTAATTGACTTTCATTCTCTAGACATGCAAATTAATGAATAACACAAGTGCCATGGGGAAATGCAGGCTACTAGCAAAAGCGTTTTCTTTTCTGTGTGATATATAACTTTGCCACATTTTGCTGTGGCCACACCTAGCAATTGAATTATAATTGCAGCTCTCTTTGGAAAAATTAGACATGATGGGCACGTTGCTAGCTGGTTAATGATTACATTTTTTGGTGGATAGGTGAACCCTATGTTCACTCTTTGCCTATTTCTGAAAAGCAAATCATTTTAGACAGCAGGTTATTCAGCTGTCACTACTATTAATAGTTTTGTCAGGCACAAATGACGGTCCAAACACCTGTTTTCAGTTAGTTTTGCCCAAGCTAGCTGCCACCTGTTTGGTTTGACCCTTATTTCCTTTTTGTGTAGTTGCTGTTTGTAGCTTGAAACCACATTAAACCTTTATTTAATGTGACCTGATTTGGCTGATTGGATGTCAAAGGGGTCATAGTTGGATTTTTTTTTATTGTTAAACCCTTGTGATTCAAATCTGATGAGGTTACAAGGATGTTAATAATACTTGTTTACATAGGCGTTGTGTAGTCATGTCCATCACATGACAAACAAACAGCATTATCTTTAAGTTGCAGGCCCCCAGGAAGTCCACAGGCTGTGAGGTCAGTTTTTGTAGTAACCAAACAGTGGTCCATCATGTGACGCAAGGTGGCCCAAAAAGAGTTTTCCCCATGGACTTGCTTGGTGGAAGAGATGTCTGTAAATCAGTCGATACATTTTTTTGAGCATCACAACCCTGTCAGACTTTGATCCATTCGGTCTGATAATGTAAAGTTTGCAAAGTCTATAAGAGTTGCATGATTGAATTCTTTTATCCCTGTGCTAAATTTGAAGTTGCAGGTGAAGTCTCCATTGGGCTTGCTCTATGGGCCAAACAGCGACGAAGCAATGCCCAGCAGTTGGATGTTTTTAGCTTCATGCCCCATAGAGCAGCTTCCATAGGAATGAACGTGGCCCTGTCTCTAATGCTGTCTCCAGTTCTCTTTATGCATCCATGATAAATTGTTACCTACCTATAAATTTAATCCATATTTATCTAAAAATATGTAAGTGTCTCTTTGCAGGTTCTTATTTGGGCAGAATTAATATATGTTGCCTGATTATGTGAAGTTTTCATGAGACCTCACACACAATTCCAATATTAGAGAGTGTTGAAAGTTTTAGAAGGTTAAAATTATAGTGTGTACTCTTCATCATTTTTTCCCAGTATAAATTTGCACAGTATCAAGCCAAGCAGTAAATCTGCCTTAATTTGCAGTTAGGCAGTGAAGAATTCGCATTCCCAACATAAGTAAGCAAAAAATTATGAGTTTCATCGAAGAAGCATAACTTGAAATGTGAGATCTCCTCAGGCTGAAAGCATTTTAGTGCTTGATACCACTAGCTTAAATGAGCTGTTGAAAGGATGTTTGTGTTGTTCCACAGGATATTAGCAGCTCCGTATGCCGCATTTAAAAAAAGAACATTGAAATTTTTGGCTGTATTTGATAGCAGGCAGTACTGAGGCAGACAGTTTCCTGAGAGAGAAAGGGGCACGACATGCAATTAAGGTCCTTAACTGAAGCTGAACTGGGCACGCTGCAGTTATGTGGTATGCGCCTAAACCATTTGGTTTATCCAGTCGGCAGTAAGATCACACCTCCATGAAAATAAATGATCTTAGAAGTCTGCCTGTGTTTTTGTCTGACCAGCTGCAGTTCAGAGCAGATCTCCTATCCAAGGGCACACAGCAGGCTATAGCAGACTGACTTCTCACCACCATAGCACAGAGGAAAGAGAGCTGATGGGAGGCTCTTGGCAGCACATGAATACAGCCGGTTAGCCTATGGGATCCAAGTCTGGTGTTACTTTTCCACACAGTTTTGTCCCCTGTGTGACCGTGTTCCACACCTCACTGACGATGTTTCCGCCAAGCTTTTTCCCAGGGGCAAACAAAAACGACCTATTGTGTGCAGATAAGAGCGCTAACAGCCTCACAAAATATTTCAACAATGTATGTACTTTTATATGTGGATATTAGGCTAATCATTTACTTAATCCATCTGTGAGAACAGGTTTACTCAGGATTCAGTTTGAGTGGATGTGAATTGATATTTACCTAAAGTTTGCTCAAGATGGCCAGTGTTCCTTAAACCAGGCCTGTTATTTAAAATGCATAGCCTCCAGCTGTAATGTGAAATACCTCCCTGAGCTCAGCAGCATTCCTGAAACCCCTTCCCTGACTTTAACTTGCCAGCAGCGTGTCAGCCAGGGTTTCGTGCCTGCTGGCTAGCTCATTGCAGTGATTCCCTCGTGTCTGTGGAGAGTGCTAATGAGTCAGCATCTTGAGCTAGAGCAACATCAGTGTTGATGTTGAAGACGAGGGAATATTTATCGTTGTTTCATAATGCTTGAGCACTTTAAGTTCATTTTGTATTGGCGTACAAATAAGATGATGGACCATTGCTCTGAAGAGGCATTAGTGAACTATTTTCATGTTTTTTTTATTGCATTTCATTTCCTATATTTTCTCTTGGGCCATAACCACTCTCATTGCTTTTCCTTACTAGAAAAACAAATATGAAGGACATGGATAGGCCGAGGGCTTTGTTGCCATTGGTTTATTATTCTGCTTTATTTGAAGAGTGGTGGGATGGGTGGGTCTTTAAAAGCCATAAACAAATGCAGTTTGGTAATCAGAGCTTTATCACTGACTCAAGACGTTCACAGGAAAGTATATATTGCTGACCCACCTACTTATAGTGCCCTGTTACATGAGTGTTGCATTACAAAAGAGGATATCTACTGTACAAACTGTGCTGTGTACGACTTGACTTGAGATGTGGAAAGGTTTATTTTTCCATCTACTGAGTTGTGTTCGTTGGACATGTACAGGGACAATACAATTATTCTATTCTTGAGAAAGAAAAGAGAGGTGACAAAAATTCTGGTCCTGATTTTACCCCACAGGTTGTAGCAGTTGAAATTGTGAAATGTGCCTTTACGACATAACCGTCTTGCCTAGATAGGATAGACGTGACATCATCAGACAGTGTCTCATTTGGTTGAGTTCGTTTGGCAGCGCTGTCACTACAAACAGATGCCTGTTGCTGAGCTCCTGTTTCGCTCTGCCTCTCAACTCAAGTGTGCCAATGTGATTTTTCCATTGGATTTTGGATTATTGCAGAAAGTAAGCTCTGTGGCAAACAAACACTTGTAATATTTACATATTTTGCTCGGCCAGATAGTCCTCACAAATGGACACCATGAGTGTTGAAGCCTAAATGCAATTGCCAGAAGTAAAAAGCTAATGTTAGGCTATAATTGAACAACGCCACGGTCGCATGACTTCAACATCAACATCGCAATGAGTCTGTAAAGCCATGTCCGGTGTCATGATACTCTGTAGTGGATGTATTTACTGGCACATTTATGTCATAGGATGAAACGTAGACATTTCTGAAGCTTGTGTTAACTGCAGACTTTATTTTAGACATCCAACCAAAAGCCTATTAAAAAAAAACCATTCACTTTGAGACAAGGGATTCTGACATGCTAAAATGCTATTTCATTTCCATATTTAAGGACCTATTCCTGCACCACTCTATAGGCATAGTTGAAATTTAATTCTATGTTGCATGTGGTAATATAATGTTTGCCTTCTTCAGCAACGTGTTGCTGGTGTTGTATGTTGTTACATAGCATTAATGCATTACAGTCGAGTACTCTATCTTATTACCGCAGTTTATAAGCAGGCGGTGGCAGCTACTATTACTACACGGCTGACCATAACAAGGTATTTTAACATGACTCACAGTTCTCTCTGAACAGACAGACTTCCGACAAAGCGACCCACAACAGTTATTGAAATCCCCGTGACTGCTGTAAGCTCCCGTGGTAGATCCTTCATCCTCCTCCATGCATAGAAAGCAGTGTTTTTCGTTCTCCATGAAGCTGTACGTACAGTATGGGCATAGTGTGTGGGTGGGTAATGGTGACTAATCCAATTTGTTGTCTCATTCTGGATCCCTAGTTGTCACTGAGCCCTTAATCTCTGTGGAGAGAAAGATCCAAACTAATCTGAAGCTTGTGTCTGTCCGCTGATCCTTGTGGCAATAGTGTTTTATCTTTCTATGAATGAATACGGGGAGTACGCACAAGAAAACCTTCAATCATGCTCATCGGCACGCTTACAAAAACCCCTCTGTAAAGCTGCGATTTAAAAAAGAAATGGCTTGTGGACATGGGCTGCTGACAGTGAGACATTAAAGGGCTGGACTCATGTTGTTGACCTGGCAATGTTGTGCTCAGCTACTCCTGATCCTCCTCCATCCATTCATTTACTCCAGAGGCTTGGCTTGTTTGTTGCCGGGGGTTACGCTTGTTGCTGAGCACAATGTCGGAGCACATGCAGCTCTCCCTTGCCTTGTGCAGGATTGGGCTTTACACGGTAAGAAAATGCATACATGCTGCCATCTGTTTTCTGGAGAACGGCGGGGAGGTGGTGCGTGTTCTGCGCTGGATTGAATACTGTTAGTTTCACCGCGGTTTAATCTTGTTGTGTTTTGAAACAGATATTGACCAAGCAACAGTGGCTGCTGCTACACTGTTGCTTGGTCACTGAATGGAGAGTGCGCTCCGTTTCATTCGAGTGGGTGTTCACATAATATTAAGGTGGAACAGGTGGACGTCAGTACTGTGAGATGTAAATGAAACCTCCGGGGAACAAGCTGTCTTTGTCTCTGCTCTCAGAGAAACAGCCTTTTACTCAAAGAAAGATTATGGTCCGTTTTTTCCTGCAGCTCCTAGCAACTGGCTTGGTCAGTGGTTGTAGTTCAGGCAGTCTTAAGTACAGAGCAGTTATGAATGGATCCTGGAATATAATGCCACAGAGGCCATGGTAGAAATGTAGTTGAAGTTGTTTTTGTTATTGCAGTGACACTTGTGCGAGTGATTAAAAATTAATGTTCAGTAACACTGCAGTATTCATCTGTGATAATCACCTTGAATTGAGTGTGCTGATTATTACCAATTGAGTCAGAATGCTTGTTTCAATTTTAATATTGTCTTTATGATTTATTTTTTACCGCCACATTTTAAATAGTTGTATATTAACCACAGCTGATGACTCATGTTGCGTATTGTCAGGTTCCCTGTTATTCCCTGACCAGCTGGTGAAGCTTTCTCAATGAACATCAACAGGGAGGCTTATTTAAAAAAAGGAATGTTTAACAGTAGGCCATTTCTAGTTGCGCACGATGCACATTTAATATTGTATCTCATCCATGACTCATCTTTTCAGCCACATGAATAAAGTGAGTGGATATACAGCAGATGGGTATGTTTACTGGGACTGAAGGCTCCTCTATTCAAGTCTTCTGAGGTCTTTTTGTGGATCATGTAGGCAGATGTATTCAATAATTTCATTGAGTGTGTGTGCAAAGCTATAGTATGTGGCGATAATGGCCTATAGCAGCACTGGTTATGACTTGTTTTGAGAAAGCATAAGAGTTTAAATCATTGTAGAAAGACACTCAAGATATTTAAGATTTTGACGGCTGATAGTAACTATTGCTGGTGATAACTATTTCCAGTGGATCAGTTGTGCTGAAAGGACAATTAGAGGCGGTAACCTACCAAAGTACCAAAAACTGCAGTTCCTTGAATGGCCACTTGAGGCTGGCTCCAAAAGCGACTCAATCCCCATAGACACCTATGTTAAAATGCTAAACTTTACAGCAGCAATAAACATTTACAGCCTGGTACAAAAACAGTTTAAGTCTCTGTAGCTAATTTCAACGTTCATGACAACTGTACAGGGGGTGAATTTTTTATGTAACACCCGCTTTCCAAGGGCGTAGCCGCTTGAGTGACAGGTTGTCTGCGAGGCACACTACAATCTACGCGTCAGATCCGCCCCTCGCTCCTCCACAGCTCCACCCTTTTGTCAAATATTGTCACCTCTGGCTCCAAAAATCCAAGATGGCGACAGCTGAAACTTGAGTCTTCAGAACATGAGTCCACAAATCAATGGTGACGTCACGGTAGCTGGGTCCATAATTTTTATACAGTCTGTAGTCAGTTAGCATCCACCGGACTTGGTTGCATTGCATTTCAGCTGCGGACTATCTCACTCAAGGCTCAAGTGAGGTTTTCGTCTGTGCTATCATTGCCTACTGGCTCGTCAGTCAGTAGGTTTGATCCTCTGGAGACTGTGATTGTCAATAGAATTTCGACAGACAGAGTTATCCCTATTGCCATGCTGCCAGTGTGACCAAGAAAAACCAACAACAACAAAAATGAAATCAGAATGAAATGAAAAATGATTATCTTTACACCTGTTTGAAACCTTGCAATCAGAGCACTCCACACATGTGAAAAGATCAAATCCCATTTGGATGTTTCTCCTTAGTTTTCAGCCTCTCACCAAGATATAGCCTACTGTGGGATTACTGAGTGCTTAAAATGAGGATCAATACAAGAACAACGTTACCACGGAGAACTTCAAAGGAGTGATTGTTTTTATTGGCTTGTGGGCGATGAGATCCAAGCCCCTGCTGAGTCACCACAATTTCCTGTACAGTGATGTGCAAAATCAGACCTCAACATGTGTGATGCTGTGGGAGAGGATTGGTGTGATCCATTTTCAGTGCTGTTTCATGTCTGCAATACAAATGTACAAATGACTCTGTTGTCATGAAGAAAGGAAACTTCCGAGACCAAAACCTTCATTTAGCGATCAGATATTCAATCTTGACGGTAGCGGTGATACAGAAACGGCTGTGCCACTGTGACAAATCAAGAAGAGCTTTTCTTGTTTTTGCACACTGGCCTGATAATTCACTCCCATCAGTCATTTCACACCAGATTTTCAGTATGCTTTGCCGTTTAATCTTATTGTCTCGAGCTCTGAGCTGTCTCTGTATTAACAACAAACCACACTTGTTATGACTGCATGTAGTCTCTGTCTTAGACGCCTCGGACTCTCCTATGTTCCTGCTAATTGTTCTCGCACTGTGCACACCAAAAATAGAAGAAGAGACAGCATGTCAAACTTTGGCCAGTATTGTATTTTTCATCAGTCTGTGTAATCAAAATGTCAGTAATGCCTATCAAACTGTAGCAGAGGAGTGGGTGCCAAGAGAACCTGCAGTATAGTACAGTCAGTGCTTTTCCCATCCAATACCATATGCTGCCTATTAGCCTAAACATTTCTATACTAAACAGATGGTAAACCTCATTCACAGCAGTCAACCGGTAAGAGTTGAAGGGTTAGTGTTGGCGCTGAAGGTTTCATCTGTATGGCACTTAAAGATCTCCTTTAATACATTTCTAACACAAACTCCTGCCTAAATCAGGCCATGTGATTTCTTTCCAGTGCAAGACACCAGTTTGGTTAAGTTCTTGGTAGCAGCAGGTGCCACGGGACATTAGCATAAGTGACCGTGTGCTGTGGGTAGCTACTGCTCTTTGGACCCTGTCTTTGCAGGGTGCCTTGAACATTAAGGTTCTAAGTGATCGTATTAGGCACTTCGTGGTCACCTCATTATGTTATTAATGGAGTGGAAAATGGCTGCTCCGCTGATTCGCTGGCTCCGACCCCCAGGCCCAGGCCACATCATTCAGACCAGGAGTCTTAAGGCATGGTTGTGCTTAATTTGGAAGGAAACCCAGCTGCACTAACTTAAACCTGAGAGATCATTGATGCTGCACCATGCTCCATGTAGGAGTGGAACTAGGTTGTTTTTTTGGACAGTGGTGACAGCTGAAAACTGTAGGTTTTTGTTATTAAGATTTATCTCAGTATGATGGTCTGTTACATATCTGCAATTATTTAAAAAAGTACTCGGGTTATGCAAATAGTAATTGACGCACTCTCATAAATGTCACGTTTTTAATTTACTTGTTTTGGAAAAGGATATGGGTTAATAGGTTCTAAAACCGGAAAAATAAAGAGCAAAGTAACTCAGTAAGTTTTGTGCAGCTGCCATCACAGTGGTAACACCTGCATCCTGTTTATCATATGAAGATAAGATATTGGTACAGCATTTCTTGTTTTAGTATCTCTAGAGTTTGAACATCATAACAGAAACAATAGCTGCTGTACATCGTACTGCTGTGAAATTGAACTTTACTGTCCAGAATAGACTGCTGTGCACATTTGTCTCTTTCAGAAATAGTGCAGAATACCACCGTCTCTGTATCATTTTACGTGAACCATTTATCAGTTTCTTGCTGAAGGCTGTATTTGACACCTGAGTAGGCAGCGAGTTGTGAGGATGTTTTGTTCTTGCTTTTAGAACATCCGTCTCCTGGGTTTCCTCGCTGTGTCACTGCATAAGGCTTTACCTTTTTTCCTGTTACCACAGGCCTGATAAATGTTTGTCTCCACTCATCAGCTGTGAGCAGCCACCTCCTCCTGTTACCTTTTCACCCACAGGTTTCGAGTTGTGTTTGTTATCATTCCAAGTCTCCCCCTGTGTTTTTTCCTTTTTAAGATTGCCTTTAGTGTTGAGACAAGACCACTGTGGTGTACAGCAATCCTTCACTGTTCTCAGACAGTCAGTATATCAATCATGGTTCATGGTCTTTTCCTTTTTTTTGGCTGCAGTATAGTGGCATTGCTTGTTTTTTCCCCTCTGTGTTTAAATGTATATCTGACTGTCAGTGATTTATGCACACACATGATAACAGTGTTTCCTGTTATAGTTATCTTATCCTCAGCACACTTGTTTTTAAATTACACTTATCTATTTGACCTGGAGCCTGACTTCATCTTTTCTCAGAGTTAAAACAGTTCACCCCAGCTCATAATGTGATAACTTGATAGCTCTTTTACCACTGTTGTTATGCCTGCTTGGATCTGAATAGATAACTGCCAGACGTTGCCAAATGGCTTCAAAGTTCAAAAAGACCCCTTGGTGAGTGTACAAAGTGGGAAAACACAAATGATTGACAATGGTGATCTTTGAGCTCCGACGTTAAATTTCTGCTAGGAACAGCTTAATTTGCATGAAAAAAAAATCCAAAACAAGGGCATACTTTGCTTTCTATATACATGGTTATTATTTGCATAGCGGTTGCCAGTTTTGTGCACTCTGGTGTGTTGCTTCATTTCAAATTGCTTCATTTCAAGTGTGCAGCAGCTAAGCTAGGTAAATGCTAGGTAACTTTAAATTGCAATAACTTGTCAAAATGTAACATTTAGAGTGCATTATACATTTATATATGTAAAGGTGTTGTCACATTTTAAATCTGTTTACTTATAATGAAATTTTTGATATATTTAGAACCAAATTTAATGATCAGGGCAAGATTGTAGGTTGGCTTTAGATAGCACCTCATCTTGAAGGACTTCTGGTGACATCCCTGTCACTGAGACAGTGACCAGGGCACTATGTCTGTACCAACTGTACCAAGGACTGTGAGAGTGTCATTAACCAGAGCTTTGTCCAATCTGTAGACACATGAAAGTGAAAAGACACATTTATGATTTGTGGGAACAATGCGAACATCACAAAAAATAAGCAAAAGATAGACAATCTGCAGTGGTGCACTGCTTTCTGAGTATATTTGAGTATATCTGAGTAGTATAGTTTGAGGTTGTGGCTCAAATATGTCTTTCAAAATGTAGGCCTAACACACAGTTTTCATTTTCACTGTTGGTTTGAAAAAGAAACCTTGAGATCACATTTACAAGGAAGTCCCAGTAGCAGATCTTACAGGAAATCCCAACACCTACCTTTGAAAGTGGGTTGTTATACTTGTTTGGCAAAAAATAAAAAAAACTCATCCTGTTTTCAGGAAGAGGTATTTTTAGCTCTCCTATCTTGAGATACCTCGGGCGGTGGGTGTAATCCACTCATCTTAAGACTTTATCTTAATGATCATAACATAACATGAACCTGGAACTACATGTTCCATATGAGTTTGTTTTGTTAGAATTGTGTAACCACATAGGTTGTTTACCTACAGTGTGTGTGTGTGTGTGTGTGTGTGTGTGTGTGTGTGTGTGTGTGTGTGTGCTTTTGTTGTTGCTTCTTCGGAATATCTCTGGAATTGTGTCTTAGTGAATCACAGGGCTTACTCAAGTTAGATTGACCTTCAGAATTCAATGCAATACTGGGTTTAGGTTTATTTTTAAGCCCTTTGGGACTCATAAATCCCAAAGAGTTATTGTTTTTGTGATGCCTATTATGTCACAGAACGGTTTTTGCACAGTAAATAAACCCTCTTTCTCACAGCGTGTGAGCAGCCTACATTTACAACCTGCTTCCGCCCTTTTGAAAGGCAGGATGGGAGCAGCCATTGCCCCATCCTGGACCATGAATATCCCACACTTGAAAATAACCACAGGACCTGGCGGGATGATGATTGAGAGCACAGCAAGGGTCACCCACCCACTATCGAATACTGTTTCCTAAAGCCCGACTGCCAGCCCTCACCGTTTGTTGCGTCAAGGACATTTTGGGAAGGAATTTGGCTCGGATTGTTTGGGAAACAACAAAGAATAACTTCCTGTCGGGGATGTATTGGCTGACTGAGCAGAGCGACGCCATGTTTGGCCTTTGTCTACCACGTATACCAGGAACTTGGCGCAGATTCTTTCCAGTACCACATCCTTTATATTGCACGTATTATGCAGTAGTCATGCCCATCAAGTCATAGTATATTTTATGGACTTTATGAATGATTGTTTTCAGAGATTTAGTTTCATTCAGTGAAGCTGCAGCTACGTCTTAGCATTCAGAATATAAAACATTAAGAAAATGGAAAACAATTTAAAAAGCAACAACTCTACACGGTTAATTTGTAAAACTATATCTGCAACAAAGGAGGGACCCAGTGAAAATGATATACAGTTACAGAGGTGGATCGGACAGGCAGCAGGCATGGATTAGGGTGGCAAAATTATGGCAAAAATCAGGTTTGAAATTTCATTTGTTTTAACGCCTCCAGGCTCTCTGACTACCAAGATGTAATCTTGCTAAAGCTCTGTCCAGTACATGAACTACTCATAGTCAAATTCACCTTTTATGAGTTCTGATGTGTTTGTTAATTGACAGTGCTGATAAAGACAAACATCAACAATGTATGATCAGTTATCTTACATTTGTAAGGAGCTGGGAGCATGACAATGTGATAACTGCAACAGTGTCATGATTTACAAAGCCAGAATGCCCTTAGTATTAAGACAAAATTTACTTTTCTATGTCAGTGAGACAATTTGTTTTGATCTATTAACCCAGATAGAAAGCAGACCAGTAAAAAATATATCTTTGTATCACTGCTTCTGAAAAGTAATTTGTGTTTGATGTGTTTTTACACAAAAAGGTTCAAGATCCCCTCCACGTTTTATGTTTATGTCCCCTAAAATGTCAGACCTTGACTGAACTGACTTGTATCTGTGCAAGGTTTGTCACTAGAGAGGTGTTTTCACATTCCTCTACTGAAGGCGGTGATGTCTTTGCATTTCCCTAATACCTGAGATTCAGATGAAACCTGGACAAGTCTGATTGGGTGCATCACTAGTATGAAAACCAATCGTTGTCTGTTATGGGAAACACAGATCAATGGGGGACCAACCTTTGCATCAGCACAGTGAAAGTTTTGACAGCAAACATGATAGAATGTGCAGTTTTTTACTGTAACCAGGACCCTGGGGCTTCCCTCCACTCCCTATGAAAAACACCATGATAGCAGATATTATTTTTCCAATGTTTCATGACCACTTTGTCAGACACTGCCACTTAGCCTGTACGCTAACAAGATAACAAACAAGATAAACTAATAAAATATGCTAAATACACTTACCATTCTAATTCGCATGCTAGTCATTGATTTTGGTGCACAACAGGCTTCTCATCTGAGTCTGGGTCTGACTGAGGCTTAAATATGTATGGCTAAATCTCTCCAGCGTTTCCTGGCTCGCCATCTTAGGGGCTGTCCACACCAACGCAGGTATTTATAAAACGGTAGTATTTATAAAAATGGAAAAGTCTGATGTCAGCAGTCATGTGTGGACAGTATAACCACAGTTATTTTGTCTCGTCTCCATTGTATGAAGTCACGGTATGCGACGTAAACAGAAAATAGCTGTGTTATTACCTAATCCAGTGTGTGTGAGAGACGATTTGAGGATGGACCTAAACAAAATACTGCTGCTATTTAGCAGCATATAAGCACTTTGTGGCTGTATCAGACATCTAACGCTGCTCAACCACATCCAGCAACAGAGGCGCAAGAGTGTGCTATTATGGAGACTGCTCCTGCTCGTTGTTGTTTTTCCGGTAATGACATTTTACTGCCTTCTGATTGGCTACAATGGCCTTACAGTTAGGAGTTATATCGCCACCTACTGCTTTGGCATGTGTATTACATTGCTTGATAGTGGAATTTGCGGTGTCATGTGGACGGAGGTATTTTTATTACACTGCTCCTATGGACGCAGATTTTTTAAAAACTGGAGGCCAAAAAAGTTCAGTTTTAAAAATACCCTGCTTGTGTGGACTAGGCCTTAATGTGCATTGCTCTTTCACTAGTCAACCTAGTGCTAGTAGAGCTGGAGAAAACAGAAAGCGAAACCTACTGTAAGCAGCCGTGGTGGGTGGGGTGGAGGCAAGATCCAGAATATCTCAGTGAGAGAGAAAGAGGTGAAAGATGTGAAAGAGGTGTTTTTCCTTTTGAGTTTTTTTTTTAATCATGTTAATCAAAATATTAATCAAAGGAAATATTTTTATATAATTAAAATGCAAGCAAGAGGATTCCTGGTTCAAACCCAGGTTGGGGGAGCCCTTCTGTGTGGAGTTTGCATGTTCTTTCCATGTCAGCGTGGGTTTTTTCTGGGTACTCCAGCTTCCTCCCACAGTCCAAAAACTCTAAATTGTCCGTAGGGGTGAATGTGAGTGTGAATAGTTGTCTGTCTTTATGTGTCAGCTCTGTGATAGTCTGGTGACCTGTCCAGGGTGTGCCCTGCCTCTCGCCCAGTGTCAGCTGGGATAGGCTCTAGCAACCTCGCATCCCTCAACAGGATAAGCGGTTATAGAAATGAATGAATGAATGAAAAGTTTAACTAGTGGCTACACCTCTGCACTAAAAAGTCTCTGTGTATGTGCAGCAGAGGTTTCAACTTTCATAACAGTTACATAAGTTGCATATTTGATGACAACTGGCCTCCAAACTAGTTGTGATGTATGTACATGACCTAAACTCAGATTTAAGGCGAACACAGAGAAACTTTCCCCCGGCAGTAGAAAAAAAAGCAGCTTCAATACAAAATTTGTATTTGTTAGAGCTTTTATATGGCACACAATCATTTATGAGTTTATACACTGCATAAATCTGCTCTGCTGGCCTATATTTTAAGAGGCCTCCCTTAATGCCGTTGAATCTGCCTGTAGGCTTTTGTTACGAGACGCCTTAAAGCGTCTTTCTGTTACACAATAGTCTTTGTCCCCGTGACATGACAGGACCCATCTTCACACTGAGCTCAGGGCCTAAAGCACATATCGTAATATGCTTATCCACCAGACATTGTAATACTTGAGTGGGCTGCAAATTCCTTAAGCAGTCCAAGCCAGAGGGCCTCTTTCTTTTTATAATCAGTCTTTTTGACAACCAGTCATTGTTAGTTCCTGAACCAAGTGAATTTAAAGTTTTCTGTAGCTAGATCCATAAAAGCAACAAGGTGAGGTCTTTTTAAACAGTTCCTCTCACAACCTGCTTATTTTTTTTCCAATTTCATGGAACAGTTTTAGATTTCTTTAGTGTCTATGTTGATATCTGTTGCATCCTGTATTGTACTATAGCTCCCTGCATTGGTTTAATTCACCATCATAAAAAATAAATAATATTGATATTGATATGAGGACATGCAGTACTGAATGTGGTCTGATGTGGGAGTTTGATTATACTAATAAAGAGTTGAAAATCAGAACAGAAATTAAGTTGGCAAGTATATTAATACTCAGTTAATCATTTAAGCAATTATTTTCAGCTAAAGTAGCAAGCACATCTTGGTTCCCGCTGCTCAACTGTGTCAATTTGCTGCTTTTATTTGCCTTTTTTTATGTTAAGTAGGACAAAACAGGCTTTTTGAAGCTGTCACCTTGGGCATTAGAGAAGTGTGTCAGGCTGTGTCAGGCTGGATAAATCCTAAAAACATTTAATGAAAGCCTGATGAATTGATAATGGAAAATAATCGTTAGTTGCAGCCCTAATGGTAATACTGCTGTGTATAAAGATCTGCTGATGGTTATCCTTGTGTTATTTAGATGCAACTTGGTGGCTCTGCCAAGGAGGTAAAAATATTTGCTTGTCACTCTCTTTATGTTTTACTCTGTAAGTTGCCAAATACATACTGTACAGTGCATACAGTACATTAAAAACTAAATAAAGCTTAGAGAGGAATCTGAGTGACAGCCCCAACCTTAACAGCAGTCATTACACAAGCATCACATTTTATCTGACATTTCTTAATTGCTCCGTCTGTTTAGTATTCAATAGTAATTTAATGTTAATGCATTCTGTATTAATATAATCATACTGTATGCTGGTGTTACATCAGATTGCTCTACTTACCCATCTATGAGCTTAACTTTCTCTGTGGCAGTTTCTTGTTTGTAACAAATCACATTTCTAAATCTTTTTCTTACCCTTAAGACCTGCCATTTGAAATAATTTGCTTTTTAAGAAATAACAGTGGGTGAATATTCCTGCTGTGAACCTGCATAATTTCTATGAATATTTCTAAGCAAGAAAAAAATCTTGTAGCCTTGCCTTGAAGAGAGAGAATCATACTCTTTTCTCCCTGGGTAAATGTTGGCATTCATATTTGTGTTTATCAGTCTTCAAGGTAGCAGCAGGTGTCAGTGGAATATATTACATTTGGAAGAAAAACAAGTCTTTCATGTGTTTGTGTGTGATTGTCATTTTATCTAATAACTTGCTGCTGGCAAGTAGAGATAAACTGGCTGTTGTCATAGCTTTTTTCCAAAGGCATCTGATTGACACATTTTGTCTTGGAACTGTTTACAGAGACAGATATTGACTAAAGGTGAGACTATTTTTTTTCCAGTGCTTTGGGTCAGTCTCCAGTGACATTATCAGCAGGATGAGTATTTGTCAAATGTGTTTGTAGCTGCTCTTTTAAGCATTTTTTTAATTATATCAAGAGCAGATTAGGAAAATTGTATGTAATGTAGATAACTTTGTTTCATTCGCCATGCTTCATTACCATTTTCATAGTTTAAAAGGGTCTGACAGACTTTTTTTTTCCCTAAATCAAAGGTCAGTTTTATAACTCTGAATGGTCTTGAGTTGCTTGGTTTGTGTGGTATTATTTTCTTGAGTAACTCTTGGGTTAAATATTTGAAAACGAGAAAAAAAAGACTTTTCCAAATGACGTACTAAATAATTAGTGTCTAAAACTGTATAAAGTAGTGTATAAAAACTTACAATCCATTATGTGACATTCAGAGCTTTAATATAGCAGCAGACAGTAAAGATATAGTGGCATAATGGCGTCCTGAGCAAGCAATGACCTCACGCTACTTCTGTGTGTTGTAATCTGAACTGTTCATTGCTGTGGTCGGCGTCTCGACTGTGTGCATGTTAATGCATATGGATTCTGTATTCCCACTGGCTAGCTCATTGCCACTACTCTGCATCATGCTCATACAGTGGTTACTGATGATGATCCCATCCGGACACACAGTGGTGGGATGGTGTCAGCCTTGCTAGTTAGCACTGTTTGCACTGTTAGCATCGTTAGCTGTTAGCCCCCAGCTCAGCCATCTCCATGTTGAGAACCATGTGCAGGCAATCCCATCTCAGACTCTGAAGCAAAGATATGCTCTGAATGGCACACAGCTCCTTTATGGATTAGATATTCATGCATTATGTTACGCATGTCACCATGGATGCATGAGACCAAAGCATGACAGTCTCTCACTACAGTCTCACTGAAGGTTTTGCATTTACTATACTTATTCTCTCAATTCTGTCTCACGAATTCTGTCAGTGATGAGTTTAAAGTTTGCCTAAACTGAAAAAGAAGAGAAAATGGGATGTTAATTTATAGTACTTTTGTAAAACCTGCTTCACACTAACTTGTGTTACAGCCAACCCTCAGTCATTGAGGGTCCATTCATAATAAAATTGTGTAAACATCAAGATTAAACTGTTCCATTTGAAAAGAAATTCAGTCTTCTCTTATAAACCTGTCAGGGGATAAAAGATAGACACGTACAGTAAATGTTCATCCTGATTACTTTCTATTTTTGGAATATCTCTAAACTTCTGAACAACTTTTGGAAGATGCTTTATGTATTCTGTCATTTGGGGGTTGTGCATTGGCAGGACTGACCCATGGCCCATGTAAAATCTTAGTTGGCTATTGAAATAAAGCCACAAATCCCTTAACAACAAAACCTTTAAATAACACATTGATGCCCGTTTGTAATCCGTTAAGTTTGCTCCTGCTCAATGCAACACATTACTGCAAAATGCAGTAAATACAACAAGTTTGATTGGAAAATTATATCTACCTCAGTGTGATCAGTAGCAGTCACTGTAATAGAGACTTCAGCCACAGTCACAGAGGAACAATGGTCCACCTAATGTTTGACAGTGACTGTCAGCGCTGCAGTCGATGCGATCTCTGAGGGACTCCTAATTATGACAATGGAGCTGGTGCAGATCATGCTCCAATTACTATTTCTGACAGCTCCATTTTACAGCAGCATATAATAGGCATCCCTCCTTGTTAAGTACAAGCAGCAAAATCAGTCACTGCTGTTCCACAAGAACAAAATCAGGTCTTACGAACTTTTGCAACAGTGTTTTTTGTAGAGATGCAACACACAACTGTTGAGCTGTTGTATTTGCTAACCGACTGAAAAATATTATACAACACTTTGTGGCCACACAAATGTCGTGCCCACTGAAGCCTGTTCCCGCCCACAGCTGTAATCCTCTTTGATACGAGTGATGAGAGAGACCCAATCCCATAAAAAGGAGTTTCCTCTTCCAATTTCTTCAATGAGTGTAGATATTTTTGGCCTTGTGTGGAGGAGGTGTGACAAAAAGTGGTGTGGGCAGCTGTGTTGTTGTTGCCTGTATGGACATGCCCAGATGCATGTACCCACATTTAATCATTTTCTTCCCTCTTGATTTATATGTAACTCAGGGTTAAAAATAATCCCTGCATGGACATCCTGCAGACTCAATCCTACATGGGTGTTTATGGTCCTGGTAAATAGGGCTGATGCCCAAATCTGTCTACAGCACTGGGTGTTCAAAACTGTCAACTGAATGTTGACATTAAATGCATTCATAGTGTTGTTTACTTTGTTTTAATCAGAATTTTCATATTTAGAATTCTCAAAGTAAGGTCAAAAAGTATTATTTTGACGTTGTTACTGAAATGCATGCATCATATCAGCAGTAGTATTGAAAAATGATATCTAGCCTTACCAGTTCCCAGTGTTCATATATGAGCAGGTCAGTACAATTGTGAAAGATTCGCATTTTAAAGCTACTTTTGTTACACCTTTAAAGGTCCAGTGTGTAGGATTTAGGGGGATGTATTGGCAGAAATGGAATATAATATATTAAGTACTTTTTTTTTTTTGGTTTATAATTACCTGAAAATAGGAATTGCTGTGTTTTTGTTACCTCAGAGTGAGCTATTTATTTCTACATTGCATTGCATTTTCACATCAGCCCCTGCACTTAGCAGGCCCCTCTACAATGAGAACATTGGAAAAACGCTAATTTTTAACTTGTGAAACTACCTTATTTAGTGTTTTACTAGTGTAAATCAGTGAGTCTGTTTGTTCTGGAGAGAAGGAGTCAAGATACCTTGGCTACTAGTAAAAAGCTCCTGAACGTCTAGATCAAAAATAAGGTGCACACACATCAAGTTATCGGAGAAAAACGTGAGCACACATTAGCAGGTGCTCTCACAGCATTGGAGAAACACTGATTTGTAACATGGAACAGCTTTATTCAATGTTTTTACTGGTTTTAATCACCAGGGGTCTCATTTATATTTAAAAAAAAAAGCGTAGGATCCATACTAAAAATCTGCATATGGACAAAAACCAAAAATGGCGTATGCCAAAAAATATTTGACAGTTTCTACAATCAGGCTTCTACCCTGGAAATCCAGAGTTCTCGCGAGAGCACAATTTGAATTTGCTCAGCGAGTCACTCTGGCAATCAGTAACGATGCTCCTTACCCATGCCCTTGGAGCCGAACTGCACCAGTCACATCAGTGTATCTGATATAGGCGGGCCAGAGGCGAGCTAAACAGATGACAACAGCGCTGTGACGACGAAGTCTGGAATCAGCCAGTAAACATTGCAAGATGGCTACAGACGGGCACCAGTTGTTTGAAACGGCTTTGGCTGCTACAATGAACGAGTTAGACTTGGCTTTTTCTCTAAAAGAGGAACAGAAGACGGCACTCAAATCTTTCCTTTGCAAGAAGGACGTTTTTACTGTTTTGCCGGCCGGCTATGGTGAGAGTCTAATCTACCAGTTAGCTCCGCTGGTAGCTAAGCTCTGGATACATCACCCCGTGTATTGTTCTGATTGGTCATAGTGTTTTCCAATTGCATGCAGTGATAATTTCAAATGCATACTTGGTGCCGCCCCTTGAGTTGGTCCATTTGCATTACTCATAGCCAGACCCTAAATCTTTCTAGATTTGGGTCTGGATTTCCAGGCTATCAGGCTTCCACTTCATTATCTGCATCTCCAATTTCCCATCTCCACAATGTTCGTAAGCATGGGTCAAAGTTTTCTCCCTTCAAGTCTGTTTTTATAGATAACAACTTTTGCATGGGAAGTGGCGTAGGCCTCTTTCAGGCCTCAGTTTGTGCATATGAAATGTTTTTAAATGAGACCCCTTGTCATTTTTTTTGGAAAGGAGGGGACCTCTGCAGGTAATTCAGCTCCCGGTAAAAACCTCCTGAACAAGGAACACTGAAGGAATTCTACCAGAGAGAAATTTCAGCTGGTTCTATCTGCAATCCTCACCACAAGAAGCCACGAGATCCTCCTAAATCCTACACACTGTTCCTTTAAACCAATTTATTGCATTTTTTTCTTAGTGGTGCCTCTCTCAGATAAGCAACCAGATGTTTAAAAAAGGAAAAAACAAAGCTCGACTAATTAAAATGGTACATTTAGCACAGTGTGTGCTATGTAGCTCAAGTGAGAGAAAACAATGGTCGTTTTTGTTTTAGCTGTGTTTTACAAAAGCAGAGTAGAACCATTAAAGCAACTCTGCAGGAAGTCAAAGGATGAAGACTTAGGAGCACAGTGGTGGGTCTTCAGTTCCTGTGGAGGTACTGCATCTGTATTACCAGTGAAGCCATATGAGCGCCACAAAAAAGGTCAGCTGAGCTCAGATCATCACTGTTTCTTTATTAGCTCTTACGGTTTCGTCCTTGTAAGATCACACCGTCAGTGCTGATGCAGGATCAGTTCTCAAACCACACAGGCATCTAAACTTCCCAAACCGGTTCCATCACAGTTAAGTACTGATTTCCTAACATGCATAAGTGATGCTTCACACCACGGTTTTTGGAAGTGAGGACAGGATTTTGTCTGGACATGCTTGGTATGTCTGAGTGATCTGCTCATTTTAAGAAAGTGTAATGGCGCCCTCTATTGTTCTTACGCTGACACTGCTGTGGTTTACAAAGGTAATCATGGAAGTGCTGAGCTTATTGAGGTTATCTCTGCCATGTGTCTTTTACTCCAAACCTCTCCAGACTGCACACAGCATACTGTCAAGATTAAGTACGTTCAACTAGAACTCCAGCTCCAGCTGCCTGTTGCTTTAAACACCTCATAGGAATTTAGTTTGTTTGTTTTGCGCAGGGATATAAAAGGCACAGGCAAATATCAGCAGCACCACATAAAAAAGGACTCAGCCTGTGTATCTGACAGTCATCACATTATGTCTGAGTTTTCAAAGAATCGTAGAACAATTAAGAGTTACAAGACGGAAAATGGTTTTAGTATCCTCAAATTACTGCTGTTTTTTTAGGCTACTTTACAAAGTTACCGCAGTGTTTTACAGTGTGATATTGAAATAAGGCAGAAAACAAGTTAACAGAGGCAACAATGCAACAATAAAACACCAGAAACATTAACTTAAAAACAAGTCTATAAAGTATATCTTGAAGTGATTTGAAGGAATGTGACAATGCTTTCTTCAGAGGAAGAGCGGTTGCAACTCACCTCACTGGAATTGAGGATAAGATGCACATAGAAAGAGATGGCTGCCAAACACTGAGTTGTTCTGCCTCGGACAGTTGCCACAATACTTACTTAATTGTGGGGTAGAGCTCATAAAAGTTGATTTAAATACACTCAGAGGCATAAAATGATGGAAGAGCTCAAAACTTGCACCTCAAACAGTCGGAAAATTCCTGGCCTAAATGAGTCACTTTACGCTTTTTTACTTGGAGATCATGTTTGGAGAAAGATGTCTTAATAGTGTTGGGCCATATGGAGACAATTAAATATCACAATGTTTTTTACCAAATACCTCAATATCGATATTGCAGCAGTATTGTAGAGTTGACTATTGCTGCATTCGTAAATATTTACACAGTGAGACTTTTGATAATCATCAGTAAAGTGTCGAAAGGCGAATAATAGAACGGCACATTCTGGTTAGTTCAGAAAATTACATCACTTTATTGTAATGCAGCCTTTAAAACCAGGAAAAGACATCACTTATGATATTACCATGTACAAAATCTAGGACAATATCTCACTGTTGATATAATATCAATGTATCGCCCAGCCCTATTCCATATCATCTGTAGTTGTATTGGCAGCCATCTATTGAGTTGGCGGTATTTGACTCCATTGTTGCTCTGCGTGACTGCGAAATGGGCAGGGAATGTGAGACAACTTTGAGAACTCTGTGCACTCATCTGTGCAAATTCTTGTTGTCTCATGACAATCCTGATTTCAAGAATGTTAATTTTTCTTTTAAATGTGACCAGACAACTTCAGGAGTGTTTTTACAAGACAAAATTTGTCTCCCATGTCTTTGAAAATTACTGGATCTACTGCCCCCAGAGCTCTTTGGGGATATAGTCAGGCACACAGAGTGTGCACTGGGTTTCCAAATCCCCCTCATCTGTCAAAGTGCTTGAGATTTTCCTTCTTGAAGAATAGTCTAATATCCCTGCAGACGCAGAGGAGCACATGAATGACAGCATTCCAGCACAGACTGAAGCGTGGATTTAATTCGTTGGAAGATGCTTCTACAGTATTGTCCAGCGTGTGGGCCTTCGTCTTTTGATGCACTAAAGTTTGTGCTACCAATAAGTCAGTTGCTTCCACAAATGTTAGTTTTTTCACTGATCAATCCATCGATTATATTTGATTGATTATGTAGAAAAACAATCACAAATGCTCATTGCAAGTTATACGGGTAAAATGTGTATGTTTTTTGGATCAACCGTTTAACTCAAAGTATCCAGTTTCTAATGACAGAAAACAGAGGAAAACAGGAAATGCTGATATTTGAGAGGCTGGGAACAGCATGTTTGCTTTTACATGATAAATGTCCTCTACAATAATCTGTTATTATTATCATCAAATAGATTTCTGTTAAGCATGTAGTAACACATTTCACCATCACTTGCTTTAGAGAGGAACACATTGGCAATAAATGACACCAGCCCTGACGTTAACATTCTTCAGCAGCAATTACAACACGTGTTTGTTGCCTAAAAGTCCCTGAAAACATTTTAATCTGAAACCATTGCTGCTGATGCTGCACTTGTTATTGTTTTTCAAGTCCAAACTTCACACTGGGCTTTTGGAGCTGATACAGAGAATGATATCCAGATGTCATTAAAGAAAATTCTTTCTAATCTCTGCTATGGCACCAGATCCAGTCCATAAAATTCACTCATGCGTCCTCTGGGTGGAGCCATGTAGTCACTGATCAGCTCAACAGCTCAGCTGCAGATTGATTTTTATAATAATTTCCCCTGAAACACACTATTTCTGTGAGCAGTGTCATATACATCATATGTATGAATTAACCCTTTTGAGTGTGGACTTTGCATGACTTCTTCGTGTTATATGAACATATAGAGTGTTGGATGCGAAGCGTGATATGTATAATGCAAAGCAAATAATATACCATTGTGTTCACAGGGTCAACCCACTCGGTAAAGGAAATTCCAGAAGTCTTTTCATACATGTTTTAAATCACATGCTTAACTGTGGTTTGTTTTAAGAGGCATTAACAAGCATGGTCATAAGAGGATGTATGTAAAAACCTCTCTGCAGTTAAAGGCAAACTGAGAGTGGCGAGTTTCTTTGTGGTATTTGTGGCATTATGTAATTGCTTGCAAAAGCCACATCAAAGAAGTGCAAAATTTTGTCTGGGGCTTCATCTGATGAAAGATCAGTGTCTTTTTTTGGCTTGTTTATTGTGTGCAATCGTTCTCACTCTTGTAAAACCAAAGTGAAAGGGGCCGAGTACACAGGACGTTTCAAAGCCCTCTGTGTCATCGATGAATACGCTATGGAAGTATTTGACCCTATTAAAACCATTAACTTGTGGATATTTTACCTTCCGTTCAAAACCAATTTCCGTAGCCAGATAAACTTTAACGTGAGGATTTCACAAAGCCTCGAGAGAGATGACTGGACCTTGATAATAACTTTTTTGTTTTTTCAAGTAACGTCTTCAAGCCTCAACATGAGCAGAAGAATATCTAGGATCTACCGTCTGGAATCAATTCCAGAATTTTTGAAAAGTAAGAAACACTTTGAATCTCCTCATCTTTTAATAGCAGGTTAACATCAGGTGCTTTCTTTCTTAGATCTCTGTAGCACTTTCTGACAGGCAGATTTATTCCCAGCCCGCAGTTGGTAGGCTGGATGCTGTCTCTCTCTCTGTCTTTTTGAGGAGGCAGGCCTCAGGAAAAGCTTAGGCTACCTCTGAGTCAGGTTGCGCTGTGCAATGTCATAGGTAGGCCTGTGATGGATCATAGCACAGTTGGCCTCCGTCTGTTCTTTCCTGTCTTTGACTAAATAAACGTTTCCCTCTGTGCTCAGTCGTTTATGAAAGCTCCTTTCCGCAATACTACCATACGCACATCTATCCATCAGCCTTGGCTCTCACTCTCTGCGAGTGTGTGTGCACGCATGTGCCTTCCTCCTGTTTTTCTGATGTCCATCTCGTCTTCCGGTAAAGTTAGATTTTGTCGTTGTCTCAGTGTTCTTTCTGGATCACGGCAGCAGGCTGTTGCACAGTCTCACATGGTCATAATCTGCTCTGTCTTTATTTATTTACTCATGTACTACAAATATTGTTTGCACAGTTATGTTATGATGTGCAACATTCATATTTATCTGACTGAATCAACTATGGGAGATCTTTCAAAATGTTTGTTTGCCACTCATTCTACTCAGGGTTATAATTCAGGTTAGTGTAAGTCAGGAAATCGAGGTAATTGTGGTTTCACAACTGCTTTAGTAATTATCTCGGTGAGACATTGGGAGTGTTTGGCCTCCAGTAGGTGTCAGGATAATGCAGAGCAAACATGCATTTAAGATGGACTCAGTGAAAAAGAGTTCCTGACTGATACTGGTTTAAATACCCCATAGTTTACACTCCTGTATGTCTCCGGTTTTGTGTGAGGCAGTTAAAAAGTTATATTTTAGTATCATATATTGACGTTTCTGCCTGTCCGTGTAAAGGAGGAGGATGGGCCTGTATGATGTGATACGTTTTTGTCCCCTTTGAAGTAAGAAAGACATGTGGAGTCCATTGGCTTTAGTCACATGCTCCCTGTGTGGGATTTAGTCTTACAGTTTGTATAGTGGTAGCTTACACACACATGTGTCTCTCGTTCGGCCAACAGCCTTTTCTCTCTTAGCCATCTTTCACACACATGTACACCACACTCAGAAAGTGTTGGGACAGTGACACATGTTTTGTGGTGTTGGCTCTGTACTCCAGCACATTGGATTTGAAACTAAACAGTGACTACGAGGTTAAAGTGCTGACTCTGAGCTTTAATTTGAGGTGTTTATGGGCACATCAGTGTATGAATCATAGCCCGTTTCATACACCCACAACTCTAGGGGATGTAAAATAATAGGACAAGTCAACAGAAACATAAAGTCATCATATTTAGCAATTGCTTGCAGATATATCTTTCGTAGGCACTTGATATCTTCCCTGGTGATGATGTGATTATTTTATCTAGTGTTGAGGATCAGTGTCCTGATGCATTTTAAAAAATAGTGGACTGTAAAAAGGGCTACAAGTTTCACACTGCTCACCCTTTTTATTATTATTAAAAAGCAATGTTCTGGAGTCCTTAGCCTCGGAGGATGACAAACGTGTCACGGTTCTAATACTTTCTGACTGCACTGAAAGACACACTCAGGTCAGTTGGGTGTAGCCGAACCCCACTGACCCTTTCTGTCTGCTGGCCAACGCTCATTCCGGTAGTTGCATATGGATATGCACCTGTATATTAGATAGGCACATGTTTAGCATTCATTTTGGAATTGGCTGTGTAAGCTTGTCACTGGATGATCTAAATGAAAACCAGTAATGCCAGCAACATCAGTCATTAGAGCATCTGCCATACCAAGACTCAGGAATAGACTGCTGCAGGGTTACAGGGTCCCTGCAAGATGTTCTCGCCTGTATCAAAAGAACACATGACACCTGTATCACATGGTGAAGGAATAGGGCCCTGCTCTCACAGCTTCACTTGGGTGGGTTTGAACCAGTGGAGGCCACAATCTGGTTCTGATTTGCTATTACATAAGCGCTTTGAGACTGTTGTTTTTGAGAAGTTTGCTTTGTAGGGAAAAAAACTTAGGAAAATAAAATAACAAACAAGAGAGCGGTTCCAAAAGCAAATGTGGTGTGTAAACAGGTCTGGGGGTGGTGTATGGTTTTCACTTGCATCGGAGGCCATTTTATCTAGCCAACCCCCAAACCCCCAACAACCCTATCTCTTCACAATTAGCGGGAGGTGAACGGGTTTAGATGGAGGGTGGTGGGGGAGCTGGTAAAATTTGGCGCCCATAACAGTCCCCCTACAATGGAGAGGACCCCTGAAATGGTGCATAAACAATGTACCTGAACCAAACAGCAGGCTGTGTTGAGGAATTTGATAGAGGCTAGAGAGATGGACTGGTGACGATGGGGTGAGAAGAGGTAGGTGAAAGGGATTTGAGGTTTTTGAGGATGGGCCTACAAAGAATCCGCCAGTCACAACTGAGGGGCCCAAAGCGTGTGATTATTAATTACTGATGGCTTCCCAGCCTTTGAAAATCAGGGGGCCGCAGACATCAGATGTGTGGAAGAGGCAGAGGAGCGAAAGGCCTGTCATTACCATCACAGAAACAATGCTCGAATTTGGCTGTCATGCATTTTTGCCTAATTGACTGTTTTGATGCAGGTTTTTTTTCTTCTTCTCCATTTTGTTTTTGAGGGGGCGCTGATGCCCCCCACTCCCCAGTCTTGATGAGGAGAACTTGGTGGGCTTTCAGCTTCACCCAGCAAGAACCTTCCGGAGGTTCTTTGATGGCAAGAAAAGCCACTGGAGACCTCAGGGGCCTCATTGGCCTCCATTTATGTATCAGCACCATAACACTCCATTTCTGATTCCTGACAAGAAATGAGTGAGGAGGAAGAGTAACGTATGAAAGGCATACAGTGTGTGTAAGTGAATGTATGTGCTATATGGAGTGTGTGTGTGTCTGCAGGGTGGTACTTTTTTGTGTGTGTGAGGCTGCGATGAAAAGGGGAGGCCAGGGACCCACGAACCACATGAGGGGTCTCCTAATTTGCATAATTAACTGTTGACACTAACTGTGCTTAATGAAGGCCTATTGAAGTCATTGACCCTTTTACACAGCCAGCCCCTGGGAATGAGACAGAGGCTCCTCCGGCAAAGGTTAAAACAATGTGTCTGGTTAACTTCCGACAAACGCGGCGAAACGCCCCAAAGCCTCAAAGATTCATGCGCCATGTAAGAGGTTACGGCACAGAACGACCTGCGATTTCCCAGCACTGAAATACCACCAGATGTTTGGCTTTGGTGTCTCATCCCTCATTATTATTATTTTTCTAATGTTTCTACACAATTTGCTCAATCACCAATTTCCTGTAATACACAAGCAAATTTCATGTTGTGTAACAGTATCAAATAGCGTAATTTTAGATCAACATCATGTCCCAAGGAACATTGCACACATTGGTTTAATTTTTTGGACATAGTCACATAAAAGATGGTCAACAAGAGTGAACTCTAGAATTATAATCTGTAGTGTTTGTTGGAAAAAAAAGTTGCTCGTGCAGTAAGAGGGAAAGTTTCAGCTCAAACGTTTATGATCTCTCACTTAACGGTGTTCTTGTTTCCATTGTGTAGGTTTTGTTTTTAAGATGAAAACATACAACATGGGATAGCACAGTATTTAATCTATTAACTCATTTTCCAGACCATTGGGAATATTGGCAAGTGAGCATTTTTGAAGCACATGGGTCAAGTATCTTCCTCAATGTTTTAAATTCAGGCTAGTTGTGTAGCATGTAATATGTGACTAAAAACACAAGGCCTCTGCGATTATGCTTGAGTTTATATATTATAGATAGTGTTGTTTGTGGGGACTGTTTGCTCTTGTGCTCTCCGGCAAAAGGTCCCTTCCCCCAAGCTGTCACACTCCTATGTGCAATTTCGTATTTACTCTGCTAGTTTTTTCATGTGCAACATACTCATGGTTTGTGCACAGTATGTTTACGTAACTTTTATTCTGTTAGCATTTTGTATTACCTTTGTGGGCTGGATACAATGTAATTTTGTTGTGTTGTGCACCTGCCCGTTGAAAAGTACAAATGACAACAAAAAGTCTTGAATCTGGATGTTGTATTTGGGTTGCGTGTATAAGTCTATTATTCGAGAAAGGGTGGCACCAGCCACTTTTTGGTCATTAAAATGCCAGAAATCAAGTGAAAGCCAACAGTGTGTAAACTAGAGGTGTGTGTGGTTTGAGAGGGCCTGCGCCTCTGTTGTGGAAAACACACTTTAACACTGACAGACCACTTAGCATATGGCTGTGATCCCTTTATACAGCCTTGTAAATAGGCTCATTCACTGCCTAGCATTTCTGTTAAAGGGGAACTTAACCCATTTTCAAAATTCATGTGTTTGATTCCAATGGTCTATGACAGTAAATAAAAAAGAATTGTAAAAAGTGAACAACTTTTTCCCAAATCTAAAAACTAGAGTGCTAAAACTCAAATTTGTGAGGTCATAGGGTATAAAGTCTGGAGCTGCTACACAGACAATGGATTGGGAAAGATTTTACAGATGAAACTGAGAGCACCGAGGGGGGTGTTACGGGTTTTCTCTTTCAGAACTGAGAACACTACAATAGAATAAATCTCATTTGGGTCTAATAAAGAAAACAAATATTTTGTGGGTCCACAAAATCAGGCTCCAATTCATTGTCTGTAGAGCAGCTCCAGACTTTATACCCAACGGCATCACAAGTTTGAGACTTGCTTCTTTGATTCCTGGCTTTCAGAGAGAGAGAGAGAGAGAGTAGGTAATGTTGACACATATCGATTGAACTTTTCTTGGCCATGGAAATAACGTTGGAAATCTTCATTAAGGTGGTGTTTCCCTTTTTAAAAAAGTAGTGAAACCTGAACAAAATGTACACTATGATTCATTATTTTTAAGGATGATTAATTGATTTTTTTATTTATTTATTTATTTTTTGTAACTAAAATGAAACTGTTTAATGAAAATGTGAATAATTTCCGCAAGTAGTAACTTTTAATGAAGTGTAGTTATACAACTAATAATCATCACTGTGACAATAATTATTTCTCTTTACATAATCTTTACATAATCCAAGGTTCCTCTCATGATGTAAAATTTGTCTGACCTTACGCACCTTTTCACATCGAAGCATATGTTGGGCACAGACTTTCCGAGGTGATTGGGGATGTATGTAATTACCTCCGCCAAGGAGGTCATGTTTTCACCAGCGTTGGTCTGTGGTCTGTTTGTCTGCAAAATAACTCGAAGAGTTCTGAACGCATTTTGATGACATTTTCAGGACTGATTGATAATGGGACAAGGAACAGATGATAAAATTTTGGTGCTGATCGTTTGAAGTGAAGTGGATAAAATAATAAAATGGTGGGAAATCCGAGCTGCTTGTTGGAGGTCTGCACTCTCTGAGTGCTCTAGTTATATAGTGTGATACTTGACGACATCGATGAACTGCCCAGATGATGTAGTATAGCTGTAGTATATGATAAATTGTACTGGCTGAAGTCTAAAGCTGAGGCATGGTACCAAAAACCACATCAGTGCCCCTCAGTACTTGTATTACCACAAGCAAAAGTGTTTTTGCTGTTAACCAACAGTGACAGTTTCCCATAGATAAAAGGGAATCTGTGCCGGGTGTGAACTGGAATCTGCCACAACTGGACAAAGACACGCTCCATCTAGATATGAGACAGTGAAAATGTCTTCCTGACCTGAGAGGGCGTACTGTAGCAGTTGCACACATGTAGTTTCACCTCACTGTTTAAGTGTTGATCTCTGCAGCACCTGTAAAATACTCTAGAAAGGAAATGCACAATAAAAAAGAGTAGCACAAATTTGGTCATAGTTACTTGAGGGAAGATTTGAAGACACCAGCATATTTTGGGTAGCAATAAGGACACAAGCGCCATCTGTTACAAGAAGTTGTCAAATGTCACAGTACTCATCCCGAATCCAGCTGTCTTTGATGTGTTATGACTAATTTCTTTTTATGCTGCTGAAACCACTTGGTGCTCCCTTAATGTCTAACAGTACTCAAGGGTCGTGACGCTTCCCTTCCTGAAAATGTCCCTCTGTTCTCTTCTTGGCGTCACTGTTTGTGGTTCCTATTAATGGCTTTTCCATTTTGTTGGTCTTAAAAGCCTCCAGAGGCCTATCTACCATCCCTGCTTAGGGTTTGTAGAACAGAGGGATTCTCTCGCCATGTCTATAGTTTGTCATTGATTGCCAAAAAAAGCTTTTCTCTTCTCCTCCCTCTTAATCCGCACACTTTGACGTGTTCAACGAGGTCACTGGGGATGTTATGAATGATCGTTGTGGCCTGGCCTTGTTTGTAGGATGTGATGTGAGGAATAGTTCACTCTTTTAAAGAATCAAAGTTTTTCCATATCCTGTGAGAATCTATTTGCATTGAAAAGGCTTTTCCAGTTCATCCCCCCACTCATCAACCTAATTCTCAGCTACTGCACAATGTATAAAAACAGATTTATTGTTCGGTTGGTCCCCATCAGGTTTTTTTTTTTTGTCTCAAAGGGGCCTAGAAATAGTTGATGGGGAGGGGTCTTTCACGTTTAATGACAATGTCCTTAAGCTTGAAACTTTCCCACACTTGTTTCAGGGAGATGGGGGCCCTAAGATTTGTTTTTATCAAAAATTGAGTTAGTCGTCGATAAAATAGATGCTGTATGAAAATGTGCCATAACTGATGTAAGTGGGACAAGTGCCCTCCCCATCCACCCACCCTTTTTATGTCTATGAGATGGGGCGCCCCCCACCCCCCTTGGTTCTTGCACACTGGTTTCAGGGCCTTCAAAAGGGGGCCCCGCAAGCTTTGATCTTCTACATGGGTACTGAAAAACATCTTTTTGCCCTACACTGTGCCCAGGAAACCAAAGTTTTGCCGCCGCCGTATGCTAATGCAGCCAAGCTAATCACCCTTTCCAGTTACAAGATTTATATACCATAATGGCGCCCAGTGGTACCCCCTCAGCCCTTCAATTCTGTGGCCCCCTTATCTACCCTCTGGATGTCCCATGGAGCAAAGGTGTCTTCTGTCTGTGAATGCAGCTGCCTTGCCACCACCTCAGCCTCTTGCTTTCTTCTACAAAAAGAGGGTAACATGAAAACAGTCCTGTGGGTGGGCCCCTTAATGCCGTCCCCCTCATTCTCTACCTAATGTACTTTTCCAGTAAATGTCGTGAAACACACAGGAGCTCCAAGGTAGGCTCCAGACAGATAAATGTGTCGGGGGGGAAAAAAGCTGTGGCCCCTGAGTCCCCTCAGCATGTCTAGCGGACCTGCTGCTTGGATTAAATTTCTCCTATCAATATCTTTCCCATCAAACTCGTTTCATCTTCTACCCATCATATGAGTGAGCTCTTTGAAAATGCATCCGCTTGCATTTATTCTTCCTAGCGTTGCTCCCTTTCTTTCCTTTCAGGCTGATACGACTTCAAATTTAATGTTGTGTGGGGACACAGAGCTTATGAACTTTGTTGATTAGGGGGCATCTGTACATTTGCAAGGAAACAAAATAAGTTGTCAGCTATAGGGAAACATTGTTCAACCTTAGTGTGCACTATGGCCACTCCGGGGCCCCTCTGAATGGGACAAATATGGAGCCCGTGCAGAGCTGGCTGAACCCTCCAGAGCTCTTGGATCTGTCCCAGGTTCTCCTCAGGTGAACTCTAGTCCTGCTTCTTGAGAGGGGAGCATGTTCTTTCCAATAAAAGAGCAGTAACTCAAAAGAAAATCCATTTTTGTTCAAGTAAATATGAGATTTGTTAAGTGTTTTTGAAACTTGACTTGGAGATAACGTTCGTGAAAGATGGTGGAAAACACTAGCTCAGGTATGAGACAAGCTTTAGAGAAAGTTATGATTACGTCCATGAGGTAGTCATTAATACTCAAGACATCCTCCTGGACACAGTTTGGTAACGTGGTGTAGGTTTACTTTGACCTTACAAATGGTCAGTTTTGTGCAGAATGGGCAGGTATCATGCCCTGCACTAAAATAAAGCTCATCAACTAGGAGATATTTTTCATCTATGCCTTTATTTGCCTGACAAGAAATTTAAGTATTTTCTGCATTTAGACTATTTTTGTGTAATTTCTATAAATGGATATCTGCAATTCAGAATCTGTACGCAAAGGGACAAAGTCATGGTATCAGAAGTGTTCTGGTTTCTGACTGTAGTCCGCTTGTAGTCAGAGTAGTATTGACTTATCACGATTGAGAGGCAGGTAAACCATCCATGTGGAGAGCATAAGAGGTGAAATGCATTGGCTGAATTGCAATCTCAGAATCCATCAATTATTGTCTGGCTACAGTTGAGCTTTTTATGAGCTTTCTTTATTCATTTATCTACACTCATATGCAGATATCTCTTTATAGAGATTTGCCAAGATGACCAACACCTCCTAAAATATTGTCCGTTGACCTCAAATGCTTATCATTATTAGACCAATGAGCTGATGAGTTCTGAGATTAATTTTTCTCAGTTACACCTCTCTGGTGCCAGTAGCATTTTTAGTTATTGGGGACCAGTTACAGAATTGGGAGATAAAGGTGAAGCATACTTTAGGCTTAAAACCAGTACATTACCTCTGGAAAAATTAATTTTGTAGTCCATGTCTGTTTTCTACTCTGATTTTTACAGAGAATGCTTAAGCGTTCCTATGAAGTTAACACAGGAGGTAGAGTGGACTCAGGCCCGATCACACAAAGTGTTTTAGCAGCTGGAGGCAACTTTTTGTATTTGTTTTGAATGATAATGAAGCTTTTTGCTCGCTGTTTTTGCACTGCTAAGTGTCTTGCGTTTCTGTGCTCTAACCATCTGGCATTTTTGCTGGAGTGCTCTGAACTTCTCGAGTTGAAAAAACTTCAACTCAGAGTGGAAAAGCGTCCCACGTCATCTCAACTTTTATATACCATTGTCCGATTGAATGATTTGATTGGTGGGCCTCAGTGGTGGTCATGACAGCTCGTTTACAGCTGGTAAGCAATGGAAGAGAAACTGGTGGTAGTGGTTGCTGGATTCAAAGAGATAAACAACTTTACAAACTGCAGTTGATGTCAGATGTCAATAGAAAACGGCAGGCACGGAGGCTTATGAGTGCAGTACCTGAAACAGCCATCATCATTGCAAAGCACCTGGACCAACTGGTGGTACTTCCCATGATTCATCCTTTTTTTTTAGGGTCTCATGTGCCCACACAGATCTCTGTTTCCCAACAAATTATTTGCTGACAACCTCTCACCCTCAACCAGAGCTACAGACAGTACCCTCTGTCCATCCATTTTAGGAAGTAGCTACTAATTACTGTGAAATAAGTGAATAAATTGTAAATTGATTACATGGGAAGGTTAGGGTACAGAGGTGATGAGGTGGTTGCCCTGGCAATAATAAAAAGGCGCTGCAAGCATTTTTTTTTTTCTAGTGCCATTCATTTTTTTAAAAAAGGCAGCGAGGTGCGTCTCGCGCTTTGCAACCTGCAAAATGCTTTCTGTGAAATTGGGGCCTTACTTACATATGTACAGCAGAGATGTCAACAAAATGAAAAAGATCCTGCCTGCAAAGATGAAGTTACACTACAAATTGTAAAACCAATGAAAGATTTTACTGGCCTTAGGAGGCCATTAAGTACTTTTTACCATCTAACATCTTAAATGTTTGGTCTAATGATTTCAGAAAGTGTTGTTTTGTTTCATTGCTACATGCCGCTGTGCACTCTCTGGTGTGCTGTTCTCATATAATCTGTTGTGTTCAGTTATTGACATAAACTCCAAACAAGGTTTTCATTGTTCAGGAATGTTGACAGTAGCACCTAAATATGTTATGGGTAACCTGTTGTTCTAGGATTGGCCTGCAGTGATACAGAAATACTGTCATTGCATTACAGAAATTAATTCATGCCATTGTTCAGGCATATAAAGGTCAAAGCCTTTGCGACGGCTTCAGGGATGGTCTACTTTCAAGGCTATAGTTTGTGTGTCTGTATGTGTGTGTGCGCATGTGAACCACAGCAGCGGGCACTTACTGCCACATCCAGATGGTGCTGGAAACAAACAGTGCTACACTGTAGGACCCCTCAGTAGGACCGTCTAGACTGGTCCCTGACCAGACAGATACAGCCTCCCATCAAATTAGCGTTTGTCAGATTTATGGTAATGGTCCGCAACAGTCTTCCTGTCAGTGACATCAAGATTTACAGCACTGACACCCATCCCCACCCCCTGCCTCACAAATACACACATACACATATACACCATCCTCATACTGAGCACTCCCTTCATCCCACTGGCTCGTACAAATGCACCCTCCCCTGCTCCATCCTCTTTCTCTCTCCATCCTTCATTTCTCAGCCCCTAAACAACTCTTGCCTGCCACCGGGCCTTGTCTATGCAACTGGGAGGAGAAGTGGAAGTGGTTGTGTGTGTACGTCAGTGAGGTTTGTAAGAAGGCTGAGGCCATGAAGTGCCCCAGTCTTCTCCTCTAAAAGCATCACAACCCCAGTGAAAAAAAAAGGACCCGCTCGGGGTGGCAAAACCACCCAAGCCCCCTCTGCCTCCCTAACAATGGGTTGTGTCAGGGTTTCCTGTTAATCCTCTGTGATGAAGCTTGAGTGTTTTTGGGGTGAAGGGTTGGGGATGAGGGTGAGGTGGTGGTGCATAGAAGCTTGGGGGGGTAGGGGCGTGTTAGGTTGGTGTAGTTTGGGGGTGACACAGTGTGGTCGAGAGTTTAGAGGGTGAGGAGCAGAGGGGAAGAAGGGATACATTATTGGTGGTGGTGCTGGAGTGCGAGTGGAGGACAGACAGAGAGCCTCATGTATGCGGATTAGCGTCGCCCCCTCTTTCATGTCGGCGTTTTTTGGACGGTAACCTGATCCCCGGGCCCTAGCACTAGTGAGCCCAGTGGGAAAGGCTTCCTGACAGATATCCCGTCCATTCTCAGCCCAAATGTTTTTCCAAGGCTGCGCTTCTTCCTTTGATCTGGCCTCCTCCTCAACCACGCAGGGTCACAAGCTACCATGTCAGGCCAGATAGGAGAAGGCCAACACTGGAGCTGCTTACTGAAAAGGGGAAGAGAAGGGGAGCGGGGGAAGCGGGGGGGTCACTCCAGTCTGTTGTTCAGAAATCTTGCCCCATAGTCTAGACCTGTCTCTTAAAAAGTGGACTTTACGCTCCAGACGGTCAGTTGGTCACGTTACCTCAGTTAGTCAGTCAGATGAAACTCCACCTTGCACCTCTGTCCCTAAATAACAGGCGGCACTCAGCTGTTTTCCAGTTTGTTTTTGGAACACTGTAGTCACTGTGACGAAGCTGATTCTTGTGGGAATGTTCCAGTGTTTTAGGCAGTCGTCTTTTTTTAAGTCCTGTGTTTCACATGTTAATGATAACTCAAGAAAGCAAAGGCAGCGATACACCAGAAAATGTAATATGATAGTGTCATTTAGCTCTGTGGCTTTTGAACATTTTGTTTTAATTTGTTTGCTCTTTTGTTAAAAAGTCCTTTAAGTTTTTTTCTAAAAGATCGAGGGATGCAAACTAAAAGTTACCGCAATGCATTGCCTCTCCCTTTGCAGTGCATTAGATGCAGTGTGTTCCAGCAGAAAGCTGGGGGGCGCTCTAACTTCACTATGTGGCTTTCCGTCTGTGTGCGTGTGTGTGTATGTGTTCCAGCTTGTCTCCTTGTCCAGACACCTTAGCGTCAGGGCAATAGTGTTCGAGCTCTGAAACGAGGGCCAGACAGACAGAAGTGGGATGAATGAATTGGGTAGCGGGGGTGATAGGAGAGAGTGAGAGGGAGACAGAGGGAGAGAGAGAGAGAGGATGTTGCTTCAGAATAAGGGGATGATGTGCCTGCAAAACAGTGACAAGCAAATCAGCTTTAAAACAGGGCCTCCCCGTACACACACAGACACGCAGGCATAATGGGTTGTGGGTTGTTTTGTCGACTTAAGTAAGACACGGTCTACTTCACCAGACGGGATGTTGAGCTGGTGCAGACAGGGTCATCTTATAATTGCTGTATGTCTGTCATTTCAGTCCAGTAGGTCTGTGTGATATCGTGCTTTCAGATGTTGAAGTCAACAGTAGACACATTCAACATTCAGTGCATCAAAAACATTCCACACAACTGGATGTGCATTGTCGAGGCATGGAATGGGAGTGATGCGTATCCCCCAAATGTTCCAGTGTACTCTTTCTGTGTGTGTGTGTGTGTGTGTGTGTGTGTGTGTGTGTGTGTGTGTGTGTAGGTGTCTGTGTTTGTACAGGGATCTATTTCTGATGCGGGGGTAATGAATGGCACCTGTTTAGTGTCCTTAGTTGGCCATCATTTTTGAAGTGCAGTAAATCTTGTATTTCATCACCCGCGGCCACAGTTGAAAGCGTGTCACGGTGCTCCCTGCCAAATCCGCATTTTGTTTGCTTTATCTCGCAATTAAGGCTTTAAGAAACCAGTCGATCATTCCTGTAGTGACAAGCATCGTGCCTCCGGTATCATCTCGCCTGCACCCTCCGGGGGGAGAATGTGCAGCCACGAGAGGCGAGTGGTGGCAGCGGTTGTGGTTAGAGGGCTGGAGGAGGAGGTGTTATCAAAACATCAGGAGGACTTTAGCAACCACACATCTTGGTCTAAAGTATGTGATGTGTTATGGAGGCGAATAAAGGCTGGTGGGTGGTTTGGCGAGGTGTGGCGGGGACCCAGGCCTGAAGCCGTCTGTGGTTGGCGCGGTAACAACTAAGCATGGGAAGAGTCCAGCGAGCAGCCTTGTGTGTCTAGCATGTCTCTCTCACCCCTTAACGAGAATGGCATGCAGTGCGCCCCACACACCCCCTTCCCTCACTGTACTGAACCACACTGTGTCCCACCGTGCACCCCCCATCCAGCTTCAAAGCGGCAAATAACAACAACAACTGAAGGGGGGAGAAGATGAATGAGGATGAATGAATGTGCCCCTTCCATCCCCCCCTTTGCCCGTACACCCCTCTCCACCTCCCCTGCTCCCCTCTACCCTTCCTTCCATCCCTGACAGACTGCCTTCCTGCATGCCCCTCTCCGCTCCCACCCTCTGCTTATGCCTGGTTTTGCAGGCCTGTGTTATGACTGTGGCCGGTGTGTATTACACACATATCTGTTAGCGCCGCTCCTCCGTCGGGACGCCCATATAAAGGACTGTCATTTCCAAAGGTCAGGAGTGAGCCCTGCACACAAGTGTTGTCCCGACACTTGGTCTGGAAAAATAAAAACGGCCTGCTTGCCCGTCCGTGTCCTGTGTCTGTCTACGGTGGCTATGACTCCCAGAGGCAAGTGTCTCGGATGTCCTTTCCCTTTTCTCCTCCTCCTCTCTTCTTTCCTTTGGTAGCTCCCCTGTTGTTGGGAAATCAAGATGCCCAGCATGTTTAAATTGGCAGCCGAGGAGGAAGCGGTGGTTTGTTTTTTGGTGTGCCTGCCCAGCTATTGGAAATGCCTGGAGGTAAATGTGATACTGCAGTTTTTAACAGGCATTAACACCATCGCTGGACAGAGTGCAAACAGTTCAAACATATCAGTTGATGTGTAACCTACCTTTCAAGAGGAAGTGTGCCGCAACACAGGCGTGCTGAGCAAGGACACGACCCTCTGCAGTAGATTTTATTGTACGTGCACAGAGTTTGTGTGTGTCTGAGGCTCATGTGAAACAAAGCGTTCTTAGGAACTGCACTAGCTGTGGGAAGCTTGCATATTATCTACATCTACATCTTGGCAACAGATTTCTGTTAGCCATAGTTTCCAGATGAACACACCTTTTTTTTTTTGTGCCAAAGTACAAAATGTGGGCAAGATGCAGGCAGAGTTCAGGTGACTCAGTCATCTGGCTCTTACTCCCTATAAACCAGAGTGCTATAATTGTTTTTTTTCACACTGTCTCGTAGGAATTTTTGGTGAACTCCCAGAGTGGATTGTTTTCAACTAGATGATGATCTGATGCGTGGTTTCCACACATTAAACACCCCCCAAGTTATGTGTATGCTTATTGTGCCTGCCTCACTGTTGGAGTTTTCAGTCATGATGCTGATGAGAGAAGTTAATCACTGATGATCACTGATAAACCATGTTCTCAGTACTTCAGTAAAATGTTTCCTTCAAAGTACCTTTGCAGCTCAGCATTTTTCCAAACTTTTTGACATAACACACACACACTGCATATTCTGTCTGTTTGCTCTGGCACTCAAAACACTTTCATATTGTTTTCTTATGTCTGCAGAATTAGTTCAAATAGAAATTTCATATGACTTGTATTTTTGGAGATGATTTGTGACAAGTCGCTAAAGTGTCCAGGATTTAAATGTTAAATGGTGCCAAATGTGCACCTTGTTACTGTATTTCTATGAAATGTCATCGTTGTAAGAGTTCAACAATTTATCAGTTGCACATTGCCGTTCACTGATGGGTGTGGCCGATGTTTTTCCGTTGTGTCACATCTATTTTGTGCAGAATAAAAGCAGGGCTTGAAACTAACAGCATCCCGTCATCCTGAAGACAACAGAAAGCCTGTTTGGGATGAACAGAGATCTTCTCTGTAATGCCATCAGGGGGAAAGGATGCTGTAAAGTTACTATTGATGCATCAGGGGATGCACCCTATTGTTTCCCTTATAATGCTGCATTGTGAACAAAAAATCCTTGATGACATTGGCAGGAGGAGAGCTAGTTAACTTTAACTTTTAGCAGCAAGTGGCTGGAACTAACTGCTGATGGAGGTTCATCGAGTTATTTATACAGACTATGATTGAGTTGAATAATGGCGCCTTCAGTCTCTCTTTGCTAAAATTGAGTAATGAGCAACAATCTTGTAAAATGTAGAGTTTGGCGAGAAACCTGACGAGATACAGCTGTCTGAAAGAGAAATTTATTGATGTTTTCGTAACAATAAAAAATAGATATTAGAGTGGTAATTATGATGAATTAATGACTTTTAAACAGTTATTTTTTTAAGACAAAGACACAGAAAGAACAATGAATAAAAACAAAGACAAAATAGGGCTCTAATTAGGTCGGTGGTGAGAGCAGCCGTTCATGTACAAAGGAAAAGTCCTTGCTATAGTGGCCACAGGTTCGATTCCAGCCCGCGCCCCTTTGCTGCATGTTTCCTCTCTTGCCCCTTCACGCTTCATTCTGTCCTGTCAAAGACAAAAAAGCCAAAAGAATAATCTAAAAAAAATCAACAACAACAAAAAAAACATCAGTATTGGCTATGGGCCAAATTATTGTTTAACATCGAATCAGCCCAGAATTTCACAACCGGTGCGTCCCCCGTTGTAAATAAACTCATCTACGAAAGCAGTTGTGTAACAAGTGTGGGATTTGTTAACTTTGGATAATGTTCGCCAAACATCTGGATAAACAAATACTATGTAATGGCCCTAATGATCCCAAAATACCACTAACCTTTTCTGGGCAAGACATTGGATTAATTATGTGGTTGTCCTGAGTATTCCAGTCACAGCTTTAGTTGATGCTGCACACCTGTTTCGGTATCTTAGCAGTAAGCAGAAACAGCATTTGTTCTGTTTCTATTAGTATTTATACATGTTCCTAGGCAGAACATCAAAATACACCTGCAGCACATCATTCTTGTAGAATAGGCAGCGAATATCAAAATACCCAGCAGGAGTATTTGTAGGCCAAATGCTGCACGTATCCTTTGACGACCCCAGTGTTTAGTAGCTATTTCACAACTGAAGCAGGGAGAAAACCACACCATAGAAACTGGAAGCTTGTTGGGGTACCTCAATTTGGAACATGCTGTCACGCCACTGCCCATTTTCCTATCCTGCGGTGTCTCGACAGTAGCCAGAGAGTACGAGAGTGAAACACGAACTAGTCTGCTGCGGTGGTAGTGGCTTCCCTCTAACCCACATTTATTACCTCTAAAAATACAAAGTGGTTTTCTAAAAAAGAGCCTGGCTCCTGTTCTGTCCAACTACGTCAGGTGAATGTGCAACATGATGGGTTGTGTTCTGGCTTATTGATAAAACTGTTTTCTTTGGAAATATTCAACTTTAACTGAACCCCTCAGTTTGTCTTGGCTGAACCATGTGCCTTGATCTTTTTCCATTTATGTACAGTCCAAATATCCTTGAATATGCCATGTGTTAACAGTATGTAAATCAACAGACGGTCACTTGAGGTCAGCCGGCTCCATGGTGATGTTGGTTTGGTTGCATGTGGTATGACAATGAAGGAAAATGTTGGAGAAAAAGGGACTGCGGTAATTATATTCCTTTCATATCACTGATGTACTTCTTACTCCCTCATCATTCACATCAAGCTAAATGTTATTAAGTTCAGCATCTGTAGAGTTATGGGGCTGCCCCCTTGACCTATCCTCACAGAAGTACTGGTATATCAGCAGTGGTGCCTTCTTGAGCTTCTGTTCTTGTGTGCTTCAGCTCTGGTCTGCTGCCAGGAGGCCCAGTTATGTCACCCATTAAATGTCTTGACGTCTTTTTCAAACTGGAGGCCTGTGGGGGCTGTTTTTTCTTCCCTACTGTCACGTATCTTTTAAGGAGACATTCATCTGAAAAAATGCAGCCTGGCTATGCCTTCAGTGATATTTATATCCAGCAGTGTTTCTCATTTACATATAGCCTAGCTAATCAGCTTTCACAACATCAGTGAGGTAATGTCTCGGAAGGTCTTTCAGGGAGGCACAATTAAAACATGTCCAATCCTATAAGAGGCAGCCAATCAATAAAGTCTAGGAATGGCAGACTTTTTATGGAGAGTGTTTTGGCAAGGAGTTGTAAGGTTTTATTTGTTTTTCTTTTACCCTGTTTTTAATGCCCAGGTGGCCTCATAGTAGCAGTTAAATAGTAGCTTGAATAAACGAGGAAGTGAAGCCGATAAGCCCTTCAGAGGCACATGTTTTTCTATGCGACAGTACATGTGAGAATATTTTTATAACTCCGTCACTTCCAGCTTGTCTGAACACACTGTAAATCACTCAAACAACATTTAGGGAACTGTTGACTGTGTATGTTGAATTCAACTTCCAGTTTTAATCTCAGCTGTTCGTCTGGATGCCTCGCAGAGATTTATGGAGGTAGTCATCATAGGACGGTCTCATTTGAGCTCTCAGTCTCAGTGACACAGCACACAGACTCGCAGATCATTGAGTGTGTGGTTGACAGGGGAGGGGCATGTCTTGAGGTAAGCAAAGGCCTCTGGACATATTTATTTTTCTCCTGTGAGCCTTTTGACCAAACTCTCCTCGTCAATCTTGTGCTGTCAAGGAGGGCCAGAGGTGGGAGCTCCCATATCTCTCCGTCTCACAGGGGCCACTGTGTGCATAGGGACCCCAGGGTCAGGCCCAGGATGCTGCTTTGGTAGCTGTTGTGAAATCTGCACTGTACATGGAGAGAGAGGTGGTGGGAGTTGTCCTGTCTGTCAGCTCCCACATAGCGAGGCAGCAACCTTCTGATAATTTTACAAGCGGGTGAATAAATAACAATCCTCTAACTCATGGCAACTTCATAGCTACACAAGTTCTTTCAACTCAACCCCTTGCGTCCTCGGAAAGATCAGCTGTCAACGCAGAGGATTGACAGCTTTTCTCCCTCTGCTGCAATCTTGTACATGTAGCTTCAGGGCAGGTAGGCGGGGGTTAGAGGTGACAAGGTAAGAAGAGGGTAAGCAGGAGAATAGAGTGACCTCATCAGACCAAGTTTTTACATGTGTTCCCCCATCTGACGCGCGTGTGTTTCTGATCTTACGTTTTTCTGGAAGAGGAGAATGTTTCCTGTTTGAGCAGACTGGCGGGTTCACCTAGGAGTCGGGGGGGTCGGGTTGCTTAGCCGACGTCTGGTTCTGTTGAAGCAGATTCCCCACATCTCCATCAAACGGCAGCTCTGTTTTGGCACGGCTCTGAAAACTGACCCTGGTGGTCACTGATGTCTGGGGGTATGCGAAAGAATCGAGGCTGCCGCTCTTTGCTGCTGCCTTGTTCCCCTCCTGTTTGAAAGATGGTTGTATCTCATAGAAACCAACGCTAGTCTGGGAAAATGTCAACGTTCATTTTGCTTCATTCAAGACAAGAGGTTTCCAGTTAAAACCAAATTTCCAACAGGAACTCTTGTCTTGTCTCAGACCTAAATCTTGACCATGTGCCAAAAGATACTTGAATGTTGACACAGAATGTTTGTTTACTCTCTCATTTGTTTACATCTGCTTATCCCCGCTGAGGTACAAGTTTTAATGGCACGCCCAAGCACACCTGGTGAATGTGCACCAGGATGTGCTGCAGTTTGTGTACACTTGTGTGTGTGTTTTCCTCCCTGTCAGAGTCTTTGATTGAACAGAGTAGCAGTGTGTTGCAAAGGGTCATCCCCTGACAAGAGCAGTGAGCAGTCTTGTGTTGGATGTTCTTCCACCTGAAATGTGATATAGTAGATGGAAGTGTGTGTGTGTGTGTGTGTGGCGTGCGTGTCTGCCCTGCCTTGTCCAGACTGGTTCCTGTCTTGCTAATAAAAGAGATCTCTTTTTAGTTTTGGATACCGATCTCCCCACACAAGTTTAAAGATCTCATTCACGGTTCACACTGCATTTGCCCCTTAATGTCTCACAGCAGGCCCTCAGTCTCAGGCCGTGATTCATGGAGTGACAGGTCTGTCTCTGGCCGCCACAAGGGCCCAGTCAGACGGGGTCCACACACAGACACTGCAGACAAAAACATGTTGCGCCAGTGCCCAGATGCATGCGTCTATACACTCACTCAATTCCCTTTCACATATTCTTGTCATGTAGACTTTTACTCTATATGACATGATTTCATTAAATCATAAAAGTAAAACATCTTGTGGCTTTTATTCTTTGTCATTGCTTTTTAAATTCTCTCTGGTTGGACATGGCTAAACATTTTGCTCCTCTTGCATCAACTGACAATCTGGAAGCGTTTCATAGACCAGATTTTTTGACATGTCGTAGGGTTTCCTGCTTCATCATTTGAAGACAGCTGTGATGCACACGAGTGTCTTCTTGCAAAGCAAGAGAGACGCAAGTGAATTCCATTTCACTTTAAAAGGACAGTTCACCTCAAAATGAAAAATCCAAGTTTTTCCTCTTGCCTGTGGTGTGGCCTAGATTGTTTTGGTGTGAGTTGCCAAGTGTTGGAAATACATGCGACAGAAATGTCTGCCTTCTCTCGAATATAATGGAACTAGATGGCACTCGGCTTGTGGTGCTGAAAGCTCAACAGTTGTGTTTTTTAATTTTTATTTATTTATTTATTTATGTTTTCAGATTTCCTGATCCATTTACTCAAGATAATTTACAGACTTGTTTTGAGTAGTTTCATGTAGGAATGATCTTCTTTCTACCAAACTACACCTGCCAACCGCGTCATTGTGCAGAAGGAAGCGTGCATCTACTGCTAGCTGAGCATTAACCTCTACGTTTAGATGTACGCTTCTTTCATGGTAATAAGACTGAAGAAAAAGTCCTACTTGAAACTGCTCACAACAAGGTCTGTGGATTATTTTCAGTAACCGGATCATGATTTCTGGAAAGAGACATTGCTGTGACTTTTTCAAATGTATTTGAACAGCAGCACTTTGGACACCACAAGCTGAGTGCCATCTAGTTCCATTACATTGAAGAGAAGCCAGACATCTCTGCAGCCGATATCTCCAACACTCTGCACCTCACACCAAACAATCAAGACTTATAAACAGCACTACAGGATAGAGGAAAAATAAATGTCTTTGTGGGGTGAACTGTCTCTTTAAGGGCAGACCTCCATCTGCACCAGTTGCATTTGATCTGTTTTCCAATTAACAGTCATTGTTTTGTTTGTTTTGTTTGTTTTGTTTTAGTGTTTCCGGGCATTGTGCTGTAAAGGACCCCCGCCGCCGAGACCAGAGTATGATGTGGTGTGCATCGGCCTGACAGGTGCTGGAAAGACCAGCCTGCTCTCACGCCTTTGTAGTGAGGGCAGCGAAGGCATCGTTGCCACAACAGGTATGTGCACTTAACATATCGATCGGAGGGAAAGAGAGCGTTAAATCCATATGCCTAAATAGAAGCACGCGCTCTCCACTCATGTACCGATCTTCCTTCTCTCACGTGTTGCAAGCTTCCCAAGCGTCTCAAGTGCTTTTATGTTTCAAGAACATGTTGTCCTCCGGATTAGAATCATCAGATACATAATACTATCCAGGTATTACAGCTCTCCAATAGGGGGAAGCATGTCATCAGTATGTCTTCCAAAGTCCCAGTGCTCATGCCAGAAACGCTCTGCTGTATCTCACCAGCCAATACTCCGCTTCTTTCTTCTAGTCAAGTGGGAGGCTGGTGTTAAGTATGTCCAGAAGAGGAGGCTTTAGGGTTAGTACATCATTCTCTTGGTAGTCAACGCTCTGCTTTCCATATACGCAATGCAATCCCTCAAGGACTCTGACATTCCTTTTTCCTCCCCTGGCTTTGTCAGCAGTCAGCTTTGAGCTGTTGCAGAAGTCCCATTTTAGATTTAGTCATTGTGCACTTTCACCAGTAGAAGCTAAATATAAAGTAATTCCCAATGTGCAGCCTGTAACCGTTAGTGTGTATGTCTCTGTGGCAGGGGGTGGTTTAGGGGAGTTTACACCTGTCTGCGTCTGCCGCTGAGTAGGCCTTAATAGATAAAATATGTCGATTAGTTACCTTAGCACGGGAATTATTTTAGCGCACTTCTCTGAAATGAGATTTAGCTGTCAGCACAGTCTGAGTCTGCCAACATCTACAGAGGGATGATCATGATGAACAATGAGTTGGAAGTCTCCCTGCGGTTCCCCCCCACTTCTTACTCCATGATTTTGCACTGTTGTAATGTGCTTAAAAACCACATTTAGCAGTTAATTCAGATGTTTAGAAAATCATAATCGGTTGTCTGACCCATCTCTCCTCCTGTTTGTGAATGTTTCCAGGAAAGGAATTCCCACCAAGAAAATTTAGCATAATTTGAGCGGCATTAAATCTCTTCCTTCAATGGGTTTCTTTACTATTTCCCACCGTATGCAACCGCAGAAACAAACCACATAATACATGGTAGCACTTTAGACATTAGCTCTGTCCTCCTCTAACTCCAACGTAGAACAAAACACTTTTCTGTTTAGCTTTTCTTGTTTTTCTGTTTTGCTAACCCTGGACCACACAAAGTGTTATTTTCTTTCGTTTGTACAACACAAATATGTTGTCAGTCCTCTGTGTGTTCACCAGCTGGTGGTTTGGAAAAGGTACACCAAATATCCTGAGGGAAACTCAATGATAAAGTGGATTTTTTCTTTAAAGTCGGATTTCTTTTAGACATATTCTCACTATTGAAAAGCAATCCAGCCAACATTCCTAAAAGTTGATTCTCATCACTCCTGACATGTGCTGTCCACACACACACAAACACAATTTCTTTGTCATCACAATGATGGATTTTCATTTTTCTGCCCGTAGGTTTCAGCATCAAAGCAGTGCCATTTCCAAATGCCATCTTGAATGTAAAAGAACTTGGAGGTAAGAAACACATGCCTGTAAAGCCTGGGAATTGAATTTGACAATTTTCATGAATCCCACAGTGTGAATCTGTGCGTTAGGTGAAATTAAGGGAAATAAAGTGATCCAGTCATGACATTTTCATGTGGTCTTGTGGTCAAAGCACGACTAGCTGAAGCCCGACACTAACATACTAACTAAAACTGCAACAGCAACCTTTTTAAATCTACAGTGAGATATTTATTTGAAAGCAAAGGAAAGTAGAGAACACTGAGTTGCTGTTTCTTTGCAGCTTATCATATCAGGATATATACAGGATGTTTACTATGGTTAGGATTACAGTTGGGCTCATTTTACATAATGAAATCAATATTTAGATTAATCATTAATCAATAAATTGATTGTACAAGCAGTGTTTTTCATAGTGTGTGAGCAGGCAAGCCAACACAGCCAAAAATGCCACTGTGGGAGTGAGTGCCAGCCAGAGAGAGGTTGATTTCAACAAAAGCAAGGCAAGAAGTATGGCGTGCGACTGAACACACTACGCAGAGCGGCCTCACGTCTGCTCGTCACAGCTCTGCCCAAGTGCCTCATAACTGAACCAAATCCGTCATCTGCGACTAAATTAGTTTGAGAAAAAAACGCCTGGCCTAGATGTTTGACAACAGCAACTTTTTGACTTCATTATTGTATGGCTTGATACGATCCATTTCATTAGTTTGTTTACAGCCCATCGTCACACTGTTTCCTTTATCCCAGTATGTGGGTGGTGTGTTTTGATCCTCTATTAGTAAAGCAACTGTTTTTCTCAAAATCTAAATTACCCGAATGCGCAGATTGTTAAAAACATGTTTGTCTTTATACATTATAAAACTGATATTATCTCATTAGCTGTTTACACAGATATGTGTGTAGGCCAAGGACGCAAAAGCATGTTTGTTTTTACCTCCAGTAGCATCACACCTTTCGGTCACAGACTGACGTTTGTGTACAGACATCAGACCTGTTAGTGTTTTTGAAGTGGCTGTACAATCTGCACGCTGGTATTCCTGGAAATGTACAGCATTCTAGGAGGCTGTTTAATAAGCACAGATGAGGGATCTTGAGGTGGAGATACGTAAACAGAACAAATGCGACAGAAGGCTTCCTGTCCTTAAAGGGAGAGGGATAAATCAGTGCCCACTAGTGACACAAGAAAATATATTGTTTTGCTGAGAGTTAAAATAATTTATGTTGTTTTCAGCGTTGTATTGGCAGATGACAGGTGCAGCGCATGTTTTGAAGGCTCACCCATCCTAGCCTCCTGAAAAGATGAAAAACATACACGCACAGACACAGACACTAACACACACACACACACTCAAAGAGGCACCGGGGGACCACCAACGAGGGTGCTACCAAATTTGGACAGAGCGCATTAGGGGGTTTTCAAAAGAGGGTTTTCTGGATTGGTTCAAAGCCAGTCTGGTGGGACATTATTGCGGTTGGAAAAACACTGGTCCCATGGATGACACTTTTGATTTAGATAAGTTAGTATAGGCTGCCACCACAGTGAAGGATGATGAAATCTGCTCTCTTTTTCTCTTTGCCCCCCCCCCCCCCCCCCCGCTCGGACCCTTAGTCCCCTGCTCCCTTTCTTGTAAATACACACAGCACAAGAATTTGAGCGATTTATGGTGCCATCCGTTCTGGATGAGTCGGACAGGGTAAAAACAAGCACATGATGTTTTGACGGCTCCACTGACTACTTTTTTATTTGTAGCACAGTATCGGATTTAGGTTTGTGTCTGAGGTGAAATGTTGATATGCAACTCTTTTGTTTGGCCGGATGAAGGCGCACTCATCTCGTTCCAAATGTACATGACGTAAATGAGGAGTCGGGAGAGTTGGTGCTCTTGCATAATGTTCCACCGGTCAGTTTTCATAACAAAACTTTTAGATTGTCCACTGATTAAAGCAGCTCCCTTTCTGCACTGTTTGTAACTTACTCAACTCTTCTCATTTCTTCAGAATTCTTTTTTCCTCCCCTTTCCCTATGGCTTTAAAGCAAGCAAACATGACTGGTTTCGTCCTATGTTATTTTGCACTGCACCAATGATGCAGAAAAATGATACAAGATGTGACGCACGGACATCAGTATTCCTAACCCTAAAAAACTTGTTTTACACAATACCTCTGTGGCTTGTTCTCTTCACTCGGCCTTGGCTCAGAAGCAAGAAAAGAAGCGCTTGTTGAGAAGAAGCGTGAAGAAGTGAAGCACTTCCAATGTATTTCCTTCCGCTTGCACTGGAAAGCCCATTGAATGTCAATGAGGTATTCTCCCTTTTATAGTAAGAAATGTAAAGCAAGACTTACTTATGCAGGTGACTTTAAGTGTCAGAGGTCGGAAACACACATGCTTCATAAATTAACTATTTGTCAGTATTGCTGCTTTTAATAGAGCGAGTAGAGCAGTTAAATACATAAAATCCTTCCCCACAAAGCCCAAGACGTCGTTTTTATATGTAGTTATTCTATCCTTGCTGTTTGCTTGGCAGGGCAAGCCTGATAGTTGCTCAATTCGTTTCATCTGGGAGATGAAGGTGGTTTGAGTTGAACAGGAAAAGGGCACATGGGAAACAAGTGAGTGTTAGGGTCAGCACCTTTGGCACGCAGAAGAATCTTGCATACAGCAAAGAGCAGAGAATGACCCGAACATGGCACTGGGAGTTTTTCTTAGGAGCCAGGTTTCAAGCATGTTGCAAGCTTTAAACTAAGGGGGCTCCAGTCAGGGCTGACGACTAAACCCAGGGTGCTGAAAGCAGCATTTACTGATACCGATTAGGGGGTCTACTTCAAGCATGGGATTTATCATGTTGCATTATGTATTCATGAAACTGTTCCTAATAACATTGTGTAAGTATTAAAATGAACACATGAGAAAGTATTCTGAATTGACAACCCTTTACGTATTGACAGGCAAAATTGTTGTTATATTATTTATCATTAAAACATTATTAAAAATAAATAAATAAACCCTAATTATTTAAATACTATTAGCTTAGCGATTACATTTTTATCATGGCCCAGCTCAGACACAGGTGGTGCTTCTGTCTCTCCATCACCTGTTATGACCCAAATGGATGCAGACCTGATACATGCTGCAGCACGCCCTTGGTTTGGGTCAGTTATAAGCTTTTAAATGAATATTGTTATGATATCAATGTTGTATAATAAATGGGCTAATATTATATGCATCCTATAGGTCACAACATATGAAGGCATAAATTAAATATTCCAATCTCAAGTTTGATTGTCCACTGCAACGCTGCTGACCGCAGCAGTGATTTCTTTCCATACTGTGGTTTTCAGACTTCCTTTGGTGACACATTCCAGGGTGTCAAATAGAACCAGTCAGTTAAATTGGACCTGGGTAGTTAGCATTTCAATTCCCAGCTTAGAGAGGTTTCTCTTCTTGGCCATATTACGCCTCTCCATTTTGTTAACTCAAGGGGTGAGGCCTCTAGATATTTAAACGATGATCGTTTTCAGCTGCCACATTTGTCAGCGCCCTGTCATTCCTATGCTGTGATTGGTGGGATAAGAAGGTTTCATGAATCACATTTATTCATAGATGATTTCTGCACTCAGATCTGCTCTGGTTGTTATGTTAAATTGATCAACGAGGACCATCCTGACCACATTCAAGCGAAGATGAAGTGAAGTGAAAATGCAATTGGATTTTCAATTCACATCCAACAAGTACGTGGGCAGAAATAAGTAATTGCACGTGACATTCCAAACCAAACCGGCAAGATGGCAGCCATTTGAAAGTTAGCAAGCTATGCTACTAGCAAGAAAACAGCAGAAAGCTTATGGATATTCAGTGAAAGTATACAAGCGAAACTCGGCGATTGTGGACAATGGAGACAGGTTAAAGCATATTTAGATACTATCTGGACATGAGACGGGTGTTAATGCAAGGTGTAAATGGGGTCTTAGAGACACAGCCTAAATCACAGCAGCCTATGCTTGTTTGCTGGAAGCAGTTTAGAGCTTAAATGTAACTTTCTGTGGAATAGATTACATAAAATTAAGAAAATATATGAGATTAAAAGCTAAATGAGCACAACATACCAAGTTAGAACAAATTATACTTTGGCAAATAGTGCTAATTTTGTCAGCATTTTTTCAGGTGAACTTTTAGTTGACAAAATGTCTGCATTTAAGTCTCATCTAAGTCTAATAGATTAGACTAAAATGCCCAAATCGTTTGGTTTTGGTCAATGGGACTGTTGATATTTTAGTCTTTCTTAGTCACCAGATTATACTGAACATTTCAGGCAATCTCGTCTAGCCAAAACCAATAGCTTTGTTATTTTAGTCAGACTTATAAGATTTTATCTTAGCGTTATCTGGTGGAAAACACAGGCTGAATCATTACTTGCCCCACTACAGTTTCACGTCTGCATCCTCCAGCAGATAACCGACATTTGCAACTGCAATATGCTCTTTCTCTCATTCTCTCTCTCACTCACACGAAAACACACACACACTCATATTTGCCAACTAGGCTATAATATTTCATCTGCATTCAAGCTGCACATAGAGAACTTGTCTGTTTTGCATCAGCTGATTGTCTCTTCTGATCAGCTTTCTTAAAGACCACTGGTCAAACTGTGATTATCATTCACTAACAATCGATGGTCGATCAATTGGATCGCCCTCACTTTGAACCCATGGAAGTGTTGACCGTAACTTCTATGGCTGCTAAGCCTTGTAATGCATTTTTAACTCTCCCTGCCTCGATAGCACTGCTCCAGATTGTCATAAGCGCAAGCTGTCCTTTTAAACCAGAGGCACAAAGCAGCTTATATGCAGGCAACCCTGATGTATGGTGCTTGCAACGATTCAGACCAGGCTATACGTTTGTCTCACTCATGCATTTGTAATTGAGGTCCCTGCTCTCTTGTTTTCATTTGTTCTCTTTCTTTATCTTCACCTCTGGTTTCTGTTTTTGTTTTCTCCCTCTCCCATCGCCTCTTCTCTCCACCATTTGTGCTTTCTCTGTCTCTCGTTTTGTCTCTCTTTCAATCTTCATTCCCGTCAGGCTCTCCTTGCGTATTGATTTGAACACATTGTCTGGCTGTGATAAAGCACACTGCCTCCCAGTCATTATCCAGCAGGACTTCTCTGTCTGTCTTATCGTTTAGTGTGTTTACATGCTTGTAAATGGCCTAGTTATTGTCCGCTTTCTGCAGTGCCCTGATTTCTTTGATGTAATGTAGGTGAGGAATCTAGATCCTTTAATTGACGTAAAGGATTAAGAAGAACATGTTGAATACAGCTAGATTCTTCCTGAAGAAGCTTGATTTCCTAACAGGGTTCCCACATCTGTGCATTTCATTTTAAACAGGGAAAGTATTGTGGTGACAGCAATGTGGCAGGATGAAAGAACAAAATAATTAAACCCAAAGTCCAGCTGAGGCTTGATCTGAAACAAATAAGTCTAAATAAATTGGCTTCCACAGCTGAACAGCAGACTGTTTTAAAAAATCAGACACACGTGCACGCTAAAAGACAAACTGTGTGGTCTGTCACTACAGTCTGTCCTCTCTCTGAGCCATGAGTTTAAAAAAGAAAAACCCCCGCTGCAGTGTCACCTCTCACTAGTGCACGAAAGATATGTCAACCTTGGTTTAGAAATATGGTAGAGGTTAGAGATATAAAAGTGGAAAAATAATTTTATACTCTAGCCACTGTGCACTCTGGCACAGCAAGGCAGTATCACCTGTATGGCACCTTGTATTACTAAGTAATTTAAAAATTTAATCCAGAATCAAATAGATATTCAGAGGGAATTTTCATTTTAAGATTGCCAGCATGAAGAGATGAAACCGCCATTCATTTAAACAGTGGGGCAGCAAAATTGGGCATCGGCATTGTAAAATGAAAGCTCTTTGTACTCATCTGAATAAAGCGTAATAAAGCCTATTCAGTAGGTCGACATTGAGAATTTTGCATCTGGCGATCTTTCGTCTGGCAGGCATTTGGTACCCAGCTGGTGCCAGGTACAGGGATTAGGTGGGAAGGGCACCTCCGGGGACACAGAGAGGAATCTATTAAGTGCGTGTATGAGTGTGTGCGTATACGTCTGGACAGTGACATGACGTCAAGTCTAGACGGGCCATTTCACAGTGTGCATTCATGCCGCGCATTGACAGCTGATGAAGAAGAGGTTGTAATAATCACCACTCATTGCTGGTGAGGGTTTTGATTTGAAGTAGATATGTGCATATGCCATGTTGTTGATTAAACAGTATTTGTCACCAGGCTCTCTAATACCTTTTCTGTGTTCCAGTAATCAGACAATTTATATGAAAAGATTTGTTTCAGTGAGTGTTCGGCATATGCGATGTGTGTTAATGTGAAAGATGTGTTTAAACTTGAACTTAGTCCTTCACATACACATACAGAGAATATCGGGGACGATGAGCAAGATGCAGGAACATCACAGAACATTTACCCGTTGTCTGTGACCACCAACAGGCAGAGGAAGTATGTGAGCACGTCCCAGAGCAAAACCACTACATCGTAGCCATGGCAGACCCAATGTGGTTCTTATTACTATCAAATAGGACCACAGTGTGTGTTACTTCGCCCAACCGGGAAGCTTTTCCTTTGCATTGGAGGAGATTTGACCAAAAATGAAATAATTTGTAAATTGTCATTTGTGTTTGAAGCAGATGCCGACGGTCGCAGACTGTTCTGATTTCGAGTTCTGAGGACCAACGTGTAACCGATCTCAATTGGAGGCCTCATTCAAGGATATTACCCTGTTTGATGTTGGGTTTTTTGTTGATAGTGGGTGAACAGTGCATCATATGTACTATAAGGGACAGCCCATTAATGTCTTGAAAGAGCATTAACCAAACCAAGTCTTAGAGTTCAAATTTCTAAGCAAGTATTTTAGCAATGAATTTGCAAAGTGCTACGTGAAATGTGCAATAACATTGAGGACATGTACATGTGCTCTTGATATTATATGGGCACAGCAGCCTACGTGTGGGTCCTGTAACGTGGAATATAAATAGAAAGATTGTGATGATTAATCACTGCAATTTTAACCAGTCACATTACTTGTCCATAACCACAAACAGCTGTGCCAGTCCCAGTGGCACATTATGAAAATAGCTCACCCAAAGGAAAGCAGGGGTCCTGGATGGCAAAGAGCGAAAACCAAATTACAACTTATCGATCTCAGATCTTAAGAGGTGCCACATTTCTGTAAACCACATTTTTTGATTATGTGCATAACTGAGAGGGATTGATGTGTATTTGAGACCAGGCCTCACACAGGAACTGTTTACTTAAAAACAGACACTGCTGCGACTGCAGGTTGATGAGTGTATCAACAGCTGAAGTGTTTTCCACCTCACTCCAGCTCCAGGTCACTCCTCAGTGAAGTAAGCAAACTTTATTACAAGAGGCCTCCCTCACTCCCAGCGCTCCCTCCCATCACCGCATTGTAGCTGTTTTGTTCAGAGAAAAAAAAAAAACAGTCTGTTTTTCGTTAGGGAGACTTCAAAGAGGGTTGCTTTCAGTGTTTCAACTTTCAAGAGTGAAAAAAGACATGATTAGCAACATGTTTGCATTTCGTTCAAGGTAAAAGCTGGCAAAAAGCGTGAGCGATGGGAGGCAGACATGTATGAGAAAGTGTGGTTGAAGCTGACTGTGAATCTGAAACCATACCTGCATCGATGCCCAACAACAAACAGAACAAGCCTCAACAGTAGCCTAATTTAGACCAAATGGAAATATAGGGTAGCAGGTTTCAACTATGTTGACTCATTTTTGACATGTAGACCATCACAGGCTGTTTGAATTTGGAGATGAGCTCAGGAACACGAGCCATCAAACACATTGAAAGGAAACCTGAATTAAGAAGACTGTCTGCTTTTGATTTTTACAAGATAATTGCTTGCATTTGTTTTACTGGCAATTGTCTCAAAGTTTTGTTTATTAATTCGTAGTTACACTGTGCTAGAAAGAAAAAAGAAACCTGATCACTCAAACACCATTGCCTCTTGTGTTTGCGTAACCAGTGGACGTCTGCTTTTCCCATTTTCCCCTCTTCCTGCATTATTGGCATCATGACTTCCAGAGAATCTTTAAATTTTACTATTCTCTGTTGACAACATGTTTTCAGCCTCAGTTTTTCTCTCCAACCCCTCGATCCCTCAACACAATCAGACTTTGGCTAAATAGAGATAATCAAATACACAACAAAGACTAGATAGATATGCAACAGATTTGCAATACACCAACTTGTATATAAACATACCCATTTTTTAAAGTATATTTGTGTCATTTATTAGACTTTGTAAGATGAAACATGAGGCAGTTTTCTCATGATGATGGTGATGTGGTAACTAAGGTACCATACTGAGCTTGCCTCTCAATTTTCAAATTCATCATTTTAGCAAAGTCTTAAACTTTTATGTCTGAAAGTAACCATTATTTTTATTATAGTTTCATTTACAGATCTTTATTTTTAATTAATTGACTAATTGTTTTGTCCATAAAATGTCAGAAATAGTGAGACTGCCTGTTAAATTTCCGAAGGCCGAAGAGCCAAGAGCCATAAAATGAACAATGTGCTGTAAAGCAGACAGATCTTACATTTTAAAAGCTGGACCTAAGTAATATTTATCATTTTAATTGAAAAATTACTACAATAATCAATAATCAAAGTAGTTGCTGAATAAATTCTGTCAGTCCGTTCATCAGCTAATCATGTTACCCCTAAAAACCACAGCTAGAGGCTTTACTCATCATGACCTGACGAGCACAAAGCTGTGTGAAATTTAACTGTCTGACAACACACCAGAAAAGAATTACAAGAAATATTTAATGGACAGGGAAAGTGGCTGCATCAGTAATGACTGGTAGCTCTGGTAAGCGTTTCACATTACAGTGGCCTGTAGCAGTCGGCCGTGCATATGCAATGAATCATCAAATGCCTGTGAAGCATATGCAATCATTAAGATGCAGGTCTCCCAGACCTCAAACCATGCATACACATTAAGCATTCCTATGGTGTACATTGAATAACTAATTAAGCTCCTTGTTATAGCTTGTCTTCATTTGCTACTGACGGCTGAAAAAGTCTTGCTTGGTGTTGAGTGAGAGAGGGAGGGAGGGATTGGTTGGTTTGGGCGAGGTGTTTTCCTCAGATCAGATTTCTATCCATTTGATCCCAGAGAGGGTTGCTTTCTGTCGTCACACACTGACATCATACACTTGTTTTTTTCCACAGTGTAACATTGTTGGAATCATACAGAAACCGTGAGTAACATGTGACTAACACGTTGTCTTATGTTGAAAATATATCTGCAGTGTTCGTCAAACTGAAACACATTTGTTTTTCCTGTGCATTTTTTTAGGCTGTGGCGAGGTTTAAAAGGATAACTTATTAATAATCTCCAAACACTGGTGATAAACAGAAAGTTTTAGCTGTATTCACTCAAAACTGAAGCAAAAATACCCCATAGCTGATGCACCATTTTGCATCACTTTAACAACACAAACAGGGATTAAATCCATCACAGGAAAGCACAAGACATTGATTTCTTTGGCCAGGGGTAGCCTCAGTAGACAATTATGTAATGCAGCCACAAGATATGTTTTATGATATTTTGTCCTGACTGGAAATTGTTGCTCTCTTGCCATTAATAACACGATAGCTTGTTTTGTTGCTCTCTGCACCTACACATTAGACCAACAGCTAAATGCATCAAGTCCAGGCACAGGGAGGGATGTTGATGGCTATTCTGGGAAATGCGAAATGTGACTTAAGTTAGAAGCAGACACGAAACGTTTAGGGAACACGGATACAAAGAAAATATTTAATTGCAAATCCAGTCGCAGACTCGTCCTTCAGGAGCAACCAACTAAACATGCCACAAGATTGGACCTTACTGGGTGATACTTAAATGAGTTGAGTACAAAGAGTTAAGTTAGTTCATGATTCAGTGAGGTGTTTGGTTTTGCCAGAGCCATTCATTGTTTCATTATACAGTCAAAACCCATACAGTGAGTGAATGAGGCAATAAGTCCTCCAACTGATGAGTCAGTCCTTGACAGGGTCACTAAGAGACATGACTCTCATTGACATGCTATTTTTATCTCTCATGCTGCACTGTGGAGTTTTGGCTTATTTGGTCTCAGTGAAATCTAAAAGTTTAAACCTGTTGTAATGTTTTTAAGTAATTGATTAAATTACAAGCTCTATAGAGAGATGCATAAAAGTGTTGAAGAGCAGAAAAGTAGAAAGAAAGAGAGAAAAAGGAGCAAAGGCATGCGGTCTTGCTCATGGTGCACTTATTTGATTAATGATATGTAGTAAGGCTGCCAGCATCCCCCCCCTAAGAATCATGACGTCATGTTTGGAAATCCTCCTGTCAGGCCAATAGGTGGCAGAAGTTGCCAACGAGACCCAATGAGACGTGACGGACATTCCACCATTTCCAGGCAAAGATGAGAGAAACTTCCTAGTCAATCTCTCAAGTGCCACTTTGTCTGATAGCTTTCCACTCCAGTGAGAGGTGTGAGTAGAAAGAGTGGGGGAGGAAAGAAGGAAGGGAGGGAGGGAGGGGAGGGAGGTAAATGTCACTGAGAGCACTTCGTGATGTTTAAACATTTGCCAGCCTCACAGTTCGTCACTTCTTGGCAGTTATCTTACTATGAGCAACAATAACAAAACAACAGTTCACAAGTTTGCAAAGGAAGTAACCTCACCAGACGGAGGAGGATAATTTTAACCAGAGAAAGTACGACCTCGTAAAAGCAAATGCATGTACTTGCGTATGCAATGTGATCGGACCCTTTGTAGTTGTGTATGCAGTGCTGACAAGTTTGGTGAGCGTGTAGGACAAACATTTAAAACGATTAAATGGAAAACATGTTGTTAAAAGGACAGCATTTAACTGAGTTAATGAAGTGTAATTGACGTGTAAGAGCAGTTGACAAGTTAAGTTGTTCGTTTTTTATATTAGACGATATAAAAGAAGACAATAGCCAAAGCTGTGCTCGACAAGATCTTTTTTTTTTTTTTCAAGATAATTGTGATTTTTAGTCACATTAAGGACAAACTGTCTGTACTGACACCTAAATTTACATCTATCTTTTGAGTTAAAAAAATAAACTCACCTGCTGTCGTCTTGAAATGTGTAGTTTCCTCATTGTAAAGGAGATCAGCGGCTGTGGACAACGTGTGTTCAGTCAGTTACAATGGATTCCAGTAGTCACAGGAGCAAGATGTCCCAGTGCTGAAGGAGCATGAGTAACATGTAGGATGTGACTAGCATATCATGGTTTGTGGTGTTGAGTAAGTTTGTCAGCATCAATGAAGAGAGGGCGATGGCAGAAGCTGTCATCTGCCTGTCATTCTTAACCTTAACTTTTTTTCTTCATGGACTGAATGGTAGTATGACAAAGGAGGACAGGTTGTGTACGTGTTTGTAAAAGGGTGAGCATTTTCAGATCCACAGTGACAGAAAATTACAGCTAAGATGAATGTGGCATGGAGGTGACGCGTCATGTAGGCAGGGTGGAGTGGGGTTTTCTACCTGCTACTCAGACTCTGTCTTTGTAGTGTCTGGTTGCTGCCAGCTTCACTGTGTTCATATTGAGTTTTGCCAAGTGATAATGCAGTTGTTTTATGCAGGCTTTGGAAGAGTATGGACTATGATAAGTGGTATTGAATTAATTAACTTGGCATGAATTCAATTGATTGACATACTTTAATGTGAAATGTAAAAGCACCTACAAGGTTGCTCTACTGGTTTTTATTACCTCTGGTATAATATGGTGTTTATTTGAATCACTTTTAATGTATTTCAGCGATTAAGCCATAGTTTGTGATGCAGCTCCGGCACAAAACAGACTGGGGGATTCATTTACAAAGAATCTTGTTTCATACTCACGCCAAAGGCTTTTTGTTCACCGTCATGGGAGAGTGTGTAAAGCTGCCAGTATTTGAATGTAAGAAGCTGCAAGAGTATTTTGAGGCACTTTCATAGTACTTTTCTATGAAAAATTCTTTTCCCCGTTAAAGGTTTTTTTTTTTGGGGGGGGGGGGGGGGTTCCTTGTCCGCTGTGAGGGTCCAAAGGACAGAGGGATGTCGTATGCTGTAAAGCCCTGTGAGGCAAATTGTGATTTGTGATAGTGGGCTTTATAAATAAAATTGATTGATTGATTGATTGATTGAAAAATGACTCAAACCGATTAGTCGACTACTAAGATAGTCACCGATTATTTTAATAGTCAATTAGTCATCGATTAGTCGACTAATCGTTGCAGCCCTAGTGTCAAGGTCCCGTTCAGAAAAATTATTGCACTAATGATATTACAGCGCAAACATGCCTGTAAAGTTTTGCAACTAAGTGCAGCCTGCCTCTTTTGCATCTGATTGCAATTATGTATGTGGTAAATGTTGCCTTTGTGCAAAGAACACAACAGAGTGATCAATGGCAGAGAGAAAAAGAAAACTGAAATTTCCCAAGTGCGAGCTACAGGCCCGACTGATGAGGTGCTGAGGCATTCCTTAAAACTTCAGACAAGAAATTAAAGCATGACAGAGTTACCACCAACTCTTTGAAGATGCCAATAGCTTCAGTTTAACTACATGTGGCTATTAGTGCTGATCTTCGTGAATTAGACTGTTTTTGAGATTAGGCTTATTAGCATAGAAAGGGGCTAATTTTCATGTACACCTACTACCTAATTCAAATATGGGAAAGATACCACAGGAGCACAGATATGCCATTTGCTCTGCAGCACAGTCTAAGGTGTCGTTTACCATTCGTGGCTGCTATGAGAATTAGCCCCTTTCCCACTGGATGAAAAAAACCTGTTTACCAGTTTTAACAGTTTCTTCTCATTTGTGCAGTTTAGTGGCGGCAAAAGTCACGTAATCCTTTTGTGAATTCACCCATGATTCTTTTGATTGAAAAAAATGTATTTACTTTGAAAGGATTATTTTTCGACAGGCATGGTTGCTGAAGATTCTTAATGGACTTTATTGCCCCGAAAATTGTCTAATCAGGGGGCGCCCATTAGCTCACTTGGTAGAGCAGGCGCCCCGTGTACAAAGGCCCTGTCCTTGCTGCGGCGGCCACGGGCTCGATTCCAACCTCCAGCCCTTTGCTGCATGTCATTCCACTCTCTTTCCCCCTTTCATGGTAACAACTGTCCTCTCAATTAGGCAAAAAAGACCTAAACATGTCTTTTAAAAGATTCTAATCAGGAAAAGACATGCAGTTAACTGATGCCACTCAGCTCTACTAATCACATGACAATGTTTTGCTTCAGGTGAGAAATGGTTGTGGGGTTGGGGTTAGTTTCTACCAATGCTACGAAGCAGGTGGGATTTGACCAGACCCTGATCAAATGCCACTACATGGCAGCAAGAGCACAGGAGATGTTTGTGGAAATGTATTTCCTCTGCAAAAGCTTTGCCTTCACTGTCAGTAAGCGAAAGCACAAAAGGAACAACAGGAACACATTTTGTAACCATGTAGGTTTCTCACTCAAATTACTTACACTAACAAATAAAGTTGCTGTGAGCCAAACTGTTATGAAAGGACATTCTTAAATCAGCACACAATAAAGGAACCATATGTCCTTCTTTGTGAACTCAGTGTCAGTGTGGCCTTGAAAACAAGCCCAGACTCCATTTGAATAATCCAGTGAGTATGTGTATTTACTTAAAGGACTTGGGAGATTCACTCCTGTGTCTTAACAATGAGCTAAGGAGCTGCTGAGAAATTTGGCAGGAAAAGAGGTAGTTTGAACTTTATACCACAAGGCTTAGTGGTTTTGGTTTTACCCGAATCATGTGTAACAAATACAGCGGATGTCTGACTTTTAAAATGGGATGTATCTTGATTGTTTTTGCCCAAATGATTGAACACCATTCCAAACGTTACAGCAGTAATTGCCAGCATCTGTTATATTCATTATTTATTTAATAGAAAAATGTTTTTGTATCTCTCTGCAGGAGCCGACAACATCAAGAAATATTGGAGTCGTTACTACCAGGGGTCACAGGGTGTAGTCTTCGTATTGGACAGTGCCTCATCGGATGAGGACCTTGAGGCAGCCCGAAACGAGCTACACTCGGCCCTACAGCACCCGCAGCTCTGCACACTGCCTTTCCTCATCCTCGCCAACCACCAGGACAAACCCGCTGCAAGAACGCCAAACCAGGTTGGTGGTTGTCAGTTTATTCCGTTTATTCCATCCCATGCATCCCGTGCATCACTAACTGCAGTTAACTTCATGTATTCTACAAATAAGTACCACAGCTTCTACAGATCTGTCACAATCAGAAAAGGCATTGTTCAGTTTTAGACATTCACACACATACTTGCCAATAAATAAGTATAAACATACACATGGAAGGCTATTTTCATTTTAACTCTGTGTACAAGTAAACAGTTGTGCATAGAGTCAAAAGTGGGTGGTTTCAGAGCGAAGCTCAAACTACAGTGTGCATCATAATGACTTATAATTTTGTTAGTCTGAGTATTTCAGAAATGACATAAATTCACGACTCTCTAGTGGTGGTGGTGTTAGGGGTTGTGTGTGCCTCTGTGAACCTGGGAGCGGTGATGTGGGAGACATCACCCCAGGTCGGGTATCTTAAGGGAAATTGGTCCCCCGGCGAGAAGCCAAACTAAGAGCGATCAAAAGATCTCTATAAATTGGTGTTTTGGACCAAGGCAAACCTCATCTGGAATAGGGAATTTAAGGTCTCCTCCTGCAGCCAAGCTTTGAACAGTTGCAGGCAAGTCCGTTGTGGCTGGGCTATACAGATTTGACCTGGTAATGCAACAAATAACATGGGGCTAATGCCATGTGGGTCATCCCCCTCAGAGGTTAAGTGTAAGTGTATCTAGTGCATTGCCAAGTGGGTAGCAGGCCAAGGTTGAGGCCATGGCGTGCTGAACCATGATTATGAAAAGTGGCTTAAGATGTGAAATATCACCTAACTGTTGTGAAAGGAGCTGGAGGTAGTACGGGGCATGAAGCAGTACCAACTAGGTATTAATGGATTTTCCTCTGTGCATAGCACTGGCTTTGGAACTTAACCCCTGGACTGGGCTCTCCTTTTCTAGAGTCGCGTTGGATGAGAGACACCCTATGACTATGATGATAGGAGCTCCCAACATGTCACTGAGAGAGAGGGCACTGCCTGTGGATGCTATAGTTTTGCAAATGGACTTTTAAGCTCATGTGGTGAACAAGGGAGATGTCAAGAGGCTGATTGGGTTGAATGGCCTGCGGAGTGGCGTTGTGTTTTTAGACTTCTGTACTAGTTGTGGGCTGCTCATGAAAACACGACATTAGAACATAAGTTACTAAGTGCTGCTGACTAATCAACACCCGGTGGTGAGTCAAGTCGAGTGGCAGCAAAAGCAGCTTAACCCAAATGTACAGTGAGTGTGAACTGTGAATGTCTGGCTGAAGCCCCTTTATACAAAGTCTCCAACTCTTACCTCTAGAAACCCTCCATTGATGTGTCTCTTAGGTGTTGTTGCCAGAAGGTTTTCAGTGCCAGTGGCTAAGGATACTGGAGTTAGTGACTGAAAGAATGAAGTGATGGATACAAGCTGCAGAAATACATCTCTCTTGCAGGGTGTCTTTGGCTCACCTGCAGAGACAAGTTAAGGAGCTTTAGCATCCAGATTGAGCTTTGAGGAACAACTGCTCCTTCGAATTGAAAGGAGCCAGTCAACTCAGTTAGGAAATCTTAATTGGGTGCCTGTCTAGCGCATCCAGCTAAGAGGAGAACCCAGGGGTGACCCAGGCTGGGGGAATATTGTACTCTTCTACCCTATGAATGCCTCGGGATCTGGATTCAGGGGACAAAGTTGGGAAGAAGCTAGAATGTACCCACAGAACGCCTAGTCCTGCCCTACTGTGCTGTAAATAGCTGGTATTAATCCTAACCTTGATCTCTTTCCCCTAACCTGGTAACGCTTTGGACCCTGATGTGTCAACGTGACAAAACCCAACCAATCACAGCCCAGTAGGGCGAGACTAGGCAGAACACTGTCATGATTTGGTGCGTATCCAGCGTCTATCACACAGATGTCGCCTGCCAACAGTGATCCGGATCTGGCCGTCTCAAAAAACGTATCAGTTTGTTTACTGTCACTATTTGTTTCTGTGGTACTCCATTCAACATTCATCTGTGTAACAGGGTCAGAGAACGCACAGGGCATGTGCTTCCAACATGCTTGCTTTTAATCCTTGCCGGTAAATGGTCCATGAAACAGCCTTTGAGCTCTGGAACACAGATCCTCCTAATTTCTTGTCCGCCTGTATGTTTTTCCCCTTACTGAAGTTTATGATTCTGTTATATGCTGTTAGGCAAGTTAAGGTTTGTCATTTGATCTTCAAAACTAAAGATATGATTTATGACTAGTGTAGCTCTTATTTCAGTTAGTCAGATCATGTCATTTGAAAATAGACCTATGGGACCCTGTGATTATTAACATATCAGCACTGAGTTTAACTCTCACTCCAGTTTCATCCATATTTTTTGTCTTAAGTTTTGCAGTTACCATATTGTGTTGGGCAGGTTTTGCTTCTCTTTGTCTCTGTATATTGAGTAGGAAGCAGTGTACTTCTGACTGAGCATCTTACCAGCACAGGCCAACGCAGAAGCCCATGATTACACATCTTTTGTTCCAGTCATTTTTTCCATTGTCTCGAGTAGCAGTTTGCCACCAACAGACAGGATGTAATAGTTAGAATATAGTAGAAATGTCATGTAGTAGTCATGGAGTAGTAGGTCATGTCACCACCTCCCCTCAGGACAGAATTAATCACTGCTTGTGGGGGCAGGAATGAAATACAGCAGAACTATGGGTAGTCTATCCCACCTTCCTCTCTCTCTCTCTCTCTGTCTTCGTCTGTGCTAGCCGTGCTCTACCACTCCACCTCCCTCACAGAAGGAGCCTCTCGGAGTAGGATGTTATGGATAGCATTCCCTGTGCAATGCTCACTCAGGTTTCAGAAACCTGGAACCTCACTTTCCTATGCACACACTCACAAACACACATGCATCATCTGCAGAGGCCTATTTAATGTTTCTGAAGGATAACAAAGATGGATTCCCGTAGAGATGACCATCTGCATTTTCTAGCCGAGACCACCAGTGTTGCTGCTCTTCAGTGATGTGAAATCTGCTGCGTGGGATATGATAGAGAGAAAAGCTCTGAACCAGATTCTGCTGTGACCCTAAGTGAATGCGTTTGTGGAGTGACTCCACCTGAGTCAGTTTAACTTAGTTTAACTAATTAGTATGGATTGGTTGCACTTGAGCACATGCCACTACAGTCACGGAAACCTACTAATCTTATTGATATTTTAAATGGCAACTGCTTGTTTTAAGCCTGACAACACTGGTCTCTTTGTTGCCCCTCATACCGAAGCCAATTAATCCAGTCCGTGAGCCGCCCGCACTTGCCCACCGGTTGTAGCGTGATGTGTCCTCTGCCGTATTTGACCCACCATCGCATCAGTCACTGGACGTATTGACTTTTCTGAACTGTTTGCAAACACTGATGACACGTGAGACTGGCTTTTGTCGCCTAAAGGTGTTTCATGCATTGTGGTGAGAGGGTCATTTCAGTTCAGAATGAATGACTTACATAAAGCGAGGCCATCAGGGTAGCTGAGGATGCCAATATTGGCTCAACATACTGTAAATGGGCATATGAACATTTATTCGTTGGCCATTAGGCTTGAGCGGTACCTTTTTTCATGCCATATCTTCCTGACTTTTTCCAGGGATATATAGTATATAACAGTATTCATTTAAAAAAAGGAAAGGCTGAGGTGCTGCTGACAGAAGTCATTGTAGCATGAATGAGGTTGTCTAGCCTACAAGTCCGTTTGTCTGATATGCAGTTAGCCTACTTAGACGAGTCTTGCTGGGTTTAATTACTTATAAGCACCTGTCTTCCATAGATTCTTTCTGGTGGATCCGATGACAGACCAACACATCAGTGAGCTGAATTGAGATGATGTGCAGACAGTGGTGGCAGACTGACAGTTGAATAAAATCATGCGCCTGATAATAGGCTTGGGTGGTGGTATTATGGTATTACAGTATTTCAGGGTATTTAGAAATCCTGACAGTAAGATTTTCAGCACTGTCAAAAATACAAACATTCCTCTTTCTGTTGTGTAGTTCGCAATACACGCCACTAGAGGACAGTCTCTGGTCTCTGATGGTGGAACAGGAGCTGACAGTCACTGGATTTCAGATTGGTGGTGGGTGGGGATAATTAACGTTACAGGACTGTAAACGGCCGGCTAGCAACAGCAGAGAGAAAAAGACCACGTGGAAAAACAGCGTATTTTCAGTTCTAACACAGTGAATTAAGGGTTTCTTTGGACCAGTTGGTGATTGCTGAAACAGTGGACCATATAGATGACTACCAAGACTAACCAAGACAGTTTTAGTGAGTTTTATTTTGTGTTGATTTAGTTTGAATGAAGTCTGTTTCAGGGTGAGTTAATGGGAGAATTAAGCTAATGTTAGTCTTAAGTTGTTGTAACTTTGAAACTTGAATTTAGAGGTTGTACGGTTGTATTAAATGAGGAAAATAAGTCTAATAATGTTACTTTCTTGTCATTTTGTGAGTTTATATTTATGTATTAAACTAAAAGCCAGAAGAGTTTGCAGATGTAGCGAACTTGCTGGTCAGGGGTGGGATCGTGCCACACACTTACCGTACCGTCATGCCCCTGTAAAATTTGAAGAAGGTATAAAAAATATAAATACCACTCACGCCCAGCTAATGAACTGTTCTTGTAGATGGAAGAAGTCATCTAAAGATAAAGTTAAGTGTGGCAATATGCCCAAATGGACAGAGGCATTTCTCTTTTTCTACTAGTCCTGTAACATTATCCCCACCACTTCACCTCAGCTGCCTGCTCTACCAGAGGAGACTGACCCCTGGTGGCAAGTAATGTGCACTACAGTGCATCACCTCAATACAGCATCTTTCTATCAGTTTAATAGGAAGAGAAGCATTCGCATATTTGACAGTAGTAAAAAAAAAAAAAAAAAAAACATACCTTATGGATTTCTAAATACGCTGGTATACCATTATACCTTAATACTTCCCAGCCCTATTGGCTATGTTGCTGTTTTGTATTTATTTGTCTGCTGCATTGCACTCTTTATGTCGCACATGCACTTACATTAAACACACATTACAATAAATCCATACATGCAGATTTTCAGTTGTTATAGAGCTAATTTTAATTTCCTTTACAAAAACAGGTAACGTACACATTCATACATACTGTTATTGATTTATTTGACAAACTGGTGATTTCTTAAGAGTTAACAATAGGTATTGAAATCTGCTGTCAGTGGCGACAGACATCTTTAATCGATTCTGTTTCCATCAAAGGTCTAACACCATGTTTTTACAGGGTTTCTAGGATGCTGCGGTGATTGCACTGAACTCAGCTCTGGGTACAAAAGAGAACTGGCATGGTTTTCTGAGAGTGTGTATTTGTTGAAATACATTTGTGTGTTTTAAGTTACATGGTCATTATGAGTGTTACCATGCCTGCCTGTGTGTGCATATTATCATCTGACTCATAGCTGTGTCACTGAAGGAGCTTAGTGTTCAGTGACTCATGAGTAATCTCTGCTAAAATGAAACAAAATTTCAGTCCAACTATGAAAGAAACCATTGACTCCACCTCTTCCCTTACACCTTGTTTCTTTGCCTCTGTACTGTACGTAGAGCTCATGAGCGCAGCTGTAACCCTTGCTGGTTCTCATTAATGACAGTCTGGCTTTAGGTAGTATCGTGTGTCACTCTGTTAAAAATTAAAAAGAAAAAAGGGTGGAAATAGTGAGCCCACTCAACCACTGGAGAGTGCAAGAGGGCAAACCCTCTATATGTTAACCAAACATTTGCTCAACATCCGCGGGGGTCTCTTCCTGGAGTTTATTTTCAGTCTCCCCAGATTCCCATGGTATCACTTTTAGTTCATTTTATAGGAGCTTTTGCCTCTTTTATGAGATTTTGCATCTTGAAAATATAAGCTAAGAATCAAATGAGCTAAACATTATTTATACAGCATGCACATGCAAATGAAAAACAGGGTTAGACCCTTAAAGATCAAACAGCTGGCTTATTAACAGGTACTTATTCATGCAAAGTGGTGCTAAAAGGCGCATAGGATGACTCTGTTTCGCCCAAAGTGGCTTTGTGTGTTTCCAAAGTGCCGTGATGATGGTATGTCAAATTTTCTGTGTCAGTGACCTCCTTTAACACACACTGATGTTCCCAAAGCAGGGAGAAAATGAACATTTCTAAGCTTTTTTTATTCACATAACTCTCCTGCAGAATCCCCAAAGTGGCAATATTAGATTTATTTATTATGCTGTAGATGTTTTCTAATCATATGACTCTGTTGCAATGATAGCAGCGTCTATCTCTCTATCTCACCATCACTTAATCATTACTAAAATTACTACTTGTAATGTAATTGTAAATAAAGAGTTGCCTGTAATTGTCTTAGCACAATTCAGAGGGTCTTGCTGGTTTGTACCAGCTGTTACATTGTTCCTTCCCCTCACCTGTGTATGGTTTGTCTTCAGGAAGTTTGGGAATATTTATGTGTTCACATTCATTATTGATGAAGGTTGTCAAAATGCTCTAGTGTAGAGCCGAGTTGCTTAATATTAAATGAAAGTTACACTAAAAGTACCCAGGTACATGTCAGAAACAGGTGGCAAACCACTCTTAGCACTGGCCTTTGTGGTCCAGTGTAAGTGCAGTGTGTCTCCTCAGCTGAGGATAAAAGCACAATTGAAGATATGCCACTTCCTATTTCCAAGATTTTATCATTCTCGGGTTTGTTGGAAGCATTGTAGCAAGACCTTGGAGTGAACCCTAGAAAGTGTCGGATTATGTACAGTGTGTCCAGCTGCACCTCTGAAAATCACATACACTAACACTCATTTATGTAGGTTAACTGGAGCATGTGTGCTTGCACTGTGAACCACCTCTCTGTTGAATTTGTTGCATAGCTGCTGTAGTTGATTTTTATGTGTATACATACATATATATATATATATATATATATATATATTATATATATATATATATATATATACACACACACACTGTACAGCATTTATATACTAGAGTTAAATCCTGGGATACAGCATTCCCAGGAAAATGCATCTGAACTATTTCCTGTTTCTCTTGAAATATGATAACAGGAAAACATGAAAAACATTCTAGGCTTAAAGCAAATAGGCTGATTGGTTTAAAAAAATATACACATCACTACAGAAATACTCAGGTCCTTTAGGTCCTCCCCCGTGGTTGCAAATCTCGGAGCTGACAGAAATGTAAAATTAGCACAATGGTAGGTTCCTAATGGCCCAACAAATTCATCTGTTGAAGACCAGGTTAATCAACCACCCAATCCTGACCCGCAAACTGCCAATGTTAGGCATTATGGTAACACAATTGTCAGGACCAAGACAAAAGTGGGGTTTCCATCCACCTATTTTTATTCGCATTTTCAAAAATTGTGAAAAAAAAAACTTGGATGGAAACGCCAGAAATTCAAAAAAAGGCCGAAAAGTTTTTACACTTGGAGGGGGTGGATTTGTCAGCGTATCAATAAAATGCGACTTTTTGCTATGGAAACAGGTTTTGCAAATAAACGATGACGTACCAGCACACAGATCCTCAAATGTGGCACTTGACATACGGAAATGTTTCAGCTAGAGTTCGTGAGTGAAATGCTGCTGGACAACTACTTCCCAAAAGTCCATCACACGCCTACGTTCCCATACACATGGAGAACGACGCGGTGGTCTCCTTCCAGCTATTTCCGACAGTACTCTTAACATTAAACTTCTTCTTCTTTGTCGTCTCTTCTTCAAGATGGTTAGGTACGCTGTGAACGCTGACAAAATGCTAACCAGAGTTCTCCCAAGAGCCGACAGGTTTATCAGGAATCTGTCCATGATCAGTTGTTGAGTGTCAGTTGAGTGTGTTGTTGTTTACAGTGGGCATAAGATGTTCTCTTATGACGTCATCTCATGGTGCACTCTTCTTCTACGGGGGTGTTTTTATTTTGTTCATTTTTCACGAGAAGCGCCACCTACTGCTGTTCTTGTTGACTACCAATAATTGCAAAACAATAACGCATAAATTCGCATTTTCTTTTGCGCATTTTCACAAAATTCGCTCAAAAATTCCGATACATTTGGATGGGAACCCCAGGGGCTGAGTGTCACTGTACTCTCCAAGGTGTGTGTGTGTGTGTGTGTGTTTTTAGGGAAGAGAAAGTGGAAGGTGGACTATTGCGTGCAATGTTTGTGTAACTTGTCACCTTTCCAAAACCATTACATATTTTCTAGTAAGCTTACCCAAACCTCCCCAGCTGCAGGTTAACCTATGCATCAAGAGTTGATTAACATAAATGCCAGTCTTTTGCATTGATGATTATTAACACCACCAGATAATACAATAGCAGTCCTGTTGGGAAATCAAAGGTTTATGCATATTTTTTCATAGTTGCATTTAGTGTTGCTTGAAATATGACCAGTGTGTTTTGATTGCAGCTGAAGTTACCTAAACAGGTTAATTTCCCAGGATTCCCAGGGTAGTGTGCGACAGAAAATGTCTGATTTCCATATGTTACTACATTTAAAAGTATAAAGTGTACAATGATGCTTTTCTATGACCAGAAACCTGGTTTTAAGTCCAAAGAAATTAGGTTAACATTTATTGCACACATCATTTTCATCTTGTCCCACATCAGTACCAGACAAAGTGGCTGAATCAGTCACACAGCCTCATCTGTGTCTGCAGGACCCAAAAGATCTCACATGTGCATGTATTCTTTAGAGATCTCCCGTGAGACACCATATATATCCAGTATGTTATGTATCTTTATTATTTATTAGAATTTCCATTAGCTTTTTCCTAAGTAAACAAGTCCTACTAAGGGTCAGTGCACATTGCTTTGAGATGTTTTGGGCCAGTGGAGCTACTTCACTGAAACTTTTGCCTCATAGAAGCTTTACACTCATCAGGTCATCACCAGGTTAGAGCAGTAACAGTGTACAGCTGCTGTTGATTTGGGAGAAGGTGAGTGTTTCTTTACCATGAGAAGTTCAAACTAGATGATAATTCTAGCAATATTACATTGTAAAGCGGAAATAATCCTCCCTTTAGATTATTGTTTTTTATATTCTGCAGATAGGAAGTCATCTGAAAGTAAATTGTTGAAATAACTACATGAGAAATGCAGGTAATAAATATAATCACAGATTTTTCTTTCCTGAGTAAAGGTTGTAATAATGTTTAAGATTACTGTAATCCATAACACTTTGAAAGTAACCTTTTCAACTCGAGTCATAACCTTTGATCCACCATAACAATTTGCTCCGGAAAACTCGGTCTGGTTACATCCTTAGTAATCCCTTTGAAATGTTTAAACGATTTAAGCATGTCTAAATGTTTATTAGACAGGTCACTCTAAATTAAAACAAGAAGTCATGAGTAAGGTTTTGTATATACCATATGTGATGCATGGATATAATGCTGCAGGTCTTGCCAAAGTGTTCTCCTTCGATCCCTCAACTCAAGTATCTTTCACATGGGAATATGGTTTTATGGGGACCCTCTAACAGTTAGTCTTTAATCTTTATTTTGCTGAAGCATATACAGATAAAATTGGATTTATTTAGGTGTTCTGAAATTAAACTTGGCATGCCCTTAAATATGACCACAAGTTAACATATATTTATTATTTTCAGGGACTGATATATTTCACCCATTTAACATCACAGTGTTGTAAATATACCATGATACACAGCTTTTTGATTGAGGTTTACAGCTGTGATTGAAATTTAAAAAATCATCAGAATCAAAAACACATTTAATGACATAAAAATTCTTTAAAAAGGAAACTTAAAGCTTTGGAGTTAACTCTTTCTTTCATAATTTGTTTTGATATTTCTGTCATCACGGAAACCCCAAACTTCAGTTGCCAGTTTTGTTGAACATCCCATATGACATTTTAAAGGATGCTATTTGTAAATATGCCTTGGACAATTATTGTATGGTGTATAGTGTTACAACCATGGATTGAAGTCTGTAGAGAAAGCCGTGTTTTGTGTCTGTCACTGAAGGTCTGTCCATGATCTAGATTGCAAAATCAGATTAGGGACCACAGATGAATGAAATTATGTATTTTTGCGGAGTTTTATTGGAACACGTATTGGATTTTGCAAACGTCCTGCTGCAGACCCCTGACTGTCTCCATCTGAGCTCTGCAAACCTCAAAAGACAGCAGCTGTGTTGCAGGTTCTTGCTTCTTGTGAAAGTTTGACAAGCACCACCCCTGAAACAAGCCCAAATTTAGTTGGTCCGAATTCTATTGGCAGCTCTTCTGGCGATGACACTGTACACAAATGACGTCTCCGCGCTGGCCTTCTTCTCACAGGAACCGCTCTGTTGACAGAACAAGGTGGCTTATTTCCTTAACTCACACACAGACTTGCATTTGCTAGCGCTGTTTTCTGGGGCACTCCTTGTTTACAGTGTCACGTTAGTGACTTAGGGTGTTTCTGGCACTGCAAGAGCAAGGGGTGAGGGAAGGTGGCGACGGGGTAACACAGCTCAGCGGGCCTGTTAAGGCCTCACTGAGGCCCTCTGTGCTGCATGGTGCAAGTGTTTTTCAGGAGCAGGGTGGGTCTGGAGGAGGTAGAAGGAAATGTGGGACAAAATTCCTTGTTGACATCAATCTCCTGCCTTTGGGGGGCCCAAGGAAGCTGGGGAGGAGTGGAGGGGAGGTCACCCTGTTGATATAACACCTCAACAAAGCAGGTCTGTTTGGATGGATGGGCCTAATGGACTGCGTCCACGAGGGGCTCTTGTTTTAGAAAATGCTGTCAGTGTTAGTCAGCAGTGGTAGAGATCTTTTCGGTTCTTTGGGTGCTTGTGTCATCTGAGGAAGAGATGGAAGACAGAATGAAACGGTGCAAAAAAAAAATGGAGACCAGGAGTGATACACAGAGAGGGAGAGAAAGAACAGGGTGGAAACTTATATGGAAACAGGAAGAGAAAACAGAGAATATGGAGATAATGAAAAAAACACTGTAAACAGAGGAAAAAGGGGGAGGCTGCTTTGTCTAACCTTGAGAACCACGGTGATGACTCCCCTCATTGATGGAAGGCAGAAGCGTTGAAACTTTGTGGTCAAACTCCCGGTATGACTGAACAGGAAAAGCGCCCCCTCATATCCTTTCTTTCCCTTTATTGATCTTCTCACTCTCTTTTACACTCTCAATCCCTCACTCACTCACACCCCACACACAATCAAACTCAACCCAATCCACTCCCTTTATTCTTCAGTCCATTGTGAGGAAAACAGTGCCTGGTATGAATTGAAGCACATCTGTTTCCAGTGTACCAAAGCTAAATCTGATGAAACTGTGACAAAGTTTCACCGCACAGAACAAGCAGCCATCAAATGCGTCACACACTTGAGGACATTTTCTGTGCCGCAACAGTGAAAAGAATGATGGTTTGTGTTAATTGTTGAATTGTGTTTTGCAACATTGTTCCAGCTGTCATTGTCTCAATTTCCGGAAAATCTAGACAGCCGCGCCGAGTGGCAGTGTGGAGACTGTGACAGATTTTTGCTTCCCCGATAACCATCATTCAAACAATCATTAATCATCAATTTGCCTTGTTTTGACAGAGAAACACACACATACACTCAGACACACACGGGCACATTGACGCAGACATTGTTTCATATGTGACGTGTTTTCTGCCTTCAGCTGATCCTAGAAAGAATCACTTTGCCACAAAAGGAATATTTTCTCTTGGCTGCTGTTGACTGCTGTTGACACCATCACAAGCCAAGTTGAGAATATCTCTTCATTTGTTGTCAAGCCTGCATAAACAAGCGTTTTTTTTCAGGGGTCTCAGAGATTGAAATCTACTATAAACCACTGTGCTTCCCTACAAACTTTCCCCACCACGACTGTTGAACTGAGCAATATTCATCATGCACTTGTTTTCTGTATAGAAGTTCTTACTTCATATCATCGTTTAAATACAGTTGATGAATGTCTAGATAAGTTTCATTGTATTAATGGAGCATGGAGTGTAAATCTGCCATCACCAGGTGTTGTGGCCTTTTACATTCACTTCACGTCTGCATCTATGTTCTACATTATAACACTTACATTCTGTGTGTGCATGAGTATGTCAGAGAGACACACTTACACACACTGAGGAGGGGGTGATAGACAGTGTAAGAAAGCATTACACATATCCTGAAATGCCATCTGATGAGTGGTGAAGTGAGACTTTGCATCTGCACTGCACAAATGAAGTCACTGTTGGCCAGTCGCCTCGGATTTAACCCTTCATTTACATGCTCACATTGGATGGTTTTTTTTTTAATGTATACTCATTCAGCCTTGTGGTGCACATCTTTTATTTTCCTTGCTGCGTCTTTGTCTTGTAGTAAATATTTTAATTGACGTGCTGTCATTATTATTGAATGTGGACATAGACTTTTCTTTTTGCTTTGAAGGGACAGTTCACCCCAGAATACATATTTTTCTTCTTGTCTGTGGTGCTATTTATTAGTGTATTATTGTTTTGGTGTGAGTTGTTGAGTGTTGGGGTGTCTGCCTTCTCTCCAATATAATGGAACTGGATGGCATCTGGCTTGTGGTGCTCAAAGTGCCAAAAAAGCATTTTTAAAAGACTCAGCGGCAATGTCTTTTTCCAGAAATCATGACCTGGTTACTCAAGATAGTCCACAGACCTTGTTGAGAGCAGCTTCATGTAGGAACAATTTCCTTTCTACCAAACTACACCCACCAACTGTGCCATGGCGCAGAAGGAGGTGTATATCTACTCATGGAGAAGAGGCTTGTGCTTGTGACACCACAAGATGTATACATTAATGGTGTCCTCCTCAGCTGACCTGTAATGTTAGCCAGCTCAGTGGTGCTACTGTAGGTGAGCTAGCAGCAGATGCACGCTTTCTTCTGCACTGTGATACAGTTGGCAGGTGTAATTTGGCAGAAAGAAATAGTTCCTATATGAAACTGCTCACAACAAGGTCTGTGGATTATCTTGAGTTACCGGGGTCATGATTTCTGGAAAGAGACATTGCTGTTTAGTTTTTCAAATGTACGTTTTTGCTGCTTTAAGTGCCACAAGCCAAATGCCATCTAGTTTCATTATATTAGAGAGAAGGCAGACATCTCTACAGTCAATATCTCCAACACTCTGCAACTCACCCCAAAAAATCTAGACTGATAAATAGCACCACAGGTAAGTGGAAAAAATATATATATTTGATGATGGGGTGAACTGTCCCTTTAACTTACTATTATGAAGTAAATATTGATTGCACAGTGTAACAGCATTAGAATAATAACAGTATCTGCGTTTAGATTGGTTTCCTTGTTTCCACTATACAGTTCTGTCTGGTAGTGGGTACAATCTCCTGGGAAAATGAAGGCTGGATTTATGGCACAAAGTAAGTAAGTCAACCACCATGCAACCAAAACAGCAAGAGGATAGTGCTTTTGTTTTCCCAAGTATTATTCGCTCTTTCAAGTAACCAGAGTATCAGTGTAACTTGCAGTTACTATCCCCGGTAGCTATCCGGTTACCTTTGTGACAGTGGCGCCAACAATAATACCTTATTTTGCCAAGAGCTTGGAAGCACTTGAGAGGAAACAACTGATAAGTTTCTACCTTAAATCAAAAATTAAAGGCGTTAACATTTGCATTTTAGCTTTTTTAATATGGCAATTGTTGAAAAGTTGACATTTCCCACAGCTACAGTGTTGGAGTACTATGATTTCCATTGATAAAACACTAGAGACAGGAAGTTTCAAATACCTGGCCTCTCTCACTTCATGCCCACTCCCTTTTCTTGCTTTTTTTAGCATTCATTCAACTTCCTAGCCAGGCTTACCCTGAACCTGACACACAAATCCTTTCAGAACATTGTGGTCTGAGAAACTTCTATCAAAAATGCATAGCCCTAGTGACAAATGGTACAACTCTGTACCTTGTTTTTGTAGAGTATGCGTAGCTTTATTAAATAGATGCACACACAGGGCAAGTCTTTCAGACCTTGTGTCATTCTTTGCTCTCTTTCCATGTCCTCCTTTTTCTGTCCTCACTTTTCAGCTTCCAAAAAAAAGTCGGCTAGCTTTCGCCAGTAAAAATGTCAAGCCTGCTCCGCCATGTGAAAACTTATAACTCATTGGAAGGCGTGTTTTCTAGAGGGAACAGCCTCACCAACCCCACAGCTGAGTGGGTTTCTCCGCAGCCAGTTTCTGTTCTCCTGTGGTCCGCAGGAATGTGGCTCACACAATGATGGAAAACCCACAACCAACAAAGTGTTTTTCCCATGCATGAGGTCTCATTTGACCAATGCATGTGTGCCCCTTCTGGATATACACACAATAGAAATCCGAGAGCACTTGCTCAGCAGGGGACATGAAATAGATCACTGTATGACAGGTGTGATTGCATGTTTTTGACAAGTCTTATAACTAATGGGCCCATTGTGGAAAGGGTTTTACAAGTCTAATTTTCTTTTTTTGCTTTTGTGTAGTGACTGTCTAATTTTACAACTCTACTAAATTAAAAAATGTAGTAAAGGACATGTGCTGCAATTTGCAGACAGTTTTTTATTATGCTGTTGGACTTCATTCATTAAAAATGGTACTTTTAGACTCTTGTGTATATATTTTCACATTTGTGAGATTTACACCCAATTAATGAAGATGTTCTGATCAGTGATTGGTGGAACTGTCAGTGACAGCTATAGGTGAGGCCACCACCAGAGATTAAGAGGGTGGTTGGGTCATGGTGTAGGGAAGTAGTTAGCCAGCCTTTTTGTCTCTATTATCAGGCTTCCTGAAATAAAGTGGGAGGAGTGGGGGCATGGGGGCTGGGCCTGGCTCTCTGTTTGATCATTGATCTCCATGACCCCATTTGAAGGGTCTTAATCTCTCGGTTGACCTCCTCAAGGATTTTTTTTTTGAGGAAGGCTGACAGGGGTGGATGTTGACTGGGAACTATCTAGAGAGTGAGGATGCTGTTGGGAAAGTGACGGGGGTGTTTTTCCACTTGAGTGGAGATACAGGGGTGTAATGAGCCCGGAAGGTGTGTGGATACACGTGTGTGCACATGCACAAGTCTGTGCAAACTTTGTACAAGCTGCTTTTATTTTTCTGACTGCTTAACCACAGATACTCACACATCAGTAAATTTCGCCATCAGAGTTTATATAGGCCTAGCTCACCCACGCTCAAGGTTTTGTTGTCTAGCACAAGCATGCCTTTTCTGTGCAGAGTTTTTGTTGTGCAATTCCTGGTGTAGACTGATCTGCGTCATGTTATTTAGACAAACATGCCTCATGTCCTCTTTTTTCTCCTTTCTCTTCCCTTCCTTTCAAATCACTTTAAGCTGTACAAGTAGTAGTTTTGTAATACCTGCTAAAACAACAAGGTACAAATATGCACCAGTGAAGTCAAGTCGATATCCAGCTGGTATAAAGGTGATTTTCTATCCTAACCTCACTGAATGAACATGTCGCCCTCCTTGGAGGATATTCTTCCATCATGCAAATGTCTAACTCTGACTAACTTTCCTCTAGCCTTTGTGCCTCAAGTCTCCAAGGCACTACTCTCCATGACAATAAGAGGATAACACTGTCTCTGTCTTCAGGGCTCAAACTGAATGTTGTGACAAGACAACCAGACTGCACCCTTTCACATACATCGGCACCGCAGTTGAGCTGCTCCAGACACTAAACCAATGGTACTGTCCATGTCCTCATGACAGTGTTAATCGGCAATGGTGGATTTCACTGTAATTTTTATTTTGTTCCTAAGAGTTTTGTATTTACCTTTCCCCAAGAGTTACTTATAACAGTTATGCTCTGTTTCCTCTCCTCTTGTCAACAATGTAAACCCTCTCTTTTGACTCACAGATCACATGGATTAATACTGAGTTTGTTTGTTTTTTTATAGCACTTCTTATGCACTTAATTTCAGTGAGTGATCAAAAACAATACATTAACTTTTCAGCAATAAAGCCTATTTTGATTAAATGATCATCCCATTTACACTTGTCATTTGAAGTGTGAGAGTTAAGACTACTACTTTAATTTACACCTAGGCAAATACTTATGTAAGGTCTCTGTTGCAGATTACAAATCCAATTTGTTGTTTTTTTTGGGGGCTACATGCAAATCAGACTCCTCCAGTTCAGAAGGTGTTTGGTAGCTGCCAAAAATACCAGGAAAAGAAGAACTTTTACACTTTGGAGTTTAGTTAAAATAACAGCTTAGCAGGCGTTAGCCAACAACTACCCATAACTCCACACATACACATGAATGAATCATATTTATGAACTAAGAGTGAGACAAAAATGTTATCGTCTTCACAGGCTCCAACTCACTCCACTCCCTCACCCATACAAATCATTCAATGGTTGTACTGATCAGGGATCAGATAAACTCTCCAGCAGCTACATTTTTTCCGTGTTGCTTTAATGAGAGAGAACAATGGCTAATTTTCGTGTCATTTTAGCTGCCACTTTCACAAGGACAGATGAGACAGACCATGGATGTATCTGGAAAACCAGACAGTGAGTGGCTGTTTCCACAGGCTGCTTACTGACGCAGTTACACTCTGGGACAAGTTGAAGATTACGTATGCATCTTGGAGGGACTGGTGCATTTACACCTTTTCCACATCTGGCTAGAATGTGTCTGAAATCACCTCCGGAGCTGATTTCAACAATCACATTTCAATCTGCCTTGAATGTTTTTTGGATGCATTTATAGTCAGCTTTATTAAAATCAGATTGCGATCCAATCTGTCCTAGATGCATGAAGTAACTAAGTGTAAATGAGGTCTATAAGTAACAATTCTGCCTTCTGCGTCCGATATACAATGAACAATACTACGACCAGTTATTTTGGTGCAGTTTCAACGTGTCTTTTGTCATCGATGTCAGTGGGTTAATCAAAAAATGATTGTGTAAGTAACTATGTATCATTGACCTGACCATGTCGGGCCACATGATTTTCCCATTACCTGGAGTTGTTATTGTTACAAAACCAGCTGAAAACTGAGTCAGATGCAACTTTGTTGTTGCACTGGGGATCAAGAGCATTAAGTACAGTACACGCTTTCCTTTACCAGATATTGGATGATGTCACTGTTTGTGACTTACTTCCCAAAGATCACTTCAGCAGATTAACATCCAAAACACCCAAGGGTTGGAGTGACTGATTCAGGTGGTCCATTTGATTTGATTACAGGGAATAACACACACCAAGTTGTTTTGAAACCAGTTTTGTGCTTAATGACTTCTCAGAAAGGATGAAATTTGCAGCCCCCTTTCTTTGATTTTGTGTTTTGCTGACATAAATCACAGTTTTGCAATACAGTTTACTGAGGTCACTATGTTTTCCCTTCTTTGTAACGGCTTCTTTCCAGTGCAATTAGCAACTGATGATAAGGTGTTTTGGTGCACTCTTTATTTTGAGGCTTTCATGTGGATTGCAAACATCTACAAGTTTTGTACGGAGAAAAAACACCATGACAGGAAGAAGGCAGAGGAGACGAGATGGGAATGTTTTCATTTGAGCGTCTTTGGTATTCAGGCCAGATAATTAAGTCCCTTTTAACTTTTAACTTGTCTCTTCTTTAAGACCTCCAGATGCGCCCGAGTGTTGTCAGACAAGGTGTGTCGCTCTAACACGCCCATCCATGAGCAGCTGTGCGGATGTGCTCATTTATGCATGCATGCGCGCACCCGTGGAAATCAAACAGTCGTGTTTTACATCAACAAACCTTTCTGCCATAATCTCCCTTCCTCGTTGTGTCACACTCCCACACACGCCATGGTGTTATGTGGTCAATTCACTGCTCACCCTCAGGAATGCAGCTGCACTCCAACTCCACCACATGTAGATACACACATACACCGTGGTCTCCCTCTCCTTTACTGTCCTCAGCTGGAAAGGTTTAAAAAAAACTAACTAACACGAGATCCCTGGGAAGGAAACCATAAAGAATGGATTTGATGTGAAGAGGAAAACCACAGCGCTGGGTGAATTGTGATAATGACAGACGGAACACTTCCTGGCTTCTTGTTTTGAGGGGAGATACTGATCTCAAGCAGTGTTACCTAAGATACTCAGTGTAGCCAGGCACAGAGATTACACTGATGAGGCTGAGGAAAAGCGAGAGGGCCAAGGAAACACAAAGCTGCAAATGAGAACAGTGTTGTGGCAGAATGTCAGTGCCCCAGACCTCCCCTTCTGCTTATCTCTCTGCCCATCGTCTGGGGCTCTTTTATCAGCACACCAATTGTATCCAGGCCACGGGGTTTTGCCTGTGTTTTTATACTAGCTCTTTTTGGTAGGTGTGCTAGAACACACTCTTATCAAGCTGTCGCATCAGTAATGAAGAATTGATAGACAGCTCTTGCCCCATTTTACACATACTGCACATATTAGCTCATCTTAGAAGAGACAGTAAGGTGACTTTTTGGCTTTTAGACCTGGGAGGCAAACATGGTCGGTTGTGGCTTTGGACTGGTGTAAAAATACCCAAACCTGTTTAATATTAAGCCAAACACTGGTCCGGACTGGTACACAGAATTTTGACACTTGGTGTTGCACTTAACCTAGCAGCTGTTTAGTGGAACATACTAGCTGTATGAGCTGTCGTGTCACATCATGCAACATCGGAGCTATCAGCTGCGCACTTAAGATCAGCAGGAGATGTAACCACTTAAAAGATGGTTGAATACACTTTACATTTCTACATTGGTCATTTTTAAACAGAAAACACGTTCTATATTGTGATATTCAGTGGCAATGACATATAATATAGCCGGCTTAGCTTGTTAATTAGTGATGGTCATTTAGCTTACCAAAACCTTTCAGTTCTCTGGCGATCTTCCTCCAGCCAGCTGCCACATTATTATTGTCTTTGCAGTGGATTAAGAAAGAATCATGTAGATACTTCCTCATTTCAGCTTAATGGTCTGCCATTCCTCAGCCATTGTGGCGCTTTCAAGGTGAGTCATAGCAATAAAGAGAAACAGAGCTTCCGACAAAAGTTTAGCTCCAAAAGGCAAACTGCGTCGCTCACGGCCAAATAGAACACCTCTTTTATGGGCTGTAAATCCAAAAAGAAACCCACCCAGAAACACATGAACTTTAGTAAACAACATTGTGCGACGTTCGTCCGCCATCTCACCTCTACTGTAATTTGATCTCCTTCATGTTGCTGACGCCAGCCTGGGCTTGGCAGTAAATTGCAGACACCGCCATTAGTTTGTATATAAACAATACATTATGTAATAACATTGTCATATTTCTTATTACTAATGCAATACAAGTTGGATTTGGCAACGTGACGCCATCAGCACAGACTGATGATGTAGACTACATTTTAATTTGCCAGAGTTTTTCACAATGACAAGATTAAACAGTTTAAGTTGGTACAACAGACCGGACTGGACCAATAAAACCAGAAATCGTCCCAACTGTAGTTGTGGCCTGATTTTGTATCTCTATTAACTCTCCTCTGTGAAAATATTTTGAGGGTACTCTCCCTTGCCAGCACATCATTTACATCAGCCTTCACTCGTATGATTGTAGGATGTCCTATTCAATTAGCACAAAGTGACTTTGACTGCTGTTTCGGTCTGCGTGGTGGTCTGTCTTGCTCTCCAGATCTTTACCTGGAGCTCAGATTCATGATTCGTAAAGTGCAGCACCACCGAGGATGTTGGTTCTATAGTTCTTGCCTGTCTATACTTTCCGTCAGTTGTTCAGAGATGTGATGGTGCAGGAACTGATCATGAATCAAACAAATGAATAACATTTAGTGGTTATCAGAGTTGTCACCGCATAATGCAGGTAATAAGGCTACATGAGTTTGCCTCCCATATACTGCTGTTGGTGTATTGTTTTCCAAGCTGATTTCCCATGCACACATACACCAGACAAACTCACATTGTTATAATGATGCTCTGCACTCTATCCATAGCCTCCGTGTTTTAGCATCTGCATTCCTTCATGGCACAACCACCTCCAGATGTTAACCTCCTATACTGTACCCATGCACATTTTTTTTTTCTGAAAAGGCAGGGAACCCTTGCTTGGATTGGATTTCCCCCCCATAAAGACACTTTATTTGCCAACGTTTTTCATCTCTTCAAAAGACGCAGACGTGGGAGCCCCTCAACAGAGCATTCTGGATAAAACATTAGGGGATGTGGGCCTCACAAACAAACTCTCTCCCTGTCCTAAAAATTCGAGTGACAACTTGGGATATAGGACTGAGTAGAGAAGAACAGGTTTAACACAAGACCCTGACGTCAAGTTTTTCAGTTATCATACTATGCAGAAAGAATGTAGCCTGAATGCATTATTCATCATGTAGAGGATGTGATGACTGCAAGGTTAGACTATCTGTGTATGCCTCAGTTTCACACTCTGCTTGTATTTTACTTTTGAATCACATTTTTGTGACTTTCATTTATACTAATATCAGGATGGACACTTTTTTTTTCTACAGTTGCATGATGGAAAAGACTCAAGAAAATTATTCTTGCGCTGGTGCAATCTTTGTGTCAATGGACTGTAGACATGCACGTATATGTATGTATGTATGTGCTTATCCAAGAGTTTCATCTTTGTTTTCCTGTCCATCCTGCAACCAACTTACCCCCTGTGATGGCAGACATGACTGATCTGCGAGCTTGTCAGGTACCATCAGTGCAAAGCTGGTGCCATGTGACGCTCCCGGCGGCTTGCCAAAAGCTAATTGTGCTAATTGGTGAGCGCCAATCCTGTAACAAGGCTTTGAGGGGCGACCCACAGACACAGATGAAAGCGTTCAGATTTGTCTTGTGTCAAGGTCTTGCGGGTAATCGCCGCATCCGTTGACCTGCAGGCCAGAGGGGCAGGACCACAGCGCTGTGGCCAGTCTGTGTGTGCAGAGGAAAGAGTACGGGGGACATGAACTGGAGGAGCCACACGCTGGATCTTCCCAGACATCAGTGTCTGGAGATTAACAATGACATTATTACAGCTTGTGTCTAAAGCTAATAATTTTTCTTTTAATCCCTATGCATGATGTAATTTCTACACATTATTCTTATTTTTGGTAACATTTACTCTGGAATATATTCACACAAACATCTGTAAAACGAATACTGGTGATGGTATTTCCTTAAAATCAAAACATGTCATTCCCTGAGTTGTGTGCATCTAAAGCCAGTCCTATGCTCTGTTCTGTGGAAAACAGTAGAGTATATATAATCCAGTCTCAGGATTGATAGAAGAGCCCAGAAACCAGACAGAAACTCTCCCAAGGGCTTTAACAGTCACCAGGTCATTTTACTTTTGCAGCTTTAGTTGTCTGATAGCCTTAGCTTGGGGTGGAGGGTGGGGGGTGTTTGGTGTTGGCTGTCTACGATGGAGAATCGGTTTAAAAAACTGATGAACATATGCCTCTGTTTGTTTCTTCAGCTGTTTGTTGGTTGTCTCAAGCTTATTCTAACGGGTGTAACATCCTATTTTCAGAAATCCCTTAGTCAATTGTCATACTGTCTGGGAACCTGTTAAAGGTTTTTACATAGCACTCAGAGAGCCCTGTGCAGGATTGTCTGTCTTCAAGCATAACATGAGACGAACCTAAGACATCCACTTTTTCATCAGGAAATGTAGACATGTTAGGAAAATGCTGTCTGACAAACCGACTTTTGGAAAGACAGCCATATAGAAGTCTAAAAAAAATTCAATTCAATTTTTTAAATGCAAACAAACAGACTCTAAATTATGGTAAAGGAACACTTCACCTGTAAAGTGACCATTGGTATATCATTACTCACCCCGTGGTACCTTAAATTTGTGAAGAAAGCTTTGCTCTTCTTGCATACCCTATTGGCGAACATTCTTCATGAATTAAAGCAAACAGGGTCCTCATTTAACAACAGCAAAGCTACATTAAAATGTCATTTTACAAACTGGCAGTATAATCCAAGTCACAGTTATCTATTTTGTGCTCAGTACTTCCCAAATACATGCATTTTCACAAAAATATCACAATTTAAAATGTGTCCGTTCAAAGAGTTACACGCATAGTTGTTTAGTGACTAATCGGCAACCTCCAGGGCTGAAAATGAAGCCAACACAACGTGCCAAAAACAGCTTTGAGTGGTCACTTGGGGCTGGCTTTGGAAGCGAGTCAATCCTCATAGACCTCCATGTTTTTACAGCCTGTAAAAAAGAGAGCTAATTTTCCCTTATTGACAGCTGTATGGGAGGTAATTTTTTATATAACTTACCCGTTAACACTTTATTAAGGTTACAGTTTGGAATAATTAAGGGTGGGCCACTTTGACTGACAGACCGTCTGCCGAAAGTGGCCTCAGCTTCTCAGTCACATTCAACCCTCGCTCCATCTCCAGCCTCTTGCCCAAATACGGCCACGTCTTGCTCCAAAAAAACAAAAACAAGATGGCGACGGCAGAAATGCAAACTCCACCACGGTAGTTTCCAATAGGTTTCCAATGGGTGACATCAAAATAGCTTCGTCCATTACTTTTACAGTCCATGGTACTGATGCGCACAGCATGCTCTACTCATATGCGTAGGTGTTTTATATTCTAGAGTTTTAGTGAGAATGCATGTGTTTGGGAAGCACTGAGCAAAAGACTGGACAAATGAGACTTTGATTATACTGCAGATGTGTGAGAGTTTGTGAACAGATGTTTTGGTATAGTTTTATTGCAGTTAAATAAGGACCCTGTTTACTTCAGTTCATTAATGGTGTTAATCTTTTTTTTTTTGATTCTGCATTCTCTGTGGAGGCATGAGAGGAAAACAAAGTTTTCTTAATTAATTCAAGCTAACACATGGTGAGTAACAGACATACAAATTATAATTTTACGAGTGAAGTATTTCTTTAAGACCAACATTTTAATGCAAGCATTCTGACCCTGGTGCATATCTGATTTGTGATCCACAGCTCAGATGTGCATTCACGCTGGTAGACATCCAATCATCACATAATAGCCGAGTATATTTACCAAACTATATCAAAGTCAAGCCAAACATCCTCTGCTCACTATGACACATTCAAACATATGCTGTCGTGCGCCTGACATTTAAGGGGTCAGTGGTTTCATGAGTCAGCTTGTGGTCCAGCTTGACATCAGGTGAGCTGAGCCTTTGCTAGATCAAGTGCCAAAAACACACACACACGCGCACACATGCACCACTTCATTTCTTGCTTCTCCTTACTTCTCTTCGGCCTCACAGATATTCTGGGACAGATTAATCTAGACTTTCCCGATAGGGGGCAGCCCAGAACCCAGATAGTAAGTCACTCCACTCAGTTAGGATGACTTGCATGGAAATCATGGAGTCAGGTTGTTGCTTGTGTTGTTGCTGCTGCAAATGAACTCCATAATGTCTGACTTCTTCCCAGTCAATGAACAATTTAGCAGTCTACCCTTGAACGTGTGTTTAGTTGATCTTGTCTTTTCATGTAACAACTCCTGCAATGTAGGTGGTATCATACTCAGGGTTACTGTAATATACTGGCTCTTAGCCAGAGGCTTTTGGTGCGGCTTAATGTACTTTACTGTATTTGATTGAAAACATGTAACATTTCATCACAGATTAAATAAACCTCAGCTGTCAGTTATCTGAAGTTTTTGGCTTTGGTTTCACAAGATTTAATTAAATGTTGTATCTAAGTGATTGAAATGTATTTTAGTAGTTTCCTTTGTACTGTAATCAAGTGTGAAATACAATATTACCTAATTATAGCAGATTTTTTTCTGCATACCTGGGTTAAATAATGTCTGGAACTTGATACGTCCCTGCACCCCATATCCATTCATCCACATAATGCAGTCATTACTGTGCTGCACTAAGATGAAGTATTTTCACTCAGCTGGAATGGTAGTGATTATATATTAAAAATGTAACAAAGCAGAAGACTCAACAATCAGTCCTAGAGCGCTGAGATTTGGTTGCCATACGCTGCATTGAAAGACAGATCAAACACACCTCCCTCTTTGACTTAGTTACACCTGTGACAGCTCATGTTGGAGGGGTTAAACTGTGTGTGCCAGAAATCAAATGAATGCACAGAATACTTGGCAAGTCACTCTTCCCCAGTGCAATGTAGCTACATGAACATGTAAACTGTCTGAGTTTTGCAGACATTGCTGCAGGGCAGAGGGAATTACACTGTCACACAGAGGATATGGAGCTGCCGTGATATCCTCTTGGCACATAGTTGAAGACCATCCAGGTGGAAATTGGTATGATCTGCCAAGAGGGAGGTGGGGAGTGAGGTAGTTGCGTGGGAGGTGCTCATCTGCATCAGCAAGCACGGTCTTTCATGTAAACGGTGTATGGCTTTACCTGTTGTAGCAATCAAAGGGAGAAAAGGTGGTATGTAATGATAGATATTAAGGCTTGTGTGCATGTGTTTCAGGTTTTGCATACTTGTACATTTTTGGGATTCATTAAGTTGTGTGCACATCTGTCAGTGCTGTACTTGTGCCACACAGCAGGGACACGTGTCAGTGGGATTTGAGTTGTATCCCTGTGCTTGTAATTGAAAACAGGAGCTCTCTGTGTAAGATTTTCTCTGATTATACAAATCAGTGTTTTCTAAGACATCTGAAAAGGCATATAAACTTAATAACTGTGGGGTTTTATATTCTAAAATTAATTAAAAACTACACAACCTCTTACATATCCAGTCATTCTCAACATATTCAGCAGTTATGCTTAATGGTGTTTTATTATCTCTGTCTTTTCATGCCAAGTCAGTCCAAATTAATTTTGAATAACAGCAATGTACAGTTAGTGTTATTTAAGACAAATGTAAAGGGATGATAAAAGCACAGAAAAGTACCTTTTCCTAGTCTATTGCATGTGTTACAGCTTGCTACAACAAATATGTTGATAGACTACGAATTGGAAATGCAGAACATGACATTAGCACTTTGTTATGGTGCATTCAGACCAAGTGTGAAGCAAATTTTCGCCTATTGTTACTTGCGCAAAACAAGCCACTGAAGTGCAAGTTGTGCTAACTAACTTGGGAAGGCAGCTTATGCGTTAGTGCTAACTTGGCTAATAGTAAAGTAGGCTACAACCGATAGCCAGAATCAAGTAACAAATCCATATTTTCAGAACATATCTTGTAGTCCTGTGGCTTCACTCACTTTTATCCAAGCTCTTTAATTTTTTTTTGTTTTGTCTCTGTACAGTATTGACGTTGGGTCATAGAGCTCTGGGTGCCCAAAGTTGGCAACAGAAATTTTGTCAGTTATTTCTGATTCTCCTTGAAATAGGATGAATCTCAGCATTGATAGACATTTGCATCACAGCCTCACACAAATCTTTTGGCAAAAGTTGAAACATTTCAACACGCACAGCAGCTTACTTGCTGTTAGTGTCACCCAGTGCAAATTTGGGTCTGTTTGTGTCTTTGCATTGACTATTTATGTAATCGCATTCTGTTTTGAACACAACTTCACACTGCTGTCATCTCTAACTTTAGAGTCCCCTCTGCAGGTAAGGCAGGCTCTGCAGTGTGACGTGATGTAAGCCTGCATTTGAAAAAGACTGCCAAATAGTTTGTGTTGCCTGTGTTGACTGGACAGTTTCAAATGATAGAAACCAGTCTATTCTTGGAATTTAAAGTGCTGGTACCATTCAGATTTGCCTTTATCAGACTGTGTGGTTCAGATTGTTTCCCTGCCTTAAAGGAGTGATGTAATTCTTAAGCATTACTTAAAGATAATAAACACCTGATAATTTCACCATCTTGACTCTTATAAATAAGGGCATAAAAAGAATAATGAGCAGATTAATAGTAAATCGTTGCCAGATTTGTCTTTTTCTGAAATTTGCAAACAAGCACTCATCCACATTCCTTCACTTTCTGACTTAAAAACACCTCTATTTTATAAAAGTCGACTGAACAAAACGCAAGGGCAATATTGAACTGCCATAATCCTGTGCTGTACATGAGTTGGAATTTGGTGCTGAAGCTAATGTTTGCGCCTCCTGACTAAATATCTCTTGGAGTTCTTTTGTCAAAAGTACATTCTTTCATTCCCATGCCCCAGCCAAAGCTGGTAAACAGCCATGGCCACCCTGTCTGCAGACACAGACCAAAGCACATTTAATGGCTCTGAAAACTGTCTACCAAAAATGGAGATGTGACCGACAGGATTTGGAAGCCAGGTGTCTTGAGCACCACAAGCCTGGCTGGGTATGATTAAAGCCGCGGCATTATCTCAAACATTCTTCAAGCGAGATAACGTATCACGTTAAAGGGGTTACTTAACCGAACTGACTACTGCTTTCTACTCACTGTGTGTGAGTGTGTATGCCATTAACCAGCTCTAACATAACTTCCAGTCGATGAGTAGGCCTGGTATGTATACGTCTGGTAGGTTTTGATTACAAATTAGTAGAAATGTTCCTATATTTAGAAAGACTGTGAGTGTGGTCTACTTGCATGTGTTTTTTGTTTTCATCTGGCCAGTACACATGGACCCCACACACCCCTGGGACTAAAATGTGATCTCTGTCTGGATATGCTATTTGTATAATCATTAATCCAACCACGCCACATGTGTTTACGCACGTTATTTATGCGTTGTGTTGTCTGCATGCTGTCCGCGTTGTGATGGCGTCTCAGTTTTCACCACAGAAAAGAGGTGAGCAGGGATGTGGTGTTGAAGAGTGTGTGAACAAGAACAAACAAGGCAGGAGTAGAGAGATTTGACATTTCTTTTCATTTTCGGTGCAGACAATTATTTGGCTCACACAGAAGGAGAAAAAAAAAAGACTTACATTTTGCCAAAGAAGTGGCAATTGTGGCAGACGGTATGCGAGCAATGCTGAGTGGAGTCAGAGTAGGAAGGAAGGTTGCACAGTGGAGACTGAACCAAAAAAATGACAGCACTGGACATGACTTGATAATTGTTTCAAACTTAACATTACTGCAGCGTAAAAAGAACAGGAAAAAAAAAGTAAATGGATGCTTTTTACGTACTGAGTTCAGTCTCCCATGGATTTAAATACTAACGTCATGTAACTTTACACTGCAAAGCATAACAAACTGATTGTTGATGTGATATTGTCAGCAAACAGAACAGCTTTATTTAAATCCATTATTTTACTACGTTAACTAATCTTTACAGATGTTAAGATGTAAATGCTAACAAGCTCTTTATTCCTGACCTGTTGAGTTGTTTTGGTTTCTTGAACTATTTGAAGCAGACGATCTGAGCAGCTGACATGGGAAGGTGACCGCTAGCCTCAGCAGTCTTCGTCCTTCCTAAACTGCTACTTAAAGTCAGCCAGCATCAATCTTTTTCTCCTAAGTCACTCCCACACACATCTCAAGGCCTAACCGTCGCCGTTTGCAGTGCGTGCTGCGTTGGGCAGTTCCACTGTTCCAGCTCGATTTGTGTCTTAATCGCGCCAGATGACAGACGAGTCCCCTGGGCTGTCTGAGCCACATGAGACGCTCTTCCTCAGCTTCCTGTGATCTGGATTACCCTCCCAAAGTGCTCAAGAGCTGAGTCAAAGGAAGACGGGAAAAATATTATGGCATTATTACCCTAACAGATAATTTAAGGTTGAATAATGTCTTAACTTCACCACATCTTGAACTCATCTGATTCACCAAACAGAGCTCCACAGTCACTTTCATTCAGAAAATATCAACAAAACAGCCTTTGATGGCAGCTATGCTGTTTGAATGCCTAGAGAGAGCAACACGTCACGGCGTGTCTTCCCATCATATTTCTTCGTCTCTCGTTCTCTGATGCAATGCAGATGATATGCCTCATATGCAGCGCGACATCTTTTGTATTTAAATTGTGACTTTCACCGAGTTTGACCCTTTTTTTTCCTCCACAAACTTTCCCCTCTGGGAACAGTTCGATGCTGTTTGTTGGAGCTGATGTGGGTGGTGTGAGCCATGCAACCCTGCCACCCTGCTCCAGTGTCCTCGTCTGTCCCTGTCTGGCCTGCCCACCCCTCCACCTCCCTCCCGCGGTGTCCTTTCTGAGGGCCAGCTCCTCTGAACCCAAACAACAGTTCCATTTGTTTTGCCAAGGCTGGGAATGCACTCAGCCATCTTTAGCTGTGTTTCTGCCAGCCCTGCTGGATGCCAAACCTGTGGACCTTACTCATATGCCAGCTCTTCCCTTTCTTTTGCTTTCTTTCACTCTGTCTGCCGGAGTTTGTGACAGTGCCAATGTCTAAGTCAGTGGTGAAGGGTCCTGAGAAGGGACTGCCTGTGTGTCTATGTGATAGTGAACCTATCGCACTGTGTACGCCACAATCAGGCTAGACGTTGCTGAACGACAGCACATTCCACTGCAGTGAAGGAATGGTTGAAGAATCAGATAAAGCTGATACATGATTAGTTGTAGCAAAGTTTAAAATCTTCACTTTGTGTAAATTCACACATGTGAATTTTGCCATTTGCGTCATCACCAGCTTTACTTTGTTGCTGTGTGGTTGTGGCTGTCTCAGTTAGTGTGCTATGCTACAATAGCTACTGTCATTATTACATGACACATTTGTACTTCCTTTTGCAGCAAGTTGCAGAAAGTGTGATTAAAATTCTGGGTATCTTCAGTCAGTAGTTCATATAACATTGTAATTCTGATTTTTTTCAGACATGTATAGCAAATATATCTCAATGTTAATACCAGTGATACCCTAGTCTCATGTCTTAAATCCACAAAACAGACACTGGCCATCAATTGTGTTCATTGTACAACAATAACCTTTTTGGCTCTGATAATAATGAGGTTAGGTGTATTAAATAGGGGTATATATTAAAAAGTAATGTTGCAGTATTTCAGGGTAATTTTGCAGTAATTAATTTTTTGCTGATGTGACAAAATACTGACAAATATTTTATTATTAATTTCAAGAACATACATCTCCAACTAATTAAGTGCTGTATTTTTTATGTCAGCATAAAGATAACAATTCAGTAAAATATACAGTAAAAACGTATAAATTATTTCTCCGTACTAAAGTTTACAAACAACAACAGTTAGGGCTAGAGGCTGTGCTGCTGCCAGAGGAGCCGCTAACTGAGTTTACTCTGAGCAACAAGTTGCTAAAAGGATCTGACAAGTACAGAGATGTTCATTAAACATTTGGGATGCCCAGGTCTACCGATGCCACTGCATATGACACTTTTATAATTTTCATACATCAATTCCTAGATATCTTTCAGGGAAAAAATCCAGAGACAGTTTGTCATATGTCCTGTATCATTACTTTCACATTGTAGCAGTCGTAACATTTTACTTTTACACTGTTCCTAAAGGTGTGATTGTTAAAACACCATCATTCAATTTTTCTGTTTTTACAGCAGATGTATCTCTAACTGGAGCATGCTGAGAACCAAGTAGTGAATATGTTTTTTCAGCTATTTGCATTTGAGCAGCCACTGCTCATTGGAGACAAATAGGCCATGGACTAGACATGAATGCCTCATTGCCCAACACTCCTCCATCACCGTTGTGTGGGAGATGGATGAGTGAGTATATGTAAACACTGCATAGTGCAGAACCAATGTGGAAATCTTCAGATTGCTCTTCAAGGACTCAAAGAAACACAAGTGGCTGATAGCGATCACTCGGTCTCACAGATCTGGTTGTAACCATCACTTCAAACAATCCCCAACGTGGCTTTATACACTTGGTGTGTGGAGACGTGTGGAGACGTTACGGAACGACTTACCGAAAATCTGTTCTATCCTGTTTTATTTGAGCAAGGTTTATTACTTAGCGTTAGGCAAAGGGTTGAGTTGGATGGACCTGTTCATTTTTTTTCTTGTGAAGCAAATTCTGGCATGTTTATGACCTGGGCCTCAGGTAAAACTAAGTTCCATCCTAGGTTAAAAAAAAGTGAAAGATCTGATGATGATGATGATGATGTAGACTCTTCATGACTGAAGCACTACCATAGTGCTTTCTTTTGATTTTCTCTACATGAGATTTCAACTTCTCAAATTCAGGCATGCAAGTGGCGTCTCTGTCAACTTGACAAACAGAACAACAGAGAAAGTGGGCGAAAAGGTATGGCCAGGGAGGGCTTCCTCGGCTGAGTGGAGAGAATGAAGAAAGGGGAGTAATCTGCTCTGTCTGGTACATTACCCATGAATGAGTCCTGAGCACGTCAGGGGAGTCATAGAGGATGCACTCTGGCCTTCGGACACAAAGAGAGGGCACGGCCAGTCACTTTGTAGCACTTAAATGCACCGCACATGCTTCCACACATCATTCACTTCAGTCATTTCTGGGCCTTTTCTTCTCCTTCATTTTGTTTTTGGACGCACGTCACATCCTCAACAAGTGCGTAACCCTTGATTGTTTTAATGTTGGTACTTGTGTGATTAAAAAATCGAAGACAAGACAATGAGTCTGAGAGGGCTTCGAATGCTTCCTGTGAAACCCCTCAACGTTGCTTAACATTACATCTCAGGGATATAAGAAAACTTTAAACGCCATCAACGAAGAAGTTATTTAAAACTAAATAAATGCAGGGGATCTTGGATTCCACGTTTTCCGCCTTGTTTTCTTTTGTCATTGCGTCTTTTTCTCCTGCTTTCTTGGCCCTTGAGTATTTATCTATGTTAGTGGGCAACCACGTTCTAAACAACTGGCCATTTGATCCCCGTGTCCCATCTCTCTCCACTTTTAGAACCAAGTGGCCTCTTAATGGGGATGTCCCGGCTGGCATGGGTGTGTCCAGACTTGCCTTAACCCCCCTACCCTAACAACGGGGGCCTTCCCAGTGAATCATGGAGATGTCTCAGAATGGATATGCTCATCTTTCAAGTAAATTGGGCAGTGTTATCCGCGGGCCTTATTCTTGACAACAGTTACCATGTAGGAGATCTGATTATAGCCCCATACTAGGTGTTCATGGCTTGCTCTGTGGTTATGATGTCATGAACACAAGAGATATCCATGACCTCAGTGTAACATGTTTATGTACCCGGCTCAATCCAGGGCACCGTAATGGAATGTAGGGTCTGCATTCCTCTATATGTGCATTATGATCTCATGACATGCAGCACCATATTGACCTTTCCTTGATCTGTCCACGAGGTGTATCATTACAGGTGATAGAAATGGCCCAAACTGCGCAGCAGAAAAAAGAGACACGGTAGTAATGATTCAGATTGAAAGAGGAGTGAACAATAGCTGTAATGACAGAGAAACAATTTCATACTTTGGTGTCTTTCCCTCTGCAGTGACTGATGCATGTGATGCCACAATTCAGCCTAATGATTGATAATGGTATGGTACATCATAGCCCAAAGTGGGTTCTGAACATTAGTGTATTACACCAATATAATTACTGTAATAAGACATATTAAGGCAGCAAAGCAATGCCTCATACTGTATTTATGCTTTTTATGTCTAATTATCTGTTTGCATGCACAACTAGCATTCCATGTTTCTTCTCATGGGTAATCACCAATCTTTTGTGGTGATTTAGATTATTTGGTATTTGAAATGTTGTCTGTTTAAACAGAAAGAGGTGAGGCACAGTACGGGGAGTGTTCAGATAGGGTTCGTTATCAGGCCGATATGGTGCTTCCAGTTGTAAGGATCTTAACAACGTTGCAGTCTCTGTCCAAAATTCATATTCTTGCAAGGAACATATTAAGTTACACATCAGGTGGCGATGCATTTTTGGCGTTCAGTTTCGCACTGTTCCAGTAGATTTGAACTGATAATGCACTCAGACTTTTTAAGGTATTTTGTTCTGCAGTGCAGTACAACTGCAACACAGACATTCGCTGCAGACAGTATTGTGTGGGACTTGGCAGACACCCCCTGAAGCGTCTTTTGAAAAAGGTTACCTTGTTTGCCCCTTGAGCTATTTTCGCTCTGCCTCTCTGTCTGGACTCGCCAGTCTGTGAAAATACTCCTCACTAGCCTTACCTCCTCCTCCCTCCCTCCCATCTCATGTCTGTCATGACATCACCACCATCAGGTATCCAAAGCAGACAGCAGTAAACGGGCGTTTGTTTAATAAGCATTATTAACACACCTGCTTTGCAGCACATTCCTGATTACACGGTCTAATGGGACGGGCACTTCAAGCAGGATTAGTCGAGCCTGGGGGCCTACACCTGAACTTCAGTCCTACACTCATATGCAAACATCTTCTAATTCAGACTAAAGAGGCTGTGGAAAAGTCTATTGTAACTCAGCCCTGACGGTGTGTTTGATCAGTGTGTTAGCCGACACACACCAAAGCCTGTGATCCACCCTGTTTATCTGAAACTCGTTTATAAAGTGAAAGAACAAAATTATAAGGTAATTTTCCAGAAGCCAAAATTTTGCCTGTACTGTATGTACCGAAAATATTGCAGTTGTTATTCCCATAACACACAGCAAGGTTAAATGGTATAGTTTCATGTTTGTTTTATATTTTCCGAAACCACTGGAGTCAAGTTTAGATGCTAAAAGTCGATTGCTTGTTTGTTAAAGGTCAAGTGTGTAGGATTTAGGAGGATATATTAACAGAAAGGGAATGTAATATTCATAACTGCATTTTCATTAGTGTATACTCACCTGAAAATACGAGTCCTTGTGGTTTTTTGTATGTTTGTCTGTTTGGTTTTTAACTTTAAATGAGTTGTTTATATCTACACACAGAGTGCAGAGTTTCCAAGTTGGCCACCATATTTTTTCTACATGCTTGGCACAGAAGTTTCAGCTGGTTGCAATCTGCAACCTCACTGCTAAATGCCACTGAATCCTGCTAACTGCTCCTTTGATTAACTATACTGTTGGGCATTTTAAGTAACTTCCATATTTTCATTAAATTATTATAGACTACTCAAATAGTCACAAAAAAGAATCTAACGTAAGACTAGGAATGTAAATTGGCCAACAGTGGGAAAACAAGTGCAAGTTTAAATTCATTTATTGAAAGCCAGGCTTTAATTAGCCTATTAAAACATAAATTCAAAGTTAGCATGAGAAAACTCAGTTAAGTTAATGTTGCTGCCGTTAGATAGGTTAGACGCAGCACTGAGGGACCACTCCAGAGTTCGGAGTCACTCTCCTCCTGGTCAGTTCAACGTCTGCTTGGTTAGCATGAGCTAACCAAGCAGCAGTGGCTAACATCCAACAACAAGCCGTGACACAGTCCCAATAAATCTAGGCCGAAACTGAAACACCTCGACTCCACCAATAACCCTTAGGCTAACGTTAGCCGTGTGATGCTAACAGTTAGCCCTGTCACTGTGTAAGTGCGCGGCCTCTCACCAACTGCAAGGTTTCCCACACATTCATTTGTGCCCGCCTCAATTAAAACATCTGTTTTTGGAGTTGGACCATGCATTAGGTGCACTGTTGGAATATTTACACAATTTGTTTATACCTTGCTCCGCACTCTCACAGACTCAAACTCCACAAACTGCAGCTAAAGGGAAAATGAACTCATAGTTTCACCTGTGCTGCATTCACAGACCTGCAAAAATCTCTGATCGTTAGAGAGGAGACAGACTGATACAAAGACACCGGCAAAAACAAACAGGCGGCTTTAATCCAAGTGATCTGAAGCCAAGTGGTTGCATCGTCTCAAAGACCTATAAAACATTTTTTAACCCAGTTAAAGTAACACTATGTTGATTTTTACCACCTGCGTACTCCAGATATTTTGGAAAAGCTTACATGCAGCAGCAACACATAGTTGACACGCTGAGGATGTGCACAATTCCCATGTTGCATTTGCAGTGATGTTTTAAATGGGTCATTTTGAGGTGAACTTTGTTTTTGAAATAGTCTAAAGTGTGATCAAAGTAATGCTGAGCCACTGTAACGACATCAGAGTCAAAATCCCTAATGATGTGTTTGTTTTGGTAGCACATGTTTTGTCATGCCCAGTATGCAATTTGTCCTGTTGCTAAGTGCAAATATAAAAGAAAATCTGTCTCGTTTCCCACACAGAACATTATTCTCTCCAGTCCCCAAGTGGGTGGTGGTAATTGTTGTCAATTTTGCCTGTTAAACTGTGGCCTGTCTCTGTACCACCGACATGTACCAGATTTGCAAAACCACCTATTCATCCTTTTTTTATCGTTGTGGATACGTGAGCGCCGATTTAAAGCATTTCCCCCGGTGTGCCATGTTGCATTATACCATGAAGGAATTGTGGGCTGGTAGTATGGCTTGTTTTTGGTGTTGGTTGGCAGAGTGGAGGTAATTTTGGAAACAGGCACATACAAGTGTTAACTTTATTATATTTGAATAAAAAATAGGTTCATTCCCTTATGTAACAACAAATGTTTATAAAGCAGTTCACCTTGGATCAGTGAATCTGTATCCTTGCATGCATTCTCCCTGCACGTGGCGTGTTAGGTCAGTCTGGAGGACTAGTCACTGCCCCTCAGGTTTAACCGGTGATTGCGGGGGAATGAACAAAATGTCTAAGGATATGACTAAGCCCGCTAAGACCTAATGGGGGCTAATGGTGAAATGTTAAAGGTCTCTGATGTGATATGACTAGAATGACCCAACATGGGGGGAGTCTGCCCAATGTCTGCACCCTAAGGCATGACCAGTCCGCAGCACTGACATCCTCTGAGAACACTGTGTGTCTGCCGATGACATTCGGGCATTTATTGTCCGGAAGTGAATCAAATGATTTTGGGTGTTTGAGAAGCTGCGGTGGCTCTGCTTTCTAAGGATGCACAAACAGGATGTATGTCCTTTGCTTTTATTCTGGGAAAAGGCCAGAAATCTTTTATTTTCCGATATATGGAGCAAGGCGTGAAAAGCTTTTTTTACTCCTTCCTGCTCTATTTCAATTGCTCCCTTAGTGTCTGTTGTTCACAGGGGGCTTTCCGCTATACAACATTTATGATATTGTTTCCTCTTTTCTTTGGTAATCCTAGCCTGTGGAAAGATACAATCTGTTTATCACCTGTGGAGATGAACTGCCAGTCATTGACAATAGAGAGGATGGTGTTCCAACTCACACAATTACTGCTGAAAACTGTATACATCCGGACAATGGCATGTTTAACGGAAACGTTTATGTGTAATAATCTCTTGTAATTGAGGCCTCTTGAAGTAATGCATGGCTTTCGAGGGCTGTTATTGTTTACTTGACATGCACACCAAACAGTTGGGCTCACACCTTCAGTGGAGTCACTTCACCGCAAAGTATCAGTAATGGAAAAGGTATTAAGATCTTTAGTAGCAATACCAGAATCTGTTACAAATAAAACACTGCATTCAAAGCTGCTTAAAAAGTGCACAAGTATTATAAGAAAATGTATTTAAACTATAAAAGAAGATTATTATTATCTAACATTTTAATGATATACTATAGAAAAGTAGGCAAAAAGTACAATAAATTAGGTGGTGTAAAAGTATGAGTTATTATAAAACTAAGGATATACTGTGCAGGATTGTTTTAAAAACAATGTATAGAAATTAATCCCTCTCAGTCATCACTTATAGCTCCCTTCCCACTGGACAGAAAAAACCCACTAACACTGACTAACACTTGGACTTTGTACTTAATGGAAAAGGTTACAATCCTAATTCACTCCCAGGGCAAATGACTCCGCAGTGGTCTCGGTCTTATTGGCTCCAGTCAGCAGAGATGCAAATAACACCTAGATGGACGTGCTAATTTTAGCCCCCTTTGCCAGCACAATGCAGTGGTGGGCCACCACAAAATACCGTCCGTCGAAGCTGTCCAGCGCTCCAACATTGTTCCAAATGTAGCTGGCACCAAGCTTGAGAGAGAAACTGAATAACTGAGATGTAAAAAAGAAGTAACCATGGAACGTTTTCACAGGCCTCCATGCTTCCTTCTGCAGTTTACTAACCCTATTTTACAAAAAAACAGAAAACTTGTCTGCTTGTGAAGTGGTACATACTCTGGTCTACTGGCAATGGGAAAGCAGTCTATCACACATTTTTAACAGGTTTTCTCACATTGACGAAACCCACATATACACCTAAATTTAGATAGAAAGTGGGTATTATGACTCACTAGAAGTGTGTGGTAGTGTATTTATTTGCAGGGACTCTGCCCTCTGCCTGTGTTTTCTCCTTATTTTGCTGTGTTCAGGATGTTCCTGGGCACAGCACAAAGTTGAGTTCGGGACTTTATAAAAAGGTAGTGACGAGGTGCCAGACTGTAAGCATCATACATCCAAGAGTAATGTACAAGTAACTCAAAATTGTACTTGGATTACAGTGCTTGAATAATGTACTTAGTCACTTTCATTCACCACAAAGCATCTCTCTGGGCCATATATGTTTTCAACAGTGTTTGTATCTGTCACAAAGACGCAGGTGATACCCCTGTGGTACTTCTGTGCAGTCTGAACACACAGACCCAACGGGTCTTAATAAAGAAAGATGAAAGCATTGCAAAGGCAGCCAGACAATGAAAATGAACAGCTCTTTGTGCAACTAAACAAGCCACTGCCAAGTTTTGGATCAGGTCCAACTACCACAACAATGCTCAGTCAGCAAACTATGCTTCATCCGCTTTGGTTTGATTTGACTTTGATTTAGTAATTTATGTTCATTTGACTCTCGTCCAAAACGTACCAATTTACTCCCCGCGGTGCCGGCTTCACTTCATCACTCGGAGGTGATTTGCGATAACACGAGAGAGCAGCTCATCCTCAAGGCTCTCGCTTCTTATAGTAGGTTGTGTTTACTGTAAATGTTACACAACAATAGATGCAGTTCCTTTCAACTAATAACCTCTGCTCTCAGAAGCATTTTGTTACCTTTGTTAAAGCCTATTATTCTGATAGGAGTCATTCAATAGAGATGCTGTACACTTAATGAATAGACTGTAGGTGTGAACAGCATATGCAAAGGTTAGTTTTTCCTTTTATTAATGTAACTAAAACTGTCCTGCAGCTCTATCATGAAAGGTTAGTTTTTTCTCCACAGCACTAGAAACTGGTTGAACACCAAAAAGTAATGGTGCGATCTTACTTCAATACATCACAGACAGCTTCCCTCTTTTCTTTTGTTTTATACACATTCAAGACATTTGTTTAAACATGTTTCCAAGATCCCTGGGATTGGTGATAATGATTTTGAGCTTCCCAGCAGAGCTCTGACAGTCAGTGACAGTTTGTGTTCCTAACGGAAATCTCAATGAAGTGATAGTATAATGATCTCTTTTAGTTTAGACATTTGTTTGACTCACTCGTTAATTAATAGACAGGAATACAAACACCATTAACTGGAGACGTTTCTCGTTATCATCATGTAGAGGTTCACTCGCCTTTCAGAGCATTGCAGAGCCTTTACTCAATGTGGATCAGTGTTGCTGTACCATTGTTGTAATGTATATTATAGTTGTTTAACCGTGCCGTTTGTGATGCAATTTCAGCATGTTCAACGAGTGCCACCATCACACAGGAATTCTAAAGAGTTCCCAGATATCCACTGAATTGTTTGGTGTTACCGTGGTGGTGTGTGGTCACTTGCAAGTGAACCCTGGTGCGGTTCGATTACAGTGGGAAATGCAAACAGACTATTCAGCGAACCAAAGAGAGGAAGTGACGTAGGGTGCAGTGCATTTTGGGAAGAAGAAAAAAAGCCAACAGCGCAAACCAGGAGAAGCAGAGGTTAAAAAAAAGGAAAAAGTTGGAAAATGTCTCATGGGCAGACGTGGAGTAGTGAGGAGGTGCAGGCGCTTACCCCAAGACTGCATAAATTTGGTGTTGTTCCATCGTTTTTGTGGTGACCGAGCCACTGAAGGGGATGGATTACCGTTTTCAGTCCTGACCAATCGATGAGCCGGGTTCCTCGTGCTTTCTTTCTTCCTGGTCAGTGGTTTCGGGCAATACCGCTCCCAAACGAGCAGCTGTTGTAGCTGCGTGACGTTGTCCAGGCAGTTTGGTCCGCTTTAAAAAGTGCAGTGTGAAAGTGAACCAAACCAAATGAAGGTGTGAAATTTTTTGGCATTCCCCACCAAATTGAACCGAGTCCCCTGGACTATCCTGGTGTGAATGTGCCCTAAAACAGACGTTTTGTAGAACTCAGTCCAGGGTGAATGGCGCTAAGAAGGTCACTGCTCCAGGTAGCCTTCTGGTAATGGCTGTTCTTCAGGCTTCTGATTGGCTAACCTCTTCTTCTATGATTAATTGGCAAACATAGGGGCTAGGCTTACAAGACGGCCTGTTGGTTTGACAGTGATTCAATTGTGTTTTTGCATTTGCACAGAATTTTTTAAGATGATGTTTGTGGGGATGAGATTGTTTGTTTTTTAAAACAAAAGAGGTTGAGCTTGTAGGACTTGTTACAGTCCCTATGAGTAATCAGCACTTGTCTGGTGTCTTGTGTCTTGAGTGGGAAAGGGGTAATCACTTCATCTCGGTCATCACATGGGCACCCTCCTTCATTGGTGTTTCATTGAAAGGCCCATGTGAGCCCCCCTCTGCTTTTTACCCCTCATGTTGGACATCTTGCAGACCAGTTTGGGTCTTTCGTCTTCTTCCAAAGCCAACTGCTGCTTCGCTCAGCAGCCTCTGATAGTGACTTGAGGTAAAACCAGTTCAAAAATACCTGTCCACTGGTGGACTAGGCCTAAGCCAAGCATGTTGATAAAAGCTCTTACAGTCAGGTGTTGTTACAGCACTCCTGGACAAAACAAGCTGCCAGCACATAACTAAATCATGCAGTTCATAAAATCCTAACACTCTTGAATATATTATGTCTGTTTCCAGTTTAGTTTATGTTTTAGATATGTGTTGTATCTGTAGGTCAGGGAAACCCCACAGTTTCTGAGAAACCGAGAAGCAGAAAAACAGAGCTGTGTATACTGTAGTTTAGCGGCGCAATGATTCATGGATCTGAAGTAACACGCTGGGTACATCAGGTCCAACAGCTTGTATCAGTGTTATTAACCACAAATGTTAACATCTATTAATAACCACTGTTTTGATTCTCCTATATTTTGTTCAAAATAATCTCCCTCAGTGGACTCACTGTCTGTCTCTTTCAGCCTGTCTGCCAGTGTGACAGCTCACACACATGTCACATGTCCCCCTTTGCCCCTCGCTCAAAGAAAACACAGACTTGGCTCTCGTTTCCGCTGCTTGTGCGCCGGCTAAAACAGTTTGAGCGCTCTGAAGGATATTCTTTAGGCAAAGTGCACCGTGCTCTCTCCTCATCAGCTCTTTTACCTAAAGAAAAGCCTCAAGATAACTGCACTCACTGTGAAAGAAGTAGTAGATACAGTAGATATGGTTTAATGTGCAAATGCATTTGTAACGCTGGAAATAAGTTTGCATACTATTGAGTTGCTTTAATATTAGTTAATTGTATGATAGTTAAATGTGTATCATTCTGTCCAAAAACTGAGATCATGACTAAGTCTAGACGTATGACATCAGTGATGGGTGGATTAATGGATTCATAGATAGATAAGTTGATAGGTGGATTGATTCATTTATTGGTGATTGATCAGAAATGCTCTTTCACTATTGTAGTATTGGATAAAGTTAGAAAAAGTAACTGTGACTTTTTGTTTGAAATATGACGCATATCTTCCCTAGCCACATAATGTTCTTACTCACCCTCGACAGGTGGTAGACACCCAGATGGCTACTTGAATGTTAAATCCCATAGGCCACTAGCTCTTAGCCATTTATTAGTTCATAAGTTCTCTCAGTGTGCAGCACGTAGCTACTTTCACTGCCAAGATGAGTAGCGCATTGCTGCGTGTTTTACCTTGCTGAACTTATGGAGCTCAGCACATGCTGAATCTTGCCTGCACATTTTAATATATAGTGCACTAATGCGATCCAAATGTGAGCAGAGTCCCTGATAATTGTTGGCACACGATCTGGCAGTTATGATCAAAACAGGTAATTTGTTAAAATTGAGGCCTTTTGAAATGATTTATGTTGGGTCTCAAACAATGACAGGCAGTGTATATATCATGTTTTTGTAACCATGTAATTCTAGGAATGTTTAAACCTCATTCAGACTCTTATGAAATTCATTAAAACTGTTCACTTAATTTAAAACCACCAGTATTCTACTTTAATCTGCCAAAGGGGCTTGATTGTTATCATAAAGTGCAAATACTAGCAGTTCAGAAATTTGGACTTAGATGTTGAGTTACCCATAAACAGTCAATAGCGCAGTTTTAAAAATGTCACAGCCTGGGGGGGGGGATTTATGAAAGAATTAAGAAAGAGTGGGAGGGGAGGGCGGCTGGGGAATTCAACAAAGTATAGTATCTTATGCTCAGGAAAACATTAAAAATTAACATTAAAAATCTAAAATTAAAGTTAATTCCAGTTTTGCCCTTATTCTGAAAAAGACAATATTCTTTCCAAGCTGTTTCCATGGCTGATGAAAATTAATATTCCACCACCACTCCAGGTTACATGCAGCCAGGGATACTCCGATTAAGACGCCCTAACATGTTGTTTATCACGTCAGAATATGGAAAAGTGGAACAGCTGGAGCTGCTTGTACCATTTCGCTTCATTGCATCAAAATAAGAATTTTTCAAAGTTTTCTACAGCTGGAAAAGGTTGTCGTTCCAATATTTAAACATATCCAAATATATTGTAATCGAAGTCTTTCATAATGTTTGAAGTAGGAGTTTTTCTCCTTCTCATCAGAAATCTTTTGGCCATGCATCTCAACCCGACAGCCTTGCAAACACACAGCTGACAGTAAACTGGCAAGAGGCCGTGTTGTCACAAACTTCGGTTAAAACCGCGGTTGAGACGCATCGTCCGAATGCACTGTATACATGTCCAAAGAATACTCCTAAATGCTGGCATATCCCACATGTCTTTATCAGAAAATACATTAAAAATGAGGTCTAATGTGGAATGTCCAAATGGAAAATGCTGTTCACATGACCCCTATCAAATTCAATATATTGTCATGTTCAGATTAATAGTGGATTATTAATGTGCATGTAAGCCTACCCATTGTGCTGACGTTGCTGTGTTCAGCTTTTCAAGACCCCTGCTAGCCATAAGAATCCATAAGTTTTGGCTTCCTCATGACAGCCAGGGCAGTAATCCTATATTCAGTATCCACTGCAGTCACTTGACATTGCAGAAAAGTGCAACTTTTGATCAAAACTGTGCTGGGAATAGTCCGAGACGGAAGTGGCTAGTCAACCACTGTCCTCTGTCACATTTTGCACATGGTGAACTTGCAGGTCTTGGCACACATTGGGTGGTGGTTGTGCTCAATGACTCATGTGGCGCCCAGTGTCTGAAACTTTCGTCAAACGTCTGGCACATGGTGTGTGTGTCATTGTAGCCAGTGACGCTGGTGGCTCTGCATTCCCCAGTGGCTGCTGATTGGTTGTGTAGAAGATGAGGCACAGGTGAGGGCCAATCAATGAACCTAAAGAAGGAGACAACACAGTGTGAGCAACTGCGTTACCAAGTGTCTCTAACTAACTTGGTAAGATCATCCTTACAATACCTTGCACTTGCGTCAGTACTGGGTGGAAATGTCTTATTATTGCCAGCTCATTTAGAATAATCAACAGGGTGAAAGTTTACATCAGGCGTCATAAAAAAGAATGTTTAGTGATATTTAGTTTTAGAAGTATTTTGGAAATACTCCCTTCTGTTAATTTGTTTTTAACAAGAGTTACAAATGTTCGACCTTTTAATTTCTTTTTTGAGATTTAGTTCATTAATGTCAGAAAAATAGTGTCAGAAGAGGATTTTTATTTTACCTTTCATTGGATCAGTTTATCCTACTGCAGTTAAGATCTGTTTTACAAGCTATTACATTCTCCAAAACAATCACAAACATATCTAAAGAGGAGACACTACAGGTGAAGACATAGTTCTATTGCTCCCATAAAATGTCCTCTTTCAGACTAGTGGAAAGACAATGTCCAAAAGACATATTAGGTGTTTATTTTAGGTCGGATTTTTTTGAAAAAGCACACATTTAATTCGATAATGCATCATTTGCATATTTAAACATAAAGTTTCGGAATTTACAATGCAAAAATAGTCAGCTGTCAAAGTTTCATTGAGAAATTTATTTTTACCCTTTTCATCTGTAGCATCTTGTTTTGGTCTAAAAATATTCAAAGTTTTACAATACATACCTTTAAAGGCTGTCTTCTAAAAATGAGTTTGTTTTTTCTCTTGCTCTGAGCCAAAACTTTGCAGTATTACTCCTATCTATATTCTGAAGTTTTTTTTTTTACAGAGGGGTTTCTTCATATGTCATTCATAGCCTGATTTATAGAACGTTTAATTCTTCAAAACATGGCTATACATAGTTTTTATTTATTTATTTTGGCCATTGACATTATTTTCTAATCTATGGATTGATAAAAAGAGATCTCCAAAATTCTCTCTGTGAAACCCTTTGACTCTAATATGTCAGCAAAATAAACCAAGAATTTTGAACATTTTTTTTTTTTTCAATCTTAAGTTTTTTGTTTTGCAAATGTTTGCAATTTAGTGTTTTTTTAGACAAGTTATGCATGGTAGGAAACACTTGTTGAAAATGTAAAAAGACTGAAAACTGATTTTTTTCACCATTTCTGTGTCCAGAATTTTTTGGACAGGGCTAAAAACCTGCTCAATGACGCAATGTGGCAACCCTTAGCATGAGCCCTGCCTCTCACTTTATAGGAATAAGAGTGGTTGAGCTTTGCCATTGATCGGAATTTTATTTGTTTTTTCATGCTGTTGCAGATTGAGAAGAATAAGGTTGATTTTCGGGCCGGTTGGTGTCCTGACTCTGAAACTTAACTCTGCTCTGGTGGCTCAAACATGTTTGGCTGCACAAGTCCAAATAAAGCTGCTCGATGGAGCATCCATTGTGGTGCTACAATTAAAAGAGGCTGTAGCTTTGCTGTGAGTGGGCGTGGTGAAGCCACATTCTGCAGACATGCCCTCAGGGTGTCAGAGGAGAGAATACTGCCTATTTTATCATGATTTTGAAATGTAATTTTATATACCTGGTGACTTTTTTAATCATTTGGATTTGACAGGGTGCTTAACAACACTTGTTTCTGTGCTGTGACAAACTCATTACTCATATTTATTTTTGCTTTACCCAAACTTTAATTAGATAATGACTTATTTGCATATTTAAAAATTCAGAAAACTTCTAAAACAAAAACAAAATGTTGTCTTAATGTAAGTAGTCAACTGGGGACATTTATGGTGATATCTACATGTTCATCTACAAATTCTTGCCCTACATACCAAGTTTCAAAAGATTGTAACCCTAAAATCTAGATGTTGGATCAGTCTTTGTAATTGCAGTAGAGTGCTGTCTTGATCACTTGGCAGACTGCAGTCACGTTTGGTTAAAATGTGCTCGATTAGAAGTGAAGGTTCATAATGCAGGTCATCTCTGAGAGGGGACAGGTCAAACTGAGTCAGATACTGAAACAGAATGATTAAGTGTGAACAATGAGCAAAACCACATCTCACAAAAAAAGATAAATGTATCACCAGGATTGTTGTTTTCACACAGCTCTGACAGCTACCTATGATATGACATCAACACGGCCCTTTTGAAGAGGAAAATTTTGATCCATTCATGAGTGTGTTGTGCCATTGTGCATGATGTCACGTCAGCCGTCTGTTGATTGACCGCCTTTATCATCACGAGTCGTGATGGGTGTGTTCCGCCCTCCCTCTGCTTGTTTTTAATTGTCGTAGGCTGGTTGCTTTTTTTAGGAAAGGCAGGGCTGGTGATATTAAAAGACCTGGAGGGGGGCTCGTGGGATAGTCCATAGACACTGATGCTCACGACAAAAGTGATGCTATGCTTAACACTGCACAGCGTGTCCCTGTTGCGTTGGCTTGCCCTTTGTTTTTTCACATACCTCATCGCCGGAAAAAGCTCTGATCAGTGCTTAATCATCATAAGGGCAGTCTGTGAGCTATAACCTCTCTTAGTCTTTTTCATCTAGATTTAATCATCAGTAGTAAGCATTCAGACCCACCAGACAATCAGTAACAGTTTGCTGCAGCCCTGTCAAATGATTCAGCAGATGTCCGTATTCCTCAGTGGGCTGCATTTGCCTTAAGAGAGTTAAGTAATGTTGCAAAAGTAGAAGTGAGCCAATATAATCTTTCTTCTACTCTCTGCAGAATAATAATTAAGAGAACTTCCAAAAGGGCTCATTGCCAGTCTTGTAAAGATGAGATCATTGTGCAATGTCAAATAATTTTTATCAGCTAGACTGCCAAAGATTGGGACTAATGAAAACTGCAAATTGAGTGCAGTCAGCATTTCAAACAGACATTCCTTTTGAATCCTGCTAATTTCCCATTAAAGCCTTTATTCTTGATGCCAAATCAAGATGAATGGCACTCGAAACTTTAAAGGTCCAGCTGCTGCATAAATATTTCTGGTGCAGAGTTTAGACACAGCATCAGCAGAGAGACCACCATCGTGTTTTCATAGGTTTGGAGAATTAACAATCTGTTTTATGAGAGAAAGGAAAGCATTCAGGTGCAGCTGGGTAGAGCTGCAGCAATTGATCGATTTATTGATTAGTTGTCACCCATTAAATTGATGTTCAACTAATTTGATGAGCGATGAGTTTGAGTAACTTTTTGAGAACAAAATGTCAACTTTATGACAGCAAACTGAATATTATTGGGTCGTGGACCAAACAAGACATTTAATTACATCATCTCAGGCAGTTGGAAACACCAATTGACATTTTTCACCATGTTCTGACATTTTATAGACCAATTAACTGATCAATTAATCAAGAAATAATTGACAATTAAAATAATTGTTAGTTGCAGGATGTCAGCCAGGTGGTTTTTAAAATATTTTTGCTAATGCTGTAATCTCATAATTTTGTTCTCTCGTATGATAAAAGTGTAACTACAGAATATTTGTGCCATCACTGAGATCAGATTTTCTCCTCGTGTGTGCTGAGTGAGCAGACGAGACTGACGGAGGTACTGAGGGGGAGGACAGGATGAACAGCAGGAAAGCAGACAGGCGGAGAGGGAGGGGGGGGTCAGGTGGCGTGACTTTTTACTCCGCGGCTCACTGACCTTGACAATGGAGCCACAGCCAGCGACTCGGATAGCTCTCTCCGATAGCGTCTCTCTCTCTCTCTGCCTCACTGTCTGTTTCTCTCTCTCTCTCACTGTCTCTCTTTCTCTCTCTTTGCCTTTTCCTCTCATCCCCCGTCTCTCCGCTTGCTCGTAGTGAGTCTAGCCCGCTGGCTGTGGCAGCCAAAATGCACCACCACCTCTCTGCTGCAGCTCACCCCCCTCTTACCTCACGTCTGCTCTTTTTCCAGACAAGCGGGTTTAAAAAGTCAACTGCGTATTGAGCCGTCTAGACTGAAGCCGGTCAGCAACCAACCCTCCCCACCCCCAACTCCCCTCCCCAACCCCCGACTTGTGAGTTGCTGGCTACAGTGGAAAAACGGATGAGGAGCAGGTGACCTTGCTGAGCTCTGTCCCTCATTTCTGGCCAAGTGCAAAACGGCTCTATGGACACATTACATAAACAATATTGAGCACAATGTAACAAAGCTCAAGTTGGACGTGTCGACAGTGTGAAAGAGGTGTTCTTTCGCTGTAATGTTCTCGGAAATATTCACTGATGCAATGAGTGTTATTGCCAACGTGCGGTGCCTTTTCTTTTTGGATTTACCTCCTATTCTGAATGCATAAAATTCTTTAGTTTAGCACGAGTATAAAATGTAAGACACTTTTCTCCCGTTTACATATAACCAAGATAAATAGTCCAGTGCCTCTTTTTCTTTACAAGGTGTTAGCCTTTTAAACGAGGGCACACTCCTATCCAGATGAAATACTAATGCGAGTGCCTCAGTGAACTCTCCACTCCACTGCCTGTTACTCGTTTGATGTTAGGTTTTATGAGTAATTTTTAACTTCCTGGTTTGGATGCCAGTAGCAACTAACTGATGTACTTTACGCATGATTGTCATAATTGTGGTTTGTGTCATTTCCCATTGCACAAACAAATCAATTGGTTGGGAAAACCTTCAGTGTGAATCAGCTGACAGAAATGTGAAACATTCAGTTTGCGGCATTGCACAGCTCCCATTTCATTAGAATAACGCCATTATTCCTGACGGTGTTTTCTTGAGTGGAGATGATGCGGTATGTCTGCTGCATCACACTACAGTAATAAAGGATTTCATCTTCCTCAAACATATTTCAGAGCAGTTGACACAAACTGCAGAAGATGCATTGTATTCGGTGAGTGTGTTTTCAGTTCCCTCCTGTCAGTTGATGAGGTGTACTGTATGGCACCCCGAAGTGTGACATTCCATGTAAAGCAGCGCGTGATACTTTTTTAAGAGGTGTCTCCAGCCAACAAGCGGCCCCACCATGTGCAGTAAGATGGCTCTATCCTCCCTGGTAAAACACAGCGTTGACAGCTTGATTTTCCAACAATATATTTAAACTATTAAGCTGTCCTTAAATGCCAAAGTCTGCCTTTCAATCTTGTGTTACACTTTACCTTGTCTTTGTTCGCTGTGCAATTTAATCATTTAATAATGTAACTTAATGCAGAGATGTTTGAAAACTATTCTATCCAGACAAATCCCATCAGGTTTGCAGCTCCTCATAATATCTATAACCTCGGGGTAATGCCATGTGTGTGATGCCACAGGTGTCATCAGTGGTTGTTGCCGGTGTAAGGTTAATAATGATGGGTAGTTAAAGCTCACAAAATCCGTCTGTGATCTCTGTGAGACGCTTTCTGTTTCTTAAAAGGCACGACAGAAACTCAGTGGTGGCTGGAAAGTGAGCAACGCCTTTGCATTTTGCATGTGGAACAAAGTGCCTAACTCCTGTCTGGTTATCAGATCTTCTTACAGTTCATGAAAGGAAATGAAGGAGCAGGAAGGATTTTGCTTCTATTGACCGCAAAGTGTTCGCAACTGTCAGTCACCACTTATTACATATGAAAACACGGCAGAGTCAAAGTGTCGGGCAACATATTATGCAGAGAAATTCTGAACATCATATTTGCACACAGTCTTGCTTTCTGGCCTCATGTCAGACTGCACTATGAAGAAGAGAGTTGTGAGTCTGGGTGTTTAAGCTAGTAAACATATCAAACTTTGTTGTTACTGGTGACCGCTTCCTACAGTATAAGGCCCAGAAACACCAAACTGAAATCAAAGACCGAGTGGCAACGAAGGCCGACTCTTGCATTGCCTCACGTCACCTGTGTCTCGGCCATAAAGTTGCGCCTGAACACACCGCAAAGGCGACAGCTAACAGCCAACTACCATGTACATTATGTGCGTACATGAGAAGGAATAACTCTACATACCAGCAGGTGGCAGAGCTATGTATTCGTCTTAAAACGGGAAACCTGAAGACAGGACGGATTCAAGATGCTAGTTAGCCACTTGGCAAATTAACAACTCAAGCCAATGTTGAAAAACAAAGGATTTTTCCCACACTAGCGAACAATAACATAAACAATTATGAACTGTTTCTACTAAAGAGCTCAATGGCCCAAAAAAATAACTTTATCTAATATAATAAGTTTGTTTAGCTCTCACACCCTCTTGACTTTAAGTCTTTGTTTGAATTCCTCACTTCTTTTTCTCTTCTGGCACGCTGAACAGATCTGCCAATCGCAGTGATTTTATTCAGGCTCAGCCATCCCCAACACCGATCCAACATGCTGAATCGACTGATAAAAGTCTGACATGAGCTTACTAGTGCTGACACACTGCGAAAACTAGGGCGTCATGCTCATCAACAGCCCAACACTAATCAATGGCCATACGTTGGCTTGGTGTCAGGGCCCACTGTACTGTACTGTAGCATACATTTCCATAGCGGCTGTTAACCTCTGTTTGCAGTGTGCCGAGTGAGTGATTACACAAGGAAAGGACTGCAGGCCCTCGGTGTCAGGAGAGATCTCACAGACGTGTACCCAGTGCTTCATCCATCCCACTTTGGGAGGCAAGGGTTGGAAAACCAGTCAAGCAGCACATATTGATTACCCTCTAGAGAATGTGTGCTGGACCTTCGGAGCGCAATATGTGAAGCTACTTAGAAACTTCTCATTTCTTTGGTGGTTTATCTCTCTTACATCTTTGTCTGTCCCGCCAGTGCAGCCCTCCCACCCACCTTCATCTCCGCTTTCTTTCCTTTTCCCACCCATACAGCCTTTCTCATCCTGTCATACCCGGGCCGGTGGTCTGTCCCTTTGGGAGGTTAAGGGGCACTGTGGGTGAGAGGGCAGTCGGCAGGTTGAGCGGGCACCATGCTCGCCTTTTCCCACAGCCCGCGTCAAATGCTGCTGAACCCTGACCCCAGTGGGTCCTCACTCTCAAAATCGGTGTGGAACGCAATTCAGCCAGCCAGACCCTATTCAGGACCGGACTTTCCATTTGAGGAGAAAAGAATCCCCCCACCATCCCAGTTGTGGTCAGTACCCTCCCTTTGTCTGCTGGTCAAGCAGAGTCGGACGACCGGCCGCCACTAGCCAGGACAAGACTTCCGAAAAGCCTATTCAGCATGTGATTTGACCCCCAGGTTCCATTGCTGACTCACAGGGATCAAACGCTGGGAATCTCTGGGGTTTCTCCTCCATGGAGTTTTTCATCCATTGAAACTTACCCTTTTGACAAAACTCGAAATGACTAATGATTTTTTTCTAAAACATTTCCTTAATGGCAAACAATGGTTTGTAAATCTGGGACTCCTTGAAGAGTTTCACCCAGGCCTCCTTTTTTAAACACCCCACTTATCGTGGTTGTTATTTAATTTAAGCATAATTAACCGGAAAAGAACGAGCACGTGGAATAGCTTTCGTTCTTAACTGTTGTAATATGAAAGTGTTTGTTAGAGCCGTGGCTGGGGCTGCTTGTGCTTGGGCTGGGCCACATCGTTGGCTGAACACTCCTGATTTCCTGGTAGTGGTTAAACCCAGCCAGAAGCAGTTCAGTAACAGAAGGAATTAATAGTGCATAAAAATAAACACATTTCCTAAAGTACATCAGATCCCACTTGTGGTGCTGAGCCCTGGGGGGCACTGCAGCTATGATGCATATACACAGAGACATTACTGATGTGTGGATTTAACAAGTTTCAGCTATGCAGAGTGATGTACGCCACGATTAGTGAAAGTTAGAGACAGACTTGAAACAGCTGGAAAAGGTGCAGTGGAAAACAAGCCTTGGTTTCATTATTTCCTTTGTTTTATGATTAGTTTCTTACTCTGTGATTGGCCTTTTATGCCATTTTCTGCTTTGTTGCCTTCTGCTGCAAGAAACATTTCTGTGATTAATTTACAAAACACACACAAACATGTACATGTGCACAGACACTGACAGAAACAACATGTGCACAGACACTCACAGAAACAATGTGAAGATGTGGTCATAATTACGAATAGGAGAAGGTATGCAAGACAGAAAAGGTAAGAGACTCCAGGAACCTTGAATCTCAAAAGGGATAGTCTCATGGCATATGAGAGTATGTGTGTGTGAGTGCGTGTGTGTATGTCTCCGTCTCCGTCTGTGTGAGAGTGAGAGTGAATCTGTGTGAGTGTGTGTGCAGACTCCAACTTGACGCATGGTTTAAATCTTTTGCAGAAGGGGAGCACTTTGATTGTAATGCCTCGTGCTGTGTGCTGAAGCGGGGGCCTGCTGCAGCTTTAAAGCTGGTCAACTGTCAGGACTGGAGCGTGAAAGGGGGGCCCCAGAGTGAAAGGGGTGGAGGCTCCCACTAGGGGGGTCCTGGAGGAGGAGGGGTGGCTTGTAACGGACCTCCTGGGCTTTGAGGGCCCTCTGTGTGGGCTGCTACAGCAAGGCGGCCCTCTTCACAAGAAGACGAGAGGGAGGGCGGGCTCGAGGGAAGGTGCTGGTGCATTGGCCCCTGCAGCAGGGAGCATGGGCAGGACGCCAGCTCACCCGTTCAAGTCCCACATACCAGATGTTCCTTGTCAGGGAGCTCTTGGCCTTTAATAAATTGAGTTACTGTAAATCTGTAATAAGGCAAGGCAAACATGGGCACCCCTCCTCCCCCACTACACACACATCCCAGATATTCTGATCTCACAGACTTTTCTTCGTGTCCTATGGGTCAACCCCTGGTGAAGGGGCCGTGTCCCAGCTACTGAACCTGCCAATTATTTTCCAACCTACACAAGAGGACGGATGTTTTCCTTCCCCTATGCCCCCAACCCGCACTCTAGGTATAGAAAATGTCATTCATGCTTTTAGACTGTAACATCACTGGGCTTTTTCAGGGACCTGATGTAAAGAGAAATGTTTTTTGAAGTGTTATAACAGGAACTTACGGCATTAGTTTTAATAATCCTATTTGGTTTTCCTGTTCTAATTTGACCAGTTCTGAAGGTCCAGTTGCTCATCTCGCCCTGGACTGTTCAGATAACTGATCTGGTCCCCAGCAGAGCCGAGCAATATGGTTGAAATCTTAATCACAATACTGATAAGGATTTTCGCCACTATCAAAAAAAAAATTTTCAAATCAGTTAACTGTGGGTGACATGAGACCAAACTCTACATATGTGTAAAACAGTAACAGCTAGTGGTGTTGAACATTGACGGCATACATTTAGACACAAATCATTGTCCATTGAGCTTGACTAACCCAGCTAATCGGGCAAAGTCAACTAGCATACTACAGCTGATAGACAACCGCTAGTGCACTGCCAAGACTTTTTAGGTAAAACTCACGCTCAAGAATTTCTATTCTGTTTGTGCAAGTAGCAGATATAAATAGACAATTGTAACAGTAACAGGATGTACCGAAAGGCTGTAATGAATCGAATATCTTGCACCAAACACATATACATATCATTATAACTACCACTTGTAACATGACTTTTTATTTTGTTTTGTTTGTAATAAGAACTTGGAGTATTTGAAGGATTATAAGATAATTCCATCGCAGTATGATTCTGCTGAAAGTAGATAAACATTATTGAATTATCACCCAGCCCAAATCCCCAGTGTTTATGTTTGAATGTGTTCTGCAAAAACGAACTGCATGTGTTGTTGTTGTCGTTTGCCAGTCTTGAGGCACGGGTCATTTACCCAGGTAACAGCAGCCAGTGTTTGTGGAAGTCATCTGATCTGCTGCAAGAAAAATAAAAATAAATGCCTCTGTGCTACTGAAAGGGTCGGGAAGAATGTCCTCTGCGCAGTCTTGCTTAGATTTACAGCGCCTCTGAGGATGGCTCTGATCTGGCAGTGGTCAGTTGGCTTTGAAGAGAAGTGCACAGAAAGTGAATCACTTTGAACCTGCGCTGAGCTGAGCCTGTGGGAGACCCACAGTCCCACCTGAGTGGAACAGGACAGTAAATCTAGAGGCAGCTCAGTTTTTACACTGTGACGTGGGGACTTAAGTCTTAATTTGTTGCCTGCCGAATCCCCTGGTCCAACAGTTCTACAACTGTGGCCTGGTTCCAGGGTGGCCTCATCGCTTTTACGTGCTGGCTAGACCTGGATTGTTTCCACAGCAAATGAAAGGACTAAAGTGAAAGTCCATATCTTTCTGCCTTTCTCCCACTCCTGTCTCTGTGCTTGGACTTTAGGTTTAGGGTCCTTGTATTATATTTTTTGTTGCCATGGATTTTTTTAAACTTGCATTCTTCTTCTGCATTTACGTTCAAGCCCTGCTGCTGGTTCTGCATCAGCACACACAGACCAACACAATTACTTTAATTGTGGCTAGTTTTTCAACTCCAAATTTGAGACAGGGAGGTCGCCAACAGTGTTAGCTGCCTCTCCTTATTGATGATTGGCTTGCTGGTCTAAGCCAATTGCCCCTCTGTTTGTATTTTTAAAAACGAGAGGAGTAAGGAAGCAAGTCGAAAACAACATGTTGAACAACGGCAACACGCAGCCATTGTGAGATGTCTCTTGCAGCTTTTCTTGCTTTTGTTGACTTCAAGAGCAACCTACCTGTGTCCTTGCTGTATATTCGTCCACAGCACAGCAGCACTACAGTGTTGGAGAATAATGGCGACTCGTGCTAGGATGAAAATGATCCAGAGTCTCGCTCCACTTAGTAACTGTTCCGAGCTTGACAATTAGAAACATGGCGACACCAATGTTTACAGGTTGTTAGGAGAAGTTTGCTATCTGGGCTTTCTGTCAGACTGGGATTTCTTGGTATTGGTCAGGCAGTTAATCATGGTTTGGGTTGAAATGAATAGTTTTCTGCCAGAGAGCGCTGAAGGTAAACTTCGCTCTTGTGCGCAACACTGATTCCATTAAATTCTGTAGCCATGCGGGAAGCTGACAGCAACAGTATGCTATGGAAGCTTATATTCATAATGGGATGCTAGATGTTGCGTATATCCAATAAATAACACCAAAATGTATTTCTTTGGGGCAGCATATAACCTAACAGAAAAAGTGTAAACAAAGAAAGGTTAGCCTTGATCCGGCAAATGATAATTCATGTCATATGTCAGCTTTACCACAGCGTTAAAAATAAGGAGAACGCAAACCTGGCAAACCTGTTGGTGATCTGACAGGCTCACTCCTCTAGATATGGCTGTGTATTAGCTGGATGGTTAGCTATCATTTTGCTAACATTAACTAACCAACCCTGAATATATACAGTGCAGTGTGTCCGTGAAGATTGTGACACCAGTCACCCTAAAGGTTTCCTTCTGAGTATAGACTAGCCAAGCACATAGCGTATCTAAGTATAACAGGAAAGGGGAAAGTTGATCAAGATACTGTGAGATTCCAAGCTTGCTCACCTTTGATTAAAGCACAAAGCAAAAAGGACGGGGTTTAGGAATGGTTAATTGTTGATGGTGCAGGGTTTGCCACGCTGAGCCCTTCATACTTCTCTCTGTGCTGTGCCACCTGTTAGCTGTCCCAACTAAATTCAGAAGGAGGTCTTGAAGTCCTCACTTGTAATCTGGAACCAAAAGGTGGTGGTGTCATGTGCCCCACCTACAGGTAATACTTTCACTTAACAGATGATCAGGTCATTATCCACCTTGGGTAAGGCTCGAGGGCAGTAATCCACTTCAGATGCAAAACCTCAGGTCCATTGCCAAAGGTGTTACAGCCTTGCTTAAATAGGCTTTAGGTTTAACTTGCTGCCAGCGGGCTGTTTCATTTGACACCTCCCACAGTTTGTGGTGCAATGTTTGTTTTTTCACAGACTTCCCAAGTGTTCCTCTCTTGGGGACCTCCGGGCTTTCGCATGTCTTTAAGGCTCTTTAGGTAAGCCGGAAAAGCAAACAAAGGCATATCTATTATATGGTAAGTGGATCTCACATTACCCTCCCATTTCAATGCAGTCGCCAGTGTGGGCCACTTTCCAAGTGACTGATATTTTCACAGGGGCTAACATGTCAAGGGATGGTGTAATTGATTGTCTTGGATATTTGAGCATGCCACTTTCCCTCGTTCAGAGACCCCCTAATGCTTCCTTCTCCAGTTATATGGCTTACTCATGTGGTGAGGTTTTGACACATGACGGTGAAGCAGGGTAGACATGTGGTCATGGTACATATTAGGACAAGGGCATTGGAGGCCATATCCTCCATTTTATGAGGCACATGTATTTTAGAGCTAATACTAAAAAGTCCCCTCCAAAATACCTCATGACTAAATACATATAAAGATGCATTTATTAAGATGTTTGGCTGCTTTCTGCTGCTTTTCCCATAGGTCACTTTATGCACACATGCTCTGAGGTAGCCTTTGAACAAAGGATGTTATTTTTGTTGCGATGGGGCCCCTGCTGAAGTTTATCCAAATGAAAAGCTCAAGGCTAAAATCACTGGTTCTCCAATGAGTTTATTGAGTAAAGCTCTCCTTGCTCCACAGAGGAGTTTTGATAGTTGCCTGCAGGAAGGCAGAGTTTGAAGGATAACTTATCTGACTAAGTCTTTTTATCAGCTTCTCTTTCGGTTTTGGCTTTTTTTAAACATGGCTGAGAGGCAAAATCTTCTCAAGTGAACGTTTCCTGTTCTTCCTTTTATGATCTTGTTACTTAAACAGGAAGAGATTATTAGTAGTATTTGATATTATTGAATTTAGTTTCGATATTTTTCTCAGACTTTTGGATCCTGAGGCAACTGCAGGAGCCAGACTTGAAAAAAAAAACTTACCCTAGATGAGAAACTGAGAGTGAACATCGCAGGTCATTTAACTTTCTTTTACGATACCGATCTGCCGTAGCTGTGTATCCAACAAACCTGCCTCTGTTACATCTGGCTTTGCTGTTAACCTCTGCAAGAATGCTAAAACTGACTCTAGATTTCCCAAATACGCACACATAGTGCAAGACCAGTGAACCACAGTCTTTTTATCAGAAAGATCCTGAACATGGCATGTAAACTGGGTGTACTCAGTTGGCTTGGACCTCTGCCATGGCACCCTTGAGGAAGGTACTTAACCTGAATTACTGACTGAATTACTGAACATGACTATAGGAAAAATACAGGGTACAGATAAAATAATGAGAATGCTCTATGGAAACTTACTTCAATTTTGAAGTTAATAAATCATGTTGCAAAAACGATAAAGGTGGGTCATGTAAGGCTGCATGGAAGTTACCATTTGTCAGCTGCCTGTGTACATTAAATGTCTGTGTTATCGTTTGCATGAAGGCTGTTTTTGGCATGTACTGTCAATAAGTGAGTTTCTCTTAACATTTTAGATAAATGAATAGTTTCTTTAAACTGTGACAAGTATAATGTAAAGAATAAATGGTTTGTCATCTTTTGAGCTGTTTTTCTTTCTTATTTCTTAAATCTTAAGCTTTGAACAGTTCACTCCCCAAATCAAAAACACATATTTTCCCTCTTACCTGTGATGCTATTTCTTGAACTAGATAGTTTTGGTGTAAGTTGCTGAGTGTTGGCGTGAACGGCCATAGAGATATCTGCCTTCTCTCCGGCATAATGGAACTAGCTGGCACTCGGCTTTTGGTTCTCAAAGCGCCAAAAAGAAAATACATTTGAGAAACTCAAGATAATCCACAGACCTTGTTCTGAAAAGTTTCATGTAGGAACTATTTTCTTTCTGCTGCATTACACCCACCAACCGAATCACTGGGCAGAAAAAAGCGTGCATCTATTGCTAGCGTCTCAAGCTGTCACAAGCATGAGCCTCTCATCCATGGGTAGATGCTCACTTCCTTCTGCATGGTGATACAGTTTGTGGATGCACTTTAGTAGAAAGAAAATAACTCGCCTTGGGCACCACAAGCCAAGTACTGCTAAATTTGAGAAAAGGCAGTCATCCCTGTAGCCAATATCTCTAACACTTGGCAGCTCAAACCAACACAATCTAGACTGATAAATAGCACTACAGGTAAGAGGAAAAATATGTTTTGGTTTTGTTTTATTTTGGAGCAAAATGTCCCTGTAACTATAAATAACTTCCTACTCTGTGTACACCTAACAGCTGTACTGATTGGCGCCTTGATAGAGAAGCACAAGAAAAAAAAAGCAAATTGAGGAAAAGAATGAAAAAAGAAGGAATTTAACTTCAGCTCAGATTGTACATGAAGTGATTTTAAGACAGATTTTTTATTTGTTCGTCTATACAGCCTATAATTTAAGAATATATAAGCACAATACCACCTGCTTTCTACTTTGAATCCTCAATTTTATTTTTAAACCGAACACCACTGCAGAATAGAGGATATAAATTTGTGAAGGATAAAGATTTGTCAGGGGGTTTTCTCACATATATTCTCAGCATCCAGCATTATCCACCTCCATGACTAGAACTTGGCCTCAGGCATCTTTTTCTTCTCTCTCGTCCAGTCAGTCTTTTCTCTTTTTTTTTTGCCTATGTCTGCCTCCCTCATGTGTTTAGTTGGTCAGGAGGCCAGAGCAGGGCTCTGCTGGCAACAGACATCCGCCAAAGCTCTTTTTATTCTGCCAGGATATCCTCTTGACATGACATGATGCCAACAGTGACCATCGCATGTAGTAATCTGGCATAGGTCAGGAAGCAGCTGGATGCACGTGCCATGCATGCCGAGCCGCTGTCTTAAGGAGCCTGAGGTAGGCTTGCCAGGGTTGGAGCTTAAGCTTAGCTGACTAGCTGTGCAGCCACTCCCTGCAGACACTGGGTCACAAACTGTCAAACCTAACGATATACCTTTAATGAAGTGATATTTTCTTTAACTTATTTTCCAAAAAGTAACGGCCAAATTGTCTCTTTTAATCAACGTGTGCAATTTAAGCCAAAAGCTGGAAAAAATATATTCTGTCAAGAGGAAGCTTAGTCTTGATGGCCAAGTTTATTTTGGTTTCTCTCCCACAAATAGCCTAGATACTGATAGATACGGATTTCCAATCGTGATTAAAGAAGTACCTAGAAATGCCTTCATGAGCACTTTTTAATCCTGACCAACTTGTCTCTCATCTCTTCCTCATTTAATCATTAGATCAGTTGCATTCTTAAAACACCAATTTACATTTTCCATCATCAGTCAATTTATCGTCAAACCTACTTACATATTTCTGAATGCAGGTAATTGTTAAAAACAACCACAAGCCATGATTTATTAAAATGTTTTCTACTTTTACTTTCAATTTTTACCTTCTTTGTGCAAGAATGCGTCAGATGTTGGTGCCGGCGGCCAGTTTTTCATGTTTTATTTTTTAAAGAATTACTTATAATTTGATCATTTGTTACACGAAGATAAAGTTGCTTCCATATACAGAGTTGTGGCTTATTGGAAAGGACAGTGTGTTCTAAAAGTAGATCAACATGTATCAGAATATTAACAGTGTTTTGGCTTTTTTAAGGCTTAAAACATGATACAGAATCCTGGGCAGGAGAAACCAACTACTCTTTCACCTTGCAAGTTTCAGTTGTTATTAAAATGGAATGATACAGTAATGTTGAACATTACTGTATGCAATTAAATGTAAAATCCAGCCCATCCAAGTTCTCAGATATTGCTCTGTCCACTCTGCACTTCTAGTCACTGTAACCTTTCAGACCTGTTGCCAAACAGTTGTGCTTTTCTTGAGTGTTATGGCTCTCCTCCTGGTGGCTGGAGTCCAGCAGCAGGAATACAGTTGACACAGGTGATTACAGATTTTTTGACACCCTTATGCATGTATAAGCCGCTTTCTCCCATGCACAGGGCAAGGCCCCCGGTCTGTATGACCTAGAAGAAGCTAGACTGGATGACCCAGTGGTCATCCTAGGAGCCATCTGGCAACCCGCGTCTTGTGTGGCTTACCCTTCCCACTGCCTCACGCAATTCCTTAAGCAAGCATAAGTGTGCTTAGGAGGACTTAATCTCAGAGAAACTGGTTTGGGCCACACTGCTGACTGCCAGTGTGGGTGCACCCGGCTGTTAGGTCATGGGGTTCCTTCAGTCATGTAACACTGAGACAGCATTTTTGCGATGTGTCCCGTCTGCCCCTTGTGGAATTACAATCTCTGGATTTGATGTACCCTTTCAATGAAACTTGGCCCCCTATGAAGGTGTTCATACCATTAGGTATTAAAGGAGCTCTATATGACATTAAGAGCACTAATATAGCAGCAAACATCTATTTGCTATGCAAGGATGCAGTGGAGTTATAGCTGCTTGAGCAGAGAATGGAGTCACGCTCCCTATGTGTGTGTTTAAATCTGAGCTGCTCTGTTTGTTGTTGTGGTAAACAGTCTGGCAGAACATGTATGTTAGTGCATGTGTGTATCCCACTGGCTAGCTAATCACCATCGCTCTGCACTGCTTTCATATGGCAGTTACCACTGATAATGGGACGCTGTCATTGCAAAGATGTGGCACTGACTTTCTGGTTTATCCCTGGTTAACACCGTTAGCACTGTAGCCATTGTTAGCATTGTATTCACTGTTAGCATCATTAGCTGCCAGCTCCGCCACCTCTATCTTGAAGCCATATCCAGAAACCTGAATCATAGATTCGCTCTGAATGTTGTTTTGAACTTCTTTAAGTAAGTGGGAGATTCTTTGGAATCTCGAGCCATTTTTAAACACATTCCTCAATACTGTCGCACACAAGATCCGCCAGTGCTTCTTTACACTGAACCACCAACACCAGCATAATGCTGCTCCAGTGTGTGATAGTAGATAGCATGCTAGCATTCTGGAAGCAAAAGTGGCGTGATGTGTAGCACAACAGTGTCAGTGTCCACTGCTAGCTTCATGACCGAACAACATTCAGTCCCCCATTCAATGGTTCGTATGTTTTATACAGAACACTAAGGCGTAGAATTGGCACACCAATCCCTCCTTGACCTGGCTGTATAGAAGGGGCTTCAGCCTACGTTTTTATGACTGCACAACTGTAAAGCTGCGCTAAAAACCTAATAAGCCATCTGGTATGGTTGGTAAGATCAGTTGTCCGGTCATACCGAGGATAGAAGGTATTTGCCACACTGTCAGATGCCCCTGGGTGTGTTCTGTTGGCCCATGGGGCAAGGAGGGGAAGCGAGAGAAGCTTGAGCCTGTCTGCACTTGCACAGAGGTCACTGCTGGCCTTTTGACTGTCTGCCAGTGCAGGGGCCAGAGTCTTCCAGAAGAGGGCCTTGGCTACAGGCAGACAAGTGAGCCAGCCAGCCAGACAGGCAGCCAGCCGCATCGTCTGCAGTCTAGGTCTGGGGCTAGAGCCTGGACTAGGGCAGCTCAAGTTACCCAGACAGATTTGTTAACACTGTTTGGGTCCGCTCGGCTTTCTAGCCAGGCCTCTGAGCCAAACGCGGCTGAGGTGACTTAATCTGTCATTAAACTCACATTACACCCGGACAGAGACTCGGCTCAGGGGCAGAGACAGCGCTCACTCTCCCACTCACTGGCATGGCTGGCTGGATTTGAGCAGACACAAAGAATACCCCCTCCTCCTCCTCCTCCCTATCCTCTTCATGCCACACACCATGGCACAGCTAGACAGCCCAGCACGGTCTAGACAAAAGCAATTTCACTTGAAGTTGAAAAGTCATTTGACTGTGTGACGGTCACCTGTGTGGATCTGGTGCACTTTACAGGGTGTACAGATGATTTTGATTCAGACTATTGAGGTTATCTGCGATTTTGAATTGCAGAAATTGTTCAATCATCAATCCTTGTTTTATATTTGCAGAAATGTGTAGAAATACTGTCCAACGCTGAACATATTGTGAGTGAAGTTGTAACGGCTAGTCGTATAATGCTTTTAATGGCTTGACAGCTTTGGTATTTCTGCTGTGATTGATAAATGTCCCCTTTACAGTCTGTGTCCTTTACAATGTGAAAACCGTATAACGATAATTAGGACTGAGAAGAAAAGGTCTACTTTGTGGTAAATGTAGAGTCAAGTTCTTCATCCTTTACCAAGGAAGATAACTGAGGATAAAGCATCTTAGATTGTAATATTGTCTGTCATGTTTGTAACAGAGCTATGATTTGAGTTTTGATTTTTGTTTAAGCATCTTTCTCCAGATGGAGCCCAGCCCGTATTGGTTTACAAGACACTAACAACAACCAGGATGGCCACATGACCAATCATAACATACGGTTACACAAATTCAAAAAGAAAACATGTAAAAGCATTACATTTCATAACAGTTTTCCTTTTCCTAGTGTCTTGCCGAGGCAAAAATCTACTAATTAAAGCTATAAAAATTTTATCCATATACTATGATGGACAACGGATGATTATTGCAGCATTTGCACATGCTGTACCTGATCAGTGCGACAGACACCTTTACAAACAAACATAAAACTGTCAAACTGAACAGGAAAATGACTAAATCAGTATCCACAGTGGGAAAATGTAGTTTTATTGCATCAGTGACACTGGTAGCATCGCATTTCTTTTTCTCAGAGCTGCTAACGGTACATATTTGTCTTTATACGTTCTTCACTGGCGATCAGACAAACAGGAGGAGATGGCTGAACTCCGCTCGCATCGGGCAAACAAAATTGCTTCCATTGCTCTCCGCTTGGAAATGTCAGAAACCCTAACAACCTGCAGTACCTTGAGTGGAGGTCTAAGACATTGTTTCCCTCTGCTGAGATTTGTTTTTACCTAACAGCTGGTTCTGGTTCTTCCCCCCAACCTCACCGCACCCCCACTGTCATGAGCAGCCAAGAGCCAACATATGAACTTTATAATCAACTGTTGCAAAGAGCAGTGCCAAGCCAGCAAGCTGCATATTTCCCAGAGAAGAAGATTTTGATTTAATTTAGTTTTATTCTATTTTATTTATTTCTTCAGTTTGGTTGCATTCTGGACACAAAGCTGTGTTTGGACAGTTCCATAGCTGTGTCTTCGTGTGTTTGTAAATGATTTTGTTAAGAAAACACACTGTGCATGGAAAACCAGTTGCAGTATGGATAGGAATGATACTCGGGGCTCTTGCTTGTTTTCGTTTTTACGTTTTTCGCCTCTGAAATCTGTGACACAGCATTCAGTCCAGGGCCTTTCTTGCTTTCCTTATAATGATAATCCTGGTTCCCACTTCTGTTTCGCTGAGTCATGAACTGACCATACACTGGTCTAAAACCATCCCCAAACTTTTTAATGGAGGTTGAAAAATCTGCGTTTTTCGGGTCCCACCAGTTATTAAAGCACAAGATAATACCATCTGCTTTCTCCCACATGTTTGGAGATGTTTTAGTCATTAAAAAAGCCTGGTCTGGCCTTTACTTGACATAAAAACCTGCAGACCACCGACCCTAAATGATGCATGGTTTAGAGACTTGTGATGTATCTGTTGCTTTAAACATTTATAAAATAATGAATATTTATTTGAACTTAAATGAAGATTTTGCCCGTGTGACTCTGACTAAACAGGACCCCTTATACTAACGAGTTAACACTGAATGTTTTGACTGACCATGTTCTCTGCTTTTGCCAACAGGTGAAGAAGTACTTCGAGCTGGAGCCGCTGGCCCGAGGGAAGCGCTGGATCCTGGAGGGCAGCACCACCGACAACTTAGAGGCCGTGAAGGAGAGCTTTGGTCAGTTCATTAGCCTGTTGGAGGACAAAGACACAGAGCCCGCAAGGATATGATGCTAACGCCGCTAATGCTAAGAGACATTAGTGGCTGACGACAACGAAACACCACATCCTGCTGGTGCCCATGTACACACACACCCACTCACGCACAGACACAAACATGCACACACGAGAAAACACAGCAGACGTCAGCCTCTCCGTTCGAGAAGTGTATTGTATGATATTCTCCCTTCACTTTGCTCTCATCTTTCAAACTAGAAGAGTGTGTGCCACTACAGCCCGTCAGAGGAAAGCTGCCATTAAAACCACCCCGTGGAAAGCCAGTTGTCAAGAAAAATCATTGAACTTTGCCCGAAATGGAAATCTTGTTTACTGCTGTCTGTGCCATTGTGATTAAACCAGCGGCACGTGGGACATGTGGCATTCCTTCAGTCATCAACGGACACTTACACACACATTCTCACCCTAACACACACACACACACACTCTCACACAGTCACACACAAAGTGGAGCCCAGGTTGTCTGTAGATATGTTTAACATCTCCAGTAATTACTTTACAGGATGTTTGGGTGGGCTCAGTTGATGTTCTTTCCACTGAGAAGTACTGTATGGCTGTCAAGTGTGCTTCTCAGTTTGACTCACTAACAACGAATGTCGTTGTGTGATCGGAGTCTAAAACCTTGTGTTATGTACGGTAGTTGCATATCGGTGCGTTACACCGTGTCTGAAAATATAATCTGAATAGTGTAGTCTGAGTATCTCATGGAGTATTATGTACATGCAAACAGGCATATTGCTGTGTACCCTCCTGTGCAGCCATACACAAGTACTACTAATCATGTGACTTAAGTGCTAGATGACTTTATGGAGACCATGTGGAGGAAGTGGGAACAAGTCTGAATGCTTTTATAAATGTGCAACTTAGGATATATTTTATAGCTCTGTATGTTAATCTCGTAGAGCTGCGTTCAGATTTTTTATAACTCATACCACACATATGAATTCTTTCAAATCAAAGACCAAAAAGAAGAAAAAAAAAAAAACATTGATGATTGACAGGGCTGGCCGAAGCCACAAGGTAGAGAAGTGTGATGGATTTAGTTTCATTTCAGTGTTCAGCAAATGTTTGTTTTTATTTTCTGTATTTTTTTTTTTTCCTTTTGAATTTGACATAATCCCTCTCAACACTGGCTAGCGACTCCAGTCTCCCATCAGGGTGGAATACAAACTCTATCAATCAGCCACAGCAACAGCTGCATCTGACAAGTCCCTGTCCGGCACCCTAATGCCTTCCAACTGTCTGTGAAGACCCCTCCCTGTCTGCTGTTTATCGCGGACTCCCACCCCACCCCACCTCATCCCAACCAACACCACCCCTCCGCTCCAGCTCCGCTCCCTGTCCCCATTACTGCTCGGTGGGGCTTTTTATCCCAGATGCCAACGTTCAGCCCGGCTGCCCTCGTGTGGACTCCACACCTCTAAAATGAGTCGTATTTGTTCTGTCACAGGTGTGCTCGTCCCCAAAGATGTGCTTCGGTAATGGATAATGTTCACACCTCCTCCATGCGTGCTTTGTATTTCAGTTGCTGTTGTTTTGTTCAGTATTTTGTCAGGTTTTTAGAAATTCAATCACTTTTTGTACCTGACGTCAGATCTGCCAAGTAGTTTTTTACAGTCTGGATGGATCGCTGCATTTGCTTGAATGCAAACTAAATCTGTCATTGGACTTTGCATATCATCGGCTCACACATAGGTTTTAAAATATTCACTGCAATCTCTCTTTTTTTTGTATTTGTTTTTCAATCATGCGTTTTGTCTAAAATAGCAATTAAAAGTCTTAAAAATGAAAAAATTGTCTTAGTCGTTATTTAAACTTTGATTTCTTTTGTTTGTTAAAATGTTGAAGTGAAATATTTGATATATTATATTGGCACATTAAATGCTATATTGTCTTTATTTTTAGTGTTTTACCATAAAATGGGAGTATGGATGACAGTTTATAGGTTTGTTAAACCATATGAATATTTTGTAGAATAATCACTGAACTGTGTAGCTCATGTTTGTGGAAGTTGAATTTCAGTCAGACCAGGTATAGATTAGAAGACTGCATTCTTAGGTCTGTTTTCGGTAGATATTCCTACAAGATAACTTCCATACTTCACGTATTAGCTTGAAAAGTGTGATGAGTTGAATGTTTGCATATGTTTCTGGAAGCATTTTCTTCACAATGTCTCGGATTTGTGATTTAAGGTGACCTGTGGAAATCTGAGACCTTGGAAGATAATCGGGAAAACGCAGATGAGCTGGTTGAGGTCGAGCCAAAGTTTAAAGGAAAAAAAAAAGAGCACTCAAAGTCAAAGTGGAGCAGCTGAAGAAAGTTTTGAGTGGAAAGTTAACCAAGTGAGACAGGAGTTCCTAATAAATATACTCTACTCTGTGCTACCTCTGCCTCCCCTTTTCTTCTCCTTTTGCCCTTCTTCCCTCTCTTTCAAATTAACCGTGTGGCTTTAATACAATGTGTGTCATGCAGGTTGCCCTGGCGACTCTTTGATCCTGTTTTCCAGTCTCTGCCTCTGGGGCAGACGTGCTTCTCTTCAGTCTGCTGCACACCAGCTCTGGAAGCTGCTGCAGCCCTGAGACAAACCATGGGCTGCTGCGCTCGTCTCGCTCCCCCCTTTTTCTTCCTGTCGCTCTCACTTTCTCCCTGTTTTTTTGAGTCCTCACTATCTCTCTCTCCTTACCGTTTTTTTTTTCTTCCTCTCTCAGGTTCTCTCCATCTCTCTGTCTCTCTCTTACTCGCTCTGCTTCCCTTTGGTCACGCCAAAGCAGCCCTCCCTCAACATGGGCATCCAGGATGCCCAGGGGAAGGGAAGAGGCCAGGACCTCAGCGAAGCAGCCCTCCCTGGAGAAAAAAGGAGAGAGGCAGGGGACCTCTCTTTCTTCCATTCCTCCTCACTCTCTCCTGTCTGCACACTTGATTTTATTCCCCTGAAAAAGATGCAGCCAGTCCTCTCCTCCCACACTGAACCTTTACCTGCTCTACCTGTTTAATTGCCGTTGTCTGGCACCTCTGTGCAGAGAGGTTTTTTCTCTCGTCTTTGCTGCCAGCAGCACCTCAGTGCGGCTCACAGAGAAGAAGCTGCGCAGTTTTATTTTTGTTGTTGTGTGGTAATACAGTCCAGACTTTCTTTTTTTTTAATCAGTCTGTGCATTACCAAGCAACAATAACTGAGACACGGTGTTTACTGTGATGGATACAGTATCTCGAGAAACTTTCAAGTCTCTGCAAGTTGATTTTTATAATTCACTAAAATGAATGGTAATTAATGGCTGCCTGGAAGGGAGGAAAAACACTTTGAGAAATCTATGGCAAGCCTAATTGTTGGCAGTAATATAAAGTGAAGGTGCGATTTGCAACAAAAGGGCGAAACATGCAGAAATGCCAGAGGGGTCCTTTTTAAGATTCTGCATGTAAAGAATGCCAGAGCGAGACGCCACACAAAAGCAAATTGAACTTCACCACAAACAAATCTCCAACTTGCAAATCTGCACCCTCCAGCAGAGTTTATTTATCATTTGTCTTCTCGGTTTCGATTTTCTGACGTACGTAAAGAGCTCTGCATGTACGTCATTAGTCGCCCTCTTTGCATCAACAACTTGGTTACAGTGTGTACAGTACACACATATTACAGGTCACAGGAAATCTTCCATCAAGTGTGGATTGAGTTTAAACGTGGGCTGAACACTCAGGATATGACAGTGTAGGAAGTCCAGAAAATAAATGAAGCCATGTGGGTTTTTAAAAAAATATTATCTTCACACTTTTGCCACGTTTTTATCTTTAACAGCACAACCTCATCGTGACTCCTTTAACAGGAAATTAGCTGCCTGAGTGTTTTCACTGCAGGTCACTTTTCTCTCCCCCCAAATTTTACATTATTTATTATCTACAATCTGTATTTCAAGTACCATCTGATGATCAATTACAGTAGAGCAAAGATACACAAAAATGAAAATGTTACCAAAAAACAAAGGTACTGACAGTGTCAAATTAAATGTGTTATTACAGATTTTAGGATACGGTTTCAAAGTAAACATCCATGCTGACAAACAGCTGAGAATTTAGCTGTGTGAACTACAAATGAGTTAAATTGCATGTACAAATGGTTTTGATTTTGCATGTTTAATCTGACAAAGGATTGAATATTTCTTCCAGCAAAGCTCCAACAATTTAGGGAGACAGATTTTAAAATTGTACTGACCTTTTTGTTTAGAAAGCATTAATATAAAGTGTGCATCATGTATTATTTGCTATCTGAATTCTAAGTACCGTCCATACCATGATCTATCAAAGTAAAGAAAAAGCAAAGGGTAACAGAAATGTATGCCAAAAATAATATATACAATGCCAAAGTAAAATATCAACAAAAACAAGAAAGGTATTAACAAATTAATAATGTTATTTTACAGATTTTAAAGTAAACTGTGCAGACAAATGAGAGAAATTGCATGTACAATTGTATTTGATTATTCATTTATTGACAAAAGGTTGAATCTTATCACCAGAAGTGAATTTATAAAGGAATATTATAGAGTTTGTGTAACAGACTTTAAAATTGTGCTGCTGCTTTTATTTGGGAAGCATTAATGTCAATGTGATCAGTGGATTTCCCATTTATAAATAGTGTGTAGTATGTAATTATAAGGATAAAAGTGTGCCACATGCATTAGAACAACCTACTAGAAGTATAAACAAATTTGGTCACACACAACAAAATTAACCCTGTGAGCCTTGTGAAATGCAAATGCTCGACCTGACGGGGAACCTAACATTCGTTTACAAGACAAACACAATGCATGTTTTCTTAAACTCTGCAAAGAATGCCCTCTTTCTCTCTCTCTGTCTTCTCCCTTCTCCCATCCAGTGTGTGTGGCAGCGTTTCTGCTGATAAGACCCTGCCAGGAGGTGCAACAGATGTTGCCCTGACATCCATCTGGGCCTCGTACCCCTGCTCTGCCTCCCACAGCCGATGCTCCACAGGACACCCCACATTCCCGGCCCCTCACAGCGAGGGGGCAGCTCCCACCCACCCCCCAAAAAAAGGCTCCCCTCCTCGTGTTCCTCGAGCAGTGACGCAGCACAGACATCAGGCTTGATGCTGCGTTCAGTCATGGTACATGTGTGGGTGTGTGTGTCAGTTATCAGACGGGACTTCTGGGTTCATTTGAGGTGTTTCCTCTTTGTTTCAACACTCTGCTGCCTTCATGACGCTCTTGCGCACACACACACCCTTTTGAAAAACAAACACAAATGACGGAAATGCATTGATATGATGTAAGCTGGTGAGGAAATGTTCCCTGGACCAAATAATCATTTCCAGATACATGCGATGGTGTTTCCAGAAAGTCACAAATGTGCAGCACATTACATCCTGACTGGTGTCACTCTACATATTCTAATTTATTTAATCTGACCAGTTAAGTGCTAGTCGTGCTTATCTCAAAGATGCAAGAGCCAAGCTGAGCAGTTGCTGTCAACCTCATGTCCGTTTTAATTTAATTTTATGAATTAATAGCAGCTGTGGATGAATAGTTGAAATTTTTAGCGGTCAAACCATTTTTGTGTGAACAGTGAAGGAGCACGGCATGGTTAGGACTTTCTATTTCAGCCAGAACTTTGAATTTTGATTATTTTACATTAATATTGATTATTTTTATAGCTTCTAAAGGTTATTTGATTCAATTAACAAAGCAAAAAGAAAAAAAATCAATAAAATAATTGTGAAATGTATAAAACTCTCACCTGATATGGAGTCGTTTCTTCTTACCGAAGCAAACAAAATGTTTTTAATTTCGGTTTCACCAAAGCAAACATTAACATCCTTGAAAATATTCAGTTATTTACCAGTAACTTACAGGTGTTTTCTTTTGCCAGCTTTGTGTTTTCAGATGTGCAGCAGGAGATTCCTCAGAGCTGACGTCCCTGATGCTGTGTCTTCAGGCAGAGGAATCCCTCCTGTCGTGCATGTCATCCTGCAGGTTTGTGGTCGAACTGTAAAAGTAATGAACGGCTCAAACCTGATAGAATCTTAACGAGTCAGACCCCTGCCAAGCAGTGAGTGAGTGCAGTCTGCAGCAACATGCCACAGTCATTATTACCACTAAGTCATATTTGACTGATTGTTTCCCCTCACAGTGCTTTATGAGTCACTGAAGATTTTTTTAATGCTTGTACCTCAGTTTTATTATATCTAAAGTCAAGATCACAATACACAAGCACATTTGAGTCTATTACATTAGTCTGAATACATAATTTAATCTGAAGTGGAAATTGAGGATCCTGGGCAGCGAACCAGACAGCTGTCTTTCCACTCAGACCTGTTTGGACAAGGAAGGCCGTGTTCACACTGGCCCAGGTTGACTGATGGATAGACTTTGTCATCATCATTCAACATTTTATTTTTATTAATGTACAGTAAGGATGCATAAACCCTCATACATGTGTGTATTTCTGGAACAGATTTGGCCTGCTGACACTTGGGACACTGCATCAACCAAACTTCATTCACCGCCTCAGATTTATGAACCAGGGTCTTCATGGATTCAACGCTAAGAAACTCCCTCTGCAACAGCAGGTAAATCAGAGTGAGTATGAAGCGTCACAGGTGACAGTGACCTCAGTCGCAGGTTTTTTTTTCCTTTATGTATTGTAGAACTTATGGATCTGTGCTCCTACATTTGAGCAATAAAACCTTTTCAAATGATTACACTAACACATTGTTTATCAAATGCAGACAGTTGCTGTGCTACAAAAAATATGCTGGGTTGATCGCTCGTTGATCCTTCAACAAATACTTTGTAAACTGACTGATTTCTGCCTTTAAACTGTGGTGGAGGAAGTATTCAGAGATATTATTCAAGCAAAACAAGAAATACCTCAAGATAAAATTACTACAAGTAAAAGTGTTGCATTCAAAATCTGATTTGAAGTACAGAAGTATTAAAGTATTGGACTATTACGGGTATGTAAAAGCCACAAGTTAGTTTAAATATTATGCAAAATTCATTGTCAGGCATCGTATATATCAAAGATGATGTATAAAAGTCCAGAAAGAAATGCATGTATATTGAATGTTGGTAAGAGTGAAATCAAGTGCAGTTTAGTTGAGCAGAGAGCTGTGTTTGGCATGAGAGCATGCAGTTTTTCTACTGTGTAAGTCAATATAATTTAAACTTTTTCAAGTTTTAAACTGGATTAAATGTCCTGTCATTCACGCCGGACTGAAGTTACTGTGCCTACAGCTCGTTTGCGGCTTATTTTGATATCCAGAAGTAATGCCACAACTGTGCATGCTGTATTTTCTGTTGTATAAATGAATAAATAAATGAAGTGGACAAGCAGGTACATTATTTGCCTCTGGATTGTTGCGGTATAAACTGGCTTAAAATAGAAATAATCAGTAAAGAACTTTGACATGTTTAAGTATTTGTGAGTTTTAGATGAAGCTAATATGATGCTTGTAGGTTTCCTGCGTATGTTCTGATACTGACGAGCTTAAACTTTTGTCCTCAGAAAAAATTGTGGAAACCATGCTGTGCAATTCTACTCCGTCCCTTTGTGGCCACCTAAACGCCTCTTGTTTTTTCTGTGTGTTTGAATGCCTCGTCTGTTGGGTGACTTCCGTGGGATTCCAGCAGGCTTGTCACTCAGATTGTTTGTCCTGGGGACGAGATCTGTGTGAGTCCTGTTTCTCTTCCTCTCCGCTCGGCCCGAGTGCTGATGGAGACCCGCATCCCAGGTGGCCCACACATCAAAACAAGAGGGATCTCAGCTCTTGGTTTTCAGACAAACATCACTCACTTTCTTTGTTGTCTGAGGGACAGGGGGCATGGCGGTTTATCTCCAGAGGATCTCCCCCCGCTATCGCCTTCCACCAGCCCACCGCCCCATCCCACAGGAGCTGCTAAAAGCAAATGTCAGTCAAGGAGAAGGCGTTGCATTCCTTCAAGAGGTCAATTAGTGGTGGCCACTGAAGGATCTGTTGCGTTTTTAAGAAGACAATTTAAAGATCTTCCTTTCAAGATCATCCAATCCAGGAACAGATTTATTTCCCTCCTCCTGTGGTCATTTGTCTTCACCGTTTTAAACCCCCGTGTGCGATGACACCGCTGTCATGCTGCAGTCAATGTTTTGAAGATAGCTGCCTGTCTTCACAGCATACCTACCACACACAGCTCAGTTTGTTCTACTGTGAGTTATTGGACGCTGAGCCTGATTCACGACGTGCCACATATGAAACCTATTGCTCTCTCAGGCCGTGTGATGGGGTTCCAGTAGCAGCTCGCAGCGGAGCAGCTCCTGACCCATCTGTGCAGGTGATTCCTGCCCCGGCTCGTCCCCTCCAGGCCTATAAGGAGCACCGTGTCTAGGGGACTTTTATGAGCGTGACCTTAACATGCCCGTCTCGAGCGGTCTAGACTCAGCGCTACGTTTACTAGAGTCCCCGTCCCGCTGATGGTTATCAGACTTTTCGCTTTTTACAAGTGATTCTCTCTTGTCATAACTCTTTGAAGACGGACAGACGTGACGCTTTGACCATCCTTTTTGTGGACGTTGGAGAATTTACTGTCACGGCTCTGAGAAACAGGGAACAACAAAGGGGAGGGCTCTGACGTGCACTGCCTCTCTCTGCAGGAGAGTCAGAGGAACATGTGCAGAGTACAGCTGTGGTTTGGCTGCAGTCTGAGAAGGTGGTGAGGCTTCAGAGCAGACGCCAGCTTTAAATTAACATCAACATGAAGTACAAGCTGGAGGATCTGGGTGAAAAGTTGATGGAGGGAATGTTTTCTTTGAGACAGGCTGAAATTAAATTAGAGCTTTGCCCCAAGTGACATTAGTTTTACACTAACACACCACAAGTGGCATTCACTTTGTTCGCTGTCTTTAATCAAAGTTTTTATGAGCCCTGGCCTCTGATAACTGCCATAACGAGGCGACGCAGTTCATGTTTCGTAAGAAGCCACAGGTGATTAATCTGTCGCTAATATGTAATAAATATTAAATTGTTGCCCATAAATTTGGCCCTTTTATATATATTAGGGCCTGTTTGGTGTGCTGCATGGCACCGGGCCAAATACCGTAGGTGGATTAGCTCATTGAATCCAAACAGTTTACGGGGAAAGCAGCTCCAGTGACGACACTATGTGGGCAGCTTGCAGCTCTCAAAATACAAACGTTCCGTGTGAAAGCGAAAAAAAGGAGAAAAAGTGAGTCTTTCACAGGAACAATCTAGTAAACACGGTCGCTGAGCAGAGAGAGAACACCTGTGTTTTACCAAAGTTTTGGCACGCAGCAGTCTGATCACTCACCGGGAGCCATATTTGGTCGAGTGCAAATTTAATGTTGCCCTTACAGTGATGACAAAACGCACCCTGACTCAGGCAGGAAGCTGCAAAGTCGGTCACAAATAAGATGTGAGTGAACAACAACAGAAACAGGAGAAGGTGCACAGCGTGGGGCTGAGATGATTCAGCGCTGCAGGCTGCAGACACAAACACGGGTTGGATAGTGGGAATAAGCTTAGAGCTGAAGCCAGAAATAGTGTTTAAGGTTTTGAGGATTAGGGTTAAATGTCAGGAAGGTCAAGTCAGAGACCAGTTTAGATTGGCTTAGAGACATTAGCTGGAAGGAGCTCGCTGAACAATTGGTCAGCTGGCAGCTAGAGTTCTGACTCTTTCTGTATTTTTACAGTAACCTACAGTTACCCAGCGTATCTGACAAAATGATCCAGGCCTCCTTTTTTAATGAAGTAATTTCCCAAATAAATCTCAGTGTCATCTTTTTTTAAAGATGTTATTAAAATGTAGAGAAAATTCATGAATCTGAAATTTTACCATGACTGTAAATGAAAATTCTAAGATCTAAGATTGATCTTAAACATCCACTAATTGGATTAACCAGTAGGAGAAACCCAGAAGAAGGAAATATGTCCGCTGTCTTTACTCACTGACCAACAACAGTTTGTTTTCAAACAGCTATGTTCACAATAAAAAAACTTTTAATTAATACTTTTTTTAATGATCTGTTCTTCTTGAAAATTCAATGGTAATAATTGCGATTTTAATTTAATTTAAAATATAAGTATTAGTTTTTAAAAACATTTAGTTTTTCTGCTCAGATTCTTACGAATGCCACTTATTTTGTTCTCCACTGCAAATACTGAAGCATTGTACCTGCATGTTAAAGGTCAGACTTAATGAGCCACTTAGTTTTAATAGTTGTATCAGGTCTACATCAGATAAAGTGTGCAGTCAACAGCGTCCCAACGGTTTTAAAGAGTCACAAGCAAAAACCAGGCAGCTGTATGTTTGTTGTTTAAACGTAGTTCCTGTGGATCTTTAATGGTATTAAATCTAACGTGCCTTAAGCTGTCAGAATCCAGTTTTCTTTACAAGCCCTGAAAATGTGGCTTCAGATCTTAAGTATTTCTCCAACATTGAATATTCATGTGTAAATATGCAGCAATCAAAGCAAATAAAACATCTTTGGGTACGTTTCATTAAGAGGTGAAGAGGTTCAAACTCAGCTGACCTGCATCATCAGGACTGTGTGTGTAGTCATGTAGTTGTTTATCAGTGACCAAACAACTGGCATCAGAATCTGATTTTTAATATTGCTAAATCTTAAAGGGTAGCTGGCATTTTTTTTTAACCTGGACCATATTTTCTCATGTTTTTCTGTCTATGAGACTGATATCAACAACAATTTTTGAAACTGATCCAGTAACGAGAGACACAGCAGCAGGCAGCAGCTGTGCAAATTCCATAATGTAACCAGATGGGGCAATTGTACACCTGCACTCTACGTCCCTTAAAAGTGGTTATTTTTGCAACAGACAAGCTCAGATTGTGATTATTTATGGCTGCATCATTCCATCAGGTAATATTCTGGATGTGTTATGCATCAGTTAACTAACAATTGCCCAAAATTCAGCCAAATAATGGGATTGGAGTGGTTAAAAAGCATACTTACAGTAAATGCAGGTTTTTGTACTTACTACTTTTTCACTCACTTGCTGTATATAAGTATAATTTCAAAGTACTTGTATTTCACTGTTTCCATTTCATGCTACTTTGTGTCTACTCCACTGTGTTTTAGAGGGAAATATTGTACGTTTTAATCTACGACAGTAGTTTGACAGTTATTTGCAGATTAAGATTTTATAAACCAAACATGATGAGTTTATCAAATATGATTCATTGCCGAGGAATAAACTAACCAACAATGTAATTAGCTCCACCTTCATCAGCTACAGCAGGAAGATGTTGCTTTCAATTTAATGTAACAGTAAAAATTATTCAATAATATATAACAGTCCTGTAGAACACTTACAAGAGGCATTTTTCTACATCACAAGTACTTTTGATACTTATATATGTTTTGCTACTGATACTAATTATAGGTACTTTCACTTATAGGAATATTTCACCCTCTTATTAATCAATTACTCACCCCGTGTTACATTGAATTCGAGAAGAAAACTATTTTTCTCATGGGCGAACGAAGAATCCAAAAAAGGTGAATATTCTTGATGAATTGAAGTGATAGGGGACTGTGTTTAACATCAGCAAAACTATATCAAAACATCTCTTTACAAACTCTCAAATAACTCATGCAGTATAATCCAAGTCTCATTTATCCAGTCATATGCTCAGTACTTGAGAAACAAATGCATTTTTGCAAAAACCCTATTTAAAACACTTGAGCGTAAGCAGTGCAGGCAAGCTACTTGTCAGTGCATGACAGTGTTTATGCATTAGTGTTGTAATCAGTAAGGTTTTTGCAAGAATGCATGTGTTTGGGAAGTCCTGAACACACGACTGGATAAATGAGACCTGGATTATACTGCAGTTTATACACAAATATTTTTATTCTTCGTTCACCACGAAGGCAAACAAGAGTCAACGTAACACAGGTGAGTCATTGATATACAGTTGATTATTTGGGGGGTGAAGTATTCTTGGAAGTAATATTTTTACTTGTGCTTGTAATGGAGTAGTTTGACAGTGTGGTATTGCTATCCTTACTCATGTAAAGGATCTGGATATTTCCTCCACCACTTAAAATGGATGCAGTGTAATGTACATTATATTGAAGTTTATTCGCCATAATTTAGTTCTTTACGTTGCTGGTTAACTATATCTAATATGGGTGATTCATACTTTAAATAGTCACTAACAACCTGTAAAAAAAAACAACAGTGAATAACAAACGACAACTGTAAAGTCAGTTATAAATATGCAGCAAAGAGTCAAATTTTAGAAACTGACTGTAACACTTTCATGGCGTTTTTTTTGTCACCTGGACAAAATAAAAAGAAATGAGCTGCTGAAAGTTGAAGGAGTGATATTCTCGCGTCCGCCTCAGTCTGTCTCTCGTGTTGCTGCCCCCCGACCCAGCCCCTCTGAATCTGCCTGGTTCACATACACAAGATTAAGTAGCAAAAGTGACATCCAAGACCAATCGGGCCACCCAAGAGAACCGCAACCAGCGGAGAGGCTGTCAGAGCCCCCTTTTGCAACATTAATCTTCAAGCCTCTCCTGCACTGCCAACTCACATCTCCTTCAAACAGGACAGGGAGGTAGAAAACTGAACTTTTCCCTCCCTGAAGGTTTTCTCCTCTCCATCAATTAAATCTTTGGGGGACAATTCATCGTCACCCGCCATGCGCCAGACAACTTCAAACAGTGGCAAAATGAATTACTTTTCCAGACATTTTTAAAAACTTGCCTTTTAATTTGGCAAGGAGAGAGACGAGTGTGGACATAAGTTCAATTTGTAATCGATCTAAAGGCCTCCACAACGACGTCAGGCAGAAATTACACTAAGAATTCTGCTTTTAAGTGATTTATGCCTGAGAAAACTGCATTAACTTGTCTGTCGAGGGCTGTAGAGACATTTCTCTGGTCTGTTCCACCCATTAATAAGACGTTAACATTCACCAATGGAATTTGTCTTAAACGTCAGAGGGCTGCTAAAATAGACATCGAGGGACCTGCATGCTAACCGAGCTACTTTAAGCTAACCCTTTTGTCTTCTGTGCTGACCAAAAGCATCTTTGATCTCTTTCAGGAGGACAACTCTATGGTGTGTTTGTGTGTGGGGGAGTTATCCTGACCTTCTGAGGGGGGTGGTGTCACGTCCAACCTGATAGCGGTGTGAATGGGAAAACAGAAAAGATGAATACAGCAATTGATAAATAGCGGAACATGGGTGTGTTATGCTGTGGATGCCTTCAGTCCCAGGAGAGGGCTTTCCTAACCCCAACCTTTCTTCTGCCCGAGACCTGAGAAGCAAAGGGGGACGTCGCGCCATCTAACAGTGTTCCTTTGAAGAGAGCGACGCTGAAATCAAGCAGCATGCCTCGAATACTTTCTGCTAGTTTTCAGTGAGACTCTTTGCACATGGCTGGAAATCTAATCTATTTTATCTACTTTTATGGTGATGTTTTATAGTTTTCTTATTGTCAACAAAGTCCATGAAAGGACCAAACCAAACAATGATCTGACTAACAAGTGATTTCTGAGGAGCCACAGCCTCGTGTATCCTGATCCTCAGTGCTGTAGACATTGTTGCCAAAAGCCATTATAAACACATCAATGAGCCACACTGTTGCAGGCTCAGTCATAAATATTTTTATTTTGATTCAGTCCCAGAAACATCACCCTGCTGCTGGAAATACTTACTAAACCACCAAATGTGTATTAATCCACAGCTGAAAATAGTCCCCAACAAATACGTTGTTTGACTAGTAATTATTAATAATTAGTTTACATCCGTGACCCCATTTTAAAAATTTATGTCTTCAGTGGGAACCACTGGTATGGAGATGAGTAACTCCTCTATACCACAGCACAAAAAACCCACTTTTTGATGACATACTGTACCGTGATGTTTTGGTTTTTACATGGTTTGTGATGACATTCCATAGTGTGCAATTTTTACATGATTTTTTGTTTTTGTAGCAGGGCTTTTCACTTTTAATGGACAGGACAGTGTGAAATGGAGAGAGAGAGGGGGGCAGCAAAGTCAAACTCGTGATCTCTGCAGTGTGGCATCACCTCTATACATCAGGCGCCGGCACTATCCACTAAGCTACTGACGCCCCAGCTTTTACATGATTTTGGACGACATGCTACACTACGACTTTTTTTCATGATTTTGGACGACATACTATACTATGACTGATTTTCGTGATTTTGGACGACATACTATACTATGACTTTTTTTCACGTTTTTTGACAACATGCTACACTACGACTTTTTTCCATGATTTTGGACGACATACTACACTACGACTTTTTTTCACGTTTTTTGACAACATGCTACACTACGACTTTTTTTCATGATTTTGGACGACATACTATACTGTGACTGATTTTCGTGATTTTGGATGACATACTACACTACGACTTTTTTTCACGTTTTTTGACAACATACTACACTATGACTTTTTTTCATGATTTTGGACAACATACTGTACTATGACTGTTTTGTCATGATTTTGGACGACATACTATACTATGACTGATTTTCATGATTTTTGACGACATGCTACACTAAGACTGATTTTCATGATTTTTGACGACATGCTACACTAAGACTTTTGTTTCCACATTTTTTGACAACATACTACACTATGACTGATTTTCATGATTTTTGACAACATGCTATACTATGACTTTTTTCATGATTTTGACAACTACTAGACTGATTTTCATGATTTTTGACGACATGCTACACTAAGACTTTTGTTTCCACGTTTTTTGACAACATACTACACTATGATTGATTTTCATGATTTTTGACAACATACTATACTATGACTTTTTTCATGATTTTGAACAACATACTATACTATGACTGATTTTCATGATTTTGGACGACATGATATACTAAGAGTTTTTTTTTACGTTTTTTGACAACATACTATACTATAACTGTTTTTCATGATTTTGGACGACATACTATACTGTGACTTTTTTTCATGATTTTGGACGACATACTATACTATGACTTTTTTTCATGATTTTGGACGACATATATACTAGACTGTTTTTCATAATTTTTGACAACATACTATACTATAACTTTTTTTCATGATTTTGGACGACATACTATACTGTGACTTTTTTCATCATTTTGAACGACATACTATACTATGACTTTTTTCATGATTTTGGAACGACATACTATACTATGACTGTTTTTCATGATTTTTGACAACATACTATACTATGACTTTTTTTCATGATTTTGACGACATACTATACTATGACTGATTTTCATGATTTTGGACGACATACTATACTAAGACTTTTTTTATTTTGAACACATACTATACTATGACTGTTTTTCATGATTTTGGACGACATACTATACTATGACTTTTTTTCATGATTTTGGACGACATACTATACTATGACTTTTTTTCATGATTTTGGACGACATACTATACTATGACTTTTTTCATGATTTTGAACGACATACTATACTATGACTGATTTTCATGATTTTGGACGACATGATATACTAAGAGTTTTTTTTACGTTTTTTGACAACATACTATACTATGACTGTTTTTCATGATTTTGGACGACATACTATACTGTGACTTTTTTTCATGATTTTGGACGACATACTATACTATGACTTTTTTCATGATTTTGGACGACATACTATACTATGACTTTTTTCATGATTTTGAACGACATACTATACTATGACTTTTTTTCATGATTTTGAACGACATACTATACTAACAGTTTTTTTTTACGTTTTTTGACAACATACTATACTATTACTGATTTTCATGATTTTGGACGACATACTATACTATGACTTTTTTTCATGATTTTGGACGACATACTAATATGACTTTTTTTCATGATTTTGAACATACTATACTACATTTTACGTTTTTTGACGACATACTATACTATGACTGATTTTCATGATTTTTGATGACACACTACACTACGACTTTTTGTCATGATTTTGGACGACATACTATACTGTGACTGTTTTTCATGGTTTTGGACGACATACTATACTATGACTGATTTTCATGATTTTTGACGACATACTACACTACGACTTTTTGTCATGATTTTGGACGACATACTATACTGTGACTGATTTTCATGGTTTTGGACAACATACTATACTATGACTTTTTTCATGATTTTGAACGACATACTATACTAACAGTTTTTTTTTTTACGTTTTTTGACAACATACTATACTATGACTTTTTTCATGATTTTGGACGACATACTATACTATGACTGATTTTCATGATTTTGGACGACATGATATACTAAGAGTTTTTTTTACGTTTTTTGACAACATACTATACTATGACTGTTTTTCATGATTTTGGACGACATACTATACTGTGACTTTTTTTCATGATTTTGGACGACATACTATACTATGACTTTTTTTCATGATTTTGGACGACATACTATACTAAGACTTTTTTTTATTTTGACGACATACTATACTATGACTTTTTTTCATGATTTTGACGACATACTATACTGTGACTTTTTTTCATGATTTTGGACGACATACTATACTATGACTTTTTTTCATGATTTTGGACGACATACTATACTATGACTTTTTTCATGATTTTGGACGACATACTATACTATGACTTTTTTCATGATTTTGAACGACATACTATACTAACAGGTTTTTTTTACGTTTTTTGACAACATACTATACTATTACTGTTTTTCATGATTTTGGACGACATACTATACTATGACTGTTTTTCATGATTTTGGACGACATGCTATACTAAGAGTTTTTTTTACGTTTTTTGACAACATTACTATACTATGACTTTTTTCATGATTTTGAACGACATACTATACTATGACTGATTTTCATGATTTTGGACGACATACTATACTATGACTTTTTTCATGATTTTGGACGACATACTATACTATGACTTTTTTCCATGATTGGACGACATACTATACTATGACTTTTTTCATGATTTTGGAACGACATACTATACTATGACTGATTTTCATGATTTTGACAACACATATACTAGACTGATTTTCATGATTTTTGACAACATACTATACTATGACTTTTTTCATGATTTTGGACGACATACTATACTGTGACTTTTTTTCATGATTTGGACGACATACTATACTATGACTTTTTTCATGATTTTGAACGACATACTATACTATGACTGATTTTCATGATTTTGGACGACATACTATACTATGAGTTTTTTCATGATTTTGGACGACATACTATACTATGACTTTTTTCATGATTTTGAACGACATACTATACTATGACTTTTTTCATGATTTTGGACGACATACTATACTATGACTGATTTTCATGATTTTGGACGACATACTATACTATGACTGATTTTCATGATTTTGGACGACATGCTATACTAACAGTTTTTTTTTACGTTTTTTGACAACATACTATACTATTACTGATTTTCATGATTTTGGACGACATACTATACTATGACTGATTTTCATGATTTTTGATGACGACATACACTACGACTTTTTTTCATGATTTTGGACGACATACTATACTATGACTTTTTTCATGTTTTGGACGACATACTACTATGACTGATTTTCATGATTTTGACGACAATACTAACTACGACAACATACTACTTGACTGTTTTCATGATTTTGGACGACATACTATACTATGACTGTTTTTCATGTTTTGACGACATACTATACTATGACTGATTTTCATGATTTTGGACGACATGCTATACTAAGACTTTTTTTTTATTTTTTGACAACATACTATACTATGACTGATTTTCATGATTTTTGATGACACACTACACTACGACTTTTTGTCATGATTTTGGACGACATACTATACTGTGACTGTTTTTCATGGTTTTGGACGACATACTATATGACTTTTTATGATTTTTGACAACATACTATACTACGACTGTTTTTCATGATTTTGGACGACATACTATACTGTGACTGTTTTTCATGATTTTGGACGACATACTATACTATGACTTTTTCATGATTTTGGACGACATACTATACTATGACTTTTTTCATGATTTTGAACGACATACTATACTATGACTTTTTTCATGATTTTGAACGACATACTATACTATGACATTTCATGATTTTGGACGACATACTATACTATGACTTTTTTCATGATTTTGGACGACATACTATACTATGACTGATTTTCATGATTTTGGACGACATGATATACTAACAGTTTTTTTTACGTTTTTTGACAACATACTATATGACTGATTTTCATGATTTTGGACGACATACTATACTATGACTTTTTTTCATGATTTTGGACGACATACTATACTATGACTTTTTTTCATGATTTTGGACGACATACTATACTATGACTTTTTTCATGATTTTGGACGACATACTATACTAACAGGTTTTTTTTACGTTTTTTGACAACATACTATACTATGATTTTCATGATTTTGAACGACATACTATACTATGACTGATTTTCATGATTTTGGACGACATGCTATACTAAAGTTTTTTTTATTTTGACAACATACTATACTATGACTTTTTTCATGATTTTGACGACATACTATACTATGACTGATTTTCATGATTTTGGACGACATACTATACTATGACTGTTTTTCATGATCTTGGATGACATACTATACTATGACTTTTTTCATGATTTTGGACGACATACTATACTGTGACTGTTTTTCATGATTTTGGACACATACTATACTATGAGATTTTCATGATTTTGAACGACATACTATACTATGACTGATTTTCATGATTTTGACGACATACTATACTATGACTTTTTTCATGATTTTGGACGACATACTATACTATGACTTTTTTTCATGATTTTGGACGACATACTATACTATGACTGTTTTTCATGATTTTGGACGACATACTATACTATGACTGATTTTCATGATTTTGGACGACATACTATATACTATGACTGTTTTTCATAATTTTGGACGACATACTATACTATGACTTTTTTTCATGATTTCTGACGACATACTATACTATGACTTTTTTTCATGATTTTGGACGACATACTATACTATGACTGATTTTCATGATTTTGGACGACATGCTATACTAACAGTTTTTTTTACGTTTTTTGACAACATACTATACTATGACTGATTTTCATGATTTTGGACGACATACTATACTATGACTTTTTTTCATGATTTCGGACGACATACTATACTATGACTTTTTTTCATGATTTTGGACGACATACTATACTATGACTGATTTTCATGATTTTGGACGACATGCTATACTAACAGTTTTTTTTACGTTTTTTGACAACATACTATACTATGACTGTTTTCATGATTTTGAACGACATACTATACTATGACTGTTTTTCATGATTTTGAACGACATACTATACTATGACTGATTTTCATGATTTTGGACGACATGCTATACTAAGACTTTTTTTTCACGTTTTTTGACAACATACTATACTATGACTGTTTTCCGTGATTTTGGACGACATGCTATACTAAGACTTTTTTTTTCACGTTTTTTGACAACATACTATACTATGACTTTTTGTCACGTTTTTTGACGACATACTATACTATGACGTTTTTCATGATTTTTGACGACATACTATACTATGACTGTTTTTCATGATTTTGGACGACATACTATACTATAACGTTTTTCATGATTTTTGACGACATGCTGTACTATGACTTTTTGTCATGTTTTTTGACAACATACTATACTATGACTTTTTTCATGATTTTGGATGACATACTATACAAAAACTTTTTTTCATGATTTTGGACGACATACTATACTATGACTTTTTTCATGATTTTGGACGACATACTATACTAACAGTTTTTTTTACGTTTTTTGACAACATACTATACTATGACTTTTTTTCATTATTTTGGACGACATACTATACTATGACTGATTTTCATGATTTTGGACGAGATGCTATACTAACAGTTTTTTTTTTACATTTTTTGACAACATACTATACTATGACTTTTTTCATGATTTTGAACGACATACTATACTATGACTGATTTTCATGATTTTGGACGAGATGCTATACTAACAGTTTTTTTTTTTACATTTTTTGACAACATACTATACTATGACTTTTTTCATGATTTTGAACGACATACTATACTATGACTGATTTTCATGATTTTGGACGACATACTATACTATGACTGTTTTTCATGATTTTGGACGACATACTATACTATGACTTTTTTTCATGATTTTGGACGACATGCTATACTAACAGTTTTTTTTTACGTTTTTTGACAACATACTATACTATGACTGATTTTCATGATTTTGGACGACATACTATACTATGATTTTTCATGATTTTTGACGACATACTATACTATGACTTTTTTCATGATTTTGGACGACATACTGTACTGTGACTGTTTTTCATGGTTTTGGACGACATACTACACTATGACTTTTTTCATGATTTTGGACGACATACTGTACTGTGACTTTTTCATGATTTTAACATACTATACTAAGACTTTTTTTTTTTTTGACAAATACTACTATGACTTTTTCATGATTTTGGACGACATACTATACTATGACTGATTTTCATGATTTTTGACGACATACTACACTACGACTTTTTTCATGATTTTGGACGACATACTATACTATGACTGTTTTTCATGATTTTGGACGACATACTATACTATGACTTTTTTTCATGATTTTGGACGACATACTATACTATGACTTTTTTTCATGATTTTGGACGACATACTATACTATGACTGATTTTCATGATTTTGGACGACATGCTATACTAACAGTTTTTTTTACGTTTTTTGACAACATACTATACTATGACTGTTTTCATGATTTTGAACGACATACTATACTATGACTGTTTTTCATGATTTTGAACGACATACTATACTATGACTGATTTTCATGATTTTGGACGACATGCTATACTAAGACTTTTTTTTCACGTTTTTTGACAACATACTATACTATGACTGTTTTCCGTGATTTTGGACGACATGCTATACTAAGACTTTTTTTTGTTTTTGACAACATACTATACTATGACTTTTTTCACGTTTTTTGACGACATACTATACTATGACGTTTTTCATGATTTTTGACGACATACTATACTATGACTGATTTTCATGATTTTGGACGACATACTATACTATAACGTTTTTCATGATTTTTGACGACATGCTGTACTATGACTTTTTGTCATGTTTTTTGACAACATACTATACTATGACTTTTTTCATGATTTTGGATGACATACTATACAAAAACTTTTTTTCATGATTTTGGACGACATACTATACTATGACTTTTTTCATGATTTTGGACGACATACTATACTAACAGTTTTTTTTTACGTTTTTTGACAACATACTATACTATGACTTTTTTTCATTATTTTGGACGACATACTATACTATGACTGATTTTCATGATTTTGACGAGACATACTAACAGTTTTTTTTTTACATTTTTTGACATACTATACTATGACTTTTTTCATGATTTTGAACGACATACTATACTATGACTGATTTTCATGATTTTGGACGACATACTATACTATGACTGTTTTTCATGATTTTGGACGACATACTATACTATGACTTTTTTTCATGATTTTGGACGACATGCTATACTAACAGTTTTTTTTTACGTTTTTTGACAACATACTATACTATGACTGATTTTCATGATTTTGGACGACATACTATACTATGATGTTTTTCATGATTTTTGACGACATACTATACTATGACTGATTTTCATGATTTTGGACGACATACTGTACTGTGACTGTTTTTCATGGTTTTGGACGACATACTACACTACGACTTTTTGTCATGATTTTGGACGACATACTGTACTGTGACTGATTTTCATGGTTTTGGACAACATACTATACTAAGACTTTTTTTTCACGTTTTTTGACAACATACTGTACTATGACTGTTTTGTCATGATTTTGGACGACATACTATACTATGACTGATTTTCATGATTTTTGACGACATACTACACTACGACTTTTTTTCATGATTTTGGACGACATACTATACTGTGACTGTTTTTCATGATTTTGGACGACATGCTATACTAAGTTTTTTTTTTACGTTTTTTGACAACATACTATACTGTGACTGTTTTTCATGATTTTGGACGACATACTATACTATGACTGTTTTTCATGATTTTGGACGACATACTATACTATGACTTTTTTTCATGATTTTGGACGACATACTATACTATGACTGATTTTCATGATTTTGAATGACATACTATACTATGACTGATTTTCATGATTTTTGACAACATACTATACTATGACTTTTTTTCATGATTTTGGACGACATACTATACTGTGACTTTTTTCATGATCTTGGATGACATACTATACTATGACTTTTTTCATGATTTTGGACGACATACTATACTATGACTGTTTTTCATGATTTTGGACGACATACTATACTATGACTGATTTTCATGATTTTGGACGACATACTATACTGTGACTGTTTTTCATGATTTTGGACGACATACTATACTGTGACTGTTTTTCATGATCTTGGATGACATACTATACTATGACTTTTTTCATGATTTTGGACGACATACTATACTATGACTGTTTTTCATGATTTTGGACGACATACTATACTATGACTGATTTTCATGATTTTGAACGACATACTATACTATGACTGATTTTCATGATTTTTGACAACATACTATACTATGACTTTTTTCATGATTTTGGACGACATACTATACTGTGACTGTTTTTCATGATCTTGGATGACATACTATACTATGACTGTTTTTCATGATTTTGGACGACATACTATACTATGACTGATTTTCATGATTTTGGACGACATACTATATACTATGACTGTTTTTCATAATTTTGGACGACATACTATACTATGACTGATTTTCATGATTTTGGACGACATGCTATACTAACAGTTTTTTTTTACGTTTTTTGACAACATACTATACTATGACTGATTTTCATGATTTTGGACGACATACTATACTATGACTTTTTTTCATGATTTCGGACGACATACTATACTATGACTGTTTTTCATGATTTTGGACGACATACTATACTATGACTTTTTTCATGATTTTGGACGACATGACATACTATATACTGACTGATTTTCATGATTTGACATGCTACTATACTTTTTTTACGTTTTTTGACAACATACTATACTATGACTGATTTTCATGATTTTGAACGACATACTATACTATGACTGTTTTTCATGATTTTGAACGACATACTATACTATGACTGATTTTCATGATTTTGGACGACATGCTATACTAAGACTTTTTTTTCACGTTTTTTGACAACATACTATACTATGACTGTTTTCCGTGATTTTGGACGACATACTATACTGTGACTGTTTTTCATGATCTTGGACGACATACTATACTATGACTTTTTGTCACGTTTTTTGACGACATACTATACTATGACCTTTTTTCATGATTTTGGACGACATACTATACTATGACGTTTTTCATGATTTTTGACGACATACTATACTATGACTGATTTTCATGATTTTGGACGACATACTATACTATAACGTTTTTCATGATTTTTGACGACATGCTGTACTATGACTTTTTGTCATGTTTTTTGACAACATACTATACTATGACTTTTTTCATGATTTTGGATGACATACTATACAAAAACTTTTTTTCATGATTTTGGACGACATACTATACTATGACTTTTTTCATGATTTTGGACGACATACTATACTAACAGTTTTTTTTACGTTTTTTGACAACATACTATACTATGACTTTTTTTCATGATTTTGGACGACATGCTATACTGTGACTGTTTTTCATGGTTTTGGACGACATACTATACTATGACTTTTTGTCACTTTTTTTGACAACATACTATACTATGACTGTTTTTCATGATTTTGGACGACATGCTATACTATGACTTTTTTTCACGGTTTTGGACGACATGCTATACTATGACTTTTTTCATGATTTTGGACGACATGCTATACTATGACTTTTTTTCACGGTTTTGGACGACATGCTATACTATGACTTTTTTTCACGATTTTGGACGACATGCTATACTATGACTTTTTTTCATGGTTTTGGACGACATGCTATACTATGACTTTTTGTCACCTTTTTTGGACGACATACTATGCTGTGACTGTTTTTCATGATCTTGGACAACATACTATACTATGACTTTTTGTCACGTTTTTTGGACGACATACTATAATATGACTTTTTTTCATGATTTTGGACGACATACTATACTATGACTGTTTTTCATGATTTTGGACGACATACTATACTATGACTTTTTTCACAGTTTTGGACGACATGCTATACTATGACTTTTCATGATTTTGGACGGCATACTATACTATGACTTTTTGTCACGTTTTTTGGACGACATACTATACTGTGACTGTTTTTCATGATTTTGGATGTTTTTATTTTTTCTTAATACCATTTAAATATTTTGAGCACCGCAAATGAAGCTCCATTCACTTCTGCTGTATTGGAGAGGCGACCAAAATCTAAGAAATGTAAAAACAGAGGCAAATACAATCAGCACAGATGGCTGCCACGTAGAGATGGACAGTATCATGGTTATGACATAAATGATCAATCAATATATTCTATGACAAGCCTCTGGAAAATGTATAAAGAAACCATTTATTGATTAAATAACCAGACAGGAATGTGTGTTTTTGGCTAACCTAAATCAGTGAAATAGCTTTCAAGTTAGAAAGATCACACTGATGCAAAAATCATCCAAAAGCAATGAATCAGTCACACTTGTTGCTGGAAAAAAACACTCAGAGATACTAAAAGTAAAAGATGGTAAAAAAAAACAAAAAACCCAACAACTTACAAACCATCATATTAACCATTATTGACCCTTAAAAATGGTCTCAGATCTTGCAGATTATTTTTGGAAAAACTTAAGTCCAAGAAATTTGAAATAGAAACAAAATCCTTGCATGAAAATCTGAAAAGATAATATGGTGTAGCTGTTTTTGTTGTCTCACTGTACAGAGGATAATAAATGATGTAAGAATAATAAACAGGTTCTTTTCAGCGTTGCTTGCTATGAGCTTTTGTTTGGATAACTTGAAGTCATCATCAATCTGCGATCTGTGCCCTTCAAAACAAGCTGCGGTCCACACAGCGTCCTGAAAACACACACACACACACACACACACACACACACATACACACACACACACACACACACACACACAGAGGGAAGCAGGTCTTTGGCTGCAGATGAGCAGGGTTGCGTGCCTCATCGCCTGGGTTGGGGAGTTCAGAGTAGTGAGTGACCACAGACAGCAGTGATCATTAGGTCATCGTGGGCCAGAGAGCGGTTTGCGTGAGTGAAGGTGTGTGTGTGTTATTTAGAGCTCCATTAACGAATATCATCTTGGCACGCGTTCAAACTAAAAGTTTCACATCACTTCTGTCCAGCTGCTGAGTCAAAGCAGGATACAGGGCTCGATAATGGCCTGTTTGCTTTCCAGCAGTGTGTAGGAGTACCCTCTTTAAATGACAGCAGGCTGAACTCTCTTCAGAACAGAAAATAAAAACAGTTCATGACAAATTATGATTTCTTCCCCGATGGAAAACACCATTTGTAGACACAGAAGTCCTGCAGGAATTCCTTTGCTCTCTATCTGTTTTTTGCAAAAACATTTAGCGTCTGGGAGCCACATTTCTCTGTCAGCGCTATATAATCTGAATGCATGATTGAATGAAGTGTAACACAGATTGTGGTTTGCTCAGCATCACCCCAGAGGTTTTTATTGTATCTTCCAGCTGGCGAGGCCAATTATTACTTAACCCATAAAGCAATAAAACATTATGACACTGTTAGGGACTGAAAACACTCTAAAACACTGTTATAACGAGCAGGTGTCATTACACTGCATGCTACAGTGTGTGATTCACTCAGCACATATGCAATCTGTGTGCTATGTGTTAATATAGTACACATGCCATAGACAGCGTGGATTAATTACATGTGAATGACCTGTCTGTTTTAATCCTGTTTATACGCACTGATTAGCTGGCAGGCTACTTCAAATTGCCACCTCAATACAATGGAAGTCAATGGGATTTCATTTGTGGTGTTCACAGCATTGGAAAATGACATTTAACAACACAGAATCACTGTCTCCTTAGTGGGGCTTTCACACCCAAAATGCAATCGTGACAGATTCTGGCATTGTATGTTTCTGCAAATCACAGTTGTGTTAGATTTGTACATTTCATACGTATGACGTAGTTCAGATGACATGTGTATGACCTGAGTTTGTCATCAGGGGAGGAGGATAGTGGGTGACACCTAGGCAAGGTGGCTGCTAAGCAGGAGACCAGTTTTCGAGTCCAACAAAAGCAGGTGTTTTTAACGACAGGTTGGGACATTTCCAGCCGTGTTTGTAGCGATAAAACGATAATCTTTTGCCAGCAATTATTCTGGCGTTTGGGTTGGAATTGAACTTTGACCCCAGATACGCTGAGCTCCACATGCTTCCAATGAGAATTCTCTCATGCACATGGACATGCCTACACAGTGCTATAAGCTGTTTATTACTGATAACTGAGTGTTTATAGTGCATAACAGACATGGGCGTCATAGAAACCGAGATCCTGTGATTTTTTTTTGCTGTCAGCCCTGCAAACATACGGACATCCATTCACTCCAGATATCTAAGACTCCTGGTGAATAAAATTAAAACTCTCTGCGTGGCACAACACCACAATTGTTGTGTAATTCAAGTGAGCCGAGAATTTACATATGCTGATACTGAATTCATTATAAATAAATTAGACGTGAAATCTTGTGTAATTCCCTGCCAGCACAAGATAACATTGTTTCTGTGGCTGTTACACCATAAGGACTGCGTATAGGGCTCAGTGTTTATGTCCTGACTGATCAGAGCAGTTGTCTCCATGATGTTTGCGTTGCAATGATGATTTTGAACAATACCACTGCGCCGCCGTTCTCATTTCATGTACATTATTGTGCTTATAGGCCAAGACGGGCGGAATGCTTTCAACTTTTATGATACAAAGTTGTGCCAAGAGCGTTTTTCCCCGCTGCTTCTCTCCAAAGGGGATTTCAAAGGGAAAAGCAACACATGCTGTCATTCATGTCCTGCTGTTCAGATGGACCATTACACTCATATCAGATCGGCCCTTTTGATGTGCCGAGTGACAGAACAAAATAAATAGCGAGCGCAAGGCTGTGAAAGATTTGCAATGCAGTGCGTTAATTAACGAAGGGCTATACCAATTAGGCGCCCATGATTGGTGTGTGAATATCAGTGCAGTCACGCAGTTTGGGACTCGGCGCAGAGTAACACCACTGTTTACTGAACACAAAGACCATAAACAAGAGCTGGCAGCAAGTGCACTGCCAAGTGTGAATAGCTGAGCATTTCAAAGAATTTATTGCTTTTCCAAAGATCTAAACTTTATCGCAACAGGGAGAGAACATAGTGAACTACTTTATTTACTTATTGACAAATTCTGTTTTTAGGCAAATAACTTTAAAAGGGCCGTTTTACTTTAACCAAGAATAGAAATCAGTGTGTGATTTACATAAAGCCAATGGATTATCCTACATTACAAGTTTTACTATTTCTGTCACTATTTGGTATTCAGCTGTAAATTTGTGAAATAAGATGCCCAGAATTGTCAGCCTGACCCGACCATTAGAGCTTAATTTAAAAGTTGTTTTCCCCCAGCTGAGAGGCAGAAAATTATTGGGCAACTATTTTAAAATGTGATGTTATTTTACAAGCTAAATGCCAAACATTTCTATTTCTGTTTTGGCTTCTCGCTTGTGAAGATTTGCTGCTTTTCTTTGTTCTGTGTGATAGTAAACTGAATATTTTGGGGGGTTGGACTGTTGGTAATACACAACAGACAAATTTGAGGATGTTACATTGGGATTTTTTATATTTTCTGACCTTTCATAGACTACACATTAACAAGATTATTCAAGAAAATAATCAATAGTGAAAATGATTTTCACATCTCAAGTATTAGTAGTGCCACATAAATGATGCCAAAGAAATAAAATTCACATGTTCAAGGTTCCTACTGCCTGAAGCAAATTAGATTTAACACTTTTTTTTTTAATGCTACTCGGAAACAGACGTCTTTTTTACTCAGGGTCAGGGACAATTTTGCCTGATGATTTTTTGTAACATAAAACATGACTTGGCAATTTTGTCTTTTTCACTCTGCATGTGGGATCCAACTGCTTTGATTACTGTAGCACTACAATTGAAAAATGTTTAGCATAAAATACATCAAGCCTCAGCCATGCTGCAAAATCCTGGTCAGAGCAGCAGTTTGAAAAATTGATTGAAGGCAATTTTTAGAATTATGAATTTATGCATTTTAAGAAATTTCAAGAATCCACGGGTTAATGTCACAGTTCTCAACAGTGATGGTTAACATTTTAGGTGAAGATATGGTAACCTTTTTTTTGTAGCTACAAGAGGATGTCGGGGAGGGTTGGTGGTGGTGTTGAATGAATTGAATAAATGAAAGACACATTCACCTCAGTGCACAGATGATGAAGTAAATAATTGTTTGTTTTTTCTTTTCAGAAAAAGCTTTCAAGCTCCTATTTAGATTCCAGTTATGCAGCTCTCCAGCACTGAAGCAGTTCAGGTAACAGCATGGAAACACACACTCACGCAGGAAATATGTCACTGCTTTTGGCTTGCAGATATATTTATCCCTGTGTTTAAACAGGTTCTAATTGTAATAATATGTTCCCCTCTGTTCTGCTGTTGCACAACTCGACTCACAGAACAAACACTTCATTAAATGGGTAGACCACGTCAGGTAGTCAGTAATGAGGTGAATGTTTGAAGAATAAAGCGATAATGACCCAAATGTTTGGTTCACACATATATAATTGTAGATTTATTGACAGTGATGATACAGGTCCACTGTGGGACAAACTGAGGTCAAGCCAACTAACAGATGGGTGTCTTCAGTTTATTTAGCAGACCTCCGGGTCCTCTTGTCCCACGAGAAGTTTGCTCCGTAGGATTTCACCCGGGGCTTTGAGGTCCTCTTCTCTGTTACATCGTAGCTCCAACCTGAAGGAGAAACACCAGGGTAAGCGATGGGGCCGAAGACGTCACGTATATTCACTTTGGATGAGTTCCAAACACAATGAGGTGTTTTGTAGACATCAACAGGCTGTGTGGAGTCAGAACTGCACTAATCACTTTCATCGTGCAATAAACAGAGTAAGCCAGTTTCCTTCGCTTAGTTTCAACAAACTCTCCCAGATGGTTCAGTTCTCTGAGTCAAAGTGAACTTTGTGTTGAGCGATGCTAGACAGAAAACTACATCAACTTTGTTTCACTTTAACTAACGCAGAAGGACTGTTTGCAATTGTCTAATGATCCTGTCCTCCAAAGTATTCGCTTTATGTTTTATTACTTGATTTGTTAGAAGGACCACACACCATCATCACACGTCTTTGTTGCTATAAAGGCATTTTAACAGGTGTTGTATTATTATCACTTTTATCTGATATCGTAGTTAATGTGAAAGCTTTAAAGGGATAGTTCACTCCAAAATCAATAACACACATTTTTCCTCTTACTTTTAGTGCTATTTATCACTCTAGATAGACCTTTTTCACAGCAAACATTTTGATTTGTCATCGTATAAAAAGCACAGCTGTAATTAAAGACATTAATGATGACTGCATTCCACTTAGGGGAGGTCCTGGCAGTGTGCATGCTGGCTCATTGGAATAGCTTACAGGGACAATTAATAGAACTGAGCCATCAATAATGTTGTCAATTCCACTTGTGAATTTCCACTATGACAAGTCAATGTTACAGTATAGTATGTCATCCAAAATCATGTAAAAAAAAAAAAGTCATAGTGTAATATGTCTTCCAAAATCATGTAAAACAGTCATCGTATAGTATGTCGTCCAAAATCATGAAAAAAAGTCATAGTATAGCATGTCGTCCAAAATCATGAAAAAAAAAGTCATAGTATAGTACGTCGTCCAAAATCATGAAAAAAAGTCATAGTATAGTATGTCGTCCAAAATCATGAAAAAAAAAGTCATAGTATAGTATGTCGTTCAAAATCATGAAAAAAAAGTCATAGTGGAGTATGTCGTCCAAAATCATGTAAAAAAGTCATAGTATAGTATGTCGTCCAAAATCATGTAAAAAAGTCATAGTATAGTATGTCGTCCAAAATCATGTAAAAAAGTCATAGTATAGTATGTCGTCCAAAATCATGAAAAAAAGTCATAGTAGAGTATGTCGTCCAAAATCATGTAAAAAAGTCATAGTGTAGTATGTCGTCCAAAATCATGAAAAAAAAAGTCATAGTAGAGTATGTCGTCCAAAATCATGTAAAAAAGTCATAGTATAGTATGTCGTCCAAAATCATGAAAAAAAGTCATAGTGTAGTATGTCGTCCAAAACCATGAAAAAAAGTCAGTGTAGTATGTCGTCCAAAACCATGAAAAAAAGTCATAGTAAAGCATGTTGTCCAAAATCATGAAAAAAAAGTCATAGTAGAGTATGTCGTCCAAAATCATGTAAAAAAGTCATAGTGTAGTATGTCGTCCAAAATCATGAAAAAAAAAGTCATAGTGTAATATGTCTTCCAAAATCATGTAAAACAGTCATAGTCTAGCATGTCGTCCAAAATCATGTAAAAAAGTCATAGTATAGTATGTCGTCCAAAATCATGAAAAAAAGTCATAGTCTAGCATGTCGTCCAAAATCATGTAAAACAGTCATAGTATAGTATGTCGTCCAAAATCATGAAAAAAAGTCATAGTATAGCATGTCGTCCAAAATCATGAAAAAAAAGTCATAGTATAGCATGTCGTCCAAAATCATGAAAAAAAGTCATAGTATAGTATGTCGTCCAAAATCACGTAAAACAGTCATAGTATAGTATGTCGTCCAAAATCATGAAAAAAAGTCATAGTATATAGTATGTCGTCCAAAATCATGACAAAAAGTCATATTATAGTATGTCGTCCAAAATCATGAAAAAAGTCATAGTATAGTATGTCGTCACAGATTATGAAAAAAGTCATAGTATAGTAGGCTTCCTTCCTTTTGCACAGTGATCTGGTTGACAGGTGTAGTTCAGTAGAGAGAAACTAGTTCCTACATGAAACTGCTCACATCAAGGTCTGTGGATTATCGTGAGTTTTTTTTTTAATGCTACTCGGAAACAGACGTCTTCTTTACTCAGGGTCAGGGACAATTTTGCCCGATGATTTTTGTAACATAAAACATGACTTGACAATATTGTCTTTTTCACTCTGCATGTGGGATCCAACTGCTTTGATTACTGTAGCACTACAATCGAAAAATGTTTAGCATAAAATACATCAAGCCTCAACCATGCTGCAAAATCCTGGTCAGAGCAGCAGTTTGAAAAATTGATTGAGGGCAATTTTTAGAATTATGAATTTATGCATTTTAAGAAATTTCAAGAATCCACGGGTTAATGTCACAGTTCTCAACAGTGATGGTTAACATTTTAGGTGAAGATATGGTAACCTTTTTTTTGTAGCTACAAGAGGATGTCGGGGAGGGTTGGTGGTGGTGTTGAATGAATTGAATAATATAATAATGTGGATTATCGTGAGTAACCGAGTCATGATTTCTGGAAAGGCACATTGCTGTTGAGTTGAGTGTCACCTAGTTCCATTATACTGAAGAGCAGGCTGATATCTCCAAGACACAGCAACTTGCACCACAACAGTCTAGAGCAGTGATTCCCCACTGGTTCAGCCACAGGGCTCAGGTTTGCCCTTAGTCATTAGTTCAAGGTCCACACAGCTTAATATTTTCAGAGTCACACTTGTGTTTGGCCACATTGTTGAGCTAGTTTGCTGTCTCCACTCAGCAGCTGTCTTTAGTTACTCACTCTACAGCAGGAAATGGCACTTTAAAATAAAAGCTCTGTGCAGGATATTCACTGTACTTCAAAATAAAGTCTATTTTTTTTTACAAACTACACATTGACAAGTCATTTGTGGTCCATTTAGAATGGACCCATGACCCCCTTTGACTGCGACCCACTAGTTGTGAACCACTGATCTAGACTGATTAATGGCACTACAGGTCAGGGGAAAAATATGTTTTGATTTTGGGGTGAACTTTCCTTTTAATAAGCTGTGAACTTTAAAACAATATTAATATCTCGAAATTAGAACGTCTGTTTAACAAAATGCAAAAAGAATCTGATAACTGATTGATCTCAAACTGCAGCACATCACATTCGAAACGTTAAAGGGCAGATGACCCCACCTTTTCATACTAAGTTTACCACACTGAATTTAAGAATTCAATGTGTAGGTAATTTGTTTAAACACAGAAATACACTACCGACATTACTATGTTATGTATGTAAGTTACTTAAAAAAATAATGGTGGCTGTTGATGTAACATTATTATAAATAAAACAAAAGCTTCCAGTCACTATTCGGGATGGTCAAGCACTCCAGCGATGCTTTACGTTTATGTAAGAAGCTGTAACCAACTCTATTTTAGTTTGGGTCAAAGTTCACATTGATCCAGATTAAATCTAGTTACTCCTGCACCGAGCAAATCGCTCCCTGATGCAGTCGACGCAGCAAAACTGGCAACCACCTCACTTGTTATCAGCATTACAATCCTCCTTCTAACAGCAGACGCTGACGCTCCAAATAATACGACTAATGCAACTAATAACAAATACAAGTCTTTAAAATCTACTTAACTTTGTGTTCATGTAAGTTTTACTTGTGTCTGTTCACTCTACTGAATAAACTTTGGTACAACTTCAGAGATCGTGTGTCATTATTTTGCTGTCATTTTTAACTCTGATCTCTTTGGCCATGATTAGTGGAGGCATTGGATTCACTGTTACGGTTGATGTTTCATCTTTTTACCGTTTTTCTCAGCGAAAGCGATGGCGTCTTCCTTGGAGGAGAAGCTGAGCACCATGTTGGATAAGGGATCAGCCCTGAGAGGCAGAAAGAGATGTCAGCCACTCAACAGTCACACAACTGAAGACGAGTATTAATGTTTTATGATCCAAATGCTGAACACTTAGAAATCGGAGGTTCTTACGTTGAGGCCCAGCCCATCAGCGGGTTCTCCCAGCGCTCTCTGGTATCAAAGTCTATCTTCCACTTTTTGGTGCTGTTGATTCCCGACTGCATGGCTGTTTTGGCGGGAACAAAGATGTGAACCTTGCGTGTTTTTATGTGCTCCTCTGGCACTCCTGTCAAAGAGGTGATGTCCTGAGGGACAGATAGAAACAAAGCACATCCTACTCTCAGTAACAGAGTTAATATGAATTTCAGACTGGAGAATACCAGGAACAAATAAAACTTGTATATACCTCAGCTGCCCATAACTTAGTTTCTAAAAAGTGCATATAATCAAGTGAGACCTTATTCGAGCACATTTAGGCCTCGTCCACACGTACTTGGGGTGTTTGGAAAACAGGGTTTTTCCTCCATTCTCATAAAATAAATAAATAAAACATACTGTCAAAAAATCTTAATCAAAATAAAAACAGAAATACATGACTGAAGAGCTGTCAAGAGCACGCCAAACCAACAGGCAACAATATAATTGTAATTCTGAGGGCACTGACAGACCAAGCTGACAGGTGGCTGTTGGACAATGTCGGGCCGTCAGTAAGTGTCTGGTGCCCCTAGGTTTTGCACTGTCATGCACCATTTCCACTTTTCTTTTTCTTCGGCTGATTTAGCATCATCAGACACCCTCGTTGAGAGAAATCACTCTGGCAGTTCAGCTCAGGCAAAACAGAAATGAAGAAAACAAACAAATGACTAAAGAAAACTTAGGGTTTCCCTTTTAAATATGAGTACAGACTAACGTGGCCTGCTGGTTTGAAGAGTTATTTCCTATCACACAGGCGCACAATGTACATGTGTCGACGCAACAGTTGGCCTTAATCGCCACTAGTTCTTTGATGACGGGTTGGTGTGCCTGGGCCTTAAAGCCATGCAAAGAAGAATATGAAGATGTGAGCCAATCAGAAGCCTGAAAATAAGCTATTAGCAGATGGCTAACTGGAGCAGTGACCTCTACAGCGCATTCTGTGACCTCTGTTCTTCTATATAGTGGCAGAGTAACCATACATTTATGTGTAAACATGTAAAAAGTCCTGTTAACAAGGTAAGAACCTGGACTATTTTGGTAACATCTGCCATTGCACAAAATGTTGCCTCATTTGTGACACCTCACAAAGGAGATAATAGCGCATACGCTGATGTCTCAAGCTGAATACTATCTACCCTGTCTACATGCCAACACTGAGCATCTTCACCCTGGATGGAGTTTGACAACAGTTGTCAGTGCTTTAAATGCAGTTAGCCTGAGAACAAGAGGCCTAAATGCATAGAAAAAGCTGCATTTTCAAAAACACCTGTCAACGTGTTGACTAGGCCTGAATGTTGCAGACACATAAGTGCTGACGCGATGTGAATCCAGCTACTCATTTGCAAACAACTTTACGAACTAAGAAACATATTGTCCAGTAAAGTTAAATAAATTTACGATGAATGCCTAATCATTATAAAATGTGTATCGAGTAAATGATTTAACATGATTGAACAAGTCAGTGCCACCATCTGTAAGCAGCAAAACACAGAACTCACAGGGTTCAACTGAGCAGTCAAAACCAAAAGCAGTCAGAGTTTCTCATCTATGCTACCATGTGTATGAAAATGACAAACTGACATGTTCTTGGTTTCAGAGCAGCAAGAACCGTTCTGACTTTCATTTGACTTGTGACTGATGTCTTTTTCTTCCCCTACAAAGAATAAGAGTTCATGCAAAGATATGTGTGTGTGTGTTTGCAGAGAAAGGTCATCTGACAGTTAGCTCGCAGGTGTTGTAAAATACAACTTGAAGCCCTGACAATGTGTTCTTGGTGTCAGAAAAATGAGGTTAGGAAAATGTTCAGTGGCTATAAAAAGTACTTTATGTTTTATACTTTTGTACTGCACATCGATCTGTAGAGATTTATACTCACTTTTAAATATCGGGGTCAAAAATAGCTCAAGTACATCTTCAGTGTCAGAAAAACAATAAAACATGAACGCTTTTTATAGACGCTGTAAAACAAACAAAAGAGTTTGGATTGTGTTTTTATTGTTTCAGTGATCTGATGTTCACTCTGTGGGCATTTTTGTCTCTGCCAGCACAACTGTTGCAACTACAAATAAATCTTTCCTACGCTTCGACCCGTCAAAGTTGTGCTGTAATTTTTTCTTTCTTGATATGTTGCTTGTAAATGTCCAACAGTGTTAAATGGGCTGAATACTGCTCTGAGGCAACAGTTCATTAATCACAGTATTGTTTTTTAGACAATTTCAGAGTAACAGCCTAATAAAAAGAAGAATAAAACATAGCCTACATATGTGGAAAGGCCCATACTGGATTCAAAGGACGTATATCGTATGTTAGCCATCTTTATGCTGTTATTCGTACTGTTTTGCATTGAGGTGGATGAAATTAATGCCTAATACTTGAGGTGATTTATTCCAGACCATCAGAAAGTAGGCCAGCGCGACAAGAGGAGGAGGAGGGGCCTTCGGGCGTACTAAATGCATATTCCTGAGCAACTGGAGCCCCTTCAAGCTCCTATCAAGGATCTGGTCCAATTCTTCAGGGAATTAGCAAACAAGCAATGGGAAGTCGGCGACAAAACACAGACGAACCTCCCAGCACGCAGGCACCAGCCACCCAAGACTGAGGGCTTTCCAGGGCGCTCTCCTTTCAATACAAGAATTTTACACATTTCAATGGCCATTACAACTTCAAAGAATCAAATTTTCATCATTGTCTGTCATCTGCCAGTTGATTTGTAGAAAGGGGGTCGTTTTGCATGAACCCCACACAAAAGCCCGCCTTTCCTTTGGCAAAGGAGCTTCCAATGGTATTTAAGCCTTGTAAATTACAGGTCCAACTGCTAAACTACTGCTCGTTTCAGTGAAACATCTTTTGCCATGCTCAGAGGCAAGACCAGACTGAATTTAATCATAAACAAGATCTGCACATTGAAAAGATTGTTAAAATGAAAGGGAAAAGACGAACAAAGGGGAGGGGGGGGGGACTTCACAAGTGCTTGGTAATTATTTCCGGCTGCCCTATCTACTTAACCTTAACAATTCCTTCTTGTCACAGAGAGGAGGAAAACATGTTCTCTTCACCCAAAGGGGGGAATGGTGGACGGTTCATGACACAATAACACACAAGACAGTGTGAGAGAGCAGCAAAATGAGATGCCAGGTTTTGTTTTTTTTAACTTGGAGTCTGCAGCAGGTGATCAAAAATGTTTAAAAATATTACTTTCTGCAGAACATAAGTTTTTATTTTTAATGGATTATGTTCAATAGATCTGTACTCGAAAGGTAAGAAAAACTTCCTGAGAGTTTTGGAGGAAAGACAAGAACCATTAAAATACTTAGTACACAGTGAACCATAGCACATTTGCAGGGGGGGGGGTGTACATGTACAGAAAGTACCGTTTGAGTTGAGGTAAATCAAATTTGCAGTCAGAAACATTTAGCAGCTCTGTGGTCTGGTGTGTTCTGGGGGATAGATGCATGAAAATCCCTCTCAGAGACGCATTAGAAATTATACCCTTGGGATTAGCAGGGCCAGACTATGGTTACGCGTATGTACGTTACATAAACCATAACTGACACATGAGGCCCATGTATGGTAAACTGGCGCAATAATTTGTCCAGATGTAGCAGGCCTTAAATCACATCTTAGGCGTGGATGAGCACAAAAGGTCCTTCATGAATGAGGGAGGATGTGTCAAAACAAAAGCCCTGCCAAATCACTGAAAACACTCTGCTCATTATCTGGCATTGTTTGCAAAAATACGAGTCTAGACTTCTATGATACTTGCATGCATTACACTGAAAGCTAGGAGGGTTATCGGCATAACAGGCTCACCCACAATACCCGGATTCACAAAGGGAATGATTGTGGCTGGAATGTGGTGTGTTCCCAGGAAGACTAGAGAGGGCCATCACAAAAGGAAAACCCACACGGTGGGCACTTTTTCTTCAGCCATGTACAGGAAGCAAAATGAGAACTATCAAGTTTGACACTATTCACAGGGCCTTCACGGGGCCCTACAATACCTGGCTGGGCAAGCAGAATGCCGGGCTTAAGAAAGGGGGGAAAAAGGCTGGCAAAGTCTCCGTCACGTGAAAGCGTGTCGATATTTCTGACACCTCCAGGCTACGTGCCAAATAAAGAGCATAGGGGCTTGTCGCTGTGGGGCCGCTGGGCCCACCAGAATGCTGAACGCTGGTACCCCTAATGCTCCAACAGAGATCGAGGACAGAAGATTTCTGTGTAAACAAGATTCAACGATCTCGATATGCTCAAGTGATGAAAACTAAAGGAAATAACGAGACATCAAAAAGCAAGAATAGTAAAAAGAAAAGTTTAAGGGCAGAGTTTCCTCTAAGTCAAAACATTTGTGGAATAAATTGTTTTCAGATTAATGTGAATAAAACAGATTTTTCCATCTTGCTATTAATTTCTCCATTTATGGAAGTATCCTTCATATTGTTAAATGAATACTTCACTTAGAACATGACCATTTGTATATCAATTAGTCATGCGTGTTACTTTGAAATTATGAAGAAAATGTTCTTCCTGCATGCCTCCACGGAGAACTACGAACATATTGATATACTGATTGATTGTGGTCCCTGTTTAACAACAGCACAACTAAAACATCTGTTTACAAACTCTCACACAAGTTGTGCAGTGTAATCCAAGACTCATTTATCCAGTTGTACAATCTGTACTTCCAAAACACATACATTTTCACTAACATACCTTAGTATGTAGGAGTCTGGCTTTAGTTTTACTCAATAAAGTTTTAGCAAAAATGCATACGACTGGATAAATGATACTTGGAATATACAGCACAACTTCTGTCAGAGTCAATATGTTTGCTGTCCATAGAGGCATGCCAGAAAAATAAGATTTTCTTCACGAATTCAAGGTAACACAGCATCACTAACTGACATACAAATGGTCATGTTGTGGGTGAAGTATTCCTTAAACAGGCTCAGGTGTGGATCATGAATAAAGATAATCGGACCGACTTTTCACTTCATGTAAGCTTAGGCTGATATTTTATCCAAACCAATTAAGCGGTGGATGATGAATTTCATCACATTTTGCAAATTGCACTATTTGGCTCTCTAGGCTAGAGTTTGACGATGAAGCTAAACAATGTACTGCCATGGATGAGGGCTGCAGCTAGACTATTTTATCCACCTCAAGTCAATATCAGTTTGGGCGTACGTCTTGAATGTACATTTGCCTCATATTCCGAGAAAACTTGGTGGAGTGGGCAGATTAAAACATCTGGACACAGGCAAAGAGTATGTTTTATTTTGAATATTTCCACCACTTTACCTTTTATACTAACTGATGGAGGCAGAGAGATCAGCAACTCCAGTGTTCTGCAAAGTGTTTTGTCAAAGGAGTCTGGTGGTTTTGAGATGACTGCTTCAGTTCCTCATCGAAAAGGGCTGTCTGAAGGCACGGTAAGGTGGTTAAAATACTCTAAATACAGTGTACACTTACACTGATATCAATATCATAGGTGGCCCATTTCTGAGGTGGCAAAATAGCAACTAACTAAGCCTGCATTTCCTCAGCACCGTTTCATTTTATGTACATGATACAGGGTTTCGTGCTCGGAAATAACTGTAAGCAAATGTCGTGAGTCAGTCCATTTCTCCACCACTATTGGAGATTTCTTGAGCAGAGTACAAAGTACCATTTCTTTAAGAGTTGACCAACAACCTGTATAACTACATAAATCTCATCCATGCTCTACAAAAACATCATAACATCCTTATTCTTAACCTCACCTACAAACCTCTGATTGGATTATGTTCGTCAAACCAGGGAAACGGCTGTCAATGAGCACAACACCGGACCAAATCTTCCTGTAAAACAGAATGTGTTCTTCACTGGACTTCACTAAACTGTCCTCCAGCCGCGACAGTCTCCAAATACATGTTGTCAGTTCTGGATGATTTGCAGGTGAATGCTCACATTTCCTGCAGTGAAAAAGTGGTTTGCCAGTAAGAAGAAAATCCCTAAATAATGAAAACCAGACTGTATCACTAAATCATTTTTGGATGCATCTTTTGAGAACATGATTACGTAAAGCAACACAAATCACATAAATGTTTTAAACCAGACAATTTTGATGAAAATATCGACTGCATAGGGAGGTTTGAATAGCGGTTCATAATGTGGTACTTGGGGCCAGCGGGTTTGGAGAAATGTAGACGAGGACCTCGTCTTCTGAAAACATTACTGTTCATTCACTTAGTGAATTGAATAGGCCTGTCTTTTTCACTCAATCACTTGATACTCCCTTGGTGCGTACTTAGAAAAAGAGGATTATTCTAAACCTAAAATAAACCATAAAGAGGAAATTCACATCTGTTCTTGCAATGATCCTGGACGGCTCAATTATGATCAGCTCTCCAATAAACCACAGACATTAAACTATGTGAGACAGATGTGACGTTACTGTTTTGACTTGTAATAACTCATTAATTATTTAAGTCAGTTAATCAAGCAAAAACACCAAACATTCTCTTGTTTCTGCTTCTCCAGTGTGAGGATTTACTGCCTTTATATCACTGGGAACTAAATACCTTTTGTCGTATTGTCCTGTGGGGCAGAACAAGACATTTAAAGACGTAACCATGGGTTTTTCACTATTTTCTGACATTTTATGGCCACACCAAATAATCAATTAATCAAAAATAATGATCTACAGAATATTATGATTATTAATGGAAATAATCATTAGTTGCAGACATATGCATCTTCTAATCCTGGAGGAGCAGCCTGGATACAGGCTATCTAAACACGCTGGTACTGGTGGTCCTATTTTTAAGACTTGTTAGGGTTTGCAAATCTAAACTGAGGCACAGAGTGTATTTTCCTGTTAGTACAGTAACCAAGCAGACAAACAAATAAACAAATAAAGGATGTCTGTGCATGTCTGACTCAGACAAAACATTTCTAGCGTCACTACAACACTGTTATGGGTCATGGTGGACACCGTGACAGCTGTGACAAGAGTACAGTCCAGCCTATCTTAGCACGAACACCCGTATGCCAAAACTGCAGCTCGGCAGCCAGGAGGGGTCATAAGGTCAGCCGAGCTGAATCATGTTGAGTCAGCATGTGGTGAAAGCCCAAACACATCACCCTTAACCCCCCACTGTCCAGCCCACACCCAGACCAAGAGCCTCACTCATCAGCCTCTGCTGGTTCCCACCTTCAGACGTCTTTGAAGTGGAGAAAGCGTGCCAATTACTGATTTGACATAGGGGGGCGTCTCTAATAGAAACAAATATTATGTTGCTTCCTCGTGTGTGGAAGTGGTTCAGCACTGGAGAACGAGAAGCAGCTGGCATGAGGGTCATCTCGAATCTCACATTACACATACCGGCAATCGAAAAAGAGAGGACAGAGGAGGGGTCATTTATGAATATGTTGGATAGAGACACAGTTGTGTGTGTGTGTGTGTGTGTGTGTGTGTGTGTGTTGTACAGCATCTCAAAGAAACCATTAACAGTGTGCTTTAAAAAATAACCCCAAGCTTTCATGATTTATCGAGCAAAAATGCCAAACAGTCCCAGGGTTCGGCTTGTCAAATTTGAGGCTGTGCAGCTTCTCTCCGTTGTAATTGTAAACTAAATATCTTTAAAGTTTTAGACTGTTAGTCGTACAAAGCTACCAATATGAGGACGTCCCCTTGAGATCTGGGAACTTCTTTGAAAAGCACCTCTTATGCTATGAAACTGAAAATACCAAGATACATAGAATAATAAAGAAAATGGACTTGTGCATCAGGAGGAGTGTTTCAATTAGTTCCACCTTCATCTATATGAACAGATATCTATGTATGTTTGCAGAATCTGTAGGTGACTAGACAAGGCTTTGGTATCAGAGGTGTTCTGGTTTCCATTTGTAGTCTGAGAAGCATTGACCAATCACATTTAAATGGCTGGTTAACAGTCTGTGAGGAGAGGCAGGACAGATTGGCAGAAATGCAACCTCTCAACACACTTGCTATTGCCTTTTTTGAATTTATTTGCAATCACATGCAAATATCTTCTTTTGCAGAGATTAGCAGAAATGACAGGCACATGGAAAAGGAAGTCTTGGCCTGGATATCTGCTGGCTACACCTGATCAGCCTGAAATATTGGCCCAGCTCACAGGACAGCTGATGGGTTCTGAGATTGCTTCTACCTTGGCTATATTTAAACATTCAAAGCAACCAAACCAGTGAACAGCACATCGGGGTGATGAGCATCACGTTAGATGTGTTTTCATTTGCATCCTTTACAACAATGGGGGAACGCAGACACACTGTCCTAGTCTTACAGGCAACACTCTCTTTATGTTGCTGCTGTCGCTAACCAGAAAACCTGCAGGTGGGTCTTCGGGCTCTGGTGTTTCATTTGCTAACGCCATATCGCAACTGACACACTGATTTAAATGTCATGCGTATGAGCTTTGGTTCCACATTACATGCATCAATCTACATACTGTATATTCTGCATGTGGCAGCGTGCACTGAACCATGACTCCCGTGCCATGACAGTAGAGTACAAATACACGCACCGTTACAGCCTTCATTGATCATGACAATCATTAGTAAATTCCCACAGCCCATGGAGATGTCTTGATTTGCCTGAATAACAGTACAAAATCAAAAAGATGTTCTGTATACTATTACAGATGACTGACAAAAACAAACAATATTCACATTTATAAAGCTTGAACAAGAGAATTTGTCTCACTTTTGCTTAAAAAATGTCTATTAATCCATAATCAAGGTTGCCGATACACTTTCTGATGATTAAATTACAAGTGCTCAAGTTGTGAAATTAAAAATGTATTTCTTGTTATGATAACCTACAATAAAATCATTACATTAGAAACCAGACTTACGAGAGTGCAAGACACCAAACTAGTTTGTAAAATTAGAAAATTAGCTTCCAGCTAGCATGAATAAACACAATTGTAGGCAAACAGAAGTAGCAAGCCCTTTTTTATCCGCTCTGCAAACACAACACTTAGCAGCTAGACACTTCCTAAAACTAGCCAGCGCTGACAGGGCTGAGGAGTCCTCTTAAGAGGCTTAGTCTCTATGGAAGAGAGTGTTAATGAATGAAATACTATTTAGTGGATGATACATAATAAAGCCTCTTGTCTGGCACTCTTCAAAGACCAACATCCTCTGACCCACTACTCCAAACTTGAGCCGAGAGATTTTTTTTGCATAAGTGCGCCGTATGAGAGGGCAACCAGACAAAACAGACACTTAAGTTGTCTATGTGCGAAGGAGGGAGGAAGGGTAGGAGAGGAGGATGAGAGGGAGAGGAAGGGGGGTGGGGTGGTGAATGTGGTCTGCTCCACTGTAGGTCACTGTGTGTCTGAGGCTAGACAGGCTTAAAGAATATACACCCCTGTACTGCAGACTTAAACTGCTTGTGCTAAATATATCCTCATAGTTGGGATAGCTGGATTTTTATTGTGGTGCTTTGTCTTCGTTGTCCTACACGCTTATTTTCTTGCAATTGCCAAATGTGAAAGCAAATACCTGCTTGAGGTCGCAGTGGTTCAGGGTGCTTTGCCCAATGACACACTCAAAACACATTTAATTCTGCGGAAATTGAGTTCTCAAGTGTCACGCGGCAAACTGGCGTGTCCAATTGAATGGCTCTGACTGAGACGATCGTGTGTTAACCGGCTTCCTTTGAGCGACTTCTGTATCAGGGAATTTTGTAATATCTCTACATGATAAATTTTCACTGACACACTCAGCCTCTTTCAATCTGATTTCAATTTAAGTCTTTAAAAACAACCAACAACCTGCCTTCAGACTCAACAGCGTTAATGCAATCAAACCCCACATCTTTTGTCCAGATGTGATGTTACTTGCCAAGCAAGTACTGTGCTCTAAATACGCAAGAAACTAAAGATTTCACATCAGCAAACTCAACATGCCAAGCATCAAATGGTCCTACCAATTTAATATGGTCTTCCGTTCCTCGTCTAACTCCCTCCCACCCCCTTGATTCCCCACACTCTAATAACTGTCCTCCTCTGTCTCGTAAAACCCTAGTGCCTTTAGAGAACTCTATAACAAGGCTTCACAAGCGTTTTAAGATTATGGTGTTGTCTTTATGTGGAGAGAGGGAGTGCACTTGGCCACGGCTGGAGCAGGAAGAGGCGCTCAGACACACAGGCAAAAGTGGGAGATATTATATTAGCGCATATTGAAGCAGCTGCTAAGGTTATAACCGCAGTTGTTTCTGCAGAGGGCCAGAGAGTAAAGCGAAGGCCTGACTCTAATTGAAGGAGGTCGCAGACATTCCGTGTAAAGCCGTGTATCAGTGGCCAGCCAGCCGGACCCTGGGAGCTGCCCAGCATGCTTAATCAAACAGTAATTACAAACAAAAGCAGGTCGGCATGGGCACTGTGGGGAACAGCTTTGGGCACTGGAGCTCCATCACGCAGGTCTTTTTATTTGGCATTATTTCTGAAATACAGACAATGCCTGCAAAGTTGGGTCCCAAACAAATCTCAAACTTTAGGCAGGTTTGTCATTTTATGTGAGCATTTAAGTAGGAGGAAATAGATGAAAACAGTCGAGATACACAGTAGAGCTGCAATAAACAATTGTTTTCATTACTTAATCTGCCATTTACGCTTTTAAAAATTGATAACTTGTTCTGTCAGAGAAGAGTCAAAAATGGCCATCGCCATTTCCTAAAGCCTTTGGTGACTTCATCAAATGTGTTTGGTCCTAACAACAGTCCATAACCCAGAGACACTCAATTTACTATCACACAAGACAAAAAAAGCCACACAAATCCTCACACTTCAGTAGCATGAACAAGGGAATGTTTGACATCTTTTACTCGAAAAATGCCTTTAAACTTGAAATAATTGATTTTTCTTGCTACCTGGGGGACAATGGAAACAAGCACTAACATATGATCATATTTAAAGTTGATCCGATTGACTTTTTGGGCTGTGCCCCGAGCAGAATTATGTTAGTCGAATCGGATGTGGCTGTTAAAGATAAATACTCAACTTTTTCATTCCTCTTTTCCATATAAATGTTGCCAATTTGAACAGGGTTTGGCTGGACATTCAGGGTGACAGTGATGTTTATGTAAAACAGTACACAAGCCAAGGTAATCCTCTGAGCTAATGCATCCTAACTACGTAGAGAGACGATTGGAAATGTGCAGCATTTTTTACCAACACGTCATAACAAACAAAAGCCAGAGACTGTATCATAGTAAGTTGCTACAAGCTATAAGTTCACCACTTCTAAGCAGGAAGCAGAGATAATGCTATTGCAGACCCTGTTGGGGCAAAGCCTCTCAGCTGCCTCCATCTCACTAAAACCCATCCTAGGTCTGGGTCCACAGCTGCCTGTATCGAAGAGCAGCATAAAAGTGAGGAACTCACTCTGCAGCTTCATCTGGGGTCCAAAATGGCCCCAGTAATACACTGAATACTAACTGACATAAACCCTCAGTTGACTAAGGGGGTCACCAACTGATAATTTGAATCTTGCAGCCCTGCAAACTTGTTCGTAAAGAGACGGGGTGAAATTATAATTCAGTTTTTTATGTGTCCACTATTCCCTCTCCTTTTAGCCTGGGGCTTTTGTCTCCACTAACGTCTGAGAGAATTATCTAGTTCTTAATCTGTAAAAACCTCTACAATGTTCACTGCTGTTTGTTGCCTTTGTCTTTCTGGACAGGTAGCAAACATGGGTTTTTATAGCGCTGCTGCTGAAAACAGGTGTCTGTTGCTGCTGGAAATGACACAGGTGAGAGTTGTGAGAGTGAACCATAACAGTAACTTGCCAGAAAACCAAAACAATGAGCTGAAAGACGCCAAAAAGCTCAGAAGGGCAGAGTTGGGTGATACTGCTCACTGCGAGGGTATATCACTACGACCCACAGTCATTTAATCCATTGTTATTAGAAAAACACTGATGAAAGCTACTTTAATGACTAATCAAAACCCATTATTTTCCTGTATGCAGCCTCCAGTGAAATTGTTAACAAATGCCATCAAAAAGCCTACTTACTGGATTAGTTCACATTTTTGACCCACAGGAGATTCTTGCCCTTCATAGCCTAAATTTGCCTGTAATGGAGATGGCCAAACAAACTGAAGAGACGCAAGTTCCTGCAAGGTTTGCATTTTTTGGGACAGACGAGAACTAAGGACAAGATAATGAGTGTCACACAAACATTCAGACGGAGTTTTTGGAGTGAATTCAAAATATCATTTACCCAGGCCAAAATGCAACCTCATCTAAATGAGGTTATTCAGAAATGTTCACCATACAACGAGCGGCACACCACAGTCTCCTCAGGCTGCTCGAGAGAGACAGCGTGCGAACCCAGCATAACCTCTCAGTGGATCGAGACCTTTGTTTGATTGGTCTAACCAGAAAGCAATTCACACTTATTGACAGCCTGATGAATGACTAGCGTGCTGACATACGCTGAATGCCCAAAAGGGAGAGTGCTCTCATTGCCCTCTTCCATGTGAGACGGAGACCACTGTACTGTAAACAGCTGAGGGCCTCTCTTTTTGGCCTGTCTGGGTGAGCATTAGAGTACTTCCCGCCGTCGCCAGCAACAGCATGCCACAAAGGAACCTCTGTGGCCGACAACACTGAAGTGGCCACTGTCTTTTTCATGAGTCTCAGGGTGTCTCACAAACTTTTTTCCATGCAAGCTTCTTTTCTTTCACCCCCTCCCCATTTTTTAGAGGCCCTTTTTTTCCTCTCCTCTGCTGTTCCTCTCAGTGGCCCCTACTGAGAGGACAGAGACAGACACTCCGCCCAGCCAAAGGTTTGTCTGCCAGTATGGTCAGCTTTGGTCTGGAACAAAAGCGCACTGACGCTGCCCACACACACAAACCCCCCCCCCCCCCCCAAACAAGTCCACAACAGACTCCCACATTCTCCCCAAACTCCCTCTTTCTCTGTTATCTCCTATCTTCTTCGTCTTTTAATGACAAAGCGTTCACTTCAAAGGTCCTTCTTTGTTTTGTACAATTGGTACATTGCTAACCTTGGCCGCTTCAAATGCATGCTTATTGCTGTTTAGGCTGCACTTCACAACTTAATGAAAAGAGGCACCAGGGACTCTGTCTGATGAAATATAAAGCTAAATACAGCTGTACCTCATAATTCATAGAAAAGGTCATTCTGACTTCATAGTCACCCGCTGACCTGTGAACTAGCTTTGATTACATGTTTTTGGACTGAAACCTGTTTTCCAAATGCTTTTGGCGCTACAGTGTGGCCGAGCCACACTAGTTGACCAGTGTAAGACCGCAAACAGAATGTCACGAAACAAAGCCACACATGTAGTCTTCAACTGCTAGGTAAAGAGGGAAAAATACAGCATTTTAGCTTCAAAGGGATTTTACCATAAGGTACATTTACATGCACTTCAGCAACTGGGTTACAAGCGGCTTTCTCCAGTTACGTTGATGAACATCGTGTTATTCAAGCCTAATTTCCCCAGCAACATTTTCCTGGAGAAAGACGATTTCTATGTGTTTAAGCAGCACGGTCACAGCCATTGCTCATTTTTGTTAATCAATTAACATTATGTGAAAAAATTCACAACGAAATGTCTCAGAGCCCAATATGACATCTTCAAATTGCTTGTTTTCTCTGACCAACAGTCCAAAAGCAAAAGATATCTGATTTATATTGATGGAGAAAAGCATTAAATTATTGCAATGGAAAAGCAGGAACTAGTGAGTATTTGGAATTTTTGCTTGAAAATCAAACAAAAACAATTAATTGACTATCAAAATACATCTTTGATGAGTTGATTGATTCACTGATTAATCGACTAATCATCATCATGAATGACAGAGAGTCCCTCCAGGATTTCACTGGCTTTTTTTTGGGGGGAATTGCTGCAGTCTAAAATGCATGACTCCACGACAGAGTTTCTAAAAATGTGCAATGCACACTGTGATGTTTTTAAGGCGTTTTTTGGCTATGAAATTGCGGGAGCAAGTGAAAAAAGCAAAAATAGTTGCTTTTTTTTGGAATATTCATTAAAAATCAACGGCAAATTGTTCCAGTAATAATAAAACCATTCTGTTATTAGTTTGTGATTTATACTACATTAATAACCACTAACCCTGCACATTTAATCTAACTCACCTCAATTCTTTCAGCACGTGTAACAGATCTGGATGTGACAGCCTCTGTCATTGTGACTTGTCTTGTCTGTGGTCAGTACATTTCAGCCATTCCCCGGGTGTGTTTTGCAGTAGAACATTTTTAAGTCAATCAATGTCATTTGTGTTCCACCACAATGTTGCATGAGGTGCACACAGTTGACCCCCGCTTTCCTGCAGAACATCAGGGAATTGCCTTGCGTGGTCTCTAGCAGTATTTTTTTTTTTTTTTAAAATGTGAGACACTGTTGCACACACATCTATCTTCACAACCAGAAACAAGAGAATGAGTTTAGTGACATTATACAGGGAACTGGTATGATTGGCGAAATTCACGGTTAACTACAATGATTGGTCAAATTTGCAAAAACATTGTGGTGATTGGTAAAATTGCAAAGTCAGGCAGAATCCACAGCAACAAGTCACTGCAACAAATGCACACTGTCCAAACACTTCATTTAGTCCTCACAAGCTGGATATAAAAATGGTAACCCTTCTTGATAAGGATGGGAAGAATCTTTTAAAAGCGTCGCAATTGTCTTTTCAACTATTTAGCATCAATGCACAAATCACTGCCTACACAAGTGTTACCTCATCTGTGGCAAAAAAAAGTTGTACTGAGCCTTTTACAGATGCAAAGGGAGCTGCACGAGGTCTGATAAATTACTTCAAGTGATGTAACTGAAGTTGGGGATGAGGACTACGAGTTTGAAAAATTAAACTCATTTTTAAAAATGAGGTCACCAGACCTCTGTAGCCCACTCATCATCTCTGCTTGAGGCTAGCGGCTCAAGGCTACATTAGTTGCCAATAGCATTTCACAACTGAGTGTCCGGCTGTCAAGCTCTATTTGTAATGTAAACAACTGGACGGCAGGTTTCGACAAAGAAGAATGAACAGAATTTAAAAAACAACGTTTCTGGTTCTGCTGCATCAATTTTTTAACAGTGAGTCCAACAATGTTCTAAAAGTGCTGCGGAGTAGTCTGAATGACTTTCATCATTGAGGAGTAAAGACAGAAAAAAATAACAGCTGCAATTCTTAAGAGGAAAATTTTGGACAAAATCACCAACTGAACTAGATAATAAGAGAACCAAATGCAAGAATTAGCTAACAGATGTAAGCTGCCTTGGGGACAATGGAGCACAGATAACTAACTCCAATCTGTGCGCTCTAATTCACTGTAACAGTGACAGTGTGGACAAATTATGGATTCTTATGAGGACAAAACAGAGCTGGATAAAACCTGCACAGTATGCAAGATATGTCATGTCAATAGAGACAATGCAACTAACGTGCATATCAGTCTGCTGTTGTTGTTGCCAAACAAAGACCCCTAGAGCAAGTGTCAAAGCTCTGACACCTCTGACTACATGTGTTCATTTTATAACAGTGTCACTATACAAACAAGCATTTTAGCACAGTTCAAGTAATGACCTCCGTCCATACTAACATGCCTGAAAATGCATATTACATGACCATTTATGTAAACTGGGAATGCATGGACCAGTGTAAACAGGGAGCAGACTGTCTAGTCTGCGGTTGGTTGCTTAATTACAGAAAATACTAGATAGGAACAACAGTATTGGTGAAAAGTAAGACCAGAGACTTCTTTGCTTGAAGACGAGGTGGTCGAGACGGCAGAAAACATAGATTGTGAGACATTGCAAAGGAGTATGGCAAAATATTATAGCGGTACTGGGAGCATTATCCATCACCAGAGGAAGGTATGGTAAAGGGAGGAATACACCCAGGATGTGAACAACAAGGATGACATAACACAAAGTATGACCTTTGACAAAAGGAGAGACCTAGCTTAAATGTTTTGACTTGACACGCCCAGACTGAAAAGACCAAACCAAGAAGTGAACATCGGTGTCTGCGCCATTGTTTTCAAAAGTCTCCGTTTCCACCAATCCAGACTAAAATGCAACCCCAGACTTTACAAACTAAAACAGAGTCAGCAGTGCTTTTAAAAGTCTGTCCTGTGTTACAGGTTTGAATATGCCAGAGTGGTGTGGATGCTGGATGGAAACATAGCAAAAAACATTTGTTTTAATATTAAAGGATATTAGCATGGATGTTGCCTCAGAGCAAAATAAATCACTAGTATTATGGTGAATGATAACTGCCTCTATTAAATCACTGATAACTCTGGTTTAGGCTCATTGCTGTTCACATTGGAGCTGAGATACAACATACACTTTATGGCAATACTTCACTTTAACAGCAAAACCCTCTTTCTTACTATTCTATTGGTGGATATTAGTAATTGTGCTATTGTTGTGTGGCCGAAAAGTTAAGAAAACAATATGGAAAATACTTAGATCCATTAAGATCTATTAAAAATGTTCTATAATCAAAATAAAAACTTTTTTGGGGGGTACCTGGAGATTCCCATCCTCACATCCTCTAGTCTTTGCTAGTGGTCACTAGCTATGTTTCCATCCAAAAGCAATTCGAATCATTGGGAAATGCGCATTAAAAGAAATACGAATCCTTTGTGTTTACATTAAATGCACGGACTTTGGTGAAAACTACAAACTTTTCTGTAGAACCAGAAACAAAATAAGTCTTGCATTCTTCTTCTTCTACGTTTTCTGGCGGTTGGCAACCAGCTTGTAAATGCATTACCGCCTTCCCAACCTGGAGTGTGGATATCACCATGGAGAGAGGTGCGCTACGTCAGACTTAATTCGATCATAAGTGTTTCCATCCCCTCCTTTGCGAATCAACATTTTTTCAAATCAACCAAAACCCGGCTAAAGCGAGCGTATTTTAGTTTGTGCGAATCAGGGATTTTAATTCGAATTTTGGCGTTTCCATCATAATTTTCCGATGCGATACTTCTAGATGTGCATCTAAACAGGCTGATGGAAACATGGCTACTGTCTCTTGAGTAGATGGTTTGTAGATATAAGTTGTCAAACTGAGTTGGAAATGTGTAGGTGACCCCAACATCAAATTTATTATGTTTGTGCTCCAAAAGAATATAATCAAATATAATCGAATATAATTAAAAAATATTGCATTACACTGACACATATTTCAATTTCTAGTGTGACCTCATTGATATAGATGGGTTAGGGCCACAACTAATGATTATTTTTATTGTTGATAATTTGTCAATTATTTTCTCAATTAATTCATTAGTTGTTTGGTCTATGATGTCAATCAGTGTTCCCCGGAGCCCAAGATTACGTCCTCAAATGTCTTGATTTGTCCACAATCCAAACATATTTACTTTACTTTGATAGAGGAGTAAAGAAATGAGAAAATATAAATATTTAAGGAGCTGGAAACAGAGAATTTTTACTTTTTTTCTTAAAAAAAACATTTACTGAAACCTATTAATCAATTATCAAATTAGTCAGAGATTACTTTAATAATTGAAAACTAGTCAATGAATCATTGCAGCCTTAGATATCATGGACATAGTTAACAAAAACGTCTGTAAAAAAAACTGTGCATTGTGACCTGAGTGTACATGACTGAGCTGTACCTTAACTGGTGGTTTTGCCAGTGAAGACAACACCATAAAATGTACAATAATGAGTATACAGTCATTAATGATCATAAAGCTTTTATGTTGGACTATATTCCAGATACGTTGCTTTAAAGCTGATCTGAATTACAGTGGCATCAAACACTGTCATATTAAACTAATATTTCACCATAACTCAAATTACTAAACTATTCACTTGTGGAGGAACTTTATTCGTAACTTGCGATCTAAAGTTAGAAGGAGTGTAAATAGAGGATTAATGGGAGCTGTCAGCTCACACAGAACTACCAATGATAACTTTTGCCATTACCATCATATTGCTACAAAAGCCTACTGTCTGATACAAGCTCATTTTGGCAGCGGATTAGGAGAGTTCTTTAACTATTTTCCAGGAAGGTAATGGGAAGACAGTAGAACAGACAAACATCAATCTGTGTGTCACGTTGACCACTGAGGGATCCTTACCAATTTCTCATCAACAGTAATAAGTTGCGTGTCTTGTCCTGGTTTCTCTGCCAGCCTTGATGTTGTTGTGCTTGTAGACCTGAAAACCATTAGATAGACATTACACGCAAAGCACGGACAGCCAAAGGCAGACAAGAGACAAAGAAGTAAATTAGACAAACACAAAGTAACACTCTGCAATCACTGACTATCTTGGAGGAAGCGGTGGGGCGAGGATACAGTGAAAAGGAAGAGACAAGGAGGGAATCCCCCCCGCCACCTATTACTTCTGTCTGGTGAATCTCTGGCAGACTCTCGCTCTCATCCTAATGACAGGACGTGCTTAATGTTGGCTGTGGTCAACTGTCAGGCGAGGACTGTGTAGCTCTTTGTGAATGTGCAGCCGTGTCCTGTCACAAAACAGCAATGTGCCATCATGGCTCAGCCAGCGAAGGGCTACTACAGATAATCACATTCCAGATAATGTCCTGATAATGCAATTTTGCATTTATTTCAAGTGTGTGATTTTTACACAAAGAATTTCTCGTAAATCATCTCAGATTTCAATTAAAATTTATAAAAAGAAAATTAAGGACACCATTTTGACCAACACGATGGTCTCTGGCATAAACGTTCTACACTGATGGAATTAAAAAAATATATATATATATACATCTGCTCCTAAAGTCATTGCTTGAATGAAGCCCTGTAGACTGCACTCACTAAGATAAAGTGTATAATAATTACAACTGTTTCTGATGAAGGTTGGATGACAAAAAGGTTTTTCAGTCATCAGTTAATGATTGAATATTAATAGATTGTACTTCTGATAACTGTTTCTACAAAAAGCCAAACTTCTGCTGGTTTTAGCTTCATAAATGAGAGCAGCTGTCAAATTCTTACATTTCATCGTATTACAGATTAAATGTTCTGAGCTTTTTACTGCTTATCAGATAAAGTGCATCATTTCCAAGTTTATTTAAAATATTTGACAAAGCAAATGTTTAAACAAAAGGTCAAAGACAAATTGACTGAATAATCAATACTGAAAATAGCTTTTACTTTTACTGTTTTACTCTTCAAATGAGGATCATGTGCAACTGTTTAAGCTCTTTGTTCAACTACTGATGTGCCTTTTCTGTTTTGAAATTTTAGTTTCAAAAGCCAACTTTCTTAGCCAATGACCTGTCTTATCAAATAAATCCGTCCATTTCTTCTCATCAGTAAATTTATGACCTCACATTAAGGCCGTGAAATTTATTTCTAGTGTGAAAAATTGAATTTTCAGTTGGACAAACTCATATATCCTCTGGTTAAGCAATGCAATCAAACCCAACATCTACTAGTTGATGACCTCATCTTGCACAATCTCTGACTGGAGAAGCTGAGGAGGCCATCACTTGGACTGTGCATAGAGAGTGTTTCATGCTGTTTCATTCCGTAAGCAAAACCAAATGGTAAAGAAAGCAAAAACTGTCTAAATGCATGTCTTTCTGCAACATACACTGGATCACAACTTATTAAACTTGAGTATGAAAAGCTGCCCTGCGTTAAGGTTCACTATTCAAGAAACCTCTGTGCCTGACAAAGAGCCACTTCTTTGAGCACCAAATGTTTAGGACATTACTTTTCATAATCTAATAAAATTTCAAAAGGGTTCATTCAACAGTGGCAGGCAGGCTAATAATGCATGAAAAGTAAATGTCAGCTGACACCAACTGATGTTCGATTGGCCACATACTTAGATAGAACCGAGACATAAGATAAAATACAATAATATTCCAAAGTCGATTATCAAATATTCAAAAATCATGATGAACTATTGTGGCTAATGTTTTTGCTATTGGTGCTTTTTTGATTATGTGAGCTGCAAATAAAATCATTTACAATTTTGATGTAAAGACCGGGAAAGCAGGGGAGCAATGATAATTTCATTCAGCTTGCAAAATGAGTCAAACATGGTTAGAAAAGAACAAGCTTCATCAGATATTTAGCCTTTGTTACCAGGAAAACATAAAATTGCAGTAACAAACTTATTTCCTTAAATTCCAGGTAGTGTCGACTGTCATGTTGTTGTATCAGATCTTAAAGATTGTCGATCTCTAAGCCAGTCCCAGATAATGCAGATTCCTATTCTGTACCAATGACAGTTTCAAAACAAATATACTTCTTATCATCACCTACTTGACAACTGACTATTGACTAAATAATGTCTATTTTTGCAGTAGCCTACATGTGCTATAAAAGAACTATAAAAGAAACTCTAAAACATTGTGTAAAACTTTTTTGATTACTGTGGGAAAATGTCTGGAGCAGCACATGACTTATTTGAGCAGGAAACACAATGCATGAACAGAAGTAACTTCAAGGAATATATGACAGTTAAATGCATCTTGTTGAGGAAATATTTTTATGCAGTAGTGTGCAGTTCACAAAATATGATGGGTGTAATAACTAAGAAGAGTACATTAACGTTACACCATCAAATGCAATGTGTGTGCAAACCATGAATCAAATAGGAAGGAACAGAACATCCATTAAACAATGGCATGTCTGTTATGGCAAAAAATACATTGTGCCTAAACATACCAAGCGTTGAATGAGATGTGTTATTTGAATGCTAGCTATTAGCTTCCCTACAGCTGACTGTGAGGTTGGCTGCTAGGTTGGGGCTAGCTGTGTTGAGGTAGTCCGTGAAATTAACTTCTCCAGTCTTGTTTGCAATTAAATAAAGCTCCCGTCTCGCCGTATATTAGTCATGGTATGCAGCACATGTTGTACAGAGCAATTACAAACGTTTAATTGCGTTAGCTCCTAAACTGATTCCTAGCTAGACCTAGCATTAGCTAATTACCTTGCTAGCCGAGAGCTGTAAGGACACGGGGTAACATCGATATTTGCTAACAACCAAGTCACTTTAAGGACTAAATATAAGAGCAGTGAGGTAGTTAAGTGTATAAACTCACACACTGTGCCCAAAAGAGAGCGTAAAGCCTCTAGCATGAGTTATTTCAGCACTTTCTGCTTTGACGCTTGCTAGCTTACATCACTCACTAGCCTGCCACACGGCCTGCTTGCTTCGTCTTTAGCCGACTTGGAGTGAAATAACTCAAACAGAACGACTCACAGTAACACACACCGATATAGAACCAATAAACAATCAATATGTAATTACCTGATGGGATTCAGGGCCAATCTATAAGCAGCATTGACAACAGATAAACGTCCCAAACCGAGAAGTGACATTGAGGACGCCATGTTTGTTGTCAACAATGTCGTACGGAGTCCGCGAAGGTACAAACAGTACGAGGAGATGACGGAGACAGCTGGCAAAGACATGGAGGACTGATGCCAGCGGCTAAAATTACTTTACATGGATGCGTTACATACAGCGGGACATGTCCAGACAAATCTGGGGTCTATTTACGCCGCGGATGTTTGTTTCATATCACAAATAACGATGGGGATGGTGTTAATGGAGAGAAACTCAGCACATCCAGATGAATTAGATGCTCATTTCCCATCTTATTATTATTATTTCCTTCAGATTTTGCTTGATAAGATTATAAACTGGCAAAACTATGGTTCAAAGACAACTCATGGGTTTATTAAGCATAGTAAAATGTCCCATATTTACATTCTTGTTTAATGGTTTTGATGAGTTGATTCAAAGGGTCCTTCCAAATGCATCCTATTCACAGTGTGGGTTTAAAACACCACTGTTTCACATTTTACAGCACAAAAACATGTAAAGTTATCTCAGTTTTTTATTGGAACATACTGCATAAAGGTGGGCAGTAGATAAAATCCTTTATCTGGGTGTATGTAAGTGTCTATGGAAATTATTGGTCGCCTAAATGTCATTATATAGTTAGGATTTTGGCATATCAATTTAGAAACTGTTTGTTGAGAGCAATGTTTGTTTTTTGGCTCATCCAAATGAATGAAATGCTAAACAAACTGATGCAAAAATCATACAAAAATCCATGCCCACAATATAGCTACACCCAAAGATATAAAAGGATTTACTCCACAGTATCAGTGGATCTCTGATGGGAGATAAATGCATCTAATCTTAAAGAACATAGTATATCATCCTTTTTTTCCCAATCCTGTGCTACATGTAGGTCTAAAAATGTGATTTGCCTTTGAATTAAACACATGCATTGACATTTTGACATGTTTAAAGTGTTATCCACACATCAATGACACAGCAGAGTCAGAAAAAGTATAAGGAAAAAAAACTTTTATTGTTTCACTCTTCATATCTGTACAAATACCATCAAACTTTGTATGTACATATGACATTTACATAAAAAATACAAAACTATATATTCATAACAGAATTTTGTATTTCTCTTGTGATGTTTGAAAATAAAAATGCATTCTGAGAAAAAAAAAAAAAAAAAGAAACAAAGTGATGAAGTCTGATATAGTGTCGAGTACTGCAGTACGTTAGTCCTATTTCAGCTCTGCGAGAGCAATATGGAGCACATTGGCAAGAAGACAGCACACAAATGTTAATGGCACATTGTTTCCAAAATAATCAAGTATCGTCCAAAACTTACCTCTGCTCTAATGTGGTGAGACAAAATAAATGCTATTGAACAATGTCTAAAGTTGTCGTCTCCGTGTTGGAAACAAATCTAAATTGCTAAAACTGAAGAGTAACCAAAACAAAAAAGAACAAGAAGAAAAGAAAAACAAATGGCTCTTATTTTTTCTCTTCCATTTCATCACTGCTGTGTTGCAACTTTTACAATGCTCTTTTGCAAAACCATTGAGATAATCCCTTTGGTCAGTTATTATGAGTTGTAAACAAACCAGAAACACTTCTGTACATAAAATGATTGATATATTCCCAATAAATAAACACACAGCCTAAACATGCATTTACGTATGTGTGACATAAACATCTGTGATAGAGATTTGACAGAAACAAGCAGATTTTTACAGCTCAGGGAATGCAATTTACAGCTTGTAGAGGACTTATACTTACACGGTAACATGACAAATAAATAACACTGCTTCTCTTTGGACAAATATATTTCTTCATGATAAAAAAAAGAAAGTAAAAGGGACAACAACAAAAAAAGGGGGGAAATGAGTGGTAACACAATATATCATGGTAGATAGTAAGCCTGACATTGTAAATGTATAAATTATAAATCACAAAAAAGTATAAATAAACATCTAGCAGACTGAACTATATGTATACTTCCTTTTTCTTTAAAAAATAAATAAGCATACACATAATGTACAGTATGGACATGATTCCTTGCCCTAGGACTGCTCCCCTAGTGATGGGGGCCTATCCATCCAGTATAGAAGATATATGGACATAGGCCATGTAGTCTGAGTCCTCATCTTCCTCATCCTCCTCCTGGTCTTCTGTAATGGCTATATGGGAGAATATATGGTAGCTGTTGTATGAATATGGACCACAACAGCGCAGAATATCACTGAATGTTCTTTAAAAAAAAGCTCACAGCAAAGCCACTGGCACACAGCCCCCCTTATGTTTCTTTTATATGTGTGTGTAAATGTGCATGTTTGTGTTTATGCATCTGTGTGTGTGAAGAAGAGTCTGTGTGACTTGGCATAGACAGTTACTGTGGCATCCTCAATTATGCAACTGCCATTTATATAATCTAGCAAGTCAGGGCTGCAACAAGAGAAAAAAGTGGGGTGCATGGAGAAGAGGGGTGCATGGGAGGTTGGGTAGGGTGGTTGCAAGGTGGGTCGGGGGGGGGCGGGTATGGGGGCACTGAGGCTGATGGTTCCAGTAGCTCGGGTCTCTTTTGGGCAGATATCTTGAAAGCGGACACACATAACACAGAAAAGTGCTCTTGTGTTCTCGGATTTGCTAGTTTCCTTTGCTCTGATTATTGTTTTCTGGCTCAAACGTACAGGGAGGGAGGACTCTGTGTCACAGCCTGGCCTTAGCAAGCAGGTCAGAGATTATTAACACAGTTCTGAGGTATTTTCTTTTTTTTACAGAAGAGATTTACATCGGACACTTAATTAAAAAAAAAAAAAAAAAAGCACACAAGCGAGAGCAAGAGTGACATTACAAAAAAAGAAAGGAAAAAAAAACAGGCAGTCCCTCATCAATCCAAATGGATTTGTCATTTCTGATACATATTCTGGTAGACAACACATTCACTGGAAACAGCACGAACAATAAAAGTTAGCTGGTAAGTGTCTTTTTTTTTGTCTTCTAATAATGAGATGAGACGTAAGAAAGCGTGGTTCTACAAGCTTCTGATGCTTAATCCTGCACACTGTAAAGTATCACATTTCTATTTAGCTCATGAGGTGATCATAAAGTTGGTCCCTTGGATTCCATTGCATACCTTAGGCACATCACATTAAGGTACTCAGTCAGGAGAGAGATACTGACAAGGAGACGCTCTTCTACATCACAACTTGGAATGTAAATCCGATACTCCCTTGAGGCTATTGTTCAATTTGATGTTTCCCCCCCCCCAGATATGTGAGCGCATGAATGCCTCACTCTGGTCTACAGATAGGCAACGAAATGAATATCAAAATCCATCCATCGTCACTAACATGGCACCAATGTTACAATCACCTTATGCACATCTTATGAGTATATTCAAAGGTATTCTGTTCTTATTGACATGTTGGCAGTGTGGTGTATGTCACAAGAGGCAGTGCATTTTGAATTGATTGATTACAGCCAAAAGCAACAAAAAAAGAAAAAAAAAAATACAAAAAAACACAAATAAACTATTATCATGAAATTAGCAATGTGACCATGGAATTTACAAGCTGTAAAGATATGACCACTATCATAAAAATAAACCATTACTGATTAAAAAAAAGACTGCATGAGATTTCAGGCGACCTGCTCCTGCAGGTCACTAGCATTAACTTATAGCTAGGCTTTCAGATATCAGGATTGTTCCACTGCAAACAAAATTAGTCTCCTTTAATATTTGTTAGTTTAATGGAGTTAGCTTTTCGCAGACTTTTAGATAGAGTCTGCTGATATATATGTAGCTATGCTTTTTCATTCACCTCTCTGTTATTTTGTTTTGCAGAAGAATTGAGGAAAAAAAGTAAAATAAAAAAAACAACAACAAGAACACAAGAACAAAAGCCAGCGACAAAGACAACATCATGCAAGTTCTTCTATTCCCAAGTCCTTTCTGCTTGCTTAAGCTGTGCTTGGTGGTGTGGCTGGGGGGAGTTTGGGGGGAGAGTTGGGATGGAGGGGGCACTTTCAAGGGGAGGTTTTTGTTTGGGAAGCAACATGGAATATTGTCTTTTGCTCAGAGAGGGAGGAGGGTGTTTTTGTTTCTTTTTTTTTTTTCATATTTTTGCTTTTGTTATTTACTTACAGTTGCAAGATCCTGAGTGCTTGACTTCCAGCAGCACCCCCAAAGAACAAGCTGCTTGCTTCATGGCACATTCACTGGGATATGTGGTGTTGTCGCTGGCACACACCGCCTCATCCGTCCTGCTCTCCGGACAGGTCTCATCACACAGCGAGCAGCGTCCCCGGCTCATCCGAGCATCCCACAGACACTTTTTCCCTGCGCTGCACTGGATGTCCTCACACGACTTGGCCTCTAGAAGCAGAGAGGAAGAAACAGGGGAAACCTTTGATTAGATGGATTATCATGAATGCTTTTCAAGCAGGATCAGATGACTGCTGAGTTTTTGGAGACCTGAGCTAGGAATAAAAACTAAATCCTGTTTTATAGGGTTAGGGTCTTGTGGAGGGGAACACAAAGTCATGTTTTAGTTTGCATTCAAGACTGAGATTGACTGCCTTCTGGATAAGAATCCATCTGACTCAAATATTAACTTGAAGCATGTCTTCATGGCCCCCAGCACTCCCCTGTTATGCTCTCTTTCTCCCTCCCCCTCTACTTCCCTCTCTCCCATATGGGATAGTGCTGCCAACATCAGGAAATAATAAGATGTCTATCATTTCTTGAGCAAACACAAGCAACTACCAAATACACACACACACACACACACACTCACTCTCTCTCTCTCTCTCTCTCTCTCTCTCTCTCTAAGACCCCCTCCTCAGTGGAATGTTGGCAAAAATGAGCAGTGAATAACTGCAGAGCTGGCCGGGGAGAACATGCACTTAAACAATATTCAAAGTCAGGGGGTGGAGGCGCTCTAAGGGAGTCTCACACTCTCACGTCTCTAGTTGCACACTTACTGACGCATTTTCCCTCATATGCCACTCCAATGGATCTGCCGAGGAGACAGGTAGCTCTTCTCAGGTGACACGCGCTGGCATAGATGATCCCGTCGTTTCCACACAGGTACTGCTCAGGCGACGTCACCTCGGGGCAAATCCGATTACACGTCACACAATATGCGTTGTTTGTCTGGTCCACGACGCATGTGGAGCTGCCCGGGCACAAGACGTCACGGCACGTTTCTGTCGAGACAAAGAAATTGCAGGATTTCGTGAAAACGCGACACAAAATACCAGAAAAAAAAAAACCGCTGGATTCTTGGCACATGCAGCTTGAAATGTGAGAAATGTGGAAGTGGGAAGAATTTAAGAACAATATTTACTCACTCTTGCACTTTCCCTGGTACTGCACGTCCAGGTCGGGGTGGCCTTTACATTTCGCCTTCAGCAGTGCGCATTCGTCTTTGTAGGTCTTTCCATCAGAGCCGCAGACTGGCCCTTTCCAGGTGATGTTGGAGCAGTCTGGCGCGCACACGCAGCGCGGCTTGCTTCGTCTGTTCATCTTGCACCTCTTTCCAGGCCCACAGTCAACATTATCGCAGGTCTCTAAAATAATAAAAAGTCTATGTTATGGGATGCTGGAGAGGATTTTGGCCTTGTGCGTAAAATAACTCTGGCGGATAAAGTACACATTAAAGGGATAATTTACGCACGTCTGTGTGCATAAATCAGATCAGCATTTGGATTTATTAAGCGAAATGGCTGAGGATGTGTATTATGAGAGAACGAAGGGAAATGAGTGCACCTCCACCTTTGCAAGGTATGCAATTGGGAGCTCCGCCATTGAAGATCATCCACCTAAAGAGCGTGCTGTTGGGGACGTCCTCCTCAGTCCAGGATGTCCCCAGTCTTCCACTCCGACAGCACTCCTCCCTGCTCATCCCGGGCATGTAGAGCACCTGGCACCTCCCGTTCTTCCCCTGCTGCAGCCAGCAGTTCCCAGCTGTAAAAAGAAAAACAAAAAAATACTCGAGTGTCGCATGTTGAACGTCTAAAACCGCTGACCCAGACGCACTAGACACACACGCAGCCCGTATTATCCGAGACGCTCCCTCCCTCCCTTTCGCCCTCCCGGCAGTATTTTGTCTGATTTTTTTTTCTTTGCTAGACTGTTAACACTTGCCTATCCCATCTGTGACTGACAGCCCTTACAATGCAGCCACAAACCAAAAAAGTAAGAAGAATCTTTGGAGGGGGGTTTCCTTTATTCCTAGAGCCTCCTTGTTATCACTGGACAGAAAGTGGAGCGTCTAGACAGCGTTAAATTGCAGCCAATCTCCTTCAGAAAACCACGGTCTTCAGCTAAACACACCACCGTCTCCAACGCCTCAGAACAATATCCCAGACATGTACCCACCAGACAATGCCTTGCCTTATAATAAACCAGTGTAAAGTTTATTTTAAACACGTAAAAATGCAAAAACAAAACAGTTATCCTATTTCTGTGGTACAAAAAATATCCTTTGATCCAGACAACAGCAGGATGTCTAAACCGACACAGACACATATGACATTAAGTGTTCATGAACTGGCGTGGTTCTTAAATTGAAGACAGGTTTCTATTTGAACTAAAAGCTCCCGAACGAAATTATATCTCCAAAACTCTCCAGTTTTATTATATTTTGTAGAAAGTAAAGATGTAAGATTGCAACAAAAAAAGGTATTTCTGCACACAATGCCGAGTGGATATGTGCGGGAAATATATCATAACACGACCATAAACTCAATGTGGATATTCTGAAGTTTGTTACAGGATTGACTGCAGCACCGTGAGACAAACGCTCATACAAAAGTATCAGAACATGCTCAGGTATTGTGGAGAGCTGGCGCTGCCACCAACGCGGCGTGGCGGCTTGTGCGCCTGGCGAGGGCTGCAAAACTTGCTATAGTCTCACTTTGAAGTGTCCCATATGGCACCTGTTTTATGGACGCTTTACGCACGCACTGTCTGATGCCCAGAGAGTTTTTTATCAGCGGGAAAAAAGGAAACTCACTTTGAAAAGTTTCTCGGTTGCAGCAAGTATCCGACACAGGGCGCGTTTTGTGTCTGACAGCATGTCGAAGTTTTTCAAAAACGGCAAGAATAGAAGAAAATGGATGAGGAGAGCTTACCTTGAACTTTTTGATGTTCCATGAGGTGACAAAGCCATATGAACAAGAGAAAAAAGCCCGGGTGAAGGTGGTGTTTCAGCATCCTAAACATGATGGAGAGGCAAAGTGAACTACGTATTTGACACAGGCAGCGCAAAAGTAATCTGCTTAAGGTGGCAGTGTTGAATAAGTGTCAGTCTGAGAATGCAGCCTCTCTTTTTAAATCTATAAGGGGTCTCGGGTCGACTGTCTCTGGTGGGCGGTCTCCTCTTCTGTGGGGGTGGGGAGATTTTTTTTTTCTTACCAAAGTTCTTTCAATCCCAATCAGGTGACATCGTTACAGGCAACTTTCTCTTACCACAATAATCAGAGAATATGAAGATAGGTCTGAATCTAATAAGAAAAAAGAAACACCGGAAACAGGCGGCTTTGCAGTCACACAGAAGCAAACAGCAGATCAGAATAAATGTGTCAGTTGACATGAATTTGTGTTTTCATGTAAAATTATATTATTAATGTTTAATTTTTTATCGTTTTGGATTTTTCACCAGTGTGAGGCGGAGAGGTGGTTTTACGCATGACTTAGGAACGCGCCTTGAAAGCTTGAATAACCTAAAAAATATGAATAATAATATAATAATAACAATAATAATAATAGTGATAATGAATGTCACTGTTACTCATGTATCAAGGCCTTTATTGCTGTATAATCTAACAGGCCCACTGCCAACATGCCCATCCGGACATACCAGCAGTCCTTCAAATTAAGGGTACTACTTGTTGGTAACTGATATTTTTTCCACCAACTGCAGTCAAAAGTGTAAATCTTTTGATGAGAGTTGCCTTTTGGAATATATCCGAGCCCAGACAATAATAGAATTCATAGTAGTCCGCAGCCGCACGGCTAATATTAGAACAGACAGTTGTTTGGGTTTCTCTCCCGGGTCAAGCTTTTAAATATAATCAAACCTGTTTCCGAAGAGGCTTCAGACAGAGGAGCAGGGTGTTGCATTTCATTGAATGAAACGCGCGCACACACACACACACACACACACACACACACACACACACACACACACACACACACACACACACACACTGCTCTTCACTCACTGACGCACAGACAGGCTGAACTCCGTCAGAAGTCCTTGCGCGACCTCTTCAGCGGAACTCTGGTTACAGCTCTCCAGAGCAAAGAGCAAAGTGTTAGTTGTGTGAATCAGACACCAGGGAGTTAATTATCTGTCGGCCAGGAAGAACACACTGTAATCCCCCACTTTTTTCAGATTCCAGTGAAACACCATTTAGGCGTCATAATCTACCAAATAAGAGTTAGGCCACATGTACTCCAAGATGAAATATTCCCATATATCCACAGCTGTGAGTGTGGCTGCACAGAAACAGTATCAATTAATGCCCCACTATTACCAACCACATATGAAACAGGGGTCCTGCACAAGAATTTATTTTAACATAAAACACCTAATTTCCTACATTCTGGTGATTTTTTTGCACCATTTGTGCCTTTTCTGCATCATATCATGGTGTTAAAGTCTTACATTTTTGTCAAAACTAACATTTTTGGGGGGTGGGGGGTAAAAGCACATGTTCTACATATTGAGGGTAATGTGTTCCCTGCATCCCCCCCAAAATCGACACCTATGATCATCATCATACAGTCTAATCCATGTTGCAATCACATCCCCCTCTTCTATATTATGCACTAAGACCACCCACTGTGTGCATGTTTGATTTGTAGTGATGCACTCATTTTTGAAGAGGTTCTTGCAGCGTTATTTATGGCACGCTCTTTTGCTCTTCTTTGTGATCCAGTGATTCAGTTCGTGCTACGTAAAGACAGCTGTGCTCAAAGAGAACAAACAGAGGAGGAGGAGGAGAAGGAAGATGTGTTTATCCTCAACTTACAGGACAGCTAACAGATCACATTACGTGCTTCACACTGTAATCAGAAACAGCAGTCAGTGGGAAGACTTAAAAACAAGGATGCAATCAATTTTTCAAATGGTTTTGAGTATGAAACTAACTGTAGGCTTAGACTGTGTGAGTGTGTGTGTGTGTGTGTTTCAGGGGGGTTGGACGCAGAGGAAATGTCCCCTTCAATATTTAGAACATGTGCCTTTGTCCTCCCTCACCCTAAAAAACATCAGCAGAGGACTTTTAGGTTGAGAGAATGAAGACATTTTCCACCTTAAAGATAGAAAAACTCCAAATTGGTGCAGACAAATTCACCAGAAAGCAGCAAATTAAGTGTTTGATGCTCGAAATTTCTTAGCAGAAGACCCTCAAACCCCCACTTCATATGTGCATCCCCCAATATTGACACAATACCTACGCCGTTGCTGTTAAAACATTTTCTTTCCAGCTGCTTTATCGGCTATTTTGTAATCTTGTGTGGGAATATTTTGTCAATTTGCCCTCATTCTTGGTGATAACATGCAGTCCTCACTGTTCTTCCAAATTATCTGTTGCTCAGACATTTCCTGCTTGTGGTGATTATTATGAGTCAAAAAGACATCATGAATTTTCAAGAAATGTCACATTTCTGGAATCAGATTGAACATTTTGGATGGAGTGACGTAAATCAGTGAAATGATCTGTCTGAGGAGCACATCTTTACTGGACCCTCACTTGAAGAAATCTACTCTTTTATGAAGCTATTTTTAATCTCATCAAGCAGAGTAACTCATCTGGGTGTGGAAACTGATAGATTTTTTTTCGAAATATCCTTTGTAGTGATTACGAATTCACTTAAGTCACACCAAATGAATCAAATTAGTGAACATGACCATCTAAACTACTCTGATTTCATTTGAGCTAACCGGAAGCTGCATATAAACATTAACATAGTAGTTGTCGTGTCACTCAGTGTTTAAGAATTATCACATCAAACTGTTGCAAAAGCGGCACTTCGGACAATTAACTTCTTTCAACAAAACTGAAAAATGTTTACCTGATGTGGAGTTATGTTTGGCAAATCATTCAGCGTCTGCTGTGTGTGATTTGTGAGATCAAGAGTCTTTGAAGAGTCGAAGTACATTTCTGTCCTGCTGCTGTATCAACTTTAAAGTGCTGGCTGTTTTCCTGAAGCCATTAATGGCATCAGCAGAGGGACAACCTGTGCTCCCTGTCCCCGGCTCTGAGCTGAATCTGGTTCAGACGGACCCATGCTGCGAATGATTTGCACTGATTGGAACTGTCTGTAACTATAAGTAAGATCAATGTCACAGATTATAATACAGCACTGATCGGTTGCACACACCCCTGATGCCATGGGGGATGACTTTTATTTTGTTGTTTGTTTGATACAGAATTTTTTGCGTTCAAAGAAGCCAAAAGTTTGGGCTGTAATACTTTGTGGCTGTAGCTACTCCCATCTACTGTGACCTTGTATGACATATGTTTTTATCATCAAATGAAATAAATGAAAATTTAAGGATCTGTCAAGTGTATGAGAATCCTCATTTTAAAAAGAAAGACATTTCAAAAGTCTGAAAAGTAGTCATGATGAAACAATGAAGATCACTGTAACGCTAAACGTCTAACAAAGTGCAAAAGAAGGCCAACAGTTATTAAATAATTTGCTATGACATCATTTTTGATTTACAACATTGCAGCCATTTGCGAGCAATCATCCCGTTGTGGCATGGTTGAGTAGTTTGGTTGTAACTGCCAATCATCTGCAGGAAACCCCAAAGGGAACGAATCTACAAAGGTGTTCGAACACTTCCGCTGTATCACATTTCAACAACTATTTCCACACAGCTCCCTGTACACATATAGACACAATCCAAAGGCTGTTTCACAACACCGTGGCGCATGAGTAATTGTGAAACAGAGCACTTATCATCTATCAAAATTCTATATATCCCCTCCAACAGGGAGAGCTCGAGCCCAGGCTCCACCCTAAAATATGCTATTTATTAGAGTCAAATAGCCTATTCCACCCAGTCAGATCCAGAGAGATGAATGCTAAAGACTCTGCAGGAGTTGGCTCGTTCAAAAGGGATAACGTTCAGAAATGCATTCCAGCACAGTCGAGGGACAGACTAACCTGACTGTGGGACTGTGGGAGAACACGACAGTCAAAAATGTGAGAAGGAATTAATCGAGTTTGAGGGAAAAGTTCAATTATACTGATGTTTGGAGGGAGGTGGTCCAAGGAGGGTTCCTTGCAGGGTCAAGTTTTTTTTAAAGGTGTTCTAGTGAGAGAGGAGGAGAGGAGAGGAGAGGAGAGGAGAGGAGAGGAGAGTGGGGGAAATACACAACAGTACAAACAGGTCATCTATATCATGCTGCCATCTTGTGGAGAAACTGTGCCAGTACACATTTAGATCCTGCAGGATTAGCTTTGATCTGTGCTCTCAAAAACTTCCAACTGTAACTCAGAAACTTAGAAAGTAAGTGAGTCTATGACATTTTTTTCTCTGTAGTGAATGATACTTGCACATGTTGCCCTACAGATAAACTATTTTCTGGCTGAAACAATTAGTCAAGTAATGAACTAATTAACTCACAGGAAATGCATCTGCAACCATTTTGATAATTGATTTAATGGTTTGAATGAATACCTAACCCCTCAAATAATAATTTATATGTCAATTACTCACCCAACGCTGTTTTCTCACATGCCTCCATGGTGAACAAAGAATCCAAAAACTGCATGCTTGATAAATTAAAGTCATGCACCTGTGCTGATCATGCAAAATATAAAGAATAATAAAGATAAATGAGACTTGAATCATACTGCACAAGTTGTGAGGGAACTTCAATTTATGGATTTTTCATTCACTGTGGAGGCATGTGAGAAAAACGTTTTCTTTCTGAATTCAACTTAACACAGAATGAGTAATTGATATACAAATGATCATTTGGGAAGGGGAAGTATTCTTTAAAGCAAAATATGCCAAACATTTGCTGGTTCAAACTATTCTTCTTTGTCTTATATGACAGTAATGTGGGATTTGGACTGTATATAGCACACAACCAATTTGAAAACATCACCTCGGAACCAGGAAGGAGATTGTTTTGAACTATTTTCTGAAATTTAATAGGCAGACCCATTAATCGACTAATCCAGAAAATAAAAGGCAAATTATGAAAACACAATATGTTACAAAATAATAGCACCTGCAAACTATGCTACTAATGGAAACAGAAAACAAAATATCATCAATATCAACAACACAAGCAGCTACCCCATGGACCCATATAACCTCAAATCTTTTCAACATATAAAACCCAATATCAAAGATCATTTTATCTTCAGTATATACAGTACAAACACAATGAAACAGAGGAGTGACAGATTTCACTCTTTCCAGAATAGCGATCGTTTCCTGTTGCATAGAAACTGTTATCAATATTAATAATGCGACAAGAGCCCTGAGTGCCAGAGGCGACGGTGGATCTCAGTTTATGCTACAGTCTGACTGGCTACAGCGTGTGAGCTAAAAACGTCAATGTTTTGACAAAAGAGCTAAAAACAAAATTATTATTATTAAACTGTTATTTGTTGATCACACTGAACAGAATTTATCAAAACCAAAGGCAATGATGAAGTTAGATACCTTAACAGTGTAAAACTCTGAATCGATGTCATAAAGGCCTAAAAAATGCGATTTTATATGGTTCTGACATTTTTGAGAGAAAAATAGTTTTTACATTTTTACCAAAATCAGTGCACAACAGCAACTAGTCAAGATACAGTCCACAAAGCTCTCAAAAAATACTTATAACAATACTCCTCTGTAAAATGGACAGAGGATCGAGTCCCAGTTTTCCACAAACTGAACAGCTTCCTTTTCATTAAAATGCCCAACGTCCAGTGATTGAGCTGAAGTCCATTTGCACTTTACAAGAACCAGTGACAAGTACCAGAACTGGAAACAATCCAGTGAAGAGAGAGCACTGCGGGTCTTTGTCTCCAGCTCACAACACCTCGTCCACATGTGCGTGGCTCTGCGTGTCTTCATCGCCCTCCCTCAGAAGCTGCTGGTACTTTCTTTTGAAAAACCCAAACTGCAAAGTAAACAGATTCAGTTCAGACAATGTTCCAGTATCAGCTGCAAACCTATTTTACAAACTAAGTATTTTACAAGAGAGTCCAGTATATAGTCAATTTTCTGTAAGAATATATCCATAATGCACCTACTTTCCTTATATCCAAATGTACATATATATAGTAAATACACAGCATTCTGTTGCTTTGTTGATTGATTATAAGAAAATCAAGTTTCTTTTGAATCTATAAACATAAAGCTGCACATTTCTATTAAAACACAGATCAAGAAAAGGAATAGCACAGGAAACACGAAGGCCCTTTTTGTAGACGAAGTATTTCCTACCTTTGAACAACTGCCAAATAAATTTCAATCTCATTTCTTCAGATTCCTCCAAGTTCATAGTTACTGTATATTAATAGTAATACACCTTCTTTTCCCAACTTGCCTGAAGAAACACGCATGGATCAGATTTACAAAACTAATCACTTGAATATCTGAGGTCTATATGCAAGATCAATTTGGGGTGGTTGTGACGGTGGAGCAGTGGGGAAGAGCCCTCGAGGGGGTCCACACTGCCTCAATCTGTGCCTGGCGTGGCTTCATTCAATTTATTGTGTTGCATTGCCTTCATTTCTCAAAAGTCAAACTCTCTAACATGCTCACGGATGTTGATTCCACTTGTGACAGGTGCAGATTTTCTCCTGCATCCTGAGCACACTCATTCTGGCTACGTCCTGATTTGTTCACTTGTTGGGGTTCAATCTTCAAAACACTATCAGATATTCTTAAAATGAAAATTCACCCAGATCCTTCGGCATAGCAGGAGAGGAAAATAAGAATCTTTCAGGATCTAAACTCAAAGTAATGAAATTTGTAACTTTATTAGGACAGAGGTTAATCTCTCTTCACTGGAAGAACCTTCATCCACCGAGCTGGACTCAGTGGTTCAGGGAAGCGATGCAACATCTCAAACTTGAGAAAGTAAGATTCACATTAAATGGTTCTTCTGATAAATTTGTGAGAATGTGGAATCCATTCTTGGACTATATAAAAGCTAGACTCTAAACTCTCACTTTATTGATAACTCTATGCTAAGAAAATCACATAAAGTTTTTTTTTTTTTTTTACATCTTGTCGTAGCTGATCATAATACAAAAGGCCTTGATTAGGCCTTTATCTTCTGTAACTGCCTGTTGCTTTAAAGGTTCTATATGTACGTAGGTATCTGTGTATGTGTGTGCTTGTGCATATACATACATTTTCTACATTCCTTTTCTTTTGTAATGCTGTATAGCAGTTTATATGTAAAAAGAAACACACACATATCAGGGTGACAATTCAAACTGGCGGAGGTGAATTGCTCATTTTAAGAGATACAAGTGATTTAAGTGAAAATCCGCTCCAGAATTGAACAGGTTCTTCATTGACCCGCGCTACACCCTTCCACCAAGTTTCAAGAATATCCAGCCAGTAGTTTTTCCTTAATTCTGCTAAAAACAGACAAACCTTGGTGGAGGACACACTTTACCAATATTCCTCTCCGTGTTAACATTATTTACACCAAATCATAGACAGACAGACAGACAGTTACCTTCCACAGCAGTCCAACAGCCAGAGCTAACAGCAGCAGTCCGCCGATGACGCTGCCAACTATCACTCCCACTGGAACTTCACCTTTCTCTCCAGGTTTACTGACTGTCAGCACCACCTGGGCAGCAGGAGGACAGGAGAGGTCAACACATGGTCTGTCTCACTCAGACATGGAACGATTAATAAACAACAAAGTTCACACGTCAGAGGTTGCCCACTAAATTTGAGAAATATGTTATATTTTTGCTGCAGTCTGGAGCTTCAAAATTTTCAAGGTTACAGATAAAATGTGTCACTATCACAAATCTTTTCCTTCTCTGTTTAAGTGAGGCACCAAATGAAAATCTTACTGGCAGCTGTTTGGGGGAGACAATGAGGAGGTCGGGGTTGAAAGTCTCAACATCAACACTGGAGGTCAGCTCGACAGTCTGATATGTGGCCTGTCAGGACAAATTTATAGAAATGAGTGCACTGAAAGCATCACAGTGGATTCATTAATGAGTAACATAAGAGAATTTAATGAATCAAAGCAGACAAAACAACCAGTATTATTATGATTAAATTATTGAATATATTTACCGACAGAAATGTGCCACTCCAGATTCTTGTTTTAACTTTCACATAGTAGTCGTTTAAAAGTTCAGTGTCCTTGAGGATGCATTTTATAGACTCGCATTTTGCACTCTTGCAGTCCTGTTGGTTAAAAAAAGAACAGTGTTAACAAAAGGATGTCAGTACACAAGCCTAAATTTTAATGCAACCACAGTTTGTCCTCTGCATCTGGGTCAATAAAAAAACCAACAGTGGGTATTCTGCTATAGATATTAGTTACAACTATACATGATAGGATAGGATGTTTAAGGATAATTAAAACATAATGTATGCAACTGTAAATAACATCTGTTTATACACTTAACAAATATTTGAGAATAATAGAGAAGACTCTGGTGCATATTTATGTGGGAATATGGATTTTTTAAATCTTTTATTCTTTATTATTTTAAGAATTACTTATGTATTGTTATCTATGCATTTTTATATTATTATTTCATTTAGTTATTGTGTTTTTTCCCCTCTTGAGTATGCACATATATTTGATTTATTAATACTCGGTGACAGTTTTTGTCAGAAAAAAAGAAAAAAAAAAGTTCAATAAAATATGAATGAAAAAAAAAAAAAGAATATGATGAATTGACTTGTGTGCAAAATGTTTTGCTATTATATCACATTTACAAATATTTACATTAGGTACGTCATGTGCACAGTGTGCAGATTTTGATTTGTGCATCGTTAGCTTCTCTATGATTCAGATGAAAATACAACATGAGAAAATGTCTTCTAAAGAATTGACACATATAAAGAAGAAAAACGTACAAAAAAATAAGCGACTGACCAGTGTTTCTGTGCCTCTGAGATTCTCCTCTGAGAAAGACGCTTCGTGGCTCTTCACTCCGATCTTCAGAGGATCAACCAGGCCGCTGGAGTCACAGCTGACAGCACCTCCCTACAGGTGGAGAAGCCTCAGGTCATTTATTCTACAGATATCATATCACACTGCAAATCAGTTAAAACTACAATCATGTTTCCACAGCCTGACTCAGGAAATACTAACTAATGTAGGGGCTATGCGACGCTTGGTTAAAGCTACAGTGAGTAACTTTATATTTACTGAAACCGTCATTATCTCCTGACAGCAGTAGATGAAACAGATGATTTGTGAAAAAAATCTGTCTGGCTCCTCCTCGTGCCCCTGATGACATCTGCAAGAATCCACTGTGCCTGAACAAAACAAGAATCAGAGCCAGGTGGAGTCTCTAACGCCGTGTCAATCACTGCTGTTGCACACACTGCACTGCCAACAACAGTGGGCACGGCAAAGACAAATAAACAGACCGATGACGAAAAGCAAGCTTACGATAAAGTGTAAAACCAAGCCTAAAATAAAACAAGAGTAAACATGGCAGTGGCTTTTCAGAGGCGGAGAGAGCTACGGGACATGAAGGATTCAAAACCATCACTGGCTCGGGCTCAGTTTAACTCTTTTCAAACTGCCTTTCATTGTCATTGGCCCTTTTCTGTTTATTTGTCTTTGCAGTGTACTTTGTTGTTGTCAAACCATGGATGAGCGGTTTTGTCATTTCTAAAGGGTGCTTTCACACGGCTCTTTTTAGACCTTTAAATGGACTCAAATCAGTGACTCAGCATTTTTTGCGCGTATGTGAACACTCCAAGAAAACTCAGACCTCTCTGAGTCCACAGTGTGGTTCACTTAACCTGTGCCTTTCCTTTCCTGTTGGTCCACTTTTTGGTGCACTTTAAGAGGACCGAGTTTGGTTCGTTTCAAAAGTACGAGCAGTGATTGACACAGTGTTAGAGACTCCTCCTGACTCTGATTGGTTGTTTTTGTTCAGTGGTGGTGGATTCTTGCAAATGCCATTGGCAGCACTAGGAGGAGCCAGAGGGACATTGTTTTTTTTCACAGATATAGTGACAGTTTCAGCAAAAACAACAAACAATAAGTTCTGTTTATATTTACAGAACTGTCTGAATGCCTGTAATGTTTTACTTACAGATTGTATACATTGCAGATTGGGTGTAAACGTAATTATTTTTGAAGTAAAACTGCTTTGAAACTCTTTAAAACTTGCCAGTATTTGGTATCTGAGTACTCACGGTTTGTGTGTCCACACCGGTCACATAGAGGAGCGGATTTCCACCTTTAGTGGCCACTGGCAGACCAATAGTCAGATACAGGAGGCTGACTGGGAAGTTACTTGTGGAAACCTTTAAATACAATTTGTTTTAATACATTTTAAATAAATATAATTAGAAATTAGATGGTGATATTTTAGGAGATGGATTCATTCATTGCACCTCTACTGTGAAGTTAAACTCTGGGCCAATATCATCGAGACTTTTCACTGTTGTTACCACGGGAATATCAGCATCCGCCACGTAGAAATTAATATTGGACTCCCTAGGACAAAGACGCCATGAAAATTAACACCTCAAAGCATTTACCATTGTCAACCGTCAATCTTACAGTGCGACTAAAACAAGGAATAATGATGTCACAGTAAAAAAATAAAAAATCACCTCGATATAGCAACCCCTGCATTATATCGGATAGGAATGGATATGTCCGCCGTGTTGTCGGCAGGTCTGTCCTCTTTACCGTCACTGTAAAAAATTGACAAAGGACAAGACATTATTACATGTCAACCATTTTAAATAAGAGTCACAGTTTTTCATTGAATTTGTAATTATCTCAGTTTACCTCTTGGCCTCAAATTTCACTTCAGCTCGGTTATCCAGCTGGTCAAAATTGTATTCAAAATTCATCCTGAATTTCATCTGTAATTAAACAACATGATGTTTTACATTTTTAGTCAAACAAAGAACTTAGTATAGGAAAACATTTTAAAATAGTTTGCATAAGTAAAGATTATTTTTCACTTCCACTCACCTCTTCGTCTTTTCTCAATGCTGGGTATCCCACTTGGCAGGTGACAGTTTGTGTTTGTGTTGAGGTGCATTTGACTCCATCCGTCTGCGAAAGTACAGATAAGAATAGGTCATAACTGCGGCTTTAGATGTGGCTTTAATACACTGACAATACTTTACCATACAGTTGACAATCTTTTAATGTTTTTCACATAACTACTGGGCAGCAAAGTGAAGCCTTTGTCACTCACAGGAGGAAAGACGGAGGAGTAGTAGAGGGTGCCGGAGTACGTGGCCAAGACCTGAGTGTTGTACGCGTTCTCCTTTTTGTTCTTCACAACCACTTCAAATGACAGCTCTCGGTTGTTTGCGTTGACCATGTAGGGCTCTGAGCTGCAACACAACAAATTACTGTATATGCATTCATGTGATTTCATTTGTGCGTGTCACAGATTAAAGGAGCATGCTCACAGTCTGTGCATTGTCTAACTAACCAGAGGGAGAGGAATAAGAAGGACTGGTTAAGTGACTAACTAAAACATGATGGTTGGTCTTTTTTTTCCTTAACATCTATAAATACGGGGAAAACACAGCAGCACCTAAAACAGAAGTTACCTAAACTGGTAAGACCATATGTATGACGTGAGGCCAACATTCTGTCTCGCTCTCTGTATCAGATTGGACTCGATGCCATACCAAACAGAGTCCAGAGTCCAGACTGATACAGAGAGCTAAACGGTATTTACCTCACGTCATCAGGATGGTCTTACCAGGCTAGAGGTTACCTGAACCATAATGTAGCTACCTCCACCTTAAAATGCATAATACAGTATCTATATAGCAATGAATTTCAAGGCCTCCTTTAGCTCGAGAGACACAAAAAGCAGCACGTAGACAAGTCTCCAAACATGACGATGAATAGCAGCTGCGGAACTGCACCATCCTTTCATCTGAGTTAATTCACTGGGCATGTAACACCCAAACTTTGCATGTTTTTACCAAGCTCACAAGTCTGACCCGAACGTTTAATGGGCTATGAAGCTGCTGTGCGAACTGGAAAACTCTAATTGGTGCAGCAATTGGAAATTAAATCAGACTCATAAAACAGAGAAAATAGAAAATGGTGTAATGGTTGTCAGGAGCAACCAGGGCATAACATTAAATAGACACATAC